>JAOWBW010000005.1:0-1450000 GCA_026119855.1 Campanula takesimana
TAGTCATAATTATTAAAAAAAAAAATCGGGTCCTTACATCTTTACCCCCTTAAAAGAAGTTTGTCCTCAAACTTAGACGTACCTTACTCCGAGAAGATGTCTGGGTACAATTCGCGCATTTCGCTTTCTAGCTCCCACGTCGCTTCCCTCTCTGTGTGGTTACTCCATTGTACTTTCACATATGAAATTGTGCGTTTCCTTACCACCTCATCCTTCTTGTCGACTACCTTGACAGGTCGTTCGTGGTATGTCAAATCCGCCCGAACTCTTAATTGCTTATACTCGATCACGTGGCTCGGATCGTGAACATACTTCCTTAGCATGGAGATGTGAAATACGTTGTGCACTCCAGACATCACAGGTGGTAATGCCAGTCTATACGCACCTCTCCGATCTTATCGAGTATCTCGAAGGGTCCCACATACCGTGGACTCAATTTTCCTTTGATTCCGACCGCATAATCCCTTTCGTTGGCGAGATCTTTAAAAATACGCGATCCCCCGGTTGGAACTCAAATTCCCTCCGCCTATTATCAGCATAGGATTTCTGTCGGCTTTGTACAGTCTGTAGCCACTTCCGAATCTGTTGAACTTTGTCGGCGGTAACTGCACGATCTCCTCCGGCCCACTTAATTTCCTCTCACCAACCTCGTCCCAACAAGTTGGCGATCTGCACTTCCTCCCATACAATGCTTCGTACGGTGCCATCCCAATACTCGCGTGAAAACTGTTGTTATATGCGAATTCGACCATGGCAGATGCTCATCCTACGCATTAGGCTAATCTAACGACGTTGCCCTCAGCATGTCTTCTTGTGTCTGCATGGTCCGTTTCGACTGACCGTCTGTTTGTGGATGAAAGGCCGTGCTCATGGCTAACTCGGTCCCAAGTGCTCCTTGTAGACTATTCCAGAACTTCGAAGTAAACCTCGTATCCCTGTCGGACACTATCGAGACGGGTACCCGTGTAACCTCACTATCTCATCAATGTACAAGTTGGACAATCTTTCTAGCGAGTCCGTCTTCTGATTGCTAGGAAGTGTGCCGACTTGGTCAATCTGTCTACTATGACCCATATCGCATCGTGTTTTCCGGCCGTTTTTGGCAACCCACTTACAAAATCCATAGCGATGTTTTCCCATTTCCATTCAGGAATTGGCAATGTCTGTAATAACCCTGCCGGCTTCTGATGTTCGCTTTCACCTGTTGACAGGTCAGACATCGGTTCACATATTCCGCCACATCGTTCTTCATGTTGTTCCACCAGTATGACTCCCTCATATCTCTATACATTTTGGTACTCCCCGGGTGTACAGAAAATTTTGAACAGTGAGCCTCCCTCATTATTTCTCTCTTAATTTCGTCGTTGTTTGGTACCCATACTCTCTTCTGGTACCTCAAGATTCCATCCTCGCCCATATGAAGATCTTTCACTCGTCCTCTTCCGATTAGTACTTCTCTCTCGTTGTCTGATTCTTGTGCTTCTTTGATCCTTCCCAATAATGCAGGTTGCAACGTCAATTGTGCCAAATACCTGCTCACTCTCACCTCTAGACTCATTCCCTTGACATATTTCCAGACGTTTACCCCCTTAGAGATCATTGTCGCCAACATTCCATGATTTTTTCTACTAAGAGCGTCGCTACCTTATTTGCCTTACCAGGATGGTATAGAATTTCGCAGTCATAGTCCTTGAGGAGTTCTAGCCACCTCTGCTGCCTCATATTTAACTCTTTCTGCGTGAAGATATATATTGAGACTCTTGTGATCCGTAAAGATTTGGCATTTCACTCCATGCAAATAGTGTCGCCAAATCTTCAAGGCGAACACTACTGCCGCTAACTCTAAGTCATGGGTCGGATAATTCCTCTCGTGTATCTTTAGCTGCCTCGATGTATATGCTATTACCTTGTCATTCTGCATCAGTACACAACCTAATCCCTTCAATGAGGCATCGCTATATATCACAAAGCTTTCGGATCCAGTCGGTACGGCTAGTACTGGTGCGGACACCAATCTACTTTTCAACTCTTGGAAACTCTTATCACATTCTTCTGTCCATACGAACTTGACTCCCTTTTGAGTCAATCTCGTCATTGGTCCAGATAATTTAGAAAATCCTTCCACAAACCTGCGGTAGTAACCGGTTAAACCCAAAAAGCTTCTTATTTCCGTCACCGTAGTTGGGCGCTCCCAATCCATTATGGCTTCTATTTAGTCGGGTCAACTGAAATCCCCTCTCTTGATACTATGTGTCCCAAGAAAGCCACCTTTTCCAACCAAAATTCACACTTCGTAAATTTGGCATACAGTCTCTGTTTCCTCAAAATCTCGAGCACTAGTCTCAAGTGCTCAGCATGTTCTTCTTTAGACTTAGAGTATACTAGGATGTCATCAATAAATACTATCACACACTTGTCTAGGTATTCTTGAAATATCCTATTCATCAACTCCATAAAAGCAGCTGGTGCGTTCGTTAGACCGAAAGGCATCACAACAAATTCATAATGTCCGTATCTCGTTCTGAACGCGGTCTTTGCTACATCCACATCCTTGACCCTTAACTGATGATATCCTAACCTAAGATCAATCTTATAAAAGTAACAAGCTCCTCTCAATTGGTCAAATAAGTCATCAATTCTCGGTAATGGGTACTGATTTCTCACAGTCACTTTGTTCAACTCACGATAGTCGATACATAGCCTCATCGACCCATCCTTCTTCTTCATAAATAGTACTGGTGCACCCCATGGAGATACACTCGGTCTAATTATCCCTTTGTCCAGTAATTCCTGCAGTTGTTCTTTCAACTCCTTTAATTCCGTCGGAGCCATTCTGTACGGTGCCCTCGAGATAGGTGCCGTCTCGGTGCTAAGTCAATCGTGAACTCCACTTCTCTAATAGGTGGTACTCCCGGCAGCTCTTCCAGAAATACGCCTTGAAATTCATTAACTACTTCGAGCGACTCTATAGTCACTCCATTTCCCTCCATCTTATTTATATGCGCCAAAAAACCCTCACAGCCCTTCTTGATTAATTTGCAAGCTTTCATCACCGAGATTAGATTCATTTTCTTCCTCGGTTTCGTCCCCGTAAAACTACACTTTTCTCCTTTCTCTCCTAGGAACGTCATTACCTTCTCGTGACAGTTCACATTGGCCCGATGTAAGGACAACCAATCCATCCCTAATATCACATCAAATTCTGACATGTCTAGTTCGATGAAATCGGCTTCTAGGGTAGTGCTCCCTATCCCTAGAGTGCATTTTCTGTATATTGTGGTGATCGGAATGGCCTCCTTAGCAGGTGTATCTATTACTAATGGTATTTGCAAGGCTTCTGGTTGTAATCTTAATTTCTTTGCTACTTTCTGACTAACTACGGAGTGGGTAGCCCCAGTATCAAATAGCACATATACATCGCGAGAATTTAATTGTAGCGTACCTGCCACCAGATCTTCATTCACGCTAGCAGCTTTGGCAGTCATGGTGAATATTCTCCCACGGCCTCCGCCATTTCCCCATTATTTCCTCCTGCCCTTGCAGCTGGTCCTTCCTTCTTGGGTTCGGGGCATTTCCACTTTGGATATCCCACTTTCTCGCAGTTGTAGCACTTGCGTTCCTTGTAGAAACAGACCTCTGTTTTGTGATTCCCATCACATATGGTGCACTTGTCATGATTCGCAATCTCACGGTTTCCTCCCTTGTTCCACTCCTTTCTGTTATTGTTGGAATTTCGATTGTTGTTGTTGTGTCTGTCCTTGTAATTTCCCTTATCACGACCGTCATCGACTGCTTTCCTCTTCTGGTTATTCTGATCCTTGTTCCCTTGTGTTCCCTTATTACTGTCTGGATCTTTTGCTGCCCCTTTGCCTTTCTCTTCTCGGCGACTTCGGTAGTTATCGGACTCTTTCTCGACTATCTTAGCCCGATCCAGTACTGCGGAGTACGTAGCCAATGCCAGCGGAGTAATCCTGTACTTGATCCTGTCACTCAGTCCCGCCTCAAACTTCCTGGCTTTCTGTTCTTCATTGTCGAAAAATTGGGGAGCAAATTCTAACAGGTCCGTAAACTTCTCCCCATATTCTGCCACTGTCCGGCTCCCTTGTGTCAAGGACAAAAATTCAGCTACTCGCTCATTCCTCAAACTGGTTGGGTAGTATTTCTCATGGAACATTGTTTTGAACGTGTTCCACGTGATCGCAGGATCACCTCGAGCCACTGCGGCTCTCTTCTCCGCTTCCCACCATGATCGAGCTTTTCCCTTCAGCATAAACATTGCAAACGTCACCTTCTGCTCTTCAGTGCAGGTAAGCGTCTCAAAGATTCTTTCAGTATTTTTGATCCAGTCCTCAGGCTTTTCCTTCGCCGTATCGGAGAACGAGTCGGGGTTCCTCCTTTGAAACAATTCTAATGGGTCCCTCAGCGGTGCTGGCGGTGGTGCCTGGGTGATTCCAGCCACAGCCTGCCCTATCCCTGCTAATGTCTGAGTGAGCATCTGAAAGAAGTTCACCATATTCGGATCCACGTGTCCGTTTCCATTCCCGCTGTTATTACCACCGTTCCCATTGTTGTTGTTTCCACCGGCATTTCCGCTTCGGGTATTCATCTGTAAATTTATTCGATTTCAGTAATAGGTCTAATAGTCAATTCCGTCTAACTTTAATAACGTTTCCGTATCTCTTACGGTTTATTAGTTCTTCTTACTTTGATTTAGGGTCACGTCTTACTTGTTTGTGTGACATCTTGTGTTTTGGGTCTTACTCGCGCCCTTGCCCTAATAATCGTTTCATTACGTTACTTCTTAGGGCTTATTAACTTGGTTCTCTTACTTCATAAGAAACTCTTCCTTTGGAGTTTGATCTCTATTGGGTGCTAACTATTTGTGCTTAGTTAGTTAACTTCTTTTCCTTAGTTCTTACTAGTGCTTCTACTTCTTCCCGTGGTTACTTCCTTAATCCATGGGTTGTAGATGGTCTAACTTGTCTTACATCTCTGTTCACTGGGTAATTAATAATTTACAATAGCTGGGCAATAATTAGGAATTTATTAAACGTCATTCCATAACTTCGTTAAAAATTTGTTCTCCAAAACGGAGTTCCGTCACGTATAATAAAATAAGAATTAATAAGAAATTCGTCCCAAAGATCCAATAAAACAACGTACTAAAACTGTCTGACATAAATAATTAAAATTAAAACTATGAGTATCTTCATGTCCTAGACTCCACAATTTGCGTGTGCTGCTTCAAGTTGATCATACTTCTCTTGTAATTCTATCTTCTCTGCCCAGATTTGATAGCTTGAAACCCTAAGCTTTTCCTCATATACTTCTTGCTCGGCTATCTTTTTCTTCAGTTCATTACCATGCTCTATCTCATCTAGCAACTGTACGCTGATCCGGTTCCACTCGCGATTTGCCCTAATCACATGGCTCTCTAAGCTTCTGACTTTCTCCATCTGTATTGCCAATTTTCCCTCTACATACACTAAGTCATCATCACGTCCCTTGATGACACTCTGCAGGCTTCCGACTCCTAGAGTCTCCTTCTTAAGCTCTCTCTTAGTCTTGCGAAACTCCTTAGTTATCTGCTTAATGGTGTTCTCCTTAGCCTTGACTTCTTGTTGGAGCTCTGTACTGTGCCTGACTGACTTCATTGGTCTCCTTGCTATAAGCCTACACACAATCCATAAGAACTAAGTCAATACTTATAAATGATAGCCTCAATGGTGATATACATGCAAGACACAATAAGCATGTAGTTATGAATAAGCAGGCTTCCTTTCTTTGGACGTACTTTCACTCATCACTCTTAGTATCTTACTAAACCCTCATTACATCATAACTAATCATCAATGCGGAAGCAATAAAACAAAATAAACCTGTCTTGGTAGAAATCATCCCAACCATAATAGTACTTACAACTCAAAATTGAAAACAATGAATGTTCTTAAATTCAACTAAAATCTTCAAACACCGCTTCCCTCGCGGTTACTCTCCTTCTCCTCCTATCTTGATCCTGAAAAGAAAGTTTTTAGAGAAGGGGTGAGCGAACGAATGCTCAGTAAGTTCATACGCGGCCTCTCCGGCTACTAAGGAGAGACGACCAGAACAAACACTTCCAAGATCAAATTTCGACGATAGGATAATCTTAACTTATAAAAGTCGACTGGGAATTCGACACAGTCAACATCATACTTGATAAATTCATTTAAGAATTATGGCTCTACAATTCAAGGGTGTTATAAAAGTTTCCGTCAATTCCATACGTACATTGTAACCTCAATGCCAAAGGTACAGATAATGCACTTAGCTTCATCAAGCTAATTCGTGCGGGTCGTAACGTGTATGGTATCCACACATACATGCTCGGGGTCGAGAACTATCCATGTAATCAGACAGTTCCCGAGAGAAGGCATGTGATCACTCATGCAATCCCTTAACTTAAGATAGTCTCTTTCAAGACTAATATCCTTTACAGGATAAATCATCCTTTTCAGGGACGACACGCCTCCTTTCTGAAAACTAGTATTCACTTCTAGGGCTAGAGTAGGGAAAGCATACGAAGATACAGGTATGCATAACAAGTCTCAATTCAATGATATTTAGTGACCAAAGGGGACATCACCAAATAGGGATAACTTCAAAAACGTTTTTACTTATCGCAGGATCATTCAAATGCTATCTAGCCATAACGATAGCTACTCTGAGAATAAAACTCTGAATTCCAATTGAACAAGAATGCAAGGACAAAAGGAACGTAATCCCTTACCTTGATTGCTTTTCCCTGCCGAGTTCTCCTCGTACGAATCTACAAGGCATTGAATAGTTTACTTTAGTACCCTCGACATTGTTAACTACTTCTACTTAGTTAACTGAGAGATGTGTTTCTACTTCTTTATTTCGTTACTCTTTTACTTACGTTTCGGGTTCTGACTTTGATTTGCGAGTCAGTCCTTTAACTTTAATATTATTGTAATTAAGTCCTCCAACTTTGGTTTAAATACAATTTGATCCCTCAACTTTGGTTAATTGCAATTTGCTCCTTCAACTTTGGGTTAATTGCAAATTGGTCCTTCAACTTTGGATTAATTGCAAATTGGTCCTTTAACTTTGGATTAATTACGATTTTATCCTTCAACTTTAGTTTAATTGCAAGAAGGTCCCTTGACTTTGGTTTTGTTCGTAAAGGTCCCCCAAGTTTCTTTTTAACCACTTAGACCCCTTTAACCTCAATGTCTCCTTTTTATTCCTTTTAACTTTAACTTTTTCAGTTTAATCATTTTCCGTTAGGAAACTAACTGAAATCTTTTAATCTTCCTCCTTTCCGTTAACTTTCTAACTTTCAAGGTTTTCCAAGTACATATTATATTCTTTCAAGTTAGTTTTCTAACTTTCCAACAACTCTTTTAAAGTTTATATTTTCTTTCCGTTATAAATCTAACAAAAATACTAACTTTTCCGTCCCAATTCTTAACATTTTTTTAATTAAGAATCAACACTCACTCTATATGGCCATAGCCGAATCTCATATCCTCCATATTCATTGATTTGGTTAATTTTTCTTGTTCTTTAATTTTTTCTAAAATTCCCAAACATCAATTTTATTCATAAATCAATAACGATAACCACTAAAATCAACAAAATAATTTTCCCCCATCTCAAGGCCATTCGGCCGAACCCTTATGGGTGTAAACCCAATATTTTCCTCCTTTTTGTTAAACCCTAATTAGCCTCAATCTCATATTGGTTCAGTCCCCACACATTGTAGAGTATTAATCCATTAAAATCATTATTATAAAATCAATCTTGATAATAAATTAACATGGAGATTATCATTTTATTAAAGCCTTGAACCTAAGCTTTTAGCAATTAAATTCTCCATACTCAATTACTAGCATGCAACCCTAATGATTATTTTCTTTTAAACATGCATAGTTTAAGTTTTACTCAACCAAGATCAATGAAATAAATTTTAGAATGTGGGGTTTGACATTACCTTGAATCGGATTACACTTCAAAAACAATGGCGAAAATCTCTTCTTCCTCCTCCCTCTTGGTTCGGCCGCCTAGTATAGAGATTAGGGTTTTTGTGTTTGTGTTGTTTTGATTAATGAAAATAAAAACCTAAAATTTCACTACTCAAGATTTTATACTTTGGGTAATTGTTAACTGGGCTTGGGTTTATTTAATTTTATTCGGGTCAACCCAATTTTGAGCTCATTACACCTTGGCCAACTCTTTAACTATTTAACCCACTTCTTAAATGAATCCATTTATTATAATTATTATTTACTAGTCATAATTATTAAAAAAAAAATCGGGTCCTTACAACATGGTTTCTGATTCGTTCTTGTTTGTTGAAAATCAGAGAGTAGAGTTGGGTGGGGTAATCGAATGAAGAAGAAAAAGATGGGGCTTTCCAATCTTCCAGACATTGGGTTATAGGACTTTTTTTGTTTTTTTCTTTTGTTAGTTCAAACCCTATAGTTCTATTCCAAGAATAATTAAACCCTAAAAGTTTTTTTTTACTCTTTAGTCTAGAGTACCTATAATACCCTTTAAAATGTGGTCACATGCAATGCACATGACCATTTAACGAGAAAATATGGATGGAGTTAGTGTCAGTGACTGTGGCTGCAAAAAATAAAAGTTGAATGTGTTGTTTGCAACAAAAATAAATTGAGTGATCAGATCCACAAAAAGTGAAGAGTTTAGTGATTTTCTGTGCACTTTTTCTTAAAAATTAGTAAGGATAGTGAATTGGAATTGATAGCAAAAGTGCACCTATTAGATTTATTTAGTCTTTTTTAAAAATGTTTTCATTGAATAATTTATTTTCGTTTAAAATGTTATTACTGAATTTTCACATTTTTTAAAATGAGCTCCACATGTCCTCACATAACTAATTTTGTTAAATACAATTTAGGGTTAATGGTTTTTTTGGGGGTATTAATTTGTAATAATTCCTATAAACTATAAGCTAATGACATCAACATTAATTAATTTGTAGTGCTCAACAATGTTAACATATTAGTCGAAAATTTAACAAACATTAGTCACATAGTTAAATTTTGTAAGGTTTTTAGCAAATTTATTAACGGAGTGAGCACATTTTGAAAATTATAAAAGTTTAGTGAAAGTATTTCGAAAATGACTAAAATTTAATTATAAAAATATTGTTGGAATTTTGGGTTTGATAAAGTGGTTTTGACTACTAATAATTCCATGAGGTTCCATTTTATGTAAAAGAAAATTAATTGCATATTTGTAATCTACATTTGGAGTAGAATAATTTGATATATTTACTTTCTCAAAACCAATTTGGGGTGAATGAGAAATTAATTTTCAAAGTATGCAAATTGAAGTGGGTATATGAAGAGTTTATGTGTATGAAATGGTTATCCCACATTGCTTTAATAATAAAAGTAATGAGTGTATCTAAGTGAAACCGTCTAAGGAGGAATCATCAAGTGATTCCCTCCTGGGTTAACCTAGTGGACCATTGGGCCATCCATGCAACTAGTGGCCCAATTGTGTAAATTTTGGACTAGCTCAGAATTGGACCGCGCCATATGAGCCCGAGGCGCACTTCACACGTACGCTGGGCGCTTTAGAGGCGCACTTCACACGTACGCATCGGTCGCTGGGAGCTGTGGAGCCATAAACTTTTGACGAACTTCGGCTCGATGGCGGTCCTGTCCATGGATTGGTTGGTTTGGCTCATATGGGTTGGCGGTTCGGCTCTGGCTAGGGGCGGTCCAACTAGGTTTGTTAGGGATAGTGGTTGTTGGGCCTTGGCCCAAACTCGGATTGACCATAAGGCGGATCAGATCCAAAAGGTTTGGTGAGCGGACGGTTAGGCGTGACCCGTGCCAGTTGTAACGGTCGGGTCATGTTGCTGGTCGGCCCGTGTCGATTCGAATAACGGGTCGGTTTGATGCAGACGATCTCCACCCTTCACCAGAACCTGATTCGATGGTGCATATCCCACCAGATGCAACTTGTGGCACCCTATCTCTTCATAAACTATAAATAGCCCTCCACTAGATTGACATCCCTCACTCAATTCACAACACAATTCAATTACCTATCATCTGAAACACAAGATTCACATATTTAACTGAATTTACAAATTCAGGTAGATATAAATGAATTATTGATTTCGGTCACATAACAACTGTTAGAAGATAGAGATCATCTTGTTGCATGAGTTTTTTTCAAATAAGTGTCAAAAACAGCTATGTTCGCCGAAGTTGTCAATTTGAAGTGTTTCTATTGATGATTATAAAGTCGTTTCATTTTGAGAGAAGATTGCCACAGAACTGTTAGCACCAGTGCGTGACAATATCTTCTTGCGGAAATTGTGTCCAACACAAGACTCGACTTCTTTAATTGTCCGGTTTGAATTAATTTCCGCTATTCTAGTTTATCCTTATTTCCTGCCCCGTTAATTATATTTTGATTCATCTATTATATACTCCATCCGTCCTACTCGGATTAGAACAAATTTCTATTTTTCGTGTCCCATTCGAATTAGGACAACCCAAAAATAGAAGTGTTTTATTTAATTGGACCCACATTCACGCTCACATCAACTTTTCACTTATTATTCTCTACCCCACTTTCTCTCTCCTATTTCACTTTTCATACTCACAACACCTACTCCACTAACACTATTTCCTTAATCCCCGTGCCCAACTCAAATATCCTAATTCGGGTGGGACGGAGGGAGTATGTGTTATTGTTATATTCAAGAAAGCCATTATTTATTGTTATAATTTTTCCTAACAAATACTCCTTCAATCCCCTTTTAAACTTCATTTTTTGATGTCTCATTTTAAACTTTAAAAGCTAAAAAAGAAAGTTTTTTTATAATTTTTTATTTGTGGGTCCCACTTATCATACTCACAACAATTACCCACTAACTATTCCTTACCCTATTTTCTCTCTAACCAAGCCATCTACACTTACAACACGTTTTAATGAATTCTTGAACTCAATTTTTTTAAAAAATTTAAATTGAGACGACCCGGTATGGTTTTTGCAATTTGTTATTTGTTGATAAATGAACCTGTCACGCCCCGAAATCCGACATTGTACGGACCTCGAGAAGTGACGACGAAACCGAATAACAATCGAACCCAAAAATGAGAACTGGAATTTTCCTTTTCTCATAAACAAACAGAACTGATACAATACAAAATCTCAAAGCGAGTACATCAGAGCAACTATCCTCTGACCAAAAACTCAACCTGAACAGTCTCAAATATTTACAAACTCTAAATCTGTAACAACTTTACAAAAGTTATCTACATAGCAAAAATAATACATGTATCCAAAAGACGTAAAGTCCCATTCAAGCTTTACAGCTCTACTGCAAAACCTTCATGTCTCAACGACACTCCACCTGGAAGGGAAAGGGTTAACGAAAAGGGTGAGCACAAATTGCCCAGTAAGAGACTTGCCAACACAAAGGTGTGTCGCACTGTATAGAAACCCAACCAAGACCAAACAGCAATAACGAACCCAACCACCCGATATATAAGTGAGGAGCGAAAGATTACAAACAAATCAAATTCCGAATCAAAGTTCCGAAGTCAAAGTCCATTGGCCAAATGCCCAAAGTCAAAGTTGATTCTTCGTCATAGTTTCACTTGCGCAAATGACACTATGACTAGGAATCACAAATATAACAACCGGTGTTAAAGTCATCTCTTGTTGAGGAATTCAAAGTCAAATACTCAAAGTGTAAATGGCAGAATAGCTAAAACGAATAACCGAGTCCAAATGAATTGATCCAATAAACGATCACGAATAACAAATCAAAACAATCCGATAATTCCGAAGCCAAAGAATGAAAGGGTACAAGGTTGACAAGACCCTTACCTCAAATCCGATATAATCCAAAACAAAGTATTCAACGTAGCTTAAACGTCTCAATCTAACATAACAAAGACATAAATGGTACAAGAGTTAGTACTAATCAAAATACATTCAAACATTATTAATAAACACGACAATAATCATAAAAATCTATATGGATATTCATGATCAAACTATCATACTTGAGAAGTACACAGAAAAATACCCAATTTAAATCCAAGACTCGTGAAATTCTGAATTTGGGTGACTTAGTTATCATTTATCAAGTTTCCTCAATTTTAACATGTCTTAAAAATTACTGTAGTCACAATAATACTAAATCTGGTACTATTACAAATAGTTTTGATATCAAATAACTATATCATTAGAAAGATCATGAAAAACTAATGAATTTAGACTCAAGAATCACTCGATTCCGAGTCCGGACGAATTAGTTATGAATTTTCTAATATTAACGGATTTTCAAACCAACTCAACTCACGCTGGTGTCAAAACAGAGATTTTGGGAACAAACGACAATGTTACTGGTTATGAAACATAATCCATCATAAAGCTCTCAAAAAATTATTCAATTTAGATTAAAAAATCATTCAATTCTGATTTAAAACAAAGAAGTTATGAGCTACTAAGTTTAATGAGTTATCTTAATGCTACAGGGAGCAGTTTGTAAGTTTTAGAAATACAGATTTTTATTTTTTTTCACTAAACAGGGACTGTGATTTAAAGTTTTACAAACACAGGGACCAAACAGGAATCAATACAATTTCAAGTACCAAGCTGAAAATATTACAAATCAAGGATTAAACTGATTATACTACAAACTCTAGGACCAAACTGGAATTTTCGGAAAATGTCATCTTCAACTTAGAAACATATTCCAGCAGCCATTGTTGGTTTAAGAAAAGTGGGCATATATGTATAGAACAATTCACAGTAACTACGTTATCTATCAAAAATCAAAATTGCAAAACTTCAATATTCCAAATGCTAAACCACCACTCAAATACACCAAATCAGCACATATGCAAAACAAAACAACAATTAGAGAATCAAATTTCATTCTTACGACTTTAAATTATCGAGCTAGATGATCAAATATAATGCCTTAATGAGCTATTTACCTTGTATTGATGATTTCTTCTTGACCTTTTCTCTTCGTCTCTCTCACTCTCTTACTAGGTAAATAGATGAAGAATTAATAGAGAAGAAGGGAAATTACGGGCTGTGCTACATTTGGTTTAGCATGACAAAAATGAGTGGGAGCTGAGTCACACAAAATGAGTATGAAGTGCTTCTATTTGAATTACACCTCCAGCTTCTAATTTGCTAGCAACTTCTTCCTATTTTAATTAATTAATTTAATTAATTTTTTTTTATACATATCCTAACACGTGTCTAACTAAAAAGGGATACACCCACTCCAAAATGTACAAGTCTGAATTATGCATTTTTATTCTCATTATTACTTTAATTTCTTTTTATTTTTTATTTTTTATAAATAAATAATGATTACTCCTTCCGTCCCAAAACAAAGTTTCACTAATTATTAAATTATTATATTGAGTTATATTCAAAAGTTACTCTCCCCGTCCCAAAAGAAGTTGTACTAATTACTAAAGTACTACATTTAAAATAATAACACAATTCATAAAATGCAAATCCAAATTATCTACTAATGCACTCATATAAAATTGTCAAATATATATATGCAATATGGACCGATAATCTGGGGCGTCACAGAACCCGACCCAAACCCAAACACAATCCATTCCAAAGCAATCATGACACATTACTAAGGGTGTGCTCGGCTCGGTTCGGCTCGGTTTTTTGGCAAAACCACTACTGAACCGAATTAGTCGGTTTCTGAATAACAAAAACCGTCACCTTCGGTTTATGGTCGGTATCGGTATGGTCAGTTTTCAGGTTCGGTATGGTCGGTATCGGTAGGTGTCGGTTTCTTGTGAGTAATACTATTAGGCTAATGCGATTATTATCAGAAAAAATCAGAAAATTTTATGCAGGTTAGAAATTAATTTTGAATGAGATTCATGGAAAGAGTGAACGAAAGAAAGAGTGAACGGAAGCTTACCGGAAGAAAGAGTGAACGGAAGAAATTAATTTCCAAGATTGAGCCTTGAGGCGCTGCAATCCATCCCTAAATTGAAAAATTCGAGTTAGGGTTTCCATTGATTACCACACAAAAAACGAAGAGTGAATGGAAGGTTACCGGAAATGGTGATGGGTGATGAATCGAAGGCGAATCTGAGAGAGTTGTTGTTGTCGGGGTTGAGAGAGAGATGGAGCGGTGATGAGATCTGAGTGATAAAGAGAACGCGAAGTCGAGAAGAACAATGAGAGACTGAGAGTAATTAAGGAAATATGTATATATACTAAAAGTAAAACGACGTAGTATTAATGATCGGTTCGGTTCGGTAGCTGATTCGGTTTATTTACGTTGCATCCGAAACCGACCCCGTTTGATCGGTTTATTTAAAAAACCAAACCGTGTCCTATAGACTTATGTCGGCATCGGTTCATGTCGGCTCGGTTTTGTCGGTTTTGGTCGGTTCGGGTCGGTTTTCGGTTTTGCCTGCACAGCCCTACACATTACTGAGATTAAAAGTGTCATGCATATTGAACAGGGAGCAATGGTTTCATACAACCTCCCCAAATTCCACACCCACTTTAACACTTTATGCTATCCACCTCATATCCACCTCATCTTTCATACAACCCCCTACAATGGTAAGTTGAAAAAAAAAATCATCTCCCTCCCACTCATCATTCTATACCCCACTACTTTTATATCATTTTTATTGTTTATATATTCTCTATTTTTATGATTAGTAAAATAATAATAATAATTATTATTTATAATAAAAATAATATTTTACACTTTTTTTTGCAATTAAATAATTAGATAAATGACGATAATTATTATTCAAAATAAGAAAAGTTACAATACACTTAGCTCGCGACACAATTAATGAAAGACAATAAAATTATTAAATCACACATGGTTTCCGAACTTTGCCCATATGTGCTTGACTATATCCTTCTGCAATTGTTGATGAACTCTTGAATCACGCATTTCCGATCTAGTACGCACATGCTCTGCAAATGCAGGTAGTACCTCAGTCGAGAATGGTTGTTGTGTACTAGACCCACTTGCCTCGGGTTGTTGTGAAGTAGAACCTCTTGCCTCTGGTTGAAAGTCTTTCCAATTTTCAGAATAAGTATGTCATTCATCCTCAACAATCATATTATGTAATATGATACATGACCTCATGATGATAGCGAAGTCGTCTATCTCCCACATTCGAGCTGAATCTCGAATGATTTTAAATCGAGCTTGGATCACTCCAAATGCACGTTCTATATCCTTTCGACATCCCTCCTGAAATTTCGCAAATAGCTTATCTTCTTCACTTTGAGGAAGTCTAATTGATTTGACGAAAGTCGGATAAGAAGGGTATATACCGTCAGCAAGATAATACGCCATATTATATTGACGTTGATTCACATAGAAATTAACCCGTGGAGCTTTTCCTTGTTCAACATCATCGAACAATGGCGATCGGTCGAGCACATTTATATCGTTCAATGTGCCCGGACATCCGAAAAAGGAATGTCAGATCCACAAATCATGAGTGGCAACTGCTTCAAGAATAACACTCGTGGTTCCCTTATCACCTCTAGTAAACTGACCTTCCCAAGCAGATGGACAATTTTTCCATTCCCAGTGCATGCAATCAACGCTCCCTATCATCCCTGGAAAGCCCCGCTGCTCACTAACTTCAAGTATACTTCGCAGGTCATCTTCAGCTGGGTCTCGCAAGTACTCTTGCACATACAATTGAATGACCCATTTGCAAAATCGACGTAACGTCTCCAACGCTGTAGTGCCTCCTATCTTTATGTATTCATCGATAGCATCGGCGGACATACCATATGCTAACATTCTCATCGCCGTGGTACATTTTGCTAATGGAGATAGGTCTTCTTTGCCAGTAGCATCGTATCTTTGTGTGAAGTAGTTGTCATGGTTTGATAGATCCGTGACGATTCGAAGGAATACATGTTTCCGCATCCGATATCGTCGGTGGAAGAAATCTTCGTAGGTAGCATTTTCAGCAAAGTAGTCGTCAATCAGACTCTTATTATGAAAAGCATGGTCTCTTTTGAAATGTTTTCTCTTTTTTTTTTTTTTGTTCCTCTTGTTGCAAAAGTGGTTTGACGATAAATTCCTCCTCCCATTCAAGTTGCCTTCTGTAGGCTTCGACATCAAAAGGAACTATGAATGGATTCATTGATGTAGGAAGAAAGAAAGAAGAGTTTGTGATTTTTTGTTGTAGGAAGAAGGAAAGAAGAGATTGTGAGTTTTTGTTGTGGGAAGAAGGAAAGAAGAGAGTGTAATTTATAAGAATTTGTGTGGTTGAGGTTGACGAACATGAAATAAGAATGAAACCGAGTTAATAAAAAGATAAGAAGTTGTGTGGTTGAGGTTGGTGAAAATTTTTGGGAATTTTGAGTGTTGAAAGGATTATTATTGGGATTCATCACTCAAAAGATGATGAATTTTTAAGTGTAGGCTAAAATGGAGAAGGAAAATTGAGAAAAGAGAGTTTTTTTTTTGTGTCCAAATCTAATGAAAGTTGCATCATTTTATAGAGGAAAAAAAATGCTGAATTTTGGCGAAAAAAATGAATAAAAAAATCTTGGTGATAATTCAGCTCAAATAATTGAGATAAATAAAATCGCCCAGACCAATGAGTGATAGACACGTGGCAAACACAGAAGAAAAAAAAAAAAAAAAAAAACCGCCCTCTCTGCACCGCACGCGCCCTGTCGGGCCGTGTGGTGCACGCGCCATCGCCAGGCCAATCTGGACGCGCCACGTGGAGAGAACGCCAGCCCTCCCAAATAATTCAACCGTTATGAATTATTTCATACCCAAAATTCAACCCCAAAAATTGCACATAGCCTAAGGCAACATTTGAACAAAATTCATCTCCAACTACAGCCAAATCACACAGCTATCCTTCCTTCAAATTTCCAAACTAAATCATCTTGAAACTCAAGGTTAAAAAAACACTAGGCTTGAAATGTGAATCGAACACAAGAATTGAAGAAAAAGAAAGAGAATCTAATTTCCATCAAATCACTCTGCCTATACATCCCGTAGGCCCTGCCTATAGTATAGTCCCTTTTACCATTACCACTTTCAAATTAACCCATCATTCTTCTTCTTCTTCCCCAATTTCTTTCTTTCTTTTTCTGTACCATAAAAGGTCATTAGACAATTCACCCCCTCACTCTCTGTTAAAACCCCACTTTTCCCCACTCCAAAACACACACACACACACACACACTGCCTCCTTTTTCTTTTCTTTCCCCTTTACAAAACTTTCCCTCTCCTTTCTCTCTCTCTGAGGATCGAGCATTTAAATACCAAAATTCTTGTAAAACCCAGTTCTTGATTTTATTTTATTTTATTTTTTTAAATTGACCCACATTTTGGTATCTCAAATACATTTCAGTATCCGATTTTGAGTATTTTTGGACAAGAAGAATGTCAATTACACCACCACTAGACCCGTACCAGTTACAACCACCGCCAACGCCGGTAATACAACAAGCCTACACAGCCCATTCCGGTCACGGCTCAGTCGGACCCGTCATCGGAGTTTTGGCGGTGATCACTGTTTTAGGTGCCATCGCGGTCATGATCGGCAGACTCTGTTCGGGTCGACGGATATTGGGTCATGGGCAATACGATTTTGAAGGATGGGTCGAAGCTAAATGCTCCTCTTGTATCGACGGCCGAATAGACCCTCCGCCACCGCGAGCGGTTGTAGTGGAAAGGACCGGGAGCAATGTCTCCATTGAAGCAGCTGTGACAGCGGCGGCCGCCGCCGCGCCGGAGGTAACGGCGGAGTTACGTCAAGAAATAAGAGAAGAGGAAACGTCGTCGTCGCAACAAAGTTCACAACACGGGAGTCGGAGAGCTGAGACTGACTGAGGCTAGGTTGGTGGTGGTGGCCGGAGGTTGGATGGGTTTCATACTTTTTCATACACTTCACACACATTGTATGTGAAATGGGCATTTTTGGAAACTTGGTTTATAATCCTTATTCTTATTATTCATTTTCATCATTACTTCCTGAATTAACGACTTTTTTTTTTTTTTTTTTTTCTTTTGTTCCCCTTTTTCCTCATTTTTCTAATCACAACTAAATCCTACCTTTAATGGAGGCTTTAAAAAACAAAAATTACCTTTAATGGCCGCAGAGCTTATCCAAGTTTAGGATATGGTAAATTAGCCACAGCTAAACATCATGGCGGATTAGTGATAATAAAGGGTCAATTAATTACCCTTTTGATTTTTAATTTATTTTTATTACTAGTCTAAATCTTTTTTTTTTTTTTTTAATTTTACTGGTTTTATTAGAGCCCTTACCCTTCTCTGCGTAAAGAAAAAATTGGCTAATTTTTTTTCTTCCTTAGACAATGTATAATGGATTAAACGAAAAAACCCATTCAACACCCACTTTATCACTCCACATCATCTTCTCTCTCTTCCGACTAATCCATTCAACACTCATTCAACTTTACACCCTACAATGGTTTGTTTAATCCCCTATTCAACACTTTTCACACTCATCATCCTATACCCCACCACTTAAAATTTATTTTTTATTTTTTATTTTTATGATTAGTGTTGAAATGGTTATTATTAGAATCCATTTCAAGAAAAAGATGGGTTTTTTTTTGTGTCGGAATACAATGAAACTTACGTCAATTTAAAGAGAAAAAAAATAGGAATTTTGGTGTAAAAAAACAAAAAAAAAACATTTTTTTGTGAAATAATTGAGCTCAAATAATTGGGATAAAGAAAAATAACTCGTCAGCCAATCAGAAGGTGACACATGTCCAGGCCAGGAAAAAAAGGCCGACCTTCTCCGCAGACGCGCGAGTAGTGCACGCGCCTCGCTGGCCCAATACCGTGGCGCCACGTGGCAAAATCGGGAACATTTTCTCCATTCACACTTGTTGAACCCATTCAACAAAACCATTCACAACCCTCCCATTAAACAACAATTGCAAGCATTAAACCGTTTTTCTTTTTGTGAATACCCATTCAACACCCATTTTTTTTGCCATTGTAGATGGTCTTATACTTACTACTGAAAATAATTATGTACTGTATTTACTTAAAAATGTTCTGACTTTGTCACGTTTAAATTTATGATTTCCTACAATTTATTTTTCTAATTCAAATCCCCTATAAAATTCAAAATGATTTACTCAAACAATCGTAATTCGTTGTATATATGTATATATATTGCGACGACAAGTGACTTGTGCTAAAAATGTTGGACACGTAGATTTATCAAATCAAGATTGAAGGATATTTTGTAGCCAATTTATTTTGAAATTGAACTTTAAACTTTATTATAATATCATAGCCTAAAATCTATATCCATGCGTAAGCCCAACATTAGAAATTAGACTACATGTGAGTAGGGATGACAACGGGTCAGGTACGGGCCGAGTTTGCCCAAACCCGACCCGACCCGAGCAAACTATCCCTCAAACCGTACCCAGCCCGGCCTGAGGGGTAAAAACCCGTGCCCGGCCCGAACCCGCCCGGCTGCACACAAGCAAAAAAAAAAAAAAAAAAAAAACTTTTTTGGGCTTGATTAGCTAGATCAATCAAAGAGATTTAATCTATGCTATCCACTTCTGGTAGAATGGTGGAAAGAAAAAGAAGGGCAATTTAGATTCCCAAATATCAGAAAGATAAAGGCTAAGTTATTTATGGAAGACGGAGGACGAAGGTCGGATGACAGATGATCGAGGACGGAGGATGGCCGACGGCGCAAGTGCGAGGGAGCCGGACCAGAGTAGGAGTAGTTTATTTCCAACGCCGACAACTATTACGATTCCCCTCTCTCCTAGTACTCTATAAGACCAAAAAAAAAAAAAAATCTAGCAAGTCGGAATAGAGGCACACCTGGTTGCCGGAGCAGAGGCTAGTTCGCTGAACGAGGTTGGTTGCCAGAGCGGACGCCGATTGCGATGCCCTCTCTCTCTCTCTCGGTAACGGCGTGTGATTTTAAAAAGCCCTAAGATCTTAAAACACGCACAAAACATATATACCAGGTTAGGATTGTGATATTGGCTGAAAGTAAAGGCATAATAGGAATAAAATGTAAATACTGCCATGCGGGTCGGGACCCGTCGGGTTTGGTGAGGCAACCGAACCCGGACCCGTATCCGCCGGATTGTCTCGAAAACGGGTCGGGTTCGGCGAAATTGTCATCCCTACATGTGAGGGGATATGTTGGAGCAATTATCCCACATAAAAAATTAACAAGCCAAACCTTTGTTAGGATTGGAGTCCTAAACTATGAGGAAGAAAAGGAGTCTAAGTCGGGGGAGTTGGTTGAGATAAAAAAGGGTTCAAACTGGAGGAGGAGTTCCTAGCGGAGGAGCAGGCGGGCGCTTGCCCTGGACCAAGCGGGCGCTTGCCCTGGACCAAGCGGGCGCTCAAATGGACAGTGAGTGATCCGCCTGGGGGAAATTAATTCAAGCGGGCGCTCGCCTAGACCCAAGCGGGCGCTTGGTATGCCGGCTGGGCTGATTTGTTTCCTATTTTGACACAATCTCTTCTTAATTTGATTTAGATCTTCCTTGTACTGCTATATAAGCATAGTCACGACCTATGACACATTGTAGCAAATTATTAAGGTGTGATTAATAATATATTGGCTTGGCAATTGCCCCCGGACGTAGTTCATGTGTTGAACGAACCGGGTAAACAATTATTGTGTTCTTGTGTGTGTGATTCTTCCATTATTGTGCTTGTGGGTTTGTGTTCTTTATTTAGATTGCAACGGGGTACCACTAAATTCCCAACAACTGGTATCAAGAGCTTTGGTTAGGAGGATTCAAAGTTTCATTAGTTGATTATTTTGAATCACGTTCTTGGGGACTTTGTGAAGCAATCAAGATGAAGAACTCAATCGAGAAATTCAACGGTGTGAATTTCACGTTTTGGAGGACAAGGGTTGAAGATTACCTTTATTGTAAGGATCTTCACAAACCCTTAAAGGAGAAACCCGAAGACATGTCACAAGGGGATTGGGAGACGTTAGATCGGAAGGCGTTAGGAGCGGTGAGGAGCGCTCTAACCGACGACGTTGCACGGAACGCGATGGAGGCCAAGACAACGGTGGGGTTGCTACAGATGCTGTCAGACATGTATGAGAAGCCGTCGAATATCAATAAGGTGCATTTGATAAAGAGGTTTGCGAATACGAAGATGTCAGAGGGGCAGACAGCAGCAAGTCATATCAGCAGTTTCAAAGGTATGGTGGACCAATTGAAAAGTGTTGATATTACTTTTTCCGATGAAGTGTTAGCATGTTTTCTACTAAAATCGTTGCCTGATAGTTGGGAGGTAACTGTCACAACGATCAGTATGTCGAAAACACCATTAGTGTATACGGAGGTTCGAGATCTCATCCTTCAAGAGGAGTTGAGAAGGAAAGAGAAAAGGGGAGAATCTTCCGCAGATGGGGCTGCACTTAGGGTGGAGAGAAATAGGGGAAGGGGAGGACCGAAAAAGGGGGAAAAGCCGGTCAAGTGCTACAATTGTGGCACGATGGGTCATATCAGTTATGACTGTCCGGATAAGGATGGTGATGCACACGTGGTGGGTGATGGGGATGTATTAATCTTAGGAGAGGAGCAGTCAGGTGAAGATTGGGTGTTGGATTCTGGAGCTTCTTGTCATGCTAGTGGGGATGCAGAAACAATGGAGCGGTATAAAACTGGAGATTTTGGGGTTATCTATCTTGGTGATGATCAACCTTTGAAGATCAAAGGTAAAGGGGATGTGTTGATGAAGACACCTAACGGGGCTGTTTTACAATTGCACGATGTGATGCATGTTCCGGACTTGAGGAGGAGGGTGATTTCTGTTGGACAACTTGATGATGAAGGGTATGGTGTGACCTTCATGGGTGGGTCTTGGGAAATCACAAAAGGAGCTAAGGTGATAGCTCATGGGGTTAAGGAGAAGATGTTGTACTCTACCTACAATGTCGACATTCGCTCGGGTGGGAGAAAGAGGCTAAAGAACCTGCCTATTGGTGTAGAAAGGAAAGACATCAAGAAACGGTATGTTAGGGGGGAGAGGGACACAAAGTTGATCAACGCGGTGTGGAAGTCCAAGTGCCCTAACAGAGAGCGTGTTCAGACCAAGAGAAGACGATGCAAGAAACAAGGTGTGTCCATGTTTCAAGGGGAAGCATTGCGAGGAAGGTGGGTCTGGAGGGAGAAGGCGAAGTTAGACTTGCGGAGAGAAATCAAGGTAGAAGCTGATTTGGGGAGGCAAGAACTATCTAACACGGAGGGGTTGAAACGTCGCTTGGTTTCAACTCGCCTTAGTACTTGAGCGGGAGGCTCGGTAATGTCAAGCCAATATGGGGGGTAAAATGTGTTCAAAGGTGTTTCTATGCTTATGAGTTTAGTCTCCAGGTGGGAGATTGCTAGTATTGGAGTCCTAAACTATGAGGAAGAAAACGAGTCTAAGTCGGGGGAGTTGGTGGAGATCAAAAAGGGTTCAAACCGGAGGAGGAGTTCCTAGCGGAGGAGCAGGCGGGCGCTTGCCCTGGACTTGGCGGGCGCTCAAATGGACAGAGAGTGATCCGCCTGGGGAAATTAATTCAAGCGGGCGCTCGCCTAGACCCAAGCGGGCGCTTGGTATGCCGGCTAGGCTGATTTGTTTCCTATTTTGACACAATCTCTTCTTAATTTGATTTAGATCTTCCTTGTACTGCTATATAAGCATAGTCACGACCTAGGACACATTGTAGCAAATTATTAAGGTGTGATTAATAATATATTGGCTTGGCAATTGCCCCCGGACGTAGTTCATGTGTTGAACGAACCGGGTAAACAATTCTTGTGTTCTTGTGTGTGTGATTCTTCCATTATTGTGCTTGTGGGTTTGTGTTCTTTATTTAGATTGCAACGGGGTACCACTAAATTCCCAACAACCTTCATGGTATACTCTTTTTAATATCATGTTATACATTTTTTTAAGTATATGATAAAATATGAAGAAAAAAATGGTAAATATTATTGAAAAAAAATCATGTAAAAACAATTTCTTTAAAAAGAAATAAACATTTTGAACAGAAAGAATATTAATATGACTAGTGTTACCCATCACAACCTTGAATAATACTCTCTTCATCACATAGTAAATGTCAACTATTCCATTTGCACAAATATTAAGAAATTGTGGAAGTGATATACTCTCTCCGTTCCATTTTAAGAGTCAAAAACTTTTTAGGTTCAAAAATTAAGAAATGAATGTTTTTATTATAAAATATAGAAATTGGGGTAGAGTGTTGTGAGTGTAGAAAGTGAGTGGGAGAGAGAAAGTGGGTAGTAAATAGTTAATGGATAATTGCTGTGTGTATGACATGTAGGGCCCACCAAATAAAGAAGTACTCCCTCCGTCTCAAAATAGATGTCATTTTGGGAGCTAAATTTTGTCTCAAAATACTTGTCGTTTCACTATTTTCAAAGCTTTTTTATTGCTCTATACCAATTATACCCTTAATAATGATAGTAAACTATCTCTTACCTAACCATTTAATTACCTAGGTAGTTGAATTACTATAAGGGTATTTGTGACTTCTTCACATGCATTGATTAATGACATTTCTTAATATGTGTGAAACACTCCAAAACGACATCTATTTTGAGACGGAGGGAGTATAAAAAACTTTCCTTTATTGAATTTTGACTCTTAAGTTGGGACACCATTTTGAGAAATTGTTGACTCTTAAAATGAGACGGAGGGAGTAATTGTTTTGAGTCGAAAAAATGAGATAGAAGAGAGAAGTTAGGTAGGAAATAGTAAATTGATTGGTATTATAAGTATAAAAGTAAAGTATAAGAGCGAATGAGTGGGAGGACTTGAAAAAAAAAATTGTTATTTTAAGAAGTAGACACTTAATCTAAGACAGACAAAAAATGAAAGACAATTACTCTGAGACGGAGGGAGTAGACTAATATGAGTAAATTGCAAAACAGACATGCATACCATCAGATCATTGCAACTTCCCACTTGTACCGTCAAAACTCCCAATGTCACATGCGTAGTTTTGTTTATTAATAATTTAACCGGGTTTTTGTAAACACTTAAATGGTCTATGGTTGGAATTAACTCAAACTTAACACCTTTCCAACACCCGACTCCATCTAATCACCACCACCACCAGCACCCATGATCCACCACTATCAACACCACCCACCAATACAAAATACCACCATTATCAGAATCTTCAACATGTTCATCTCCACCGATCACGATCTTCACATCAAACTGCACCACTATCAACCTCCTCACCACACCCAGCAAACCCCAAATCTAAAAAACATATACAAACATTCACAAAATTAAAAAATCATATCTGCAAATCAAATTTATAAACCAAACACCATACGCAAACACTTGAAATCAAAATCTGAACACAAACTAAAAAAAATCTTCAGATCTGGAAATCGGTCACTCATACGCACATACAGATCTTTAGATTTTGAAATGTTGTCCCAACGAAACAAGAATATAATCAAACAAAGACACATAAATGCACGCGCACACAGAAACGGTGGCTATAGCGATGAACACAAATGGAGAAGGTTAATAGACGAGTAGCCTAGGTGAAGAGGTCGATGGCGCTAGAGGGGGGAGGGGAAAGTGTTGACAAGCGTGAATGTCTGGTGGTGCGGAGGCAGGATTGAGAGGCAACCTAGGGGTTGAGACGCCATGGAAGAGAAGGGTTGGAGCGGGAGAGACGGCGTGTTCTTCCGTGCGTATGACGATTGTGGGGAGTGATTTTGGGTGAATTTTTCATTTCATTTAAGAATGTTATATTGGTCATTTTCGTTTACATATTTAAGCATATACTGGCAATGGCAAAATGCAATCCCATTATTTTGGGTATATCAGTCTTTTCCTTTGGGAAATTAATTTGTTAAATATGAGTTAATTCCAACCGCAGACTATTTAAGTATTTAACGAATGCTAGTCGCACGATAGAACATGACCAATTTTTGTTAAAAATTTGGACAAACTACCCAAATAGTCCCTTTACTATGTTGGTTTTATGGGATTAGTCCCTGTACCCAAATTTTGAAAAAATACGTCCCTTTACCACTCAAATTAAATACAGTTAGTCCCTAAGTTAAATTTCATTAGTTTTTAGCTTTAAATCATGTTGGATACAATTCAAATGATATTTAATATGTGCAAAATAGTCATGACAGTAAAATAGTACAAGGACTGATTGGGTAAAGTTAAGTCTATGTTATTCATCATGTCTCTCTCTAAATATATGGTGAAACTATGTTTGATTTTGTTATATAGTTTCTTATATGTATTGGATAGATTATTTGACTTGGATACATTACTTGGATACATTAGGTAAAAAAACTAATGTATCCAATGGTTCACTTGGATACATCATTGGATACATTACTTGACTTGGATACATTACTTGGATACATTAGGTAAAAACTAATGTATCCAATGTGCACTTGGATACATCATTTGATACATTAAGTTCTCACGATATTTAGGTTCTCATTTGAGCACCTACTTATATATATATATATATATATATATATATATATATGTATAGGTAGATGCTCAAATGAGAACCTAAATATCATGAGAACCATGAGAACCAAGGATAGCCATTGGATTAGACACAAATCAAGGGTTTAGATTACCTTTTTAGTTTAAAAATTCGGTGGCATTCTTGTAATTAGGTTGACAGACAAAGAGAAGGGCAAAATACCATGTGTGTTCTAGAATTTGCCACGTCATCACCCAAAATTTCCCAAAATTTTCAAAATTAAATATCTCATTAACTACAAATCAAAAAAATAATCCGAGAACACTGATTTTTTTGTCTCGACGAGATGAATCAAACTACATCCCTGAAGATAGGGTTTTGAAAAAATAATATTGAACAACGTCTAATTTTTAAAATACGCTTAGATACAATATGTGTTTGCCTATTGTATCTAACTGCATTGTTATGAACATTGTATTGGATACAAATGGCTATTTAGCTATTGTATCTAACAGCAATGTGTCAACATTGCTGTTGGATACAATAGGTGTTTGCCTATTGTATCTAACTGAATTGTTATGAACATTGTTGTTGGATACAAATAGCTATTTAGCTATTGTATCTAACAGCAATGTGTCAACATTGCTGTTGAATACAATAGGTGTTTGCCTATTGTATCTAACTGAATTGTTATGAACATTGTATTGGATACAATAGCTATTTAGCTATTGTATCTAACAGCAATGTATCAACATTGTTGTTGGATACAATAGGCAAACACGTATTGTATCCAAACCTATTGTATCCAATACAATGTTGACACATTGCTGTTAGATACAATAGCTAAATGGCTATTGTATCAAATACAATGTTCATAACAATTCAGTTAGATACAATAGGCAAACACCTATTGTATCTAACAGCAATGTTGACACATTGATATTAGATACAATAGCTAAATAGCTATTTGTATCCAACATCAATGTTCATAATAATTCAGTCAGATAAAATAGGCAAACACCTATTGTATCCAACAGCAATGTTGACACATTGCTGTTAGATACAATAGCTAAATAGCTATTTGAATCCAACAGCAATGTTTATAACAATTCAATTAGATACAATAGGCAAACACCTATTGTATCCAACAGCAATGTTGACACATTGCTGTTAGATACAATAGCTAAATAGCTATTTGTATCCAATACAATGTTCATAACAATTCAGTTAGATACAATAAGCAAACACCTAATGTATCCAACAGCAATGTTGACACATTGCTGTTAGATACAATAGCTAAATAACTATTTGTATCCAATACAATGTTCATAACAATTCCGTTAGATACAATAGGCAAACACCTATTGTATCAAACAGCAATGTTGACACATTGCTGTTAGATACAATAGCTAAATAGCCATTTGTATCCAATACAATATTCATAACAATTCCGTTAGATACAATAGGCAAACACCTATTGTAATCAACAACAATATTGACACATTACTGTTAGATACAATAGCTAAATAACTATTTGTATTTAACATCAATTTTCATACACATTGTTATTGGATACACTAGCTACTCCCCTGTTGTATGCAATGCGATATTCATATCAATACAGTTAGATACAATAGCAAACACCTATTGTATCCAACATCAATGTTGACACATTGCTATATAGATACAATAGCTAAATAGCTATCGTATCCAATACATTGTTCATAACAATTCAGTTAGATACAATAGACAAACGCCTATTGTATCCAACAGTAATATTGATACATTGCTGTTAGATACAATAGCTAAATAGCTATTTGTATCCAATAGCAATGTTCATAACAATTCAGTTAGATACAATAGGCAAACACCTATTGTATCCAACATCAATGTTGGCACATTGTTGTTAGATACAATAGCTAAATAGTCATTTGTATCTAATACAATGTTTATAATAATCCAGTTAGATACAATAGGCAAACACCTATTGTATCTAAGCGTATTTTAAAAATTTGACGTTGTTCAATATTATTTTTTCAATACCCTATCTTCAGGGATGTAGTTTGATTCGTCTCGTCCAGACAAAAAAATCAGTGTTCTCGGATTATTTTTTCGATTTATAATTAATGAGATATTTAATTTTGAAAATTTAGGGAAATTTTGGGCGATGACGTGGCAAATTCTGGAACACACATGGTATTTTGCCCTTCCCTTTGTTTGTCAACCTAATTACAAGAATACCACCGAAGTTTTAAACTAAAAAAGTAATTTAAACCCTTGATTTGTGTCTAATCCAATGGCTATCATTGGTTCTCATGTAATTGAGTTCTCATAAGAGCATGACCATATATATATATATATATATATATATATATATATATATATATAGACACAGACACACACATGATGAATAACATAGACTTAGATTTATCCAATCAATCATTTTACTATTTTACTGTGATGACTATTTTGCCCATATTAAATATTATATGAATTGTACCCAAAATGATTTAACGTTAATAACTAACGAAATGTGACGGAGGAACTAACTGCATTTAATTTGAGTGGTAAAGGGATGTATTTTTTCAAAATTTTGGTACAGGGACTAATCCGATAAAACACACTTAGTAGAGGGACTATTTGAGTAGTTTATCCTATTTTTTTCTTTAAAAAATACCATTGTAGTTTTTGAAAATGTATCATTTTAACCCCAAAATGACGAATTAATCACGGATTAGTTACGGATTTAGAGACGGATTTGGGGCTAAAATGACATAACAATGGTTATTCTGAAAGAAAAAAAGTATGATGGTAAAAGTGAAACACGTTTGAAAGTACAATGGATGAAAATGAAGTTTGATTAAAATTATTTTTTCTGTTCTAAAAATTTTATTTTTTTAAAAAAAGAAACCGTGAACCGGTGGTTCCTAACCGTAACCGTAACCGGAAGGAAAACAATTTGGTTAAGGTTCAAGCTCTTCTAGAACGAAACGGGCAGTTTGGAACCGGAACCGTAACTGAAACCGTGTTTGGTCATCCCTAGGAGGGAAGAGGACATTGCAATGAAGAAAACATTAATGACCACATTTGAAAAATACATGGACAAACCCGTTAAGTTTTTAACACCAGTTAAAAAACTCGGTAAATTGTTAATAAACTAAAGTGCGCAGGTGACATTTGGGGTTTTGACACAATAAGTGGAAAGTTACAATAATCTGATAGTACGCAGGTCTATTTTGCAATTTACCGACTAATACTCCCTCTTAGGGATGTCAACGGGTCGGGTTTGGATCGGATCAGGGCCGATTCGAATCAGGCAAATGCGTGACCGAACCCGATCCGAACTGCCATGATCCGCGATCCGATCCGTGACACCGATCGCTGCTCCGCTCTGCTCCGACCCGAGACCCGATCCGAATCGGCCCTTTCCCAACACAAAAAAGGGGCAACAGACCGTTGAACAAAAAAAAAAAAAAAATGCAAGAATTCCATCCACGCTTGATTTTTGCCTAAATCATGGAACATAGAGACGGAGGGAGTAATCTTTACTAATTGAATCCCTAAATTTGAAACAAGTAAAACCCTAGACTTTTCAATAGAAAATTTGAACAAACAAAAGTGAGAGAGTGAGAGAGAGAGAGAGAGAGAGTTTTACCAGGTGAGTTTGACGGAAGACAGGTAAATAGACGAGATCCTCCGATTCACCCCAACCCCTAATCAACTGCAAAGCTTTCCCTTGGTAAAGAGCAGAATGGAGGTGAGTAGGCGACGGCGAGATGGAGACGGCGAGACGGAGACGGCGGGCGACGGCGGGCGATGGCGATGGCGCGGTGGTATCCTGGAACGGCGAGGCTAGCTAACGCAGAAGGCATCGACATCGACATCGACAGAGAGAAATAGAGTGCGGCGTATATTGCTTTCTTCAACCCATGAGTATATATAGGTAGGGTTTAAGTGTAAAGGTTAGAAAGTAGGAGGGTAAATAATTAAAAAAAAATAATAACACACATATTTCGGGTCGGATCAGATCAGATCAGAGGGTCTGACCGAAACCGACCCGAAATCCGAACGGATCATAAAATCGCAAATTGAACCCGAAAATTACGGATCGGATCGCCCTCGAAACGGATCGGGTTCAGATAAATTGCCATCCCTACTCCCTCTGTCCTATAATGTTATTTTGCAATACTATTGTCCCATTTTCTTCCTTCTTCCTTCTTCCTTTTCATCATTCTTTCACCATTTCTTTTTCACACTTGCCATCTTTTAATAGAATAAGAACAATAATGAAAATTTAACGAATTTACCCTTCAAATATAAAAATGAGATAATTGTTATAGAACAAACGAAAAGATAAGTAAAATTGTCATTTTGCGCACATATCATTGGTTTAATAATTTATACTAACTGATTAAAAAACTCTTTCAAACATTTAGTTGAGCACGTACTAAAAAGCGAAAAAAAAGTTTGTCGTTCAAATTTAGCTTAGATATAGCCTGTTTTTTATTTCCACACAACAATGTGAAGATTTGAGTACCCATCCTAATATTACTGAAAAGAATTGTATTGGAAAATTTAAAAAATCGAAAGTAGCTCCTCAATCATCCATCTAGAAGTCAAAAAAAAGAGGCGCAAAAGCTTACAAGTTGTCCCCAATTTCGAGCTTGATGTTATGCATATCCTTTTTTCCCATCAAAATGATTAATTTACAATATTAATCAAAAGAAAAAGTTTCACAGAAGAAAGAGAGTACTCCCAAGAAAAAAGTAAAAGAAAAGCAAAACCGTTTTTTCGTAAAATATTACAATTCTTTCAAATGTCACACTCCTGTTCTGCACCAATCTTTATACTCCTTCCGTCCGTCCCAGTCTGGTATACTCTCTCCGTCTCATTCTCAAATTAAGGTTCTTATTTTCCTTTAAAATTTGACTTACGCTAAAGTTTTTAGTTGCTTTATTACCTAAAATGGATAATAAGAAGATCCACTTGTTATCCTCATAATAATTTTTTTTTACCCACTTTCTTTCTACTACTTTCTCCTACTTCACTTTTCATACTCATAACATTTTTTTTTCTTAATCTCTGTATAAAATCAAGCTAAGAACCTTAGTCCAAGACGGAGAGAGTAGTTTATTTTTTACTTGTAAAAGTATGAGGTTTCATTTTAAAAAGTAATTGATTATGAGAAGAGTGACTCTGAATTTTTATAAAGTCAAAGCTTGACTAGTTAATTCCTGATGTGAGAAAAAAACTCTAACACGCCCTTTTACGCGTAGCCGAACTTTGGACTTACGCATGTACATAAATTTGGGTGGCGCGAGGCTAAAACATTATGAGACGAACTTTAGGCTCGCAAGTGTAAATGGACAGCTTTGATACCATGTTAAAATGTTAGTGATTCATGTAGGGACCGCGACCACCACCACCACTTTCCACATTAGTATGATATTGTCCGCTTTGGGCCTAGCCCGCACGGATTTGTTTTTGGGTCAACTCCCAAAAGGCCTCATACTAATGAAGTGGGTGGGTGCTCTTATATACCTTGCAATTGTTTCCTTAATTACCGATGTGGGGCTTTGGGTTGCACCCCAACAATCCTCCCCTCAAACCAAGGACCACACCGCTATGGCCCGCAGTGTTTCCTCTGGCCGATATCGGCGAAAGCTTGTACCAACCGCCCGCGAAACACCATCGCCCTCGATTGCACCAACCGCCCGCGGAACACCACCGCCCTCGATTGTACCAACCGCCCGCGAAACACCATCGCCCTCGATTGCAAGACTAGATTCTCTATGTCGCACAAGGGGAACCCCACCATATAAAGCACACACACGGTCCACCCGGTCGGGCCCATTCAAACCATGGCTCTAATACCAGTTGTAGGGACCGCGACCACCACCACCACTTTCCCACATTAGTATGATATTGTCCGCTTTGGGCCTAGCCCGCACGGATTTGTTTTTGGGTCAACTCCCAAAAGGCCTCATACTAATGAAGTGGGTGGGTGCTCTTATATACCTTGCAATTGTTTCCTTAATTGCCGATGTGGGACTTTGGGTTGCACCCCAACAATTCATGCTAGCACTTGTAAATATTCAAGCTAACAATTTTTAACAAGTGCTTTTGTGAATCACATTTGCTAGACATTTTAAATATTGTTAAGTGTCAGTGTGAATATTAATAATTATGAGTATAGGTGTTTAGAAGTTATCGTGTAGCTAGGTAACTCACACAAATCAGTAAGTGAATGTATGCAGTTATGATTCACAACTTCACACACAACCAACACAAGCACATCGGAATTAAAAGAACACAAGAGGTAATCGTCTGCTGGTCAAACTCCAGCAAATTAGGCTTTAAGCCCCAAAAGATTTTCACTATTAAGACTGTTTTACAGACTAAAATAAAGACTATTGAAATACGAAAAATATGAAAATACTAAAACAAATCCTATTGCTAATATTTGACGAAAACCTATGATGTGTTGCTACAAGGTTTGCAGCACACCTCTTAAACGAACACAAGACAAAAATGCATAAGAGAGAGCTCTCGGAAAAATCTATAAATTTGTGTGAAACAATGAAGATAAAGTCTTCTTTTATAGCTTTGCAATCATCTTCATTGAGACCTTGATCTTCTTGTATTTGTGAGATCTTTTTCCTATCTTTAGTCCTTGGACTCCAAGTAATAGGATCCTACACAATACTCTCCCTGGTCCAAAATAACTGTCTCTTTTGACATTTGCACAATTCTTAAGAAATGCAATTATTATCGTGACTTAATAACAAAAGTTCCAACTTTACCCCTATTAAGTGTGCAACTTTCTTACATTAATGTCTCACATTCTAAGACAATTAATAAAAGAGAACAAGTTTCAATGCAAGGGTAAAAGGGACATTTAGCTCAAAAGTGACAATTATTTTGGACTAAAATTTTGGTCCAAAAGTCACAGTTATTTTGGATCGGAGGGAGTAATAGATAAACAAAACTCATAAGAGTTTGAGATCCTTATTGTTTCTCACTCTTTCAATCTCACCCTATTTTGGACTTTTTGGTTGAAACAAGATTTAACTCATACTAACCAAATATAAAAACAGAGTTAAAGTATCAGAGTACAAGGATGAATAAAACTAAACAAAACAAGAATTAAAATCAAAGCACAAATCACAAAATAAAACTTACCCTTAACTCTCCCTGAATTAGGCATGTAACACATCTATAAAAACTGCATAAAGACAAGTTATAAATAAATTGTCAGTTTAACAATAACCATAAACAATCTCCTTAAGAAACATTCTCCCCCTGAATTTTGAAAACATTTCTGAAAACATACATCTCCCCCATTTTAACCAGAATGTGTAGACATTAGAGGCCGGAAGAACTAAAGTCAACACCAGATGTGAGAACAGATTTGGCCACAACTGATCTTCATATGAACAAAACTGTAAACAAACACTAAAAACACAATACAGCTCCCCTTATCTTCTAGATCAGGAAAAGAGAATCTAAAAAACAAGCCAATGCTCCTTTAAGATTTCAGAGAGAGATACCAAAAGACGAAGGATTGAGAATGAAATTCTATATACAAATTTCTGTAAGAATAAAAGAAATACCTTTTGACATATCACCCATAGTGAACCCTTAACAATTGTCATTAAAGAAAATTCCACCATGATATAGACTTGAATGTCACTTCATAAGGGAACTTGTTAACCAAAAACTTCAAGGATTTTAATTCACCAGTGATGAAAATAACTAAACAATATATATTGGCTTCCTAATTAAAACTTAAGAATGCATGATGCTTAACAAGCACCCATGTAGGGGGACTGTGTTGGGTTTTGTGCAATCATGCGCAGTGGAAGAATAACATGAAAAAACCCAAAAGCCTAGATCCGTTATGTTCAATAATTCATAATATGAAGATGAAAGAAACTAACACTTATAGATCGAAATATGAAGCCTTAGATTTAGATGCTAAGAAGAGCACCCTCTACCGGTGATCCACACTTCGAACGGATTCAAGAACGATTCTTGAACTTGACTGCTAGGTCCTTCGGATTGAAAAACTTTGATGAAGAACGATTCTTCAATTGCTCCTAACGATTATTGAAGTTTGATAATTGGGAATAATCAAACTCAATAATCCAAGTATATTATGTGTATTCTCTTTCTCCAAGAAAGAGTTTATGATTTCCAAAATCAATGTTATGGGAACAATTCCCGGTTGTCCATATTATATACAGGAGGTATCCAAAACCCTTTAGGACTTAGGTCTTCTTGTCCAACAAGAAAAGACCAGAAATAAACTGATTGCCGGGGGCAGCCGTACGGGGCTTAACCAGCCGTACGGATGCCTCCATCAATTTCCTCATTTTTCGCTCCTTTTAATTATCCGTTCTGTGTGTGTGCCCCAATAGGATTATACTTAGTTGGCAACGAGTTCGAACCATTTAAACCTCGTAAGTCATAAGCGGACTCTAGCAAGCCATTATGACTACCCAATTAGTATAACTTTGAAATCCAAATTTTCCTAAAATAGAACATATCACAATCTCTTTGTTACACGATGTCTATTGAACGTAAGCCATGGTCAATGGTCAACTTAACTTGTTCAATGCTTTCTCGATCCCGAATATATTGATAACACAAATGACATTGATCCAATCAATTCATTTGAGCGCGGCCGTGCATTTCATCAATACTATTCATCGACGGGCCCAAGTTTGACATCTCTCTAAAAGAGGAACAAATCCCATCTTGGCTTATTACCCTTCCCTACATGATTCCGATCATGCCAATCACATCCTTTATAGCTACCCGGTTAAAGGTAACGTTTGAATATGTTAAGCATAATGTTCATCAAGTGGAAGACTGTAATAACCTCATGTCTAAAGATTCTAGTGATATAACTATATGAGACTTAATTATGACATTTGACCATGACATAAATTGTTGGATATTATGCCCTAGGCCCTTGAGAAAAGCCTATGCGTTATATCATAGCTTCATTGTTATAGAGATAACACACCTGATTATTATATATTTTGCATGTTTATTATAATGATCATTGTCCCTAGCACTTATGAAGGGCTAGCATGAGTTTAATGAATAATCATATGATGATTATAGCGCATAGGATACGGATTAAACTTGTGGGTACATGTTGGAGAACAAGTACTGGATAGACCCGTTATGAGATTTATGTTATGGTCAAATGTCATAATTAAATCTCATAATAGTTATATCATTTATCCTTAGACCTGAGATTATCATAGTCTTCCACATGATGAACATTATGTTTGACGTACTCAAACGCTACCCCTAACCGGGTGGTTATAAAGGCTACGATTGGCATAATTGGATTCTTGTAGGGAAGAATGATAAGTCAAGATGGGATTTGTCCCTCTCTCAAGAGAGATATCTGCTTGGCCACTCGATGAGTGAGATTGATAATATTGTACGGCCGTACCCAAATGAATTGAAGCGTTCAATATTATTTGCTCATATCAATCTACTCGAGATCAAGAAAGCATTGGACAACATAAGTTGACGTGGACCATGACTTATGTCCAATATGATATCATGTGACAAAGGGATTGTGATATGTTCTATAAGGTTACTTTGGTCTTTCAAAGTTATACTAATTGGGTAGTCATAATGGCTTGCTAGAGTCTGCTTATGACTTACGGGTTCTGACTCGTTCGGACTCGTTGCCAACTTAGTATAATCATATTGGGTTACACACAATAGAACACATTGAATAAGGCACAGAAAACGGGAAAAACTGGATCCTGCTGGAAGGATCCGTACGGATGGTTTGGGAGGCACCCAACCAATCCGTACGGATGGTTTATCCAGACGGAAAATAGTTTGTTCAGATCTCTTGTTTAACAAGGAATTCTGATCCCAAAAGGAATTAGGTTTATACCCTATTATATATGTGTGCAGTCGGGTTTGAGAAACCTAATGGTTGATTTTAGAAATCATAACATGTTGTTTGAGAAACAATTACACACATATAGAGGGGATTATTAGTTTTGAGATTTAGAATCATCATAACTCAATAATCAATGAAGCAAAATAATTCTTAGGAAGAAATCGTTTCTTCATCAAGCCTTGAGTCTAGCAATCCAGATCAAGAAGGTGTTCTTGATATCCTTTCGACGTGTGGATACTGATAGCGGGTGTTTTATTTAACACTTTAAAGTCCGTGTTCATGGATTCGATCATCAATGGTATGTTTCTTTCATCTTGTATTTAATTTAATCAACATGCACGGATCCGGGCTCTTGGGTGTTTGATTTTATCTGTTTATTCCGCTGCGCATGATGCATCAAAACCCAAGAGTGGTATCAGAGCCCCGTTCGTTGTTGATTATTTTAGTATATCATGTTGAAATTGTTTAATTCGATTATATGATATCTACATGATAATAAGATAAATGCGTGATTTGAGTTTTATATATAAGATATAAAGGTTTATGAGCATGAACATGGGGATTATGTGATTATTATATTGATTTGATCTATATGAATAATTGCATGTTGGGATTATCAATAAATAATTAAATTATGTGTATTGATAATTTAGATCTAATTTATATATATAATAAATTGTTTATTCATGATATTGATTAGATCTAATTAAATTTGTAATTTGTAAATTCATGTGTCTGTAATCTGATTATGTATAAACATGATATTGAATTTGGTCGAATTTTTGAAATTCTGAAAAAACCTGGAAATCTGGGATCCTACCAATGGATCCGTATGGATGGTTTGGGTGGTGCCAAAACTGATCCGTACAGATAGTTTGGAAATTCCCAGATTTGATTATGTTTTCTGGTGTTCAGATTGTTCTGTAAATTGTTTACAGAATTTGAATCTGGAAACTGGAAACTGCTTTCAGACGGCTGGTTTCCGAAACCGTGTTTCCTGAAACAGTTTTCGGCCGAAGAATTCAAAAGGAATTGCAGAAATCAGAGTTCTAAAGAGTTTAGAACTGCTGTAATCTGTGAGATTAAGAGACAATGAAAGATCTTGAAACAAGTATCCAATCTATACGGGAATGTAGATGCCTTTTGGCTTAGTTTCGACCGTATAGAGGAGTTGCTTGGTTTCTTGATCTTAGCACGGAAATGTGGAAGCCTTTTGGCTTAGTTTCGGCCGTGCGGTTTGTTCTTTCAGTTTCAAGATGCTCTGCGGATACAGTTTCAGAATTCTGAAGAGTTCAGAGTTTATGTGACGTGTATGAAAGAGCTGTACGGATAAATCTGGAAGCTTCCAGAAACATCCGTACGGATGGTATGGGCATTACTGATTCTGATCTGTTTCAGACGGCAGGTTTTGGAAATCGTGTTTCCTGAAACACATTTCAGTTCATAAGTCAAGACAGTTACTGAGATCATAATCTTAAAGGAGTTTAAGGTTAGTGTAATCTCAAAGTTTCAGAATTTATCCCTATACAAAGTGCAAATAGTTTGCAGAGAAGGAAACTATATTTGGATTAATTCATTGCATGGACCAATGGCAGGCTTACGCCTTGTTTCTGGGAATGCGAATGAAATATCCAATCTGTAAATTGTTTACAGATAATTTAGATTCCGTCCCCATTATGTTGCTTCATAATTAAATCACAAGATTTTGCTTCTGTTAATTAATTGGATTAGTTAACATCATTATGCAAAGACTATATTATATTATGTTTGACATAATTAAATATATGATGCATATCTCTAAGCAAATAAACCTTCTTAAAACTTAAGTCAAGTGTCAATCCATGATTAAAACACTTGTGAGTACATGGGTAGTTTTATGTGGGTTACGCCCTAGCGTAGGCGCATTAATTCTATTCGTCTATGAGCAAGATGAGTGAATCAGAGTTTCCTATATGTTTAAAATGGTTTGACTTAATTGGGCTATCAAAACAGTTTTGGGACTAAGGCACAGATGAGATTAAAACATGTTTGACATAAGATGCCTAACAATCTCATAAAAGATCTAAGAGTCACATATGATGTGATTGATAAAGAGTTATCTACCTAAATAACTTGATTTTGAGCAGTCGTGCCCTAGCCGACTCAAAGTTGGGTGAAATACGGATTTTAGCCTACTTAAATTATATTATCCAATTGTTGTATTTGAAGGTGTATAATTTAGTGGGAGTATTATGAAATACATTAAATGTCTCTAAATGATAATTGTATGAAATATATGTGTATATTTATTTGCATATTTCGTAGAATGTCTTAAACTATAATCATGTATAATTACTGCGATTGACCCCACTTTAAGAAGAATAAGATTAACTTCTATGACCTAGTCATGAGCTTAAGGATTGGATATTATGCCCTAGGCCCTTGAGAAAGGCCGATGCGTTATATCATAGCTTCATTGTTATAGAGATAACAAACCTGATTATTATATCTTTTGCATGTTTATTATAATGATCATTGTCCCTAGCACTTATGAAGGGCTAGCATGAGTTTAATGGATAATCATATGATGATTATAGCGCATAGGATGCGGATTAAAATTGTGGGTACATGTTGGAGAACAAGTACTGGATAGACCCGTTATGAGATTTATGTCATGGTCAAATATCATAATTAAATCTCATAATAGTTATATCATTTATCCTTAGACCTGAGATTATCATAGTCTTCCACATGATGAACATTATGTTTGACGTACTCAAATGCTACCCCTAACCGGGTGGTTATAAAGGCTACGATTGACATAATCGTATTCTTGTAGGGAAGAATGATAAGTCAAGATGGGATTTGTCCCTCTCTCAAGAGAGATATCTGCTTGGCCACTCGATGAGTGAGATTGATAATATTGTACGGCCGTACCCAAATGAATTGAAGCGTTCAATGTTATTTGCTCATATCAATCTACTCGAGATCGAGAAAGCATTAGACAACATAAGTTGACGTGGACCATGACTTATGTCCAATATGATATCGTGTGACAAAGGGATTGTGATATGTTCTATAAGGTTACTTTGGGCTTTCAAAGTTATACTAATTGGGTAGTCATAATGGCTTGCTAGATTCCTCTTATGACTTACGGGTTCTGACTCGTTCGGACTCGTTGCCAACTTAGTATAATCCTATTGGGTCACACACAATAGAACGGATTGAATAAGGCACAGAAAATGGGAAAAACTGGATCCTGCTGGAAGGATCCGTACGGATGGTTTGGGAGCCACCCAACCAATCCGTACGGATTGTTTGTCCAGACGGAAAATAGTTTGTTCAGATCTCTTGTTTGACAAGGAATTCTGATCCCAAAAGGAATTAGGTTTATACCCTATTATATATGTGTGCAGTCGAGTTTGAGAAACCTAATGGTTGATTTTAGAAATCATAACATGTTGTTTGAGAAACAATTACACACATATAGAGGGGATTATTAGTTTTGAGATTTAGAATCATCATAACTCAATAATTAATGAAGCAAAATAATTCTTACGAAGAAATCGTTTCTTCATCAAGCCTTGGGTCTAGCAATCCAGATCAAGAAGGTGTTCTTGATATCCGTTCGACGTGTGGATACCGATAAAGGGTGTTTGCTTTAACACCTTAAAGTCCGTGTTCATAGATTCGATCATCAAGGGTATGTTTCTTTCATTTTGTATTTAATTTAATCAACATGCACGGATCCGGGCTCTTGGGTGTTTGATTTTATCTGTTTATTCCACTGCGCATGATGCATCAAAACCTAAGATAAATCTCATAGGGGTCATTCCAGTATTTGTTCTTCAACAAATACACATAAGTCTAATTGTATCACATACACACAATCATATGATTATCTATTAAACTTATACTAGTAATTCATAATTACTAGGGATGGGGATTATTATAATAAATATGCAAAAACTATAATAATCAAACATTCAATATCTTTATTAAAGCATAAAGCAAATGATAGCATTAATCATTCAAATAACGCGCCTAAGGCAAACACACCAACAATCTCCCACTTGCACTAGGCCTAATTAATGTATCGAATACCTATAGACCTAACATGACCATCATGCTTTGCTTGTGGAAGACCCTTTTTCAATGGGTCAGTAATGTTATCCTCAGTTGGTACTCTGCATATATTCAAGTCTCCTCTATTAATGATTTCTCGAATGATATGAAAACTCCTATGTATGTTTTTGGATTTCTGATGTGATTTAGGTTCCTTTGCTTGAGAAATAGCACCGTTATTATCACAATAAAAGTCTATTGGATTAGCAATTCTAGGAACCACCTCTAGTTCACCAATGATCTTCTTAATCCAAACATCCTCTTTAGCAGCATCGGATGCAGCTATATACTCAGTTTCAGTTGTAGAATCAGCAACGGTACTCTACTTAGAACTCTTCCATCTTATAGCACCACCATTTAGCATAACACACAAAACCAAATTGCGATCTATAATCATCCTTTTCAGTTTGGAAGCTTGCATCTGTGTAACCCCTTATAATAAGATCATCTTCCAAGCCTCCATATACCAAAAACGAGTCTTTAATCCTTCTCAAGTACTTAAGAATCGCTTTGACAGCTATCCAGTGACTCTCACCAGGATCCGATTGGTATCTACTCATCATGCTCAAAGCATAAGAGACATCAGGTCTAGTACATATCATGGCATACATAATGGATCCAATTGCAGAAGCATATGGGATTCCATTCATGCGTTCTCGCTCATCAGTTGTCTGAGGACACTAGAAGGTTACCTCTCTTAGAGTCTTCCATACAGAATCTTTTAAGAACCTTATCAATGTATGTACTTTGACTTAAACCAATCAATTTCTTAAATCTATCACGATAGATCTTTATGCCAAGGATGTAAGCGGCTTCTCCCATATCTTTCATTGAGAAACACTTTCCTAACCAAGTCTTTAGAATCTGAAGTGTAGGAATATCGTTTCCAGTGAGCAATATGTCATCAACATATAGCACTAGAAATAATACTACGCTCCCACTAATTTTCTTGTATACACACGGTTCATCTTCGTTCTTGATGAAGCCAAACTCTTTGACCGATTCATCAAATCGAAGATTGCAACTCCTAGAGGCTTGCTTCAATCCATAGATGGATTTCTGCAACTTACATACTTTATTAGAATTTTCTGGACTTACAAAACCTTCAGGTTGTGTCATATACACATCCTCAAGTAAGTTCCCGTTAAGGAACGCTGTTTTGACATCCATTTGCCATATCTCATAGTCAAAATATGCGGCTATGACAATTAAAATCCTTATAGACTTGATCATTGCTACGGGCAAAAATGTTTCATCACAGTCAATACCATGAATCTGCCTATAGCCTTTCGCTACAAGTCTAGCTTTATAAGTACTCCCTCCGTCCCACCTCACTTGAGACCTAAGAGGTGGGCACGATTGTTGGGTTTTGTGCAATCATGCGCAGCGGAATAAACCCAAAAGCCTAGATCCGATCAAGATGATTAAATTAATATGGAGATGAATTTAGAACACTAACCGTGACGGAGCTTTAAAATTCTGAGATCTTCAATCTTTGTTCTTCGCGCTTCTTCGAATCACGAACGTTGGAACGACCGCAAAACTTGGATCACGAACTTTGAAGGAGTTGATGCCAACGCCCTCTATGTTTATCCACACGCGAACGAATTTCAAGAACGATTCTTGAACCGGATTGCTAGACCCAATAGAAACTCTTTCTACTTTGAAGGCTATATGGAAATTCAATGTTCTTGTTCTTGAGGAAGAAGAAGAACTTGTTTTTCTCTCTCTCGGAGGCTATCTAATTGATATGGAATCAATACATACTGATTAGGTCGTTGTTAGAGGTTTATATACTTATTAGTCCTAAACCGTTTAGGAGAAATAGGTTAAAACCCGTCACAACACGAAATCAGTTTTTGGGCCCGAACAGGGCCTGCTCGGCCGAGTCCTTTAAGGTGCTCGGCCGAGCACCTTTGCTCCAGAAAATCTGACCTTCTGATTTCCCATGCTCGGCCGAGTCATATGAGGTGCTCGGCCGAGCACCACCAGAATTCCGATTTTAGCCTTTTAAACAATTCGTCCTTTTGTGTGTGACCCCATAGGATTATATTAAGTTGGCAATGAGCCCAAACACATTTGTGCTCATAAATCATGAGCGGACTCTAGCAAGCCATCATGACTACCCAATTAATATAACTTGTATAAGTTCGTGAATCCTTTATAGAACATATTACAATCTCTTTGTTTCACGATGTCTATTGAACGTAAGCCATGGTCAATGGTCAACTTACAATGTTGTTGGTCCCAAAGGGCAACAAGGGTATGAAAAATAGCTAGAGGGGGGGGTGAATAGCTGTTTTAAAATTCTTTTCGTACCCTTGAAAAACTCAATTGCGAATGCGCACTTTATCAAGTAAGCGTTATGAAATGCGCCTAAGTGAGTGAGTGAAATGCACAGCGGAATTTAGTAATGAAAGTAGGCGCAAAGTGATAAAGGGAGCGCAACACACACACTAAGTATTTTGGCTCAAAGTGAGTGAAATAAGGAACTAAGGCAAATGATAAAACAAACACAACACAATTCAGTTCAATCAATCTACAATGAGTAAACAAGCAAATAGTGAGTGAAAATAATAACTTGAAAGAAATGACAAGATAATAACACAAGCTATTTGGAGAGGTTCGATCAATGAAAGATCTACGTCCTCTACCAAGATGGTTAGTCTTGGATTTCTAATCGAGATCTTATATAATGAGTGAGTGTTACAAATTACAATGTTTGAGCTTATACACTAACTCAAGATCTATTACTATGAAAGAACAAATCCAAAACAATAACCGGTGTATCTCTAAAAGATGAATCTAAATGATTAATCTTAAAGAGGTGCGTGTGTGTTCTTAGAATCAAGGCTCTTTAGATCTTTGAGATGGAGAGCACAAGAAACTAAAGTGTTAAGGCTTTGAAGATCTGGGCTAAGGATGAAGGTATGAAGATGTTCTTGAGAAATCTGGAAAAACGAAGGCAATCTTCAAATCTTCAACAAATGCTTTGAGAGAGAAATTCTTGAAATTCTTAGCAAAACTCAGCAACTTCAAAATGTTGAAGTTATGGGGTATTTATAGTGAACTTCAAAAAACTAGCCGTTGGAAATCCTTGTGGATAAGATGAGCTGTCGCTTGTTGATTGGAGCATGCATATATTATGGCCATTTTGACACTCAACATAAAAGTGACCGTTATGGACGCGTGTCAACAGATTAGGCGCATATGCATCTTTTATCCACCGTTGGATCATTGGCGTAATTTTGAATTCTTTTCAAGTCTTCAATAAATCACTGAGTGTTTGAATAAACACTTTGAGGCGCGTTTGAGCCAAGAGGCGCATTTAGCCAATAGGCGCACAGTAAGCGTGCGCTTAAAACAAGGGGCGCAGAGGCGCGTAAGCTTATGAAGAAATCCTTATGCGCGCGCTCTAAATGGCGCAAGGCGCGAGTGAAGAGGCGCATGGCGCGTGGCGCAGGAGGCGCATAAGCGCGGCTCAAACTCACTGAGTGATTTTTCTTGAAACTTGATCTTCTTGCCCTATTTCTAAGCCTATTCTATAATAATGGACAACCTAAAAAATGAAGTATAAATACTTCTTACATGTGGGTCTAAAGTCCATGAAATAAAACTTAGGTGATGGATCAATCAAATCTAATAAATCCTAATACATTAAAACTGAGATATATGTGGGCATACCCAACAATCTCCCCCTATTTGATTGATGCCATTACCTACTATATCAAGGACAAACATTATACTTGATAAAAACATGTCCAAATGAATGAAATTGGTAATTCATGTCTCAAGTTAATGTACACACTAGTCCAAAATATAGATTCCTAATCTATTCCAATAAGAATAAAGAGTTACATATGGAAAGATAGAAACAACAGTTTAACACATTCAAGATGATATATGATTTTTAGTTTTGAAATGTGTTTAAACCAAGTTTAAACTTAATGCATGAAAGTATGAAACAATTCAATATGATGCATTATGAATTTAAACAATATTCATTGTTCTACAAACAAGGAGTTTGAGTGAACAAGGTTTGATAATGAGTGATGCATTGTTCTCATTAAAACTTGGGGTGTAAGAGTTACAAGTTACAAGTTTTGAATAGAACAAAAACAAAAGGTGCTAAAACAAGTAAGCACAAAATCACTATCACAAAAGAGATTGTTCTATTACAAAAGATTCTAAAAATTTACAAAAAAATAATAGAAGCTAAGGGTTGGGAGGCGCATCATCTTCCTTCAATCCTTCAACGATCTCTGAAACAGAACGCTGAATTTGCTTTGCGAGCTGATGACTACGGTTCGCTAACCCTTGAGTGTCCGTGACACTGGAGTGAGTAGCAGTAATACCGTCTCTAATATAACTCAAGTGATTCACATTGATGTTTTGGTATTCATCAATGGAACGCTGAGTGATCTGCTGCTGCTGTGAAATGTTTTCTTCCAAGATTTGAATGTGAGCTTCAATGGCATTTTGAGCCGTGATAATATCTGAAGAAATATGTTCAGCGCGTCTGTCAGAGCTTGAGTGAGCAGCAGTGAAATGAGTGACGACCAACTCTTTCAGGACATCCAACTTAGATACAAGCACATTCATATTTGATTGAGACGCAGCAGATTGAGGTATGAACGTAGGCGCAGAAGCGGTGGTTTGCGCCTGGTCAGTATGAGCTTGAACCTGAGTCTGCGCCGGAGGAGGAGAAGGAGCAGAAAGTTTGGCCTTGAGAGAGTTCATCTCCCCCTTAATGGCAGCAATCTCTTCAGATTGATCAGTGAGTAAGGAAGTAAGAAGCTCAAATTGAGACTTTATATGCGCCTGTCCTTGCTCTAAATTGGCTTGCCCCTGCTGTAAAGAATGAAGAATGGAAAGTACCTCGCTCAAATCAGGAGCAGACGGAGGAGGCGCAGGGGTAGAGAGTGGCGCATCATCTTGAAGGGGCGCAGAATCTTGAAGGGGCGCAGAAGGAGATGGAGGCGCAGGAGGAGGTGAATGAGTAGGAGACTCAAATTCATCTTCAGTTTCAATTTCAACAGTTTCAACAACAACTGTTTCAACATCAAAAGTTTCTGTTGAGATCGGATCTGGTCCAGGTGGAGGCGCAACTGGAGAAGGAGTGCGCTGAGGGATGGTCTCTTGCTCCCCCTGAACGGGTTCCTCAATGTCTAAAATGTCATCGCCGAAGAAATCAGAGAGGAGTTGTGCCCTTGACATATTGGAAGGTTGAAATTTGAATGAGGGCGCACGAGGAGTGGGGGCGCGTTGAGACGGAGCGCGCTGGGAAGGCGCGGAAACAGAAGGCCCTTTCTCAATATCTGCGCTTGATCCGGCGCCTTTCATGCGCTCTAACTTTTCTGACTCAGCAGCTTGTTTGGCTAGAAAGTCTTCATCTCTTTTTCGTTGAGCCTCAAGCCTGCTGGCTTCCTGCGCTAGCCTCAGATCTCGCTCATCATCAGTTTCAAATCTAGTGCGTTTGACAGGCGCAGGAGTAGGGTCATCAACTACTCGTTTGCCTTTGCTTTTATTTGCGCCTGGCACTGGATCTGCGCTTTGTCTAGCGCTTGCTTTTACTGCGCTCTTTAATAATGGTGCGCTTTTAAGGACTGGCGCATCATCGGTCTCTGTGTCTTCATCTACTAAGCCTTCAACAGTCTTGATTTGGATTCCTTTTGCGCGCTTTGTGGGCTTCTTCCTGCGCTTGTTGAGGTCCAAACTAGCTTTACCAAACATTGGAACATCGTTGATCTTGTACTCCGGATTCTCATTCAAAAACTTAACTAACTCAGGGTAAGTTAGAAAAAGTTTTGTGAGAATAAGGCAGTGTGAGCGGAATCGGGTCTTTCCATCACTTTTGTTCTTCACAAATTTATCAATTTGCTCACGCAGAGTCTTGAACAGAATATGAGGCCAGTGAAGCTTCTCCTTGGCCATGATAGCAGCTGTGTATTCCCATTGTTCAACCGTGAATCGGTTTACGTTCCCAGTTTTGAACACTATTGAAGTTCCCACCAAGTGAGCGATGTGAGTCAAGAGTTCTCCACCATCTCGAATTTCGGTGTTTTTGATATTGTTTTGAAGCGTGGGAATATTTAGAAGTGAGGCAGCCATCTTGTTCTGATCATCAATTGAGTAAGTCATCGGGCGCCCAATAATGCGATCTTCACCGGTAGATGGAAAACCGAGCAAGTGTCGAATCACAGATGATGAAATATGGACGTCAACATTTTGAACGCGCGCCTCAATCCGGTAGTGAGTGCGCCCATTTACGTCAATTTCCACTAGAACAGCAGTGGAGAAGAACTCATCCACGAGGAGCGCAGAGAAGAAATCTTGGTCCATGGTGAATAAAGGGAGCAGACCAGCGACGCGCAGAGTCTCTATTATTTCTCTTCCCATCACTTCACCAGATAACTCCAATAGATCAAGAGTTTCTTCAAGTTTGAAATTTGCAAGGTCCTGAAAAAAATGATTGATGTTAGAAGTGATATAGGCGCATAGAAACATAAAATGATCAAAGTAACATAGGCGTATGAAATATATAGGCGCATAATTGAAACAGGCGCACAAAATTATAGAGAATCAAGGCGCATGATTGAATTAGGCGCATAAAATATTGAAGGCGCATAGAGTTACAAGGCGCATAATATGGTTCTATGTGAATACTAAGGAAAAATTAAAGCAACGAAATTTGACTAAGTACGAAGTTAGGCGCATAAGGTTTTTAGGCGCAGAATGATTTAAGCGCATATACAAGTAGAGGCGCATAAATCATTCAGGCGCATAAAAAATAGGCGCATAAAGAAGTACATAGGCGCATGACGTGAAAATTTTTACTTAGAAAGAAAAACAAACAACAAGCATTCAAATGAAAGAAATGAAAATCAAAAAGTTCAAATTTTCGAAAACAAGTTAGAAAATTTTTAGAGACCAAAACATGCATAAATGACGAAGAACACGAAGAACGACCCTTGAATGCTCGAAGAACACCAAGAACACGAAAATCATGAAACTTCACCAAACTAGACAAATAATATATCAAAATGACCGCATGACGACAAGGAATCTAAATATGCAAACAAAAATAAGAACAAATCAATAATGAAAGCACAATGATCAAAAGAATGCCCGAAAATTTTGAAAAATTTTGAAAACAAAAACTCAGATTTGTAACAAACAGAGCATTGATCGTTAAAATGTTGGTTTTAAAAGATTCGAAATCAAGAATAGAACACAACCCAACAAACGATATAGAAAACGGATCATCGAATCAAGAGAAATCAAAGAAAATGAATCCGGGTTTAAAAAAAACGAAAAACATCACTGAAAATGACGAAAAAAACAGAAATATAAGGAGATTAAAGGTTGAGAATTCATACCATATCGTCTTGTGTAGATGTTGATGCTTTCTTAGGACCCATAAACTTATATATATGAATGTAAAATGAAGAAGAAAAATGAAGATGAAGAGAGAGAGACGAGTCTGGGAGAGAGAGAGAAATAGAGTAGGTGAGAAGAGAGGAAGGTGATGATGTGTTTTTATAGGTTTAGGTTTAAAATTTGCACTGATAAAGCAAAAACACAGTCAAAAATTTAAAAAGATGAGAAGTTGAAGGGATGGCATTTATGAGGGATTTGAAATGGCGGCTCATCATGATAGGTGCATTAAATGCTGAATGACACAAAGTGTCATGATGTGACATTTAGGTTTTTGAAAAACTGCTCCACTTTCCCTTTAAGTGTATGAGCAATTTTGACTAATTTTTGCACAAACACCAAAAACATCTATTTTGGTGTAAGTTTGGGGTGCAAGAAATATATCCCAGAAAATAAAATTTTTTTCGAAAAGCGTAAAACGAGGGAAAAATTTTAATTGCACAAGTACCCTTGAACAATTAAAGGAATGTCAAAAGACATAGATTCCTATAATAAATGAACAGAATGAACATACCTGGTACTTGTGTATTTATTACGTTCAATCATTGAAATTGAATTTTGAGAAATGATTGAGCCGCAATAGTTAATGCGCGCATGAAGAGGCGCATTACTTCAGCAAGGCGCATACTCATCTAGGCGCATTATTCATCAAGGCGCATTACACATCAAGGCGCGCAAAGATGGTTGAGCGCGCGCATGAATTGATAGGCGCGCAGATATTGTGCGCGCAGAAAACTAGAGATGGGCGCGCAGTTAGTAAGGCGCATAGATGGCGCATAATTTCCTTGAAACTTTTGAAAAATTGATTTAATCATTTGTACCTAATATACTCATAACTCAACACAACATAAAATCATTAGTATTGACAAAACTATATTGAATTTAGTTGAGTTCAAGCATACCCATTTCACCTCTCAAAAACATGAACCGTTTCGCGTCAAGTGCTTTAGTTAGAATGTCGGCGATTTGATAGTCGGTTCCCACGTGTTCCAAATGTATATTGCCTTTCTCCACGTGGTCTTTGAGGAAGTGATATTTGATGTCGATGTGCTTGGTCTTTGAGTGCATGACAGGATTTTCAGAAACCGCAATTGTTGATGTATTGTCGCAGTAGATGGGACAATTTTCTTCGATGATATCATAGTCCACCAATTGCTGCTTCATCCAGAGTATTTGACAACAACAACTTCCCGCAGCGATATATTCGGCTTCGGTTGTTGAAACAGATACAGAAGCTTGTTTCTTACTTGCCCATGACACAAGTCGATATCCGAGGAAATGACAGGTGCCACTAGTGCTTTTCCTGTCAATCGTGCACGCTGCATAATCCGCATCTGAATAACCTACAAGTTTAAAGTTCGAATCTTTGGTGTACCAAAGTCCAAGGTTAACAGTGCCTGAGAGATATCTTATAATACGTTTAACAGCAATTAAGTGTGCTTCTCTAGGGTCGGATTGATAACGAGCACAAACACAAACACTAAACATAATATCGGGCCTGCTAGCAGTAAGATAAAGGAGTGAGCCAATCATACCTCGATAGAGCGTTTGATCAACACGTTTACCTTTTAGATCTTTGTCGAGTTTGTTGCCGGTGGCCATTGGAGTATCGTATGATTTAGCGTTCTCAAGTCCAAACTTCTTGATTAAGTCCTTTGTGTATTTGGATTGGTTGATAAAAATGCCTTCACTCATTTGCTTGATTTGAAGCCCGAGGAAGAATGTGAGTTCTCCCATCATGCTCATTTCAAACTTGCTCTTCATTAGTTTCTCAAAACGCTTGCACAACAATTCATTAGTAGAACCAAATATAATATCATCAACATAAATTTGAACAAGTAATTTATGACCATTATGTTTGGCAATGAAAAGAGTTGTATCGATTTTACCGCGAGTGAAGCCTTTTTCGATGAGAAACTTGGATAGTGTATCATACCATGCTCTTGGTGCTTGTTTGAGTCCATACAAAGCTTTCTGGAGTTTGTACACATGATTTGGAAATTGTGAATCTTCAAACCCAGGTGGTTGAGCAACATAGACTTGTTCTTGGAGTTCACCATTTAGAAACGCGCTCTTCACATCCATTTGATATAACTTGAAGTTCTTGTGAGCGGCGTAAGCTAGAAATAATCTGATAGCTTCAAGTCTTGCTACGGGCGCAAAAGTTTCATCGTAATCAATTCCTTCTTCTTGCCTATAGCCTTGTGCAACCAATCTTGCTTTGTTTCTCGTGATGGTTCCATTCTCATCCATCTTGTTCCTGAACACCCATTTCGTACCAATCACTCCTTGATCATTTGGTCTTGGAACAAGAGTCCAAACCTTACATCGTTCAAATTGATTGAGTTCTTCTTGCATTGCAATAACCCAATTAGGATCTTGGAGTGCTTCATCAGCCTTCTTCGGTTCAATTTGAGAGATAAAAGCAGTGTAAGCATCAAAGTTTGTAGCTCTCCTTGTACGAACACCAACTTGTAAATCACCGATGATATTAGCAATTGGGTGACCTCTAACTTCACGAATTTCAGGAGGTAAGTTAGGTTGAGTCGTAGAAACTTGAAGATCTTCAATTGGTACCTCTTCACCAGATTCAAAGTCATTGAAATTTGGGGTTGAACTGGCTCAGAATTGAAATTTGGGTTTACACCAGATGCAGCAGTAGAAATAGGCGCGTAAGAGGAATCATGAGGCGCATCATTTGAGTGAGGCGCAATAGAGGATTCACCAGGCGCATAATACATTGAATTAGGCGCATTTGATGTAGATGGATTTCCTTGTGTTGATAGATTCTGACCTTGAGTGGGCGCAACGTAAATAGGAGCACCTGTATCATTTAACTCAATAGAATCATCAGCAACATTTGGAGCCAAATGTGGCTCAAGGAGAGAATGTTCATCAAAAGTAACATGTACAGATTCAACTATCACTAATGTAGTTCTATTGAAAACACGAAAAGCTTTAGAGTGTTTGGCATACCCAACAAAAATACCTTCGTCGGCTTTGGCATCGAATTTACCTCTATGTTCGTTTCCGTTGTAGAGGATATAGCATTTGCAACCAAAGATCTTGAAGAATGCAATGTTGGGAGTTCTACCACGCCAAAGTTCATACGGCGTCTTGTTGTGAAGTTTGTTGATGAGGGAACGATTTTGAGTAAAACATGCAGTGTTGATAGCTTCTTCCCAAAAGTACTTAGGCAATTTAGCTTCAGCTATCATCGTCTTTCCCGCTTCAATCAACGTTCTATTCTTTCGTTCAACGACGCCATTTTGTTGAGGAACTCCGGCGGTTGAAAAGTTGTGATCTATCCCATGATCTTCACAATATCGAGCAACACCGTTATTTTTGAATTCTGTTCCATTGTCGGATCGAACACTAACGATGTCATCTTCTTTTTGGGTTTGGAGCAGTCGAAATAAGGTAGTGAGAATATCATAACAATCATCTTTTGTAATCATCATCTCTACCCATGTATATCTTGAATAATCATCCACCACAACTAGAGTATACTTGTTTCTACGAATGCTTGCGGTGGAAACTGGTCCAAATAGATCAATGTGAAGCAGTTGCAAACATCTTGTAGTTGAAGGATTTGACTTGCTTGAAAATGACTGCTTCGGTTGTTTGCCAAGTTGACATGCGGCGCACTTTTTGTCATGATGATCAGCAACTTTGGGAAGTCCTTTGACAAGATTATTCCTGCTGAGTTTAGATAGATACTTGAAGTTCAAGTGACTTAAGCGCTTGTGCCACAGCCAACTATTTTCGTTCACACTTTTTGCTACAAAACAAAGATTAGTACTAGAGTTCATACTATGAAAATCAATAATATAAATATTTGTCTTACGATATCCCGTGAGTAAGATAGCTCCAGTTTTGCCATTCTTGATAAGACATTGCGTTGAAGTAAAATGGCATTCTAATCCTTTGTCGCAGAATTGAGATATGGATAATAAGTTGTGCTTGAGCCCTTCCACGAGTGAGACTCTTTCAATGCACACTTTGTCTTTCTTGAGCTTTCCATATGCTACAACTTGACCTTTGTTATTATCGCCAAATGTTACGGAGGGACCTCTTTCTTCATGGACATCTTCTAATAAGGATTCATCTCCAGTCATGTGTCTTGAACACCCACTATCGAGAATCCATTCATAATTTCTAGCTTTTGAAGATCCAGCCATGAAACAAAGAACCTGAAATATAGACATTTAAGCAGGTCCCCTTTATTCCTTTTGGGTCCTAGGGTTAGCAACTTTTGACAACCCACTCTTGCTTGACCTTAGGATTTTTACGTCCTTTGGCATTGGGAGTGAATCGCAAAAGGCATTCCACGGCCTTGTGTCCTGAACAATCACAAATGGAACAATGATGAAAGCCACCAATCACGTTAGTTTTCACAAACTCTTTACTTTTCTTGGGGATGGCATTCTTCTTTGGGTCAGATGAACTAGACTTAACAAAATCTTTCTTTTGAAATTTTGGAGCGCTTTTTCTCGAAGGGCGCATAGGGCTAGGAGGCGCACGGCGATGAGGCGCGTGGCTCTTAGGCGCATAATGAGCACTCGGAGAAGGAGCGCGCCTATTTTCAAGAATGATTTTGCTAGGAGATGGTTCATCTGTAGCTATATCTTTCCCATTAGCTTTCCCAAATTGCTTCGTTGGGTAGACATAATGGAATGTTTGTCTCTTGACTTTTTCATGTCCTTTACCCATTGAATTAGAATGTTTTTCCTTGGGAATTTCAAGAGTTTGTTGGTTGGTAAATTCACTATCTCTTTCAGCACAGACATCACATTTAAAGTTGTCACTAGTTGATGAGAATCCCAAGCCACTTTTATCACCACTGACTTTTTGGGACTCAAATATATTCTCCATAGTGACACGAGAATTGGACCACTCATTTGTAATCTTTTTAAGATCAGTGATTTGAGCAACCAATTCATCGTTTTGAACTTTAAGAAGTGAGTTATGTTCTGTTAGAAAAGTGTTTTTAACGGTAAGAGGAGTCATGCTCTTTATCTGCTCCTTAAGGAGGGTGAGTTCAGATTTAAGTAGAGATTTCTCGGTCTTAAGCTGGGAAATTTCATCACATGATAGTGCTAAAGCTTCCTTCATACTATCAAATCTAGTAATTACCTTTTCAGCCTTTTTGAACAATTTTTCTTGTTCAGCAATCACTTCATCATTGATTTTGGAGATTGGAGCAGTTGGTTCAACCTGTGGTCTAATGTATGCTCCTTTTCTCAATTTGTTCCTTGCTCCAAGATCACATCGTGAGAATAACAATCCACCATCGTTTTGAGCCGGAGTGAGAAATCCTTGTTCAACGAGCTCGCTGATGGTTGGTCCTTTCTTCTTTTTCGCTTCTTGAAAACCTGCAGATTTCTTGATAGGTTTATTCAAGGCATTCATATCGGGAACATCCTTGGAGAAGTCATCATCAGAATCATAAGCATCAACTTCATCATCATTTGCCATCAAACAAACAAGTCCATCATCGGACTCTTCATCGCTCTCATCGGAGTCTGTTTCAATCCAAGTATTGTGCTCATTTGCTGGTGCTTCTTCTTCAGCAACCATTCCCTTGTGTCGACTGAACTTGGGAGTGAATTTAGGAGTATGGCTGCTCTTCTTCTGCATATATTCAAATTTGGGGATCGGGCAGCTTGATGCAAAATGTCCGGGTTTCCTGCAATTAAAACAAACAAGATCTTCTTTTCTTTTTGAATCACTGCTCCTTGAAAACTTTTGAGGAGCTTTGCTGGTAGATCCTTGAAATTTGTTGGTTGAGCCGGGTCTTGAGAATTTTCTGAACTTTTGAAATTTCTTCACAAATAAAGCGAAGTCTTCATCATCCATGTCTAATAGCTCAGAAGTAGAAATTTTGGGATCGGAGCTTTTCTCATCTTGTACAGGCGCAGGTGTAGGCGCAGGAGTAGGCGCGGCTTCTCTGTGCGCCATCATAGCCATAGATTTTGACTTTCCTTCAGTTTCACTGATTCGTTGGAGTTTGAGTTCGTAAACTTTGAGATTTGCATATAGGTTCCTTAAAGTCCAAACATCTAAAGTTCCAGCGTCTTCAAGAGCGCTAGATTTATGAAGGTATCTTGATCCAAAAGCTTGTAGAAAATTTACATTCAAATCTTTGTTGGTAAACTTCATGCCAAGTGAAATACATAGATTGATAATTTCACAGTAGCGTTCATAAGTTTGCCTTAAGTTTTCACCGGGGAGTTGAGAGAAATTGTTGAATCTCTTTTGAACTTCGTATTTCTTGTTCTCCTTGCAAACGGTGTCTCCTTCAATATGCTCTTCAATAGCATCCCATAGCTCATTTGCAGTAGCACAATGCATGACTTGTTGTTTCATCGCCGTGCTTAGAGTGCTTAGAAGAATGTTTCTTGCTTTGCCATCATTTGCGACTCTTCTAATTTCTTCCTCGGTCCATTCTTCCCTTGGTTTTAGGACAGTAGGTTGAGCAGCGTTGGTGCGTGGATTTGGATTCGCCTTCATCGGAATATAAGGTCCATAAACGACGGTGTCATGGAGCCTTTCATCGATTGAGTTGAGATGAGTCAATATGCTGAATTTCCATACGTCAAAATGATCTTCATCAAAGACCGGAACGTGAGTGTAGTTTGCAGTTGCCATAGGTTTTGAGTTTGCCATTTAGAATCGGCACCCAAGCTGTTAAGCTTGAAAAACGAAAAATGTTTTATAAAGGTGTTTGCTCTGATACCACTTGTTGGTCCCAAAGGGCAACAAGGGTATGAAAAATAGCTAGAGGGGGGGGGGGTGAATAGCTGTTTTAAAATTCTTTTCGTACCCTTGAAAAACTCAATTGCGAATGCGCACTTTATCAAGTAAGCGTTATGAAATGCGCCTAAGTGAGTGAGTGAAATGCACAGCGGAATTTAGTAATGAAAGTAGGCGCAAAGTGATAAAGGGAGCGCAACACACACACTAAGTATTTTGGCTCAAAGTGAGTGAAATAAGGAACTAAGGCAAATGATAAAACAAACACAACACAATTCAGTTCAATCAATCTACAATGAGTAAACAAGCAAATAGTGAGTGAAAATAATAACTTGAAAGAAATGACAAGATAATAACACAAGCTATTTGGAGAGGTTCGATCAATGAAAGATCTACGTCCTCTACCAAGATGGTTAGTCTTGGATTTCTAATCGAGATCTTATATAATGAGTGAGTGTTACAAATTACAATGTTTGAGCTTATACACTAACTCAAGATCTATTACTATGAAAGAACAAATCCAAAACAATAACCGGTGTATCTCTAAAAGATGAATCTAAATGATTAATCTTAAAGAGGTGCGTGTGTGTTCTTAGAATCAAGGCTCTTTAGATCTTTGAGATGGAGAGCACAAGAAACTAAAGTGTTAAGGCTTTGAAGATCTGGGCTAAGGATGAAGGTATGAAGATGTTCTTGAGAAATCTGGAAAAACGAAGGCAATCTTCAAATCTTCAACAAATGCTTTGAGAGAGAAATTCTTGAAATTCTTAGCAAAACTCAGCAACTTCAAAATGTTGAAGTTATGGGGTATTTATAGTGAACTTCAAAAAACTAGCCGTTGGAAATCCTTGTGGATAAGATGAGCTGTCGCTTGTTGATTGGAGCATGCATATATTATGGCCATTTTGACACTCAACATAAAAGTGACCGTTATGGACGCGTGTCAACAGATTAGGCGCATATGCATCTTTTATCCACCGTTGGATCATTGGCGTAATTTTGAATTCTTTTCAAGTCTTCAATAAATCACTGAGTGTTTGAATAAACACTTTGAGGCGCGTTTGAGCCAAGAGGCGCATTTAGCCAATAGGCGCACAGTAAGCGTGCGCTTAAAACAAGGGGCGCAGAGGCGCGTAAGCTTATGAAGAAATCCTTATGCGCGCGCTCTAAATGGCGCAAGGCGCGAGTGAAGAGGCGCATGGCGCGTGGCGCAGGAGGCGCATAAGCGCGGCTCAAACTCACTGAGTGATTTTTCTTGAAACTTGATCTTCTTGCCCTATTTCTAAGCCTATTCTATAATAATGGACAACCTAAAAAATGAAGTATAAATACTTCTTACATGTGGGTCTAAAGTCCATGAAATAAAACTTAGGTGATGGATCAATCAAATCTAATAAATCCTAATACATTAAAACTGAGATATATGTGGGCATACCCAACAAATGTTCAATGCTTTCTCGATCCAGAATGTATTGATAGTACAAATCTTATTTGAGCACGGCCATGCATTTCATCAACACCATTCTTCGAGTGGCCAAAGCTTGACATCTCTCTCTTACGAGGAACAAATCCCTTCTTGATTTATTACCTTTCCCTACATGAATCCGATTACGCCAATCACATTCTTTATAGCTACCCGATTAGGGGTAACGTTTGAATATGTCAAACGTAATGTTCATCGAGTGGAAGACTGTGATAATCTCAGGTCTAAAGATTCCAGTAATATAACTATATGAGACTTAATTATGACATTGTGACCATGACATAAATCTCATATGGGTCAGTCCAGTATTTGGTCTCCAACAAATACCCATAAGTTAAATTGTATCCCATACACCATAATCATCATATGATTATCCATTAAACTTATACTAACAATTAATCATAATTATCAGGGACGGGGATTATTATAATAAACATGCAAAGGATATAATAATCAAACATTCAATATCTTTAATATATAAATAACATTAATCGTTTTACAAAACGTGCCTAGAGCATACAACACCAACAATCTCCCACTTGCACTAGGCCTAATTAATGTATCGAATACCCATAGACCTAACATGACCATCATGCTTTGCTTGTGGAAGACCCTTTGTCAATGGGTCGGCAATGTTATCATCAGTCGGTACTCTGCATATATTCACGTCACCTCTGTTAATGATTTCTCGAATGACATGGTAACGCCTAAGTATGTGTTTGGACTTCTGATGGTTTCTTGGTTCCCTTGCTTGAGCAATAGCACCATTATTATCACAATAAAGGTCTATTGGATCAGCAATGCTAGGAACTACCTCTAGTTCAGTTATGAACTTCTTGATCCAAACAGCTTCTTTAGCAGCATCGGATGCAGCAATATACTCAGCTTCCGTTGTAGAATCAGCGACAGTACTTTGCTTAGAACTCTTCCAGCTAACAGCACCTCCATTAAGCACAAATACAAATCCAGATTGCGATCTAAAATCATCCTTGTCGGTTTGGAAGCTTGCATCTGTGTAACCACTTACAACAAGATCACCTTCCACACCTCCATACACCAAGAACGGATCTTTAGTCCTTCGCAAGTACTTAAGAATCGTCTTGACTGCAATCCAATGATTTTCACCAGGATTTGATTGATATCTACTCGTCATACTTAAAGTATACGAGACATCGGGTCTAGTACATATCATGGCATACATGATTGATCCAATTGCGGAAGCATATGGAATCCCAATCATTCTCTTACGCTCATCAGTTGTCTTAGGACACTGATTCTTGCTTAGAGTTATGCCATGTCCTACTGGCAAATTTCCTCTCTTAGAGTTTTCCATGCAGAATCTCTTAAGAACTTTGTTAATATATGTATCTTGACTTAAACCAATCAATTTCTTGGATCTATGACGATAGATCCTAATGCCAAGGATATAAGCGGCTTCTCCCATATCTTTCATAGAGAAACACTTTCCTAACCAAGTCTTTACAGACTGCAGTGCGGGAATGTCGTTTCCTATGATCAATATGTCATCAACATATAGTACCAGAAATAATACTACGCTCCCACTAATCTTCTTGTAAACGCAAGGTTCATCTTCGTTCTTGATGAAGCCAAACTCTTTGACCGATTCATCAAATCGAAGATTCCAACTCCTAGAGGCTTGCTTCAATCCATAGATGGATCATTGCAATTTGCATACTTTGTTAGAATTTTCTGGAATTACAAAACCTTCAGGTTGTGTCATGTAAACATCCTCAAGTAAGTTCCCGTTAAGGAACGCTGCTTTGACATCCATTTGCCATATCTCATAGTCAAAATATGCGGCTATGGCAAGTAAAATTCTTATAGACTTGATCATTGCTACGGGCGAAAAGGTTTCATCATAGTCGATACCATGAATCTGCCTATAGCCTTTTGCTACAAGTCTAGCTTTATAAGTATGCACCTTTCCATCCATGTCAGTTTTCTTTTTGAAAACCCATTTGCATCCTATGGTTTTTACACCTTCGGGCGCATCAATCAAGTTCCAAACTTGATTATCATACATGGATTTAATTTCAGATTCCATGGCTCCAAGCCATTTATCTGAATCAGGAGCGGACATCGCTTCTTGGTAGGAAGTAGGTTCGTCATCAACTATGACTTCTACTTCATTGTTATCCGTCATGAGAAATCCATATCTCTCAGGTTCAGATCGCACCCTACCAGTTCTGCGAGGAACTTGAGTATTCTGAGTAGGTTCCACAATTCTTTGTGAAACTTGTTCAGATCCAACATTTTGTTCCATGTAATTTTCGGGTTCTCGAATTTCTTCGAGATTAATTTTACTTCCACTAATTCCTTTGGAAAGAAACTCTTTCTCTAGAAAGGTACCATGACGGGCAACAAACACTTTGTTTTCCGCGCGGTTGTAAAAGTAATAACCCTTAGTTTCCTTAGGGTAACCAACGAAAATACATTTATCAGATTTAGGTGTGAGTTTGTCAGATATGAGCTTCTTAACAAATGCTTCACAACCCCAAATCTTCATGAAAGACAAACTAGGTTTTCTTCCAGTCCACATCTCATGTGGAGTCTTTGGAACAGATTTTGTTGGAACATTATTTAGTGTTAGTGCAGCAGTTTCTAGTGCATGTCCCCAAAAGGTTAAAGGAAGATCAACTTGACTCATCATGGAGCGGACCATATCCAATAAAGTCCTATTTCTCCGTTCGGACACACCATTCCATTGTGGTGTCCCAGGTGGAGTTAATTGTGAAACAATTCCACAATCTTTCAGATGATTGTCAAATTCTTGGCTTAAATATTCTCCACCACGATCTGATCGAAGTGCTTTAATAGTTTTGCCAAGTTGATTTTGTACTTCATTTTGAAATATTCTAAATATCTCAAAAGATTCACTTTTATGTTTCATTAAGTAGACATAGCCATATCTACTAAAATCATCAGTAAAAGTTATGAAGTATTGATATCCTCCCCTAGCATTGCAACTCATTGGTCCACACACATCAGTATGTATGAGGGCCAATAAGTCATTAGCCCTTTCGCTATTCTTAGTAAAAGGTGCCTTAGTCATCTTTCCAAGTAAACATGACTCACAAGTTTCATATGATTCAAAATCATGTGAATCTAGAAGTCCGTCCCCATGGAGTTTTGAGATACGCTTCTCATTAATATGACCAAGACGGCAATGCCACAAATAAGTATGATTTACATCATTAGGTTTGGATTTCTTATTTACATTATTTACATTCTTATTATTCCCACTTTCAACATCAAGAACATAAAGGCCATTAAATGAACATGCAGTACAATAAAGCATATCATTTAAATAAATAGAAAACTTCTTATTTTCAATAAGAAACTTAAAACCTTCATTATCCAAACAAGAAATTGAAATAATATTTCTATTTAAATCCGGAACGTAATAACAATTGTTCAAAACAAGAATTAATCCGCTAGGTAAAATGACATCATATGTTCCTACGGCTAATGCAGCAACTCTTGCTCCATTCCCCACGCGTAGGTCCACTTCGCCATCTTTAAGTAGCCTTCTATTCCTTAGTCCCTGCACATTTAAACAAATGTGAGATCCACATCCAGTATCTAATACCCAGGAGCTAGAAGTAGAAAGTAGAATATCTATAACATAGATACCTGAAGTAGATGCAGTCCCACCGCTCTTCTTCTTCTTTAACTCTTCCTTGTAAACCTTGCAATTTCGTTTCCAATGTCCAATCTCATTGCAGTGGAAACAAATTGCATCCTTTTGGGAAGCAGGTTTAGCCACATTAGCTTTGGCAACAATTGCCTTGCTAATCTTGGGTTTGACAACTTTTGCCTTACCCTTTCCTTTGCCTTTTTGGCCCTTTCCTTCCTTAGACACAATGAGTACAAGAGCGGTCTCTTTACCGATTTTCTTTTCTGCCTGCTTAAGCATCCCATGCAATTCAGACATAGTCGTATCCATCCCTTGCATATTAAAGTTCATGACGAACTGATTATAGCTTTTGGGCAATGAATTAAGAATAAAATCGGTAGCCAACTCAATCTCAATTGGATGGCCAAGCCTCTCTAGTTTCTCAAAGTAAGCCTTCATTTTCAAAACATGAGGGCTCACAGACTGTCCTTCGCTCATCTTGCATGAGACTAGGGCAGCTATGGTGTCGAACCTCTCTTGCCTTGCTTGTTCTTGGAACATATCTTTCAATGTAGCAGCAAGGTCAAATGCTTCCAAGTGTTCAAGAATCTTCTGAAGTTCTGAACACATGGCCGCAAGCATAAGACAACCCACCTCACGAGAATCATTCACATGTTTCTTGTAGGCGTTTCTCTCATCCTTGGGTGCATTAGAAGCAGGTTCTTCTTCAGGAACGGGCTCATCAAGAATATAGAGCTTATCCTCATGCTTTAGAACAATTCTAAGGCTACGGATCCAATCCGTATAGTTAGCTCCATCTTCTTGAAGTTTCTCCTTCTCAAGGATAGATCGCAGTGATAAATTTGTATTCTGAGCCATTATCTACAATTATGCAAACATATAATTAAATATAAGTACCAACTAAATTAAAGATATTAAATTAATAGTATTTTACAAATACTCCCACTAAATTATATAACCTTCATATACATCCAATGTATAATATAATTTGAATGGGCTAAGATCCATATTTCACTTAACTTTGAGTCGGCTAGGGCACGACTGCTCAAAATAAGTTATTTAGGTAGACAACTCCTTGTCAATCATATCGTATATGACTCTTAGATCTTTTATGAGATTTTAGATATCGTATATCTAACATGTTTTAATCTCATCTGTGCCTTAGGCCCAAAACTGTTTTGATAGCCTAATTAAGTTAAACCATTTTAAACGTATAGGAATCACTGTTTCCTCATCTTGCTCATAAATGGATAGAATCAATGCACCTACGCTAGGGCGTAACCCACACAAAACTACCCACGTACTCACAAGTGTTTTAATCATGGATTGGCACGGAACTTCAATTTTAAAGAAGGTTCATGACATATAGCATGATCAATGTTCATAGTCACATAATATAAACACATAAAGCAACGGTTAATAATTTAACTAATCTCATTAATTAAATTAAGATTTCATGTGATTGATTTATGGGGATAAATTCTTTAACACATTATTGAGAGCACGATTGTACGGTCGAAACTAAGCCAGAAGGCATCCACAATCCCGTACCAAATTTAGAAACTAGAAGAAACAACTATGTAAGGTCGAAACTAAGCCAATAGGCATCCACAATCCCTTACATAAAGTAACTCGATTCTAAATTCTTTTGTCCCATCAATTCATTACTTTGACCTTGATATTTGTTTTCAGGAAACACGGTTTCTCAAACCAGCCATCTGACAAACAAATTCAATCCAAAGTGATTTTAAACAAGCCATTTAATTTCAGGAAACACGGTTTCTAAAACCAGCCATCTGAAAAACAAATTCTGTCCAAAATCAGCCTGCTCGGCCGAGTCCTTTAAGGTGCTCGGCCGAGCGCCTCTGTGTTCCAGAAAACCCTTTGCTTCTGACGACTCTGCTCGGCCGAGTCTTATAGACTGCTCGGCCGAGCACCACGAACAGAACAGATTTTCTTGTCGAATTTTAATTCTAAGATTGCTTTCCCGATTCATTTAGAATTTGGTGTTCATAATGATCATATCATCATCTTCATCAAAACCTTGAATAAACGATTTATTCATGAATCAAAGATCATCAACGAATCAATCCAATTAATTTTTGATAATCTAAAGGAACATAATAATCAAATTATTATTGCAATCGTAGATCCCACATAACGTATTTAAACGGTGCGATTTTATGATTTCAATATATCTCATATATAAACATAAAACTCAGATCACATAAACATCTTGAATCCAAATTCACATAGCATGCCAAAACATATAATCCAATTATATCATTAACATGTTATTATTAAAATAATCATGATGAACGTGGCTCTGATACCACTGTTGGGTTTTGTGCAATCATGCGCAGCGGAATAAACCCAAAAACCTAGATCCGATCAAGATGATTAAATTAATATGGAGATGAATTTAGAACACTAACCGTGACGGAGCTTTAAAATTCTGAGATCTTCAATCTTTGTTCTTCGCGCTTCTTCGAATCACGAACGTAGGAACGACCGCAAAACTTGGATCACGAACTTTGAAGGAGTTGATGCCAACGCCCTCTATGTTTATCCACACGCGAACGAATTTCAAGAACGATTCTTGAACCGGATTGCTAGACCCAATAGAAACTCCTTCTACTTTGAAGGCTATATGGAAATTCAATGTTCTTGTTCTTGAGGAAGAAGAAGAACTTGTTTTTATCTCTCTCGGAGGCTATCTAATTGATATGGAATCAATACATACTGATTAGGTCGTTGTTAGAGGTTTATATACTTATTAGTCCTAAACCGTTTAGGAGAAATAGGTTAAAACCCGTCACAACACGAAATCAGTTTTTGGGCCCGAACAGGGCCTGCTCGGCCGAGTCCTTTAAGGTGCTCGGCCGAGCACCTTTGCTCCAGAAAATCTGACCTTCTGATTTCCCATGCTCGGCCGAGTCATATGAGGTGCTCGGCCGAGCACCACCAGAATTCCGATTTTAGCCTTTTAAACAATTCGTCCTTTTGTGTGTGACCCCATAGGATTATATTAAGTTGGCAATGAGCCCAAACACATTTGTGCTCATAAATTATGAGCGGACTCTAGCAAGCCATCATGACTACCCAATTAATATAACTTGTATAAGTTCGTGAATCCTTTATAGAACATATTACAATCTCTTTGTTTCACGATGTCTATTGAACGTAAGCCATGGTCAATGGTCAACTTACAATGTTCAATGCTTTCTCGATCCAGAATGTATTGATAGTACAAATCTTATTTGAGCACGGCCATGCATTTCATCAACACCATTCTTCGAGTGGCCAAAGCTTGACATCTCTCTCTTACGAGGAACAAATCCCTTCTTGATTTATTACCTTTCCCTACATGAATCCGATTACGCCAATCACATTCTTTATAGCTACCCGATTAGGGGTAACGTTTGAATATGTCAAACGTAATGTTCATCGAGTGGAAGACTGTGATAATCTCAGGTCTAAAGATTCCAGTAATATAACTATATGAGACTTAATTATGACATTGTGACCATGACATAAATCTCATATGGGTCAGTCCAGTATTTGGTCTCCAACAAATACCCATAAGTTAAATTGTATCCCATACACCATAATCATCATATGATTATCCATTAAACTTATACTAACAATTAATCATAATTATCAGGGACGGGGATTATTATAATAAACATGCAAAAGATATAATAATCAAACATTCAATATCTTTAATATATAAATAACATTAATCGTTTTACAAAACGTGCCTAGAGCATACAACACCAACAACGATAACTAAGGAAAAAAAATAAACTAAGGAAAATGTGTGGTAGAAAATGAGGAGAGAGAATGAGTGGGGTTAAAAGTAGGTTGGTTGAATAAATTGTGTGGTGGAAAATGAGGAGAGAGAATGAGTGAGGGGTAGATTAAATATAAAATTATAAAAGGATGACCATTTTGGGGAGTCTCAAGTGAAGTGGGACGACCCAAAATAGAAATAAGTCTCAAGTGAGGTGGGACGGAGGGAGTATACACCTTTCCATCCATGTCAGTTTTCCTTTTGAAAACCCATTTGCATCCTATGTTTTTTACACCTTCGGGTGCATCTATCAAGTTCCAAACTTGATTATCATACATGGATTGGATTTCAGATTCCATGGATCCAAGCCATTTATCTGAATCAGGAGAGGACATCGCTTAAATCCGCCAAGGATTAAATCCGCTAAGGATTTACCCTTGCCTGTCCCAATCCAGGATAAAGGATGAGGGTTGCGGTAGGCATGTGACAGCCAGCGTAAAAACTTTGTCACATTTCTTATGACATGAATCCGAATATGAATATCGTTGGGGAGTTTCCTTCACATCAACACGCTACACTTCCTAGGCCTGGGTGTAGTGATAAGTATGCAAAGGTTGCTAGGTCATCACCCAGAAGCGACGCGCCACCTCGGCGCCCGGGGGTGGTGTCAAATATGCAAGGGTTCCTGCATTGCGGACGAGTGCGGGTAAAGAAGCTAGTCCATGGTGGGGGTAAGATTAGTGGGATGCGCTTTGGAACTTGGAACATAGGCTCTTTGACAGGGAGATCAGCAGAAGTGGTGGAGGTTATGAGGAAGAGGAAGATTCACATAATGTGTCTACAAGAAACCAAGTGGGTTGGAGAGAAAGCTAAAGAAATAGCACCTTGGGGTTTTAAGCTTTGGTATTCAGGAAATGATAAGGGTAGGAATGGAGTAGGTATCATTATTGACAAGGAGTATATCGATGATATTGTGGAGGTGTACAGGAAGAGTGACCGTATTATTGGTATTAAACTTGTGATTAGTGATGAGATTATAACTATTATTAGTGCCTATGCACCACAAGTAGGGTTGGACGCATCTATTAAACAAGAGTTCTGGGAAGATTTAGAGGAGGTTGTGCAACGCGTACCTAGTGGTGAGAAGTTAGTCGTTGGTGGCGATCTTAATGGACATGTGGGGTCTAGTCGACACGACTTTGAGAGCATTCATGGAGGTTTTGGTTTTGCGGAGAGGAATGAAGCAGGGAATAGGATCCTTGAGTTTGCGATGGCATATGACTTGAGTATATGAACACTTGGTTCAAGAAGAAAGAATCACACCTGGTGACATATAGAAGTGGAGGTAATGCGAGTCAGATTGACTTCTTCTTAGTAAGAAATGCTTGTAGAAAGAGTTACATGGACTGCAAGGTTATTCCAGGTGAAAGTACTACAACTCAACATAGACTTGTGGTACTTGATTTTCGAAGTAGGAGAATTTCAAGGAAGAGAAAACTATTAGTAGAACCCAGAATCAAGTGGTGGAGGCTTCAAGGGGAGAATCAACAGAGATTTCTAGCTAAGATGGCCACTACTGGTATTTGGTCGGGTAATATAGAGGATATGGATATAGATTTGACCTGGACTAAGATGGAGCATACCATAAAGGAGGTGGCGAGAGAAGTCCTTGGAGAATCTAAAGGAAGTGTGCCACCAAGTAAGGACTCATCGTGGTGGAACGAGGAAGTAAAGCAAGCGATAAAGAGCAAGCGAGAATGCTTTAAATTATTAGGAAAATGCAGGAGTGAGGAGAACTATGAGAGGTATAAGGAGGCTAAAAGAGAAGCAAAGAAAGCAGTAAAAGATGCAAGAGCAAAGGTGAATCAGAAACTTTATGATATATTGGATACAAAAGAAGGGGAAAAAGACATCTATAGATTTGCTCGTATGAGGGATAAGAGGACACGAGACATTGGGAGGGTTAAATGTGTGAAAGATGTAGACCAAAGAGTGTTGGTCGGGGATAAATAGATAAAAGATAGGTGGAGTTCGTACTTCAATACCTTGTTTAATGGCAATCAAGAGCAGGATATTGGAGATATAACTATCCTTTCGAGTATGATTAATCGATATTTTATGCGGCGAATTCAAAAGGGTGAAGTGGAAATGGCGATGAAAAAAATGGGATTAAAGAAAGTCGTAGGGCCGGATGGAATACCAATTGAGGTGTGGAGATGTTTTGGGGAGAGGGGAATAGATTGGTTAACAACACTATTCAACAAGATATGGAGAAGTAACACAATGCCATTGGAGTGGAGGAAAAGTACTCTAATCCCTTTGTATAAGAACAAAAGTGATGTCCAAGATTGTGCCAACTATCGAGGGATCAAACTTATGAGCCATACGATGAAACTTTGAGAAAGAGTGATTGCACAACGGCTAAGAAAAATTGTGAATATTTTGGATAACCAATTTGGATTTATGTCCGGCAGATCGACTATGGACGCAATCTATCTTATGAGACAAATCATGGTGAAATATCGAGATAAAAAGAAAGATTTGCATATGGTTTTCATTGATTTGGAGAAGGCGTATGATAAAATGCCAAGAGAGGTACTTTGCTGGGCCTTAGTAAAGAAAGGCGTTTTAAATAAATATATTGATATTATCAAGGACATGTATAATGGAGTTAGTACTTGTGTACGGAAAAGCATTGGGAAGACAGAAGAGTTCCCTATCAAGATTGGAGTGCCTCAAGGCTATGCTCTTAGTCCCTTTCTCTTTTCCCTGATAATGGACGAAGTGACGAGGTCAATCCAAGATGATATTCCATGGTGTATGTAGTTCGCAGATGATATTATGCTGATTGATGAGACAAAAAAAGATGTTGAAAGTAAATTGGAGTTGTGGAGACACACTTTGGAATCTCGAGGTTTTAGGTTAAGAAGAAGCAAGACTGAATATATGGAGTGTAAATTTAGAAAAGTTAGAAGCAGAGAGGCAGGAGTGATCATATTCGATGGAAATATTGTCCAAGCTTCCGAGTTCTTTCGCTATCTTGGATCTATTATCCAAAAAGATGGATAATTGGATGGAGATGTGGCTCATAGGATTAAAGCAGGTTGGTTGAAGTGGAAGAGTGCCCCAGGGTTTCTTTGTGATCGTGGCATGCCAAATAGATTAAAGGGAAAATTCTATTGTACAGCAATTAGGCCTGCACTGCATTATGGCACTGAATGTTAGGCCGTGAAACAGTGTCATATTCATAAGATGAATGTAACGGAGATGCGTATGCTACGATGGATATGTGGGCATACAAGAAAATATCAATTGAGAAATGAGGTGATCAGGGGTAAAGTAGGAGTTGCGCCCATTGAAGATAAAATGAGGGAGCATCGTGTAAGGTGGTTTGGTCATGTGAGACGGAGACCGTGTGATGCACCGATTAGGAGGCCTGAAGAGTGGAGAAGTGATACAATGGAGAGGGGTAGGGGAAGACCCAAGCAAACTTGGATTAAGGTGATTGAAAATGATATGAGTTTACTCGGAGTGGATGAAGATGTGGCGTTGAAGAGGCCGGAGTGGAGGGCGAAGATTCATGTGAATGATGGGGGTTGATCGTACTTTTATTATTATTTATTTATTTATTTATTTATTTATTTATTTTATTTCTCCATCTTTTTCCTCTCTTTCTCTCTCTCTCTCTCGCTCTCGCTCTCTCTCTCTCTCTTTCTCTCTCTCTCTCTCTCTCTCTCTTCCTTTTATCACGATGACATATGAGGATTCATGTTAGCTGACCCCAAATTATTTTGGGACTAAGGCTTTGTTGTTGTTGTGTAGGAGCGGACATCGCTTCTTGGTAGGAAGTAGGTTCATCATTCTCAATGATTTTTACTTCATTACTATCCTATACAAGAAATCCATATCTCTTGGGTTCGGATCGTAACCTACTAGAATTGTGACGGACTTGTGTATCTTGAACGGGTTCCACAACTTCTTGTGTAACTTGTTCAGATTCCACCATCGGTTCTATGTTATTTTCAGGTTCTCGAACCTCTTCGAGATTAATTTTACTCCCACTGATTCATTTGGAGAGAAATTTTTTCTCTAGAAAGGTGCCAGTTCTAGCAACAAACACTTTGTTGTCTGTCCGGTTGTGAAAGTAATATCATTTAGTTTCCTTAAGATATCCCATGAAAATACATTTATCGGATTTGTGTGCAAGTTTGTCAGAGACAAGTCTCTTGACAAATGCCTCACAACCCCAAATCCTCATTAAATAAAGACAAGCTATCTTTCCACTCCATATCTCATATGGAGTCTTTTGAACCGCTTTAGTTGGAACTCTATTTAATGTGAACGCAACAGTTTCTAACGCATAACCCCAAAAGGATAGTGGAAGATCACATTGACTCATCATAGATCGAACCATATCCAATAAAGTCTGATTTCTCCTCTCGGACACTCCATTCCATTGTGGTATTCCAGGTGGAGTTAATTGTGAAACAATTCCACAATCTTTAAGATGATTGTCAAACTCTTAGCTTAAATATTCACCACCACGATCTGATCGAAGTGCTTTAATAGTTTTGCCAAGTTGATTTTGTACTTCATTTTGAAATATTCTAAATATCTCAAATGATTCACTTTTGTTTTTCATCAGATAGACATAGCCATATCTACTAAAATCATCAGTGAATGTTATGAAGTATTGATATCCGCCCCTAGCACTGCTACTTAATGGTCCGCATACATCAGTATGTATGAGTCCCAATAAGTCACTAGCCCTTTAACTACTCTTAGTAAAAGGTGTCTTTGTCATCTTTCCAAGTAAACAAGACTCACAAGTTTCATATGATTCAAAATCATATGAATTTAAAAGTCCGTCCCCATGGAGTTTTGAGATACGGTTCTTATTTATGACCAAGACGGCAATCCAACAAATATGTATGGCTTTCACCATTAGGTTTGGATCTTTTATTCACGTTATAGATATCCTTATTGTTTTGTTCTTATAGATTTAGGATATAAAGTTCATTATATGAGTCTGCAATACAATAGAGCATATCATCATAATAAACTGCACATTTCCTGTTCTAAACAAGAAAAGAATATTCTTCATTATCTAATGAAGAAACTAAAATAATATTTTTACTCAAACTCGGGACATAATAGCAATTGTTCAGAACAAGTATTAGCCCAGTAGGTAAAGTAACTTCATAAGTCCCTACGGCTAATGCAGCAACTCTTGCTCCATTTCCTACACATAGGTCAATTTCACATTTACCGAGTTGTCTCTTATTCTTCAGTCCTTGCACATTTGTACAAATGTGGGATACACATCCGGTATCCAATACCCAAGAACTAGGAGTAGAGAGATTAATTTCTATAACATAAATATCTGAAGTAATAGTCTCAACATCCTTTACTTCCTTTTGATCGTCTAAACACAAATTACAATTTTTATCCCAATGGTCAATCTTATTTCCATGGTGAAAAATTGTACCTTTTGGAGTTTTATTCTTAGTTACATCCTCTGCCTTAGACTTAACAACTCTTGTCTTATCTAAATATTTAAATCCTATCTCTGTCTCAAAACCTCTTTGCCAAGCTTGCATAAGGAACCTTTCTTTTAAGAGATTGCTTATCACATAAGCATCTATGTGTTCTTGATACTTCTCAAGTATTGAACACATAGTAACAAGCTTAATACAAGAGACATCTAACGAATCATCAACATGTTTCTTATATATGTTTTTGAGTTTCCCATGGACATTGACAACGGTTTCTCTTGACTCAGGATTATCTAGAATGCATAACTCCCATTCTTGCTTAAGAACAATTCTTAAGCTCATGATCAAATCAAGGAGTTTTGAAGCATTTTGTTTTAATTCAAAGATAGATCGCAATGATGGGGTTTGACTATTGTTTAATGCCATTATCTACACATATATGCAAACATGTATCCATACATAAGTACCAACTTTATTAAATATATTATTAACAGTATTTCATAAATACTCCCACTAAATTATATAACCTTCATTAGCAATCATGCATAATACAATTCAAATGGGGTAAGATCCATATTTCACTTGATTTGTGGGTCTGCTTTGGCATGAACCTCAAAATCAAGCTATTTAGGTAGATAACTCCTTATCAATCATATCATATATGACTCTTAGATCCTTTTATGATATTTGTTAGACATCTTATGTCAGAAGCATGTTTTAATCTCATCTTATGCCTTAGGCTCAAAACTGTGTTGATAGCCTAATTAAGTTCAACCACTTTAAATGTATAGACAACCTTTTTCTCATCTTGTTTCTCAAAGATAGAATGATGTGTCTCGCTTTGGCGAATAAACCACATCAAAACGATCAAAGTACTTGACAAGTGTTTTAATCGTGGATGACATAGAACTTAAAATTTTAAGAAGGTTCAACAACACATAAAAGTTATTCAATTCACCAACTTAGTTTTATGTGACTTAGTTGCGCTAGTTATTGGATTAAAGTCTGAAACCTTGAGATTTCACCAATCTTAAACTCCTTTAAGATTCTTATCTCATTAACTGTCTGGACTTCTGAACTTAAATCTGTTTCAGGAAACACGGTTTCCAAAACCAGCCATCTGAAACAGATCAGAATCAGTACTGCCCAAACCATCCATACGGATGGTTCTGGCAGCTTCCAGATTCGTCCGTACGGCTTGTCATGTAGGTCACAGAAAACTCTAAACTCTTTAGAATTCTGGAACTGTATCCGCAGAGCATCTTGAAATTGAGAGCACAAACCGTACGGCCGAAACTAAGCCAAAAAGGCATCCACATTTCCGTACTAAGATCAAGAAACCAAGTAACTTCTCTATACGGTCGAAACTAAGCCAAAAGGCATCTACATTCCTGTATAGATTGGTCACATGTTTCAAGACCCTTTCATTGTCTCTTAATCTCACATATTACAGCAATTCTAAACTCTTTAGAACTCTGATTTTCGCATCCTTTCTGAATTCTTCGACCGAAAACTATTTCAGGAAACACGGTTTCGAAAACCAGCCGTCTGACAGCAGTTTCAGTTTTCAGATCCGAATTCTATAAACAATTTACAGAACAATCTGAACACCAGAAAATAGAGAAACATTCTGGAATTTTGGCAAGGTGCCTTACGGCAGATCAGAAGCCGTGCGGCTCTGAACCATCCGTACGGCTGCAATTTCCAGATTCCCAGAATTTTCAGTTTTTCAGAAATTCGATCAATCCCAATATCGTGTTCATACATAATCAGATTACAGAAACACAAAAATAGAGATTACGAATTTTAACCCATCTAATTCATATAATCAATAACCAATTTATTCCACATACAAATTTGATCAAGATCATCAATAAATATAATCCAATTACAACATGATAATCCAAGCATGCGATCATACATATAAATCCAATTAATATTATCATCGCATAATCCCAACACAAACTAGCATGCATATTTTATATCTCATATAAAATCTCATCACATAAATTCATCTTATCATGATCATACCAATTAAATAATCACATTAAATAATTATATCATGATAATATTAGAATTATTGATCATCAACGGGACTCTGATACCACTGTTGGGTTTTGTGCAATCATGCGCAGCGGAAGAATAACATGAAGAAACCCAAAAGCCTAGATCCGTTATGTTCAATAATTCATAATATGAAGATGAAAGAAACTAACTCTTGTAGATCGAAATATGAAGCCTTGGATTTAGATGCTAAGAAGAGCGCCCTCTACCGGTGATCCACACTTCGAACAGATTCAAGAATGATTCTTTAACTTGACTGCTAGGTCCTTCGGATTGAAAAACTTTGGTGAAGAACAATTCTTCAATTGAATCTAACGATTATTGAAGTTTGATAATTGGGAATAATCAAACTCAATAATCCAAGTATATTATGTGTATTCTCTTTCTCCAAGAAAGAGTTAATGATTTCCAAAATCAATGTTATGGGAACAATTCCCGATTGTCCACATTATATACAGGAGGTATCCAAAACCCTTTAGGACTTAGGTCTTCTTGTCCAACAAGAAAAGACCAGAAATAAACTGATTGCCGGGGGGCAGCCGTACGGGGCTTAACCAGCCGTACAGATGCCTCCATCAGTTTCCTCATTTTTCGCTCCTTTTAATTTATCCGTTCTGCGTGTGTGACCCAATAGGATTATACTAAGTTGGCAATGAGTCCGAACCATTCAAACCTCATAAGTCATAAGCGGACTCTAGCAAGCCATTATGACTACCCAATTAGTATAACTTTGAAATCCAAAGTTTCCTAAAATAGAACATATCACAATCTCTTTGTTACACGATGTCTATTGAACGTAAGCCATGGTAAATGGTCAACTTACCTTGTTCAATGCTTTCTTGATCCCGAATATATTGATAACACAAATGACATTGATCCAATCAATTCATTTGAGCGCGGATGTGCATTTCATCAATACTATTCATCGAGGGGCTCAAGCTTGACATCTATCTAAAAGAGGAACAAATCCCATCTTGGCTTATTACCCTTCCCTACACGATTCCGATCATGCCAATCACATCCTTTATAGCTACCCGGCTAAAGGTAACGTTTGAATATGTCAAACATAATGTTTATCAAGTGGAAAACTGTAATAACCTCAGGTCTAAAGATTCTAGTTATATAACTATATGAGACTTAATTATCATATTTAACCAAGACATAAATCTTATAGGGGTCAGTCCAATATTTGTTCTCCAACAAATACCCATAAGTCTAATTGTATCACATACACATAATCATCATATGATTATCTATTAAACTTATACTAGTAATTCATAATTACTAGGGACGGGGATTATTATAATAAACATGCAAAATATATAATAATCAAACATTCAATATCTTTATTAAAGCATAAAGCAAATGATAACATTAATCGTTCAAATAACGCGCCTAGGGCAAACACACCAACAGACTGATCTCAGAATAGATGTGGCATGGGATGATGGGACATTTGGGGACACATCTCAAGCACATGAATTCAATAAGAAATAATTTAATCCGCATAGCTTTTAGAATGCTTTGAGTACCATTTTATGGAATATAGATATTGAGAGCTTTCACTTTAAATTGTCCCAAAGATAGCCCTCTTTCCAGTGATTGTCAAGTTTTAGACATCAAACTATTATATTGAAAGTCGCTTGATCACACTGGACTAGCTTTCATACTTGTGGGTGAAGTAGTTTTTTTTTCATTGATAATGCACACACTGTGAGATATCTAGTAAGATTTTGTCAAGTTATCAAAAGACAAAATGATTATGGAAGTGCTCACAATCAAGGAAAAAAAGTGTCTGAATAGAGATCCCCATCAAGTGACCATATTGAGATCATCAGTGCTAATGCATACAATTTTTTTTTTTTTTTGTTAGCTAATACAAAGATGTGTAAATGGATGTGTAAGCATTTGAGTCCACATCCTCAAATAGCAAGAGACTTTCTCAAAGAAAAAAATCTCACATGATCTAAAGCCTTAGTAAATATATCAGCCAACTGATTTTCAGTATAAATGGATTTCGAACACACATTTTTTTGTTCAACAAGATCTTTTATGAAATTATGTCTAATGTCTATATGTTTGGTTATGGAATGTTGGAAAGGATTCTTGGATATATCTAGGGTACTTTTATTATCACAGAAGACAGTCCAAATATTGCTACTCAATATATAATCTTTTAGCATTTGATTCATCCAAAGCAATTGCGTACAACAGCTTCCAAAGGCAACATATTCAGCCTCTGCTGTGCATAAGCACACACAGTTTTGCTTCTTGCTACACCGAGACACCAAGTTGTTTCCTAAGTAAAAACACTCTCCAGTAGTACTATTTTGATCATTATTGTTGCCAACCCAGTCTGAGTTACTATATCCTACCAAATTTGTGTTTGTCTCTTTAGAATAATGCAATCCAAGATTGATGATCCCATTGACTTATCTTATTATATGTGTTTACATCCTTGAGATGGGAGATCTTAGAATTTGCTTGGTATCTTGCACATAGACAAACATTATCCATCAAATCAGGTATGCTTGCTGTAAGGTACAACAGACTACCTATCATACTTCTAAACAAGGTCTGATCAAACTTCTCTCCATCACTATCTTTAATTAGTCTTTGGGATGATCCCATTGGGGTTTTGTGATGAGATGAATTTTTTGAAGGAAAACTTTTTTACTAGATTCTAAGCATATTTGGACTGAGATATAAACATTCATTCCTTAAACTGCTGAATCTGCATAACTAAAAAGTAATTGAATTCTTCTACGATACTCATTTCAAATGTGGAAGTCATGCTCTCTACAAATAAGTTCAACCAGGTGTTTGAGTTTGATCCAAACACAATGTCTTCCACATAAATCTGAGCTACCAATTTTTTTCTCCTTTTACAAACAGTGTCTTATCTACCTCTTCTCTCTTAAACCCTAGATGAAGTAGGTCTGTGAGTTTAACATGCCAGACCCTAGGATCATGTTTCAAACCATAGAGAGCTTCCTTTACTTTAAACACACGGTTAGGGAAATTAGGATCTTCAAATCCTTATGGTTGTTCAACATATGCTTTCTCATTTAAAACACCATTTAAAAAGACACTCTTCACATCCATCTGATGAAGAGTGATCTTTAGGTGACATGCTATAGCAATAAGGAGTCTAATGGACTATATTCGTTCCATGGGAGCAAAGGTCTCATTAAAATAAACTCCTTCAACCTGAGTGTAACCCCGGGAAACTAGTCTAGCTTTACTTCTAGTGATCACTCCATTCTTTCCAGTTTTATTCTTAAAAATCTACTTAGTTTCTATTACATTACCATGGGAAGGCCTGAGAACAAGGGTCCAAACATCATTTTTCTCAAACTGCCTTAACTCTTCTTGCATAGCCATGATCCAATCATTGTCTTTTAAAACTTTATTGACATTTTTAGGTTAAATATTAGAAACATAACAACAACAACTTACCTTAGAAAATAGGGAAGTTTGACTCCATAGTCCAGCCAACTTTTTGTAATATACCTTTTCATTTTTCCTTGCTTGCCTTTGATCATGCACATCTGCCTCTACGTAAGATGTAGGATGATTTTTATATATTCTTGATAGAACTCCTTGGACCTATCAACTACTCCAATCTGTTCAGCATTAGGGTCATCTCATCATCAGAACTGGAAGAACGGTCTTCTAGAAAAGTCTTGAAATCCGTGTGAACAATGAAGATGAAATCTTCTTTTATAGCTTTTCAATCCTCTTCATTAATTCTTTGATCTTCTTAGATTTGTGAGATCTTTTTCCTATCTTTTCTCTTTGTACTCCAAGTGATAGGATCCTACACAATAATAGATAAACACAACTCCAAGATATTTAAACTAATAGTTCTTATAAAATAAATCTTGCTAAAGAAAGTCTAAAATTTAACTTTCCAAACATAACATACACGGCTCATAAGAGATTGAGATCCTCATGAATTCTCACCCTTTCAGTGTTCATAAGCGCCGGTGTAAGAGCTTTAATAAATGCGAATGTGAGTGTCCAAATCTCGGTAAAAGAGCTTATGCTCTTGAGGCATCCAAAGTCCAAAAATGTTATAAATGCCCAATTTTTGAGTCTCAAATGCCTATATGAGTTCTTGCTGTGCCTTGTTCTATAAATTAAGCGGATTTTGAACTTGATAAATGCCCAATTTTTGAGTCTCAAATGCCCATATGAGTTCTTGCTGTGCCTTGTTCTATAAATTAAGCGGATTTTGAACTTCCACAATGAGAGTTAACTTCAACGCTCTAACGGTGTGAAAATTACAAAACGTTTGTAAAACGCTGGGCACACAATGTAAAATGTAACTACCAAATGTAAGAAATAAATAACGTTTTGTAAAACGTGAAGCTAAGATGGAAGCTAACACATTTTTTTTTTTACATTGGGTAGTAAACATTTTACGTTGTATAGAAAATGTTTTACAAACGTTGTGTCGTTTTTACATCATTAGAGCGTTGGAGCTAATTCCACTGTAGCAGTTCCAGGCCCATATTAGGCTATATAGGGATTTCTATAAGATTTTGAGTTATACAAATCTTAATAAATACATTATGCTTACATTTTGTACACTACTTGTTATCTTGTAAAATTATATTATTATTTATTTTTATTTAAAAATATGACACTTATTTTATAACAAATAAAATATAAGTATATTATTTATTATGGGACTCTGGAATTGAGCACAAAATCATGTGAAACTTGATTAGATAATGTGTTGACAAAAAACATTTGACCTAGTCTATTTTTAAATACTAATTATACTTCCTTTTACTATATATTTCCATAATTGTAAAACTAATTATTTTGTATATATGAAAATCCATAAATTTATTGAAACACTTTTTCATAACTATGGAAATGAATGTTAAAAAAAATTGATAAATGAAGTGAATGCTATAAATATTGGTTTAATATGTGTCTTTAAGGCACACGTTAAAAAAAAATTATATATAAAAAAATTGAGATAGAATCATAGAAGAAGTAAAGTTATTTATTAAATTAACTAGTTACTCACTCCATCTCAAAATAATTGTAGTTTGAGGGGTTTGTCCCAAAATATTTGTAGTTTTGCTATTATCTAGACATCTTTGCCATTGTTTGTCAAATACTATCTTTATTTATGATTAGTGTTGTCATTGTAAAAGGATTTAATTGTCTAGGTACTTGAAATGTTCTAAGGATAATTTAGCCTATTAAATATATATTGATTGTTTTATAAAAATTCTAAAACTACAAGTATTTTAAGACGGAGGGAGTCGTTAGTGGAAAAAGGGTAAATATAAATTTACAAAAAAAATCTCATAAAACTTTGGACCCGGAACCGCTCCACCCAATTTGCTACACCTCACCACCCAATGGCTAAGATGAAGGCCACACACACACACAAATCAGGGGGCGGTCAAGATAGCTCCCACTTTTATGGGTCCCACCGAATTTGGCTCTATATGAACCGTTGGGTGTAGGAAAAATGAGGTGGCATTGATCTCCACTATTGGGTGTAGCTAACTCCTTGGTGGAGCAGTTCGAAATCCCAAAACTTTTCTCACAAACTGATGTATCAATTTTTTTTTTTAATTAAAGTGTGATGGGTCCACAATCAATGCAATTAATAAATATCGCTAACTCATTTTGTATCCATCATTTTGTATATTCTCTCCGTCCCAACACAAGTAGGACTAGATGAGTGTGCACAATAATTAAGACAAAATAGTGAATGTGTGGTAGAAAATGAAGAGAGAGAGTGAGTGAGGTAAATAGTAGTGTTGGTTGAATAAAATGAGTGGTGGAAAATGAAAAGAGAGAATGAGTGTGGTTAAATGGTGGGGTTAGTTGGATATAAATATATTAAAACATTTTCATTTTGGGTAGTCTCAATTGTTCTGGGACGGCCTAAAAGGGAAAGAAGTCCTATTTATGTGGGGACGGGGGGAGTATTTCTTTTGTGCCCTTACCGTTGTCAGCAGAAAAAATGTTTGACAAAGGAGTAGAATAGAATAGGGAGGGCCAAACCGGACCGAAATCGTCTAACCGGCCCAGAACCGGACAGTAAAAACCGTAACCGCCATGAACCGCCACGAAAACCGGAACCGTGAGAAATGTAACCGTTTTGGATAAGGGCCGGTTAAGGTTCAAGCCCCCAAAAAACGTGAACCGGCGGTTCGAACCGCCCAACCAAACCGTGAACCGGAACTGTCTGAACCGTCAGTAAAACCGTTAAAAAACCATCAAAATCATTAAATTTCTAACAGTTTCATCAGAATTAACCGTTACTAATGGAAGATTGACAAGAAAAGTTATGTTTTGACTGATTTTTTTGCCAAATTCAATGAATGAAAATAATAAAAATGTGTTTTGACTGATTTCTAACAGTTTCATCAGAATTAACCGTTAAAAAACCATAAAAAAAAAAAGGAACCGCAGAACCGGACCGGAACCGAATTATGAGAACTAGAACCGAAACCGATGTAACCAAAAGCCGGTTAAGGTTCACATAAAAACCGAACCAAAACCAGAACCGGCATTGGCCATCCTTGAATAAAATGGAATAAGAGTAGAGAGTGATCACGTGGTATACTATGGGGTTCGGGTGGGATGTAATGATAAAAGAGTCAAGGCAATAGGGATGGAGATTCGTCGGATTATGAGAATAAATCATGTGAAACAGCAGCTTTTGTCGGGTAACAGTATTCGAGCGCCCCAATCAATAAACCGGGTCCGAAAACCCAATAGCCCACCCACTTGTTGTACCGGAGCAAACAGAATCTGTACTATTCTTTTGGGATTTTGTGGTTAAGTTTTTATGCAGCGCTGACTTGATTCCCCTTCTCACTCAGTCATTGGGTTTGGGTCCAAGGTCCACCCCAACTCGTAAAATTGTACTACTTCCGTCATTCCTTAACTTATATTCCCTCTCGTTCAAAATAACTGTTTCTTTTGGTATTTGCACAACTCTTACAAAATGCAATTATTATCATGATTTAATGACAAAAGTTCCAATTTTACCCCTATTAAGTGTGCAACTTTTTTACATTAATATCTCACACTAAGACAACTAATAAAAGAAAACAAGTTTCAATGCAAGGATAAAAGAGACATTTAGCTCAAAAGTGACAATTATTTTGGACCAAAATTTTAGTCTAAAAGTGACAGTTATTTTGAACCGGAGGGAGTACTTTTTTTCGTCTCATTTTAAATTCAAAAATTTCTATTTTGGATACCCATTTTAAATTTTAAAAAGGATTTTTTTATATTTCTTTATTTGTGGCCCCCATATATCATATTTACAACAATTACTCACTAACTATTCCCTACCCCACTTTCTCTCTCCTACCAAACTATCAACAATTAGAGCATATCCAACAGTTTTTGCACCAAAACACTAAATTGGTGGAACTTCAGCACCAAATATCTTCCACCATCTCCAACAGCTTACTTCAAATCTTGCATCAAATCAGAATATTCTCAGAATATTCCTTATCATTTCATTTAATTAAAATGTTAAATATTAATCATATATTATTAATAATAATGATATTATTTAAATTACATTATATTAAATATTATGTTATATAATTAAGTAATTAAACAAAATTTAATAATTATAAATAAATATATTTAAATTACATTGTATTTTATTTGTAATTGTATTTTAAATTTGTATTTATGTGAGTTTATCTAATTAATTGTTGTTACTTAAATTATCTTAAATATTTCAACAATTTTACAAAATACAAATAATAAATATTACATTAAAAATATATATATTATCTTTGTCTCAAAATGAATGAACAAATTTACTCAACATTAATATTTATTTTAAAAAAATGATTATTCATTTTGGGACGTAGTACTAATTTCAATTTCATAAAAAAGAAAAAAAAAAAAACGAGAAAAAAAGGGATAAGGTTAACTTTAAACGAGAAAAAAGGGAAAAGGTTAACGTTTCATGATACAAACAAACAAAAAAAAAAAGGAGGGAAAAGAAAAAGAGAAAACGGCAAAAAGGAAGCGTGAGATTTGGCGTTGCGCCAAATATGGCGCAGATGAGGGTTCACACTAAAATAGCGCAAGATATAGAGTAGTTGTTGGAGAGAGTTTTTACACCAAATTACGGTGTTTTGAAGTAATAGAGTCACTCTTGGAGATGGTCTTACAAGTTACAACACATCATCTTTTTCTTAATTCTTGAACCCAAAAGTTGTTTGAAGTTTAAATTGAGACGGAGGGAGTAAAAATGAGTTTGGGCACAACCATTAAAGAAAAAGTTGTAAAGGTAATGTGTTGTGAATGTTGACAAAAGTTGTATAGTAATTTGATGTGAGTGTAAATAGTAGAATAGGAGAGAGAAAATAATGTATGAAATAGTATGCGGGTAGTTGTTTAAAGTATGTCAAGTGAGTCATATTATTTAAAAAGTGTTAAATTGTTTTTATTTTAATTTGTAAATTAAAGTGAAACAATTAAAATAATACTTTTTTAAAATTAAAGAGGGACGGAAGGAGTATATACTCCTACCTAGTACCACCTAGCTAGCTAGTTAGTTAGACTAGTCTCATCTACCACCTAGCTAGCTAGTTAGTTAGACTAGTCTCATCTACCACCTAGCTAGCTAGTTAGCTAGACTAGTCTCATGACTTATGCATATGTAACTCTAATAAATAGTATGTGTGTCTAAATATGGAATGGGTTTGGGAGTGGATTTTGTTGAATAATTTTCCCTTTTTAGCAACCTTTACAAATAGTTTAACATTTGGTTAACACTGTGCTCATGTTGTAGTGAGTAAGATGTCATAAATGATCAAGCTTTGTCAAGAGCAATAATCTCCGTTTAGGATGCTTGTGAATTTGGAATTGTTGTTGGGAATTTGGTACTCTACCAGATATAAGAGAATACAAAATTACTCTCTCTATAACAGTGTACTCCCTCCATCCCAGGACATGGGATTTCTTTTCCTTTTAGGCCGTCTCAAAATAATTGAGACTGCCAAAAATGAAAATGTTTTAATATATTTATATTCAACCAACCCCACCATTTAACCCCTCCCACTAATTATCTCTCTTCATTTTCCACCACTCAATTTATTCAACCAACAATACTATTTACACCACTCATTCTCTCTCTTCATTTTCCACCACACATACACTACTTTTCACTTAATTATTGTGCCCACTTCTCCAGTCCTACTTGTGCTGGGACGAAATAAGTATATATTTACACTCTCATTTCTATAGATTAAAAAAATACTGGAAATGATGTTAAATATTGTAAGTATGAAAAATGAGGCATGAGAGAAAAGGTGGGTAGAGATATTTTAGACACGGGGCAAGGAGAGAAATCAAATACTACCTCTGTCCCTAAATGAGTGTCCAAATTTCATTTTAAGAGACATCTGAAAATGTTAACTTTTTGTATACTTTGGTGCCAAAGATTCATATATAATCTTGTAATCTCATTTTCAAACATTTAGTTTTGCACGTATAAAGAGACCGGTGAAAAAAAATTCGAAAAAAAACATTTAGGGACAAAGTTATGCTAAAAAAAGACACTCATTTTGAGACAAAGATTTCTTAAAAATTAACACTCATTTAAGCAGAGTGCGGGAGTACTAAATTTCAAACGGTGTAAAAATTAACTTTTACCACTGAACTATTAATTGGACAACATGTGTCATCTCAAATTAGATGAAGAGAGGATGTGCAACTGTTCTTGCACAAGCAATACATCATCCCTATATAAGAACATCACACCAAACTTCATAACCCTCTTTTTTGATTTGAGCTTATATAACTTAATACTTCTTCCGTTTTAAAATAATGGTAAAATAATGTCTTAAAATGATGAATAACGAATTTAAATATTTATTTTGAAACGGATTGAAAGACTAGGATTAATTACTAACGTCAATTTTTTTTTTGGGAAAAATGCGTTTTTCCTAACAGCCAGAGAAAACTGTGTTTTAAAAAGTGCGGTGACATTTTGTAAATATGTGTAACTTCTTTTAAAAACGTGCGGTGATATTTTTGTAAATAATAAAAACTTCTTAAAACCTCCAGGCACTCTTCAAAACTGCAAGTGACATTTTAAAATGCACTGGCGATGCTTTACACTCAAACCGTTTATACCAATGCAAGTATTTCGTAGTGCTAGTGAGGAAAAAAAAATAGAGTTTTTTTTAGTGCAAGTGAGTGTGTATTTTATTGTCAGTTCTAGTGTTTTTGATAGTCAATTGTAATGTTTTTGATAGCGAGTGAGCATTTTGAAAGAACTTTTAAGGCTGACAAGAATCTTTGAGACTGATAACCAGAACCTTTGAGACTGATAGCCAGAACCTTTAATGTGACAGCCAAAAGGTTTTTTCTTAAAGGAAAATTCGAGACCAACAATGTTTGAAGTTTTTATTTAGGCTCTCAAAAGACGTCATTTAGGCTCTCAAACAAGTGTTTGAAGTTTTTATTAATGATGTGTTAACAGATAGTCAGTGGCAATGTTTAAGATGACCAGTTGCTGTGTTACAAAAGTTCAATTAGTGTGTTGAGGAGTGCTAGTGGTGTTGAGAAGTTTCAATTATTTACAAAAATGTCACCGTATGTTTTTTTAAAATACGTTTTTTTTTTATAAATACTAAAAAAAACGCGTTTTACAATAGATTAACCCGTTACTAACCGTGAATTCGATATCATGTAGTGAAGGAAGTACCAAATCTTATGCACTGTACATTTTGCATTTGAAATCTACGGAAGGAAAAGAGTAGTCTATGCTTTCGTAACAAAGGGCCCAAAATAGTAAGGTGCATTCAAATTCAGTATTGATAGAGTACTGCTTTCCTTTAATAATGCCAGCTAAACTGTGTAGTACATTTGTACTTTAAAAAAATAATGGGCCAGCCCATTTACAGTATCCAACCAACCTGGAGGCCTTTCTTTAAATTTGGGCTCCCTTAATTCGAATTTGTTGGATCTTCAATTTCACGGGCAAATTGCATTTTAGTTATATGAGTTTGTCACGATATTTTAATTGGTTATCTAATTTGTGTTTGTTACAATTTGGTTACTGAATAGTGGAGTATGTCTTTTTGTTGCAATCAGGTATAATTTTGGATGACTCTTTAAAAAAACTAACGAAAATAAATGAATAACATAACAAGCTTCTTTTAAAATTGCAATGATAACCCCTAAGTTTAAATTATCCGGCTACGTCCCCAGCTCTTAACGAATGTTAAAAAACTAACATAAAAGAAAATAAAATCCTAAAATTAAAATTTTAAGGGGCTTAATTCGAGTGGCATATATTATACATATTTTAATAAATAATATGATAATTAGTTTTATTTAATAATTTATTTTTCAATAGTAATATTCTTGGAAATCTGAATGAAGTGGAAGAAATTGTATCAGAAGCAAACAATGGAAGGGGCCCTCCCTCGATTCCAACCATCCTTTCTATAGGGTTTTGGTTTTAGTTCCTATCTTCTTGTTTTTGCTGTAATTTGTAGTTTGGAAAGAGAAATCAATAAAGTTTGTTTTTTCAAATTTTCAATTCCAGTTACTAGATGTGGATTTCAAATCTGATTCTTTATTCAGATTACTTGAAAGAGAAATACAAATAGATCTTGGGTTTGAAAAGGAGAAATCAATATTGGCCTTAAGTTTTCAATTCAGATTTGTTGGGAAAGCTCATTGATTTTCAGAGATGTAATCAATGGAGTCGGATGTGGCGGCGGTGATGTTGGAGATTTGGGGAAATTTGGCGGTGATGACGAGGGAGCGTAACAGAAGAGAGGAGGAGGTTGACGGTGGGGGGAGATCTGAACAAATGATGTAGACAACGAAGATGAATGACAATGGTGATGGCTGTGGTCGAGTGCGGTGTGATGGCGGTGGGGAAGGAGAATGGGACGAGAAGAAGATGACCTGGGTTTGGAACTTTCAGGCAGTGTTCTAAAATACGCTTACCTAGGCGCTAGGTGTTCATGAAACGCCTAGGTCTCGCCTAGAATATTATAACTGTCAGAATTCTCGGCCCCGTCTAAGCCCGCCTAGGCGCTAGGCCCAGCTATGGCGCTTAGCTACCGCCTACTTTTTAGAACTTTGCTTTCAGGCAATTACATGTGATTTTCTTTCAAAAGTAACAATTATGACCTTATAAATTTACCCTTACAAATTATGTGACACGCATGGGACATGACTATCGTTAAGAGGTAGAGGGTGTATTGAGATAATTTAAACTGCATGGGAGATCATCAGAATTTTGAAAGAAGCTTATTACGTTTTACATCCATTTTCGTTAGTTTTGTAACGGGTCATCCAAAATTACATCAGATTGCAATAAAAAGACACATTCAGTAACAAATTTGTAACGAACACAAATTGGATAACCAATTGAAACATCGTGATAAACTCAAGTAACTAAATTGCAATTTGCCCTCAATTTCACAGATCATAAATTTGTCACCCTATTCTTCCTATCCAAAATAGTTATCGCTCTATCACTTTTTCAGAGATTAAGTTTTAAAAGAATGAATTTTTACTACAGTTTAATTAGCAATGTACAAATATAACCCAAAAGCAACTTTATTTTAACCAAAAGTTCAATTTAAAAGCGATTAGTATTTTAAACAGGAGCGAGTAAGATTCTGCCACTCCCAAAAACACTCATGGCTGGTATATACTTTCATATATCTCAAAATATTTCTGAAAACGAGGTTTTATTGTTAGAGATTTATTTAAGAATATTACTTTATTGTTAGAGATTTATTTAAGAATATTACTTTAATACATATTTGTATATATTATTATAACTATATAAAGAGGCTAGTAAGGATAGTTATGAATATTTGTCACTAAAATTAATTGAAATTCATCTTTTTAGAGTGCTTGTTAAACCAGTGGCGGAGCTAGGATTATTCCTAGTGAAATTTTTCCAAGTGTATAACATTACATGGTGGAGTATAAAATTGCCACAAACGGGGGCAATAAATTTATATAATGCATTTATTTTTTCTAATGAAAAGGGGGCAAAATTGATAAAATTTATAATTTTAGTGGTAAACTATCACATTATCTAAAATTACAGGGGAGAATTTTGACACTATCCAAAACTCAAGGGGGGACAGTTACATATACCACCACCACGGTGTTAAACTAAAAAATGGACAATCATTTTGAGTGGTAGAGACATTTGTATGTTAGTTTTATATATGTTTTTAATGCCTAATTTTTAAAGGTTTATGCGGTCAATATTATCTATATATATATAATATAGGAGAGTCTTTATTCATTCTCTCATCGCGACACGTGGTTTTATGACGTGGAATTACACGTGGCCTTCAAGATGTTTTCCAATAGCTTTAGTCAATCATGATGACAAGTTACAGTCTAATTTAAAATTTAAACTTCCCTAGAATATATCATCAAAACTCAAATTAAAATTATTCATTAATTTTCATTTTGCATTTTAATGTTTATTCAATTGTATTTTATAATGGGGTTTTTCCCCTAGGGCCCTCCACACACAAGTGTTATTCCGTTTTAAGGAGAGGCTTGTTCTAATTTCCTAATAAGGAGTTCTTAACAGATCTTAATTCCCCAGACACCCCTCACCCCCATTTGACCGGTCAAATAAAAAACGTTTCTCTCTCGACCCCTCCACTCCCCTCACACACGACACACACTGCGCGCACACATTCTCTCTCTACAATTTCTGTCGCGCCCCGACCCGTGGTCCTACTTGGCCCCACGCCCGGGACATGCGAGGAAGACGTCGTAAAGCAACTCTAAGAAAATTTTTCGAAATATATTTTCATAAAAAGGTTCACACAACCAAAACGTTACCAAAACATGACTTTAAGTCACAAAACAAACTTTCTCAAATGAGTACTTAGCCACTTGGCTATAACAAACTTTACTTATAAAATTTACAAACACGAACACCTACTAAAAGAGATGATACAATTAACTGAGTCACGGTTACACTACCCTAAAGGTATTACATTTACATAATGTATCCTTTATACACATCACTTCCCAAAAGTCTTACCAAATATCTCTTTACCAACGTCCTCCCTGTGCTGTGACCTATTCCCTGGACTCCTTCTTATCTAAAACGGTAAACAAATAAGGGGTGAGAATAAATCTCAGTAAGTTACTAAAATGCAACTACATTACATGCTAATATGATGATCATAAAGAAACAATATTAACAAATAAGCGTATAACACATAGCACATAACATGAGAGGCTCCCTATCGCCAACCGTCCCATACCGGTTGGAAATAACGACCAACTCATCATGCAACACATAAAGCGGAAATAAACACTCATACGTGGATACTGAGCCAAGGTTCTCAAACCAAACAATAGCCATCTGAGAGGCATCACTGAGCAGCATCGAAGAGCTGAGACGGGTTCCGGAACCAAACAACAACAACAACAACGGGGGGAAAATGACACAAAGTCATAACCCAAAGTGCCCAACCTTTGGCCTAAGGAAGGGGGTTAAAAATGGGAAACCAATGATAGGAGCCTTATAATGTACTTGGCTCGGGAGACCATTATAATCCCTATCACTGCCCAACACACACAAAAGTACCAGCTGGACTTTACACGCAAGCACCAAATAGAAATACTTGCTTAAACAAAAATCAGGGACAATGATTCCAATGTAGGGAACCATGCCAAACACATCAAGAAGATGAACCATTCAACACATTACTAAATGTTTAACAATACTCACTTAATCAATTACTCACATTTCACAACACTTGTGTTCACAAAGGAACCAATTCTACCACTTTAGTGATCCACAACAATCATCTAAGTACTCTAGGACACTACCCAAAAACTAGACCAAAATTGACCTCTAAATCCTTTAATTTGAAAAACTCTAAACTTTTCAGATAACTGGGCGGTCGCCCAAACAGGGCTGTGCGGCCGCCCAAAATGCTCTGTTCCAAGAAGAAAAACCTTCAGATAGATGTGCGGCCGCACGCCCAATTTTGGGCGGCCGCCCACATCACCTGGCAGACCCAAAACTTAACCAAAGTTCACTCCTTTTGTTTCACACCCAAATTTACTTGCAACATAACATTTGCAACTTACACAAAGGCTAAAACTCAGTCTACGAACAATACTAACACCAACTTCTATAGCATTCACAACAATAACAAGCTAGGTAACAACTTCTTACTACTCCTTATGTCCCAAAATTTCAAATATAATTAAAACATACCAAAATATTATTTCACAACCTACTAGACATATATAACATGTTTATATCCATTTTATTAGGTACAACAACATTACCATATTTTCCCAATACTACAACACCCATTTGTATTAACATTTCCCACATGCAACAATTTATAACTACTCCCTCCGTTTCACAAGTATCATTATAATTTTTAATATACTAATATACACAGTTTAGAATACTTTCACTTCTTTCCCCGTCCCATAAGTAACAGTATAATTTTATAATACATTTACTTAACCTTTAACTAAAGATATTATTTTACCGTCCCACGAGTAGGAGTATAATATATAAAGCATATATGATGTTGCATCCTCTCCTACTTCCCCAAAACCAAAACTACTATACCCATATACCCACTTCCCACAAATAACAAGTCTATAACCAGTTTTACTACTCCCTCCGTCTCAAAATTACAAGTATATAAAAATTATTACTACTCCCTCCGTCCCAAAATTACAAGTATATAAAAGTATACCCAAAACATTATTTTATAACATATAAAGCATATATAGCATACTTATGACCATTTTAACATTTAAAGGGGGGATTAGTAACTTACCTATTTTCCGGAAAAGTTGTCAAGAAAAATAATATTGATCGGTAGATATGATCTATTCAACACCCTGAACATTTATATATTTTTAGATTTGGAAATGGAGTAGTAAATTAAAAGAAATAAAATGAGCAAGAATCAAACTCTACCTTAGCCAACAATGGAGTTCTTCAAGGAAAATGATTTGGGAAGTAAAATGGTGAGTGACTACGCAGGGGAGGGAGAGGTGATAAAGATGGGTTTTGTGCAAATTTCAATTTTACAGTTAAGCCCCTCCACTTCCACTTTTAATGCCTAACCCCTCAACTACACTTTCACTAAGGCCCCTATACTTTCCATTAACACTTTAACTCCCCTAATAAACTTTACTACCAACATTTTAACTAACACAAATAATCAAATAAAATGTGCAAATTTCATATAAGATGATGCAACACATAAAATGCACACATAATTTTAAATTAAAATTTATCAAAATATAAAATAAAGATTAAAATAAATAAAACGGATTTTGGGGTCGTTACACTCACTCCCCCTTAAAGAAAATTCGACCCGAATTTTAGGATTGTTTACCTCAACCCTCAAACAACCCAGGATACTTCCTTTCATTTCAATCCCGAAACTCCATACTGAGTTCAATATCCTCTAAAACTTTAGACATATCGGAGAAGAATCATAAACACAATTGCGTGGCATCAACACATGGAACTCATTATCAACCTCGTCGAGAGAAGGAAGTAACGCCAGACGATAAACTCAACCTTTAGCTCTTTCCAAAATCTCAAAAGAACTGACATATTAAACAATTCCACGAGAAGTAAAGGTATATCCCTCGAATTCTTAGAATCAACTAAACAAGTTCTCAAGAATCTGAATGGTTATTTCTAACTGACCATCTGACTGAGGGTGAAAGTCATACTAAGTCTCAATTCCGAACCCCAGGCCTTCTGAAATGCTTGCCAAAATCAAGATGTAAATAAGGAACCCATATCTATTACCATGCTCGTAGACATCCCATGAAATCGAACTATTTTCTGAACAAATAACTGACAACTGATAATTTACTTCCAGATTATTCACAACTCAAGGACTTAGTTGAATACTTAGAATTCCTCGCATCAAACAATTAAAGGTAACTCCTCGAATTTATCTCAATACTCTACTTCTACTTGGATTCATAATTAAATTGGTCTTGTATATCCCTTCAAGTATCTATAGTTGAACTCCGTTATACATGTTTAATTCCACTAAGTTTTGACTACATACTCTGCTATAGAAGTTAAAATTCCATCACTAGCCACGAACAAAATCTTATTGTCTGTCATTATTCATTCCACGAGTAATTTTCGATAGTTGGTATTATTCAATAGAGTAGAAATTTAAATCTTTCACAATCGCAAAGTCACACCATGTCTCAACTCACGAAGATTCCAAAGTGTTAATTCCTCTAACATTCCTCATTTAGTTTTATCACCCATGAACTATAAGCCAATGAATCCTCTAACACGATACCTTTCCCGATGATATAATATGGTAAACACTTCAAATCTAACTCCATCAAAGTCATTCACTAATGCAATGGATGTATAATCGCAATAAATATCAATTTATGGGTAGGATAATTTTGTTGATAAGGAATCAATCTTCTCAAAGCACACATTGTTACCGTACCATCCTGAAGCAATGAACATCTAAATCACTCTTTAAGGCATCTCTATGAATAATGAATTTATCAAATCCACTATAAGGGTAAGCTTGACATATCCACTAGAAATTAGTAACACTAATCATATCCTCTAAATAACTGTAGTACTAGTTAAATCCATTAAGCAATATCAATACTGAAGTTGTCATCAACTCTCGATTCATCAATTAACACTCGCAACAATTAAACTCATTCACTCTTACCAATCCATCGAGATAGTGCATCTTTCTGTGCTATGTAGTTAACAGTGTAGCTACCCTAGAAATCCATCAATAAATCCTCAACCCTATGCCTGAGTTGAAACTTTCCTCAAAATAATATATCCTCTAACATGAAGACATTCTGCCCTGATTTTACAACTGCTACCGCTCTCAAAGAACTCAGACTAGGATTACTTATACAATTCAACGTATCCAACAATACCACTGAAGCAGGTGAGAATTCAAACTATATAACCACCATTCATAATGTCCATACCCGATATAAAAGCCATCTTTGAAATATAATCCACTAAAATTCTCAACAAATGATAATCACTTCAAATCAACCACTAAACAATTACTGATCTCTGATGTTGCTCAAACATAGCACCCAACCACTCAAGATCACCCAAGGTTCTCCTCAAGAACAAGTACCACTCAAGGGAAATAAATTTAAAATCTCACAAGGAAAAGATATCTTTCAATTTAAAATGCAAATTTTTCACTACTAACTCCATAAACTAACTATCAGGCACAAACTTGCAACAACAATTTACAAATTTCTTAATGCCTAAATAGCATGAAAGCTAAACACATATATATACCCTGCTTAACTAAAACACACTACCATATAAAATTCCACCACCACAACATCAAAACCTTGTGATGACAACATCACTAAACCGGCAAATAAAACATGCCCAAGAATACGCACATCACAAGTATACGATACTTTATCGGTCCTCTAACACTTCCCCTTAGGAAGACACATCTAACACATAAGGTAAAGACTCAGAAGACACACGAAATCAAGAAGCACAATGCACAAACACACAAGTATGCGAAGAGCCAGGGTCTATAAGTGTGTGTGCTCTCAAACTAGACATAGAAATTATACCTCCAGTCACATTAGAAGAATCTGAAATCTGTTGTTGATTGATGGAAGAAACACGATCTTGCACCTTAACCTTTCCTGAAGCATCCCTCTTTTGGCCCCGAGATGACCCAGCTGCACTTCCCGATAACTGATTCTTAAATCTAAAGCAACTCTTCTGAAAGTGGCCCAACTGACCACAACTCAAACATTTGCCCTGCTTCTTCCAACATTTTTTTTCTAAATGTCCCATCCTTTGACAGTAGTTACATACTCGTTTACTTCGAGTTCCTCTATTATGCGGACCTTGAAAAGATGCCCTAGCTTGCGAAGGTGTTCCTTGATATTCTCTACTATCTCCACGCTGGGGTTGCGGTTTTACTTGTTCTCCTCGTTTTGTCACATCTGAGGTTTCAATCTTGGTTTTATGCTCCTCTATATCGTCAATGATTTTCATGACAGCATCAAACATACCTTGGAACAGTGCTCGAACCTCTTCTCTAGCATTACCCGACCCTGAAGGCCCTGACTGATTCCCTTCGGTGCCAACCATTTTCAATAAGTACCTGCATAAAACTCTCAACGTTACTTACCCTATACACAACTACCCTCCTAGGTCATTTAGTCATTCTAGACCATCTACAACCTAGCTCTGATACCAACTGTCGCGCCCCGACCCGTGGTCCTACTTGGCCCCACGCCCGGGACATGCGAGGAAGACGTCGTAAAGCAACTCTAAGAAAATTTTTCGAAATATATTTTCATAAAAAGGTTCACACAACCAAAACGTTACCAAAACATGACTTTAAGTCACAAAACAAACTTTCTCAAATGAGTACTTAGCCACTTGGCTATAACAAACTTTACTTATAAAATTTACAAACACGAACACCTACTAAAAGAGATGATACAATTAACTGAGTCACGGTTACACTACCCTAAAGGTATTACATTTACATAATGTATCCTTTATACACATCACTTCCCAAAAGTCTTACCAAATATCTCTTTACCAACGTCCTCCCTGTGCTGTGACCTATTCCCTGGACTCCTTCTTATCTAAAACGGTAAACAAATAAGGGGTGAGAATAAATCTCAGTAAGTTACTAAAATGCAACTACATTACATGCTAATATGATGATCATAAAGAAACAATATTAACAAATAAGCGTATAACACATAGCACATAACATGAGAGGCTCCCTATCGCCAACCGTCCCATACCGGTTGGAAATAACGACCAACTCATCATGCAACACATAAAGCGGAAATAAACACTCATACGTGGATACTGAGCCAAGGTTCTCAAACCAAACAATAGCCATCTGAGAGGCATCACTGAGCAGCATCGAAGAGCTGAGACGGGTTCCGGAACCAAACAACAACAACAACAACGGGGGGAAAATGACACAAAGTCATAACCCAAAGTGCCCAACCTTTGGCCTAAGGAAGGGGGTTAAAAATGGGAAACCAATGATAGGAGCCTTATAATGTACTTGGCTCGGGAGACCATTATAATCCCTATCACTGCCCAACACACACAAAAGTACCAGCTGGACTTTACACGCAAGCACCAAATAGAAATACTTGCTTAAACAAAAATCAGGGACAATGATTCCAATGTAGGGAACCATGCCAAACACATCAAGAAGATGAACCATTCAACACATTACTAAATGTTTAACAATACTCACTTAATCAATTACTCACATTTCACAACACTTGTGTTCACAAAGGAACCAATTCTACCACTTTAGTGATCCACAACAATCATCTAAGTACTCTAGGACACTACCCAAAAACTAGACCAAAATTGACCTCTAAATCCTTTAATTTGAAAAACTCTAAACTTTTCAGATAACTGGGCGGTCGCCCAAACAGGGCTGTGCGGCCGCCCAAAATGCTCTGTTCCAAGAAGAAAAACCTTCAGATAGATGTGCGGCCGCACGCCCAATTTTGGGCGGCCGCCCACATCACCTGGCAGACCCAAAACTTAACCAAAGTTCACTCCTTTTGTTTCACACCCAAATTTACTTGCAACATAACATTTGCAACTTACACAAAGGCTAAAACTCAGTCTACGAACAATACTAACACCAACTTCTATAGCATTCACAACAATAACAAGCTAGGTAACAACTTCTTACTACTCCTTATGTCCCAAAATTTCAAATATAATTAAAACATACCAAAATATTATTTCACAACCTACTAGACATATATAACATGTTTATATCCATTTTATTAGGTACAACAACATTACCATATTTTCCCAATACTACAACACCCATTTGTATTAACATTTCCCACATGCAACAATTTATAACTACTCCCTCCGTTTCACAAGTATCATTATAATTTTTAATATACTAATATACACAGTTTAGAATACTTTCACTTCTTTCCCCGTCCCATAAGTAACAGTATAATTTTATAATACATTTACTTAACCTTTAACTAAAGATATTATTTTACCGTCCCACGAGTAGGAGTATAATATATAAAGCATATATGATGTTGCATCCTCTCCTACTTCCCCAAAACCAAAACTACTATACCCATATACCCACTTCCCACAAATAACAAGTCTATAACCAGTTTTACTACTCCCTCCGTCTCAAAATTACAAGTATATAAAAATTATTACTACTCCCTCCGTCCCAAAATTACAAGTATATAAAAGTATACCCAAAACATTATTTTATAACATATAAAGCATATATAGCATACTTATGACCATTTTAACATTTAAAGGGGGGATTAGTAACTTACCTATTTTCCGGAAAAGTTGTCAAGAAAAATAATATTGATCGGTAGATATGATCTATTCAACACCCTGAACATTTATATATTTTTAGATTTGGAAATGGAGTAGTAAATTAAAAGAAATAAAATGAGCAAGAATCAAACTCTACCTTAGCCAACAATGGAGTTCTTCAAGGAAAATGATTTGGGAAGTAAAATGGTGAGTGACTACGCAGGGGAGGGAGAGGTGATAAAGATGGGTTTTGTGCAAATTTCAATTTTACAGTTAAGCCCCTCCACTTCCACTTTTAATGCCTAACCCCTCAACTACACTTTCACTAAGGCCCCTATACTTTCCATTAACACTTTAACTCCCCTAATAAACTTTACTACCAACATTTTAACTAACACAAATAATCAAATAAAATGTGCAAATTTCATATAAGATGATGCAACACATAAAATGCACACATAATTTTAAATTAAAATTTATCAAAATATAAAATAAAGATTAAAATAAATAAAACGGATTTTGGGGTCGTTACAATTTCTCTCTCTAACTCTCTCTCTCCGTCAGACGGCTGGGCTTCTTCTCCGGCTCCGTCAAAGGCGACGGCGACGGCGCTGGCGACTGTTTCCTGTCTATTTCACTTGCCACTCTCCGATCTCCAGATCTGACCACCCGGCGACCTAGATCTCCTTCTCCGACGCTATTACCTCCCCTTCGTTTCTCCGGCGGTGTCTCACCCCGCCGGCAACCTATCTCCTTCCCCTCAACAATCCGGCCAACTTCCCCCTTCCTTTGCGTGTGTTCGCGGGCATAGATCTGCCTTCCTATTCTCCGATCTACACAGATTAAGTCAGCATCTTCAGATTCGTCTTCCACGTCTCCGATGTGCACAAATCCGGTCGGAATCTCCATATCCGGCTTCCATGTATTCGATCTGCACAAGTCAGGCATCCTCCGAACTTTTTTTTTCTTTCGATCTATGCTCATAAGAAATTGGGCTCCAGCTCGTTTAACATAGGAATCATGCACTATACTTCAATTTTTTTTTTAAAGAAAATGGATAAAAATGATTTTAGTGTGGGGAAAATAATTGACTCTTCTTATATGTTAATTATTAGTCTTATATGTCAGTTATAAGAGTGACCGGGATGTGACCGAATAATATTATTTTTTTCTTAAAAGTTCAAAAAAGTGATTTTTTTTGTCTTTTATATGTTAATTATCAATCTTATATGTAAGTTATAAGAGTTTGACGGGGATTTGACAGAATAATAATATATATATTTCTTAAAAGTAGAAAAAAAGTGAATAAAATTTGACTCTTATATGTTAATTGTTGGTTTTATAAGACAGTTATAAGAGTTTGACCTGGATTTGACCGAATAATATTATATTTTTCCTTAAAATTGAAAAAATTGAAAAAATCGACTCTTATATGTTAATTGTTAGTCTTATATGTCAGTTATAAGAGTTTGACCGGGATTTGACAGAATATTATTATATATTTTTCTTAAAAGTTGAAAAAAATTGATTTTTTTTACTCTTATATGTTAATTGTTGGTCTTATATGTCAGCTATAAGAGTTTGACGGGGATTTGACAGAATAATATTATATATTTTTTTCTTAAAAGTTGAAAAATGTGAAAAAATCGACTCTTATATATTAATTGTTGGTCTTATATGTCAGTTATAAGAGTTTGACCGGGATTTGACTGAATAATATTATATTTTTTTCTAAAAAGTTGATTTTTTTTACTCTTATATCTTTATTATTGGTCTTATATGTCAGTTATAAGAGTTTGACCGGGATTTGACCGAATAGTATTATATATTTTTTTCTAAAAAGTTGAAAAAAATGAAATTTTTTGACTCTTATATGTTAATTATTGGTCTTTTATGTCAGTTATAAGAGTTTGATCGGGATTTGACCGAATAATATTATATTTTTTTTCCTAAAAGTTGAAAAAAGTGAAATAAAATTGACTATTATATGTTAATTGTTGGTCTTATATGTCAGTTATAAGAGTTTGACCGGGATTTGACCGAACAATATTATATATTTTTTTCTTAAAAGTTGAAAAAAGTGAAAATTATTTACTCTTATATATTAATTGTTGGTCTAATATGTCAATTATAAGAGTTTGACCGGGATTTGACCGAACAATATTATAATTTTTTCTTAAAAGTTGAAAAAAATGAAAGAAATTGACTCTTATTTGTTAATTACTTGTTTTATATGTCAGTTATAAGAGTTTGACCAGGATTTGACCGAATAATATTATATTTTTTTCTTAAAATTTAAAAAAGTGAAAAAATTGACTCTTATATGTTAATTATTATAAGAGCGCAGATCAGTCTTTTTGTAAGCGAGGGGTGTCTCTGGTATTACTGATCTGTTGAGTCCTTATTAAGAATATAAGTTGGTACTGGAGAGCCATATAATCCAAAACCTTTTTATAATTTACAAAAACCCCGTCGAGTATAGACGGTTGACAAACTAGTTTTACATAAAACGACTGTACGTTTGTACATTCTGTGTACATATTTGTATAAAGAGAAACAAAAGTGTCAAATTAGTCTCTGTTTTATGTTTTAATTGGTCAATCAACTAGGGGCGATAATGATTTTGTACCTTCATTTCTCGCCCGCCCTCACTACATTTTGCAATTTCCAAATTAGGCCAATAATCATATGCTTCTTTGTTTGACCACACAATTAATAATAATATTTACCCGTGCAAGTATTGCTCATTTGTACTTCCTCTGTTCCGCTTTAAGGTTTTTACTTTCTTTTTTAGTTTGTCCCAATTTAAGGTTCTTACTTTGCTTTAATGGATAATGGAACCCACTTGTTATTCTCACAACAAAAACTCCATACCCACTTTTTCTCTTATACTTTACTTTTCATACTCACAACATTTACTTTTTCTTAATTCTTAATCTCCGTGAAAATCAAAATAGGAACCTTAAATTGGGACGGAGGGAGTACTAATTAACATCCTTTGACTTTTCATTCATTCATTAAAAAAAAAACAAAAAGAACAAAAAAAACAAACATCCTTTTACTATAATAGATTTATAAGGTCAATGGATGTCAAAAGACCTCCATCAGCAAATTAAATAATCTGTCCCTTCAAAATAGAGCATTTTGATTAATAACACAACAATACCTTTAGCAATATCTTAATCCAGAATGTAAGTTTTTTTTTTTTTTTTTTTTTTTTTGACTTTAAACCTAATAAAAAATGCTATTTGATCTCTCCCATAATATTTGTTGTTTGAGGCCTGGCAATTTCAACTCATTACCCACCAATCCGCTTGATCCAACCCATTAATTACCCAACCCGACCCAACCCAATAACATTAACAGGCTGAAACGGGTTACCCGATTAAACCCGTGAAAATTAACGGGTCAGAAGAGCAAGTCAACCTATCAACCCGTCTTAACCCGTTATCATTTTGTAAAAAATGTTACTGTGTTTCCACGATAGGTTCCGGCTGGCATCTCCGACGACGTTCCGGCAGAAATATCCGGCTCCGGCAGCCTACTCCGGCGTCGTTCTGGTGTCTTTCCAGCTGCAATTAATCCATAAGTTTATATATGTCATTTGTTTTCTGTACATCAATCCAAAGACCAACCTAGTCTATTTTGTCACCGGTAAATGGCAACGCCGCCAACACCTGCATTTTCCAATGAACCCCACACCGCCATTCAAAAAAAAAAAAAAAAAAAACACAAATCTGCTTTGATTTTAAACATCCATGGAAAAGCTAACAATCTGTCGTTGTTAAGTTTGAATAAGGGCAGAGTATGAGAGGAAGAACAGTTTATTTCTTTTGTTTTCCGGTGAAGCTTTCTGCTTGTTGCTGTCAGCGTGGTGGTAGTAGCGGTTGATTGCGAGATCCGCTGGAATGGTGGCGTCGGTGGCGAGCTCCGGTTGCCAGAGCCGCGGCTTGGTGGTGACGCTTGGGGGATGTGGTGGGACTGGGAGAAAGGAAGAAGATAACGGAGAGGTGTGTGTGTGTGAGAGAGAGAGAGAAATGGAGAGGCGCAACATTGTGAATTGTGAGAGTCGGGATGATAGTAAAAGTAAGCTAGGGTTTTCAGAATTAATCCAACGGCAAGGATGATCACATTTAGCATCCAAGGGTCAGAATAAATTGTGTATATAAAAATAACTAAAAATACATAAAATAAAATAAAAAATTCAAAAAAAAAATTAATTTTCGGGTAAAATCAGGTTTCCAGCGCATTTGGTAAAAAAAGAAATTTAGGATTTAGCAGTCCAACCCGACCTGTTGGCGACCCAACCCGTTTGACCCGTAAAACTAAACGGGTTATAATGGGTTGGACCCGTTCTAACCCCTCAACCCGACCCAACCAAACCCGCTCAATTGCCAGGCCTAGTTTGAGTTGTGCACACATAGAAGCGTAACTAATACATAGTATGCATATAAAATCAACTAAATAACCATTAAAATAATTCAATAATTTAGGCAATTAATTGTTTTAACAATAACAACTTTACAATCGTAAATGTGAGTATATTTGATAAAAAAATATGAAAAAGATTTGTAGATAAACAAAAAACAACAAATAATTTGGGAAATATTTGAATCCTTTAAACATTTTGAGACGGAGGGCCTTTTTCTTTCTTTTTACAAAGGTTGTTATTTTGACTTGCAATTTGCACACAAATGGAAGTCAGCTCCCGTGAAAACCGCATTACTATACGTCACTATAATTAAAGATCACCAATGGTTATCAATTACTCATTTCTTCCCGGTTTAATGTTCTTAGTTTGATTTTACACGGTTATTAAGAAACCAAGGTAAATTTGAGTAAAAAAAGTAGTGTGTGGAGGATACAATTGTCCATTCATAAAGCAAGTGGGTGAAAAGTAGATGGGTAAGTGATGGTTTTTTTTGTAATATATGAACTTTATGAGGACAAGGATGTCCAAAACACTATTCATCATTTGCCATTCAAGGAATAAAGTAACTAAGAACCTTAAACTGAGACATCATGATAATGTATCATTAGTGTATCGGCTTTTCTAATATGTGCCATTATGGTATGATAAGAACTAATTTTGGTAGTGAATCTATGTAATTATAGCAGTTTTACTTAGAAAATTTAGACATTTTACTAAAGATTGCTATAATTACATAGATACACTATCATAATTAGTTCATAGCCTATGCCTTAAGAGCACATGTTAAATAAACCGTTAATGCATAAGCGATAAATCACTTGTAATTAGGTAAAAAATATACTACCCATGTCCTAAAATGAACCCAAAACTACTTTTGATCAAGATGATTTCGAACATTTAATTTGCGAAAGAAAGAAAAAATACTTTGATTTTTTTCTCCTGGGAAGTTACTGTATTGAACAAGTCTTCCAACTTAAAAACTAATGCACTTATAATTATGATGTGAATGAAGAAAGCGGTAAAAAGATTGGCCAGTGGGAGATTTGGAAAAATAAAGGCCAAAATACATTTACCCCCCCAAAGTATCCACCGAATCCCACTTTGCCCCCCAGCGCCAAATTTGTCCCACTTTGCCCCCCAAAGCTTCAATTTGTCCCACTTTCCCCCCCAGCTCCAGACTTTGCACCCCAGCACTAACGAATGTTAGAAAATTTAACAGAATAGGTAACGATTGGACTATTTTGTAATGCTTATTAGTTTTTAAGGGTCAAAATGCAAAGTTTCAAATATTAAGTACTAAAAATTTATTTATTTTTCCAAATATTTAACATTATCTTAAATCATAAATAATTAATTAGTCTTGAAACTAATACTAATTTTATGCTAATTTTTTTTTTTAAAAAAATATGAAATTATTTTTTCTAAATAAATGAAATTTATTTTTTTAATAAAACTAAAAATTAAGTATGTTTTTTTTATTTTTTAAATAAAAATATTAAAAAAAATAAAGATTTTTTTTTCTAAAAAAACATTGTAAAGTTTTATTTATATTTTTAAAAAATATAAAATAAAACTTTTAAATTGTAATTTTTGTAAGAATTTTATTTAAAAAAAATTAAAACATTATAGCCTTTTTTTTATTTTAGAAAAATATTGTATTTTTTTGTTTGTTGAAAAAAGTACAATATTCTTTTAAATATTTTTATTTAAAAAATAAAAAAAACAGACTTCATTTTTAGTTTTATTAAAAAAATAAATTTCATTTATTTAGAAAAAATAATTTCATATTTTTTTTAAAAAAAAAAATTAGCATAAAATTAGTATTAGTTTCAAGACTTATTAATTATTTAAGATTTAAGATAATGTTAAATATTTGGAAAAATAAATAAATTTTTAGTACTTAATATTTGAAACTTTGCATTTTGACCCTTAAAAACTAATAAGCATTACAAAATAGTCCAATCGTTACCTATTTTGTTAAATTTTCTAACATTCGTTAGTGCTGGGGTGCAAATTCTGGAGCTGGGGGGGAAAGTGGGACAAATTGAAGCTTTGGGGGGCAAAGTGGGACAAATTTGGCGCTGGGGGGCAAAGTGGGATTCGGTGGATACTTTGGGGGGGTAAATGTATTTTGGCCAAAAATAAAACACAAAACGAATTGACAATTGCAATTTTTCAATGGCACACCAACCCAACCAACTAAAGGAAAATATTAGGCAATCCCCCATTTATTTGTCACCTCAATTTTTCTATATAAACCCACCATTTGAATCAAACTAATATCATCACTCTCAATCTTCTCATCTTCCATTCAGAGAATCTTAAGAGTACTGAAAAAACAAAAACAATGGCTTCTTTGAGCTATACACATTTGCTTGTTCTACTCATTGCAACTGCATTCATGTTAGATGTGGGAATGGCCAACAAGAACTTGACAATGGGTCCCAGGAATTGGAGCTTCGGGTTTAACCACACGGCTAACAACAACAACTTCACAAAGGGTCCGGATAATAACCGGAACTACGGGTTTAACTACACTGGATGGCCTTTCAGACACCCGAACGCTACGCACGAGTCAAGAAAGATCACTATAGGCGGATCAGAGAACTGGCATTTTGGGTATAATTACTCCGACTGGGCTATGAATAATGGTCCATTTTTCTACAATGACACTCTAGGTACGTTTACGCTTTATATGATAAATTTTAGCCTATGGTGGCCCCCATTTAATATTTAATCAAAATAATCATGAAATTTTAACAATTTATGATTTATTTAGAAAAATTTATGTGACTAATTAAAATCTTTTTAAATGCTGATCAATTCCAGTGTTCAAGTATGATCCGCCAAGTGCAAACAACACGCATCCACACAGCGTTTATTTGTTGCCAAACTTGGTGAGCTTTATAAGGTGCGATTTGAGAAGGGCGAAAAGGGTGGCGGGGACGTCACAAGGAGGAGGTAATGGATTTGAGTTTGTGCTGAACAAGTGGAGGCCTCACTTCTTTGCATGCGGTGAGAGTAACGGATTTCATTGTCGTTCCGGGATGAAGTTCTTTGTTATGCCGATGTTCCGTTGGTACTAATCCCAGCTACTAAAATGAAAGCGACCAGAGATCATTTTTTGTTAGGAAGATGTTGTGTTTAGTTGTTTGTTCTAGCAATAAAAGGGTGTGTTTCGTTTATAAGTTATTTTATGATTATATGTCATATTAGAATAAGTTTTGTGGAATAAATGTACTAGTGAATGGTTAGGGCACATAACAAAATTTTCGTCGCCATTAATTGAATGTTTATTTTATTATTAGCTCAAGTAATCAATAATTTTGATATTAATAAAATATTAAATTAAAATTTTGTATGCAAAATTTGTAAACAATATTTTGTGTTGTTTAATGTTCTCATGTGAAGGGAATTAACGACTTACTTAAAATTTAGACGTTTCTTTTATAATTATCGAGAATATTCCCACTAAATCCCTGAATCACACTAAAATAAAAAAAAACTTAGAAACTCATCATTCAATTTTCCAATCTAGTCCTTTAATGGAAATCAAAATGCTTAAATAATCCTTAACTACTTTCATAATTTTTCTTAATGACGAAACTAACACTTTCTCTCCCCCAAACCCATCCATTCCCCTTTCTTACACACACCATGCACACACATCTCTCTCTCTCTCTCTCTCACCTTTTCTCTCTACCCCTCTGATAAATGACAATTTTATAGTCATTTATAGTATTTAATCTAGTCATTTTATCTTAAACCTAGCTATTTTTAGTCTTATTTTAGTTTGATTGCACATGATATAATTCACTTGGTAGTATTCATTATTTTAGACAGGAACAGGTGAATTTCTTGGGCATTGGACATGATTTTTGGAGCACTATGGAACAAGAGATGGAAATAGGAGCACTTGGATAAAAGAAATTGAAGAAATGATGCAGCACAGTGCTTGCACGACCGAGTCTTATGGCTTGCACGACCGTGCATAATGGATCGAAAAGCACAAACAATCTGTAACTCATGCTCGGCCGCTCCACTTCCTTGACTCGGCCGAGCTGCTCGGCCGAGTACCTTGACTTGCACGGCCGTGCAGTTCCTATGACTCCAAAAGGTGCCTTTTCAAGAAGCCATCCGGGAAATGATGCAACCCTTGGTCCAAGGCCTATAAATAGAAGTTGTAATCAGTAGTTTAAGGAGCTAGTTTTTATTGTAATCATACTCTAACATAATTACATTCTCTCTACATCATTATTCTCCATATTTGTGAGATTCATTGGTGTCTTGAGTGCACTTGAAGCAATAATATATTGAGGTCTATTTTCAGCCATTTGTCTTCACTTTTATCATAAGAATAAGTTTCTCTTTCCCTTCTTTTTATTATTTATGTCGTATCCTTATTTCTTTATGATCATAATTTCAATGGCTTGTGAGTAATCCTCCATTTTCTTGGGGTTGGAAACTCAACCATGATGTGTTCTTCAATAAAATCATGCTCTCTTTCTTTCTCTTCATCTTAAAAACAATTTATTCATATCGTAACTAAAATGCCTACGACCATGATGACGTCCATGATTCGTATGAACTCTAGTTAGTCGAGAGAAGTACCTAGTAGAGAATCTCGACTAGCGGATCCATATGAAGTAAACTGGGTTTCTATTAATTACGAGAGTAGATTAATGTCCTAGGGATGTTCCTTGAGTGGAAAGTACGTAGACTTTTTATAAAACTTAATGGATTCTTACTAATTATGGGCCATCGATAGATAGGGCATAATTAGTATGAGAATACAAATACTACTTGCTTGATCGTGAGAAATAGTATAGGCCTAATGTACCATCCTTGTTTTGAAATGGAACTTTAATCTAAAAGAGCATGATTACTCGATGAACATATGATTGTTTGAGTCCCAACCCCAGGAATTCCTTCAATATAAGAGTTTTTCTAAAGTTAAAGTATTTACAATTTATTTCTAGATAAAGTGACAACCAATTATACCCCCAATCATTTCTTTTTACTATTTTCCATTGAAAGCAAATATTTTTCTAAGAAACAACTGTCTCTGTGGGATCGACCCGTACTTGCACCTTTCTATACTATTTACAACCCGTGCACTTGCGGTATTTATAACTAAGCCTCTCGTTTAGGCTCAACACCCTCCTATCAACTTCTTCCCTCCACCATCTTCCCTTTCCCTCCCTTCCTCACACTCGCCGTACGACAATGGTTGTATTAATCTAAACCCCACAAATGGTTTATGAATCATCGTATGTAGCATCACGGTGAGGGAGGAGCTAACATAGACGAAGATATGAATGTCTAAGATTACACTATTATGTCAAGCAGTGGCGAATCCATGATTTTATTCTAAAGGGTTGGAACTATTAATTTAAAGCCCACTGCCCAAACCCTTCATTCCCATTCTCCTGCAACTTTAAATTTCTTGTTCAGATGAGTTTAACCTTGAGTTGAAGATTCAGCTTTAAATTACTCTCTTTGGTCCAAAATATCTGTCGCTTTTGAGCAAAATTTTTGATCCAAAATAACTGTTACTTTTGGGTCAAAATAATTAAATTCCTAATTTACCCTTACATTGGAAGTTGTTTTACTTTATTAGTTGGTTTAGCGAGTGTAATAATGAAGGGGAGATGGACAATAAATAAGGGTAAGCATGGAACTTTCATCATTAATATGCAGTAATAATTGTATTTCTTAATCTTTATAAAAAAAATCCAAAAACGGCTGTTATTTTAGATCGGAGGGAGTACTTGTGTTAAAAAATCATTTACTTCGCAATTAATGAACCTAATTGAGAAGTTAGCATTGGACTCCAAATATAACAACACCAGCCATTTGATAATACTTGCACGATGCTTTAACCAATAAGCCCTTTGTTCAGATGAAAACGATAATAAGGACGGACATTTTTGAAACTCACCAAAAAGTCCTTGAAAATTTTATTGGACACCATTGCCCCTACGCTTGTGAAGAATGAAGAAACGTAGTTGGAACCTGCGTTTTTGTGAGAACGGAAAAGCCAAAGTCAGAACCTGCGTTTCTCCCCTTCTTGGCTTCTTCTACACATCCTCATTTCTCTTTCTCTCATTTCTATTTCTAAAATCGAAAAAATGATCTAAAAGTACTGTTTTAATCGTGTCGTCAAGATGATTCAAACAAGTACACTCAATATATAATTCAATTTTTAGAAATAAAAATTTCATTTTTCACTTGTAAAATTTGAGAAATCATTTTCTATTTCTCACATGATTTCACAGTTGTGTGAATTCACAGTTGTGTCATTTTCATTTTCGCTTGTAAAATCATTTCTCAACTGAGTTCACAGTTGTGTCATTTTTTTCATTTCTCACTTGTAAAATTATTTCTCAACTAATTTCTCAGTTGTGTGATTTTTTTATTTTTTACTTATAAAATCATTTCTCAACTGATTTCACAGTTGTATGATTACATAATTGTGTGATTTCACAGTTGTGTGATTTTCACAATTAAAAGATTTCACAGTTGAGACACTTTTTCATATTTCACTTGTAAAATCATTTCTCAATTGATTTTAGAGTTGTGTGATTTCAGAGTTGTGTGATTTTCACAATTGTGTGATGGTATATGTCCTCTAAACAATTGAGAAATCAATTTATTATTATTGAAACTCAATCTGTTCATAATTGAGTTAAAAAACTGATAAATCAATTTCTCATTTTTTTACAATTATTATAATAATTGAGACGTGCATTTCACAGTTTGTTCACACATGATTTTGAGTATAATAACTTGAACATTCATTTCATAGATGTTTACACATGACTTGAGTATAAAAACTTGAACATTCGTTTCACAATTTGATTTTACTGTTGTGTAATTTCACAGTTGTGTAATCTTTAAATAGTCGAAAAATCAATTATCACAATTGATACTCAATTTCTTAAATATTCAAGTTTAAAAACCGAGAAATTGAAAACAAAAAATGGCTGAAATTGAAAACAAAACAAAAAAAGACTGAAAGTCAAGGCCTCAAGGGACAATGTTCAAAAAATAAGTAAAAAAATGGTGTTGTGCTTCATCTTAAAATATTCTATTCAACTTTATTGTCTTTACTCTCAACTGGAATAAGCATTCTACTCGAGGCTTCAACGGGTCAATCAGTGGGATTTTTAGGTGCTGCTACACCGACAAGAATTTTATCATTCTTTGCATTTAGACTCATCCCCGATTCACGGAACTCAAGACCAATCCCAGTCCAAGCAGATTTTGTTAAGTTCACAGTCAATTCAGGAACCTCCTTCGACACAACAGAAAGGGCAGCTTGATAAAAAATAAATCAATTTGGGTTGTGTTTATTCAGTCGAGATAAAAAAAATTGGGTTATTATGAAGAGTACATAGCTTAGAGAAATCAAGAAGCATAGCTACTAAAATTGATAAAACCAGTGCAAAAGTTGTAGAGATTAACCAACGATTGCCACCCTTGCAAAAGTTGTAATTTGGACTCAGATAAGGATCTCATCAGGAGAGTTGTATATGGAGAAAACAAAATCAATAACGTCCATAAATTGCGGTCGAAGCTTCTGGCGAGGACGGCTTTGCCTTTGGAACTTTGACCGGAGATGAGATTGATCGATGTCGCCGGAGTTGAAGACAGAAGAAGACGGGGAGAGAGAGAAATTGTGACAGAGATGGGCGTTATGGTTTGCAAGGATTTGGGGGTGGAAACGGGGCGCAGTATATGTATGGGACAGAGATGGTAGTTTTGCCATTTATTATTAGACCATGTTTAATGGTGAACCAATTTTGGTTCACCAAGAGCAATTTTGGTAACCAAAATTGGTTCATGCCGATTAGTGGTGAAAATTATATTATTTAAATAAAAATATGTGTATTTTGAAATTTTGTCATTTTCAAAATTATATTATTTAAATAAAAATATTAAAAATGTTTATAATTTCTTTTCTCTATAAATAGAGTTTAATTTTGTAGTATTTGACATAATTTTAACATTTTACTATTTAAAAACGATTAAAAAATTATTGTATATATTTTACATAATTTTAATATTTTATATATTTAAGTTTTTTTTATCGCCAAATGACGTCGTTTGTGTCAAAATATCCATCACGCTTACTTTTTTTCTTTCCTATAAATAGAGCTGAAGATTGCCTAGGTTATGTACATCTCTTCTTCCATACTTCTTCTCTCTATTGGTTTGTGTGAGATCGTATGCATCATTTTATTTATCATTGTTGTTGCTTTTTATTCATTTGTGTGTTGTATTTTTTTCCATGTGTGTTATGCTTTAAATATCGTATTTGATGTTTATTTATGAGTGTTTAATTTTCAAACTTATACAATTAAGTAAAATAATAAAATAAATAAATATTTTTTTTATTTATAATGACATTATTTAAAAACAATATTTAAATTATAATTTTATAACATCAAATTACTAATTAAAAAATATATAGGTGAACAAAAATCCGTTCACCACTACAGAATGTAAGCTGGCGTGAACGAAATTTTGTTCACATGCCAGTTTTGCTCACGTGGTGTAGGGATGGCCAAAACCGGTTCCGGGCCCGGTTCCGGTTCGGAACCGCCGGTTCCGGTTCGTCAAAAGGGTGACCCTTAACCGGCCCGCACTTACCCCGGTTCCGGTTCCGGTTTGGCACAATACGGTTCCGGTTCGGTCCGGTTCCGGTACGGTTCCGGTCCGGTTCCGGTCCACTCCTTTAAAATTATTGAAAAACAAGGGATTTTCGGTACGGTTCCGGTTCCGGTTCCGGTCCGGTTCGGCATATATGTGACCCTGAACCGGCCCGCGTGCCTTGCGGTTCCGGTTCGTCCGGTTCCGGTTTCCTCCCCGGTTTGCTCCGGTTCCGGGCTTTTCCGGTCCGGTTCCGGTCCGGTTTTCCGGTTCCGGTCCGGTTCCGGTCCGGTTTGGCCATCCCTAACGTGGTGAATGAAATTGCGCATGCTCTTAGAGTAAGGACTCTATAGAAGTTTTGATTTCAACTCAGGGACCCTAAGGTAGAATATGAAAATGTCTGTTTTTATTAGCAAATTACACTTTCTAAGAGGGGCTTATTGGTAAAAATCCGTACTTGCACAATGATTTTGTAATTAATTTCCCGACCCCCTTTCCAATATATTAGGCCAATAATCATCTGCTGCTTTGTTTGACCATAATATTAATATTTGTTAGACCATAATATTAATATTTGTTAATTATCCTACAACTATTGCTCATATGTATAATTAACCTCCTTTGACTTGAAAAAGATATTCTCCTTGTATACAAGTATTTCAATGTCAATGGATGTCAAAATTAAGACATTCTCCTTATGCATCAATTTTAGCTTAAATAACGATTCATTAGTACTTCATCTATTTTCGGAATTTAGAACCGTTGTAGCTGGAGATTGAGCTGATCAAGCGCAGATGATAATGTTGTGGTCCGGTGAATTAAGATCAGGATCAATTAATCCCCATGTGGGACCCACTTTGTGTTAATAAATTTTGACACTCGTCTACCAACAAGCGTGTCATGACCGTTCATAGTAGCGTCGAGGCCAATCTTGTCCATTACTTTTGAAACGGTGGGAGTATGTATGAATAAAGAAGAGTAGGTTTCTCAATAGAAATTCCAGTTTTTAATACTCCATCCGTCTCAAAATAGATGCCATTTTGAGAGTTAATTTTTGTCTCAAAATACTTGTCGTTTCCCTATTTTCAAAGTTTTTTATGTTGTTGTATACCAATTATACCCTTAATAGTGACATTGAACTATCTCTTACCTAACCATTTAATTACTGATAAAGTGAGTCGATGACTTAAGTCAGAAAGGAAGTGATATCAAAGGTGTTGTCACTACAACGATATCACTTATGGCAACACTTAACACACACGAACAGAAAACTGTTTCTGAAAAGAGTTTGCAGCGGAAAATCAACACAAGAATTATTTTTCTCAAGATATATAAATGTATATATCTTGAGGGATGCCTCAAAAGGCGAGACCTTTACTAATAATATGAATTGAGTACAAGGTCGAGAGTTCCCTAATGCTATTACAATGAAAGCTTCGTGGAACGACTAAGTCTAATACACGAGACCCTATCCTAGCCAAGACACTTATAATACTCGATTACAAGAATAGAAAAGTGTTTGGGAGTTTAAAGGAACCAAGGAGTGTAAAGACTTTATTGTGAGGAGTGTGAGTTCTTGCTTGTGTTTGCCGTGTCTTGAATCTTCACATCCTCTTGCTTTATATAGGCTTCAAGAACTTGGGGAATACTCCAATAATGCTTTGTGGTTGATCAAAAACGTGGAGAGTGAGTGGAGAGAGTGGCGGCCGAGCCTTGAGGAGAAATCTCCACATTTCCTATAAAATAGGAACAACTTTTCTTTGTGCCCAAGTTCAAGCTATGCCGTGTTGTACCTCCTTGCTCATGTGCTTTGTACATTTCTCCTTCAACTAATCAGCCTTTGAATGAGTCAAATACCCATGTGTTAGTTGTGTAGAAAATCTCCAAAGCTTGTGGATAAAATCACATTTTATCCATAACTTCTTTTTAAACTTCTTTGCATTATTCTAGCATAGGTTATACCTGAAAATGGACCAACATAAACAATAAACCTTGCAATAATATTAGTCATTAGTCCAGAAATTATTTATGAAGCAAATATACAAATATATGCAGCCTGTCCGACGGTATCACTTGGACAGTGTGGTCAGCACTTGTGGTATCACCACATTCTGCACTTACAATCTCCCCCTTAATTGTATATTTCTTCACAAACTAAATAATGCTGCAACCTGCAAGACAAAGTTAGTCACACAACTAGAATATACATGCAATCTTCTCAAAAAAATAACTCCCCCTCAAAGAGGCGAGTCAACCAAAATTAACAATGACATTTTAAAAAGTTTTTTAAACAAAAACAAAGTACCAAATGACCGAAACAGTTTACGGTCACAAACGCACATCCAAATGTCATGAAGTGTAACCCACACTTCAAACAACCAACAAAAAAATGTTTAACAAACCAACAACCAAATAAAATTGTTTAAGTGCCACCACCATAAATTTTAAAAACAACTAATAAAAAGATTGTTTTAATCACCAACCAACTACCAAAATAAAATTGTTCAGAAAGATAAAGAACCACAACCCGCTTTACTCATCATCCTCCTCGGCCTCGTCCTCTTCATTTCCTGGTTGAGTATCATTGCCTCCAGTACTTGTTCCAGCACCTGCGGTAGCACCCGAGGCAGCATTTCCTCCCCCTGTTTGTGATGAAATATGATCAAGAAATGCAGACAAATCGTCATGAATCTTCATCCAGGAGTTGACCTGATCCTTTACGTTTTCCATAACCCTGTTTAAAACCTGAACAACAGCAACTGTGGAAATCATAGAAGAAGTGCTGTCAGAAGTATTGACCTCACTTTGGGTAGCACTTTTGCTGTACCTGTAGGGATAGGAAACGAAAAATCTGGAACAGAAGGTATAGCTTTTTCCTGGGAACGCTGAGCAGGAATAGATTTGGAGACCAAAGGTGGGGACGGTTTGGACCACGGTAGATCAACATGTCGGTTACCTCTCTTCAATTGATTATCAATAACATAGTAGCTAGGGCCGGAAGTGAAGATATCAGAGCCTAGTACTTGAAATTTTTGAAAGGTTAAGACACGAAAGATCAAGGATGGATATGGAAGGTAGGATGGTTCTTTTCTTTTAGGCCAATTCGAAAGATGTTTGAACACTAGATTCCCAAAGTTGATCGATTTGTTCTTCCATAGCCTATACAAAACTCTCGCTTGCTCCATAGTAAGGTTTTGATCACTCTTTGAAGGAAGCCAATTAAGCAAGCAAAGCTTGTGTAAAACCGAGTAAAGAGAGGTAAGTTTAGAGGCGGGGAATTTGACTTTGGGATCGGTTGGCCAATGTTGGACTTCATTGTGGGTTAGGAATTTAGCCATTGCATCTTTGTTACAATTAAAACTTTCCTCAAAGATATTGGGCAATCCTAAGGCTTTGTTAATGATGTTGGGGTTGAACAGAAACACTTTACCCCTAACAAACACCTTCCCAAATTCAGGAGCAGTTTCATTGTCTATGTTTGGACTATGATTGGCATAAAAATTCCTTACCACCTTATCAACATAAGCCATTGCTTGGGTGCTAGGGATCAAAAAATTCCGGTCCTCAAGGAATTGATACACACCACTTTTCTTTAAGTCATCCTCATCAATGTTTTTCTCTTTCCAAAAAGGGGTATTGCTATGCTTTAGCCAAAAAGACATACCCGACTCTTTATAGAACTCAAGAGAATAAGGATCTAAAGGAAAAGCTTCATTATCTTCAACTCTAACATGCTCATTTTCAGAATCATCAGAAGAATCAGAGACATGAGAAGAAGAATGATGTACCTCCTGAGATTTGGACCTGGTCTGAGCTTGTAGAGGTTTTCCCGAAGGTGCTGGCCTTCTGCGGGTAACACCTTTGTCAGCACCCTGAATACCCTTCCCTTTTTCAAGTCTTTGTTGTGCTGCAACAAGGGTTTCACTATCTTGTTCCTGTTCATCCACCCACTGATCGAAGTCATCCTCTGTAGGTTCTTGCTCTACGGTATAATTTTCATTCGAGGCATGAGCGAAAGACAAACTACGAGAGTCTTCATCTGATACTTCAACAGGATCATCTGGAGTGTTGGAATTTGCTTTGTTGAAGATAGCCCTTAATCTGCTTGAAGTCCTTTTTTTAGGTGCTTGGACAGTTGGTGGTTGTGGCGGAGATTTCCGGTTCTTCTTGGTGGCTTTGGTGGTTGTTGCAGCTGGTTGGGAAGGAGCCATGGCGGGAGGAGCTTGGGCGACTGGAATTGGAGGAGGACCGGACACAACAATCGCCAAATTGGGCGGTGATGTCACTGGTGTTGTCGCCGATGATGTCTCCATAGGAGAGAAAAATCGAGCCTCACCTGCACTTGGGGAGACTTCCATGGGCTCTTGTGAATACGTGTGTTTGAAATTGGGAATATTCATAGTAACATTAAAATATGATAGTCGCCACGCCGTTTTAATTAAAGCCAAAACATTGAAAAAAGCATTTTTAGTGGGTTCGGGGGTCAAATTACAACAAGAGAAGAATATTGAACGTTATCACTTCTATTGCCCGAATGATCGGTCTTTCTATCATGATGAATGTGTTAGTAGTATGCTAGTGTTTGAGACCGGATCCAAAGATTGCCTACGTTCCTCTCAATGTGAGAAGCTCAGGTCAGCGTAGTTCGAGAAGAATTTAGAATAGGCAGAAGAATCGGGATCATGCATAATGAGGGGGAATTACCTAAAGTTTAGGGTTTAGAAGTAGTTCCTAGATCATCCTCGGGTTGATGAACCCTAGATCATCATCGGCTATGAAATAACATGTAATTATGAAGATCGCCACCCTAAATATGGCATAAATAAGGTTTTAACCTAGAATATGATGAATATGCGAAGAACATATTATGAACATATGAATGTCATGCAAAGCATATGAAGAAATATGTTAGGAACATGAATATTATGAAGAACACATGAATAAACATATTAAGAATATGAATATTAGGGATCTAAATTAATAATATGGCAAGAACATGAAGAAAAAGTTAGAAAACTTACCTTTGTTGGCAAGAAATAACCTTGGATCTTCTTGGGATTCTTGAGAGTGTTTTTGGAGGCTTGAATGACTTGATTTGGGAGCAAAATCGTCCCTTGTGGGCTCTAAATTCGGATCCTCTAATTATAAGGCAAGGGAGGTCTTTAAATAGGAAACTAATGGAGAGATCTGACGGTCCAGATCATCCGGGGCGGATGTGGCCGCGTGGCCAAGATGGAGGGCGGCGGCGATGTTGGCCGCGTGGCCAAGGTTGGAGCTTGGGCGAATGTGGCCGCGTGGCCATCATTCCTGGCTGACTTAATTATTAAGATAGGGTTTTGCATGTTTTATGGAAACCATATTTTGGCCATCTTTAAGATATTCTAGAACAATGAGGTATATTTTGGGAATCCGGGACAAGTCTTTGCAAGGTTTGTAATTCCTATAAAGTCCTTGTGTATTTGGGAAATCCCTAATAAACTCATTTTCAGATCGGGTACTAACAGCTCCGAGGTTGCTTTGGATGGTGAAGCCATTGATGATTTGAGAAGAAGAAGGAAGAATTTTAGGAGAGGGATTTTCTAGAGTTTGTGAGATTGAGAGCGAGAGACTGACGAGGGAGAGATAGGGCGATCGGTGAGGAGGGAGAGAGAGCTAGGTGAGTGAGGAGGGAGGAGGGAGGAAGGTTTAGGATATTTTTTAGGAAGTATTCAATTGGGAGTTAAATACTCAACATTAATTTGAGATAACCTTTCCTAATCCTAAAAACACTCAACTCCCCCTATTTTTTAGCTCTCCCTATTTTCTAGCTAGATAGGAGAACTCAAACTCAACTCTCACATTTTTGAAAAAAATAACAACCGGCCATTATTCCAAAAAAATGAAGCCCCCCCTTTTTTTTTTTTGTTAAGGAAATAAAAATTAAGAAAATAAAAAAAAACCTAGAATAAATCGGCATAGGTAACAAAGATTCAAAAAATTTTGAAATCCAAATTCAATTATAACTCCAAAATTTTAGGAATGTATTTACCTAATTTGATTTACCAAAAATAAAATATAAAATGATTTAATAAAAACCTTTTTGAAATCAAAAACTCCACAAATTTAAGGGACTTTCGGACTTCCTAAAATTAACTATTAAATCCGAAAATAATTAAATAAAAAACAAATAACGTGGCACATACTAATGTGTTATTGGTAATGATGGTAACACTTTAGAAAACACATAAGTCAAATAGCCCCTTGATAAAAACTTTTTACTTAAAAGAACATAAGGCACAACAATCCTCATTATTAACACTTGAGGTAAATTGTTAGGCTTCTTTTAAATAAGCATTTGAGGCAAAAACAAGTTTCCCAAATTCAAGCACTTGAGGCATAGCAAGCCTTAATTACGAGTGTTTGAGGTAAACAAAATCTAAACAAGTCAGATAAAATAAGCTTGTTCTTCATCTTTAAGCACTTTAAAATAAGTATAATTTACACTTCAATATCTACAAGATAGCATCGTAGTAACGAGCTCCGTGCTCCGAGTCTTTATAAAGTGTAAAAAATACTTTAGTGATTTGCACTTTTCAAGTAGGATACACTGTAGTAGCGAACTCCATGTTCCTAATACTTAGTATGAAATCACTAGATAGTATCTCCATTTGGCAAGAGTGCATCGTCGCAGCAACGCCGTGCCCCGAGTTACTTAGGAAATACTATAAGTGCTTTTTGCCTTTTGCCTTTTATTTTATCACAAAAATTAGTGACTTTATCACTTTTGAGTACACAGGGGATTGGACAAACATGTTAACCAAGTATAAACCTACCAAAACAAAAAGGTCAGCATGTGCCGCCGCGAAGGCTTAAAACGAAAAAACTGAAAAACATTTTTTTTTATTATTATTATACAGTGTTACCAGAAGTGATGACAACACTCAGGGTAACACTCGAAAACAGTAACTTAAAAAATACAAAGACCAAGAGATCTTTTCAAACTTGAAAATCTCTCATGATCAAGGGCCTTGGTAAAAATGTCAGCAAGTTGATACTTTGTATCAATATGCTTTATGTTTATCAAATCTTTTTCAACCAAGTCTCTTAGAAAATGGTGACGGATATCAATGTGTTTAGTACGGGAATGTTGAACTGGGTTTTTTGAAATGTTTATGGCACTTAGATTATCACAATACATGGTCAAGATATTACTATCAAGACCATAGTCGTCTAACATGTGTTTTAACCAAATGAGTTGGGAACAACAACTACCGGCCGCGACATATTCGGACTCGGCTGTTGAAAGAGACACACAGTTTTGTTTACGACTATACCATGAAACTAAGTTATTACCCAAAAAGAAACACCCCACACTAGTACTTTTCCTTTCATCCATGTCACCCGCCCAGTCAGAATCACTAAAACCAACAAGGTTGGTATTAGTATCCTTAGAAAACCATATTCCTAAATCACTCGTCCCCGACATATATTTGATAATCTTTTTGACAGAATTTAGGTGAGAAAGTTTAGGACTGGCTTGATATCGTGCGCATACACACACACTGAACATTAAATCAGGGCGACTCGCGGTAAGATAAAGGAGACTACCTATCATTGAGATATATAAGGTTGGATCCACATCCTCCCCAACTTAGTCCTTTCCCAACTTCAGTGTCGAACCCATTGGTACTTTAGACTCCTTGGCATGCTCCAACCGAACTTTGTTACTAAACTTTTCACATACTTGCTTTGAGAAATGAAGATCCCTTCATTCAACTGTTTCACCTGCAATCCAAGGAAAAAGTTTAGTTCCCCTATCATACTCATTTCGAAAGTTTATGACATGGCATCCACAAATTTTTTTCAAATAGGTTTCAGATGCGGAGCCAAAAACAATGTCATCAACATATATTTGAGCTATGACAAGGGTTTTACCATTTCTTAAGATAAAAAAAGTCCTATCGGCTTCTCCTCTAACAAAGCCATATTGTAATAGAAATTGAGTTAATCTACCATACCATGCTCGAGGAGCTTGTTTCAAGCCATATAAGGATTTTATAAGTTTATAAACATGGTGTGGTTTGAATGGATCTTCAAAACCTTTTGGTTGTTCAACATATATTTCTTTATCAATATATCCATTAAAAAATGCTCCTTTCACATCCATTTGGTGCAATGTGATTTTAAGGTAGCAAGCTATAGCCAAGAGGAGTCTTATGGACTCAATTCTAGCCACAGGTGCGAAGGTCTCATCATAGTCGATACCTTCGACTTGTGTATATCCTTGAGCTACAAGACGAGCTTTATTACGAACAATGTTACCCGTTTCATGACTTTTGTTTTTGAAAATCCATTTAGTCCCAATGATATTAGTATTTTCGGGACGGGGAACTAAAGTCCAAACATTGTTTCGGGTAAATTGTTCAAGCTCCTCTTGCATAGCTTGAATCCAAAAATTATCTTTTAAAGCCTCAATCACATTTTTAGGTTCAATGAAGGAAATAAAACAAGGTGTTTTACCTGAGCATATGTGGTAGACATACACACATACCTTACCATATCTCGATAATTAATTGGCTCTTGGTTTTTTGTTTGAACTCCTTCATGTACCTCCCCTATTACCTGCGTAGAAGGGTGATTCCTCCTTATTCTGGCTGGGGGATCTCTCCTTATAACTTCATGAACCTCTGCACCTTCTGGACCTTCTGCTTCTGTTTCAGCAGGTGTACTGGAATTAGGTGTTACCGGAAGTGTTGCCTCAACAGTGGTATCACTTTCGTCAGCACCTGCTTCGTTAACAGGATCAGAATTTTCTCTGTTATTATTCATCTCGTTCAACAGAGTCAAAGGAGATTCCTGAGGTCCTTCACCTGTAATGCTCAACAAGTCATCAAAAACAATGTTAACCGACTCTTGAATGGTTTTTAACCTTAGGTTATATACCCTATATGCTCTACTATTTTGAGCATACCCAAGAAAGATTGCATTATCACTTTTAGAGTCAAATTTAGTCAATTGATCCCGGTCATTTAAAATGTAACACATACACCCAAAAACATGAAAATAGTGAACTTTAGGTTTTTTGCCATTCAATATCTCATAGGGTGTCATAGTGGTACCGGGTCTTAAGAAAACTCTATTTGCGGTCTGACAAGCAGTATTTAGTGCTTCGGCTCAAAATCTTTTTGAAATTTGTTTAGAAAACAACATTACACGGGCCATTTCAAGTAAAGTCTGATTTTTCCTTTTGACAATCCCATTTTGTTGAGGCGTTTTGGGTGCCGAGAATTCATGGTGGATTCCCATTTTCTCACAAAAGGAAGAAAAAGAAGCATTTTCAAATTTTTTACCATGATCGGATCTTATACGAGAAACAGAAGCACAAAACATGTTTTTGATTTTTGAGTGTAAGATTCTGAACTTTTCAAAGGCATCAGATTTTTCTTTTAAGAAAAAGATCCAAGAGAATCTAGAAAAATAATCAACAACTACTAAAGAATGTTTCTTACCACCCAAACTATCGACTTCAACATGACCCATTAAATCCATATGTAAAAGTTGAAAATAATGTGTTGTTCCAGAGTACTGCTCATGGTATTGGGTAGCACTGTGGCCAACACGAGTTTGTTTGCCTTTAAGACAACTTTCACAAATGATTTTATTTGGAAATCCAAATTAGGAACACCTTAAATAGCACCAAGTTTAATAATCTTTTCAATGTTTCGAAAATTGGCATGTCCCAACTTTTGGTGCCATAAGGTTGTGACATCAACTCTCATGGAGTTGCATACCTGTTTGTCTTCCACACAATAACAATTGTCAGTTGATCTAGTACCTGACATCACACACTTGTTAGTACGATCAAAGACCTCACAAGTATTTTTGTTGAATTTCACCTCTAAATTGTCATCACAAAGTTGGCTTATACTAATTAAATTAGCTACAAGACCATCTACATGTAAGACATTTTTTAAAATAGGGAAACCGGACACATTTAAAGTTCCTTTAACGATTATCTTACTCTTACTACCACCACCATAAGTAACATTACCTCCAAGAACAGATTCATAGTCTTTTAGAAAACATTTTGTTCCCGTCATGTGACGTGAACACCCACTATCAAAATACCATGAATTTTCAACATTAGTTCTTAAGGCAGTAAACACAACATCACATACTTGATTGTTTTTAGGTCTCCATTATTTTTTTCTTTGAATTTTGTTTCTCTGGCGAACAGTGATATCAGAAGTAGTGGGTAACACTTCAGATAGCACTGAGGAGCTGGACTGAGTTCTTTTCAGAAAAGTATGACAATTGTTTCTAAAATGTCAAGCGGTGTGACAATAAGTACACACTTTCCATTTGTCAGAGATTTTGGAAGAAAAATCATTAGTCTTTCCACGTTTATTTAAGAAACATGTTTGATTATCATCCAAAGATAAAGAAGAGATGATATTATCTAAAGAATTTTGGAAACCAATACCTGCCCTGAGAGGTTTACTTAACATGAGGATCTCATCCAGTTTGGTAGACCCCGTGTTGAGTTTCTTAAGTGTGGTTTCGGCAAGGGACAATTTGTCCGTGACTTTTACTAGCTCAGCATCCTTCTTTGTGAGGTCGATTTCAAGAGTAGCCACGCCAAGTCTTGGTTGCTGAGTTTCTTTAGTCAAGAATTGCACCATACTATGCTCCTTCTTGTATTCTTCAAGGATATCCTCATAAAGGTTCCTCAATCCTCTTATGAGTTCATCCTTACTCATCTCAGCATCCTCTTGAGAATTTCCTGCATCCATATTAATAGACCCCACAAAACAAACAGCATTAGTAGAATTGAAATCATTGTACCTGCTGGGTGTTATCACAGGTGTTATCCCACTTGGGTTATCACTTGGGATAGCACTTTCTGTGTTCGAGTCACACACAGTGACAAACATGGTTGTCTCGTCTGGTTTTTGAGCATGGTCCACTCCTTCTTCTTCATTGTCACTGAGAGACACCCAGAAGCTCTTACCCTTCTTCCTTAGATTATTTGCGCATTCATTGGCATAGTGACCCCATCCTGAACAAGTATGACATTGAATGGAGTCGAGGTAATTGGGATTGGAGCTCGACTGATCCGAGGATGCCCTACCGATTGGATTCGCCTTCTGGGTGGTTGGGAGTGACCTCCTTGGCATTGAATCATACACCTTGGTTTGTTGCTCTTTTGCCTTTACCTGCATATTGTCCTTGTTGAACTTTCTTAACATAGAGTTATATTTCCTAGCAAGTAAAGCAACATTAGTATTTTCATCCATTTCATCAAAAACTTCATCTTCCTCATTGTTGACACAAACCGAAGGAAGAGTTTTTAAAGCAACATTTTTGCCTTTAATAGCACCACTTTGATCAGCGAGATTTAATTCAAAATTTTGCAAAATGCTCATCAAAGTGTTGATATCCATGGTTGCAAGATTGTGAGCCTCTTCAATAGATGAAACTTTAATATTGAAGCGCTCAGGAAGAGTTCTAATTGCTTTTGAAACAAGTTGTTTGTTAGTAAAGGGTTCACCCAAAATTTGACATTCATTTGCAATATCAATAAGTTTTTCAAAATGTGAAGAAATACTTTCATTTTCACTCATCCTCAATCTTTCAAATTTACTAGTGAGTCTCCTAAGCTTAGTTTCACGCACACTACCATCCCCTTCACAAAATCTTTGTAAAGTATCCCATGCCTCCTTAGCAGTGGGAGTATTTTGAATGAGTTTAAAAATATGCATATCAACCCACTCATAAATGGCATTAAGTGCCTTTTCATTAAAACTAGCTAGGTTGTTTTCCTCATTAGTCCACTCGGATTCAGGCTTGACTTGAACGTCAACATCCTCATCCGGCGGCAATAATGGGATAGAATAACCATTCACAATAGATCGCCAAGCCCGGATATCAATTGATTTGATATAGAACGGAGGCGGATCTTCCAATAGGCGTAATTCGAACCATCAAGAACAGGAAGCCTCTTTTGATTAGGATTTGCAGGATCATAAGCCATGACACACTGGACCGAAGTACTTAGTATATCAAGTAACCAGCTCTGGTGCCAATTGAAAAAGTGAGTCGATGGCTTAAGTCAGAAAGGAAGTGATATCAAAGGTGTTGTCACTACAACGATCTCACTTCTGGCAACACTTAACACACACGAACAGAAAACTGTTTCTGAAAAGATTTTGCAGCGGAAAATCAACACAAGAATTATTTTTCTCAAGATATATAAATGTATATATCTTGAGGGATGCCTCAAAAGGCGAGACCTTTACAAATAATATTAATTGAGTACAAGGTCGAGAGTTCCCTAATGCTATTACAATGAAAGCTTCGTGGAACGACTAAGTCTAATACACGAGACCCTATCCTAACCAAGACACTTATAATACTCGATTACAAGAATAGAAAAGTGTTTGGGAGTTTAAAGGAACTAAGGAGAGTGTAAAGACTTTATTGTGAGGAGTGTGTGTTCTTGCTTGTGTTTGCCGTGTCTTGAATCTTCACATCCTCTTGCTTTATATAGGCTTCAAGAACTTGGGGAATACTCCAATAACGCTTTGTGGTTGATCAAAAACGTGGAGAGTGAGTGGAGAGAGTGGCGGCCGAGCCTTGAGGAGAAATCTCCACATTTCCTATAAAATAGGAACAACTTTTCTTTGTGCCCAAGTTCAAGCTATGCCGTGTTGTACCTCCTTGCTCATGTGCCTTGTACATTTCTCCTTCAACTAATCAGCCTTTGAATGGGTCAAATACCCATGTGTTAGTTGTGTAGAAAATCTCCAAAGCTTGTGGATAAAATCACATTTTATCCATAATTTCTTTTTAAACTTCTTTGCATTATTCTAGCATAGGTTATACCTGAAAATGGACCAACATAAACAATAAACCTTGCAATAATATTAGTCATTAGTCCAGCAATTATTTATGAAGCAAATATACAAATATATGCAGACTGTCCGACGGTATCACTTGGACAGTGTGGTCAGCACTTGTGGTATCACCACATTCTGCACTTACAATTACCTAGGTAATTGAATTACTTTAAAGGTATTTGGGACTTCTTCACATGCATTAATGTTATTTCTTAATATGTGTGAAACACTCCAAAACGACATCTATTTTGAGACGGAGGGTGTATTAGTATTACCCTTAAACCCTCAATCTTAAACCTTAACCCTATAAAAACAAGACTTTTTATAACTTATAGTGGAAGAACTAGTTTCCCCAAAAATTTTCTGATGAATAAATATCTATAATACAATAGAAAGCAAGAATAACCGCTACACAAAGAGCGGCTAAGATTGAATCTCAGAAAATGATCTAACGGCTTAAAATTAATCTAAAATAATCCACTATCCCACTCCCCCACGGTAGTTATGTAACCTCGCCACTCCAAAAAAATAAAGCTTTCACTGATTTGGATTGGTACAGGGATTATCCAAAAAAAGGGACGGATACAAAAACATGATAGAAATGCTTAAAAAAAATAAAAAAATAAAAATCCTTAAGGTGAGGAGTTTGGGTAACAAAAAAGAGGAAATTGAGTTTGGGTAAAAATACTAGTGGAATATACAATTAAAATTTCAGATCGCCATCACCTACATTACTCCATTATTTCACAATGTACTTTAAGCCATTAGTGTTATGGTTAATAACACAACATTACTTTTAGCATCTGAAAACAGAATGCAATGATGAATTACTGTTTGTATTTTGACTGACTTTTAACCTAATCAACAGTATTTACAATGTTGTTCATTTGACTTTCTACTCTTGCAAATTCCTCTGAAAATGGAAGTCAACCCGCATTAGCACTCCACTGCTATTGCTATTAAGCTTTTCTGGATGGGCAAGAGGGATTATTGAACAAATCTTCCAACTTAAAACTATTACGCTTATAATTATGATAATCTGAATGAAGAAATCCTTCGCTGAATTAGCGCGAAAAATTGACCGGCGGGAGACTTGGAAAAACAAAACACAGCAACCCAATTTCTAAGGAAAATATTAGGCAATTCCCCATTTGTTTATCACCTCAAATCTTCTATATAAACCCACCATCTAAATTAATCTAATATCATCACTCTTAATCTTCTCATATTCCATTCAAAGAATACTTAAAAACAAAATAATGGCTTCTTTGAGCTATACACATTTGCTTGTTCTACTGATTGCATTTGCATTCATGTTAGAAGTGGGAATGGCCAACAAGAACTTCACAATGGGTCCCGGGAATTGGAGCTTCGGGTTTAACCACACGGCTAACAACAACAACTTCACAAAGGGTCAGGATAATAACTGTAACTACGGGTTTAACTACACTGGATGGCCTTTCAGACACCCGAACGCTACGCACGAGTCAAGAAAGATCACTATAGGCGGATCAGAGAACTGGCATTTTGGGTATAATTACTCCGACTGGGCTATGAATAATGGTCCATTTTTCTACAATGACACTCTAGGTACGTTTACGCTTTATATGACAAATTTTAGCCTATGGTGGCCCCCATTTAATATTTAATCAAAATAATCATGAAATTTTAACAATTTATGATTTATTTAGAAAATTTTATGTGACTAATTAAAATCTTTTTGAATGCTGATCAATCCAGTGTTCAAGTATGATCCGCCAAGTGCAAACAACACACATCCACACAGCGTTTATTTGTTGCCAAACTTGATGAGCTTTATAAGGTGCGATTTGAGACGGGCGAAAAGGGTGGCGGGGACGTCACAAGGAGGAGGGAATGGATTTGAGTTTGTGCTGAACAAGTGGAGGCCTCACTTCTTTGCATGCGGTGAGAGTAACGGATTTCATTGTCGTTCCGGGATGAAGTTCTTCGTTATGCCGATGTTCCGTTGGTACTAATCCCAGCTACTAAAATGAAAGCGACCAGAGATCATTTTTGTTAGGAAGATGTTGTGTTTAGTTGTTTGTTCTAGCAATAAAAGGGTGTGTTTCGTTTACAAGTGTTGGAAATATTCCATAAGAAAGAACAGAATCACAGAATAATAAATCATAAACTGAAAATAAATAAACTGGAAATGATCAAACAGTAAAGTAAACAGAAACTGGAATGAAGTATATGTGCCGAGCCGTGTGTTAGACACACTGTCCTTAAGACTTATTCGCCCTCTCACCGTGAGTGCTTGAGGTTGCTGTTTGGACGCTAGTCTCCCAGGATTACTCGCACGAACCGGATGCTTCCCTGCACTAAGAGATTCCGGCGAATTGAGGTTGTGCCTGGACAGTATCACCACAAATGCAGATGCAAGAGGCCAATGGAGGAATGAAACAATATGCAACAAGAGAGAAGATGTGAGAGAATGCTGGAAACAATGTTTTCTTTCTGTGTATCTTTCTCTTGCACTGGTTTGTTCTCTTTATATACTGCTCCAAGAACTCGAAAATTAATTAAAGGATAAACCCAATCCTTAATTAATTTATAGGAGAAGAGATAAGGAATGACCCTTCACTTGGTATTCCAGTTCAGATGGGATGAACTTGTTTCTGTTAAAAAAATTGACTGTAAGGTCAAAAAATTAAGCAAAAGGTGAGCTCGCACGGACAAGCCAAATTGGTGCTACATTCGTGTCCGCAGGACGCGCACACACATGAGTTCGGACCTCGCAAGCCAAATTGGGTCCATGATTTGCACCCCCCCTGCGCGCGAGAGAGAGCCTCTATGCAATACAAGCTTGAACACTAGTCAAGTGCTCAAGCCTTTATACAAGCTTCCCTTTACATTTCTTTCCAATGTGGGATAATTTCCATATTCCCATTTCAACCCACCAACTTTGAGCCTTCATATCTTATTCATCCCAATACCAAATTGGACAAATGAATACATTATCTCAATGTTCTTACGGAGTAGAACACAAACCCACAAACAACTTTATCATTCGACAAATTATTTATCAATTAATTAATACACAAAATTAAGGAAAATACTTATTTCCTTCACATTTTTCCAACAATTCCCCACATGAAGGAAATGATGAGGAATTTTTGTGATAAAGTCCAACAGTTGAAAACCTGCATAGGATAGGTATGGGATTGCCCTTTGAACCTTCCCTTGTAGACGTATACTTATTCTACTCGCTAATCAGTAGACGCGATGTCCTTGAACTGTCAGATTTTTGTGTAGCCAATCATATACGTTACACAGGTATCTCCCTAACACAATTCAATTCTCATAGCTGTGTCCATTTTTGGCCGTGGAACACAATGCCTGGTTCTGTGAGAGGGTCTAAGAATTGAGCCTCACACAATTCTCCTAGAAGCGGCCCCACTTCTCTCTCACATAGGTGATTCTTCTAAGTAACCCGGTTTACTCCATAAGAATCATTAAAAGCCATAGGCTTACCCTTTCATCTCGGGATGTCACTTTTAGGAATGGGTATGGGGTTAATCCCCACAGTGACGCTACAAGTATTTTAACGGTTAGGTGGTCCCTTTTGAACCTAGATCTTGGGATCTCCAGTCAGCTAGGTTGGGTTTTCCTCCGTGGTTAACTTCTCAAGAGGCTTTAAACCCATTCCCCTTGTTGATCTCGCAACTACCTCTCTATTTAACCCTTTGGTTAACGGATCCGCTAAGTTATCCTTTGACTTCACATAGTCAATGGAAATGGTACCAGTTGAGAGTAGTTGTCTTATGGTATTATGTCTTCGACGTATATGTCTCGACTTACCATTGTACATGTTGCTTTGTGCCCTACCAATTGCAGATTGACTGTCACAGTGTATACAGATTTGTGGTACTGGTTTTGTCCATCTTGGAATATCTTCTAGGAAATGGCGTAGCCATTCCGCTTCTTCCCCACATTTGTCCAATGCTATAAACTCAGATTCCATCGTGGATCTAGCTATAATAGTCTGTTTAGAAGATTTCCATGATATAGCTGCACCTGCTAATGTGAATACATATCCACTTGTAGACCTTGAGTCTTTGATATCAGATATCCAATTAGCATCGCTATACCCTTCAATCACTGCTGGATGTCTAGTATAATGTAATCCATAATCACGAGTATGTCTCAAGTACCTTAGTACTCTCACAATACCCTTCCAATGATCCACTCCAGGATTACTTGTGTACCGACTCAGTTTGCTAACAACATAAGCAATATCTGGTCTTGTGCAACTCATCAGGTACATTAGACTTCCAATGATCCTAGAATATTCTGTTTGCGACACTGGTTCTCCTCTATTCTTTGATAGATGTTGACTTGGGTCAATTGGAGTACTAGCTATTCCATTGTCATCCTTGCTAAATTTCTCAAGAATTTTATCCACATAATGAGCTTGGCTCAATACAATTCCATTGGATATTCTGGAAATTTTCACTCCAAGGATCACATCCGCTAGACCCATGTCCTTCATGTCAAACTTTGAGTTCAACATATCTTTTGTGGATTTGATCATCTTGTCACAACTTCCTATGATAAGTATGTCGTCTACATAAAGACACAAAATGACATAGATATTTTCAGTGTTTTTGGTATAAACACACTTGTCACATTCATTTATATTGAATCCACTTTCCATCATGGCTTGATCAAACTTTTGATGCCATTGTTTTGGTGCTTGTTTCAAGACATATAATGACTTCACTAATTTGCACACTTTCTTTTCTTGCCCTGGTGCAACAAACCCTTCAGGTTGTTCCATGTAAATCTCCTTATCTAAATCACCATTCAGAAAGGCAGTCTTTACATCCATTTGATGCACTTCAAGATTGCGCAAAGCGGCAATTGCAAGTACAACTCTGATTGACGTTATTCTTGTGACAGGAGAATACGTATCAAAATAATCCAGGCCTTCTTTCTGTCTGTAACCTTTAATTACAAGTCTGGCCTTATATTTATCAATCGTGCCATCTGATTTCATTTTCCTTTTGAAAATCCACTTATATCCAAGTGGTTTGCTTCCCGGAGGAAGATCCACTAACTCCCAAGTGTGATTTTGCAAAATAGAATCAATTTCACTTTTGATGGCTTCTTTCCACAAAGGTCCTTCTGAAGAGCTCACAGCTTCTTGATAACTTTGTGGTTCACTTTCTAGCATGTAAGTTAGAAAATCCATCCCAAAGGATTTTTCTACTCTAACCCTTTTGCTACGTCAAGGTTCCACCTATTCTTCCTCACTTTTGTCTTGAATGTGTTCTTCTTCTATTGAATCTTGTACCCGTGTTGATGAGCTTGCCTCATTTCTTGACTTGCACGGAAATACATTCTCGAAGAAGGAAACATTCCTAGATTCCATTATAGTGTTCTTGTGTATATCATGAATTTTCGATTCATACACAAGGAATCTATAAGCACTACTGTTATGACCATACCCAATAAATATGCAATCTACAGTCTTGGGCCCAATTTTCACCTTTTTAGGTGGAGGTACGGCTACCTTTGCAAGACATCCCCACACTCGCAAGTATTGGTAGGATGGTACTCTTCCATGCCATAATTCATAGGGAATTTTGTTCAATTTCTTTCGAGGTACCTTATTCAACACATAGTTAGCTGACAACACAGCTTCACCCCACATCTTGGAAGGTAGTCCCGAACTTATCAACATGGCGTTCATTATTTCTTTCAATGTCCGATTCTTGCGTTCGGCAACACCATTTTGTTGAGGTGTATAAGGTGCCGTGGTTACATGTTTGATTCCATATTGAGCACAAATTGCTTTAAATGGTGATTCATATTCTCCACCACGGTCACTTCTTAGCACCTTTATTTTCCGGTTAAGTTGATTCTCAACTTCATTTTTATAGAGAACAAACTTCTCCACTGCCTCATCTTTACTTTTGAGGAGATACACATAGCAATACTTTGTACTATCATTGATAAAAGTTATGAAGTACTTATTGCCACCTCTTGTTTGTGTTGACTTAAAGTCACATAAGTCTGTGTGAACTAACTCTAGAGGTTCACAATTTCTTTCAATTGAATGGAATGAACCTCTTGTTAATTTTGCTTCCACACAAATTTCACACTTATGTTTGCAATCGACTTTGAACTTTGGAATGCAATTCAAGTTAATTAATCTACGTAAAGTATCATAATTAACATGTCCTAGTCTACCATGCCACAAATTGGAAGACTCAAGCAAGTAAACGGAAGATTTGTTCATTTCATTAGCCTTTGGCTTAACAACCATTACACTGAGTTTAAACAACCCATCCGTTACATAGCCTTTTCCACAAACATCCCATTATTGGACAAAGTCACAACATCAGACTCAAACACAAGACGAAATCCATGTTTGTTCAAAAGCGAACCAGACACCAAGTTCTTTCTGATCTCAGGAACATAAAGAACATTGTTGAGAGTCAGTTCTTTCCCAGAAGTCATCTTCAGAACTACTTTGCCTTGACCCCTAATGTCAGAAGTAGCAGAATTCCCCATAAACAACTTTTCACCATTCTCAAAGGCTTCGAAAGTACTAAACATGTCCTTATTGGAACACACATGTCTAGTTGCCCCGGTGTCAATCCACCACTGGTTTGGGTTTGAACCCACAAAATTCACCTCGGATATTACCGCCGCAAGGTGCATCTCAGAAACCTCCCTTGAGATATCTTCCACCATGTTTGCCTCACGATTTTTCTTAGGCATCCTGCAAGTAGCAGCCTTATGGCCTTCACCACCACAGTTGTAGCATGTTCCCGTGAATTTCTTCTTGGAAATGCCGCCTCTTGGTTTCAACTGGGACTGTTTCAACGCAGTCTTTCCTTTACCCTTTCCATGACCCTTGCCTTTGGAGCTTTGACCATGCTCCACAACATTAGCTTTGGCCACACTTGGGTTGTGTCTCTTCTCGGTAGCCCTATTGCCTTCCTCAATACTGAGTCGAAGAATCAGTCCTTCAACGTCCATCTCCTTTCGCTTGTGCTTTAGGTAATTCTTGAAATCATTCCAAGCAGGAGGCAATTTTTCAATGATTGCAGCCACTTGAAACTTTTCACAAAGAATCATACCTTCAGCAAGCACCTCATGCAAAATTACTTGCAACTCATCCACTTGGGATTTCACAGTCCTTGAGTCCACCATCTTATAATCAAGGAAACGGGCAACAATAAATTTCTTTGTTCACGAATCATCAATTTTGTACTTGTGGTCCAAGGATTCCCATAGTTCCTTGCAGTCCTCTTCTCTCTATACACACCGTAAAGAGAATCAGAGAGGCCATTCAGAACATGGTTCCTGCAAAAGTATTCCACTTGCTTCCATGTTTCAACTGCAACCAAGGTTGCCACATTAGTTTCATTCTCAGCCACTATTGGCATATCCTCTTTCAGATATTTAGCCAAATTCAGAGTGGTCAAGAAGAATTGCATCTTCTGTTGCCACCTTTTGAAATCAAGGCCAACAAATTTGTCTGGCTTCTCGGCATGAGTGGTTGAGATGTGCACAGTTTGAGGCCCTGCCATCACACTAGCACCAGTTGCAGTTGGAGTCACAATAGGAGTCCCAGAATTAGTTGATGTGTTTGATTCATTAGCCATATCTGAAACACAAGCAACTAGTAAATATTGTGTACTATAATCAGTTGATGTATTCTGTAAGTGGTTCCTTCTTGCAAAAAAATAAGTCTTAAGATTGTTGGAAATATTCCACAAGAAAGAACAGAATCACAGAATAATAAATCATAAACTGAAAATAAATAAACTGGAAATGATCAAACAGTAAAGTAAACAGAAACTGGAATGAAGTATATGTGCCGAGCCGTGTGTTAGACACACTGTCCTTAAGACTTATTCGCCCTCTCACCGTGAGTGCTTGAGGTTGCTGTTTGGACGCTAGTCTCCCAGGATTACTCGCACGAACCGGATGCTTCCCTGCACTAAGAGATTCCGGCGAATTGAGGTTGTGCCTGGACAGTATCACCACAAATGCAGATGCAAGAGGCCAATGGAGGAATGAAACAATATGCAACAAGAGAGAAGATGTGAGAGAATGCTGGAAACAATGTTTTCTTTCTGTGTATCTTTCTCTTTCACTGGTTTATTCTCTTTATATACTGCTCCAAGAACTCGAAAATTAATTAAAGGATAAACCCAATCCTTAATTAATTTATGGGAGAAGAGATAAGGAATGACCCTTCACTTGGTATTCCAGTTCAGATGGGATGAACTTGTTTCTGTTAAAAAAATTGACTGTAAGGTCAAAAAATTAAGCAAAAGGTGAGCTCGCACGGACAAGCCAAATTGGTGCTACATTCGTGTCCGCAGGACGCGCACACACATGAGTTCGGACCTCGCAAGCCAAATTGGGTCCATGATTTTCACCCCCCCTGCGCGTGAGAGAGAGCCTCTATGCAATACAAGCTTGAACACTAGTCAAGTGCTCAAGCCTTTATACAAGCTTCCCTTTACATTTCTTTCCAATGTGGGATAATTTCCATATTCCCATTTCAACCCACCAACTTTGAGCCTTCATATCTTATTCATCCCAATACCAAATTGGACAAATGAATACATTATCTCAATGTTCTTACGGAGTAGAACACAAACCCACAAACAACTTTGTCATTCGACAAATTATTTATCAATTAATTAATACACAAAATTAAGGAAAATACTCATTTCCTTCACATTTTTCCAACATATTTTATGATTATATGTAATGTCATATTAGAATTAGTTTTGTGGAACAAATGTACTAGTGAATGGTTAGGGCACATAACAAAATTTTCGTCGCCGATCATTAAATGAATGTTTATTTTATTATGGGGAAATGACAATTTAGGGTCCAAAGTTTGAGGGGTGTGCCAATCAGGGTCTGATGTTTCAATTTTGTCAATTTGGGGTCCAAAGTTGACAACGTTAGTCAGTTAAGGGTTTTTGGACGAAATTGCAAAGAAAATCCAGTTAAGTCACACTTGAACTTAACTGAAGTTTGTTTTGATTTTTCATATGGGATTTTAAGTCATTTCACACGCCCCTTACACAATGGACCCTAAATTGTCATTTACTCTTGTTTTTATATACTTCCAAATATATTAATAATAGTAATTAATTTTTAAAAAATGAGAAAAAAAAAATTCACCACCTGTTCTCTCACCTTTGCCATAAAAAAAAAAAAAATTTAAATTAAAAAGGTAAAAACAAAATTGAGAAAATAAAAAAGTAATTCTAATTGACCCAAAAATGAAAAAGGTGAAACAAAAAAAAAAAAAAAAAAACCTAAAAACTAAATCCAGATTCACTGGTTCCTAAACTAAATCCATATTCACTCGTACATCCTCCGTGACCAAATCTCTTTCATCGCACTAGCTTAAGCCGCCGCTAACTATATCCCCCTCCTCCCTTATCCCGCCCGCCTTCTAGCCTAGCCGATTTACTAGTTCCTAAACGGCTGCATTTTAATGGCTTTCTGGGTAATCAGCCATGAATCCGGCCACCACGCTTTATCAGAATACCATCTCCTCGATGACATCGCCGGATTCATCATCCACTCTGCCATCTTCACCCCCATTATTTTCCTGGAAATTCAGCCACCGCCGCTACCACCTCATTCGCTGCCAAAAATTTTGTTCTCGTCAAGTGATTCATCAACAGCGTTAGTCCCTTGAATACTCAGTATGCTCACCACCTGTTCTCTCTAGACTCTCGCCCCTCTCTCCCGCCATTCCCCCTTTAACAACAGTTCCGACTCGTCATCTCGCTTACCCTCATCAACACCATCGCCGGCGGCACTTACAAGTGATTTTGATTTTGACCAAAAAAGAAAATTTGATTTACAGTTTGAATTTTGACTTGGGAAGAAATGGGGAAGAGATTCATATGTATGATGAAGAAGGATGCATCAACATCAGTTGGCTCAGTGTTTTGATAGCTCCATGTCTCTTCGGGATGGGTCAATTAGTTCTCGTCGCCGGAATCAGGTTCTTGTTGTTTGGGTTCCGTTAACGATCGTGGGTGATTTGGGTCAAATGTTCTGCCCGGCGTGAAATGACAAAATACCCCAGGTCAATTTTAAAATAAACTCCAGTTAAGTGACATGTGCCTTGCACGTGCCATTTAATTGGGTTCTGTTAAGGGAATCGTCAAAAAAAAAACCCTTATTTGCACAACTTTTGCAACTTTGGACCCTAAATTGACAAAATTGAAACATCAGACCCCGATTAGCACACACCCCTTAAACTTTGGACCCTAAATTATCATTTTCCCTTTTATTATTAGCTCAAGTAATCAATAATTTCAATATTAATAAATATTAAATTAAAATTTTGTATACAAAATTTGTAAACAATATTTTTTGTTGTTTAATGTTGTCATGTGAAGGGAAATTAACGACTTACTTAAAATTTAGACGTTTCTTTTATAATTATTGAGAATATTCCCACCAAATCCCTGAAACATACTTAAAATATAAAAAACCTTAGAAACTCATCATTCAATTTTCCAATCTAGTCCCTTAATGGAAATCAAAATGCTTAAATAATCCTTAACTACTTTCATAATTTTTCTTAATGATGAAACTAACACCTTCTATCCCCCAAACCCATCCATTCCCCTTTCTTACACACACACATCTCTCTCTCTCTCTCTCTCTCTCTCTACCTCTCCTATCAACTTCTTCCCTCCACCACCTTCCCTTCCCCTCCCTTCCTCACACTCGCCGTACGACAATGGTTGTATTACTCTAAACCCCACAAATGGTTTATGAATCATCGTATGTAGCATCACGGTGAGGGAGGAGGATCTAACATAGACGAATATATGGATGTCTAAGAATACACTATTATGTCAGGCAGTGGCGAATCCATGATTTATTCTAAAGGGTTGGAACTATTAATTTTAAGGCCCACTGCCTAAACCCTTCATTCCCATTCTCCTGCAACTTTAAATTTCTTGTTCAGATGAGTTTAATCTTGAGTTGAAGATTCAGCTTTAAATTACTCTCTTTGGTCCAAAATATCGGTTGCTTTTGAGCAAAATTTTTGGTCCAAAATAACTGTTACTTTTTGGTCAAAATAATTAAATTGCTAATTAACCCTTACATTGGAAGTTGTTTTACTTTATTAGTTGGTTTAGTGAGTGTAATAATGAAGGGGGGTGGATAATAAATAAGGGTAAGTATGGAACTTTCATCATTAATATGCAGTAATAATTGCATTTCTTAATATTTGTAAAAAATCCAAAAACGGCAGTTATTTTAGATCGGAGGGAGTACTTGTGTTAAAAAAATCATTTCCTTCATAATTAATGAACCTAATTGAGAAGTTAGCATTGGACTCCAAATATAACAAGACCAACCATTTGATAATACTTGCACGAGGCTTTAACCAATAAGCCTTTTTTCAAATGAAAACGATAATTAGTACGAAAATTTTTGAAACTCACCAAAAAGTCATTGAAAATTTAATTGGACACCATTGCCCCTACGCTCGTGAAGAATGAAGAAACGCAGTTGGAGCCTGCGTTTTTGTGAGGACGGAAAAGCCAAAGTCAGAACCTGCGTTTCTCCCCTTCTTGGCTTCTTCTACACATCCTCATTTCTCTTTCTCTCATTTCTATTTCTAAAATCGAAAAAATGATCTGAAAACACTGTTTTAATCGTGTCGTCAAGATGATTCAAACAACTACACTCAATATATAATTCAAATTTTAGAAATAACAATTTTATTTTTCACTTGTAAAATTTGAGAAATCATTTTCTATTTCTCACACGATTTCACAGTTGTTCATTTTCATTTTTCGCTTGTAAAATCATTTTTCAACTGATTTCACAGTTTTGTGATTACACTGTTGTGTGATTACACAGTTATGTCATTTTTTTCATTTCTCACTTGTAAAACATAAGATCAAACACCCATGAGCCCGGATCCGTGCATGTTGATTAAATTAAATACAAGATGAAAGAAACATACCCTTGAAGATCGAATCCATGAACACAGACTTTAAGGTGTTGAAAAGCGAACACCCTCTACCGGTATCCACACGTTGAACGGACTCAAGAACACATTCTTGATTGATTGCTAGATCCAAGGCTTGATGAAAAAACGATTTCTTCGTAAGAATTATTTTGCTCCATTGATTATTGTATTTTGATGTTCTCAATCTCAAAATAAATAATCATACCTCTCTATGTTTTATTGTTTCTAAAACAATGTGTTATGATTTCTAAAATCAACATTAGAGGCTGTCAAACCCGGCTGCATATATTTATATGATGGTTTGACCTAATTCCTTTTAGGATCGATATTCCTTGTCACACAAGAAATTCAAACAAACTGACCAGAATCGGGGGACCAGCCGTACGGCTCATCAAGAGCCGTACGCCATCAAAGGCGCCGTACGGTCGCTAGTTCATTAATTCCCAGATTTCAGCCTTTTCAATCTGTTCTATTGTGTGTGACCCAATAGGATTATACTAAGTTGGCAACGTGTCCGAACCATTCAAAACCCGTAAGTCATAGCGGACTCTAGCAAGCCATTATGACTACCCAATTAGTATAACTTTGAAAGTCCAAAGTTACCTCATATAACATATCACAATCCCTTTATCACGTGATATCATATTGTACATAAGTCATGGTCCACGTCAACTTATGTTGTCCAATGCTTTCTCGATCCCGAGTAGATTGATATGAGAAAATGACATTGATCACATCAATTCATTTGGGTATGGCCATACACTATCATCAATCTCACTCATCGAGTGGCCAAGCAGATATCTCTCTTGAGAGAGGGACAAATCCCATCTTGACTTATCATTCTTCCCTACAAGAATCCGATTATAGCCACCCGGTTAAGGGTAGCGTTTGAGTACGTCAAACATAATGTTCATCATGTGGAAGACCATGATAATCTCAGGTCTAAGGATTCAAATGGTATGACTATTATGAGATTTAATTATGACATTTGACCATGACATAAATCTCATAACGGGTCTATCCAGTACCTTGTTCTCCAACAAGTACCCACAGGTTTAATCCGCATCCTATGCACCTTGCACCATAATCATCATATGATTATCCATTAGACTCATGCTAGCTCTTCATAAGTGCTAAGGACAATGATTATTATAATAAACATGCAAAAGATATAATAATCGGGTTTGTTATCTATATAACAATAGAGCTATGATGTAACGTATATGCCTTTCTCAAGGGCCTAGGGCATAATATCCAACAGTTTTGCCATGTTTAATGGTGAACCAATTTTGGTTCACCAAGAGCAATTTTGGTAACCAAAATTGGTTCATGCCAATTAGTGGTGAATGAATATTCGTTCATGGCCATAAACGAAAATTTTCATTCATTTCATGAATGAATCCGTGAAAGAAAATTTGTTCGAGCTATATGTGTATTTTGTAATTTTGTCATTTTCAAAATTATATTATTTAAATAAAAATATTTAAAATGTTTATAATTTCTTTTCTCTATAAATAGAGTTTAATTTTGTAATATTTGACATAATTTTAATATTTTACTATTTATTTAAAAATGATTAAAAAAATATTTTATATATTTTACTTAATTTAAATATTTTATATATTTAAGTTTTTTTATCTCCAAATGACGTCGTTTGTGTCAAAATATCCATCACGCTTACTTTTTTTCTTTCCTATAAATAGAGCTGAAGATTGCCCAGGTTATGTACATCTCTTCTTCCATACTTCTTCTCTCTATTGGTTTGTGTGAGATCGTATGCATCATTTTATTTATCATTGTTGTTTCTTTTTTTTCATTTGTGTGTTGTATTTTTTTTCCATGTATGTTATGCTTTAAATATCGTATTTGATGTTTATTTATGAGTGTTTAATTTTCAAACTTATATAATTAAGTAAAATAAATAAATAAATAATTAATTTTTTTTAATGACATTATTTAAAAACAATATTTAAATTATTTAAATTGTAATTTGATAACATCAAATTACTAATTTAAAAATATATATGTGAACGAAAATCCGTTCACCACTACAGAATGTAAGCTGGCGTGAACGAAATTTCGTTTACATGCCAGTTTCGCTCACGTGGTGGATAAAATTCTGCATGCTCATAGATTAAGGACTCTATAGAAGTTTTGATTTCAACTCATGGACCCTAAGGTAGAATATGAAAATGTTTGTTTTTATTAGCAAATTACACTTTCTTAGAGGGGCTTATTGGTAAAAATCCGTACTTGCACAATGATTTTGTAATTAATTTACCGGCCCCCTTTCCAATATGAGCAAGTCTCCTGTGAGAACAGAGGATCCGTCTCACGGCGTGAGACGGGTTTTCTTGACCCACGACCCGGTCTTGCCACGTGGCAATCAAAGGTAATAGTTACTGTGACCAAAAGTAATAGTTACCTGGACCAAAAAAAAAATTTGTTTTTTTAAAAGTTTTTATATTTTTTTGGCTTTTTTTCTGTCGTTTGCCAAAAGTAATAGTTACCATAACTAAATGTTACAAACGTGTTACTTATACGTAACACTTTGTATACATAAAAGTAATACTCCCTCCGTCTCACTATGTTTGACCACATTTCTATTTTTATTTGTCTCCTTTTGTTTGGCCACTTATAAAACCAATGTACATTTATACATTATTTTCCTATTATACCATTCGTTAAGTTTAACATCTTACAAGCTAATTAATACTCATTAGTATAAAAACAAGACACAGATTCTCATGTACATTGTTGGGTATGCTTATCACTTAACCCTCCTACTTATGTTAGAATTGATTGATACCATCACCTGTGCTTATTTTAAGGACTTTAGGACCCTATGTAAGAAGTTTTGTAACTTCAATTTTAGCTAAGTCCTCTTTATAGACTAGGCTTAGTATCTAGGGCTGAAGCTACAATTTCATGGTAAATAGAGCAAAGGCAAAGCATGGTGCGCACCCCTTCCATGCGCAGCGCATCCCTTCATGCGCAGCGCATCACCTTCTGCGCACTCCATGCGTATGAATCTCATGCGCACTCAGACTTGCCTTAATTCTCACTGTCTGACCTTACCTTATGAAGCTTGGAAAGCGTCTTAACAAACTACGCTTTTGAATGAGCCAAAATTGCTGATGTGGACAAACGACAAAACAAGAACACTCAGCACACACGAAGATAGAGACGCTCCCCTTGTTTAAAATTCAAATCTGAAGACAGCTGTCACTCTTGAAGATTTTTTGAAAGATGTCAACTTGATGTCTCCAACGGCTATAAAGGACAGCTGCGCGCCAATCACAAAGCGACAGCACATAGTCCTTGCTCTGCTCCCCAACGGCTAGTTTTTGGAGCTCAGTTATAAATAGCATGCTCATCCCCTTTTTCCAAGCTGCTGGTGTGTTAATTGAGAATTGCTTAAGATGTACTTCCAAAGAGAAACTTTGAAGATTTGAAGATTGCCTACAAGATTTCCAGATTTCTAAGATCAACCTTCATACCTTCATACTTCACCAAGCCCAGATCCTATAAAGCTTTTGTAACACCAGAATCTTGTGCTCTCCATCTCATAGATTTAAAGAGCCCAGATTTCTGATACACACACACACCTCTTGAAGTTTCGATCTCATAGATCTTACTTCTAGAGATACACCGGTTATTGTCTAGGATTTTGTTCTTTCATAAATTATAGATCTTTGAGTTAGTTTTGTTCTACCTCGCTGTAACTTGTAAACTCTCTCATATAATAAGATCTCCATTAGAAATCCAAGACTAACCATCTTGGTAGAGGACGTAGATCTTTTCCCGATCGAACCTCTCCAAATAGCTTGTCTATTGTTTGTGCTTTTCATTCTACATTTTAAGCTATACTCATATATTGTTTTGTTTGATCTTTGTAGATTGTCTTGCATCGTTTTAAGTGTGTTTGTGAGCTTTTTGCCTTAGTTCCATTTTGCGCCTATCTTTAAGCTAAAACTTAGTGCGTGCGTATTTACACCTCTGCGCATACTCCCTGCGCATAAGTGACTGCTTTAAAACTTCCGCTGTGCATTTCACACTCTTGCTGCGCGCTATACTTAGCCAAATTAAGAATTGTGCGCATTCGCCATTGCATTGCAAAAGGGTTTGAAAAGAATTTTAAAAACGCTATTCACCCCCCCCCCCCTCTAGCATTTTTTACCCTTGTTGCTCTTCTGGGACCAACAAGTGGTATCAGAGCAAACACCTTTATAAAACATTTCTGTTTTTCAAGCTTAACAGCTTGGGTGCCGATTCGATATGGCAAACTCAAAACCTATGGCAACTGCAAACTACACTCACGTTCCGGTCTTTGATGAAGATCATTTTTACGTGTGGAAATTCAGCATCTTAACTCATCTCAACTCAATCGATGAAAGACTTCATGACACCGTGGTTTATGGACCTTACATTCCTATGAAAGCGAATCCAAATCCGCGTACAAATGTTGTTCAACCAACTGTCAAGAAACCAAAGGAAGAATTGACTGAGGAAGAAACACGAAGAGTTGCAAATGATGGTAAAGCAAGAAACATTCTTCTAAGCACTCTAAGCACGGCTATGAAACAACAAGTCATGCATTGTGCTACCGCCAATGAGTTATGGGATGCTATTGAAGAACATATAGAAGGAGACACCGTGTGCAAGGAAAACAAGAAATATGAAGTACAAAAGAGATTCAACAATTTCTCTCAACTTCCCGGTGAAACCTTAAGACAAACTTATGAACGCTTTTGTGAAATTATCAATCTATGTATTTCACTTGGCATGAAGTTTTTGAACAAAGATTTAAATGTCAATTTTCTTCAAGCTTTTGGATCAAGATACCTATATAAATCTAGCGCCCTAGAAGACGCTGGAACTTTGGATGTATGGACACTTAGAAATCTTTATGCAAATCTCAAAGTCTATGAACTCAAGCTTCAGCGTATAAGTGAAGCTGAAGGAAAATCCAAGTCCATTGCAATGGTGGCGCAAAGAGAAGAAGCACCTGCGCAAGCTCAAGTTCAAGTTGAGAAAAGCGCAGATCCTAAAATTTCTACTTCTGAGCTATTGGACATGGATGATGAAGACTTCGCTTTATTTGTGAAGAAATTTCAAAAGGTTAGAAAATTCTCAAGACCCAGCTCAAACAACAAATTTCAAGGATCTACCAGCAGAGCTCCTCCAAAATTCACGAGGAATAGTGATTCTAAAAGAAAAGAAGATCTTGTTTGCTTTAATTGCAGGAAACCAGGACACTTTGCTTCAAGCTGCCCAACTCCAACATTTGAATATATGCAGAAGAAGAGCAGCCATACTCCCAAGTTCACTACCAAATTCACTCGTCACAAGGGAATGGTTGCGGAAGAAGCAGCACCAGCAAATGAGCAGAACACTTGGATTGAAACAGACTCAGATGAGAGCGATGAAGATTCCGATGATGGACTCGTTTGTTTGGTGGCAAATGATGATGAAGTTGATACTTGTGATTCTGATGATGACTTCTCCAATGATGTTCCTGATATGAATGCCTTGAATAAACCTATCAAGAAATCTGCAGGTTTTCAAGAAGAGAAAAGGAAGAAAGGACCAACCATCAGCGAGCTCGTGGAACAAGGATTTCTCACTCTGGCTCAAAGCGATGGTGGATTATTATTCTCACGATGCGATCTAAGTGCAAGGAACAAGTTGAGAAAAGGAGCTTACATTAGACCTCAAGTTGAACCAACTGCTCCAATCTCCAAAATCAATGATGATGAAGTGATTGTTGAACAAGAAAAATTGTTCAAAAAGGTTGAAAAGGTAATCACCAGATTTGATAGTATGAAGGAAGCTTTAGCACTATCATGTGATGAAATTTCCCAGCTTAAGACCGAGAAATCTCTACTTAAATCTGAACTCACCCTCCTTAAGGAGCAGATAAAGAGCATGACTCCTCTTACTGTTAAAAACTCTTTTCTAACAGAACATAACTCACTTCTTAAAGTTCAAAATGATGAATTGGTTGCTCAAATTACTGATCTTAAAAAGATAACAAATGAGTGGTCCAATTCTCGTGTCACTATGGAGAATATATTTGAGTCCCAAAATGTCAGTGGTGATAAAAGTGGCTTGGGATTCTCATCAACTAGTGACAACTTTAAATGTGATGTCTGTGCTGAAAGAAATAGTGAATTTACAAACCAGCAAACTTTTGAAATTCCCAAGGAAAAACATTCTAATTCAATGGGTAAAGGACAGGAAAAAGTCAAGAGACAAACATTCCATTATGTCTACCCAACGAAGCAATTTGGGAAAGCTAATGGGAAAGATATAGCTACAGATGAATCATCCTCTAGCAAAATCCCTCTTGAAACCAAGAGCGCTCCTTCTACAAGTGATCATTATGCACCAAGGAGCCATGTGCCTCACCGCCATGCGCATCCTAGCCCTATGCGCACTCCTAGAAAGAGCGCTCCAAAATTTCAAAAGAAAGATTTTGTTAAGGCTGACTCATCTGACCCAAGGAAGAATGATATCCCTAAGAAAAGTAAAGAGTTTGTGAAAACTCATGTGATTAGTGGCTTTTATCATTGTTCCATTTGTGATTTTTCTGGACACAAGGCCGTGGAATGCCTTTTGCGATTCACTCCCAATGCCAAAGGACGTAAAAACCCTAAGGTCAAGCAAGAGTGGGTTGTCAAAAGTTGCTAACCCTAGGATCCAAAAGGAATAAAGGGGACCTGCTTAATTGTCTATATTTCAGGTTCTTTGTTTCATGGCTGGATCTTCAAAAGTTAGAAATTATGAATGGATTCTCGATAGTGGGTGTTCAAGACACATGACTGGAGATGAATCCTTATTAGAAGATGTCCATGAAGAAAGAGGTCCCTCAGCTACATTTGGTGATAATAACAAGGGTCAAGTTGTAGCATTTGGAAAGCTCAAGAAAGACAAAGTGTGCATTGAAAGAGTCTCTCTCGTCGAAGGACTCAAGCACAACTTATTATCCATATCTCAATTCTGCGACAAAGGATTAGAATGCCATTTCTCTTCAACGCAATGTCTTATCAAGAATGGCAAAACTGGAGCTGTCTTACTCACGGGTTATCGTAAGACAAATATTTACATTATTGATTTCCATAGTATGAACTCTAGTACTAATCTTTGTTTTGTAGCTAAAAGTGTAAGCGAGAACAGTTGGCTATGGCACAAGCGCATGAGTCACTTGAACTTCAAATGTCTATCAAAACTCAGCAGGGACAATCTTGTCAAAGGACTCCCCAAAGTTGCTGATCATCATTACAACAAATGCGCAGCTTGTCAACTAGGCAAACAATCAAAGCAGTCTTTCTCCAGCAAGACAAATCCCTCAACTTCAAAATGTTTGCAACTGCTGCACATTGATCTATTTGGACCAGTTACCACTGCAAGCATCAAAAGAAATAAGTATACTTTAGTTGTGGTGGACGATTTCTCAAGATATACATGGGTGGAAATGATGATCTCAAAAGATGATTGTTACGACATTCTCACCACTCTATTCAGACTGCTCAAAACCCAAAAAGAAGATGACATTGTCAGTGTTCGATCCGATAATGGAACAGAATTCAAGAACAACGGTGTTGCTCGATATTGCGACGATCATGGGATAGATCACAACTTCTCAACTGCTCGAGTTCCACAACAAAATGGTGTAGTGGAAAGAAAGAATAGGATGTTGATTGAAGCAGGAAAGACGATGATAGCCGAAGCGAAATTGCCTAAGTACTTTTGGGAAGAGGCTATCAACACTGCATGTTTTACTCAAAATCGCTCCCTCATCAACAAACGTCACAACAAGACTCCATATGAACTATGGAGTGGAAGAACTCCCAACATTGCTTTCTTCAAAATCTTTGGTTGCAAATGTTATATCCTCTACAACGGAAACGAACATAGAGGTAAATTCGACGCCAAAGCCGACGAAGGTATTTTTGTTGGGTATGCTAAACATTCTAAAGCTTTTCGTGTTTTCAATAGATCTACATTAGTGATAGTTGAATTTGTACATGTTACTTTTGATGAACATTCTCTCCTTGAGCCACATTTGGCTCCAAATGTTTCTGATGATTCTGTTGAGTCCATTGAGACAGGTGCGCACATACCAGCTGCGCATACACAAGACCAGAATGTATCAACACAAGGAAATCCATCTACATCAGTTGCGCAAAGCATTATCAATAGCGCACCAAGTAGAGCTTCAGCTGCACCTAATCATGCGCCTGGAGATTCTTCTAATGCGCATCAGTCTACTGCTGCATCTGGTGTTAATCCCACTTTCAATTCTAAACCAGTACTTCCTCCAAATTTTGATGATTTTAATACTGGTGAAGATGTGCCAATTGAAGACCTTCAAGTTACTACAACTCAACCTAACTTACCTCCTGAAGTTCGTGAAGTTAGAGATCACCCAATCACTAATATCATTGGTGATCTTCATGTTGGGGTTCGTACAAGGAGAGCTACAAACTTTGATGCTTACATTGCACTTATCTCTCAAATTGAACCAAAGAAGGCTGATGAAGCGCTCCAAAATCCTAATTGGGTTGTTGCTATGCAAGAAGAACTCAATCAATTTGAACGATGTAAGGTTTGGACTCTTGTCCCAAGACCAAATAATCAAGGAGTAATTGGTACAAAATGGGTGTTTAGAAACAAGATGGATGAGAATGGAACCATCACGAGAAACAAAGCAAGATTGGTTGCACAAGGCTATAGGCAAGAAGAAGGAATTGATTACGATGAAACATTCGCGCCCGTAGCAAGACTTGAAGCTATCAGATTATTTCTAGCTTACGCCGCTCACAAGGACTTCAAATTATATCAAATAGATGTGAAGAGTGCGTTTCTGAATGATGAACTCCAAGAACAAGTCTACGTTGCTCAACCACCTGGGTTTGAAGATTCACAATTTCCAAATCATATCTACAAACTCCAGAAAGCTTTGTATGGACTCAAGCAAGCACCAAGAGCATGGTATGATACACTATCCAAGTTCCTCATCGAAAAAGGCTTCACTCACGGTAAAATCGATACCACTCTTTTCATTACCAAACATAATGGTCATAAATTACTTGTTCAAATTTATGTTGATGATATTATATTTGGTTCTACTAATGAATTATTGTGCAAGCGCTTTGAGAAACTAATGAAGAGCAAGTTTGAAATGAGCATGATGGGAGAACACACATTCTTCCTCGGGCTTCAAATCAAACAAATGAGTGAAAGCATATTCATCAATCAAGCCAAATATACAAAGGACTTAATCAAGAAATTTGGACTTGAGAACGCCAAAGCATACGATACTCCAATAGCTACCGGCAACAAACTTGACAAAGACTTAAAAGGTAAAAAGGTTGATCATACTCTTTATCGAGGAATGATTGGCTCACTCCTTTATCTTACTGCTAGTAGGCCTGATATTATGTTTAGTGTTTGTGTCTGCGCACGTTATCAACCTGACCCTAGAGAAGCGCACTTAATTGCTATGAAACGTATAATACGATATCTCTCTAGCACTGTTAACCTTGGACTTTGGTATACCAAAGATTCGAACTTTAAACTTGTAGGTTATTCAGATGCGGACTACGCAGCATGCACAATTGACAGGAAAAGCAAAAGCGGCACTTGTCATTTCCTTGGATATCGACTTGTGTCTTGGGCCAGTAAAAAGCAAGCTGCAGTTTCTGTCTCTACAACTGAAGCAGAATATTTCGCTGCTGGAAGCTGTTGCTGTCAAATTCTGTGGATGAAGCAGCAATTAGTGGACTATGACATCAAAGAAGAAAATTGTCCCATTTATTGCGACAACACCTCAACAATTGTTGTTTCTGAAAATCCTGTCATGCATTCGAAGACCAAACACATCGACATTAAATATCACTTCCTCAAAGACCACGTGGAAAAAGGGAATATACATCTAGAACACGTGGGAACCGACTATCAAATCGCCGACATTCTTACAAAAGCACTTGATGCTAAGAGGTTCATCTTTTTGAGAGGTGAAATGGGTATGCTTGAACTTAGCTAAATTTTGTCAATATGATTTGTCAATACTAATGATTTTGTTTGTGATAAATTTCTAAGTTAGATATTCATCATGCACCTGCGCACAAGAAGCGCCCTTAGCTATGCGCATAAGGTAAATCAGTTGTTTCTTTATAAAAACTCTGCGCAATACTTTGCTGCGCATAACTATCATGCGCATGACCCGTGGACCTAAGGTAAGTTCTCTTTTCAATAGTTTCACTTAGGTCCTTGACTTGCTGAGTCAGCATAATTCGCAAGGGTACTTATGCAATTATTATTTTCCCTCGTCATTTTTTTTAATTGTTTTGGGAAATTACCTTTCTGCCCTCTGCGCACGTCCCACCTCATTTAATGCAAAGGCATTGAGTGACGCGCATTTAATGCTCATTGTGTGCTGGTTATGACGGAATAGGAAAAGATTCTTTTTGACCATAAATGACTGACACACGCGCGCGGCTAGGCTTTTTCACGCGCGTTCCTCATTGGTCCACGTCATTCACGCATGCGCCTCACCTGCGCGTGCGCCTCACTCGCCTGACTTTCACCAACTTGATGTCAGCGCGCATGACATCATCATCCTTTTTGATGATTAAAACCTCCTCCGCCGTCTCTCTCTCCTCACTTCTCTGCTCAAACTTTCCTCAACCGCCTTCCTCTCTTTCTGACATCTCTCTCTCTCTCTCTCTGCACTCATCAATCTTTACTTTTCCGAAAAATCTTCTCTATATATCATGGCTCCCAAGAAATCATCCACAACATCTTCCAAGAAGCAAGAGGATCCACAAATGGTAAGGATTTCAAACTCAAACTTATAGTTTTCCGCCATTAATGAGTTCGAAGGTCTGTATTTTTTCCCCTTTCTGATTTCTCTATGTTTCGTTGCTCGTTTTTCAAATTATTTGATGCTACGTGTTCGATTTACCATTAGCTTTTCATTTATATAATTTGTTTTACGATCAATGATCATTTGATGTGTTTTCTGTGATATTTCGAATATTTTGTCTTTTTAAATTCTCTTTGGTTTTTCTCAGATCTTGGTTGTATGTTTATGATATTGTTGTTATGGTTTACTTGTTTGTGTGTGATTTTTCATTACGAACATTTTGATGTGCTTTTTATGCATTTTAGAGCACTTTGACATTTTTATGTTCTTCGTGTTCTTCGAGTATTCAATACATGTTCTTAGTGTTCTTGATGAATAGTCATATGACAAGCCTTGATATGATTCTTGATTGTGTTTCTGCTTTTCGCGCCATCTTTAGGCGTTTGGTTTAAAATTGTTTGTTTTGGACAGTTTTACCATTTTCATTTCCTATCTTTTTCTAAGTATGGAGTCTAGTTCATGCGCTGCGCATATTGCTCATGCGCATGCGCTTCTCTCCATGCGCATGTTCAGACCTAATTCTCCACCTTTTTTTGCGCAGAATCTCAATTACTTTATTCCTGGATGGGAACTTGATCTGGAAGACCTAAAACTGGATGCGCTAGGACGCTATATGGTTGAAATCATGGACAAATCTGGGATTTTGCCTCTCTTCTCTAAAGGCCAGGACTTTATTCTTCCATCATACATCAACGAGTTCTTCAGCAATGCAGAAGAAATTGAACGAATGTACGACGACAATATTATGTGACATGTATTGCTAATCTATCATCAATATTGTCAGATGTTTATCAGGGGTTTATTGTCTTGTTTTTTTTTTTTTTTTGAAAAATCTTTTGGCAGATGCATATAAAAGGTTCACGTCATTCCGCTGCAGAGGTTAGGCTTAAGGAAAGAGAACTTGAGAGACAAAATGAGATGAATGAGAGAATAGCCTTGTCACAGAATTCTTGTCCAGTTGCCAATCCCACTGGTCAACAGAGTAGGTTAGCTAACAAACCGTTGATAGAACGTGCAAAGAAAGCAGCTTATGAGGTACTTTATGCTGCTGCTACTACCCCTAGGCAAGTTACTTCATCTGAAATCAAAGATGTCAAACCTAGTTGGGGCGATAACACAAATGGACCATGTGATTTAAAAAGTGGGGGATCTCGTGTAGTAGTGGAGGATGGTGATGATTCTGTGCAGAAACAACAGTTGGACTATAGAGAGCGTAGGGAGAGGGAACTCAAGTTCACAGAAGCTGGTTGGAAGCGTGATGGCCATGGTGGGTGGTTCAGAGATGAAAATGTAAGTCTCCCTCCTACGTGAGGATGGGGGGTCGCTTGACCCCTTTAACCTATTGGAATATACTCTCTCCGTCATGGAAAATTAGTCTCACTTTTTTTTTTGAATGAACTTTGAGCAATAATTTAAGTTATTTTTAATTATCCCAATAAAAATCTGAAGCTTGTGATTAAAAAACTACTATAAATACTATCAATAACATTTTCTTGATTTTCAAGCAACCTAAATTATTGCTCAAATTTTATTCAAACAAATAACAAAAAAAAAAAGTTGACTAACTTTTCGGGGCAGATGGAGTATCATTATATTGCCTTCCATTTTTTGAAAAAGTACACTAAAATTATACTTATGTTGGTCAGTTTTGACCTCCTTTATTTGTGATTGAATTCGTGCTGTGATAGTATCATTTTGACCCCCTTTTGAGCCAAATTCTATATGATAAGTATAATCTTTATAGTTTATATCCTAAACAACCTTGACCCCCTTTTGAGCCAAATACTATCCCCATTTTTCTTTTTGCCGTTTCTAGTCCCATAGTCATTTGTCTGCATTTGGAATGGTCGTTACTGAATCAACTTTTTTTTTTTTTTTTTTTCAAAATATTCAGTTCAATGTTGAAGTAGTCACTTAATTATTTCTCATTTCTTGCAGGTTGAGTTTGACTCTGATGAAGAAGATCCTAATGTCTCTCTTGCATGATAAGTGGAGTTAAATTATGGCAAGGTATTGATCAGATCGCGGTTTCAGTATGCCTGGTTGATCAGAATCACACGTCGTTAATGAATTAAACGAACGGAGCTGAGAACATAACTGATGGCCACAGTTGAAATTTTCCTGTACATTTATTTTGATGCTAATGACTATTTTTTTTCATCTAATAATAGTGGATTTATAAGCTCATAATCGTCTTCTTGCAATCAACTACTTCCTCTGGAAAAACGTTGAGCTGGTTGTTTAAATGAGTTGAGCCCATATGTACTAACAGGAACCAATGTATCCACGACCAAACCAAGAAGCATTTTAATTTAAGAATATTACTACCTTAAATAATGACAATCTCATTTGGCAAAAACTTACATGCGGCCGTCCCACGGTGTGAGACGGACCGCCCATGAATAACCCGGCCCGCCCGCCCGCTCAGCCACAGTATTTGTCCTCTCAAATCGCGACACGTGTCGCACTTAAAAAAAAAAAAAAACTCAATAAATTTAAAATGCAATATCTTGTGATTTTGAAGTCGTTTTTTTTATTAAAAAATATCGTTGCGTTCGTCTCGACGAGACGAATCAAACTAAATTGGTCATGATCTGGTTTGATTTTTTTTAAAAAAAACATACTTTTTAACCCAAAAAAATTGTGTTGCTCGTCTCCTGAGATGTAGCACTCTGTTTTGATAAAAGTAACAACAGTTTTGCAAAAATAAATATTTTATAGTTTTTGTGATTAGAAAAAGTAATAATTGAAGTGGAACACAGTTCATATATGATTGTAATTTGCTATATAGATGAATGTAATAGTTTTAAAGAGTAAATGTTACTTTTTTCTTTAAAAAAGAGTAAAAATTCATGTATATAATCGGTTTTTGCATTTCAATTGAATGTAAAACCGTAGAAAAGTGTTACAATTGAGAAAAAAAAAAAGGTTACATTCATTTATTATAAAATGTAACATTAGTTTAGTTGTCAATCTCATATTATCTTTAATCTATTTTAGTAAAATTGTGGTACATTTTTGAGAAAAAAAAAGTTGTTACATATGAGAAAAAAATGTTACATTTCTTTATAAAAATTGTTGCTTTTGCTGGCGAGCAAAAAATGGCATGAAAAAAAAATTGAAAGGAAAAAAAATAAGAAAATAAAATTATCAGTTTGGCTTGGTTTGGCTTTGGCCATGAGCCGGCTCCACGTCTTAAGACGGTCACACAGCAGACCGGCCCATCTCATTTAGCTAATCCAAGCATTTTAATTCAATTTTAAAATGGTTTACTTATTACGTACTCTACTACTCCCTCTTCTTCCTGGATTAAATTTCACTTACTCTACTCTCTATCTCATTTTATGTTTCAAAAGTATTGTAGTTTATAAAAAAGAGGAATATAAATTGAGGTGATAATATTTTATTGGTTGCATTAATTGTGGACCCGTCATACTTTAACTAAAAGCACCAAAAAAATCGTTACACCTCATTTTATGAACCAAATTTTGTGATTTTTATAACTGCCCATCCGTTAACTATTTTCTATAGTACTTTATTATGCTCTCAACACTCTACCCACCAACTTTTTATACTCTCAAGTCTCAACACTTAACTTCACTTTTTACTCCCTCCAACTCCAAGAGATAAATAGTGAAAGGAGATGTTTGTGAGTATGAAAAAAATAAATAGGAGAGAGAATGAGTGGAAAGAATAATAAGTTGATTGGTATTGTGAGTGTCAAAGTAAAGTATGAGAAAGAATGAGGGGGAAGAATAGTAAAGATTTTGAGTTTATTGCCATTTCAACCTGCGTACTATTGCAAGATTGATGCTTTGCCCTCGTACTCACGAAACTCGCACTATAACCTGCGTACTATGGTTTTAATAAAAAATTGCCCAGTGATAACGGTGAGCCGTCAAAAATCTAACGGGCTTGTCAACGTATGTTAAAAATTTAACAGATTTACAATAAAAAAATTCAAATATGACCCTGATAATGATATTAATGTCGTAAAGGTCCAAAAAATATTGTATATACATATTTCTCTATATATATATGTTATTAAGAGAGAATAAAATAGAAAAAGTAAATAAATTGTCATAACTAATGATATTTATGTTGTAATGGTTCAAAATTTATTTATATTTATATTTATATTTCTTTTATTTGATTTTGGCAAAATTGCACCAAAAATCACTCAACTATAGGGAAACTATGGTTTTCATACCTAAACTATTTTTCGTTCCACCTTTTGCACTAAACTATTTTTTTTAGAATCACTAATGATTTTCTTTTTTATTGAACAACTGAATTTGTTTATTAAAAAGATAGAGTTTATTTTTCATGTAATGCAAATATCAGTAAATTATTTATAATAATTTTGTTCATTAGAAATGTGTTATAAATTTTTGAAATTAATATCTTCCCATAAATATTATTTTTTCAGCAACCTAGCTCCACTGCACAACACCACCACACTCCGCCACCAAACCGCCACTTAACCCCCATACTACCACCATCTCACCATCATCACCACCCACCACCATTGACATCACTACCGTCTAATACCACAACCGCCACCAATAACCAGCACCAAAGCAACAAGAAATCAAGAACGCCTGTAATTCAAAATCAAACCCATAAGATATATTTGAGAAATAAAATTTTAAAATAGCAACAAGATAACTTCAAATCTCAGATCTAGGATTGAAATGCCTCCCAAATCGATGAACAAAACTCTTGAATTGAAAGTTTGAGAAGACGTTTCAGCTGCCCAAGCCAATTGCCGCTGTACCCACCGATATCAATTGTTGAACAGAACAATTACTACCCTCAATGATGATTTTCTGACCACTGTGTTGAGTATCGACTAAAAATTGTGAAGCTTTGAAATCTTGGTAGGCCATCAACAGTGGGTAGGCGCGACTGTTATGACAAGGAAGATGAAGGTCCGGTGCTTTGATGGAGGAGGGGGAAGCGGCGGCGGTTAGTTGGGGTTGCCAATGGTGTCCAGTCGGTGGGGGGTGGGTTGGTGATGGGGAAGAAGAAGATCTGGGCATAAATCGAACGGGGAGGCGAGATGGTAGTATGGAGGGGAAGGGTGGCGGGGCGAAGGGAAAGGGAAGGGTGGCGGCCGGTGGGGGGAGGGAAAGGGAAGAGGGAACATGGATGAACTGTTAGGGTGAATTTGGGGGAAATATATGGAATGGGTGGGTGACTGATGAATTGGTTGGGGAAGAAGGTTGTTTTAATTTAACATTTTTTATTTTTGCCTTCTTATAATTTTGATATTATAATTAAGGGTCTCAAGTTTAACATTTTACTAATGATATTAATATAAAATATATATGGACCTTTGCAACATTAATATCATTGTCAAGGGTCACATTTGAATTTTCTTATTATAAATCTGTTAATTTTTTAACATGTATTGACATCCCGTTAGCTTTCTAACGATTCAGCGTTATCCCTGGTCACTTTTTTATTAAAACCATAGTACGCAGGTCATAGTGTGAATTTCGTGAGTACGAGGGCAATTCGTCAATCTGGCAATAGTACGCAGGTTGGAATGGCAATAAACTCAAAGATTTTTTGCTATTTTGGGCAGTTCACACTAACCTGAGACGGACAAAAAAAGAAATAAGTTCACACTAACCTGAGTCAGAGTTCATGTACTATAAAATAATATTCCCTCCGTCCCAGATTAAGGTTCTTACTTTCTTTTTTGGTATGTCCCGGTTTAAAGTTCTTAGTTGCTTTATTCCTTAAATGGCAAATGATGAATACTGTTATAGACATTCTTGTCCTCATAAAGTTCATATATTACAAAAAAAAAACATCACTTACCTATCTACTTTTCACTCACTTGCTTTATGAATAGACAATTATATCATTCACCCACTATTATTCTTGACCCAAGTTTACCTTGATTCCTTAATAAACGTTTAAAATCAAACTAAAAACGTTAAACCGGGACGGAGAAAGTATGTTTTTAAGCTTGAAATGAGCAAGAGAGAATAATATAGTATTTATTTTTCCATAAGAGCAATGCTAGGCTTACAAAAGAAGTTTACAAAATGAAGGATACAAGGTGTGGTGGCGATATTTTATTGGCCACATCGATAGTGGACCCAGCACACTCATATTAAAAACACCAATACAATTATGACACCTCATTTTGTAGCCATTTTTTTTGTAACTTTATTATTTCCCTTTCCCAGAATTTTGTCCTCTTTGTATTGTATGTAGTGGTTGGTACTCTATTTGTCCCATACTAATACTAAGGTTTTTACTTTCCTTTTTGATTTGTCCCAACAAAAGTTTTTAGTTGCTTTATTATAAAAAATGGACTATGAGACCCACTTATCATTCTCACAACAAAAACTCTCTACCCACTTTATCTCTCCTACTTTCTCTTACTTATTTTTTCATACTCACACATTTACTTTTTCTTAATTTCCGTATAAAGTCAAACTAAGAACCTTAATCCGGGACGTGGAGTAGTAATGGGAAGCACAATCAACTGAATCAAGTAGTCAACTCTCATCTCAAAAACAAAAAATTAAAAAATAAAGATAATCTCTGTATAAACGTGTTTTTCCTATGCGGAGTGACATTTTTGTAAATAAGCGAAACGTTACTTAAAAGACGCGGTGGCATTGCTGTAAATAACTGGAACTTATAAAACTCAGCAGACACTTTTTAACACTACAGGAGGCAGTTTTCAATACTACATGAGGCAATTGTTAACATTAAGGCAGACAAGTGTTTTTAAACTTTTAAAAGCTCACCAACCACTTGTTTAGAATGTACTAGAGACATATTTCAACAATACAGGAGGTACTTTTCAACACTAGGAAATGCAGTCTTAACACTACAACAGACAATCATAATACTACCTCTAAAAGTGCATGTGTGAGTGTATAAAAGTGTCTGCTTGAATATGACAATCATAACAATACCTCTAAAAATATCTGTTTAAGTGTATAAAAGTGTTTGCTTGAATATTCATAAGTGTAATATTACAACAAACACTTTATAATATTAGAACAGGCACATGATAATGTTAGAGAAAACAATTGTGAAAACACGTTTTTCTATAATTTAGTGTAAAACGCGTTTTTCAAATGAAAGACTATTTATCAAATAGTATTTACAACAAAAAATAGACTCTGTTTTCTGTAATGCAATTTAGGGAACCAAAAACTGACTCTTTATCTTTTGTCCTGTTTGGCTGTAGTTGCTTGATGATGGGAAAGTCTTAACGGCACAACCAAGTAGTCAACTCTCATCTCCAAAAAAATAAAAAAAATAATAAAAAAAAAATCTCCATGAATGAAGCTTCAATATGAGTGCTAGCAAACTATCCGCAATCCAATAATCCAACTTGAACTTGAAGGAAATTAAAAAAAAAAATGGCTTCTTCACCAACAATTATCCACAAAATCACAGCTCCGTACGGCTCCTGGAACTCTCCCATAACCGCCGACTTGGTCTCCGGCGCCGATAAGCGCTTAGAAGGTTTTGCCCTCGATTCCCACTCCCGTCTTCTTTGGCTCGAATCCCGCCCTTCCGAATCCGGGTTCGTATTTCATTACTTCCATTCCCACTCCATTTCTGTTTGTTTCTGATTGATTTACTCTACTTTTTGCTTAATTTAGGCGGCTAGTGCTTGTTAGAGAACCTGAAAACCCTGGGGAAGAACCTACTGATATTACGCCCAAAAATTTCTCCGTCCGTTCCACCGTTCAAGAGTATGGCGGTGGGGCTTTTAATCTCTCCGGCGACTTACTTGTCTTCTCTAATTTTGACGATCAACGTCTTTACAAAAAACTTCTTAGCTCCAACGGTTAGTCTTTCTAGTGTATCTCTGTGTGTGTGTGCCGGCAATGTGTTGACATTAAGTATGCAATGCTTATGCTAGCATTTTTAGCATTGGTTTTGTAGTTTTAAATCAAATAATGGCACTTTGTGGGTAAAAAAAAAACTTGGTGTTAGGTATAAATTTGCACCTCTAGCAGTGGCGGACCTAGAGGTTTTTTTCAGCGGGTGCACAAATTACACTATAGCTTCAAATTATGATCAGCTCTTAGCGATTACAGTACAAAATTTCAAATTAAAAATATTGTTACATACTCCCTCCGTCCCAAAATGATATTCTCATTAGTCATTTCTCATTGTCCCAAAAAAGTTATTCTCATTTCTACAATTTGGGCTTAAAAGTGCATAAACACAACATGACTAGTGAGACAAGTGTTCATGTCCTTAAAAAGTTTGAATAGTCAAACGCGAAGATCATTTTGGGATGGAGGGAGTAATTAATACACAAAAATTTTAAATGATCATTAGGTATGAAAATATGATTATATGACATTACAATGAACAGAAATACGAAGGATCAAAAGAAGGAAATGAAAAGTTAACTAGATGTATATTACTCTATAAATCATCACAACGAGCATATAAGAAGCAAAACATAATCATTTTTATTTTATTTTTTTGAAAAACCAACATGGTGAATTTGTTATTGTATTGTGAATTAAATTAATTAGCTAAGTAAAAGAAAACATTATATTTATGTATATCTTTGACAACTCAAAAACCAAATAAATTAGACATTTAAAATAAAAGGGCCTAAAAGTCAAATTGGAGAATGAGTAACGTCCAAAACTTAAGTGGGATTCGAACCCCACTCATTCCAAAACAAACACTAGCCCTTTGCCATCTCTACTAGCCCCTTAATGTGTTTTGCAGGTGCACTATTATATTTATATTACAAAATACAATATATGTCCTTGTTAAAAAAAAGAAGTCACCGGGTGCACTTGCACCCCCACCATATGCACAAGGTCCGCCCCTGACTTCTAGTAACACGGATTTACTGAGGCAATCATCATACTTTTGTTATTGATAGATTCTACTCCAGTTTCGATCACTGCTGATTATGGTGGACCAGTAGTTCGGTATGCAGATGGAGTGTTTGACTTGCGCTTCAACCGCTACATTGCTGTACGTGAAGGTGCATGTTTATCTTAATTTTTGAATGGTGATACACATAGCGTAAAAGATGTGTGTTTTTATGATTTTACTTTCCCGTATTATTCCACATATTGGACTGAGCAGATCATCGCCTGAGCGGTGTACAGCCCACTACAGAAATTGTAAGCGTTGGTCTTGATGAGGAAAATGTTCAAGGTAACACAGTTTTGAGAAGCTATTACCTGTTCAATTTTGAACAATTGGTGATTGTCTTTGGTTGAAGGAAGCCTGGTTTTGTGAATTTCAGAACCAAAGGTTCTGGTTAGCGGGAATGATTTCTATGCTTTCCCGCGTTTGGATCACGGAGGGGAGAGATTGGCATGGATTGAGTGGAGTCATCCTAATATGCATTGGGACAAAGCAACACTTTGGGTTGGTTATATTTCGCAAAATGGGTTAGTATATTTGTCCCAACCTTTCATTATCCATCCAATGTCTAAGAGTACAGTGGGATTGATTTACATATTTAAAAGATGTATAAAGGACATTCTAATCTGATATTTCTGCATGGAACTCTTAGTCTTCACATGTTATTATTTTTATGTTTGAGGACTAATTCTACTATTGGGTTGATTGATATCCCTTTAAGCTGAAAAACTTTATGAGTGGTATGACTTATGGAAATTATAACCCCTGTCCCTTGAAAAACTGTCCCATTTGACAAGTAATATTATTAAGGGCCATGCGTTACTTGTTTTTTTACCTTGTTGAAATTAATATAGTTATAGCTATTTTTGGAAATGGGCAGGTTCTCTTGGGGAAACATGGAGGGAGTACAACCATATCTTTGTTGTACGCTTACATCATTATAATGTCCTTAGTACAACTGTCACTTTGGCCAATGGTTAGTGTAGTTTACATCTTCCAATGCTTCAAAGTTAATACTTGGAACAAGTTAGCCTATTCCCAATCACTTGGGACGACAACATGAATCCTTTTCTGCCCAAGCAAGGTCATCGCACCCACTCATTCATATATTTCCTTTTTAGTAATGTCCATGTTAGTTTTGGTTTTCCCTTACTTCTAGTCCTGTTGATGTTGATATAGTTGCACTTTCTAATGGGTGCACAAAGTGGTGTGTATTTTATGTGCCTAAACCATCTTATGCTTTTTCTCTCACATTTATCTTCTATTGGGGAAGCTTTTAATGTCTCACAATGTCTGTCGTTACAAATTCCATCTTTCTTAGTTTTACGAGTGAACAAAGTATTTATCAGACTCAACAGCAACTTAAATCAACAAAATATAAGCGTTCTCATCAGAAAAGTATTTGGTACTTTTAATCATTTTCTTTCGGTTATTTCAGCAAATGAGATAGATAGTTGGATGATTTATTCCGGTCTCTAATTGTCTCTGACTTATTTATTTGTGATTAGAAGGGTGTTGCTAATTTTATATCACTTTCACCTTTTGGGAGCGCTTACATGCTAGAATCCATATTTAAGTCAAATAGTAACTGTTTTTGTTGGTAATTAGCTACTTATTTTTTCATGAGTTTTGTAACTAGTGTTTTCATTTTTCTGTCTGCTTTGAACTCTTGGAATATGCTTGACTCTTCATTTGCAGAGATGTGTACAAGCAATCTCGTGTTGCTGGTGGTGATCAAATTGCAGAGTCTCCAACTGAGCCTAAATGGTCCCCAAAAGGTAAATGAGCTGGATCTAAGAAGCTTCCAATATAACTATGCTACCTGCCAACTTTTCTGAATAGTTAGCGTTAGTTGATTTCTAGTTAAAATAACTAAACGATTCATTGTGTTTTGTTTTATGCAGGGGAACTATTTTTCATTACAGATAGAAACAATGGGTTCTGGAATATTTACAAATGGGTAAATTACTTTATACATTGGGCAGAATTTTGTTTTCAGTTCATCAAGGCTAGGTCATTGACTTGTTTTCAGTTACCTCAAAGATGACCTTTTTGTTAAGTTAAAGTCCATATTCCTATTCTTCCTACGTATAACTGGGGTTTAGAATATCCTTCTGTATGGAACGTAATTTGTCATTAATCCATTTTCATGCACAGAATGAATCCAATAATGAAGTCCGTGCTATTTATTCTTTGGATGCTGAATTTACGAAACCATTGTGGGTATTTGGAATTAGTTCATATGATATTATCCATAGTGATGAAAGGACAAACATTCTTGCTTGCAGCTACAGGTCTCTCTCTCTCTCTCTCTCTCTCTCTCCCCTCTCTCTAATTATATCTGTCAAGTCCATTTTGGAGTGCCAGTTTCTTGTTCAACATATCTCCGTTCATGCTTAATAGCTATAATTTGTTATGCAGGCAAAGTGGGAAGTCGTACCTTGCTGTTATAGACGAAGCTGAGAGCACATTATCAGTAGTAGACTGTTCGTTCACATATATATCCAACATTGTAGGTTTGAAGCGAATTACTATAAAATAAGTACCATGTGTTTCGGTTTAGGCTATTAAAACACTTTTATCTGTGTTTGAGTTTTGTATAGAGCTCAGGGGGCCAATTCCTGTACATTGAGGGGGCATCTGCACACCAACCACTATCATTAGCAAAGGTGCCTTGTTTTGGTCATCCACTTTTTTTTCTTCTACTGTTAACTCCATTGGCAAATTAATGAGAGAAAAAAATCAGGTTACAACTCTTTGTTTTAGTCAACTTCATTTCTCTTTGTAGGTGGCTTTAGATGATCACAAGTCAAAAGTTGTTGACTTTCAAGTTATTTGGTGTTCTTCTTCAGATAGTCAGAAGTACGAATCATATTTTAGCATTCCAGAGATAATCAAATTTCCAACTAACATTGCTGATCAGATAGCCTATGCATACTTCTACCCACCATGCAACCCTAATTACACCGAGAATCAGGAGGAAAAACCTCCACTGATATTGGAAAGTCACGGTACTTTTCCTCAGGAAATGGAATTTCAGCTGGTTATTGCAGTAAAAAAACTTGCATTGTATCAAAATCATTCTATTAATTTGTAATGTAACTTTCAGGAGGGCCCACAGGTGAGGCATACGGAACCCTAAATCTTAGTATCCAATATTGGACCAGTAGAGGCTGGGCATTCGTGGATGTTAACTATGGAGGAAGCACTGGTTAGTTGACATCTTGAAGCAGTTACCTCTATATTTTAGCATTAGCATCCATGAAATCACGCTAGGAATTTTGTTTACTTCAGATCTTACTTCCTCCAACTTCTTAGAATTTTCAATTTTCTAAAATTTATTCTTATTTTAGCCTAAAAAATAAAAAAAAAGCATAAAAACAAAAAACTTGCGTGCAGTGCCACTATCATCTAATACAGGTCATATGGATTTAAGGTTATGGCAGAGAATATAGAGAGCGCCTGTTAGGATCTTGGGGAATTGTTGATGTCAATGACTGTTGCAATTGTGCAAAATATTTGGTACCTTCAATGATGCCTGTCACCTTGTTGAAACTCTTTCCTTATTCTCCCTCAGTCCCGAAGGATAGTCCAATTTGGTTGTTGATGGTTAGATTGTCATTAATATTAGGTCAAAATTCACTTGTGTTGACCATCAAAAATCAAATGGGACTATCTTTTTGGGACAGAGGTAGTATTTTTCTTCTTCTTATAGTTGACATAGTGGTACTTAATATCAAACTGTTGTTAAAGGTGGATAAAGGAAAGGTGGATAAGGACCGTCTGTGTATAACTGGGTGTTCTGCTGGTGGTTACACAACATTGGCTTGTCTTGCTTTCAGAGACACATTCAAGGCTGGAGCTTCACTGTTTGGTGTGAGTTGACTCTCTGTATTACACAACTGACTAAGTGCTTACAATTGGTTGCAAAAATCATAAGTAATTATGTGTGTGTATGATTTTAGGTTGATCACAACGTGCTGGAAATACCGTTTTGTATTGACTAAAATCTTCTGTTGTGACTTATATTAAAAAGTTGACATTTAGTACATTAAATTTATCATGGAGCGGCATGTTTATGTATAGCCAAATAAGTTCTTCTGTGAATACAAATTTAGTCCAATATGACTCATAGGTCCAATTTCCAGCGACACTCTGATAGAGTTAACAAAATTGTGATGGACCTCAAATTTCTTGTCCATATTTGCATTTATACCTACATTAATTGGACACTTGCGAATATGGAATCAATATCAAGTACCTATTGATTGGATATAACTGGTCTGTTAATTATTCAGTATATAGAGCAACACCTGTGAAATTTAAGAGGTTCAAGCAGAAAGAAGTGACATGAAAATGGTTCAAGTCCGTACGACTTAAGCCAGCTAGGGAATAAAGTTGATGAAGAAGTCAAAGAGTTCTTTTATTTATTTGAGGATTTTCGGACGATAAGAGATGCAATATCGGGTCAATTGTCAAAGCAGTCATTTTGCTCATGTAAGAAGCGGGAACTAACAAAATTTCTCTTTGGAAATGAAAAGATAGGTGATTTGAGCTCACTGAGCGCAGACATGCACAAATTTGAATCCCATTATATCAGCAAGCTTGCAGGTAATAATTATTGTGTTCATATTTATTCCGTATGCTTCAAATCACGTGAATTTAGAACTCTGATTTGGTGAATTATATATGCTTTACTGGAGTCCTTCTCTATTTTGATACAGGGAGTGAAGTTGCTTTATTTGAGAGGTCTCCTATCAATTTTGTTGATCAGTTCTCTTGCCCCATAATCTTGTTCCAAGGATTGGAGGACACGGTACGCAGCTTTCATGAAAAGTTCTTTGTATTTCCTTTTTTTTTCTTATTCCTACTAAAAGTATTTTACATGAGCTTATGCTCACAACTTCCATTTGTATGTAAAGTCATACAAGATGAAATAATTTTAAGTTGGCTGCCAAATGTCCACTTACTACTCCCTCTGTCCCGGAAAGTTAGTCTCTCTTTTTTTGGTTGTTGGTACAAATAAACTTCGAGCAATAATTTAGGTTTTGATTATCTTAATGAGAATCTAAAAATGGTATTGATAGTATTTATAATGGTGTATCAATATCAAATTTGAAATTTTCATTAGGATTTTATTGCTCAAAGTTCATTCGTAATAACAACAAAAAAGAGGGCCAACTGTCCGGGACAGAGGGAGTATTTATTTGTGTTTCGTATTGACGACTTTTGCTGGAGATCTAAGCAAAATATTGTGATGAAAATTGGTTCACAGGTTGTGCACCCAGAGCAAGCTCAAAAAATCTATAAGGCCTTGAAGAGGAAAGGGTTACCTGTTGCTCTTGTTGAGTATGAAGGAGAATCCCATGGATTTCGCAAGGTAATTATTATTGAATATTTGTTGCGAACAAACTAGCACATGCAGCCAACTAAAGCGCTACTTTCTGTTAATATCCCCGTTTGACTTTTACACGGGTCTTAAGAAAATAATTGACTTCAAGTGCTTGTACTTTAATACTCTGGAAAATATCCTTGACAAATGTTCTAAACAGACTTTTAAGGAAAAGAAAGGGGATGCTTAGTTTGGGTTGTCCAAAGATGGAATAGCATTAGGCCTGGCGATTTTGACCCATTACCCACTAACCCGCACAACCCAACCCATTATTACCCGACCCGACCCATTTAAGTTAGCGGGTTGAAACGGGTTACCCGTCTCAACCCGTTTTAACCCGTAAACACAAATAGGTAGAATTAATAAATTTAAGCCACCCCGGCCGGAAAAATAAATGGGTCGACCCGACTCAACCCGACGACACAACCCATCTGACCCGACAACTTAAACGGGTTGTAGCGGGTCGCCCCGTTTCAACCCGCCACAACCCGACACAATTGCTAGGCCTAAATAGCATACACTAATTATTTTCAGATGCAAGGAGTATTTTTCATCCATATAATAAAAGTTCATATAATGAGGTCCTAATCATCTTTCTGTTTTAGCACGTTCTTATAAAAAAGTCTTGTTTGAAAAATTAAAGCTTATATGACTTTTGTTCATAACGTTTGGGTATCTATTCAAAAATTATTCTCCCTCCATCCCCAAAAATAGTTCTATATTCTTTTTGCTTTGTCCCCAAATGATAATCTCATTCCTAAGCTAGTGCAATTTCAAGAACGTACAAGCAAGTAACTAACCATCCTTTAAAAGTTTGACTTGCCAAATCTCGTTAAGTTTGAGTTGTCATATCTCTTTTCCAGAAGGAAGGAGTAATAATCAAAATGTTTGATTTTCAAACATGAACCCATGAGCGAGTGCGGGGATAGTACGAGTCACTCTGCTAATGTGAAGTTGTTACAAAGTAGTTTAAATTTTGGAGATTGTCTTCATAATTTCCTCCTAGGGACAAACCAAATTATCTTTTTTGGACAAAGTGAGGGTTTGGAATAATAATGTGAAATATGTCCTAACCCTTGCAGGCTGAAAACATAAAGTACACATTGGAGCAACAGATGGTGTTCTTTGCTCGTACGGTTGGAAAATTTGCTGTGGCGGATGACATTACACCACTACGAATCGAGAACTTTGATTGAGCCAGAAACGCCTCTATCACCCACCTATAACTGCTACCTTCAAGATGATGGTATTAATTTGCATTTACTCTGATTTTATATATGCATGTTAATATCTAAGTATATTACAAATTCCCCGTGTTTGTTTATTCGCTACAAAAAGCATGAAGAGGTGTACTAAGATATCTGATAGCGACAATTCAATTGAAAATCCTAAAACCGAAAGTTGTACCTTTTTGATCTTATGTCCAACTAACATACTTGCATAGCATATGATCATTAATCTTTATTCTGGTAGAACCATTTCTGGAACATAGTACTCCCTCGTATAGGTTCACCCTCCCATTTACACGGAGATTAAGAAATGGTGAAAGTGATGTAAGTGTTGTGAGTATAAAAGTAAAGTAGGAGAGAGAATGAGTGGGAGGGAATAGTAAGTTGATTGGTGTTGTGAGTATAAAAGTAAGTAGGAGAGAGAATGAGTGAGAAGAATAGTAAAAATTCTTTACCATTTTAAGAAGTGGACATATACTCTGGGACATACCAAAAAGGAAAGGTGGACATATGCTCTGGGACGGATGGAGTACCAAACTTTTTTTTTAATAGCTTGTATTATATCATTTAAGGCAATTGCCATCGTGTTACAAACTCCTATGAAGCCTATTACAGATCTATTGCCCTACCTATTACAAATTCTTATATTGGAATCTATCATAGTGATACTTGTCGCTCTAGAAATCGCTCGTAGACGTTCCTGAATGATCCCCTGTTAGCACAAGCTCCCCTTGCCTAAGGGGTACCCATCTATGGGCTGAACCAAATTCTTAAATTGGAATCTATCATAGTGATACTTGCCGCTCTAGAAATCGCTCGTAGACGTTCCTGCGCCGTCTGGTAGTCTGCTTGGAGTAGCCTCCTTGCCATAGACGTCCTCTCATCTTCAGAATGATCCCCTGTTAGCACAAGCTCCCCTTGCCTAAGGGGCACCCATCTATGGGTATGGGCTGAACTGATAACACAGGTTCTCCACAAACTCCTCGTAAGGAGGCGAACCTGGGACCTCCAGAGTGGAGGCCACTAAGGCTGTTAAACGAACCGAGCCCGTTCGAGCTCGGCTCGATAAAGCTCGGTTCGAATGGGCTCGAAGTGCTATTCGAGCTCGAGCTTGAACCGAGTTTTCGAGCTCGAATTTTTATCGAGCCGGCTCGTGTTCGGCTCGTTAGAGCCCGGCTCGTGTTCGGCTCGTTTAAATCACGCATAACTAGAGCTCGGGCTCGGCTCGATAAGCTCGTTAACACGGGTTATTTTGTTTGCGTTTGGCTCGAGCTCGGCTCGGCTCGTTAAGCTCGAGTTCGACTAAATAATCATCATTATTACTTTTGTAATGAATACATATACATTATATGTATATACAACATTGTACAAGGAATAAATCATAACTAAAATATTTTTATCTTCAAAATGAATCAAACAACAATAATTGTACAACAACTAAAATTAATTTAATTTTTATACATTCATATAATGATCATATAGCGACTATACACATACAATACAATAATACAATATAGATTGTATAACAACTAAAATTAATTTATTCTATGCACATTCATTATGAAAACGTAGAGATATATATACACAATAGTCGGGTTTTTTTTTTCAAAACTAATTTATTATTTTCAAATGTACACATATTTGTCTTATATTATTTTTCTCATTGAAATAAAAAATAAAATTAACATCTATTATTGTAGTTATATATGCAAGTATATTTAATTACTCAAATATAGAATGAACAAAATGTTTATCATTTACACATACACACACATATATATTTCACATATAAATGCGTTTGCATGTAGAATATATATATATATATATATATATAGGTGCTCAAATGAGAACCTAAATATCGTGAGAACCGTGAGAAACAATCATAACCATTAGATTAGAAAAAAAATCAAGGGTCCATATGTTATGTTAGATACAATTGATACACTTAGATACATTACAAAAAATTCGATATTACACTTGGATACAATAGGTTAATAAGTATTGTATCTAAGTGTTGCACTTGGATACACTATGTTAAAAACTAATGTATCCAATTGTTTTTCGAAAATTAACTAATGTATCCAAGTGTATCAAATGTATCTAACATCTGGACCCTTGATTTTTTTTTCTTCTAATAGGTTATGATTGGTTCTCACGGTTCTCATATAAAATGGTTCTCACAGGAGCGCGACCCTATATATATATATATATATAGAGTGCCGATCCTATACGGACTTAATCCGTACGCACCCTTTAATTTTTTTCAAGTCAAATAGTTTGACTCTCTATTTCTCTCCCTCCCTAGTAAGCTGTAATTCCGATCCTTTCTCGCTTTTAAACTCATTTTCACCCACACCTAAAGCAACAATAGCAGAGAGATAGAGAAAGCACTCGGTGCCTGAGGAATTGAAACCACAGTGTCCATCGCCATCACTTTCCCCGTTCATCAGATAATTTGTTCTCACCGCTCTAACCTTTCTTCTTCTTCTTCGACTTACAAACTGAATTTTTTTTCTTCTCCTTTGCAAATTGAATTCACATAACGAATTGCAAATGGCTGAGAGGAGACCTTACAAATCAAAAAGAGAGAATCCAATTTTGTAACAATCCTATTTCGAATTTGCGAGAGGAAGAATCGAATTCACGAGAGGAGGAATCGCAATTTCATAACTCTAGTATTGTTGTTAATGAAAGAGATTTGAAATTAAAGAAAGAAGAGATTGAACGCAGATGAAGGAAGGGGATATCGAGCGGGGCAAGAACTTCTGTTTTAGCGTAAAAGAAAAAAAAGCGTAGTGTATTTTCGTCGGGTGCGTACGGACTCGTCCGTATAAGATTTACTCTATATATATATATATATATATATATATTATTTATGTATATGGTATAGTAGATATTATATATACATACATGTAACACATATTTATATACATAAATATATGTATGTATGATATGTGTGTGTCTATATGGAATATTAGATGATATATATATATATATATATACACATACATACATATAGCACATATTTATATACATTATTATATACTCCCTCTATCCTGCCCGATTTAGGACATTTTGACATTTTTAGTGTCATACTCGACGTAGTACGACCAAAAAATAGAAAGATAATATTACTTTTGTTCTCATAACCTCCTCCATTCATTCTAGTTCCCCTTAAGTCGGGCGGGACGAAAGCCGTATATGTGTGTGTATGTATGATGTATGTATTATATGTATATATACATACATGTAACATATACTATATTATACACCTAGCGTAGCGTACGTTTTACTAAATACAGTTGACTAAGTATAATAGCGTCATTTAAATGCTATATACTAACCAGAAAATTTGTCTGACTTTGACTTTCATGGTCAGCTCCATAAAACGTTGACCACAATATGAAAACCTACATATCCCTATGCAATTCAAAAATTGTTATGAATTCACCGTTAGAATACGGTCGGCCTTAACTTTTAAATATAATTGTTAAAACAAATAGTTAACTATTAATAGTTAAATATAATAGTTAGCTATTTATAGTGAAATATAATAATTAACTATAATTATTAACTACCTTAGTAACTATTTGTTCTTACAAAAAAATTACCATAGTAACTATAATAGTTAACTATAATAGTAAAACTATTTGAATTTTGGTTATGTAGAGTCAAACTATTTGAATTTTGATTAATATTTTATGTAAATTATTAATTTACATAATTTATTAATGATTTAACAACCATTTTTAAATTTTTATGAGAATTAATAATTTAGTGTAAAATATAAGTTAAAGTTTAAGTAAATTTGATAAGTAAATATAAAATTTGGGACAGAAGGAGTATATTACAACCTGATGGTATATATACGATTCAATTAATCGTTTATAATATGAGAAGTTAAATGAACAAGAGCTTTTCAAAAAAAAAAAAAAAAAAAAAAGTAAACAGGAGGTTACATTTGTAAATTAGACACGTTTTGAGATTAAAAAAAGAGAAAAAAAAATAGTGTTTTTGTTTAAAATGCAGAGAATACTTACCAGAGCTCGGTAAGGCTCGAACTCGAGCTCGTTTGATTTCATAATTTTCAGAAAAATGTTTAAGCTCGAGCTCGGCTCGTAAAGGCTCGAGTTCGAACAGCTCGTGAAAAGCTCGCGAGCATAAGGCTCGAACTCGAGCTCGTTTGATTTCATAATTTTCAGAAAAATGTTTAAGCTCGAGCTCGGCTCGTAAAGACTCGAGTTCAAACGGCTCGTGAAAAGCTCGCGAGCGGCTCGAAACTCGATTCGAGTCGAGCTCGAACAAGGAAAATGGGCTCGAGCTCGAGCTCGATAAAAGCTTGAGCTCGACAATTCGTTAACGAGCTCGAGCCCAAAACTCCAAAGCTCGGCTCGGCTCGTTTACAGCCCTAGAGGCCACTTACTTATTGGGGAATGGGGGAGGGGGAATCGAACACGGGACCTCCCGAAGGAAAGTCCATGCTCATACCACTAGGCCAGACGGCTTGGGTGGAGTACCAAACTTTGGTGAAGCCTTTTGGATAGTTGTAAATCTATGTTGTTGTAGTGAAACTGGTTTGGGAACATCTATGATTATTATGATTGCACATTGCAGAAGCAAAATGATTTTCCTGGTCTAATTTTCTGTTTTCAGGGTGGTATAACCTGTAATATGAATTTATTTGTTGTATAGACATTTACTAATGAAAAACAAATAAATAAATTTAATGAGTACCCAAGGAAGGCCAAGGGGTGACATTTGAATTTTGTCGGTGTGGGAAAAATAATTAGAAGTTAGGTTCTCTGTCAATTTTATCTTGAATTATGGAAGACATTACCCTAGTGGCATGTGTGGGTTTGGTGGATTAGGTTAAATTCATGCGCAACTCTTTTTAGCTGATTATACATTCTTTTGTAATTGTTGTTTGTCTTTTTTACTCTTTTGGAGTATTACATATTAACTTTACGAATTTGATTAATAAAATTTTGTCTTTAACGATTCCGTATGATTTGAGGAATTTTATTACTCTCACATTACAATAAACACAAAATATCGAGGGAAAAATATTTTTTTTACCCTCGCTTTAGTGTGAAATGTGCTTTTAAAATGCAGAGTGATATTTTTGTAAATAAGTGGAACTTTTTTACAACTTGCGGTGGCATTTTTTGTAAATAATTGGAATTTGTAGAAACTCGCATGACATTTTTTGACCATGTAACAAAAATTCTTCAATACTACAACGTGCACTTTCTAACACTATGCACTTGTTTCAGCACTTATAAAACTCGCCTATCATTTTGACAATGTAACAAACATTTTTCAATATTACAACAAACGCTTTTTAGCATTAGGACAAGTACTTGTTTCGACATTACCACCGGCATTATATAACACTACGACCGGGAATTCTTAAGACTACAACCTACAATTCTTAACACTACAAGTGGCAGTCCTTCACACTACAACTAAAAGTGTCAGTTTGAATGTTTATAAGTGCTGGTTCGAATGTTTTATAAGAGACACTTTCTAATATTAGATCTGACAAATGATAATATTAGAGCAAACAATTACGGAAAAACGTTTTTCCATCTCTTGGTGTAAAGCAGGTTTCATAGACTGACTATAAAATCAAAATAATTTCCCTTTTAGTGGTCGTTTTACTGAGTCGGTTTTATGAAAAACTTGTTTTATAGTAAGAGATGGAAAAACGCTTTTCTGTAATTACTGCTCTAATATTATCATGTGCATTTCTAATATTAGAAAGTGTATGTTCTAATACGAAACTTATAAAACAATCAAACTCTCACTGATAAAATCATTCAAACCGAAACTTTTAATGGTATTGTTAAGGATTACCGGTTGTAGTGTTAAGAATTGCCAGTTGTAGTGTTAATAATTGCTGACTGTATTGTTAAATAATGTCGGTGATAGCGTTGAAACAAGTGTCTATTCTGGTGTTTAAAAATGCTTGTTATAGTTTTGAAAAATGCATATTACATTATCAAAAAGTGTCATGTGAGTTTTTATAAGTTCCGAAATAAATGTCTGTCTCAGTGTTAAAAAGTATTTGTTGTAGTATTGAAAAATGTATGTTATAGTGTTAAAAAATACCAGGTGAGTTTTTATAATTACAAAAATGCGACAACACGCTGTAAAAAAAGTTTCATTTATTTACAAATATATATATATATATATATATATATATATATATATGTGTGTGTGTGTGTGTGTGTGTGTGTGTGTGTGTGTGTATACTCCACTCGTCTCATTTTAAACTTCAAAGTCAATGAAAAAAATGTCAATTTCATCGTTGCTCGCTCAAAAAATTACTCTCATTTTCAAAATAAAGGCTACAAAATCATTAATTTTCCAATTATAATCTAGCCTTAAAATATTTAAAAAGCAAATGAGATTATTGAGGGAGTATTGCTTAATAACATCGACAAATCAGACACAAATGACCAGTTCTCAAATGCGGCGGCCGCACCACGTGCGGCGGGTATGCCCACGGGTCGGCCCGCCCGGCTCCAGCTCCTTCCCCCTCCCCATTGTGACACGTGTCCTTTAAAAAAAAAAAAAAAAAACCCCATTAACTTTAAAATGCTATATCTTGAGATTTATAACTCAGAAAAAAAATTAAAAATACCGTTTGTGTTCGTCTCGACGAGACGAATAAAACTACATAGGTCATGATATGGTTTGATTTTTTTTTTAAACATTTTTTTACACACAAAAGTTTTGAGTTGCTTGTCAGCTGAGATGTAACACTCTGTTCTAATAAAAGTAACAGTTTCATATTCAAAAAGTAACACTTTTTACAGTCAAATGTAACAACAATTTTACAAAAAAAAAAAAAAAATGGGTTTGCATTTCAATTGTTACTTTCTCAATAAAAAATTGTTACATTTCAGATATAATGTTACATTTGAAAAAGTGTGACATTAGTTTAATTGTCAATTTTTATGTTATCTTTAATCTATTGCAGCAAAAATATGGTACATTTTTTTTTAAAAAAAATGTTACATTTGAAAGAAAAAAGTGTTACATTTCGTTATAATAAGTGTTACTAAGTTCGGAGGAAAAAAAGTTTTGGGTGATAAAAAAAAAAAAAATCGAAAAAAAAAATACCAAAAAAAAAGGGTTGAACTGGCACCGTTAGACATGGCCAAACACGGGTACGGGACGGGTTATACGGGTACGGGTCCGGTTCTCAAAATGAAAGACCCAGAACCGAACCGTGAATGGTACAGGTGCGGGTACGGTTCAGCCACGGGTCAAGCGGGTACGGGTCCACGGGTCCGTACGGGTCTGCCCTTTAAAAAAAGTGTTAAATTTTGACAAAATCTGTTATATTGTTACAGATTCTGTTAAAAAACTAACATAATTTGTTTAAAAAGTAACTGTTATCTGTTAAAATCAATGAGATGTTATTTTTTAAACACATTCTGTTAGAAAACTAACAAAATTTGAAGGTTTTGACGGGTCTGACACGGGTCCGCACGGGTACAGGTTTGCACGGGTACGGGTTTTGGGAAGGTGGAACCGGAACCGAACCGCATCAAACACGGGTACGGTTCCGACGGGTCACGGGTCTTGTACGGGTCCGGTTCTTACGGGTCTAATCCGGGTCCGGTTCCACGGGTCGCCACGGGTCCGGGTCCGGGTTGGCCATGTCTAGTTAGACATGGCCAAACACGGGTACGGGACGGGTTATACGGGTACGGGTACGGTTCTCAAAATGAAAGACCCGGAACCGAACCGTGAATGGTACGGGTGCGGGTACGGTTCAGCCACGGGTCAAGCGGGTACGGGTACGGGTCCACGGGTCCGTACGGGTCTGCCCTTTAAAAATAAGTGTTAAATTTTGACAAAATCTGTTATATTTTTACAGATTCTGTTAAAAACTAACAGAATCTGTTTAAAAAGTAACTGTTATCTGTTAAAATCAATGAGACGTTATTTTTTTAACACATTCTGTTATAAAACTAACAAAATTTGAAGGTTTTGACGGGTCTGACACGGGTCCGCACGGGTACGGGTTTTGGGAAGGTGGAACCGGAACCGAACCGCATCAAACACGGGTACGGTTCCGACGGGTCACGGGTCTTGCACGGGTCCGGTTCTTACGGGTCAAATCCGGGTCCGGTTCCACGGGTCGCCACGGGTCCGGGTTGGTCATGTCTAGGCACCGTCGCACATTGTGCGGCGGTTGTACAGGAGACACCCTCGACACAAATTATGGAGTGAATGAGACATTTCCTTCTTGACTTCTTTTCCTAACAAGCCAAGCAGCAATGTGCATATCTTTTTTTTTTTTTCCGCCGGTGTTTAATAATTAATTCTTTGGTAGCACACCAATTTTGAACTGAAATTGTTTTAAGACTCAAATGAAGTTGTACAATACTCCTACAATTATCTAAATCAAAATAATACTTATAACCGTAAGAAAATACTCCTATTTATAATTTATTTTCATTACATAATTTCTAAGTCTCTTGACTCTTGCTGATGTGAAAAAAGTTTAGAAAGGGTAGTTTGCTCTCACCACTCAACTTCCATAGTTGACTTGAATATGCCCAAAAACAGTACACCAGTTCATGGACCATAAAACTATCTGACAATTAGTGGTTGAAGTTTACAAAAAAATTAAATATTTGTACAATTTTTCTTTCTTACATTAATTTCATTTGTTTATTTTCGTCTGAAGAGGACCATCTAGATCGAGATTTTCACATGTTAAGGATTTTATATATATATATATATATATACTATATTTTTTTTTTTGGGGGGGGGGGGGGGTATCAAAATGTTAAAGGATATTTTAGAGAATTCCTCATGTAACTAATCGTGTAGGGATAAGAAAATATTTTGGCCTATCTTAATTTCTTTTACCTTGTTTTACAGAAAATATATTTGATTTAGAAGTATCTTCCACGGAAAGTTAAGTCACTTTTTTCATCATTGGTTTGAATGAAAGTTGAACAATAACTAATATTGCTTTTAATTATTTTAATAAAAAACTAAAATTTGTTATTGACACACAATTATAAATATTATTAATAATAAGTTATACTAACTTTTTATTAAAATAAATAAAATTAATTTATATAATTGCTCAAAATTCAGGTAAACTAACAATAAAAGAAGACTATTTTTTCTAAACAGATGGAATATTAAGTTTTACTTGAAACGTGAATTATCTTTAAACTGGGAATGATATGTGACACGAACATTTTGCTAACTTGATCGCGGTTAGACACATGTGAATTTGATCCATTTTAATTTTGGCAGTCTATATTTACAAGTTAATCGGAGTTATTCCAATTATTTTATTTTATTGCTTATCCAAATTTATAATGAGACTGTAGAACTACCATACTTGTTGCATTAAACCATCACAATTCTAATGTCTTACTCCCTCCGACCCAAAATGATCTTCATACTTTTTTCGCCGTTACTACAAAGGATCTTTGAGCAACAATTTTATGTTGACTCAATTGTACTAATGGAAATCTAAAACTTGTTATTGACACACCATTAACATTACTATCAATAACAAGTTTTAGATTTTCATTAGGATAATTAAATCAACCTAAAATCATTACTCAAACTTCCTTCGGAGTAACGTCAAAAAAAATAGGAAAAACTGCAAATATAGTACCTGAACTATTGGGGTTATTTTGGATTTGGTACCTGGACTCTCATTTTTTGCACCCGTCATACCCAAACTCTAATTTTTACTGTATCCGTCATACCTACCACTAACGACATCCATTTTTCTCAGTTAAGTCATCATGTGACCATACACGTAATCAATTTTGCAGGGGTAAAATAGGAAGACAATGTGACTTTGGGTTTGATTTTCCTCCTGACCTTAAAGCAATTCTTTCAGCTGGGTTACCAATCGGACTTGGGTTTCCCGACTGGCGCTCCACCGGATTAGCTCGACACCAACAACGCGCCTCCCTTGATTTATCCATCGCTGCTATTTCATTTCACATCGCCCAGAACGCTCTTTGGTCTAAATCTTGGGGACAACGGCCTAGAATTTGGGTTTGCGTTTGTTTGGTCCCCCCGTTAAATTTTGTAATTGGGGATTTTTCAGAATTGAAGAACATTCCAAAATTGGTTTGTTTGGCCCCCCGTTAAATTTTTTTCGATGAAACCAAAACCCAATTGTTTTTTCTCTCACTAGAATTTGGGTTTGCGTTTTTGGTTGTTTCTCTCTCTAGAAATTTGGGTTTTGGGTATATGCTGATATAATTGATGTTAAGTTTAATGCCTTTGAAATTAGGGATGTTTAATTTAATGGGTTAAATTAACAAGTTCGTAATTCCGAGACGGAGCGAGAAAGAGTTGAGCTAAAGCTTTTGGCCCAAGCCATACAACCTGCGCATGTTCTGATGTTAAGGCATAGGCTTTAAGCTAATGCCATATCAAGTATTTTGAGTGGGCCAGACTTGGGAAAAAATAACATTGTTTGGCTAGGAAGGACTCATGTTTTGGCATGGAGAAGAGACCTTAGGCAGTAAGGTTGTTTAGCTCCCTTCGTATTAATGTTAGGATACTAGGAAGTATAAATACTCCTTCCGTCCTAATTTAATTCAGAAGTTCAATTACTCAGAAAATAAGAGAGATCAATAATTCTAGATCTAGGGTTTTGCATAGCTAGGAACTTTGTGATTAAAGTTCATGCAAACATAGATTAGTGTGATCATCTTCTTGTAATTGTTTCTCCGCCATAATAATTTGTTTCCCTTTGCCCGTGGAGGTAGCCAATAGAGATTGGTGAACCACGTATATTCTGTGTTGATTTGCGTTCATTATTATTTATCTCTTAGGTCTGATTTACTAACAATTGAGAACCCTCTTCTTCTTCTTCTTCTCTGTTTTTGTTTGGGGTTTTGAAAGGGGGCAGGTGTTTATGGGGGATCTTCACGTAGATAACGGCGAGCATTGCCGTTCGGAGCGAGTCCTCCATTTTCTCTGCCATTCGCTTTCAATTACGGCCGAAGCTTGGGTTGCTGCCGGCGAATTCGGCAAAGAGGGGGAGCGGTTTAATTTTGTTTTGATTTGGGGAAATTGATACCCCTCTAATCAATTTAACGCCTTTGTTTTGATTTGGGGAAATTGCTGCCGGCGAATTCGACAAGCTCACTTCGTATTCATTTGTCAAGACTTCGCAACCTGAAGAAGGGTTCGATGATAAAGATGAGGGAGAAACATGGTGGATATTGAAGGTCGGGTCGAAGGTCCGGTCCATGGTTGACTAGCAATTCCAGTTGAAGAGTCTGGGAGACCAGCAATTCCAGTTGAAGAGGGTTTTGGGGAAGAAGGGGGTGGGGATATTTTTGAATTGACATCTTTACCCTTAAAATTTAGTCACATGTATGGCACATGACTAACTTAACGGAAAAAAGTGGATGTTGTTAGTGGTAGGTGTTGGGTATGCTTACTTCTTAACCCTCCTACATGTTAGAATTGATTGATACCACTACCTATTAATATTTTATGGACTTTAGGACCCTATGTAAGAAGTTTTACAACTTTAATTTTTAGCTTAGTCCATTTTTTTAGTATAGGCTTAGAACATAGGACTTGGAGCGAAAAGGAATGAAGATCCAAGCGTCAGTGGTTACTGCGCAGGACTACTCTGCGCGGGACACCACTGCGCATGTATATCCTGCGCAGCATTCTTCCTCAGTTCAATTCATTCAGATCACCTAACTTGGAAAACGCTTTAAAGATGTACGCTTTCAAAAGTGCTGAGGTGTGCAGATACGACAAAGCAAGCACACTCAGCAGATCCAACGGTGGAGACGCGCTTAAAAGAAATATTTCAAATGAAGACAGCTGTCAACCTTCTAGAAGAAGCTCTTGAATTTGGTCTTCATGATCAGTCTCCAACGGCTCTAAAACACCTGCGCACCAATCATATTGTGACAGGTCATCAACTTTGATTAGAGCCCCAACGGCTATAAAGGACATCTGCGCACCAATCATAATGTGCCAGCTCATCGTCCTTGCTCAAAGCTCCAATGGATATATTCAAGCTCTCAGCTATAAATAGCCAGCTCATCTTCATTTCCAAGTTGCTAGAGTTTGTGCTCTCTAATATCCTTGAAGTTCTGAAGATTGCTGCTTACTATTCACAGATTCAAGATCAACCTTCAAACCTTCATACCTTCAAACTCCTGCCCAGATCCTAAGCCTTAAATCGCCAGAATTCTTCGTGCTCTTCATCTCATAGATTTATAGAGCCCAGAATTTCTGAACACACACACACACCTCTTGAAGCTTCGATCATTTAGATCTTACTTCTTGAGATATACCGGTTTAGTCTAGGATTTGTTCTTCATAGATTATAGATCTTTGAGATAGTTTGTGTTTCATTATTGTATCTTGTAACTCTCTCATATAATAAGATCTCCATTAGAAAATCCAAGACTAACCATCTTGGTAGAGGACGTAGATCTTTCATTGATCGAACCTCTCCAAATAGCTTGTTCTTTATTCTCACTATTTACTTCCTGCTTAATCATTTCTGAATTACTGCTTTGTTTGATCTTATTAGATTGCTATTGTTGCTGCTGTGTTTGTTATTGCTTATTGCCTTAGAACCTTTTATCCAACTCTTTAAGCCAAAACTTAGTGCGTGCGTTTTCATCTCTGCGCAGCTTTTTACTGGGCAGGTGCTGCTTAAACTTCCGCTGTGCGTTTCACACTCTCTGCGCGCGATACTTAGCTTATTTGAGAACTGTGCGCATAAGCCATTGATTTGCAAAAGGGTTTGAAAAGAATTTTAAAACGCTATTCACCCCCCCTCCCCCCCTCTAGCATTTTTCATACCCTTGTTGCCCCTTTGGGACCAACAGTAGGTATGACGAATACAGTAAAAATTAGAGTTTGGGTATGACGGGTGCAAAAAATGAGAGTCCGGGTACCAAATCCAAAATAACCCCAATAGTTCAGGTACTATATTTGCAGTTTTTCCAAAAACGTATGAAGATAATTTTGGGACAGAGGGAGTATATAACACTCTGATTGCAAGCTAAGATACTATCGTATCATTTTGGCCATGAACGAAAATTTTCTTTTCATGAACGAATCCGTGAACGAAAATTGGTTCGAGCTATATGTGTATTTTATAATTTTCTCATTTTTAAAATTATATTATCTAAATAAAAATATTTAAAATAATTATAATTTCTTTTTCTCTATAAATAGAGTCTAATTTTGTAATATTTGACATAATTTTTAATATTTTACTATTTAAAAATGATTTAAAAATTTAATTGTATATATTTTACATAATTTTAATATTTTATATATTTAAGTTTTTTTTTTTGCGCCAAACGACGTCGTTTGTGTCAAAATATAAAAAACGTTTACTTTCGTTTTTTCTTATAAATAGAGTTGAAGATTGCCAAGGCCAAGGTTATGTACATCTCTTCTTCCATACTTCCTCTCTCTATAATTAGCAAAAAAAAAATCAAGATTTTTTGTGTGTGTGTTGTATTTTGTCATGTGTATAATGCTTTAAATATCGTAATTTGACGTTTATTTATGAGTGTTTAATTTTCAATGTTATTCAATTAAGTTAAATAATAAAATAAATGACATTAATTAAAAACAATATTTTAATTATTTATATTATAATTTTATAACATTAAATTTCTAATTTAAACTATTTATGTGAACGAAAATTCGTTCACCACTACAAAATGTAAATTGGCGTGAACGAAATTTCGTTCACAGGCAAGTTTGTGGTGAACGAATAATTCGTTGACCATTGTGCATTCTCTTAGTAGTATCGAAAGAGACAAGTCAAAATAGGGTTCATGAATATAGATATAAAGATATACGTATATCTTTATGGTCTGCATTTCTATTATGAGTCCCTTTCCTTTGAGTTTCCAGAATCTTTGTGCAATTGGATTAGGATTTAGTCAATTCCTATTCCCAAACACCACCACTTCATGAACATCTTCTCCCGCATAAAGGACCATGCATATGATTGAAGTTTAATCAGGACCATTCATTTTTTCAGTATTAATATTGTGAACGACTAAACCCACCCGTAGGGATAAATTGTTGAGACGTCATTATCATTCCAATCCCATTAAAAATACTGAATGATATTTTTATTAATAAATGTGTTAATCTAATTACAATAGTGATATTTAGAACTGAATTTCATGAGAATTGGAGTTTCGATAATCTTTTATAAACCTGACTATCAACATTTAAACGCATCTACCAAGGGTCTCTTGGCCCAATGATATCCGGGTGTGTGGGTAAAGCTTCCACTTAGGTGGAGGTCATAGGTTCGACTCCCTCTAGGAGCAAGTTATCCGTGAATTGCTTTCGAAAAATAAAATAAAATAAAATAAATTATCCGTGAAAAACAAAATATTCATTTAAAGTTCCGGAAAAGGAGGAAAAAGATTGTATAGTGCATGTCATTTCCATTCGTCTTATCCCCACTATAAAATTAAAATATCCTAACTTCTTACTTACCCACGTTAAAACCCTAATACTTGCTGTATTTCGCTTGACGCAGAAAACTTAGAAAATACTCCATCCGTCTCACCACGCTTGACACCCAAGAGGTGAGCACAATAACTAAGGAAAAAGAATAAAATAAAAAAAACGTGTGGTAGAAAATGAAGAGAGAGAATGAGTGAGGTAAATAGTATTGTTGGTTGAATAAATTGAGTGGTGAAAAATGAAGAGAGAGAATGAGTGGTGAGGTAGAGTGAATAAAAAAATTATAAAAAATAAGCTATTTTGGGAAGTGTCAAATGAGCTGAGACGGACCAAAATAGAAATAAGTGTCAAGTGAGCTGTGACGGAGGGAGTATTTTATTTCTTTTATCCCGAAAAATTTATCTTACTTTAATTTTTTTATAGTTAATGTAAATAAAATTTAAGTAATTATTAGTGTTAATTTAATAACCAAAATAAAATATTAAAAATTATTATTGATAAATCACTTAATGATTTATCAATTATAATTTTTAAAATTTTATTAAAAAATGATAAGATTAACATCAATGTTTGATTAAAAAATCATTTATGTTGAATCATAATAAAATGAAACAAACTTTTTTTTTTTGGGGCGGGGGGACAGAGAGAGAAGAAGGAGTATTAAATTATTGGCAAAACTCATATTTTGGTCACTGAACTTTTGACTATTTTCAAATGTGCTCATTGAACTTTATTTTTTCAAATGTCATTATTAAACTTTTTTGTTATTTCAAATGTGCTCATTCCGTCCATAAAATCACTAAAAATATAACCAAAGTTAGTTGTCAGATGAATAATTTTCCACAAAATTTGTTATGGCGTTAACTTATAATTAATGAAGAAAAAGTAAAACAAATGCCCAATAAAGCCTTTGTTAACACCAATATGCTGACCCTCACACCACCCCACTTTGTCTTCCCCATTTCCCCTTCTTCAATCTTCCCCCCACCCACTTTTCCTCCTTCTGTCTATTCTTAAATCTGGCAGCTCTAATCTCCATCTCCCCTTTCATACTTTTTGCACCAACAAAGAAAACCCATTTCACCACCACTTACACCCACCTGCACCCCCCACCCCACAAGGCCACCCTCTTCCCTCCGGACAACCCGTTTCCTTTCACCGCCAATACTTCCTTCCTCTAATTCAGATTTCACCCCCCACCCCCATCCTCCTCGCACTTGTCACACACACTAACACACGGTCGATATCCCGTCCACCAGGGTCGCATGCCCACAACCGCACCCGATTCTCCTCGGATTATCCAAAATTCTCATAATCGATTTCCTTCTAGCCTCCCAAGCTCGGATTTGGAAACCCATCTCAAAACAAAAACTAGATCTGATAATATCATTTGTTTATGTGGGTTTTGATTTGTTAGATTTTGAATGTGGGAGTGTTGAAATCTGTTTTTGAATGGCGATTTCCGTGATTTTGTTCATTAATGCGAGTTTGAGAAATGGGTTTGTACAGATTTGGGTGAAGCCCGGAAACCATGGAGTTTGAGTGCCTGGGTGAAGCCCAGAAACCATGGAGTATGAGCGCCAGCCTGGGTGAAGCCCAAAAACCATGTTAGTTGTGAGGTCATACAGTTAACATTCGTTACAAAATTAACGCATTTTTGGATGGAGTGAGCACATTTAAAAAAATGGAAAAGTGTAATGATGATATTTCAAACAAAAAAAAGTTCAGTGAGCACATTTGAAATTGAGCCATAGTTTAGTGACCAAAATATAGGTTTTGCCTAAATTATTCCAAATTTACTTATTCAACCGCTTTATAACGGAAGTGGATTAATTGGTTCGTAGCGAGAGGAGCACCATGGGAGCATGCACCTCCAAGCCACCCAAACACAACCCTTACGCCACCAGGGATCAAACCCCTCTCCCACCCCAAACTCCCTCGGAAAATGATTCAGAGGACGTCCGGCATCGAAATTCGGTGCTCCCATTTTACACACCCAGTCCCGCTCGCTACTTGAAGTCTCTCTCCCGAAAATCTTCCGTTGGCCGCAGTGCTAATTCGACGCCGCGTAGATTCCTTAAAGGTCCTTTTCCGCCACCGTCGCCGGCGAAGCACATAAAAGCGTTTCTCTCAAGGCGGAACGGGACTGGGAAGACGAAAAATGCAGGGGAGGAGGAGAGTGAGGCGGCGGGGGTAGGATTGGAATTGGACAAGAGTTTTGGGTACTCGAACAAGTTCACGAGAAGGTACGAGGTCGGGGAGGAGGTTGGGCGAGGGCATTTCGGGTATACTTGTTCCGCCGTGGCCAAGAAGGGGGAGCTTAAGGGTCAGAAAGTCGCCGTCAAAGTCATCCCCAAAACCAAGGTCCATCCATCCTCTTAATTTGTGGTTCAAAATTAACATGTTCAACTTGTTTATGTTAATTTGATTAAACTTTGACTATGAAATCATTATTGATAGTTCACTTAATATTTAGTACAATGATCAAAATTTAAATTTAAGATCTAAAACATACTCCATCCCGGATAGATGTTTCGATTTTTTTTTATTTTCCAATTTTTTTCTTGTTTGTTTTAATGAGCTTTTAGCAATAATTGTAAGTTCATATTATTATCCTAATGAAAATTTTAAAATGTTATTGATAATATTTATAATGGTTTATCATTAACAAGATTTAGATTTTAATTAGGATAATTAAATTAATTTATAATTATTGCTCAATATTCATTCAAGCAAACAATAAAAAAGTGAGAACATCTTTCCGGTACGGAAGGAGTAACAAGTGTATGTAAATGGCAGGTTTTTTTTTTTTTTTTTTTTTTTTTTTTTTTATGTTTGAAACTGTAAACTGTAGTTTGATACTGTCTTATGTGACTTTTAAATAAGGAAATGCAATAATCTTTTCCGGATTGATAGAATAATTTATTCAATTTAGTGATGGCTGGATCAAAATGAAAATAATTTACTAAAGTACAAGAAGTACAGTTGTACCTGTACCATTATTCTTACTTCAGTCTTTATGATAATATATTGAGCGTGATCCGTGGATCTAAAGTATCATTGTCTTTTTAACTTAATTTGTTTATATATCTAGACTTGTCGTATCTCTAACTCCATGATTCAAAGCTTCCTTCTTATTTTCATTTTCTAGGATTTAACAAATTTTCCCCCCCTTTTACAAGTCTCTGTTGCTTAGTAGGAGCAAAAGATAAGGTGATGGTTGGAAGTTATGCAATATTGTTTTTGCAGTAGCATTAAAAAATGTGTGACATGTAAGGTTGAACTTATACCATATTGTTTAATCACTAATACTGACAACACGTGGAGTGGGTTTCAGAGTTTTCTTCCTAATTTGCAGCCATTGATCAGTCTGATAATGGAACCTGAGGTTCAAGATCAGATGTAGGGACTAATATGTTCATTTCAAATTTTATAATTTGTGTCAAGATAAGAAGCAAATCAGAAGTCTGCATCAGCGACAGTGTAGTTGCGTAATGAATGCTGATTACAAATCAAAGCTATTTTAGCTATTTGCGTAACTTTCCATCTGAAACCATTGCATAATAATTGTTCAAATTAATGTCTTCTTGACTTTATTGACTCAGTTTCCAAGTAGCTCTCTGGTCCCAAAATGAAAAAATGTTTGTAACACTTAATGCTTCTTGGTCTAAAGGGAGAGGACTGATTACTGTTAAATAACTAACCAAATGGGAGGTGTATTGAGTAGCGCAGTTTGCTTATGAACGGGGCGTGGGGACCAGTGCCGACTACTATGATATGAAGTTATGAACCATTTGTCTATTTTCAAGGCATAGGCAGCTAGGCCTACAGTTTATGAGTAAAACCTTAGCCCATGGTTAGGACTTTATGCATGCTTGGCCTTATACTTTACAATTTCCATTAATCACGAGCTGGTTAATATGGCATAAGTTCAGAACACCCCTTAAGACAAGTTACTGTTATATTACAACAAGCATTTTTAACTCACAAAAAAATTGTCTCACCTCCTGCCATTGAATTCAAAGAGATCAGCCATTAAAAGATGGGTTTGCGTAAATTAGCTTACTTCCATAACTGGAAAGTCAACTAGGTGGATTTTGTTGGTCACCCTCTATAGCTGTCACATTTATCAGAAAGGCTTCTTTCAAAAAAAAAAAAGCTAGAAAACTTCTATGCTGAGACCCAGGATTAAAATAGAGCTTGTGTTTAAAGTATTACGTATAAATACAATTTTAAAAATAAAGAATCATAATGTGAAACATCGATTAAGTTTTGCTAAGGGACCTGTCTGTGGTTTCTTGATCATGGGATAAACTATCTTCTCCTGAAAAGGGAAAAGTGTGAAGTATTTTATTTTCTGTTTGCTACGTCTGATAGAACTGCCTTCCCATATTATTTTTTTACTTGTGTATCTGATTCACCTCCATTCTGTTGCCAGATGACAACAACTATTGCAATTGAGGACGTGAGACGAGAGGTGAAAATATTGCGAGCTTTAACAGGACATAGCAACCTTGTACAATTCTATGATGCCTTTGAAGATCATGAAAATGTGTACATAGTAATGGAGTAAGTCAAGCTCTAGGCAATGCATTCTGTTTAAATTCCATATTAAGTAATTATGCGTTTCCTGCTGAACAAGAAGTATTTGAGGTGAAAAATGGAAATCTTGGATGGTTTATTTCAGCAATTGGTACTAAATTCATATACTCCCTCCGTCCCACCTCACTTGACACCCATGAGGTGGGCACAATAACTAAGGAAAAAAATAAAATAAGGAAAATGTATGGTGAAAAATAAAGAGAGAGAATGAGTGGGGTAAATAGTAGTGTTGGTTGAATAAATTGAGGGTGGAAAATGAAGAGAGGGAATGAGTGGTGTGGTAGAGTGAATATAAAATTATAAAAAGTATGCTATTTTGGGAAGTGTCAAGTGAGCTGGGACGGACCAAAATGGAAATAAGTGTCAAGTGAGCTGGGACGGAGGGAGTATACTCCTCCTCAGAACTGTATGTGCACCGATATTGCAAGTATAAATGCTACTATTATATTTCAGACCACATGAAATTAACCACTACTCCTGCATATTTCAGGTTCTGTGAAGGAGGGGAGTTGTTGACTAGAATACTTTCAAGGTGTTTGTTTCATTATTATGCTGAAACTTCTTTTTTCTTTTAAATGTTTTATTAGTAGTATTATGATTATAATATGTAACATAATACACATTTGCAGGGGTGGAAAGTATTCCGAAGATGATGCAAAGGCTGTTTTAGTACAGATACTAAATGTTGCTGCATTTTGCCATCTCCAAGGTGTGGTGCACCGAGATCTTAAGCCGGAGGTAGTGGCATCTGTGGATACTTGTATCTCCCAATCTTTTACTCCCTCCATCCCGAATTAATGTCGCAGTTGACAAGTCAGCAATCTTACGCTTGTTTTTTGGTTTCCTAAACTACCCCCATTTTGTCTTAATAGGTCGTCCTTTCATCATTTTATTCATATTCACGTGCACTGTTGAGACAGCTAATAGATGGTGTTGTCTAAATTAGTGCATTGAAATGTGTAGTTTAGGGATATCTCCTTATGGCTTATGACAGTCTAGCACTGCAACGGTTATCAAATAGCGTGTGTTTAGGAACCTTAGTTTAAGAGGGTACTTTAGGGAGATCACCAAACATTATATACTATTTTTAGAAATGCGACATTGTTTCCGGGACGGAGAGAGTAGAACTTAATGTGCTCTAATATGCTATATGTACTGTTTAACCATCTCCCCCGTAGTTTATAAGCTATTGCGCGATGATTTTTCTGGCAACTAAGATTGATACTTTGTTGCGTTTTCCTTTAATGTCATCTAATACATGCTGTTTACTTGATCAGAATTTCTTGTATACGCATAAAGATGAAAACTCCCCGTTAAAAGCAATAGACTTTGGCTTATCTGATTTCGTTAGGCCAGGTTAGTCTCCTGTTAAGACGGACTCAAATTAGTCATCCTAGTATCTTTGTCAGCTTTTGGATTACTGAAGTAGTTAATCAGTGTTTGTAGTGGTATGCAGATGAAAAACTTAACGACATTGTTGGAAGTGCATATTATGTGGCACCCGAAGTTTTACACAGATCATATAGTACAGAAGCTGATATATGGAGTATAGGTGTGATAGCATACATTCTTCTATGTGGCAGTCGTCCATTTTGGGCCCGAACTGAGTCGGGAATTTTTCGGTCAGTCCTAAAAGCTGACCCAAGTTTTGATGAAGAACCTTGGCCTTCATTATCTTTGGAAGCAAGAGATTTTGTCAAGCGTTTATTAAATAAAGACCCTCGTAAACGTATCACTGCTGCCCAAGCTCTATGTAAGTATTTTCTCTATCTCTCTCTCTCTACCGTGCCCCTTACTCTAAGGCCTTGGTTGGCAAACGGGAATCGATGTGTGGGAATGGGTATGTGATATCTATGTATCTGAAATCCGGGAATGGTGGAAATTAAATATTTCCATTCCTATGTTTGGTAGGTGCTAATGTACGAATAAAGGAAAAAATGTTAGATCACCATTCCTATGTTCATTTTACATGTGTACGTCATTGGTAACATATTTTTATTAGTTATTTATTTAAACACGTGAAACCTAACTAATATGATGTAGGTAAAAAAAAAAAATTACACTTAATTCAAAAAAAAAAAAAAAAATTGTATATTCATCTCAAAATGAAAGAAGTATATTTTAATACTACAGTTGGTTCAAAATCATAAATTAGTTTAAAAATACTAAAGAGTAAATTTAATTTGTTATTTTGAACTTTCATCTTGGAACGTAAACTAACGAAAACATAAATATAAGCTTTTCGACTTTAATTTTAATTTTAATTTTAATTTTAATTTTAATTTTAGTTTTAATAAACTAATTGGTTAAAAAACAAAAAATTTAATAAACTAATTGATAGGATGCATTCCATCTTTAGTCAAGAATTAACGAGATTTCATGAGTACTGCACCATTCGTTTTGAACCAGGAACTCGCGTTTGTGCTCTAAGAATGTGTTGCCAAACTCCCGTATGCTTCAGTGAATCAGTAAAGAGAATAAAAACCCCTAGTTAATATAGAAAGAGAGAGAAAACGAAGACGGAGAATTAAAAAAAAAAAAAAAACACTTGAAAATTTATCTTATCTAATAGGTGAATATATAGATGGATTATTTATCGCTTATTTAAATTTTTACTAGCATTATTTACTCAATTACTTGGGAATGGGTAACTAAAACCCACACTTGATGGAGGGATTAGGATACCTATGTATAATGGGAATTTGATTCCTTCAGGAAACGAATGACTATTCCCTTATCCACTGTCATATACAAACCAAACAAAGCTATGCATTATCTAGGAATAAAATACCCATTCCCACTTCTAAATTCCCATAGACCAAACGAGACCTAAAGGTTTTTCTCAACATTTCATTTATTTATTTATTATAATAATTGCAGCTCATCCTTGGATTCGGAATTACAATGGAAGTAAAGTCCCCCTTGATATTCTTACCCTAAAGCTCATGAAAGTTTATATGCGTGCATCCACTTTGCGCAAGGCTGCTTTACGGGTATGTATTAGATGGACTGAAGAATTATTGCAAGTTTATCCCTTTGTTTCACCTCATAATTCGAGATGGAAGTTTTATTTAAGTTTAGTATTTTTATAATTTCCGCCTAGTTTGATGTTCTATTGGCTGAATTTCCTGGCAGGCATTGTCTAAGACGTTGTCTGCTGATGATCTCTTTTATCTTAAGACGCAGTTTGAACTATTAGCACCAAACAAACGCGAAGGAATATCTTTAGAGAGCATTAAAATGGTTCGATGTTTTTACTTGCATCTGTTTTCTTATGTGGGCTGATAATTATATTTCTGGCCATAAAAAATTTATATCTACTTTGCAGGCCCTGATGAGGCACGGTACACATGCAATGAAGGAGTCACTGGTCACAGCTGATCTTTCCATGGTAGTTAAAGAACCACCAATTTGCATGCTTTGGGTTTTGTTTTTTGTTTTTTTTTGGTTCAATAAATCCCTTTATTTTGACCAAGTTTAGAATTATGGTATGATAGCTGAATGCACTTCAATTTAGAAGGATGGATTTTGAAGAATTCTGTGTAGCAGCTGTAAGTGTGCATCAGCTGGAGGCACTTGATCGCTGGGAACAACATGCCCGTTGTGCATATGAAATATTTGACAAAGATGGAAACAGGGTTATCATTATCGAAGAACTTGCATCTGTAAGCCGTACTCTCCAATGGTTCATTGTTATTTTCTCCATCCGTCCCAAAATGATCTTCCCATTTGACTATTCAAACTTTTCAAGGATATGAACACTTGTGTCACTAGCCATGTTTTGTTTATGCACTTTTAACCCCAAATTGTAGAAATGAGAAGAACTTTTTGAGACAATGAGAAATGACAAATGAGATGATCATTTTGGGGCAAAGGGACTATATTTTTTCTCAGGACAATAAAGAAAATCAACATGTCCTGATGTCTTGTAAACCTTTTTGAATGTTGTTGAATTGTTTCAGGAACTGGGGCTTAGTCCTCTTGTTCCGGTTCATGCCGTGCTGACTGACTGGATAAGGCATACGGATGGGAAGCTAAGTTTTCTGGGATTTGTCAAATTGTTGCATGGTGTCTCAACTCAAACCCCTACAAAAATTCACTGAGACTTGAATATATCTTGAAATAATGGACTGATTTCTCATGAACCACAGCAATGGATTGGGGTCTCCAATATTCTTGACCTTGGGCTTGTCAGTAGCACCTTGAAAAAATGTGTTTTTTTTTGTACGACTATACGTCGGAATATTTACCCAGTACATAGATTTAAAAGTGTTAGAAGTAAATTACTGGAGTATCAGTTGTGGTTTGTCTTGACAATAATTTTAAACATATTCAATTACAAAGATCTTTAAGACTTTGAAATTCATGTTTCACTTTTTAAAAGTTAAATTCAGCTTAATGATGGATATAAGCTATTCAAGTTTATGTCAACAAGGGAGGTGGAGCCAAGAATCCTTAATTCACAACAATTATGCTCCATATTCTGAGGAACAGGCTTGGTTAACATAATCCTGGTTATACCCCTCCACCATCCTTGGTAAGTTGATCTCAACCTTTCTTGATGTTAGCTTGCTGATTCAGACTTACAGATCAGGTTGTTGATACATAAATATTTTTGCCACATGCAGGGAACAGGTAATATAAACACAAATGATGAACACACCAAAAGGGAAGATTCCAGCTTTTTTCAAGATCTTCATTCAGGAATTATGTTCTCACAGAATGGTATACTCTACCATACCATCCCTTCAAAATACAGGTTCCTTTTCCAGTTATTTTATCATGTATGTATGTATGTACTCCCTCCGTCCCATTTTAAACTTCAAAATGGTTGGGTACAAAAATTAAGAAAAATGTGATGTGTTGTGAGTGCAGATGGTTTGGTAGGATAGAGAAAGTGGGGTAGGGAATAGTTAGTGGATAATTGTTGAGTATGACATGTGGGGTCCACAAATAAAGAAGTATTAAAAACTTTCCTTTTTAGGTTTTAAAGTTTAAATTTAGGTTTTGAAGTTTAAAATGGGACAACCGAAATGGAAATTTTTGAAGTTTAAAATGGGACGGAGGGAGTATGTATGTATATGCTCAAATGACTTCCTTCTGAAAAGATTGGGGCTTTACTCATGTCGATAAAATTTCAGTTTTCTTTTTCAATATCTTAGTAGTTATGGATCTGCAGTCCTTCTTCTGTAATCAATGCTTCTGAGGGGTAGCATTTTGTTGATCCAACAGGCATTACTCTTTAAGTTGTAAAACCCTGAAATCAATTACTACCTTATTCCCAAAATGAATGACTATAGTTGCGTTTGATCAAAACCAAAGTTGGACATTCATTTTGGGACGGAGGGAGTACTTCAGTAAGGATATTATGATGTTTACAGAGCATGCCACCATCTTTAATGTCAAGATCTTATACAGTAAAGGAAATATCCAAATTTACTCTCCTTGTTCACAACAATTAAGTTTTCCATATCCTGGGGAAAGGACATTGCCTTCACAATTACATTAATGTCCCTCGATTTCCCTCCAGCAGTTGGTCGATATGTTGGCAGATGAAGGGTTTTCTGGTAACTTTCTCAGCTACACATTTACTGCTGTTAACTTCTTTTGCCAACCTTAGTCTGATGCTGCCCAAAGCTGATACACAACAGACTCAATTCATTTCTCACTTTATTATGCTTTGGCTTGATCCTAGTTTGCTGTCACCAACAGAACAAAAAGGAATTGGTGTGTAGAGTAAGTAGCTTGAGAAGTTCAAAGATGACTGCACCAGAAAGAAAGATCCCAGCTTTCTTCAAGGTTTACGTCCCCGAATTATGTTCATTGAGAATGGTAAGCTCTTGTAGTGTGTGTGTGTGTGTGTGTATTATTTTTGCAGTTTGTGAAGTAAAATTTTTTTTTGCAGAAAATCCCATCTCGGTTTACTTCTTACATGAAGGGAAAGTTGCCAGATAGTGCAGCTTTCCTTAGGGATCGTTGTGGAAATGTTTGGTCAGTGGGTGTAATTAGAGAAGGGTGTGACTTGTACTTTGAGAAAGGGTGGGTTAGATTTGTTGAAGATAATGGTGTCGAGACGGGGGATTTTTTAGTTTTTCAATTCAGTGGAGATTATTTCTATGATTTTAAGCATTGTGGCAGAACTGCTTGTGGAAAAGAAACTACAAGTTTCAACTTCACTATCAAGAAAGAAAAATCAGAAGGAGAGGACAATGAAGAAGAAGATGATACTAATTATGACAACGAGAATGAGGATGATGAAGAGGAAGAAGATTACGTAGATGATGAAGATTATGAAGAAGATGAAAATGTTCTTTTCGAAAGCTCTCATGCACATGTTCAGATACCCACAAGCACGAAAAGTATGTACTTAAGCTCTCCCCTATACTCTAGCTTTTCAACTCTCTCTCTCTCTCTCTCAAATCCATCACACACACACACGGGTCACTTACGTTTTCTCGATCTTTTAACTGCATGGATTCTTTAATTATTTTGTAGGGGGTAAAGGAAAAGCGGTTGTCAAACAGGAAGCTGATTTGGTCAACACTTTCAAAAGGGGTTATAGAGGACAAAAAATGGGTGCTGACATTTTCAAATCAAGTCTGATTGTCCAGCCTGAAAATCACCACTTCGTAGCTCGTCAAAGGCTAAGGAAGAGGAATGAACTGGTAATTCCTATATATCAATTAACACACAAGCTTCTCTAATTCATACTCTATATCATTAATCTTCGAAACCGGATTGGCTATCAACCATTATGCATTACTACATTGAAATTTTACTTATTCCAATGAAGTTGTTTGAAAACCATAAACTCCCAATATCCCAAAGAAGATTGTCATCAGGGGCGGATCCACCCAATACACTATGGGTGGAGATGCACCCATTTGATTCGCACATTTAGTGAAAAATGTTTATACACACGTCTTGAATATAGCATAAAGTGTGCACACGTTGATCAAGTAATATACATATATATAAAGCAGAAAAAATCAGAAGAGGAAGTAGAGGAAAATGAGAAAGAAGAAGAAGAAGAAGAAGATGTTGATGATGACGATGAGAGTGACGATGATTTTGAGGAAGATGATGAAAACGAGGATGATGACGAAGAAGAAGAAGATGATGATGATGAAGATTATGAAGAAGAGGAAGATGATCCAGTGAAAAAGACCAGGATGATAAAATCAATGAAAGAATTTGAAAGCTCTTATGCATATGTTCAGAAGATTGGCACAAGCACGAAAAGTTAGTACTTAAGCTCTTCCCTTTCAACTCTCTGTCAAATACATCACACACGCACACGCACCTGGGTCACTTGTGTTTTCTCAATCTTAATCTCTACTTATTTTGCAGGGGGTAAAGGAGTTGTTCTCAAACATGAAGCTGACATTTTCAAATCGGGTCTGATTCTCCAACCTGAAAATCCCTATTTTATAGACCGTCTTAGGAAAGGGACGCAGAGTCAACTGGTAAAATCCCTATTCGTACGTTATTTTGAAATCTTATCTATTTTATGGATGGATTATTTAATAACCACATTAAAATTTTGCAGTTTTTCCCAAAAAAGTTGATCAAAAAGCATAAACTGGATATCCCGGAGCAGATTATCATCACTGGTGAAGACGGGGCAGGGTTCGTCTCAAGGATTTCCAGGTGGAGTGATGGCAGGTCAGCAGCAAATGATGGATGGAGAGCTTTTTGTAGATGGAATTTTGTCAAGGAGGGTGAAATGTTCCTCTGTGAATTCGTCACACATCAAGAGTTGCTGGTTCGCATCCTCAAGTATCGTGCAGGAATATGGATGCCAAGGCCAAGAATTTGAAGTCATCTTGAAATTACCAACACGAGCGTTGTTGCTAGTAATGACTGTCTTAACGGGATCTTATTTGTGTACGTAAAAAAATTACTCCCTCCGTCCCATATACTAGGAGCAATTTCGGAGATTCATTTCGGGACGGAGGTAGTTGTATGTATTAGTTATGCTAAAACCTTTTGGTTCCACATTAGCTCAACTTTGTTCTAGAGATGGTACCATGTGTGTTTGAATTCCCATGTACTAGAATATTCTGCTTGGTTTTAATATCTTATTAAGCATTCTTTAGTTTGCACTTAGCTCTTTCATGCTCTATATTTTGATTTCTTGGTGTTTCTTTTGTTCCATGGTCTAAAGGCTAAAACTATTTAATCCCTGCAACTATGTTAAGTGAAGATTAAGGGATAAGCAAATTTCCATCAATAAGTATACTGGAAAAGAGTTGCACTTCATCTGCATCAACTTCTTACAACTTCTTGTATAAAAAAAACAAATGACATACAAACCCCCAAAATATCAGTTTTTTTGTTTTTTAATAATCTCTTAGTGTAGTTATGGATACTGCAGTCCTTTTTTTTTTTTTTTTTTAAGGCTGCAGTCCTTTTGTAATCAATGATTCTGAGGCATAGCATTTTATTGATCCAATAAGCATTACTCCAAAGTTTTAAAACCCTGAAATCAATTACTCTCTCTGTCCCAAAAGCAAAGATGGACATTCATTTTGGGACGGAGGGAGTACTTCAGGTAAGGATATTATGATATACTCCCTCCGTCCCAGCACAAGTATGACTTATTTTCCTTTTAGGTCGTCCCAAAACAATTGAGACTGCCCAAAATAGAAATGTTTTAATATATTTATATCCAACCAACCCCACCATTTAACCCCACTAATTCCCTCTCTTCATTTTACACCACTCAGTTTATTCAACCAACACAACTATTTACCCACTCATTCTCTCTCTTCATTTTCTACCACACATACACAACTTTTCTCTTAATTATTGTGCCCACTCCTCTAGTCCTACTTATGCTGGGACTGATGGAGTATACAGTTGTCACCATCTTTAATGTCAAGATATTTATACACTAAAGGAAATATCTAAATTTACTCGCCTTGTTCACTAACAATTAAGTTTTCCATATATCCTGGGGAAAGGACATTGGCTTCACAATTACATTATTGTCCCTCAATCTTCCTCCAACAGTTGGTCTATAGGTTGCCAAATGAAGGGTTTTCGGGTAACTTTCTCAACTACATATGAGCACATTTACTGTTATTAACTTCTTTATTAGCCAACCTCAGTCTGATGCTGCCTAAAGCTGATACACAACAGACTCAATTCATTTCTCTCTATATATTTTGCTTTGGCTCAAACTTTGTTTGTTCTCAACAACAGAACAAAGGAATTAGTGTGTGCAGTAACTTGGGGAGTTCAAAGATGACTGCACCAGAAAGAAAGATCCCAGCTTTCTTCAAGGTTTACATCCCCAAATTTTGTTCAGCGAGAATGGTAAGCTCTTGCATCATGCCATGTGTACATAATACATATATATGTGTGTGTTTGTATATCTATATGTGTGTTTGTATATCTATATATCTGTATATATCTCTATGTGTGTTTGTATATGTGTGTTTGTATATGTATGTGTATATGTGCTTGAATGAGTTAGCGAAACCTGAGTAAACCTCTGTCCTTGCCATCTTTGGCTAGGTACTACCCAAGTTTTTGAGAGTATCCATTTTGTAACCCACAAACAATTGTTTTCTATTGTAGCAAATTCCGCCTGGTTTTGCTTGTTATATGAAGGGAAAGTTGACAGATACTCCAGCTTTTCTAAGGGATAGTCAAGGCAATGTTTGGGCGGTGGAAGTGAGTAGAGAAGGTAGGGATTTGTACTTTGAGAAAGGGTGGGTTAGATTCGTTGAAGATAATAATGTGGAAATGGGAGATTTCTTAGTTTTTCAGTTCAGTGGAGACTATTTCTATGACTTTAAGCATCTTGGAAAAAGTTGTTGCCAGAAAGAAACTGTTGGATCTTTCAAATTCACAGTAAAGGCAGAAGAATTAGAAAATGAGGAAGAGGATGAGGATGAAGATGAAGATGAAGATGAAGATGAAGATGAAGATGAAGATGAAGATGAAGATGATGAAGAATATGATGATGATGAAGAAGAAGATAACGAAGATTAGTGTTAACAGGAAAATAGTAGATATCTTCAACTCAGGTCTGATTGTCCAACCCAAAAATCCCTATTTTGTAGTTCACCCAAGGAAAAGGGATGAACTGGTAACGGCTATATATATACCACAATTGTCTTAACTCTCCTAATATGTAAAGCTATGGTGTTAAGGCATATTCGGTATATTTATTAATTTGCAGTTATCCTGTATGATGTGATCAATGACCACGGACTCAAAATCCCGGAGAAGATTAATAATAATAATATGCTTGCTAATCAGAACATCAATACTGTAAATTCACAAGCCTTCTTAAGCCCCTTCAAAGAGCCCCATGCTCTGTATTTCATAATGTTACTACATATCAAGAGCGAATTTCACATAAATTTCTAACCAGTCCCGACCACTTCTATATTGAACCATTATGTCAGTCAACAAACTCTCTAATCTAGGAGGTGTTCAAATATCTTGATAATTGCATATCAATAAGATGGGACTCATATCTTTAAGCTCAAGACTGACTTGAATGCTTCTGAAAAAACTAAAACATATTCAAATCAAAACAGCCATGAAAACAAAATATATTCCTAACCATACAATACGACAATAGGAGATGAAATGATGATGAACAATATAGGTCTTTCTCCCATTCAAATATATATGACATAAATATCCCCGACTCGAGTTAGCCTGAGTGATCAAACTACAAGAAGTACTCAATGCAGAAAGCACTTAACGCTGTCACCAAATCTACATCTAAAACTATATTAGTAAAGATAAGCAAACTATTACCTAACACGAATCACAACAATGGGAAAAGGTGAAAAACATTTTCTTACACTGAACGGAAGATGTGAATACGCTCCCTTTATGAAGGAAAAAACTTCATCTTGATGATAGCCTTTGGTAAAGATCATCTGCCAGTGCTTGCCTCAAGCTCTCTCCAAAGTAATAGTATGACTTCTCGCTCTCCATAACCCTTGGCACGGGTCCATTCTCTTCAGGCTCCTTCCACAGCTCTGGCTCAGGCTCCCTTGCAATTTGACACAAATTATGCAACACACAACAAGCGACAATTGTCTGAGGGGCGTGATTTAGTCCCACATTCATGTCCTGCATTATCTTCCACCTCCCTTTCAATAACCCAATAGCTTCCTCTACGACCTTTCTTCCCTTCATCAAAGACTCATCGAATGCATTTTGTGCTGGAGTGCCAGTTCTGTTCCATGAAAACGGTGTTAACAAGAAGGATAACAATGGATAACACCAGTCTCCAACTATGTACGGCCTCACATGGTGTCCCCTCACATTCAAGACCTTCTCCCACACAATGTCGCCGGAGACCAGCCTGTTGTAAAGCAAACTATCCCTGAAATGGGTGGCGTCGTCAAACCCTCCGGGGGCTTTTACACAGACATCCCAGAATATTTTCTTGTGGTCAGCTACTACCTGGAGCTGTACTGAAGGGAAGCCGTAAGGGGATGTGTAGATGTTAGGGTTTGGGAGGTTGGATGGGAGATGGCGGAGGCGGATGTGGGTGGCGTCAATTGCGCCGCACATGTTTGGTAAAGCAGTAATTTCGTCAAACGCGGCGGTGGTTTCGTGGAGGCGACGGCGGCCGGCGGGGATCTTGATGAATTCGGGGTAGAGCTTTGTGGCGAGAAGGCGGGTGACCATGTTTGTAATTTTGGAGACCAAGTAGGGTTCAAGGGAGTAACGGGTAGCTACGGTTTGAGCGGAGAGGCCGAGGGAGAGACGGGAAAGAACCATAGCGACGGCGTAATCGGAGGGGAGAGAGAGATTGGACTGAGCGATATAGGGTTTGAGCTTGTCGACGACGGTGGTGAAGACAGGGTAAGAAAGGCCGTAAAGGGATCGCCATTGAGCGTCGCGAAGAGGGGCTTCCATGGCCCAGATGCGTTCGGTGGAGAGGGCGCGGAAGGCGGAGACGGAGAATTGGGAGGCGGAGGGTGAAGGAGGGGGAGGGGAGGAAGGAGGGGAAGGGCGGGAGGAGGCGAGGTAAGAGAGGACGGAAGCGATGGTGAAGAAGAGGAGAGGGGCGGCGGAGGTGGAGGTGAGGAGGGAGGAAGGGGTGGCGGAGGAGGTGGCGGCGGCGTGGCTGTCGGAGAGGAAGGATGTGGTTGGGTCAAGTTGATTCTGGAGGTGTAGTAGGTTTGATAGCATTAACAAGAAAGACTGATCCATCTCTCCCGATCTCTCTCTCTCTCTCTCTCTCCTAATCTCTTTGAATTGAGTTGATTGATTTCTCTCTCTCTCTCTCTCTCTCTGTCACTCTAAACCCTCTTCTTCATCTGCAACTAGTTGCAGAGATCGGACGTTGGCCGGTGATAAGGAGGCGGACTGAGTACGGTGTCGTATTGGTTGACTGAGTTGGGGCCTATTAAAGTGACCCTCGAAGAATTACGATTTTGTCAATTTAACGTTTGATTTATGAGAATTCAATATGAAGCCCTCTTAGGTTATATTTCATCATCTTTTAGCATGTCCATCACATCTTATGTTTGTTAAGCCTCAAACTGATGTGGATGGGATAGTACTTATGCAATCTGCACATACGCCATTCATCCTGGAAAAGTACTTTCATTTTATCTTTAATGATCAACGTGATTGAAGTTTGGCCAAACTAATGTCATTTTGATTATCCTAATTGATGTTACCAAGAAAATGGATATGCAACTATGGTCCGATTCAAAAAAAAAAAAAAAAAAAAAAAAAAACCTACCCGGCACCTTAAGGTAGAAGACGTATATAAAAGACCATAAATGTAAAATGTCATATCAGCTGGAAATACACGAATGCCATTCTCATTGGAATTGTACTTTACCTTGCATAGTTAGTGGGAGCATTTCCTCTTTCATGCAAAGATAGTAAAGCTCTATGTTGATTTCTTAGGATGATCTACAAGTGGAGATGGTGATATTGTTACAATCATGAATCCATAAATGCATCAATGGCGAAAGAGAAATCTTAGAGAGAGAGAAGAGAGAGAGAGAATATGTTTGTTGTAAATTGTATTTTATTGATTATGAATGTATGCTTTACATATATGAAGATACAGAAAGGGAAAGAGGGAAAATAACAATCTAACTGTACTAACTAAATTCTGTTACACAAATTCTAGATTAGGTCTTCAAGTTGAATCTAATTACTTGAATGCCCTTGAACTTGATCTGTATTTGTAATACCCCCCCCCCCCCTTAAAATGGAAGGCTGAAAAAGATTACAAGCCTGCAGTTTGGAAAGAATAAATGAAATTTTCTTGAAAGATAATGCCTTGGTGAATACATCAACCAATTGCCCTAAAGTATGAACATAGGTTGTAGAAATGAGATGCTTGTTGAGTTGTTCTCTAACAAGATGACAATCCAAGTCAATATGATTTGTTCTTTCATGGAAGATATGATTAGAAGCAATATGTAAAGCTGATTTGTTATCACAATGAATAAGAACTGAAGTAGTGCAGTAACACCAAAATCCTTAAGAATAGAGACCAACCACATTATCTCATAGCAAGCATTTGCTATGGCTCTATGTTCAGCCTTTGCAGATGACCTTGAGACAGTGTTTTGTTTCTTGGCTTTCCAAGTAACCAAACTGGATCCAATAAGAGCACAGTATCCAGACAAAGATTTCCTATTTGTTGGACAACTCCCCAATCAGCATCACAACAAACTTCAACTTTGAGAGAAGAAATAGAAGAATAGAAGAGTCCTTGTCTAATAGAACCTTTGAGATACTTGACAAGATTTAAAGCAACATTATAATGTGGAAGTCTAGGTTGGGACATGAATTGGCTGAGAATGTACACAGCAGAACCTATGTTTGGTCTAGTAATAGTAAGATATATGAGTCTCCCAACTAAGCTTGTGTATTTGTTAGGATTTGGGAGTAAGTCACCTTTATCAACAGCTAAAGAATGATGCTGATCTATAGGAACAGAGGAAGAAAGAGCTGTAAAAAGTCCAGTATCACTGAGAATATCCAGAATATACTTTCTCTGGTATAGATAAATGCCATTGTCATTTTTGGCTATCTCAATACCACTGAAGTACTTGAGACGCCCAATGTCTTTGATGAAAAATTGAGTGTGAAGATAGGCTTTCACAGACTCAATGGTGGGAAGATCAGATCCTATAATGATTATATCCTCTACATAAACTAGGACCACAGTACATGATGTAGAGGTTGTCATAGTAAAGAGAGAGTGATCATTCATGGACTGAGAGAATCCATATTTAAAGAGAATAAAAGATAACTTGGAGAACCATTGTCTTGGAGTCTGTTTGAGGCCATGTAAAGACTTTAACAATCTGCATACAATGGGCTAAGTAGATGAAGAAAAAGAAGGCATAGTAAGAGGATTATAACCAGGAGGCAATGTCATATACACTTCTTCATCAAGATCTCCATGCAATAATGCATTGGAGACATCCATCTGAAAGATAGGCCATCCATGAACTGAAGTAATGGCCAAATAGAGTTTAAATTTAGCCACTGGAGCAAAAGTCTCAAAGTAGCCTTCACCCTTTGTTCGAGTAAACCCTTTAGCCATAATTTTAGCTTTATACTTGTCTAGATTGCCATCATCCTTATACATGAGTTTGAAAATCCATTTACAACCTATAGGCTTCTTGAGTTGAGGTAGGGGTTATAACGCCCAAGTTTTATTTATTTCCAAAGCTTTAATCTCACTAGCCATAGCATTGCACAAATTTGGATCTTTAATTGCTTGTTTATATGAATGTGGATCAGATAGAGCAGATATATTGCATATGTATGAGAAATATAAGGAAGAAATAGCAAAATAATCAATGAAAGAAGAAGGTGTGAAATATGCATTCACCTGGTGATCAGAAGTGGAGGGAATATTAAATTGAGGAATCCCAGTATAGTCTTCATACCTGGAAGGAAGTTGTTTTTGTCTGGTAGGCATGTGTATAACAACATGAGGAATAGTATAAGGAAGAGGATCAGAAGAATAACCACGAGATGTATTATCAATGATAGGAGAAGGAGTATTATCAGAAGAAGAAGAAATAGAAGAGGTATTAGTGAACATAGGGATAAGACAATATGTAAAAGAATAAGGAGAGTCTTTGAAAGTAAAATGAAATTCATAGAAGATAACATCCCTATTGCAAAAAAATTGATGAGAATCAAGGTCATATAATTTGTATGCTTTCTTGCCAAAGGGATAGCCCAAGAAAATACACTTTCTTGCCCTAGAGCCAAATTTATCTCTTTGATTGGCTAAGGTATAAGCAAAGCACAAACATCCAAATACCATTAGTTGAGAATAATTTGGAGAGGTATTCAAAAGTAGTTCGTAGGGAGTTTTATGATTAAAAACATAATAGGGATATCTATTGATGAGATATGTTGCGGTTAGCACACACACACCCCAGAATTTGATGGGAATGTTGGATTGAAACCTAAGAGCTCTGGCAATTTCAAGTAAATGTTTGTGGTTTCTTTCCACTCTTCCATTTTGTCTGGGACTAGAAGTACAAGAACTCTGTTGTTCTATCCCTAAGGATGTAAGAAGAGAAGATACATCAGAGTTGAAAACCTTTGCACCATTGTCACATCTGATTTGTTGAACATTGGCATGAAACTGAGTTTTAACCATTTTGAGACACTGATTAATATAGGAATACACTTGGGATTTAGAAGAAAGAAGGAATGTCCAAGTTGTCCAAGAATAATCATCAACAATTGTTAAAAAGAAAGAACTAAAGCCATTATAGGTAAGATGCATGTAAGGGCCCCACATGTCATAGTGCAGAAGAGAACAAACCAAAACACTAGTACTCAAGAGAAAAGGAATTTTAGATTGCTTTGCAAAGTGTTACGTATCACAAACAATATGAGAATTATTATTACATTTTATTGCAGAAATATGTTCAAATTGAGATAAAGGTAATTGATTTAATCTGTAATACCACAAGGAATGAGTAGGTAAAGTATAAGAAACAGCATTAACTATATGTTAAGAAGATGAATTAGGCACATCAACATCTGATGGAAGTATGAGTCTATACAAGCCACTTCTCATTTGGCCAATCCCTTTTACCTTTTTGTCAACTAAGTACTAAAAAATGCAATGTATGGGAAAAAACATCAAGCAAAGATTGTTATTAGTGGAGATCCTACTGCTAGAAAGTAGGTTGTATTAAAAATCAGGAACAAAGAGCACATTATGAAGAGTCAGGGAATTAGTGAGATGAATGATACCGCTATATGTTATATGAGAAGTATGACCATTAGGAAGTTTGATCATATTGTTTATGGGAATGAGATTTACAAGAAGAGAAAAATTATGTGTAACATGATCACTGGCACCGGTATCTATGATCCAATTATTGTTTATGGCTAGATGTAGATGTTAAGCAAATAGAATCAGTTATATTAGAAGTGGATATATAGGTACCTACAAAGTGATCTCCATTGGGATGGAAATTAACAGTATTGAGAAGGCATGTATACTGATCAGATCTAACAACTCCATTTGATTGATTATTCCTGAATATAGAATTGGCTACAAGTGTTTCAAGAAGAGGTGGAAGAGAGGTATTTCCAGTAACTGTATTGGCACCATAAGATCTGTTCTTCGTGTTCTTTGGCATTTTGGTGAGATCTGGCTTTACCACATACAATCCATACCACTCAGGAAAGTATTTTATGAAGAAATAACCATCCTTCATGTAGCGACCCCAAAACCCGTTTCTATTTATTTTATAATTTTGGGGATTTTTATTTGACTTATATGTGCATTTTATGTGTTGCATCATATTTTATGATTTGCATATCATATTTGATGATTTGTGTTATTTACTTAGTTAGTAATAATAATGATTAAAGGAGTTAAATGATTAAGTTGAAACTTTAGGGTCCTAGTTGAAAATGTAAGTTTAGGGGCTAAAGTGTTAACTTTAGAAGTTGGGTGACCAACTTGTAAAAATGGGGTAAAAATCTTTATAAGAAATCTTCTTTCTTTCCCTTCTCTGTGTATGTATGTTCTGCAACTTTCCTTCTACGTCTCAGTCAGGGTTAGGAGAAAAGGTAAGTTCAACCCATTTCGATTTAATTCTTTTTATTTACTTACCCGTTTTAAAAACTAATTATATAAAAATGATCAGGGCATCGAGTAGGTCATTTCTAGCCGAACAAAACTTATTTCAGCGATACTTTTTCCGGAAATAGGTAAGTTACTAATTCCCCTTTAAATGTTAAAATAGTCATATATGCTATATATGATACTCCTACTTGTTAATTTTGTGTTTTGGGTAATATTTGCTATACTTGTAATTTTGGGACAAAGGGAGTATATGAACTTGGTTTATCTGGGTATTGTAATGGTTTAGAAACCATGTTGAAAGTGCTAATGAAAATTGTTATTGTAAGTTGCTTAAGTTGTGTTATATATGTTATGCTTGTGGGACGGAAGGAGTAAAAATGAACTAGGGAAAAATCTGGGATTTGGCCCAAATATAGGAGGAGGCGCGCGCACCCTCTATAAGGAGGCGCACGCATCCATTGTCACCAACTTAGGCAAAAATTGACTGGAGGAGGGAGGCGTGCGCATCCCTTTGGATGAGGCGCGCGCACCCTTAAGTGAATCAACAATAGTGAAGTTCTGGTCCTAGGAGGCGCGCGCATCCTATGGGGTGAGGCGTGCGCATCCCCCCTGTTTCCAAGGTTTGATAGTTTATGTTATATGGGGTATAAGAGGGCAATGGTTGTGTTGTCCTTGGGGTTGTTTATGACTTAAACGTGAATGTGTATGACTTTTATGTCGTTAATGATAAAGATTGGGTTGTGACTAAATGTCCTTTTTATGGACTCTTTATAAGGAATCTTTGTGTGCATCTTGTGATGTATTTGGCATAGTTCCTTCTTGGATTAAATGCCTTGGGTTTTGTTTAGCAAGTATTTATTACTTTGCTTCTTGTTAAAAGTCCAGCTGGTCTTGTTGTGGAGTCAGCCAATGGAAGAATTATAGTGGTACAGGTAAGTCCACTATAAGGTTTTCCATTGGAGCTTGTGAGTCAGGCGGTGGAAGAATTATAGTGGCACACAAGCCAAGTTCACTATAAGATGTCCACTGTGCCTTCTAGTTTCCCCAGTCCAGATTGGCCTTGGATGGGATGAATTGCTCCCTTTGGTGAGTATTTGGGTTATGACTTTGTGTCATATTTCCCTTTCTGGTTACTTGGTTCTATTGGTTATGGTTTGGTTTTCGGGATCCCAACGGCTTCAGCTATTTATGCTGCTCAGATGGTTTTCTCTGATGGGTTTCTCAGTTGGTATTCTCATCAGTTATGGTTATTGGTTAAACCTTGGCTTTGGTATCCACCGGAGTGTGGGCAATGTGATATAAGTGATATATGAGTTGATGTTATGTGCTATTTGCTATATGATTACTGTTGATATTGTTTCTTTATGATCATCATATCGGCATGTAACGTAGTTGCATTTTAGTAGCTTACTGAGATTTATTCTCACCCTTATTTGTTTACTGTTTTAGATAAAGGCGGGTCCAGGGGATAGGACACTTGGCACGGGAGGACGTTCGTTTGGTAAGAGTTGGGACTTGTTTTGTTAAAGGTTACATTATGTAAATGTAAACCCTTTGGGTAGAGTACCCGTACTTCTTATGGTTCCATCTATTTTGGTAAAGGTTGATGTATGTACATTTGTTTAAAAGTTTGTAAGCCTTCGGGCTAAGTACTTTCGTCGTGAAAGTGTTTGTAAAAGTTTGTCTCAAGTTAAGTGAAGTCTTTGAACTTCAAGTGTGTTTTTGTGCCACTTTCTAAAAAGGACATTTCGAAAAATTTTCTAAAAGGTTTCATAACGTCTTCCGTTCGTGTCCCGAGCGTGGGGCCAAGTAGGACCACGGGTACGGGGCGCGACAGTTGGTATCAGAGCTAGGTTGTAGATGGTCTAGAATGACTAAATGACCTAGGAGGGGAGTAGAGTATAGAGTGAGTAACGTTGAGTGTTTGATGCAGGTATTCATTAAAAATGGGTGAAACTGACGGAGATCAGGCCGGCTCTTCGGGGCAAGGGGATGCCAGAGAAGAGGCTCGAATTATGTTTCAGGGAATGTTTGAAGCAGCGATGAAAACTATAAATGATCAGAGGCAAGAAAGGGAACAGGTACCACCAAGATATGGCCTAGAACAGTTTCTGAAAATGAAGCCTATGGAGTATGATGGAGAGCCCGATGTATCTAAAACTGAAAGGTGGATTGAATCGATGGAAAAGATCTTTGATGCTTTGAGATGTTCGGAGGAAGATCAAGTCAGGTTTGCTACCTATAAACTGAATGGAGCGGCTGAGCATTGGTGGAAAGCTTTGAAAACAAAATGGGATGAAACTCATGTGCCTTATACTTGGGAGAATTTTCTGGGAAAGTTTAAAGAACACTTTATTCCTCGAGTAGATCAAGACAGGAAGGAGATGGAATTTCTTAACTTGGAGCAAGGTTCTATGTCAATTGCTCAATATTCAGCTAAATTTTCAGAGTTGTCCAGGTATTGTACTCACCTAGTGGCAACCCAGGAGAGGAAAGCTTCGAGGTTTGTGAAAGGTTTGAAAACTGTGATTAGAACTCAGCTAGTATCCCATAAGTTGCAAGATTTTCAGGATGCAGTGGATCGAGCCTACCAGGTGGAGCATGACATTGAGGAACATAAAAGGAAAATGGAATTGTTAGGCGCTGGGAAGCAAGTTAGGCAACCACAACGTGGTGAGAGTAGAGGAAATCAAGGTGGATCTTCACAATTCAAAGGGTCTTCTCAAAGACAGTCAGGTAATAGAAATCAAAGTAACACTTCAGGGAGTCAGAGTAAAGGAGTTTGTAATTATTGTCAGAAAGAAGGGCATTCAGAAGAGAGATATTGGAAGAAGCAGGGCAAGTGTTTGAACTGTGGTCAGTTAGGACATTTTTAGAGGGATTGCCCTAAGTATAGGATGCAAGCATCGGGAAGTGTGGTTGGGTCCTCTCAGGGTCAGAAGAGGGATTCCTCAGGCAAGCCTAAGGTTCAGGGTCGTGTTTTTGCTATTTCTCAGCAACAGGCTTCGGAGTCCTCTAATGTGATAGGAGGTATTATTTATGTGTCTAGTTTGAGGGCACGTACACTTATAGACCCTGGCTCATCGCATTCTTATGTGTCTTTGCATTTTGCTTCTCGATTGCATAAGTCTTCTGAATCTCTGCCTTATGTGTTAGAGGTGTCAACTCCTATAGGGGAGTGTTTGGTGACCAATGAGGTGTTGTATTCTTGTGATGTGCACATACGTGAGCATGTTTTACCTGCTGATTTAGTTATTTTACCATTACAAGATTTTGATGTTATCTTGGGTATGGATTGGTTGGGTAAATATCATGCGTCTGTTGATTGTGCTAATAAGGTGGTCACATTTTCTATCCCTAATGTTCCTAAATTTTCTTTTGAAACTGTTCCCTGGGGTAGAGAGATTCGAATTATTTCTTATATGAAGGCTAGAAAGTTGTTGAACCGGGGTTGTGCGGGGTATTTGGCTAGTGTTCTTGATACTACTAAAAGGGTTCCTGATATTGAGGATGTGCCTATTGTTAAAGAATTTTCAGATGTATTTTCTTCTGTGTATGCTATGCCTCCTGACCGGGAAATAGAGTTCTGTATTGACTTACTTCCAGGTACGGCTCCTATATCTGAGGCACCTTACAGAATGGCCCCCGCTGAATTGAAAGAGTTGAAGGTTCAGTTGCAAGAGTTACTTGATCGAGGATTCATTCGTCCTAGTGTATCCCCGTGGGGAGCTCCAGTATTGTTTGTTAAAAAGAAAGATGGGTCCTTGAGGCTGTGTATTGACTACAGAAAGCTGAATCAGGTAACTATAAAGAATAAATATCCGCTTCCTCATATTGATGATTTATTTGATCAACTTCAAGGGTCAGTTGTCTTTTCAAAACTTGACTTGAGGAGTGGGTACCATCAGTTGAAAATCCGTTCTGAAGACATTTCTAAAACTGCTTTTCGTAGTAGATATGGCCATTATGAGTTTCTTGTTATGCCTTTCGGGTTGACTAATGCTCCGGCTGTTTTTATGGATATGATGAACAGAGTCTTTAAACCTTATCTTGATACCTTCGTGGTTGTATTTATTGATGATATTCTGGTTTATTCCAAGTCCCGGGAGGAGCATGAACAACATTTACGAATGGTTTTATCTATTCTTCGTGAGAAACAGTTGTTTGCTAAATTCAGTAAATGTGCTTTTTGGCTCAATGAAGTATCTTTTCTTGGGCACGTGATTTCTAATAAAGGTATATCAGTTGATCCATCCAAAGTTGAGGCTATTGTGAATTGGAGGAGGCCAGAATCAGTTACAGAAATTCGAAGTTTCTTGGGGTTAGCTGGGTATTACAGAAGGTTCATTGAGGGGTTTTCTAAGATTGCAACTCCCTTGACTCAGTTAACTCGAAAGAATATTCCTTATGTGTGGGATGAAAAATGCCAAGCTAGTTTTGAAGAATTAAAGAAGAGATTGACTACAGCTCCTATTCTCGCCCTACCTAATGGGAATGATGATTTGGTAATCTATAGTGATGCTTCTAAAGAAGGCCTCGGGTGTGTATTAATGCAGAATGGAAGGGTGATTGCATATGCTTCGAGGAAGTTGACTCCGAGTGAGCAGAATTATCCTACCCATGACATGGAGCTTGCAGCTATTGTCTTTGCATTGCACAAGTGGAAACATTATCTTTATGGAGCAAAGTTTGAGATTTTCACAGATCATCAGAGTTTGAAGTATCTTTTCTCCCAGAAAGAGTTGAATAATAGACAACGAAGATGGATGGAGCTGTTGAAGGATTATGATTGCACCATTTCTTATCATCCGGGCAAGGCAAATGTGGTAGCTGATGCTATTAGCCGGAAGTCTTATGTAGCTTCATTGATGGTGCGGGAATGGAAGATGTTGGAGGATGCTCGAGATTGGAGTCCTTATGAATCAAAGCATGGAGCTATTTTTGCGAACATTCGAGTATTTCCAACTTTAGTTCAACAGATAAAGGAAGCTCAGAAGGATGACCCGGAATTGGTAAAGATTATGGATAAAATCAAAGATGGTAAATTTGAGGATTTCTCACTCAGTTATGAAGGGGTATTAACTTTCAGGGGTCATTTGTGTGTACCTAATGTTGATGGGATTAAACGCCAAGTTCTTGATGAAGGCCATAAATCAAGGTATACTATTCATCCCGGGAGTACTAAAATGTATCAGAATTTGAAGCAACACTTTTGATGGAATAATATGAAGAGAGAGATAGCTGATTATGTATCCAAGTGCTTAACATGTCAACAAGTTAAAGCTGAACATCAAAGGCCTGCAGGATTGCTTCAACCGTTAGAGATTCCGGAATGGAAGTGGGAACATGTTACCATGGATTTTGTGACAGGGTTACCTCGTACTCGAAGAAGGTTTGATGCGGTGTGGGTGATTGTTGATAGATTGACAAAGTCTTCTCATTTTCTACCTATTGAGATCGGTTATTCTATGGAAAAGCTTGCAACTTTGTACATTAATGAGATCGTGAGATTACATGGAGTTTCAGTGAGCATTGTATCTGATCGTGACCCTAGATTCACATCTCGGTTTTGGCAAGCGTTTCAGAAGGCTTTGGGTTCAGAGTTGAGATTTAGTACAGCTTTTCATCCTCAAACAGATGGCCAGTCCGAGAGAACTATCCAGATTCTTGAGGATATGTTGAGGGCTTGCTCAGTGGATTTTTCAGATTCGTGGGATATTCATTTGCCTCTCGTAGAGTTTGCCTATAATAACAGTTTTCAGTCCAGTATTGGGATGGCTCCTTATGAAGCCTTGTATGGGAGGAAATGTCGGTCTCCTATCTGTTGGGATGAAGTGGGAGAAGCCAAGATTTGGGGTGTTCAGATGGTTAATGATTCAGTTGAGAAGGTTAAACTTATTCGAGATCGTTTGAGTACTGCCCAGAGTAGACAGAAAAGCTATGCTAATCATCGGAGGCGAGACCTTGAGTTCGAAAAAGGTGACTTTGTGTTTTTGAAGGTTTCCCCTAAGGTTGGTATTCGAAGATATGGGAAGAAAGGCAAGCTTGCTCCGAGGTATATTGGTCCATTTGAGATTCTTGGAAGAGTGGGGGATCGGGCTTATCGTCTTGCTTTACCTCCTTCTCTTGATAAGATCCATAATGTGTTTCATGTTTCTATGCTTCGGAAGTATGTGTACGATTCTTCTCATGTTTTATCTGAGGTTCCCGAGGATATTGAGCCAAGTATGTCTTATGAGGAACATCCGGTCCAAGTTATTGATTCGAAGGTGCAAGAATTGAGAAACAAAAGTATTCCTCTTGTTCGAGTTGTGTGGAGGAATCACAATGTGGAGGAATCGACTTGGGAACTTCGGGAGGAGATCGAGAGGAAGTACCCTTGGTTGTTTGAGGGCCTCGGTAAGTAACCCTAAAATTCGGGACGAATTTTCTTTAAGGGGGAGTGATTGTAGCGACCCCAAAACCCGTTTCTATTTATTTTATAATTTTGGGGATTTTTATTTGACTTATATGTGCATTTTATGTGTTGCATCATATTTTATGATTTGCATATCATATTTGATGATTTGTGTTATTTACTTAGTTAGTAATAATAATGATTAAAGGAGTTAAATGATTAAGTTGAAACTTTAGGGTCCTAGTTGAAAATGTAAGTTTAGGGGCTAAAGTGTTAACTTTAGAAGTTGGGTGACCAACTTGTAAAAATGGGGTAAAAATCTTTATAAGAAATCTTCTTTCTTTCCCTTCTCTGTGTATGTATGTTCTGCAACTTTCCTTCTACGTCTCAGTCAGGGTTAGGAGAAAAGGTAAGTTCAACCCATTTCGATTTAATTCTTTTTATTTACTTACCCGTTTTAAAAACTAATTATATAAAAATGATCAGGGCATCGAGTAGGTCATTTCTAGCCGAACAAAACTTATTTCAGCGATACTTTTTCCGGAAATAGGTAAGTTACTAATTCCCCTTTAAATGTTAAAATAGTCATATATGCTATATATGATACTCCTACTTGTTAATTTTGTGTTTTGGGTAATATTTGCTATACTTGTAATTTTGGGACAAAGGGAGTATATGAACTTGGTTTATCTGGGTATTGTAATGGTTTAGAAACCATGTTGAAAGTGCTAATGAAAATTGTTATTGTAAGTTGCTTAAGTTGTGTTATATATGTTATGCTTGTGGGACGGAAGGAGTAAAAATGAACTAGGGAAAAATCTGGGATTTGGCCCAAATATAGGAGGAGGCGCGCGCACCCTCTATAAGGAGGCGCACGCATCCATTGTCACCAACTTAGGCAAAAATTGACTGGAGGAGGGAGGCGTGCGCATCCCTTTGGATGAGGCGCGCGCACCCTTAAGTGAATCAACAATAGTGAAGTTCTGGTCCTAGGAGGCGCGCGCATCCTATGGGGTGAGGCGTGCGCATCCCCCCTGTTTCCAAGGTTTGATAGTTTATGTTATATGGGGTATAAGAGGGCAATGGTTGTGTTGTCCTTGGGGTTGTTTATGACTTAAACGTGAATGTGTATGACTTTTATGTCGTTAATGATAAAGATTGGGTTGTGACTAAATGTCCTTTTTATGGACTCTTTATAAGGAATCTTTGTGTGCATCTTGTGATGTATTTGGCATAGTTCCTTCTTGGATTAAATGCCTTGGGTTTTGTTTAGCAAGTATTTATTACTTTGCTTCTTGTTAAAAGTCCAGCTGGTCTTGTTGTGGAGTCAGCCAATGGAAGAATTATAGTGGTACAGGTAAGTCCACTATAAGGTTTTCCATTGGAGCTTGTGAGTCAGGCGGTGGAAGAATTATAGTGGCACACAAGCCAAGTTCACTATAAGATGTCCACTGTGCCTTCTAGTTTCCCCAGTCCAGATTGGCCTTGGATGGGATGAATTGCTCCCTTTGGTGAGTATTTGGGTTATGACTTTGTGTCATATTTCCCTTTCTGGTTACTTGGTTCTATTGGTTATGGTTTGGTTTTCGGGATCCCAACGGCTTCAGCTATTTATGCTGCTCAGATGGTTTTCTCTGATGGGTTTCTCAGTTGGTATTCTCATCAGTTATGGTTATTGGTTAAACCTTGGCTTTGGTATCCACCGGAGTGTGGGCAATGTGATATAAGTGATATATGAGTTGATGTTATGTGCTATATGCTATATGATTACTGTTGATATTGTTTCTTTATGATCATCATATCGGCATGTAACGTAGTTGCATTTTAGTAGCTTACTGAGATTTATTCTCACCCTTATTTGTTTACTGTTTTAGATAAAGGCGGGTCCAGGGGATAGGACACTTGGCACGGGAGGACGTTCGTTTGGTAAGAGTTGGGACTTGTTTTGTTAAAGGTTACATTATGTAAATGTAAACCCTTTGGGTAGAGTACCCGTACTTCTTATGGTTCCATCTATTTTGGTAAAGGTTGATGTATGTACATTTGTTTAAAAGTTTGTAAGCCTTCGGGCTAAGTACTTTCGTCGTGAAAGTGTTTGTAAAAGTTTGTCTCAAGTTAAGTGAAGTCTTTGAACTTCAAGTGTGTTTTTGTGCCACTTTCTAAAAAGGACATTTCGAAAATTTTTCTAAAAGGTTTCATAACGTCTTCCGTTCGTGTCCCGAGCGTGGGGCCAAGTAGGACCACGGGTACGGGGCGCGACACTTCAAGTGTCTTGCGCCCCCACAATAGTCACACAATAACTGGTTTTTGTTTGCAGGTCTGTTGAAGTTGTTGAACTTTGGTTGTTGTCCTCTAGTAAACAGAGTTGTGGTATTGTCTAAAATGTCTGATGGAATCATACTAGTTGAGGACAAACCTCTTTGTTTTTCATCTCGTAATAACAAGGCATGGTTAACACTTGGTAGATGATCATCTTTAGAAGTGATCCTCGTATGAAAGTATAGTATTCATTGAGGCCCATGAGGAACTGAGTTATATGTTGCATGTGATTGAAGTCTTCCAACAATTGAATATCACCACAAGAGCCATTGCATACACACTTAGGCATATTGCTAAGATTCACAAATTCATCCCATATAAACTTGAATTTCGTGTAATATTGAGTAACACTAAGAGAACCTTGAAAAATGAAATGATTTCTTTCCTAATCTGATATATTCTAGGTCCATTACCTTGAGTAAATCTACATCCATGAAATTAACATGTCGCTACACTTATCCAAATGAATCATGTATTTAGACTTGGAATCAAGCCTTGTATGAATTCCAGTAAGAATACTTAATTTCATTTTGGTTGATAGTGCTATAGTCATTGCACGCTTCCATTCTGAGTTATTGGAACCATTCAAAATCACCGCCATAATACTCATTCCAGAATCCATGAAATCAATTTTCTGTCGCGAAATTAAAAGACTATGATACCATGATACAATCACGAATCCATGAATGCAGCAATGGCAAAAAAGAAATCTTAGAGAGAGAGATTTTAGAGAGAGAATATGTTTGCTGTAAATTGTATTGTATTGATTATGGATGTATGCTTTACATAGATGAAGATATAAAAAGGGAAAGAGGGAAAATAACAGCCTAACTGTACCACTTGAATTCTGTTACACAAATTCTATATTAGTCCTTCAAGTTGAATCTAATTACTTGAATGCCCTTGAACTTGATATGTATCTGTAATACATATCTTCTATCAGCGATTTGAGCTTTAGATGGATCCCAATGATTTATGTTAGAACCATGATATTGGGTTAACTTTCGATAATCGGGTGGCGTACTTGACCGCGGTTCATTGCCTAATAAATTGAACTCGAGTTTTTAGGCATGTCTCAAATGAAAAATATCCCATTTATTATTGATAGATTTTTAATGGTTTATCCATTACCATTTCAAAATTTTAATAATTTGATTACTTAAATTTTGATCAGATTTAAAATTTTAAGTAAATTGATCACTAAAATTGAAATGAGACTATGTTAATGAAGGTAAAGGTATGATTTTGGAGTTCCAACTAAAAAGCACTTTCTTGACCCGAAGTTCATTTTATAGGCCCGAAGTTCCGTCAGCAATAATAATTACAAACATTGAAGTTGAAGGGCTAAAACTTAAAACAAGCAACGATAGTAGAAAGGAAGGGGATCGACACAAGGTGGGTTTGAAAAATTGTGGGTTCGCTCCTCTACATAGACATATTTCATTGTTATTCAAATCTTGAGAAATTCCTGCCAAATCGTGAAGCAATTCGTCTATTGCGTTTCAGAGATTAGGGTTTTGCTTTCCTCAACATCTCCAACAAAAAAAATTCGATTTTTAACCATGACTGAGGTACTTCTCTCGTACTATTTGTTATTTGAATCTCCACTATTAAATTTTAGTGAAGAATTCAAGTGTTCTAGTTATTAATAACAATACATAGAGGATTTTGTGCTTGTTGGATTTGGTGATAGCTCGTATCTACATGAATTTTGTGCTCATTTGAGAGATGAATTTTGACCTTCAAAACTTAGTCGCAGCCATTGAGATGTTTATTTTGTACTTCATTAACTAGTTGTGATCCAATGCAACAGAAAATCGGTTGCATTCGATAAGTAGCTCATTAAACCTCCGTGCATTTCTGATTCGGCTAACTTGGGTTATAGACATCTTGGAGTTGGTCTATACTAGGCTGCACTATGTACGATTTCTAACTTCTCATTGTCCCGTTGGCTATTAAAATTGAGTATTTCAATTTAGCTTGTTGAGAAGATGTTCAAAGGATAGAGTTGCTTGTGTGTTCAATCTTATTTCGAGGAGATTTTAGCAAATTGTTATGTTTAATACAGGGACCACTTAATGATTCTGGAGTCATGAATGTTCTCATAGTGATGTAGCTGTTACATTGGGTTGTTACCCGGTGATTTAGGACCTACTTCGTGCCCATACGACCTGCTATTATCCGTTGAATGAATGACTTGATCGTCATTTAGTAGATTTATGTTATTACTACAGAGGGATGCTATTGTTCTAGAAGGTACTCGTACATTTTCAAGTATGATTTGGTTCCAAAGCTATGTAAGAAAGTACATAGTTATCTCCATAGAATGTTTTGATAAATTGCATGAATGATTGGGGATGTGGAATAGAAGAAAGAACTTGATCCTGCTCAGTTTCTCAATTAGCCATTCAATTTTTCGCAACCAACTACTCCCTCCGTCCCAAACTTATGGTTACTTATTTCCATTTTGGGCGTCCCATACTTATGGTTACTTACCCAAAATGTTCAATTTTCTTTCTCCTCCCAACTCACAACAACTATCCACTATCTCATTTTCTCTCTCCTTCCCACTCACAACACCTATTTTTTTCTACATCTCCGGCATTCAAGTTTAGTAACTAATACTTTCCAGATTGTCTTCCACCTACAAGAAAGAGCCTGATCCCGGTCCATGGATATTATGTGACTCTAGAAGTTCTTTCATAGTACTTGGCATCCATTACATTTTGAAGTGTAATGTGTCGCCCCTTATGTGGATATAGTATTTATGACAATATTGAAGTTCTATTAATTTAAAATGTTGAAGATACCACATGGGTAAATGTCAGTCTCTTGCTGCAAATAGTTTAAGTCCTTTTTGTGTTTTAACATTTGTGTTTTAGAATTTTTGTTTAAACAGATTATTACATTCTTAAAATTTTCTTGGTGCTTTTGGTATAATCTACTACCTTTGGCTTTCTTATTAACGTACATGGCTGCATTTTTTAATTCTTATTATCATTATTCTCTATTAACCTCAATGCACCACATTTTTGTTTTTTTATTGTTTAATCTTTTTTGTATGTAGCTGTTTGGGAAGTTCTAGTTTTGTCACTTGGTAACATCTCAGTCATTACCCATAAAATTATGTTTTCTGAATGCTGTATCGTTTTGTCCCCTTTTCAGTATTGGGTTAGTCAGGGAAACAAATGGTGCGACCTCTGCAAAATCTTCATATCCAATAACCCTTCCAGTATTAGAAACCATGAGCTTGGTCAGCGTCACAAAGACAATGTTTCAAAGCGGCTTACTGATATGAGAGAACAAAAGGTTGCCAAGGATAAAGAGAAAAAGGAAGCCGAGCGTGTATTTGAACAAATTGAAGCAGTAAGTAAAAACTTGTTGTTTGTTTACATTTAATTTTGTGAATAACATGTATTCCAACGCTGGTGGTTGAAATCTTACTTATTGATGTGTGATTATGCTGCTTTATGGATCATCTTTATCTGTTATTTCTGAGGATGTGAGTCGTGTCCTTAAATGTGTTATCCTAGGAGCCTACCACAGGGAATAAAGGGGCATTGCACCCATTAGTTTTGAAAATCACTTTTATTTACTGCTGAAACTTAATTCTTATCAAAAGCAACTGAATAAATACGGTTTGGTAGTAACGATTACAGTTTCATTTCCCCGTATTTTGGCAAAATATGAGACCACTTATAGTGTAGTATTGCGTGCAGTGATATTATTGGGAAATTTGTATTCTTGATTCGCTTTGATTGTTGTTTTGGTCCTACCAGAATGAGAATGTCGCTTCTTTCCTCTCTTTTTGAGTTCTTTTTCACATGGAAACATCAGTTCCATAGTTTCACTTTTAATAGAAATGGTTATTTCGTTCATAAATGTGGCGGTTTTGCATACATCATAGTTAGAGGAAAGTACGTTTTTTGGGTAGTAAAAATGGATCACTAAAAGAAATAATATAGGAGTACATATATTTTGGATAGAGAAAAGAGATCATTAAAAAGGAATAATATACAGAAATGTACTAGAGACCGACTGATACAGACAAGTGGGGAAATAATTAAATGAAAAGACGTAACAAAAGGCAGACCCACAAGTAAAGACCAAAGCAGCTTGTGAATCTATCGTGGGGTTAGTCCAAGAAGTGCTACAGAAAAAGTGAAGTTCCCTGCCCATTTCATTTACTGGTTTCTAGCAGAAAAAAAAAATCCCCTTTGCTTATTTGTACATCAGCCAGCTTGGATATATGTAGTTTACGCTTCCATCTGTAAGCATCTAATATTTTTTTGGGGGATAACAGTCGTCTATTCGAGTGTCATAGTAACAGAAGTAGCCATTTTCGTGGCATTGACATTCATTCCTTTGTGCTTTCCTAGTCTACGATAGTGCTCTTTCCTTAACTCATGATGTCACTGTATATATTTGTTATATAATTTGGGTATTATTAGAGTTCTTTATCATTCTTATGTGGTTCCTTTTCAAATTGCTGCCAGAAAGCAAGTCGCAGTTATCAAAAGGATGTTTCTAAGTTTAAAGAGGCTAGAGAATCTAATACAAATGCATTAGCGTCTCAAAATGATGGTGAAGGGACTGCTAAAGGATCTGCAATGTCCGGAGGTAGTAATGCTTCAATTTTTCTGTTAAATCCACTTTAGCACGATAGTATATGTTGATATGTTTGCCAACATAAAAACTGCATGGCACTTAGCATTCTACATGCTTATGTATAGACCATTCTTATAGACATTTTGCATCTCTTAAATGTGACTTTCATCGTGTTATCTTATGTGTACCATGGTTCAATGTGAAATAGCAATATCCTGTAAATTAAAGCATTATGTAATTGTTTATTAAAAAAAAGCACAGCCCGGTGCACGAAGCATCCCCACATAGCGAGGGTCCGGGGAAGGGTCCCACCACAAGGGTGTAATATAGGCAAACCTTACCCTTCATAATTATGCAAGAGGCTGCGTCCAGGACATGAACCCGTGACCTCTAGGTCACACGGTAACACCTCAACCAGTGCGCCAAGGCTCCCCTTCATTATGTAATTGTTTATACTGACCAAATTATTATGTATAAAGCTATCAAAAGAATAACTTGCAATGATTACTTAATTATGCTAGAGCGCTAGTAAGATGATGAATTGGATAGGATTACTGGATCACACTAATTTGCAGTCTTGAAGGTGACTATATGCTAGAAACATTAACTTTGATTTGGTTGTCATTATTTTCTTGGATTGCTAAATTCAAGTCAATCCTGGTGTAATCGACTCATGCTAGACCTGGTATTTTGCGGGATAAATACTTGAAATTCATATTCAAATCCAAATTTCATTGTTGTAAAACTCATTTTCTACACAGTGACATCTGATGTTTATATCCTCTAAAGTGAACTTTGACAAAAAAATGAACAGAAACTCAAAATGATATAGGAAGCACTTCACAAGTTTGTTTCTGTGCTGTTGGCTTTTTTTTTTTTTTTTTTGAATGCACTATAGACAAAGATCCCAAACTAAGAAGTGAAAGCAGAGGGAGTTCCAACTAAAAGGAAATATTGAGTTTCATTAATCCAACCTAACTTATACTCTTACAGGCCTAAGCCTAACGCGCTAAACCCTGATTGTATCCTTATATCTCCTCTAATACTTAAAAGCACAAAACAATTGAACTTACGGAAACATCAAGATAGATGGGTATCTTATTTTCTCCAATTCCATCCTCCTGGGGTTGTAAAATGTTTGGCAACAAACAGTTATTGAGTTCATACGCATTGCATCATTCTTCCCAACGTTTGAGAAAACCCTTTTTAGATATGTAATACTCCCTCCGTCCCAAAATGATATTCACATTTGACTATTCAAACTTTTTAAGGATATGAACACTTGCTACACTAGTCATGTTTTATTTATGCACTTTTAAGCCTAAATTGTAGAAATGGGAAGAACTTTTTGGGACAATGAAAAGTGGCAAACAGGAAGATCATTTTGGGACGGAGGGAGTACAATGAATAAGAAATAGATATTTCATTGAAGCTTGACTGTACTATGTTGCATGGCTATTAGGGTAATCCTGGAAATCAGATGAAACAATGAGGCTGAACTTGAGCAAGTAGATGGTTCAAATAACTGCCCAAACTAATGATGTTGGTGTTTTCATTACTTATGCTGCTTCTAATGATGACAGATTGGGAGTTTGAAAGCTCGTCAGGCTATTACTACAATCAAAGTAACGGTTGTTATTACGATCCAAACTCTGGCTTCTACTACACTGATGCTTTAGGTACAGTTGCTATTACTTTGTTCTTGCACCTTGTTTTTACTTCTTGGTACATGTTGTCATTACTTCTACTTGCCTGGATTGAAACAGGTAAATGGGTGACACACGAAGAAGCTCTGGCTGCATCTCAAGTTTCTTCGAACTCTGTCCAAGGAAAACCCATCTTCAAGAAGCCGTCATTTGGTGCAGAAAACAAAATTGATGGTAAAAGTAAAAACCCATCTAAAGCTTCAGGTTCTGTGAATCCGGCAAGATCTAAAGCCGCTCCGTCCTCACTTACTGTTAAAAGGAAGAGATTAGATGAGAAGCCAAAGTCAAAGGTTGTCTCCGAAGAGGAAGCTGCTGCACTTAAGGCTAGGGAGGCTGCTAGGAAAAGAGTTGAGGAACGAGAAAAACCATTACTTGGTCTTTACAGGCACTAAAATCTTATTCAATCAGCAAATATAAGAGTGGTATCTTTCTTACTCTAGAAAAGTAACCGTTCAAATTGCAAGGCTGGAATTGGTTGAAAATTTTCTGACACCCTTTTTTATTATACTCCGTATATTGTAGGTACATCATGTTATCGCGCATATGGTAGCATGACAAAAAGTGTGGAAACAGGACATGTGTTCAAAGTGGAAATTTTATGATTGAAGATCTTAATATTGTGGGCATTCGCAGATAGATCTACAGGCTTCAATTTAACTCGTGGAACTATAGTCTTTTCATGCCTGTTATTGGCCTTCTCCATTTGAGCTTATGGTATGTTTCAGCATTTTATATCTTCGATTTTATTTGGAAATCAGAGCAACATTGTTCAGATTTCCCCCCATGAAATTGATTTCTAACTGCTGCTTAGCTTGTTGTTTGTATCAGTATTGCGTATGCATATAGAAAGATGTTCAGTGGTTTGTTTCTTTTTCAGCTGCTGAAAACCAAATGTTTTAGAGGAACGTATTGGATATAATACTGGAAGTGATTGACTTTTATCGATGGGGATTTTTTTTTTATTTTTCATTTTATTTTCATGATTGCCTAAACAGGTTATGCTTCAAGCATGTACATCTAAAGAGACTAATGTGGTCTGCATTATTTACTCAATTCAGAATTGTCCGCCCCGCCCTATATTCTTTCTGCAATCGGAATGCTGTTTGGCTGAGTAGAGTGAAAGCTGGTACGACACATTTATTGTCTTTCTAGAAACCAAAACTTGTGCTTGGCGAGGCGGAGCCGCTGTAACGTTGTTTCGTTTTGAGTCAGTGAGTTGATGGATATGAACATTACATCACATCGTTTTCCTTTCATAGTAAGTAGTAGTCATTGTTTGGGAAATATAGAGATGAGAAAGTGTTGCAATTTTGAATAGTTAGGGGGTTGAAGAGAATTTGGTAGTGGTGTTAAATTAATAAATTTAGGTGGGGTCTTGTTGTTTGACTTATGGTTATGGGGTTGAAATGTTGAATTACTGTTCAGAGAAATCGGCGGGGGTAGATGTCAATATTAAATAGTAGAGGGGTCCATTTTGTCAACTTGATTAATGACGTAGTCCAGTGTCTTTTTCTTGGCACGTGCTCTATCACCTCTAAGTCAACCACCTGTTTCTTCTTTTACGATGTGTCGACGTTTTTATTGGGATGGTCTGATTGATTGATAGTGTCACCCAGAATGTCCTTATGGGGAGTATAGTGAAATTACGTTCGAAGTAATTGGTCCTAGGTGTTCGCATTATACACTCCCTACGCCTCATAATAATCTTTCCATTTATCATTTCTCATTCCAAAAAGTTCTTCTAATTTCTACTAGGACGTTCTGCTGGAATTCCTACAATGATGAATATGAGCGCAATTGAACTTCCTGGGTAGTTATACATTTGTGTATTGATAAGACCATTCACTATTTCTTGAAGCTTGATCTCTCCCCCCCGGATAAACCATAGAGCCAAGGACGGAGGGAGTATATAATAAGTACACAACTAAGTGGAAAATACTCTTATTTTTATTTTCAAATTTTTTATGTGTGACTCATTTAATATAAAATGAATATCATCCTTATCGAAATGAGGTAGTATATACTCCCTTCGTCACATATTCTGGACCGCCCCATAATTATGTAGGCAAATTTCTTTTTTTGTACGTCTCATTGATAAGTTATACTCCCTCCGTACCAGATCAATGGGCACATTTTGACTTTTTTGGTCAAATAGGTCAATCTTTGACCATACTTTTATGAATATCTAGATATCTCTATACAATTCTAAAAATTGTTAGTGATAGTATTTCTAATAGTGAAACAATAACAATTTTTAGAATTTCATAGAGATATTTAGATATTCATAAAATTATGATCAAAGATTGACCTATTTGACCAAAAAAAGTCAAACTATGCTCATTGGTCTGGGACAGATGGAGTACTTTTTTAAAATGACAAATATTTCTCACTCATTCTCTATCTACTTTACTTTTATACTCACAACACCAATCAATCTACTATTCATACCCCACTTTCTCTCTCCTACTTCACTTTTCACACTCATAACAATTACCCACTACTATTCATCCCTTAATTCTCATGCACAACCTATTTTGTTTACATAATCCCTTAATTCTCATCCACAACCTATTTTGTTTACACAATCCCTTAATTCTCAATGCACAACCTATTTTGTTTACGTAATTATAATTATGGGACGGAGTGAGTATAAGTAAATTCGGGCCAGATGCGGTGCGTCGTTGAAGCTGATTTTTCATCACCAAAGCATCAATTGCATTATAAATTTTAGAACGAACAGTCCAACTTAGAGTTTTGACATATCAATTTACACAAATTTTTTTTTACTCAAAATAATGTGTCGAAACATTTCTAATAATCCAACATATATAATGCCTTATCATTAGCATCAACAACCATGATAATTTTATTATTAATTAACATAAATGGGACAAAATTTGAAGTTAAAGTTTTGGGTAAAAGAAAAAGGTGATGATATATGCAAATTCATGTATGATGATTAATTCATGGGGCATAGCATAGGCCATTTTTATCCTCCTTTTTTTCTGAACATGCATGCTTGCAGCAAAGGAAAAAATAAAAGTAAACCATAACATAATCATATGATATACATGCATGTGGGACTCCCACAAACATGCTTTGACTTTTTTTTAAAAAGATACCCATAATCATCATGCACAAGTCTATAGGTTTTGCTTTTTTTTCTTTTATTATTTTTGTTGAATATGGACTGGACTAAATAGTCCAATAAGAAGAAAACAGATTTAAGTGTAACCACCCACACATAAGTGAGTGGATGAGAACTAACATTGAGGCCTCCATCCCTCCTGTTCATACTTGATTATTCTTCAAATACTCTTTCCGTCCGTCCCAAAATGATCTTCTCATTTGCCATTTCTTGTTGTCCCAAAAAATTCTTCACTTTTCTATAATTTAGGCTTAAAAGTGCATAAACTAAACATGGCTAGCAAAGCAAGTGTTCATATCCTTAAAAAAAAAGTTTGAACAGTCAAACGCGAATATCATTTTAGGACGGAGGGAGTATATAGTACGTGTGTAATGTATACAGTTTACTATGTGTATGTATGCATGTATAAATATGTATGTATGTTGATAGAAAGATACTCCCTCCATCTTATAACTATGTACAAAATGAGTTGTGCATGGAAATTAAGGAATGAATAGTAGTGGGTAGTTGTTGTGAGTATGAAAAGTGAACTAGGAAAGAGAAAGTGAGGTAGGGAAGAGTAGGTTGATTGGTGTTGCGAGTATAAAAGTAAACTATGAGAGAGAATGAGTGAGAGGAATCATAAAGATTTTTTGTCATTTTAGGAAAGTGTAACTTATAAATGAGACGTCCAAAAAAAAAAAATTTGTCTACATTATTCTGGGGTGAAGGGAGTATATACTTTTCATTCCATTTACGAAGAAAAATATACGTCTTGCCAGTTTTTTTTTTTTTTTTTTTTTTTTTTGAGAGAGAGAGTTTTTCTGACCTAACCTACATGAAATTGCGTTGATACTATATTTATCTTTAAGTACAATTATTTTTTTAATTTAGAGGCAAAATTTGCAACAATATGATTGATTATAGTATAATAGAACTCAATCCAGGTTACTTTCAATCCTAATTATATTCCATCATTTATTTTGATGTAAAGCTAGCATATTCACTTGTAGTTAATTGAGAGAGAGAGAGAGAGGATTAACCCTAATTATGTGTTTGTCCAAGTGATCACTACTTTTTTTTTTTTTTAACAGATGAACTATATCATTCATTTTAAGGCAATTGTCATCGTTTACAAATTCATATGGAATCTATTACAGTCTTATCTAAAGACCTCCCAAGGGAGAATCGAACCCAGGACCTAGGGAAGCCATTACTCACCCACCCGATTACTCACCCACCCGATTACTCACCCACCCGATACCACCATAAGGCCATTGGTCGAGTGATCACTACTAGTATTACATCCACAATCCTTTTTCATTGATCATTTTAATTGGGAAGCTTTTCTACCTAAAATAAGTTTAAAAAAAATAAAAAAGATTGAACGCCAAGTCATTAGAAGATGAATAACCCCACCATTCAATTAATATTTTAAAATTCAAACAAATATTTAAGTGGAGAATCCCTTTATGATCAGATTCCAGGTGGTTTTGTAAAAGCCGAAATCAGGGGCACAAAATGAACAAGAAATAATCAAGTAGATTTTTTCTTTCTTTCTTTTATGTACGTTTTTATGCATATTTTTTTATATTTATTGGTGTACTTAAAATTAAAAAGGTACCATAGTATATCTGTTCAAAAAATATGAAAAGGCATATTTGGTGACCCAGTTTACATTTCTCCATACGGTGTCATTATACCCCAATTAGCTTCATAAATATTAAATTAGCTTAAATTGTGCCTTTTGAGCTTAACAAAGGGAATTTTTTTTATTATTTTTTTTTAACAAAGGGATTTTTTTATTTTTTTTTAACAAAGGGATTTTTTATTCATAAAGTCATTGAGCTCAAGTGCTAGACTTTGGTACAATCACATTTTGTTAATTTAACAAGAACAAGATGGTGATTTGGATTTCGAAAAAAAAAAAAAAAACAAGAACAAGATGGCACACTTGCAACATTTCACTTAAACTTATTTATATCAGCCAATGAAATATGCTACACCTAAAATAGGTAAATGCTTGATCCAAATAAATAGATGTCATTTTCCTCCCAACAACAAATCACTAATATGGCTTGAATAGTACACCGATATATTTTAATTGGGTTTATTGTCCATAAAGTTGATTGGCTGAATAGTAATTAAACCATTTAATGGTAAATTAAATATGTACTATAATTATTCTTATTATCCACTAAATATTTTATTTTACAGTTATATAATGAATAGTGATTTTTTTTTTTTTTGCAAAAAAGACACCCATTTTAAAACAAAAACTTTTCTAAGATGAACATTTATTTATGAACATCGTATAAAATACTATTCCACTATTTAACATCTGAAATCAACTTTCTTATTCAATCAAATCCTAATCAGCTCAAGTAGATACTCCCTCTTTCCCACCTGAATTAGGATTTTTGGGTAGGGCACGAGGATCAGGAAAAAAATGTTAGTGGAAAAGGTGATGTGAGTATAAAAAGTAGAGGCAGTCTCGCGTGCGGCGGCGCCGAGCCGAGCCATGCCTTTTTTTTTTTTTTTTTTGCCGATTTTTTTTTTTTTGCCCCCACAACCTTTTTTCCTCCCACCAAAAGTAACACTTCTTATAACGAAATGTAACACTTTTGTTTTTCAAATGTAACACTTTTTTTTTCAAAAATGTACCACAATTTTGATGCAATAGATTAAAGATAACATAAAAATTAACGACTAAATTAATGTAACACTTTTTATAAAGGAATGTAACATTATTTTTCAAATGTAACACTTTTTTTTTCAAATGTAACACTTTTTCCCCCCCAACATTAACATAGGATTGACAACTAAACTAATGTTACATTTTATAAAAAAATGAATGTAACATTTTTTTTTTCTCAAATGTAACATTTTACATTCTTAAATGTAACATTATATATGAAATGTAACAATTTTTTATTGAGAAAGTAACAATTGAAATGCAAACCCATTTTTTTTATATAAAAACTGTTGTTACATTTAAAAGTAAAAAAGTGTTACTTTTTGAAGATGAAAGTGTTACTTTTATCAGAACAGAGTGTTACATTTGAGCTGACAAACAGATCAATTTTTTTTGTGTCTTAAAAAGTATTTAAAAAAAAAAAAAATCAAACCATATCATGACCTATGTAGTTTTATTCGTCTCATCGAGACGAACACAACAGTATTTTTAAATTTTTTTTCTGAGTTGTAAATCTCAAGATATAGCATTTTAAAGTATTTGGGGGGTTTTTTTTTTTTTTTTAAAGGGACACGTGTCAAAATCTGGGAGAGGGAGTGTTGGATCTGGACAGTCGGATGCAGCACCCCAGCCAGCCGCACGAAGCAGCGGAACCAAGCACCCTTGCCGCACATGGTGCGGCGGATGTATGCGAGAATTTGTCTAAAAAGTAAAGTATGAGAGATAAAGTTGGGTAGAGCATAATGAGTGGAAAATTGTTGTGAGTGTGAATGTGAGTCCAATTAAATAAAACACTTCCATTTTTGGGTTGTCTTAATTCGTATGTGACACCCAAAATAGAAATTTGTCCTAATTCGAGTGGACGGAAGGAGTATTGCTTTTCTTCCTTTAATCTTGCCGACTTCTGGCTTTATGGTTATTTAAATTGGTACTAAAAGGCCAATAGTGTTGTTAAGAGTTTGATACCCTCTTTCTAGTATAAGCTGATAATTTTTTTTTTTTGGAAAATTACAATTTAGGGCCTAATGTGTACGAGGCGGTTGCAGTTTAGGGCCCGACGTCCAAATTTTACCAATTTAGGGCTTGATATGCCAATTTTTGAGCAATTTAGCGCTTTTTAACGATTTTCATCCAAAATCATGTTAAATTATCACGTGCAGCGCATGTGACTCACATTGGGGGAGGGGGGGGGGGTTAATTGCAAAATTTTGAAATTAAAGGGAAGGCTCAGAAAAACGACCTACCCCAAACACTTACTTGTACATGAATTATATATGTACAACATTTTAATGCATAGATTAAAATACTCTCTCTATCCCAAATTTTTTATCTCATTTTAACATTTTATGGCCACTACAAATAAACTTTGACCAAACATTAATGTCGATCTAATTATCTTAGTGAAATTCTAATATTGTAATTGATAAATTTTTATGTAATTTACTAATAAATATTTTTATAATTTCATTGTAATTATTGTATTGACAACAATGTGTGGTTAAAGTTAATACGTATTGACTAAAAAAGTTAAAATGAACTTTTTGAGACAAAATGAGAAAATAGATTTTGTTTTCTAAAAATAATTAATATTTTCTCGCAAAAATATATATTTAATATTAAAGGTTTCAAAGAAAATATTACTCCTTTACATCTAAATATTAATCAATCAAATTGAAAATATTACTCTACATTTTTCCTTTATCTTCACCTCCAGACTCCAATAAGCACCCTTATCCTATTCTCCACCACCACCAACCACCGTGCACCACCACCCCGCCACCACAACCATAACACCATAACCGTCATAAACGAAATAACACCAACAATTTAAGCTTTTAATTCAAAAAACCAACAACATCGAACACACGCTCACACCAAAATCAACACAAAGTTCAGGCACAAATTCAACACCAAATTCAAGAACAAACCCATTCTAAATGGGGAGAATATGAGTTTTAAAATCAAGCACAGACCCACCGAAGTTACCCAAGAGATCTTGGCTTTTCCAAATATCCTATCTTCATAAATCAACCTCAATTCACCTGTTCTGACTTCGACAAACCGAAATCGATCGGCGAAGCCTGAAATTTTCTAAATCGAGCAACACATTGCTAGGCTTCACATCGCCACGATATTGAGTCGAATCCTAGGGAGTTAATGTTGTTAGCCAGCAAGAGTACAATCGGCAACGATAAAATCGATTGCCGAAAAGCTATGTTGACCTCGCCATGGTCGGAGAAGATGGAAAGGGGAAAAAAGTAATAGATGAAGAAGGTTAGCTTTTGATAAGAGGGGCGACGGTGCAGGGGTGAGGGAGGAGATAGACTGTTTATGGCGGGGTAGAGAGTCAAGGGGTAGTTGCTGCCGTGGGGGAAGGGGAGTGTTCGCCGGCGTGAGGCAGGGAGAGTGAAAGATTTGTTGACAGAGAGAGAAAGAGACAGTTTAATAGATTGTATTTATTTATTTTCTGACCTTTCCCTTTAATTTGAAAATTGTGCAATTAACCCCCCAATTTGTTTCACATGCGCTGCACGTGACCACTTAACATCAATTTGGATGAAAATTGTCAAAAAGCCCTAAATTGCTCAAAAATTGGCATATCAAGCCCTAAATTGGTAAAATTTGGATGTCGGGCCCTAAACTGCAACCGCCTCGTAGACATTAGGTCTTAAATTGTAATTTGCCCTTTTTTTTTTAACCATTGGTTTGTCAACTACAATTGACAAACAAACTTGATGCTAACTCCGCTTTAAAATGAATGTTTAGAAGGAAAAAAAAAAAGATAAATCATATTTGCTCTTGATTAATGTAAATTAAAAAAAATAACATTAATTTTTACGACAGATGGAGTATTGGAGTGCATCTTTCTGAAATAGCTTCACCCAAGCCGCGACTCACGCAATTTAGGCTACGTTTGTTTTATGGAGAGAGACGTCGCATAGTCGATCGTAAAGTGAAATATTGAGGCCTTAGTACGTAGGGCAATGCTAGGCTTACAAAAGAAGTTTACAAAATGAATGATACAAGATGTGGTGGCGATATTTCATTGGCTACATCGATAGTGTACCCGGCACACTCCAATTAAAAATACCAACACAATTATGACACCTCATTTTGTAAGCCACATTTTGTAGCCATCTTTTGTAACTTTATTATTTCCCTAGTACGTAAGTCATTTTCACGTGGAAGATGACCATTTTTTAATTGAGTAAAAATGGCTTACCTTGAACTTTTTTCAACAAACATCAAATACATTTTTCGTAAGTCATTTTACTCAAAACAAACAGTCATATTCTCAGTTATGTTAACATAAAATCTGAATCTCCTCATTAGCAACCTTCTATATTTGATGTCTTAACGATAAGAGAAATCGAACCTTATACTTTATAATTTTATAATTTTTTGTGAATTTACTTACGACGACGACGAGGTTCATAAAACAATATAGGACGATATTTGACTTCAGAAATATCAATGACAAATGTAAAACACAAATGAGAGAACACCACTTAAACTTGTCCAAGTAAAGTCAAAGTTAATCATTCACGATAATAACCATACAAATCAACCCAAACATTTAATATTAATTTTTATATCAGTTGTCTAAAAAAAAAAAAAATAGAAATGAAATAAATATACCGCTAAGAAAAAGTAATTATGTGTAATTCTGGATTTGGACAATGAAAAATCAAATTTCCGCCGGAGTCCCTCATATGCTGCCGGTGATGATGATGATGAGATGAAGAAAGGATACGGCCATGGAAATTTAATCTCGTCTCATTACAGACCCAAACCTTCTTGATGATGAAATCTCATTAACACCATGTAAATGGTGATGAAACCCTAAGCAACCCAACAATCCACTCTTGTACGGCAACAACGTCTTCCTCCTCATCTCCTCCGCCACCGCTCTGTTCGCCGTGTAATGCAATTCGTGCGCCGACACCCTCCTCCGGGAGGTGTTCCCCACCGATCCCGAACTGTCCGTTGATCGGAAACTCGAGTTCTTCACGTCATCGCTGCTCTGTTTCTTCAGCATCGCGTATTTCTTTAACGAGTCCTTTCTCGTCGACGCACTTCCTTCCGACGCGCTTCTGAATAGCAACAAGTCTTTGAGCTTTAGCCATGTTGAAGATGATTCTTTTGAGTTCTGTTGACTGTTGTCGCCGTCGAATAACATGTCGGAGACTCTGTAAGGTGATAAGGATCGGGTGGGTTTGTGTCTGGGTGTCGAATTGTGCGTTTTTTCTCTGCCTCGGAGGGGGAGTTCCGAGTCCCTTCTACCTGTTTGTTTAATTGCCTCTGAGAAAGGATCAAAGTCTTTCTTCCTGTGCCGCGGTGAAAACGCCTCCTTAAACGACAAAGCTTCTCTCAATATCCTCTTGGGCGATCGTGGGGACGATCTTGGGGAATCTCGGGCTCTACCGTCGGTGTAGAACAAGCGCGGAGGCGGCTTTAGAGGCTTAATCTTGCCGCCATCAAAGAGCTCATCAGCAGTAAGTGATGGCCTATCCACCAACTGCCCACTAAATTCAAACTCATAATCATCGTCTGTAATGATGTTTCCATCATCATCATCATCATTGTATAATTCATCGGCAACATTTTCGGGTTCTTTTCTTTTGGCAACTCCAGGACTTTCTTCCCAATTGAAGGGAATTGTGGAAGGAGGATTGTCGCCTTCGCCGGAAGTGGAATTCATGGCAAACTCGTTGTGGAAAGAAGAAAAACGAGAAGGGCTAGTGGGTGCGCTGTAAAAGAAGGTGCCGAAGCGATGAGGGCTAGAGGGGGCGGTTACAAAAGGGGAAGTTGAAGTACTGTCGAAGTTGAAGTCGACGGCCGGCGATGGCATCAGTACTTGTATCTGCATTTTTTAAATGCAAGTTTGAGTTTGAGGAGTTATGGAGTTGGAAGAAAAAGATGGGAGTTGAGGAAATTATATATAGGGGAGAGGAAGGAAAGACAGAAATGGAGGAAGGAGGGAGGAAAGAAGGAGAATGACAGTGACAATCGACTAGCTAAGCCGCCTTTCCTTCTTTTCTTTCTGGTTTGAGCTAAATTTCTTGTTACTAATGGCCGGTTCAACTGCTGTTTTTTTATATCCATATTGCTCCTTTTCAGCACGAGCTTATTAATGTTTTTTTTTTTTTTTTTTGGAAGGAATTAATGTTATTTTTAAGGATACGAAATTACCATGTACTGTACAAGTTAACTAGTAGTGGGTAACCCGTGCTCTGAACGGGTAACTAATTTGCTATTTTTTTTATATTTTTTTTTGCATTTTACTCTGTTTATATTTTTATTTAATAAAATAGCATAACAGTTTTTTATAATATAAATATATTGTATATGAAAAATATTTTTTTAATTATAGTTAACTAAAATAGTAAACATCATCTTAACTAAAACCATTAATAGTAAAAATTAATCTATATAATAATATCAATAACTAATATTATTAATAATACTTATTAATATTTATAGTAACTATTATAATTAACTAATACTATTAATAATAATGTTAACCTATATAGTAACAACTATGATTAACTAATACTATTAATAGTAAAAATTAACATATATTATAACTGTTATGATTAACTAATACTATTAATAGTAATAGTTAATTTATAAAGTAACCATTATAGTTAACTTGTATAGTAACTATTATTGTTAATTATACTATTAATATTAATAGTAATAGTTATATATTATAGTAACTATTATAGTTGACTAATACTATTAATAGTAATAGTTAACTACTATAGTAACTATTATAGTTAAGTAATACTATTAATAGTAATAGTTAACTTGTATAGTAACTATTATGGTTAACTATTACTATTAATAGTAATAGTTAACTTTAACTATTATAGTTAACTAATACTATTAATAGTATTAGTTAACTATAATAGTTAAAGTTAACTATTACTATTAATAGTAATAGTTAACTCATATCATAACTATTATTATGAGCTAATAGTATTAGCTAATAATGAGAATATCAAAAGTCACACACATTTAGGATATTGATGATGTGGCTTCACACAAATGAAGCTTTAACCTATGTTTGTATATGTGTCAAAGCCATAGCCCTCCTCACCAAGTTTAATATATATATATATATATATATAGATATATATATATATAGACTTTTCAAATTGTTCTAGGATAAACAAAATTCTAAAAAAAATAATAATTGCTCACATAATGCTTACCACCGGCCCGCCCAAAAATCTATGGATGTTATTGATGCTCAATGGTAGTATTCCGATGTGAGATGAGTGATTTCACAATTAATTCGTGGAGAGACTGCCGGCGGGATGCGTATGATATACTTGTAGGGTGGAGATGGGCATAAGGGCAAACCCGCGGCCCGGCCCTTCCTTTTCACTAACCCGCGGGTTAACGGGCTTGGGCCCGCCTGTGGCGTGTGAGCCCGCGGGCTGGACCCGGCCCGGCCCGCTTCTTCAATGTTTTTAGGCCCGCCCGTCGGCCCTTGGGTTTAACCCAAAGGGCTTGAACGGGTTTTTTTTTTTTTTTTAAATCTGGAAAAATACAGAATTTTATAAAAAAAATGTTTAAAAATATTAAAGACTTTAAAATTTAATTTATAATTTAGTAAAAATATAAGTAGCCTTTATTCCTTTAATAATATTAGTATGTTATTAAAGAAAATAAAGATAGTGAAAAAAGTTTATAACTGCAATGAATTAATTTTTTAAAATATAAATTTTCCATTTATGGATTTTGCAATTTCTATGGGACGCCCAAAAAGGCAAGTTTTGCAATTTCAAGCGGGACGGAGGGAGTACAATTTTTTTTTTTTACCTGGCTAAAATGCGGGCCGACGGGCACGGGCCATCTCACGGGTTTAAGCCCGCGGGCTAAGCCCGGACCGTTAGACTTTTTGGAGGGTCCGGCCCGCCCGTCAAATACAAGGGCCAAGGGCCGGGTTTGGGCTAAGGGCTCACGGGTTAAGGGTTTGGCGGGCAAGGGCCCACGAGCTTGGGCCCGAAATGCCCATCTCCATTGTAGGGTCATTGAACACTCTCTCAAGTTAATTATTGTTGATCATTTTAGTTAGAATAATACTAGGGGCACAAAAAAATCACAAAATCTTGCTCACAAAATCTTAGGTGTTATTATTTTATTGGTGTTTTTAAGTAGAGTGGGGCGGGTCCATTATCGATACAACCAATAAAATATCGCCACCTCATTTTGTGAGCAAAATTTTGTGCCCCTAGCATTGCTCTTTTAGTTAGCTCTTTATCTCGACACCATGCTATAACAATCCCTTGATTTCAAACAGATGTTCTGAATCCGATTTTACTTTACCCGTCCAAGAATTAGTTAGTAAGTTAAGGGACCCGGAACCGCTCCACCCAAAACCCTTGCACCTCTCCACCCAATGGCTCAGATCGAAGCCACATATGCGAGCTCATCATATGTGCGGCTAAGATGATTTCAATTTTTTGTGGGTCCCACCGAGTTCGGACACATCTCATCCGTCGAACACAAAAAAAATGAGGTGGTTCCAATCGGAACCATTGGGTGGAGCTAACTAAGGGGTGCAGCGATTCGAAATCCGTAAGTTAAGATAACTCCTTATGAAGACTTGAAATGTGTCAAATGTCAATCAAGCTAGTATGGAAGTTTTACACATAAATTATCCTGAGATTGATTTGCAATTGCATACTCTCTCTATCCCATTTTAAGAGTTAATTTTTTTTTAAAAGGGTGTCCCATTTTAAGAGTTAAAATCTTAAAATAGAAAGTGGATCCTACATGTCATACTCACAACTATTATCCACTAACTCTTCATTACCCACTTTTTCTCTCCTACCCAACTATCAACACTCACAACACATCATATTTTCCTTAATTCTTGAACCTACCTATTTTTTGACTCTTAAAATGGGACCGAGGGAGTACGTGACTCGACCCGTGTCACACGTGATAGTTAAGCAAACTTTTTTGAACGAGTATCTATTTTCATAAAAAGAAATTTAGTGCTAAATGTGTGACTGTGTGTCCAGTTACTAAAATCACTTTGTTTCTTAACAAATAGTACTCATGTTGTACAGTAATAAATAAATTTCAATGCCATAAATTGGATAGTAGGTAATATGTTATAATTTGTTTTGGTCAAATTTTGCAATTCAACTTTAAGTAAATTTATTGGGTACAATGGAATATAATTGTAAGACAACTCAAGAATAAAATGAACACAAGAGTTTAACGAGGAAAGCCCTTGAACAACTTGTTCGCCGGCACAAAACCTCGGGGAAGAAAACCTTGTTAGTATTGATTTTGAGATTGAGAGAATACAAAGAATGTGTGAAAATTTCAGTGCAGTGGGCGTGTGTTGTTACAAGTGTTTATCATTTCTATTTATACTACACAATAGCTAACGGATTGAAGATTGCTCCCATGATTCTCGGCCAGTTAGTTGGTCTCTTATCCCTTTGTTGTTGATAGGAGATGAGTTTGACTTAGTCTTTGAGTCTTGATTTAGTCACATGTTGTTTATGGATCATAATTCGGCTTGTGTTCCTGAAAATTAGGAGATAAAACATTATCCAAATAAGTCATTATTAAAAGATACCTGTAAGTCGTACATAGCAGCAACTTGTAAGTTCAAGGTATAAGTTGATTGAGACAAACTGAGTAGCCCAACATGTTGAAGAACAGTTTAGCTTTTTTACCCCCAAACAATTGCTCCCAATTTTTGAGTTTTAAAGAAGAAGATTTAAAATCGAAAATTATCTTTGATGGGAGACTTATACGTGGACGGTGAGGGGCAATCAATAGGAGTCTAGGGCCTATGCATTTGAGTAGAGCTAGGAATCTGGAACCGTCTAACTTTATTTCTTTAAGAAGTTTCATTCAACCACCCTCCTCATTTACGCAGCATAAGGATCTCCTCCAAAATTTCCCTGGTGAGTTCTTCTTACTTTCTCTCTTAATTTCTAGGGTTCAGAAATGGGCAAAGCTAAGAAAGCTCCTGAAATTCCCAAAGGCTTTAGATGTTTGGAACTCATCAAACATCCTGATGAGAAGAGATGTCAATTGTCTATGTCTGATGTTGAAACCCTAAAAAAAGTTTTTCTTCGAATGCTGATTTTATGGCTCCGAATCCCTTATTTTCTTTTGATTTTGTGTCTGATGAATGGGTATGCTTTTTCGAGTATCCCTTTGTATTAGGTTTGGAATTCCCTTTTCCCCCTCTCATTACTCGTTTCTTCGAGTCTTCCAAATTGGCTTATGCCCAACTTATGCCTGTCGGTTGGAGGGCTCTAATAGCTTTGGGTAAGCTTAGCGAAGAGACTGGGCTTCAGGTTGATCTTGAAGAATTGGATTTTTGTTATGTCTTAAGGGCTCATGGGAACTCTAGGTATGGATTTAGGGTTAAAAATAAAGCATACAGCTTGGTAGTTGAGTCTGTTGACAAGGATAGAGGTTGGAAAAACAAGTTCTTCTATGTTAAGAAAAGTAGTTTGGAGGGAGGTGAAGGTCTGGTTTCAGAATGGAATAGTAAAGGTAGTTGTGCCTTTGCTTCTTCTTCTGAGTTTTGCTGGATTTCGAGAGTTTATAATATTTCTTGCATCTTGCAGTTACCAAGTTGGAGGAGCTGTTTCCTAAAAGGGCGGACACACTGGTGATAGTGGAGAAGATTTGTGCACTGCCTCCTGCTAGGCGTAGGTTTATTAAGCCTGTAGAAAACTCAAGTGGTTAAGAGGAGAACCCAGAGGATAAACAGGAGGATTCAGCTTGTGCCCATAAGATGTCTTCAGGTACTAATTAGCTTAACTTCTATTTCACTTTTGTAGCTCTGAGATGTCTAATTTTTTCCCATTTTTGTAGTTGCCCGTTCTCAATCTGGGTTTGGTGCTAAGGACTTGATGGAAATGGTTCGTGGTAAGGTGAAGGTTGAGGGTAGCAAGCCTCCAGTGCCTAAGTTGGATGCAGGAGAAGACAAGGTGAATAAGAAGAGGAAGGCCAAAGAGATTGTGGATGTAGAGACTGCTATTCCTGTTGAAAGAAAGTATGAGAAGAAGGTAACTATCAACTGGCAATATCTTAGCTATATTTCTGTTCAGGTTTGATTCTAAGTCGATTCTGTATACAGGTTGTGAAGGCTGTTGGATTCTTGGTCAATGAAGTTCAAGTTTGGAAAGAGAAAGCAGAGGCTTCTTTCAAGAAGATGTATGAAGCCGAGGAAAGGGCCAAGGCTGCTGAAAAAGAGTTAGATGAGAAGGATAAAGAAGTTAGATATATGACAGAGGCTAGTGAAGGTGAATCAAGATCACGGCAAGGAGATGGAGGTTCTGCATAATCAATGCATGAATGATGCTACTAAGTCTTTGTTTGAAATGAGGATACAAATGATCAAAGAGCACCAAGCTGGTAAGTATTCTGAGTGGAATTTGGAGGAGGAGTATGACAATTTGAAGAAAATTACTGGGGAAGCAATTAATGGTGAAGAAGTTACTTCCAAAATGCCCATTGCTGACAAGGTGGAACAAGTTGATGACAACCAAGAGGGGAAGGTTGGAGATGCCACCTGAAAGGTAACTTCTTTTTTCTTCTTTTGCCCTGCAGGGAAGAACAATTTTCTTTTTATGTTTTTAGGTTTTATCAATGAGGGGGGATGTCCTCGTAAACAATTTAGATAATCTAGGATGTAATTTGGTTTTTTGGACAAGTTTCATGTTTTTGTTGTAGTCAACTCATGTCATGCTGCTAGCATGAGTTTGACTTTTTGGATGTTAAGAATAGCTTGGTTTGTTTGAACTTTCTTTGATTATCTTGGTTGTAAAAATGGTTGACTTTTGATAAGATAGGTAAGGTAGAAATAGAGATGCAAATTGTTCAAGTTGGCCTTTAAGAAGGAAAAATATGACAGGTTTATGCCATTAGTTATGAATGAAAAGATGTTTTAATCCTTTAAACTCTTGCCTTTGGTAACACGTTAATGTTACAACCAATTATGAATTACTTGAGTTCACAAGTTGTTTGAGTGCAAGATGGTAATCAATATGTAATAAATTACACTGGCCATCTTACAACTTAAACAAACGTGAAAAACGTGCGCACGGGCGAAGGTGTATGAACCTTAAACTTATGAAAGATGTAAAATCTTTAAACCTTTGAAAAGCGAAAACCTTTACAATCTGAGTGCAAACTTCTATGAAAAGATGCATAAGATTCGTCAAAGTACTTGCTCATTTGAACAGTTCAAACTCTCATCCAGTATTTTGTGAACAAGTTGACAACCTTCATCTTGAACCACTCAAGTTGATAATCTTAGCAAATTGTTCGAACATGTTGATCATGTTGATCTAAGTTGGAATTTTGAGTAGCCTTGCAAAACAAACACATGTTAGGGGTGGGTGTTAGCTTAGCTAACACCCCTCCGATGCTTAAGTCAGTAAGTGTTCAAAAATAAATTAATTGAAAATAACTATATTGAAATAAAGCTTAATTAGACCATACCTGATTCTTGGAATGGAATGGACAAGCTATAACTTACATATAATATGCTTTAAGATGGATTGCATTCCAATTTCTTGGTATTCTAACCCCATCCAAGGTGGAGAGCCAATATGCCCCTTTACCAGCTTCTGCATCAATAAGGTAGGGACCTTCCCACTTGGCTGCAAGTTTGCCTGCATTCAGTTCCCTTGTGTTCTGAAAAACTTTTCTGAGCACCATGTCGCCAATTTGAAATCTCCTAATGCGCACATTCTTGTTGTAAGACTTGGCAATTCTCTGTTGATAGGCCGCCATCCTGATCTTGGCCAAATCTCTTAGTTCATCAATAGTATCAAGATCTTCTGCAAGTATTAGCTGGTTGTCCTCTGGAGTTATTAAACCATATCTAGCTGTTGGGATAGAAAATTCTACTGGAATTACGGCTTCAGTCCCATAAACCAAGGAGAATGGAGTTTGGCCAGTTGCATTCTTAGGAGTTGTCCTATCTGCCCATAGTACTAGTGGCAACTCTTCAGCCCATCTTCCTTTCTTTTGATCTAAACGTTTCTTCAAGTTGTTCACAATCAACTTGTTGCTTGATTCTGCTTGTCCATTAGCTTGAGGATGTACCGGTGTAGAAGTAATCAGCTTGATTCCCCACCTTGTGCAGAAGTCTTGAGTTTTCTTGCTGATGAACTGAGAACCATTATCACAAACAATTTCTGAAGGGACTCCAAACCTGCTGATAATGTTTCTCTTCAAGAACGAAATCACTTCTTTATCTCTAACTTGAACGAAGGCTTCAGCTTCGATCCATTTTGAGAAGTAATCAGTCAAAGCTAACATAAATACTTTACCCCCGGGTGCCTTAGGAAATTTTCCAACAATATCCATTCCACACTGCATGAAGGGCCAAGGTTATAATATAGGATGAAGTGGTTCGGCAGGTTGGTGCAAGATGTTGCTATGTCTCTGACAAGCATCACATTTCTGAACATAATTAATTGCATCCTGGCGCATAGTTGGCCAATAATATCATGTTCTCAATGCCTTGGAGGATAGTGACTTCCCCCCAGAATGATTACCACATTCACCTTTATGTAGCTCTCTTAAGACCTGTTCAGCTTGTTGTGGCTCTAGACACCTCATGTACAAACCTGTAAATGACTTACGAAAGAGTATATTATCGATTAATATAAATCTAGATACCTTTATCCTGAAAGATTTTGCATTTTTTACACCTTGTGGCACTGTTCCATCCTGCAGAAATGTTATTATGGGCAGTGTCCAAGATGCCTCTTCACTCGAGAAGCTAGCCGACGTATCAGGTTGGTCTTCAACTTGGTTTGTTTCTGATTGATCAATTGCAGGATGTGGATTATAGGTATGGCAGTGTTCAACATGCTCCTGCAACTTGATCCTAGGTTGGCCAATGCATCAGCTTCAGCATTCTCATCTCTTGGGATTTGTTGGAAAGTTAATTCTTCGAATTGTCCAGCCAAGGATTTAACATGCTGCAGATAACTTGACATCCTACTATGCTTTGCTGTATAAGATCCATTGAAGTGGTTAACCAACAACAAGGAATCACTATAAACATTAAGACATTTAACATTCAAACTTAAAGCAGTGAGCAAACCCATGATGAGGGCTTCATACTCAGCCTCATTATTGGTCGCCTTGAACTCACAAGGTATAGCTTGTGGAATCAGTTCTCCTTGGGGGGATCTCAAGACTATACCCAAATCTGTGCCCCTTATATTTGATGCTCCATCTATAAAAAGTGTCCAAAATCTAGGAGAGTCTGAACCTTCAAGTTGTTGGACTTCGAGTTCTACTTCAGGTTGAAGGTTGGGACTGAAATCTGCCACAAAGTCAGCTAGGGCTTGTGACTTGATCGCAGTCCTTGCTTCATACTGAATATCATATGTACTAAGTTGCACAGACCATTTTGCCATCCTGCCTGACATCTCAGGTTTTCTCATCACGTTCCTGACAGGATAGTTAGTCCTCACAATAATAGGATGAACTTCAAAATAATGGCGCAACTTAATAGAAGCAGTTATTAAAGCAATAACAAGTTTCTCAAGATGGGAGTACCTGGTTTTTGCATCTAAAAGAGACTTACTTACATAATAAACAGGGAGTTGTGTTCCATCTTGTTCTCTTGCCAAGACTGCGCTGACTGCATTTTCTGATACTGAGAGATACAGGTACAAAGATTCACATGTTTCTGGTTTGGAAAGTAGAGGTGGAGTCGCCAAGTAATCTTTAAGCTGTTTGAAGCTGCTTCATGTTCTTTCGTCCACTGGAACAACTTTTTTTTCCTTAGTACGTCATAGAACAACTTGCATCTGTCAGACGACTTGGAGATGAACCTGGTTAGAGCAGCAACTTTGCCTGTGAGCCTCTGTACTTCTTTAATACTCTTTGGAGACTCTAAGTTGATGATGGCTTTGATCTGTTCTGGACTTGCTTCAATGCCCCTTTTGGTCACCATGTAGCCAAGGAACTTTCCAGCCTTAACACCAAAGTTGCATTTCGATGGGTTTAGCTTCATGTTGAATGCCTCCAGGATGTCAAAAGATTCCTTTAGATCTCGAGCATGATCTTCAATACACTTAGACTTCACCACCATGTCGTCAATGTATACATCCATAGTCTTTCCTAGCTGGTTCTTGAACATCATGTTGACTAGTCTCTGGTAGGTTGTCCCTGCATTCCTCAATCCAAAAGGCATGGCAATAAAGCAATATATACCATCTGGAGTAATGAACGCTGTGTCTTCCTGATCTGAAGGTTCCATCTGAATCTGTTGAAATCCTGAAGAAGCATCCATAAACGTCAAGACCTCATGGCTAGCTGTTGCATCTACTAGGGCATCAATGTGAGGCAAGGGAAACGGATCCTTAGGGCACGCCTTATTCAAGTCTGTAAAGTCTACACAGACTCGCCATTTCCCATTCTTCTTCTCTACAACCACCACGTTGGCCAACCATTTAGGATAGTCAACCTCTCTGATCATCTTGGACTTTAGCAACCTCTATACTTCTTCTCTGATAATCTGATTGCGCTCATGAGCAAATTTCTTTCTTTTCTGTTGGACAGGCTTGGCATTTGGGTCAATGTTCAATTTGTGGGTGATAACATCCTTGCTGATTCCAGTCATATCTTCGTGCTTCCAATCAAAGCATTTCATCCTGCTCCTCAGAAACTCAATGGTCTCTCCTTCTATAACGGGAGGTAAGTCTGCGCCTATAAGAATTTTGACATCGGGATCAGAAGGATCAAGTTGCACCTCTTTAATATCAAACTCTGCTGCTTCAAGTACATCCCGTGCCTTTCTCTGTAATTTCTATGCTTGCCTAGGACTGCTTGCTGCCTTCATGGATACCTTATAACATTCCTTAGTAGTCTGCTGATCTCCTGACACCTTGACTACTCCCCAAGGTGTTGGCAACTTGAGGCACTTATGGTATGTTGAAGGTACAGCTTTCACGGTATGAATCCATGGCCTGCCCAGGATGATGTTATAAGATGACTGACACTCTATCACACAGAACTTCTCCATAGAATTAATCCCTTCAACATATACTGGGAATGTAATCTCCCCAAACGTGTGCTTTGTCTCACCACTGAATCCAACCAAGACAGATGAATTCTTAGTCACATTCTCAAGTGGGATGCCCATTCCTTTCAAACCATCAGTTGTCACGATGTTAACTGAACTTCCATTATCGATCAAGATGCGTCTCACCAAACAGTTTGCAACTTGAAGACTCACTACCAAGGCATCATGATGTGGATCTTGGATGCTGACCCTATCATCCTCATCAAAAGAGATTTCCTGCCCCTTCGCCTTGTTGACGGATCTTGAAGGCAAATAAGACTTGTCCTCCTTCGCATCTGCAGCACGACGCTTGGCAGCTGAATAGGTTGTACCACAGATATCCGAGCCACCACTGATCATGTTGACCACTCTGGTTGGAAGTGGATGAGGTGGTGGGTTCTCAGGTTGTTTCTCCTGGTTGCCATCACGATCTTCAGTGCGTCTCTGCCTTCTACCATGTAATTCTTTGAGGAGACCTTTGGACAACAAGTAGCTTATCTCCTTCCTGAGTGAAATACAATTCTCAGTAGTGTGCCCAAAGTCTTCATGATAGGCGCACCACTTGGACTTGTCTTTCCAAATCGTAGGCTTGTCTGTCTTCTTGGGCCAACTCGCTTTCTCACCCAGGTTGTCCATGGCATTGATCAATCCTGCGATATCAACAGAGAAACAGTAGTCATCAATTCTAGGATAGGAAGAATCATCCTCCTCATCATTATCATCAACAACATGAATTCTAGAAGAGTCAGGTTTAGAGTAGGGTTTACCCCTATTAGATCTAGCATGAGATGTTTCCATTTTGCCACCAGAATGGGATGAATCTGTCCTGCCACTAGAATGTTCTGGGGTCGCACTCTTCTTGGTTGCTTTATCTTGGAGCAACTTGTATTCTTCCAACCTGATGAATTTGGAAGCTCTGGTTCTGACCTCATTCAGTCTTTTGCATGGTGTCATTACTAGGTCATCATAATAAGGAGAGTCCTTCTTGAGTCCCATCCTGAAGGCTTCAATCACAGTTACAGTGTCTAGGTTAGAGATGTTCACCGCCTCCCTGTTGAACCTGCTCAGGTAGTCTTTAAGTGGCTCGTCAGGTTGCTGGACCACCCTGTATAGATCACTTGTCAGTTTCTCGAACACCCTATTACATGAAAACTGATTAGTGAACAGGTTGATAAGTTGAGCATATGATCCAATGGAACCCAAAGGTTGGCTAATAAGCCATCACAAAGCTGCTCCTGTAAGAGTTGAACCAAAACCCCTGCAAAAGCATGCTTCCTTGAACTGGGGTGGAATGTGGACCACATCCATATTCTCCTGATACAATGCAACATGTTCAGTTGGGTCTGTTGTCCCATCGTATTGCTTCATGTGGGGTGGACTGAACTTCTTCGGTATAACCACGTTGGCTATGGCCGGAGCGAAGCGAGATTCATTGTAACATGTTGGAGACGCCTGGTTGTGTGGCATGATCATTCCTGGTACATTCATGATTAGTTCTTTCAACTCCTGCATTTGACGGCTAAGCAAGCTACCTGCATCATTGTTAGCAGCAGCAAATTGACAATTATTAAGATAATAGAATTCAAATTGAGGGTTAAGACTCCCTGTCGCTGTCGAAGTAGGAGTCACAAATGTAGCTGAGGTTGGAGTAACAGTTTCAGGATTGACTATCGTGCTGTTGGTGGTCAGGTTGGTAGTTGGCGTAATCCCACCAAATCCAGATGACCCAGCAATGTCAGCCCCGAAAGTAAGCCTTCTGGGTTGATATGGAGAGTACAGATTGGAAGGTGCAGTTGGAGAAATAGACTGGAAAATGCTAGGGAAGCTGGTTTGTTGCACCACCCCTGTACCACCTTGAAGAGAAGACACCTCGCGCTGCAACCTGGAAACTTGATTCATCAACATGGTGGAGGTATCATTCTGAACTTGAATCTGGTTCCTGACTTCACGTAGCATGGAAGTCAAGTTGGAAGCGATGTCAATAGGGATCTCTTGATTTGCGGCAGTGGATGATCCATCCTGAATCTGGATCGGTCTTGAAACACCTCCAATGCTCTGAGTTGAAGATATCACGGCTGATGAGGCTGGAATTGTCCCCACAGTTGCCATCAAACCAACTGATGTCATGGTTGAAGACAATGCAGTCGACATCTCGAATTCCTTTGATAATTATAAGACCAAAGTTCCCACAGAGTGCGCCAAATTATTTTGGTCAAATTTTGCAATTCAACTTTAAGTAAAATTATTGGGCACAATGGAATATAATTGTAAGACAACTCGAGAATAAAATGAACACAAGAGTTTAACGAGGAAAGCCCTTGAACAACTTGTTCGCCGGCACAAAACCTCGGGGAAGAAAACCTTGTTAGTATTGATTTTGAGATTGAGAGAATACAAAGAATGTGTGAAAATTTCAGTGCAGTGGGCGTGTGTTGTTACAAGTGTTTATCATTTCTATTTATACTACACAATAGCTAAAGGATTGAAGATTGCTCCCATGATTCTCGGCCAGTTAGTTGGTCTCTTATCCCTTTGCTGTTGATAGGAGATGAGTTTGACTTAGTCTTTGAGTCTTGATTTAGTCACATGTTGTTTATGGATCATAATTCAGCTTGTGTTCCTGAAAATTAGGAGATAAAACATTATCCAAATAAGTCATTATTAAAAGATACCTGTAAGTCGTACATAGCAGCAACTTGTAAGTTCAAGGTATAAGTTGATTGAGACAAACTGAGTAGCCCAACATGTTGAAGAACAGTTTAGCTTTTTTACCCCCAAACATAATTGTCACTAAAATTCCTTAAAAGGTGAAACCTAATAGATATATCCAATGGAAAAAAATGGATAGCACATGTTCAAAATCTATATATATATATATTAAAGTTGGCCAAAAGAGCTATGGTATTGACATGTGGACAAACAATGGAGAAAGCTTGTATTTGGAGAAGCCACATCAACAACATACTAATAAATAAGTGACTTTTCATTTTCTTTTCATTAGCTAATACTATTAGCTAATAATAATAGTTACTAAAAAGGGTAACTATAATAGTTAACTATTATAGTAACTATTACTATTATTAATGATAGTTAACTATAATAGTTAACCATTATAGTTAACTACTACTCTTATTAGTAATAGTTACTATTATAGTTAATTATATTAGTTAACTATTACTATTAATAGTATTAGTTAACAATATTAGTTACAATACAAGTTAAATATTACTATTAATAGTATTAGTTAACTATAATAGTTACTATTATAGTTAACTATATTAGTTAACTATTACTATTAATAGTATTAGTTAACAATATTAGTTACAATACAAATACAAGTTAAATATTACTATTAATAGTATTAGTTAACTATAATAATTACTATATTAGTTAACTATTACTATTAATAGTATTAGTTAACTATAATAGTTACTATATAGTTAATTATTAATATTAATAGTATTAGTTAACCATAATAGTTACTTTATAAGTTATTTTTTACTATTAATAGTATTGGTTAACTATAATAGGCTACATACATTAACTATTACTATTATTAGTGTTAGTTAATTATAATAGTTATTATATAAGTTAGATTATTAATTTTTAATATTAATTAATCATAATAGTTACTATATCAATTAACTATTACTATTAATAATATTATTTTATTATAATAATTATATTAATAATTAATATTATATAGACTAATAATTTCTATTAATATATATATTAACTATTACTATCAATGGTATTAATTAATTATAATAGTTATTATAATAATAGTAATCATATAGATTAATTTTTATTATTAATAGTATTAGTTAAAATGATGATTACTATATTAGTTAACTATAGTTAAAATATTTTTTAAGACATAGTATTGGTTTCCCGTGCAGAGCACGGGTTACCCGCTAGTTAATTGTGATAGATAAATACCAAAAGTTTTATTTCAAAAAAAATAAAAATACCAAAAGTTATCATAATGATACGTATCTCAATATAATAAATACACAAATGTACAAGATATAGAGGTTACTAGTGTAAAACAACACAAATAACAACTTCTATGTATCACTTTTGGCGAAAGCTAGAGCATTACTATTTTTCTCAAAACAAAATGCAATTTTGCACATTTTAATAACTTATAATCAAAATTACTATGTTAATCTGACCGTTCTTAAAAAGGATTTTGAGCTTGAAAAGTGATTATAAGCAACAAAAACGCACTCCCAAACTCACTCTAAACTTATTGAAAGTTGGGCTATAAATGAGTGAAATTGAATTATAAGTTCAAATTTTCTTGGTTCATGAATAAGCTAATGGGCATGGTCCAAAGTGAATGATGAGTACTTTTACAGTATGTTTGCCACTATATTTTTTTGTTAACCTGTGTTCTTAATTCTAATGACAATTTTGGAGACCAAACAAGTTGATTTTGACATTGTTCAATCTAGTCTTTCAAATACAACTCTTTAATTATTTTTCTTCTTTCTAAATTTTACAAATAACGGCATGAAACGTAGTGATCCATGATCTCATGTTTGCTCGTCGTTTTCCAGATTTAATTAAGATTTGAGTTTGACCAATTTTTTTTTTTTAAAAGTAAAAACTCTAATAAATTTCTAAAATATGCTACTGATATAAGTAAAACATATTTTACATTTTCACTCATTTTTTTCAAAAAATAAAATGGAACTATTATGCCCAGAGGAATAATTTTCTAACTGGATAAGAGGTAGCTGTTGTATGTTTGAGAGAATAGGACGTGGTAACAACTCTTGCTAATTGCCAAACCGAAAGGAGGAAATAGACAGGGGATACGAATTTAAATTATTACTACTCCAGTTCATCTGTCTTAATTAGCTATTATATCAGCTAATTTTTTTTACTTTTTTTTCTATAAAAATGGCGATTATCCTATAATCCTAACAAAACAAAAGATTGAGCAACTTTCAACAAATAAAGTTGGGATTGAAAATGATCACTCCAATCAAGTACAATTACCTAAGGGCTCTCTGTACTGGCAAAGCTAAAAAAATTTGGGTAAACGAGTCAAAGTTGTTTAGGGATAACTATTATAATTAAATCATTAAATTTAGCATAAATATTTGAGCGTGTAAAATAACACGTTTCAAAATTGAAGGGGGTCGAACGACTCTTTTGATATGAATGTGGTTTCGCCACTGGGTGTGTGTGTAGAGGCCTCTTTTAGTGGAGGTCTCAGGTCGACTACATGTTCAACTCCCATAGAGAGCAAAGTGGAGAATTTTTATCTTTGTGCCTCAGAGGCTTAGTTGTATCCGTGGTTTATGTAATAAGTTAGCTATTGCTGATAGGCTAGTAGTTTCATGTTCTCTAATAAATCCATGGAGTTTGTAATAGATAATTTCCTTAAATTAAGTACAATTAGAATGCAATTTACACAGACCACCAATCCAAGATAAATGCATGCAAACTAAAACTCAGAGTACGTTTCGAACATATTTAGATCATACTTCATATCTTGTCTCAGTTGGACGACCAAAACCAAAGGCTCCTTCACGCGCCACTTTCATATATCCAGACATTCCCCAACCTCTTCCCCAACTGTTTTTGATTAAAAAATATTTAGTACCATCAGCCTCCTCGTCATAACCCACAATCAGCGCAGACATTGAATTTGAACATCTATGTTTTGGTTATTCTATTCATTAATCTGCTGCATAATGAGAGAGTGAAATACTTCCTATACAAAAAAAATAAGAATATTAATTCATACATATAGAGAGATATTCATTCATGCGATGCGTAATTAAATTTTAAATACTTACATTGTTATAATTAAAATTTTAAGACTCAGTTTAATTTCTAAATAAACATATATTTTTTAATTGAATAAAATCACAAAAATTTCTTCACTTTCAAAAAATAATTTTATATTTATTATGAAGTATGAGGAGTTTTTTTTTAATATTTATGTATTAATGCTATTAAATTTACTTTAAAATTTGTCAAAATAAAAATTAAATATTTATTTAAAGATAATTTATAAAATAAAAATAATAATATATCACACGTGCATTGCACGTGTATTAATCTAATATATGTATATTGGTCTCAAAAATTATTTGAGTTTGTTTTAAAAAATAAGTTTACAAAACAAATAATATTAAGGACCCCTAATTTGACTTTACCCCGTGTCAAAGAGCACAATTGTGTAATAATTTCTGATGATTATTGACTGTTATTCTACAATTTATAGAATAGTTACAGGAGGTTTTACAAGGAAAGAAATCAACTTACAATACTAGAAGATACAATGCCCAATCAACGTCCTATAATTAGGAAAGAGATAAAGTACTTCCTGTAAACAATATTGTGTATATCTCATCCATTAATTCTAGCAATCTCTTTATTTCAACACTCCCCCTCAAGTTGGAGCATGGATATCACACATGCCTAACTCTCTTAAAGAATCATCAAAAGATTTGCTGGAGATGGCTTTCGTAAGTACATCCGCCAGTTGATCTTCAGATTTCACAAAAGGGAACTTAATGATCCTAGCTTCAAGTTTCTCTTTGATAAAGTGTCTATCAACTTCTACATGCTTCGTCCGGTCATGTTGAACTGGATTGTGAGCAATCTCTATGGCTGCAGTGTTATCACAATATAACAACATTGTTTCTCGAGAATCAACACCAAAATCTCTTAATAGATTTCTCAACCATAGTAGCTCGCATACTCCAAAAGCCATGCCTCTGTACTCAGCTTCTGCACTAGATCTTGCTAATACTGCTTGCTTTTTACTTCTCCAAGTCACAAGGTTTCCCCCTACAAAAGTAAAGTATCCTGAAGTGGACCTTCTGTCATTAGCCGAACCTGCCCAATCTGCATCAGTTTAACCTTCTACCTTCGTGTGATTTTGCTTTGTAAACAATAATCCTCTTCTAGGAGCAGACTTCAAATACAGTAAGATCCTCTGAACAACATCCATGTGAGGTGCACGAGGATCATGCATAAATTGACTCACTACACGCACCGCATAAGCTATGTCTGGTCTTGTATGCGATAAGTAAATCAATTTCCCCACAAGCCTCTGGTACCTAGTTTTATCAGTCGGGGTTGCATCCAAACAATGAAACAACTTATGATTTTGTTCAATAGGAGTACTAGCAGGCTTACATCCAAGCATTACTGTTTCAACTAGCAAATCAAGAATGTATTTTCGTTGAGATAAGAAAATTCCATTCTTTGATCTAGCTACCTCAATCCCAAGAAAGTACTTCAAGTCACCAAGTTGCTTCATTTCAAATTCTGAATCCAAGTATCGTTGCAAACTATTTATTTCATCTTGATCATCACATGTTACAACCATGTCATCAACATAGATAATTAAGGCAGTAACTTTACCTTTTCTATGTTTTAAAAATAAGGTGTGATCAGAGTTGCTTTGCTTATAGCCAAAATTCTTCATAGACTTTGAAAATCTTCCAAACCAAGCTCTTGGAGATTGCTTTAACCCATATAAAGCCTTCTTGAGCTTGTACACCATTGTAGTATCCGAATACTTCTGTATTCAAGGCGGAGGATCCATATACACTTCATCAGTAAGGTATCCGTATAGAAAAGCATTTTTCACATCAAATTGAAGGAGTGGCCACTCCCTATTAACTGCCAGCGATAGGAGTACTCTTACTGTATTAAGCTTAGAAACTGGTGCAAATGTCTCTTGGTAATCAACTCCATAAGATTGAGTATATCCTTTTGCAACAAGCTTCGCTTTGTACCTTTCAATAGTCCAATCCGCTTTATGCTTAACTGCGAACACCCATCTACATCCCACAGTCTTCTTTCCCTTGGGTAATGACACAAGCTCCCAAGTATCATTTTTTTCAAGTGCTGCCGTTTCTTCTGCCATGGCTTGAGTCCATTTGTCATCTACTAAAGCTTCCTGCAATTTACTAGGAATAGAGATAGATGATAATTGTAGTACATAAGTTTCATATGACTTGGACAACCTTTGGGTGGAGAGATGATTCTTAATGGGATATTTAGCTTTCGATTTAGGATCAGGTTCATATGTGATAGGCGGTTTACCACGATTAGAACGGGGTGGAAGATGATATTGAGATGATTGTGACTCATTATTACAGGTACCAACAATATAAGAATTAAGATCTGTGAGTACCTCTAATTGAGTACCATGAGAAGATTGACTTAGTGGTTCCAATGAATCTCCATCTAGTGCAGGAGTTGTACTATCATGGAGACAGCTGTCTTCAATTTCTATTTCTGAAGAAGCATATTCAGAAGAAGCAATATCATTCATCGGGCTGTTAGTGTTTCCATTAGCATTTGAAGTCGTCGGTTCTTCAACTGCCTCACCGATGTCTTCTGTAGAGAGATCTGAAACCAAAGGAAAAAAAGGCTGCAGTTCTTCATGATTCATCGCTTCTTCTCGATTCTCCCCCTGAAGTGATGAATCTGATGAAGGCTTGTAAAAAAATTCCTGCTCATGAAAACTAACATCCATGGAAACATAACACTTTCTTGAATATGGATCATAACACTTGTAGCCTTTTTGATTGGTACCATATCCCACAAAAACACACTTCACAGCACGAGCTTCAAGCTTGGTTCTTTGATGTGATTGCAAATGAACATACACTACACACCCAAAAATCTTAGGAGGAAACATCACAACTGGTGGAAGAGTGCAATGATCAGAGAGAGCATCCAAAGGCCTTCGGAAATTTAGGACACTAGATGGAGTTCGGTTTATCAAATAGACGGCTGAATTCAAAGCTTCTCCCCATAAATGAGAAGGAAATTGTCCACCAATTAAAAGAGATCGTGTAACTTCTAATAATTGTCTATTTTTTCGCTCCGCAACCCCATTTTTCTCGGGAGAATAAGGGCATGACATTTGATGAATAATACCTACCGAATGTAAAAATTCTGTCAAATCTCTTTTAAAGTATTCACCCCCGTTATCATATCTAAGGACTCGTATTGAAATTTCAAACTGAGTATTTACCATCCGGTGGAATAGGCGAAAAACATAAAATACATCACTCTTATGCTTCAACTGATAAACCAAGTCATTCGAGTGCAATCATCAACAAAAGTCACAAACCACCTCATCCCATTATGAGTAGAAACCGGTGCTGGCCCCCAAACATCTGAATGAATTAATGAAAAGGGAATTTTTGCTTTATTTTCACTCAAATGAAAAGTAGTACGATGGCTTTTTACCATTATACATGTTTCACAAACAAAACTTGAAAAATCACATCCAATAAATAAAGATGGAAATAATCTCCTAAGATAACCAAAAGAGGGATGTCCTAGTCTCTTATGCCATAACCAAATTTCCTCTTGTTGCTTGTTTACCCGATCATCCTTCACTAAATGAGCTTGGCCTTTCCAGCTTGACTGTTGGAACCCATTTTCCAGATAGTACAACCCCTCATTTTCTTTACCACCGCCAATCTTCTCCTTGGTACACATGTTCTGAAAAGTACAGTGAGTGGGGGAAAAAGAGCAATACAATTATGAGACTTTGCCAATTGACTAACAGAAATTAAGTTGCAATTTAGTGATGCCACAAACAAGACATCTTGAAGGGTTAAAGTAGGAGACACTGAGATTGTACCATTTCCAATAACGGGGGATGAGACACCATTAGCACTGGTAATTACTTTTCTGGAACATTTAGAAGATAATTTGCTAAATTTATGTTTGTCACAAGTCATATGGTCCGTTGCACCGGAGTCAATTATCCAATCACTATTTCTAGTAAAAGACATACCTGATTTGGCCGTAAACCCAAAGCCTGTTGCTATATTTCCCTTTGGATTAGTGTCCTCCTTAGTAGTAGAAGATACCAGCAATCCCTTCTTGCCTTTTGGATGCCAATCCGGATATCCATGAAGTCGGAAACATGTATCCACCAAATGACCAGCACCATTACAGTGAGTGCACTTTAGATCCTTCTTCAACATAGACATCTTACGAGCATCCATCACGACACCTTCTCCGGTTATTCCTCCAAGCATAGCACCTTGGCGATTAGCTTCTACACAGATCATCGCATAGGCTGCTTGTATGTTTGGAAGTGGTTTAGTAGCAAGTACACGACCTCTCGCTTCATCTAATTGAGGATCAAGACCAGCCAAAAAGGCATATACGCGTTGGGAGTTAACTTTCAGGTTGTAATTCTGAATATCATTAGCACACTCCATAGTACAACCATCAATATCATCAAGTTCCTGCCATATTTTCTGTAGTTTGCCAAAATAATTAATAACAGAACCTCCATTTTGGCGAACCGAAATTACCTGGCAGTGCAATTGGTAAACTTTTGATGCATCCTGGTCGACGGAGTATGTCTGCTTGAGTGCCTCCCATATTTATTTCGCTGTAGGCAATCGGAGAAACAATGATCTGATATCCTTTGTCATTGCATCAAGTAGCCAAGATTTGACTAAACAGTTTTCATCCTCCCATGCTTCATATTCCTCCGAACGAACATCCTTTGGTGCAGCTTTAGTGCCTGAAATAAATCCCCAACGTTTCCTCCCACAGATCTTATTTTGAGCATTCAAAGACCACTCAACATAGTTGGTGCCATCAAGACGTTCCGGAGTGATAAGAGAAGAAGTCTCTTGTATATGAATTCTAGAGAATGAAGAACTAATTTCATTCTTTTTCAAAGAATTACCACTATCTTGTGAATCAAGCATAGTGGTAAAGGGAAAAAGAACAAAAATTGCAGCGGAATTATATGAACAGAAACAACAATTGTGAACCCAGAATCAAACTTCAATCCTAGTATAAAGAAAAGATTGAAGGCAGCTCTGATGCCATGTCAAAGAGCACAATTGTGTAATAATTTCTGATAATTATTATTGACTATTATTCTACAATTTATAGAATAGTTACAGGAGGTTTTACAAGGAAAGAAATCAACTTACAATACTAGAAGATACAATGCCCAATCAACGTCCTATAATTAGGAAAGAGATAAAGTACTTCCTGTAAACAATATTGTGTATATCTCATCCCTTAATTCCAGCAATCTCTTTACTTCAACACCCAGGACCCGTAAATCATTAAGAACGGCCGTGGCGTAGTTCTTTACCACAATTTTCTACTTCTTCCCTCTCAAAACGAATGACTTTTTTTTTATTTAAGGAGCTTTGTGAAAATGTTTAATTGTAATATTATTTTAATAGTAAAATTTCACTAATATCCTTATTATCCAAAATGTTAGTTTTGTGAGTGTAAAATGAATTTTGAAAAAACAAATGGTAAAATATCATTTGGATACACATTTTGAATAAAAAAGTCATTTATATATTTTATAACAAAAAATATTACTCCTTTCGTACCAAATTTGTGGTTACTAAATTTGAATGTGCGGATATTAAGAAAAAAAAAAGTGTTGTGAGTGGGAAGGAAAGTGAAAATGAGATAGTGAATAGTTGTTTTGAGTGGAAAAGAGAGAGAATATTGAAAATTTTAAGTAAATAACTACTCCCTTCGTTTCATAATACATGACGTTTTAGGAGCAATTTTTTTTCCAAAATATTTAACTTTTTACTATTACCAAGAAAAAATTACTCTTATTTACCTATTATACCCTTATTCATTAATTGTGAACTATTTTTTGTATAAGCATTTAAATGCCTAGGTAATTGGATACTTTTAGGGGCACATATGTCTTTTTAATATGTATTAATTGCATTTCATAATACGTGTGAAAAAGTTTAAAACGGCATGTATTATGAAACGGATGGAATATGAGTTTGAGATGCATAAAATGAAAATAAGTAATGATAAATTTGTTACATGTTGGGACAGAAGTAGTACAAATTTATGAATTCCACGGCACACTTGTTTGCCTCCCAAATCTAATGCTTATTTACAATTTATTATGTAAAAATACAATGAATATGATATTGTCAAACAATTTATTATTGTTAAGTTCATGGAAATTTAATTTAATCCTGTTTTTGGCAAGTTATAGAATTAAAAAATGCATTAAAATAAATGCTTAAGTCAATGTAAACTTACGTCAATGCTATTTTTTGCATTATTATAACAATTAACAAGCAACCTCGTGTAAGATTGAGACATTTAGCCGCAAAAAATACATTAAATTTCCTCTCAATCTAAATCTAGAAGAGCGTCTCTTTCTAAATCCATGTCCTGTTTCAATCCTTCCAAAAAAAAAAAAAAAACCTTTTTTTTTTAGCAAAAAAATCTTCCTATTCAGAAAAAAAAAAAAAAAAAACTTATTCATACATAAAGATGTACTCCCTCTGTCTTTAAATGCGTGTCCGTTTTTTGGAAAATTTTGTCCCAAAATGAATGTCCATTTTGATAATAACTTTGTCCCTAAATGTTTTATTTCCAATTTTTTTTCACCGGTCTCATTATATTTGCAAAAACTAAATGTTTGTAAATAGGATTACATGATTATATATGAATTTTACCACCAAATTGTATAAAAAGTTATGTCACTTAAAATGAAATTTTAACACTCATTTAAGGACCGAGGTAGTAGTAAAAACGAGTTGAACTTTCCAAAGAGATTAAAATTAGGCTGTTGTTGAAGCAGTTTTCCACGAATGAAAAATGCATGAACAAAAAATCATGCCCGGTTAAAAATAACACCTTAAAACAAAATCATGTTATCTTCTCCGCCCCATATTTAATTTAAAAGAATGTTAATAGTGATTCACTCATTGATAATATGACATATAATCATCGTTCTAGAGATTAAGATGAACAAATCAACCAAATTAGATGACCTATAGAGCTATCCGAGATAGATTAAAGCCATAAAATCATAATTGACATCAACACATTGAATATTTTCGACGCGATTCATGCCTGTTTTACAAGATATATAGTTGCATTGTTGTGCATCATCAACATGTTACTTGTCCGCAATAGTTTTGCTAGGCAAGCATTTATAAATGTAGTGGTTGTGATTTTATTTGGAATTTTCTCGTATGTCATCAAAATTTGTCAATGTAGTGTATATCTAATCACTTTTGCCACTTTATTTCATTATTCCTCACAACTTTATCTAACAATATATATTTATTTACAGAGAGCAATATTATTATCATCCAAAAGTATGATACACCAATATTATGAAGTACCTTGTTTAATATACCTTCATCTCATAATAAGTGTAGCAGTTGACATGTTAAACGATTAGTGAATGTAATTTATTTATTGTTTGTATGCAATATACTTTTTGTCATGATAAAACTGCACTAAAATTATTTTTTATCTGAAAATGCGACACTTATTTCAGAATAAGAAAAGAATGGTTGCTCTTATTGTAAAGCCGAACGAGTAATTTTCTATAGAGTCGTTCTTGCGTAAAACGCGTTCTACACTAGCGTTAGTGTAGAACGTGTTTTTACATACACGTTATTTGGACCGGCTACGTTATTTAGACTGGCTTACACTAAGAGTTAGGAAACTGAGTTTTTGTAATTGTCTCCTCTGAGATTATTATGTGCCTCTTCTAGTATTAGAAAATGTCTGTTGTATTATAACACTTATAAAATTCAAAGCAGACACTTTATAGTGTTCAAAAAGGCACATTTTAGTGGTAGTGTTAGACTGCCTCCTATAAGATTATCATGTGCCTTTTCTAGTATTAGAAAATGTCTGTTGTATTATAACACTTATAAAATTCAAAGCAGTCACTTTTATAGTGTTTAAACAAGCAATTTTTTGTGGTAGTGTTAGGCTGCTAGTTGTAGTGTTAACAATTGTCTTCTCTAGTGTTGAAACGTGTCTGATGTAGTATTGAAACATGCCTCTTACAGATTCAACAAGTGTCTAGTGATTTTTTCAATTTCAAAAACAAGTGCCTGCTCTAGTGTTAAAATATGCTTGTTATAATATTGAAAAAAACCTCCTACAGTTTCGAAAAGTGCTTGGTGAGTTTTCATGAGTTCCAGTTATTTACATCAATGCCATCGCGCCTTCTCACAACGATCCGCTTATTTACAAAAATGCCACTCCGCATATAGAAAACACGTTTTACACTAAAACGAGTGTAAAACGCGTTTTTCCCAAGATTTTATGTTTTCTATAAATAAATCCAGAGGCAAAAAGAAGTATTAAAAGAAGGACAAACTACCCAAATAGTTCCTCTACTATGCATGTTTTATGGGATTAGTCCATGTACCCAAATTTTGAAAAAATACATCCCTTTACCACTCAAATTAAATGCAATTAGTATATATAGTATATATATATATATATATATATATATTCAATTTTTTTACCATACATTTGTTTTTTGTGATGGATGAACAATTAATGAATATTCACAGTTTTTTTTAAGTTAGTTTCATAGTGATTTTGGGTTGTTTGTTTACGTTTTGTTAATAATCAATTTCAACCAAGTCATTTAATATACATATAACAAAGCATATAAAAAAATCATAGTTTCATTATATATAGAGAGAGAGAGACATGAACCAATGGCCTTATGGCCTAGTGGTATCGGGTGGGTGCGTTTGGGAGAAATTGTGGAGAACCCTTAGATGATTAATAACATAGACATAGCTTTACCCAATCAATCCTTGTACTATTTTACTGTATTTTTTTAAAATATAGTACAAGGACTAATCTCATAAAACACATAGTAGAAGGACTATTTGGATAGTTTGTCCTTCCAAAAAAAATACTAATTTTCCGATAATTCTTATCCTCTGCGTAGACTTTTTTGTTTCTTAGGCTAATGATAGGACATTATAATTTTAGTATTATAAACCAAATAATACTACTTCCGTCTCAGAAAGATAGTCTCATTTTGACTTTTCATGGTCAACAATTTTTAGAATTTCATTGTGATCATTAAATTGACACAAATGTTTGATCAAAATTTATTTTTGTTAACCATAAAAAATAAAAATGAGACTATCTTTCGGAGACAGAAGGAGTAATATGTTGTGCTCGAGATTTTGCACACATCTAAACTGTTGGATTTTCCTTAACTGGTGTTCTTTTCATATACCGTTTGGTATGCTAACCATACGTATTTTTTTTTTAATCAACAACTAACCATACGTATTACTTATTCTATTATGTCTGTCATAGTCTCCTATTCGCAGTACGCAAATTGGCAGTTGGATTCTTTTATAATTCCTATTTGTAAAAACTCTTTCATTAGCATAATTAGTGTCGTAGTTGACTTGTCAAATTTTTTGATGAATATAATTTATTTGTTTGTATATTATTATTATAATATTAAAACTACACAAAAATAATTTTTCAATTTAAAAACACGGCACATATTTTGAGGGTACAAACATAAATGTGACACTTATTATTATTATTATTATTATTATTATGTACAAACGAAAAAAGTGATAAGTTTGTGTTACATGAATATTAAATACTTGAAGGATGCGTATTTCAATCCGCTGAATTTGACCTAGATCGAGAAAATTGAATAAAACAAAATATATAAGCCAAAATAAATTGCTAAAAGTCTATATAATCTGGTATCAACATGTGATCATTGGACTTTATTCGTCTAGAACGTACCAAAATAACAATCTATCTCTTCTCAAAACTCGTTGACATTTTATTTTCCAAGTTAGCACATGTTTAAATTCCAATCACTTTATTAATAAAAAATTATCCCAACATTTGAAATTCCAAAAAAGGACAAACACAATCTTATAAGTATATGCAACGAATTGTAGTCTAAACTAGTAATCCAACCCGTGCCGATGGCACGGTGACAGTATGTAACAGGGTAAAAAACTTTTCAATTATTCATAGCACACAAACAACTAAACAAACAATATGTGTCTATATTTATTCTAAGAGAATTGAATATAAAATAAGAACGTCTGTGTTGAGGGGAAATTTTCACACCTCAATTATTTGAAGAAAATAAATAACAAACTATGAAAATCATAAGAAATAAAACTAACATATTTTTATTTAAAGTAAAAAATTAATCCTCTGTCTCTGTTTTCACAACAACTACTGTGGAAGCTTCATCTGCAACCCTTTGTGCATAATCACGATAAGCCCTATCTGCAACTCCCCCTGCACATGTAAATCCAAAATAAATAGAATGCATTTACTTAACTATACTTGATGCATTTGATTCAACTATAAAAAAAAAAAAAACATACCAATTCATTAAGAAAAACTGGATCACTCCAAATATCATCATCTACATCATGAGGTGGAGTCACTTGTAAACCTGTGGGCAACTATTGGAAAAATGCTAAGTTAGACTTTTTAGTATAAACGGATAATAATATGAAATATGTTAACTTTAGAAATAAGATTATAGGAATCATACCTATTATATAAGAAGTGTTATAAAAGAACTTCAGGATAAACAATATTTGTTGTTGATGAGTCATCTTCAGATGGCAAGAGAACTATTATCCTATTGAATGTAGTACATCTAGATAACGCGACATATAGTTGGCCATGAGTAAACACCGGTGTCCGAAGATCAATTCCTACGAATTTAACTGATTGACCTTGTGATTTATTAATAGTCATCGCAAAGCATAACCTAACTGGAAATTGTCGTCTTGTAATAGGAATAGTAAGTTCAGTGGCAGAAGGGGTAAGGGAAATTCTCGGTATAAATACCAAATTCCCTGCTTTATCTCCAGTCAAAATTTCAGCTTCAATGATACGATTGCCACATCGAACTACCCGTAATCTTGTCCCATTGCAAAGACCATCTCGTGGCGCTAGATTCCTCATCAAAATAATTGGGCAACCAACTTTCAATTGTAAATTTGAAGGGGGAAGACCAGCAGGATTCAATGAGTTTAAATATTCTATCGGGTATCGATTTGCCATTATCGTATCGCTTGCATCATCATCCACATACTTATCTGCTGATAGATAACTTATAATTTCACTGGGGAATATCTTCAATGCTTCAGAATTTATAAAATTGACATCATCATTACGTGGGGATAGAATAGTGCGTTGAGTTAGAAACCGAGAAGTTGAAGTTCCCACTCTATGCAATTCTGGATACACTTCTCCTATTAGTTGAATTACGTCGTTACACTTGCGAATTGTAGATGGTAGGTCTATTGATTCATTTGGATTGGTTCCCACCTGTAGTTGAAATTTATTTTGACATTAATTATAATACTTATGACTGAAAGATTCATTTTAAATATATAAATATTACCTCATTCAAATAAGTTGCAAATTGAACATTTGCAGAATCATTTCGATCTAACCGCATGTTCTCTGATAGAGTCAAGACATGTATATTTTCCCACAGAGATGATTTTTGAAGAGTTGACCTCACAATTTGCTCACGATAAAATCACCACCAAGCACCACAATAATTCCACCAAAAGGGCTATTATTATCACGAACATCTCGAAGGCTACGATCAACAGCCTCAACGCAATAGCGATGCTGCATAGGAACTTTATCCCATATTATTAATTTTGCCTCTCTAAAAAGTTGGGCATGAATTGATTGTTTCGTGAATGAACATATCGTATCTTCCAACACATTCAATGGGAGACAAAATGTAGAATGTGCAGTTCTTCCGCCTACCAATAATAACGATGCAATTCCAGATGATGCAACACAAATCACGATATTACCAAGCGATCGACACACTCCTGCAATTGTGTTGTACAAAAAGGTTTTGCCCGTCCCTGCACCCCCATTTAAGAAGAAGATCCTCCCTTGATTTTGACTCACCGAAGACATCACAACTTCAAAAGAGTGTAATTGGTCGTTATTCAAACTACCAATATTATCTTGTGCACTCGTAGTGCGATGATCGTAGCGAAGTTGTCTATGTTCCCATAATAGCATGTTGTTGCCCATCATTTGTGTCCAATTCTGAAGTGGAAGGGGCATTGGTGGAAAATCTTGTAAACTTTTTCCTGATTCTTGCAATATTTCATTTAAGAGATGCAAACCATAATCTGCTATTTGATTCTCACTTGGATTTGGAATTCCAAAGTCTGTGCGCAGTTTGTGTGGAAGATCATCACATATATTCATTGCAAACTTATTCCACAAATCATCGGGCTTTGACGGGGAACATTGTGTTAGAATAAGTGCAAATAATCGTCTCAATTGGTATCCAGTCTTCATCACCGATGCTTCCTCCAAACATTGCATCCATTCTTCATCATCTTCAAGAAGACCCCGAGCAACACATGCCTCTTTGAACAAATTATAATGAACACCATTGTATGTTCGTAAATTTTCCCAAGATGTTGGCCCTTTCACAGTAATTAATAAGAGCCGAAGGTAAAACCTTTCGCCGCTTGAGGGGCTAGCAAAATATATTCTTCCAATTGCCTTGTTTTCATGATTCGGATGTCTTCGTTTCCAATAAGTTCCCTGCCATGTGTAATAGAGTGGCATTTGTTGATAAGTTAAGTTTCGAGCCCTTACGTCTGAAGCACAACACCTAAAAAAAGCCATTAATTTTGTAACTTTCCCCTCCGCTTGCTGACGAATCTCATCTCGTGAAAGTCTTGAATCATACGACACATTATGCTCTCCAGGTAGATGGAGATCTAATCGAACAACATTAGGGACTTCGGCATGTAAAATGTGGCCAAACAACCTCCATGCAGCTTCTGGCGGACCAACGTACCTCGCATCAAGATATTGTTTGATCTCATCATCAGTCCCTATAACCATTGTTGTACGGTCATGGCCTTTGTATATGTATTTATTAATGTACTTTACACATGTCACTCCAGCACATACCTCCACATTAATATGACAATCAAACATCTCTGTGAGATAAGGATTATAAGGTACAACGTCTCGATTGTCGACCTCTTTCCCTCGCACTGTCAATACAACTCCATTATCGCGGCGACGATATATTGGATATCCATCATTATCGATAGAAGTTGTTTCAGCCCATGGCTTTGGGTAATGTTTCTTACAAAAACCATTCTCCATACATTGTGCGCTTGAGTTTCTTGTGCCACATGGTCCATGTATCATACATCTCTTAACTGTGTCAAAAAGAGCGGGATTGCTCTCTGGATCTGGCAACTCAGCGCATACGACTCGATCAACTTGTTCTGGTGTTTTGATCTTATCTCCGTCTGCGAGGAAAAACAGAGCATGCATATGAGGCAATCCTCTTTTTTGAAACTCGATAGTGAAAACATACGCTTCTATTTTTCCAAACACCCTCTCATTTTTTACTATTTTCATCAAATGTTTTCTCTTTAATTCAAAAACTCGAGCAACCAAATCTGGACGATCAGTTGGTGTTTGGTTAGGGAGGAGAGCATCTCTAATTTCCGGCCATGTTGGGTTGGCAGTCATGGTTAAAAAAATGTCTGGATGCTTGTATGCACGTGTAATGGCCATAGAATCCTGGAAAATTTCATACATTTGCCTAGGTCCGCCGACGAATGAAGATGGGAGGATATATTTCTTTCCAGTTTGATCAGGATTTGGACCTTGCTCATCAAAGATTTCTTGGAGATCTCTATATCGATCAAAACGAATAAACAACTCTTGATTTTCTCTAATATAAGAAAGACGGTTTTGCTCTGTTGCGGCCCAAGCATCTACTAAAAACTCTTGAAATAGATTTCGCGCTCTCAAAATTGTTGAATACTCCGTTGGTCGTTCGAATAAGCGATAACTATAGTAATCCATCATCGTTAGACGATTTCTCGGTTTAGTACTCGGAGCGTTGCTAACCACATCCCAGAGAGTCATTGATGGTTCCCATCCTAGCTCGCCAAAAGGAAACAATAACACATAATGTAGTGGTGCGTATGCCGGATGACATTCATTTATCCTCGTCAATCCTTGGGTTGCTCTGTGATGCAGAACAATATCCCTGGATCTCCTTACCTCTGTACCATCACCGGGCAAAATCACTGCAATCTCAGCTACAATTGGTGCATTATACCTTCGTTGATCTCTTCTTGAATCATAGCGTAAACACGCGCGCAAATTTTGGTCTACGTGATCTTGACTTTGTTGTTCTAAAACTTCGTGAGCTTGACGAAAGAGACCAACAAATGGATTGTTCTCTAACAAACATTCTTGGATGCTTCGAAGGAGTTCTCGATCTAATGTTGGATTATGACGTTGACGATTATCCAAAGCTGTCATGGGATCGTATATGTAAAGCTGAGCATATATTGGATCTCTATCCGGTTGTGGTAATAATGCACCCGTTCGATGTCGCAACTCACCGTGTATAGTGAAGCTATAAGGACCCCTACCAATGAGGACACTACGATCTATTGAACATCCAAGACTTGTAAAAGCATTTGCAGAATTATATTGTCGAATATGTTGAAAGAACGACCTCGAACGGTCATCATTACCATCGTATAATGACCTAAAAAGAGTGGGAGGATCACGAACTGCGGGAAGCCTAATTTGCCCTTCCAAGCAACATTTTCCGAATTGGGGTCTATTTGGAGACGAATGCACCAATTTCTCATCAATCCAATGCAAGGCATTACAGTGTTCACATATGATGTTCATTGCACCGAGCGAATGTCGATATTGAGTGAAAATTTGTTCACTATCTAGAGGTGACCTACATTTGGAAATCAGAATTATTAATTTTACTAAAGAAAAAGTTTATTTAAATTAACTATGAGTAAAAGTTAAGTAAGTTACAGTATAGTTGCATTATGTTCAGCACGCAATCGCCTTCTTCTTTGTCCCATTGCGCGTCGCGAATTTCCCCGGCCAATGTTAATAGTATTTCGGGTGGGTATGTAATTTCGAGAAGATGAAATCTCTCCTACCTCCATATTTAAAGATGGTATAATCCTTTGTCCCATAACGCGTCTCGAATGCTCTGGGCCAAAGTTTATAGTATTTCGGGTGGGTATGTAATTCCGAGAAGATGAACTCTCTCCTAACTCCATATTTACAGATGGTATAATCCTTTGTCTAGTTGTTGATCGAATTAGTTCCTCGGGTAATTCTAGATCGGCGTCCTACATCAATTTAGTTTATATGATAAATAAATATATATATATATATACTATAATTATAATAATAGTAGAAACATACTTATAACTTATAACCAATATAGTTATATGCAGGATGACAATATACGAATATATACTCGTATACCTCATAGTAGTATTATAATCATAGTAGAAACATACTTATAATTTATGACCAATATAGTTAGATTCAAGATGACAATATATGAAAGATGCTACAGATCATGGACATGCATGAAATAAAACCACATTACATTTTGTAACTAATTGCATCTAACTATATTCGTATTGACAATGTGGAAAACTTAGGCATGAAAAGACGGTAGTGAAGAATACCTCTTGTGATGTCGCAGTTTCTTTTCCTTTCTCAGAAGGTTGTTGGGACATTTTGTTGAACTGACAAAACTGTAAAATAGCATAAACATCATGAAAAAGTATGAGTGGAGTTGAAAAGAAAATACTCCATCCGTCCCGAAATGAAACCAACAGTGAAGTTGAAAAAAAGTTGGACTCTAAACTACTATGTCCTTCGCAACAAAAAAAAATAAAAATTGCAAGCAGTCCCAAAAAAAAACAAAAAAAAAAGCAAAAAGAGGGTCAATGAGAAGGGGCTTCCAATCAAGGTTGTTGTTAAAACAATAGCAGCTACTACTTTCTCTGTCTCAAGATAACAACCACTATTTTCTCCGTCCCAAAAGCTAACACCCAAGTTGAAAATAAAAACCAACCACTACTTTCTCCGTCCCAAAATTAGTACATGTAGTTGGATTATGATCAGCTTAACTGCGAGTATGAAACCATAAGATTACAATTTATAAACTGAAAGGAAAAAACTCACTCCAAGGTTACGTTAGGCAACTTAATTTAAGCCTAGATTTGGAACTTGAAGAAAAAAAATGAATCTTTCGAATTCAATACGTACAGCCAATTCCAATTCCATGTCTTGTAATTGAGTTGCCAAGCATTGCCTTTGGAAAGGGACAGAAAAGGAATTGACTGTAAAGAGAATTCAGGTAAAGACATTTAGCTGAAGGGACAAAAAATTAATGGCCAGTACTCAAGGCCTCTGGCATTACTGGATCAAGGCTCTAATATATGCAGCCTTAGCCTCACAACAGGGAAACTATTCCTATGACATAAGCTTTTACCAGCACATTATGAACTTGAAGAGGCAACATCTTGTTAACCAAACATGATAAGTTAAGTGTGTTTGCAAGCTGGTTTAACTTCCTTTTATACCAATGGACCTTATAAAATGCAGCAAGCATCTAAAAGGATTTGAACTGATTAACTTCAGATGGGAGTATAGTAACAAATTGCAAAAACAGAAATGAGGATCACATGTAAGACAGGGCTTCTTTATTTTTATGAATCGCGTAATCCACGTGCAACAATAAGACCATATTTTTCACATCATTTTTCACATCAAACGGGAGAATTTGAAGTAGAGTCTGGAGGTTAATTTTTGGAACATAGAGAGCATATTGCAGGCCAAGGGTCTTGACCAACATCATTCACAAAGTAAATTTAATGGGAAAAAGTGGAAAACAATTGCAAGCAGTCCGTCCCCCCAAAAAAATTAAAAATTGCAAGCTACTACTTTTTCTTTCTCAAAATAACACCCACTAAAAATGAATCTTCCAAAGAACGAAGCACACTAATATGGCACACACTAAAAATGATGCAAGAAGCACAATCGTTCTCTGATGCACAATAAAAGAAACATATTATATTTAGGGAAGCTAGTAAAATAATCAACCACAAATAGTCCAATTAAACCATAATAAGCAAGCTAGTAATCCTCAGCACCACCAGTTAGAAGCAAATTGATCGGACCATGAGACATGAAAATCCCCTAAATGAGATTGAATAAATTAGAGGCATGAAACCTAAAACAGCCCCACAACACCAGTTAGCCTTTAACCCCTTAGCATCAGAAACCCCATCAAATTCATAAAATCAGAAACCCCATCAAATAGAAAAGAATTAGGGAAACTAAAAAAAAATGAAAATAATCTTACCTTGGGTATGAAGTCGATTCTCTTCTCAAACCTTGGGATTGTAAAGCATCCTGACGAAAGTGACGGAATGGAGGTTTATTTAAAGCGGAGTATAAGGAAATTTCGAGTAGGAATCGGTCTATCAGAAGCACATCCCGAGCAGGAAAGAATTCGGAGCATGAAGTGAATTCCCAGCAGGAATCGGTCGACATATCCATTGAGCGGCAAAGGATTTTAGGGAAGTTTGTTAGACGGAGACGGAGAGGAAAAAGATTTGAGGGAGGGAACGGATTTTTGGTCAGCGGCGTTGAGTGGGAAGGGGTGTCGTGGGGGATTTAGTGTTTTGGAGGAAGTAATATGAGCCGTTGGATTGAATTGCCATATTAAATCCTGACCTCTTTTTATAAAACAGTTATTTCTGCCCTCTATTGTAGTATAGACTAGTAATCCAACCCGTGCCGATGGCACGGTGACAGTATGTAACAGGGTAAAAAACTTTTCAATTATTCATAGCACACAAACAACTAAACAAACAATATGTGTCTATATTTATTCTAAGAGAATTGAATATAAAATAAGAACGTCTGTGTTGAGGGGAAATTTTCATACCTCAATTATTTGAAGAAAATAAATAACAAACTATGAAAATCATAAGAAATAAAACTAACATATTTTTATTTAAAGTAAAAAATTAATCCTCTGTCTCTGTTTTCACAACAACTACTGTGGAAGCTTCATCTGCAACCCTTGTGCATAATCACGATAAGCCCTATCTGCCAACTCCCCCTGCACATGTAAATCCAAAATAAATAAAATGCATTTACTTAACTATACTTGATGCATTTGATTCAACTATAAAAAAAAAAAAAACATACCAATTCATTAAGAAAAACTGGATCACTCCAAATATCATCATCTACATCATGAGGTGGAGTCACTTGTAAACCTGTGGACAACTATTGGAAAAATGCTAAGTTAGACTTTTTAGTATAAACGGATAATAATATGAAATATGTTAACTTTAGAAATAAGATTATAGGAATCATACCTATTATATAAGAAGTGTTATAAAAGAACTTCAGGATAAACAATATTTGTTGTTGATGAGTCATCTTCAGATGGCAAGAGAACTATTATCCTATTGAATGTAGTACATCTAGATAACGCGACATATAGTTGGCCATGAGTAAACACCGGTGTCCGAAGATCAATTCCTACGAATTTAACTGATTGACCTTGTGATTTATTAATAGTCATCGCAAAGCATAACCTAACTGGAAATTGTCGTCTTGTAATAGGAATAGTAAGTTCAGTGGCAGAAGGGGTAAGGGAAATTCTCGGTATAAATACCAAATTCCCTGCTTTATCTCCAGTCAAAATTTCAGCTTCAATGATACGATTGCCACATCGAACTACCCGTAATCTTGTCCCATTGCAAAGACCATCTCGTGGCGCTAGATTCCTCATCAAAATAATTGGGCAACCAACTTTCAATTGTAAATTTGAAGGGGGAAGACCAGCAGGATTCAATGAGTTTAAATATTCTATCGGGTATCGATTTGCCATTATCGTATCGCTTGCATCATCATCCACATACTTATCTGCTGATAGATAACTTATAATTTCACTGGGGAATATCTTCAATGCTTCAGAATTTATAAAATTGACATCATCATTACGTGGGGATAGAATAGTGCGTTGAGTTAGAAACCGAGAAGTTGAAGTTCCCACTCTATGCAATTCTGGATACACTTCTCCTATTAGTTGAATTACGTCGTTACACTTGCGAATTGTAGATGGTAGGTCTATTGATTCATTTGGATTGGTTCCCACCTGTAGTTGAAATTTATTTTGACATTAATTATAATACTTATGACTGAAAGATTCATTTTAAATATATAAATATTACCTCATTCAAATAAGTTGCAAATTGAACATTTGCAGAATCATTTCGATCTAACCGCATGTTCTCTGATAGAGTCAAGACATGTATATTTTCCCACAGAGATGATTTTTGAAGAGTTGACCTCACAATTTGCTCACGATAAAATCACCACCAAGCACCACAATAATTCCACCAAAAGGGCTATTATTATCACGAACATCTCGAAGGCTACGATCAACAGCCTCAACGCAATAGCGATGCTGCATAGGAACTTCATCCCATATTATTAATTTTGCCTCTCTAAAAAGTTGGGCATGAATTGATTGTTTCGTGAATGAACATATCGTATCTTCCAACACATTCAATGGGAGACAAAATGTAGAATGTGCAGTTCTTCCGCCTACCAATAATAACGATGCAATTCCAGATGATGCAACACAAATCACGATATTACCAAGCGATCGACACACTCCTGCAATTGTGTTGTACAAAAAGGTTTTGCCCGTCCCTGCACCCCCATTTAAGAAGAAGATCCTCCCTTGATTTTGACTCACCGAAGACATCACAACTTCAAAAGAGTGTAATTGGTCGTTATTCAAACTACCAATATTATCTTGTGCACTCGTAGTGCGATGATCGGAGCGAAGTTGTCTATGTTCCCATAATAGCCTGTTGTTGCCCATCATTTGTGTCCAATTCTGAAGTGGAAGGGGCATTGGTGGAAAATCTTGTAAACTTTTTCCTGATTCTTGCAATATTTCATTTAAGAGATGCAAACCATAATCTGCTATTTGATTCTCACTTGGATTTGGAATTCCAAAGTCTGTGCGCAGTTTGTGTGGAAAATCATCACATATATTCATTGCAAACTTATTCCACAAATCATCGGGCTTTGACGGGGAACATTGTGTTAGAATAAGCGCAAATAATCGTCTCAATTGGTATCCAGTCTTCATCACCGATGCTTCCTCCAAACATTGCATCAATTCTTCATCATCTTCAAGAAGACCCCGAGCAACACATGCCTCTTTGAACAAATTATAATGAACACCATTGTATGTTCGTAAATTTTCCCAAGATGTTGGCCCTTTCACAGTAATTAATAAGAGCCGAAGGTAAAACCTTTCGCCGCTTGAGGGGCTAGCAAAATATATTCTTCCAATTGCCTTGTTTTCATGATTCGGATGTCTTCGTTTCCAATAAGTTCCCTGCCATGTGTAATAGAGTGGCATTTGTTGATAAGTTAAGTTTCGAGCCCTTACGTCTGAAGCACAACACCTAAAAAAAGCCATTAATTTTGTAACTTTCCCCTCCGCTTGCTGACGAATCTCATCTCGTGAAAGTCTTGAATCATACGACACATTATGCTCTCCAGGTAGATGGAGATCTAATCGAACAACATTAGGGACTTCGGCATGTAAAATGTGGCCAAACAACCTCCATGCAGCTTCTGGCGGACCAACGTACCTCGCATCAAGATATTGTTTGATCTCATCATCAGTCCCTATAACCATTGTTGTACGGTCATGGCCTTTGTATATGTATTTATTAATGTACTTTACACATGTCACTCCAGCACATACCTCCACATTAATATGACAATCAAACATCTCTGTGAGATAAGGATTATAAGGTACAACGTCTCGATTGTCGACCTCTTTCCCTCGCACTGTCAATACAACTCCATTATCGCGGCGACGATATATTGGATATCCATCATTATCGATAGAAGTTGTTTCAGCCCATGGCTTTGGGTAATGTTTCTTACAAAAACCATTCTCCATACATTGTGCGCTTGAGTTTCTTGTGCCACATGGTCCATGTATCATACATCTCTTAACTGTGTCAAAAAGAGCGGGATTGCTCTCTGGATCTGGCAACTCAGCGCATACGACTCGATCAACTTGTTCTGGTGTTTTGATCTTATCTCCGTCTGCGAGGAAAAACAGAGCATGCATATGAGGCAATCCTCTTTTTTGAAACTCGATAGTGAAAACATACGCTTCTATTTTTCCAAACACCCTCTCATTTTTTACTATTTTCATCAAATGTTTTCTCTTTAATTCAAAAACTCGAGCAACCAAATCTGGACGATCAGTTGGTGTTTGGTTAGGGAGGAGAGCATCTCTAATTTCCGGCCATGTTGGGTTGGCAGTCATGGTTAAAAAAATGTCTGGATGCTTGTATGCACGTGTAATGGCCATAGAATCCTGGAAAATTTCATACATTTGCCTAGGTCCGCCGACGAATGAAGATGGGAGGATATATTTCTTTCCAGTTTGATCAGGATTTGGACCTTGCTCATCAAAGATTTCTTGGAGATCTCTATATCGATCAAAACGAATAAACAACTCTTGATTTTCTCTAATATAAGAAAGACGGTTTTGCTCTGTTGCGGCCCAAGCATCTACTAAAAACTCTTGAAATAGATTTCGCGCTCTCAAAATTGTTGAATACTCCGTTGGTCGTTCGAATAAGCGATAACTATAGTAATCCATCATCGTTAGACGATTTCTCGGTTTAGTACTCGGAGCGTTGCTAACCACATCCCAGAGAGTCATTGATGGTTCCCATCCTAGCTCGCCAAAAGGAAACAATAACACATAATGTAGTGGTGCGTATGCCGGATGACATTCATTTATCCTCGTCAATCCTTGGGTTGCTCTGTGATGCAGAACAATATCCCTGGATCTCCTTACCTCTGTACCATCACCGGGCAAAATCACTGCAATCTCAGCTACAATTGGTGCATTATACCTTCGTTGATCTCTTCTTGAATCATAGCGTAAACACGCGCGCAAATTTTGGTCTACGTGATCTTGACTTTGTTGTTCTAAAACTTCGTGAGCTTGACGAAAGAGACCAACAAATGGATTGTTCTCTAACAAACATTCTTGGATGCTTCGAAGGAGTTCTCGATCTAATGTTGGATTATGACGTTGACGATTATCCAAAGCTGTCATGGGATCGTATATGTAAAGCTGAGCATATATTGGATCTCTATCCGGTTGTGGTAATAATGCACCCGTTCGATGTCGCAACTCACCGTGTATAGTGAAGCTATAAGGACCCCTACCAACGAGGACACTACGATCTATTGAACATCCAAGACTTGTAAAAGCATTTGCAGAATTATATTGTCGAATATGTTGAAAGAACGACCTCGAACGGTCATCATTACCATCGTATAATGACCTAAAAAGAGTGGGAGGATCACGAACTGCGGGAAGCCTAATTTGCCCTTCCAAGCAACATTTTCCGAATTGGGGTCTATTTGGAGACGAATGCACCAATTTCTCATCAATCCAATGCAAGGCATTACAGTGTTCACATATGATGTTCATTGCACCGAGCGAATGTCGATATTGAGTGAAAATTTGTTCACTATCTAGAGGTGACCTACATTTGGAAATCAGAATTATTAATTTTACTAAAGAAAAAGTTTATTTAAATTAACTATGAGTAAAAGTTAAGTAAGTTACAGTATAGTTGCATTATGTTCAGCACGCAATCGCCTTCTTCTTTGTCCCATTGCGCGTCGCGAATTTCCCCGGCCAATGTTAATAGTATTTCGGGTGGGTATGTAATTTCGAGAAGATGAAATCTCTCCTACCTCCATATTTAAAGATGGTATAATCCTTTGTCCCATAACGCGTCTCGAATGCTCTGGGCCAAAGTTTATAGTATTTCGGGTGGGTATGTAATTCCGAGAAGATGAACTCTCTCCTAACTCCATATTTACAGATGGTATAATCCTTTGTCTAGTTGTTGATCGAATTAGTTCCTCGAGTAATTCTAGATCGGCGTCCTACATCAATTTAGTTTATATGATAAATATATATATATATATATATATATATATATATATACTATAATTATAATAATAGTAGAAACATACTTATAACTTATAACCAATATAGTTATATGCAGGATGACAATATACGAATATATACTCGTATACCTCATAGTAGTATTATAATCATAGTAGAAACATACTTATAATTTATGACCAATATAGTTAGATTCAAGATGACAATATATGAAAGATGCTACAGATCATGGACATGCATGAAATAAAACCACATTACATTTTGTAACTAATTGCATCTAACTATATTCGTATTGACAATGTGGAAAACTTAGGCATGAAAAGACGGTAGTGAAGAATACCTCTTGTGATGTCGCAGTTTCTTTTCCTTTCTCAGAAGGTTGTTGGGACATTTTGTTGAACTGACAAAACTGTAAAATAGCATAAACATCATGAAAAAGTATGAGTGGAGTTGAAAAGAAAATACTCCATCCGTCCCGAAATGAAACCAACAGTGAAGTTGAAAAAAAGTTGGACTCTAAACTACTATGTCCTTCGCAACAAAAAAAAATAAAAATTGCAAGCAGTCCCAAAAAAAAACAAAAAAAAAAGCAAAAAGAGGGTCAATGAGAAGGGGCTTCCAATCAAGGTTGTTGTTAAAACAATAGCAGCTACTACTTTCTCTGTCTCAAGATAACAACCACTATTTTCTCCGTCCCAAAAGCTAACACCCAAGTTGAAAATAAAAACCAACCACTACTTTCTCCGTCCCAAAATTAGTACATGTAGTTGGATTATGATCAGCTTAACTGCGAGTATGAAACCATAAGATTACAATTTATAAACTGAAAGGAAAAAACTCACTCCAAGGTTACGTTAGGCAACTTAATTTAAGCCTAGATTTGGAACTTGAAGAAAAAAAATGAATCTTTCGAATTCAATACGTACAGCCAATTCCAATTCCATGTCTTGTAATTGAGTTGCCAAGCATTGCCTTTGGAAAGGGACAGAAAAGGAATTGACTGTAAAGAGAATTCAGGTAAAGACATTTAGCTGAAGGGACAAAAAATTAATGGCCAGTACTCAAGGCCTCTGGCATTACTGGATCAAGGCTCTAATATATGCAGCCTTAGCCTCACAACAGGGAAACTATTCCTATGACATAAGCTTTTACCAGCACATTATGAACTTGAAGAGGCAACATCTTGTTAACCAAACATGATAAGTTAAGTGTGTTTGCAAGCTGGTTTAACTTCCTTTTATACCAATGGACCTTATAAAATGCAGCAAGCATCTAAAAGGATTTGAACTGATTAACTTCAGATGGGAGTATAGTAACAAATTGCAAAAACAGAAATGAGGATCACATGTAAGACAGGGCTTCTTTATTTTTATGAATCGCGTAATCCACGTGCAACAATAAGACCATATTTTTCACATCATTTTTCACATCAAACGGGAGAATTTGAAGTAGAGTCTGGAGGTTAATTTTTGGAACATAGAGAGCATATTGCAGGCCAAGGGTCTTGACCAACATCATTCACAAAGTAAATTTAATGGGAAAAAGTGGAAAACAATTGCAAGCAGTCCGTCCCCCCAAAAAAAATTAAAAATTGCAAGCTACTACTTTTTCTTTCTCAAAATAACACCCACTAAAAATGAATCTTCCAAAGAACGAAGCACACTAATATGGCACACACTAAAAATGATGCAAGAAGCACAATCGTTCTCTGATGCACAATAAAAGAAACATATTATATTTAGGGAAGCTAGTAAAATAATCAACCACAAATAGTCCAATTAAACCATAATAAGCAAGCTAGTAATACTCAGCACCACCAGTTAGAAGCAAATTGATCGGACCATGAGACATGAAAATCCCCTAAATGAGATTGAATAAATTAGAGGCATGAAACCTAAAACAGCCCCACAACACCAGTTAGCCTTTAACCCCTTAGCATCAGAAACCCCATCAAATTCATAAAATCAGAAACCCCATCAAATAGAAAAGAATTAGGGAAACTAAAAAAAAATGAAAATAATCTTACCTTGGGTATGAAGTCGATTCTCTTCTCAAACCTTGGGATTGTAAAGCATCCTGACGAAAGTGACGGAATGGAGGTTTATTTAAAGCGGAGTATAAGGAAATTTCGAGTAGGAATCGGTCTATCAGAAGCACATCCCGAGCAGGAAATGAATTCGGAGCATGAAGTGAATTCCCAGCAGGAATCGGTCGACATATCCATTGAGCGGCAAAGGATTTTAGGGAAGTTTGTTAGACGGAGACGGAGAGGAAAAAGATTTGAGGGAGGGAACGGATTTTTGGTCAGCGGCGTTGAGTGGGAAGGGGTGTCGTGGGGGATTTAGTGTTTTGGAGGAAGTAATATGAGCCGTTAGATTGAATTGCCATATTAAATCCTGACCTCTTTTTATAAAACAGTTATTTCTGCCCTCTATTGTAGTATAGATTGGTTTTATTTTCTTCTTATATTAATACTTGACCATATAAATATAATTTTAATGGAAAATGGCGCCTGCTTCTCATATCTGCATAAACCGGCCTCTTGCGGCGAACTTTATAGTTAAATTTATATAAGCTTATTAACAGAAAATCAGTTCAATAATTAATACGCTCAAAATTGAGGAAAGGGTAATTGTCAGATTGTTCAGAGTATTAATTAGCACCTCATTATATACTCCCTCCGTCTCATAATGAAGTTCACATTAGACTATTGAAACTTTTTAAAAATATGAACACTCGCTTAATTAGTCATGTTAGGTTTATGCACATTTAAGCCTAAATTGTAGAAATGAGAAAAACTGTTTGAAACAATGAATGAAAAATGACAAAATCATTTCGGAACAGAGAAAGTATTGGATACACACTCTAAATGGTCCAATTGCCTATATTACTGAAGTCAGTGAAGAGCAGCCACGACTTGCATTTATACATGGCTGATAATTTATAAAGGGGTTAATTACAATTTAGGGCTTGAAGTCAATAGGGTGTTCCTCAAGCGGGGCTCTATATATTTTTTTTGGCGAATCAGGGCTCGGAGTGCAATTTTTTGACCAATTAAGGTTTTTTTGACGGAATTCGTTAGAAATCTTGTCAAGACACCATGTGCCGTGCATGTGACCAATGAATTGGTTAGTTTTAAATTAATACTAACTATTAAGGGGTCAAATGTAAGAGTCTAAAAATGAGGGACGAAATTAAAAAAACAATCTCCCTCTAAAATATTACACCCAACTACATCCTCATTCTCAAGTCAAACCCAGATTCAACACATTCTCCGCCCACCCTTCCTCCTGCCGCACCACCTTCTCCGATCACCAGTGTCCCCCGCCATCATTACCAATATACTCCACCAAATCCATCACCCACCATTTTAAAATCAAATCAAAACACCCAAATTCATGAACTTCATTACTTGGCCAAATCAAGAGATTCAACAAACTCAAATGAAATTCGAATGCTTGAGTGCGAGGAATCTCCTGAACGCCGCCGAGGAAAGCTTTCATTTCAAGCGAAACTGGTCGGGGCTTTATGATACATGTACGCTCCTTGGCTTTTCTCTGCCGCTTGCTTGGAGACGGCAGTACAAATCATTCTGCGGTATGTACGGAAATTAGCAAGAGAAGGATGCAAGTTAACTGGGAGGAGGGGAAAGGGTGAGGGTGAGGTGGGAAGGGTGGTCCGTGGGTGGGGGCACAGAAAAGGTAGAAGACGAGTTGTTTGCTGGGTTCTGCTTTCGTTATTATTATTTATTTATTTTTGAACTTTTTTTTACTTTTTTTTTTTTTAAAGTTGGTTTCATTATTTAAGGAAATTGTTATTGTGTTACAAACCCTACTGAGTCTATTAGAGATCTATGGGTCATGAGGATAAAGGTTCTCCACTTGCTCCATGTAGGAGTCGAACCTGAGACCTCTCCCTAAGGGAGGACTCTACGCACACACCCGGATACCGCTAGGCCAAGAAGCCTTTGGTAGTTTTTTTTTTTCTTGAAGAGTGTGTAACGGATGCAACACTATAATGTTAATATAGGAGTAAGGTACGGTAGGTTGAAGAGGGGTGCGGTAGGTTGGAGAGGGAAATGTGTGGTAGTTAATTGTGTGGTAAGTTTGGAAAGTGTGGTCAAGTTAAAAGTGTGGCAGGTTGGCAAGTGTGGCATGTTAGCTAAGTGTGGCAGGTGATTTGTGGTCAAGTCGAAGAGAGAGATGCGGTGAAGTTGGGTCTATTGTGGTCGAGTTTGGGGTGAGGTCGAAACAGAAGGGCTTAGTGGTAAATTCGTTAAGAGACCACGTGGAAGGCTCGTGAGGTTGTTGGAAGCATGTGAAGAGCTCGTGAGTTTGTTAAGAGCACGTGACAAACTCGTGAGGCGGTTACCTCCAACAACTTGCACATGGATTTTCCTATAAAAGCGGCACGAGAAGCGTGATCCATGTGGGGATGATTTGTCTACTTTCATATTCTTAGTTTGTTCTTAGCTATAGCTTAGTGGTTTCTTCATAGTTTAGCTATAGCTCAGTTTGGTGTTCTAGCTTAGTTTCCATAGTTTAATCTTCAATTCCTAGTTGATTACTCTGTTATTCTTGTTATTGTTGCTTGGTTAATCGAATTTGGTTTCAATTCCCATTTTCGCATTTGTGATTAGATCTCATCTGTTACAAAGTGAACATTTTTTTAGTTAGTTTTTTGTGTTTTTTTGTTTTTTTTTTGTTTGAAAGCTTGCCGGGTTTTGAGAGATGTGAGGTTAGAGATTATTATGATTCTTATGGATTTGTATTTATCAATTATTTTTTGGTATATTTATCAATTAATTTTTAAAATAATTAAAATTATAAAACTACATCAAGACAAAAGTTGGTAAATTTTAAACATTTTAGTTTTTAACTTTATTTGGCTTTTAACCCTTATGTAGATAGATGACAATTACCTTATTTTAATATAAAGTTTCATTATTAAATATTTTTAAAATATTTATACTCATCCCTTTAAATTTAGAAATTTCTATAAAGCCCTTATATAGGAATATCAACTTCAAACTAACCATTCCGGCAATCGCATGCGCAGCACATGGTTCTTTAACAAGATTTTTAACGAATTCCATCAAAAAGCTCTTAATTGGTCAATATATTGCACTCCGAGCCCTGATTCGCCAAAAAAATAAAACACAAAGCCCCCGCTTGGGGAACACCCTATTGACTTCAGACCCTAAATTGTAATTAACCCTTTATATAGAGCACGTACCATAAAATGTCAAATATTGTTGATACTGGACAATATCATTTTGACCATTCAACAGGTTAAGCCAGTATCATATTCAACTCAGCTCAAACTCGCGCACCAGTCTTGAATCAGTTTAAGCTTTAAAGCCAGCTCTGACATTCATCATACCATGTCATATGGCACGTTAAACATCTCAGCTATCACTCCGCTGATACACAAAGCAGGAGAAATAACGTCTTTCAGGATCATCTATAATCAATTTGCTACAAAATCATGAGTCCTGCTCCACAAACACAACTTAAAAGCCTGCCATCTCTACTTAAACTTACTAGACTACATTTCCAGTTCGCAAATAGAAAAGGCCGTAATACAAGTTCCATGAAAAATAATCCAATCCAATCCAGCAACAACAAAATTCATAACATTACAAACTATAAGTTTCTCTCCCAACAAAAAAAGTAAATTGTCGGCATTGATCAAGCGTTTGTTGACTCAAACTTCAGCTTACAGACTGCTGGTGGTTGCCATAACCATTTTCTCCATAAGCCCCTGCTGCAGCATACATGCCTGGATCCTGGCTTTGAGCCATACCATAGCCATATGACCCGTATCCTTGTTTTCCATAGTAATTTCCGTTGGAATCCGATCTCTGCCAAACCATTTAAAAGTATAAATGGGAATGTAATCAAGTAAAACTCTTGGGTGTTTCTTTTATCATAAATTATACTCCCTCTTTCCCAAAAAAATTCATTTGTTTGACCATAAAAAGTCAAATTGGGACAAACTTTCCGGGACAGAGGGAGTATTTCCTTTTTAATCCCCTATCACGGATAAAGTTACAATTCATTTCTAATAATTTTAAGAAGCGAAAAATCTATAGCATAACCATGAATGTCTGCTAACAGCGAGGGGCGACAAAACTGATTGGTGTACATCATCAGCACATCAAGGAACTAGTCACAAGCAAGAAGCTAGGGGGGGGGGGGGGGGGTGTTTCTGAGAGGGTCATGGGAAAATGTCATACGTACGATTAGCAGGTCAAATAGTCTGCCACTGGGTCCACTTCTATTGTTCATTAATACTCCCTCCGTCCCAAAATGATGTTCCCACTCTTTTTGTCGTTACTTCGAGCGAACTTTGAGCAGTGGTTTTATGTTAATATAATTACACTACTGAAAATCTAATACTCCCTCCGTTCCAGAAAAGTTGAAACATTTACTTTGGAGTTGGGAAATTAAGGATATAATATATATTAAAAATGAAAGGTAGAGAGGAAGAGAGAGAATTAGTGGGGGTGGAAAGAGAATGAGTGGAGAATAATGAATGGTTGGGAGGAAGAGAGAGAGAATGAGTGGAGGATTATAAAGTAATAAAAAGCTTCCATTTTTTGATTGTTGCAACTTTTGTGAAATGCCCTAAATGGCAAAATGTTGCAACTTCCTTGGAACGGAGGGAGTACTCGTTATTGATACATCATCAACAATACCATATTACCATAGAGTTAAATACCTTTTTCATCCCTAACATATACAACTTTTTTCCTGTTCGTCCTTGAACTATTTTTTTTTTTCAATTTAGTCCTTAACTTGTGCATTTGTAAGACCATATAGTCCTTCCGTCATATTTCCGTTAATTTCACCATTAATCCAGCTGATGTGGCAAATGATGTAACCAATTGTGCTTATGTGGCAGTCTTGTTGCTTAACTGGCATAGAATTGAAAATTATATGGAATTGCAGGGGGCTAAGTGGTCAAATTTGAACTATGAGATAATGAGAGTCTACAATTGAAAATAGGAACACCTTTTTAACCCTATATCTATCATCTCTTATCCCATAAGCCATTTCCTCCACATAACCGGACACAAACCAGATTTCTATCTTTTCCCACCTCCGCTTCAACGTCAACAACCTCCACCCAGTCCCCCGCCTTACCGCTCGGCCATGCCTCCCTTGCAAAAACAAAAAGGAAGATAGACGAAAAAGAAAGGAAAGAAAGGGAAAAAAAAAAAAAAAAAAGGGAAAAAGGGAAAGAAAGGAAGATAGACGAAAAAGAAAGGAAAAAAAAAGGATAGAGTTAGTTATGGCAAGGAAAGTCACCTCCCTGCTCCTCCGCACAATTCCCCTTTCAATGCTAAAACGCCGAAAATGTGACGGTGAAATCGACGGAAATGTGACAGAAGCACTACATAGTCTTACAAATGCATACGTTAAGGACTAAATCGAAAAAAAATGGTTCAAGGACGAAAAGGAAAAAAGTTGTATAGGTTAGGAATGAAAAGGGTATTTAACTCACAGTACCATCTATAACAAGTTTTAGATTTTCATTAGGATAATTAAATAACCTAATATTATTGTTCAAAAATCATGAATAGTAATGACAAAAAAAAGTGGGGCGACTAGAGTGGAGGTAAGACTAGAAAGTATAGCTATTTAGTTTACAGTCGAGCCAAAGAACTCACGCTCTCCCATCAGTAGCAGACTGCCAACTGATTGCTTCCCTATTGCCAAACGCAAAGTGATAAAACACCTATTTAAGCTTTAACCTCTATGCACTTCGAATTTTGAGATTTTACATTACGACACAAAAAAGTAAAGGAAATGTAATTGAATACCTGTCTGTTGGCCGGACTGCGACCCCAAGATAGACGAACTGTCTGCTTGCCAATAACTGACCCATTCATGTTTTGGATTGCATCCTCTGCACTACTCCTGTGTAGAGAAACAAAATATAAATAAAAAAGGAGATCATTCAACCAACATATATGCTATATCCTCAAATCTCTTAAAACAGAAATGCCAATACTCCGTTCATTCTGATCAAAGAGTAGACCTTTGAGCTTCAATTTTATTGGATTATGAAGACATCATATAGTTGAAAACTCATAAATTTACCATTTTGGTTTTTGCAAGACTATCTATGTGGAATGTTGCAATAAACTTGCTCCCTTTTCCATTTAATTCAACCCAAAAAAGGAAAATAAAAAAATTACATTCCAAACTTGAACTTTATCTCTCCATACTCTAGATCATAGATGTGATATCTAAAATTATGTCAAGCAAACAAATTACTCCATCCATCCTAGAAAAAACCATCCCATTTCTGAAAATAGCAATAATTATAGAGTAATTTTAACAAGGTACAACCAAGTAAAGTATGGTTCATACAAACGGCCATTTATCAAATGGGACAATGTTCTTTTTCTTTTCTTTTCTTTTTTTCGGGGGGTGGGGGAGAGCGTAACTTAGTGCAAAGAAACAAAATTACAACATTGAAAAGTTAGGGATTCTAAAGTTCGACTTTTTTTTTTGTGGGGGCGCAGAGAATAGAACGTATGACCCTTTGAGCACGCAGAGGTTTTTTCACGTTGATAAACTTAGCTGACTACTGCTGCAAAGTTTAAATGTCATAAGCATGTTTCAGATAATTTAATCATCCGGGTAATTATAGAATATTGAAGCACTCTGATTAAAACCGGTAGCATAATAATGGTTACTCTAAAACAATAATCTCCAATTTAGATGGTAAAAAGTGTACTCTGATATGCATACCTGCTCGCAAACTGCACAAAACCACATCCTTTCCCAACTGGTATTTTCACAGAAATAACCTCGCCACACTGGGAGAAGGACTGCCTCAGTTCTTCATCAGAGACATCTGAGTCAAGTCCTCCCACAAAAATCTAGGTTAAGAAATACATGCCGTTAGCAGAGGAAGAATGGCTTGTGAGAAATGAACATTAAAAGCAGGTCTCACAGTTGTGTTGGTTGAATCACCATCAGAGCCTTGAGGTGCCCCAAATGAACCATTTCCACCAGACAATACCACAGCTAACAAAAGAAAACAAGCATGAGCCTTAGAGTACATATTAAATATCAATACATGAATTATGAGATTGGAAGCCTTTCAACATAATGAGAAAATAAAATGGAGCATATCTACTTCATTTACGTTTTCCTATTTCACTTATTTCTACTCGGGGGGAAATGTTTATGTCAGTCCTTAGTCTCATATACTCCATCCGTCCCAAAATGATCTTCCATACTACGAAGGAACTTTGAGCAATAAATTTAGGTTGAGTTAATTATACAAATGGAAAGTTAGAACTTTTCATTGATACACCATCAATAATACTAATTTTCGACATTCACTAGGATAAGTATTAAAACTTATTGCTCAAAATTCATTTGTAGTATCGGCGAAACAAGCTGGAAGATCATTTTAGGACAGAGGGAGTATAACCTTCTTCATCATTTCGACACATTATCTCATTCAGATTAGTGGACCTCAGTTAACTGAAACATCCAGATTAGAAGCCTAGTTGCAGTATTAAAACTATACCATTTAACTTCTCCCCAACCCTATTCAAAATTAAGGTAGTAAACAATAACAAAGAAAATGGGCACAGTGAATATCTGTGAGCGCCAAGCAACGGCAGAATAGGGAATATTATGTGATACCCTGAGAAGAATACTGTTGCTGTGTATATGGCTGCTGGGCTGATGGCTTCTTGGGGGTTGCAACGCCAATGCGCATAGGCCTACTAGAACAATAGACGCCGTTCATTTCACTCATAGCTCTTGACCTCTCATTTTCATCGCCAAACCTGACAAAGCCATAACCTTTGGAGCGTAAAGTATTTGAATCAACAACAACTTTTGCACCTTTCACAGATGGGTATCTGCTCGCAAATGTTTCGTGCAATAGTGTATCAGTCACATCCGGAGTCAAATCTCCTACAAAGATGGACATATCTGAACCAGTTTCTGCGCGTCTTTCACCAGCGCTAAAGCTTGCCCAGTTCAACCGAAAAGCTTGCTCCGTATTTGGCATTATTGTGCCATTGTAACTTTGAAGGGCCTTATCAGCAGCTGCATGAGTAGAAAACTCGATGAAACCGTATCGTTCTGACTGACCAGTCTGCTTATTGCGAATAAGCTTTATAGATAGTACCTGCATATTTCATGACACTACCAAGGTCAGCAAGTAAAAAGGTGAGCACCATCATCTATAGAAAACAACTTGTTTCTCTGCACGATAAAGGCCATAGTAACCATCTTGAGATATGCAACACATTAATCTAAAAACTCCAGTTGTAGTTAATTCATTCGATATACAAGTTATATGGCAATGACGAATAAACAGGATAGGCTCATATCAAGGAAGCAGGTCAGACTGCATCACATAGACTCCCATCAACCTGATGAATGACAACATGGGAAGAGATGTTTTCTTCAAGCCATAGTTATTAAAGGCCCTAGGCGCAAAAGGTGTGCCCGGAGCCTAGGCGCAAGGCGCAAGGCGGGCGCGCGCCCGGGTGACGATGCCCGCAAAAATGCCTTAAAATACTAAAAGTATAGTATACATTATGCAACATCAAGATAAGCAATAAATCAAATGCAAGTAGTAAATCAAACATATGTTATAAGTCATAAAAGAAACAAACATAAATAGATGTTCAAACAAGCATAAAGAGAAGTTCAAACAGAAGGACTCTAAGTCTAAATCCTATAAAATGATAAGCAGTTGTTAGTTTGAAGGAGTTCCTGGTGATTGCTACTCTTATACGAAGTTATGGTGCATGTACATGAGAGAGTCATGGGAGAGGAAGAGTAATAGTCACGCATTAGGTTTTAATTACAATTTAATTGATGGTCAATTATTGTGCCCGGAGCTAGGCGCACCCAGGCTCCAAAACTGAGCCTCTCTGTGCCCGGAGCTTAGGCGCGCGCCTAGGCACGCCTTTAATAACTATGCTTCAAGCACTTCTAAAACTTAGAAGAGAAAGACACCTGTATAACAACACCTTCCTTTTCTATTTCTCCTTTTGGGCGCTAGACTAGTAAAGAATTATCGTGTAATAACCGCACAGTATGTCATCATTTAGTGACTATACGGATGCTGGACAACTGGAGGAGACAGATATATAGCTGTATAAACTCTCAATCATAAAGAAGTTTAATATATTTGCTTTCTGATGTATTTTGAAGCTTTTTAAGGGTAACAATCCCCTTTCAGATTTCATAGAACGCAGATACTCAAAAATAATAAATAGTCCCATTTCTTTTTGAATTTTCCCAAGAAAAATAGTCTCATTTCTAAGAATGTATTATATATAGTTCACTTTTAAGAAGGTACAACCAAGTAAACTGCCATCCATACAAAATTGACTAGTCAAATTGGACTACTTTATAGGGACGAGGGAGTAACAAATTTATTTTGGTATGTGACTGGTGCAATAGTGATGTGTTCATGCAGCTAATTATTCAATATTTTTTACTAGTTGAACCAATAAGTGTTTGTGTGCCATGTTTGCTGACAGATGAGTGCTTCTGTCAGGATATTTATGGATGCTTCTAGTAGAGCAAGATCACGGAAAGAAAAAGAAACGTGATTACAAAAGAAAGGAAACTATCCTTGGGCTACTTGACGAGTGTCATCAATGTAAAAGAGTGGACTCATGTTTCTCTTGCAATGGGAAACTTCTTTCAACATCACTTTTCTTAACGAGGGAAATGGAGAAAGGGAAATTACACGAAAATCCAAAACTTTTATAAGAAAATACAAGTTTAGATATGATTCTAACATTATACAGTTCGTTCAATCCCTTTTTCTCTACCCTTAGCCTTCTAAAGTCCACATGAAGTTTAAGCAGAGGCCTTTTTGGAGCTCAACTTCTTCAACAAATCGACTCCCTGCCTATCCCAACTAGGCCTATATGCCGCAGCCAATCATTTAACACAAAAAGAGATTTCCGATGCAAACAAAGAACTCCCTCCATTCTAGGAAGATATGTCAGGCTTTGAATTTTGGCAACATACTCTACTCTCTCCTAATATAATAAAAGTTTCACGAGTTTCTAAAGTTTTTGATAATAAAAATTGGAAAGTTCAAATAGGTCTTGGATTTGATAATTCAACCAATTGTAACTTGGTCCACTTCACGACAGTGTTCTTTCAGCCAACACAAACTGCAGTCTAGTCATCTAGCTTAATAGAATTTTCATATTTGAGGTACTGCCATAGCTTTATCCAACATATTATTTTATAATTCATAAATTATATAAAAAAAAATGGCATGCCAAGGCTTGTCAAGAGAAATATGATATCACTCCATAACATTGGCATAGTTCCCTAAATGGTCCTTGTTCCTCAATATTATGTGCATCTACTCTCAAGTAACTCAAGCAGCAAGGAAAAGCCAAATGGAACCAAGAGCAAGGTAAAACATGCATTCCCTCAACAAGATATGGAGTCCTCTCTTGGCATTTAGCTCAATAGAAGCATTTACCAAGTGGTAATACATCCAATCTATTCTTCACGTCATAACCTAGGTAATGATGGACTTCAAACTGTAAATACTCAATAAATTTATGCATATCGTTCCAACAGAAACAACAAAATTTGTCATATGCCTTCTCAAGGCACAAAAACATGAGAGGTTAAGTAATCTATAACGAACCCCCACCAAACAATAACCCCTTGCTGAAGATTGTATATTTCTAGCAATATAGAATGACAGAGTTTAACTGGCTTGCAAGTTAAGAGCCCTAAATGAAATATTTGCCATCTTATTATAAGAACACAACAGAGAATACAAGTACAAATGTGAACAAGAAATTCAACTTTTCAAAGACAATCAAACTTCAGGATAAGTAGTACAATATCGAAACTTCCAAAAAACATTACTTCAATCCAAACTAATCACAATTTACATTGCTGAAAATTATTTATTTAATACAAGTTCAATGCTGTAATATTACTTCAATCCAAACTTCCAAAAAATATCCAGCATAGTATTCAATTCTGCATCAGTAACTACAATGTAAGAGTACAAATAGAAATTACAAGCTTTACAGATAAGTAGTACAATATCGAATTGGAAACACTCAAATATAACCCGAGTATAAACTTAAACTGGAGAATTGTTTTCTCTCCAATCAAACCAGCAAATAATAACAACATACAAATCCCAAAAACGCATCTAACTAGAATTAAATGAATTTCACAATGAGATAATAATAAAGAGCAAAAACAGCTAATAAACCCTAACCTCGCCGATCTGAGAGAAGCAGGACTGCAAATACGTCTCATCCATCCAGTTCTGTAGGTCGCCAACCCAGATCGTCTTGTTATCCTCACTAGTGCTCTGAATCTGAGTCTGTTGTTGTTGCTGCGCTTGGTACTGTTGCTGCTGCTGCTGCGCTTGTTGATAAGGATAAGGCATGTACTGCGGTTGCTGGTACATCATCTGGTGGTGCATCGCCGCCGCAGCCGCCGGATACTGCTGCATCGCCAACCATTGCTGTTGCTGATACTGCTGCATCGCCAACCACTGCTGCTGCTGTTGTTGTTGTTGTTGTGTCAAATCGCCGCCGCCGTTGGTTGACATCCTGATAACTCCTCCTCCGTTGGCCGGATTCGGCTTCGATTGGAATTGATTCGGTGGAATTAAGTTCAGTTTCACCCCCCTCCGACCTTCTCTCGGACACTCGGGCGAATTGTAGAGAGAGAAAGTTGAGTTTAGAGAGAGATTGAGAGGGGCGGAAGGGGGACCTGACCTGGTCTGAAGCAAAAACCAGAAAGGGTTTGTTGAGGAGAGAGTGAGAGAAGGCTGAAAGTCGGCTCTAACTAAAGACTAAAAAGAGAGAAAAATAGGGTAAAGTTTAAGCAATTTCCCCCCCTGTTCTACGTTGGATTAACAACTTGCCCTCCTTATTTAAAATATCCGACAAAGAGCCTCCTTGTTTTACGTTTTTCAATACTACCCCCGGTCCCAAAATGATCTTCTCATTTGCCATTTCTCATTGTCCAAAAAATTTCCTCCTATTTCTATAATCTAGGCTTAGAAGTGCATAGGCAACACATAGCTAGTGAAGCAGGTGTTAGCATTCTTAAAAAAATTGAATAGTCAAATGTGAAGATAATTTTGAGACGGAGGGAGTACTATTTAAGTTTGAGTAGGGATATACACACCCACCAATTTAGTAAGTACGCCCATAATACTAGTAAGTTCACTGATTGAAATTATAAAATTCTTTTTTTAATAACTCCACCCACTTGTTTTCCATTGTTATCCTTGTTACAATAAATTAAACATATCTTAACCACTAATCAAGACGCCCACTTTTCCTTCCTATAATTAGTTACACACATAGTTCTCCCTCTATAGAGCAATGGAACCGTGATCATGGAAAAGACATTGTAATCGTCATGTTATCAAAAATAATACTACGTCCCAAATGATGTTTCTATAGTTTTATACTATTACGAATGAACTTTATAATCATGGAGTCACTTGTATAAAGGAGGTTATTAAATTGGCATCAGTGACATTCTATCCGGACACACCATACTTGGAGGCGGGAACTATGGCTGGGGGCGGTTGATATTTCATTTAGTTCTTTGCTAATTTTGAGATCTTTCAACTAGATTTCCAATCAGACGATCGTAAGCTTCCTCTTGTCGGCCATAACTCGAGTTCAGAGCCTTACAATCGACTTTCTTTGGAAACGAATCCTTCCGGTGGTTCTGATGAGTTTTCACTGTTTTTTTTTTTTTTTAATCTTTTAGGTAAAAACTTTTGAAATGTCTTTTTTTTTTAACGTGAGTTTTACTTTTCTTATAAGTATTTTATAAATAAATACTCCATTCGTCCAATACTTATCGCTACTTATTTCTATTTTTGGCGTCTCATACTTATTACTTCTTACATAATACGTTCACTTTTCCCTCTCCTATCTACTAACTTATTTTTTTTTCTCCTACCCACTCACAATATTATTTTTCCAACATCTTTTCTTAATCCCCGTGCACTCTCATTTAGTAACAATAAGTATGTGACGGAGGGAGTACATTTGTAGTGAGTACTTAAAAATTAAACAAAGGGGCTAATTTGTATTATTCCAAACTTAATTCTTTTGTCTTATTAGTGTCATCTGTGTATTATTTTACAATTTTCCCCTTATACTTTATAATTTATAAAAGGGGTAATTTGTATTATTCCATTGCATTTAAAAGATAAAAATGCCTTTTAAGTAGGTCATGTGACTGGCACATAACATATTTTTCGTTAAGTTTTTAACAGGCCGTCCAAGTTTGTACTTGATTGCACCTAAAACACAAACTTAGTAACCAGCATTGATAACTAATTGAAACATATCGTAAAGTTCGAATAGCTAAAATGCAAAAAACCCAACTATGATATTAGTACTACGTTAGCATTGTTTCGGACGACTGTTAAACCGTCTGATTAGACGGTGACGTTGGTCTCATCACCGTACGTTTCCCGGCATACGTCAGACATTTAAGGCCGTTCATGACGCCTAGTGGATAATAGCTATCTATCTAACGGTGGAGAATGATGTTGATGGGGGGTCAAAATTAGGGCATGTCGATGTTGTCCAACTGGAATTAGAAGACGTAGTGGACAACTGGACAAGTCAATTCTTCTTTTGGCAATTTTGACTTGTGTAATGTGTACGTATTGTAATTAAATTAAGCCGTCTCACCATAATTTTATTAGACATTTTTTCAGAAAAAAGAAAAAATATGCACCCTCAGTCTCAAGAAAAAGAAATTTATGATAATTTAATTTATTTTCTGTATCAATTATATTTTTAAATACTCCCTCCGTCCCGTTTTAAATTGCAAATACCAAGTTGGCACGGGGATTAAGGGAAAAAGTGAAAAAAGTGATGTGTTGTGAGTGTTGATAGTTGAGTGGGAGAGAGAAAGTAGGGTAGAGAATAGTGAGTGGGTTAGTGGATGTGAGTGTGCAAGTGGGTTAAAACTTGTCATTTTTAGATTTTGCAATTTTAGTTGGGACACCTTTTTTGGCAACTTTTGCAATTTGAAATGAGACGGAGAGAGTATATGTAAAAAATTTAAGATGACAGGTATTTTGAAACGTGCTAGTAGTAATATTTTGTATTCAATGTATAATGGCAGTATCATTTTCTCTGAAAAATTGGCATTACCAGTGACATTAAAGGATATACAGGCAATGACCATTTGGCTACTTGGTTTGACCCAACCACCTAAACTCCCGTAGTAATAAGTCCGCAGTTGACTTGTCAACATTTTTTAAGAAATGCGTTTTACCTAAAAGTTCACCTATCAAAAGAATAATCAGGCGTTTTGAGTATATTCAATTAGAAAAAGGTAACACTAAACTATAAAAGAACAAGCCTAGGCCAAAATTTCAACATGGATCATTACCATGTTAGTTTCTCATGCTATCAAAAATTAAAGAATGAATCAACATAACACTGCTATTTACAACTAGATGCAGCATGTCTCTAAACTTTATAATCCTCATTAAGGAAGCTCTCGTAAATAGTTCCGTTTAGTGTCTTTCGAATATCATCCCAATTCTCAACCTGTTGATCTAACGAACCTTTGTGTATCTTCACTTGACGGCTCTTAAGTTTCATTCGCGGTACCCGTAGGAAGTCTTGAACATCGTTCAATTTCTGTAACAAAATGGCCAAAAGGGTCAATTTTTTTGTAGTCAAATAACACCCCCGTTGAAATGCCAAAACCTCGTCTGTAAAAAGTTGACAAATGATGATAAATGTCATACCGTGCGGTTTTTTATTATGTCCTCGTAGTAAAGAATAATGTGTCGAGTGCTTTTGAAGTATTCTAAGCCTTTTGAAACCATATCCTCAACTTGCTTCAGATCGGGTATCAACAATGTCGTGTTGATTGTGGGTTTGTATCTTGCCAGAATATCAGCCTGTCAAAAGATTAGTTTGTTTAGTTATGCATAAGAGAGGGAAATATATATATATATATATATATATATATATATATATATATATATATATATATATATATATATAGGGTCGTGCTCCTGTGAGAACCTAAATATAGTGAGAACCGTGAGAACTTGGATACATTACTTGGATACATTAGGTAAACACTAATGTATCCAATGGTTTACTTGGATACATTAGGTTCTTACCTAATGTATCCAAGTTCTCACGGTTCTCACGATATTTAGGTTCTCATTTGAGCACATACCTATATATAGACACTCCCTCCATCCAACATGATCTTCGCATTTGACTATTCAAACTTTTTAAGGATATGAACACTTGTTTCACTAGCCAAGTTGTGTTTATGCACATTTAAGCCCAAATTATAGAAAATGAGAAGAACTTTTTGGGACAATGAAAAATGGCTAATGAGGCAATAAGAAGATTATTTCGCGACAGAAGGAGTTATATAGTGTGTGTGTGTGTGTGTATATATATATATATATATATATATATATATATATATATATATATAGAGAGAGAGAGAGAGAGAGAGAGGACATACATCGTGGGGCGAATGCACGTGAGACTTGTGAGTTCCATTGAGTAGCTTCGCATTTTGGTCATAGGAGTTTGCAAGAATAGAAATCATCCTCCGTAGAAGATTTCTCCTAAAGAGAAAAATGATTGAAACACCCCTAGTTTTGAAGTAATCTAATATTTCATCATGATGCTGCAACAAACCCTGCAATAAAAACTGAAAATGATCACGGCCAGCTCTACCACCATTATATCAATAAGCATGACTACAAAGAAAAGTATTACTCCCTACGTCCCGGTTTAAGGTTCTTAGTTTGACTTTGCACGCTTATTAAGAAACCAAGGCAAAAACAATAGAAATGTGTCAAATAAAAATAGGGAGTTAAGGATATAATTGTTCAAAACACTTTCCATAAAGCAAGTTAGGTAAGTAAGGTTTTTTTGTAATTAAATGAACTTTCGTGGATAAGATTGTCCAAAACACTATTCATCCTTTGCCATTTATAAAATAAATCAACTAAGAACCTTAAACTGGGACAAACCAAAAAGGAAAGTAAGAACCTTAAACTGGGACGGAGGGGGTAATAATCATTCGGTTGTCTACCAAAAAAACAATTAAAAAAATCTGGTACATAGTAGTACTTAAAAGGGGAATCAGGAGCTCTGTTCGACTCATGCTTCAAGCTACTTACAGTTTCTTTCAGACTTCTGATTGGGAAAAGAGAATAGTATTACTCCCTCCGTCCCAAAATCAATGTCCAAACAATTTTCAAATTGTTTGGACATCCATTTTGGGACGGAGGTAGTACTTTATTTCTCCCATGCAGTGGCGAGGCTACACTATATCCAAGGGGGTCATCCGACCCCCTATGTCTTCTACATGTTAACATTTTACTACCTTTGACATTTGGAAAATTCCTTTTTTAACACTAAATTATATATATATAAAAAAAAAAAGTTTTGACCCCCTTATCTTGTAAAAAATGACACTTGAGTTTTAATTTTGACCCCCTTTCTAATTAATTTGTAAATTACTATGTAATATTTTATATCTAAAATAATTGACCCTCTTCGAACAAATTATGGAGCCTTTCTTCTTAACTGGAAATATAACCTGCCTAGAAACTCCGAACATATATAGCTTGCATTTGGTAAGAATTTATCTCCAATTATCGGCAACTCAAGTTATCTTCTATGGACCCGAGAAAGATGTTGGATGCTCTACGAGGTCCAAACACACAACGAGCAGCACTCTCTCCAAAAACTAAAGGAAAGCAAGTTCCCAATGTGTCCATCAAAAGTTTCATGGTTTAAACAACATGACAAGTAAAACTCAAACGGTTAAGCTGCATCCACCAGCTCCTTAACAATCTGATGCAAAGGTTGCATAACGAGCTAACTCACTAAGGGCTCGTTTGGTGGTAGTCGGATAGGATTAGCCCGTATTAATAATGAGAGGATTACTACTCCAGTGATTAAAAATAAGGGTTCTTAACAATCCAAACTGCATATTCCCTCCATCTGAAAAAGGTAGTCTCATTTGACTTTTTATGGTCAACACAAGTGAACTTTAAACAAACATAAAAGCCAATTTTGTCTTTTCCAATAAAATTCTAAAAATCGTTATTGATTAGTCACTTAATAATTTATCAAATGCAACTTTTAGAGTTTTATGGGAAAGATTAAATTGGCACTTAATGTTGATCAAAGTTCACTTGTGCATAAAATGTCAAATGGGACTAACTTTCTGGGACGGAGGGAGTATAATAAATCTGTGCTTGGTAGGAGCAACACTAAACATGACAACTGTTGACAAAAGATTAAGTTACCCACAGTATATATTTCTCCAGTAAGCAATAATTTTTTAGAAAAGAATGGCTAGGTTTGAACCTGGTCCCTATGCGCTTCCCTTTTGCAAAATATAACTAACATGGGTGTGACGTCGATGAGATTGGACAAGTGGGTTTTTATGGTTTAATCACTTTATAAATTATTCGATTATTTGACAAATTACCAAAAAGTATGTACTCCCTCTGTCCCAGAGCAGACTAATGTTCTTACTTTCCTTTTTGGTTTGTCCCAGACTAAGGTTCTTAGTTGCTTTATTACTTAAAATGGACCATGAGACCCACTAGTCATTCTCACAACAAAAACCCACTACCCACTTTATCTCTCCTACTTTTCTCTTGCATACTTTTTCATACTCACAACATTTACTTTTTCTTAATCTCCGTGTAAAGTCAAACTAAGAACCTTAGTCCGGGACGGAGAGAGTATTTGCTTGTCCCAATCTCAGAGTTTTAGATCTTGGAGTATAATATACATATTTGATCTTGAGATGAATGGATCTGATTAAAAACAAAATAATAAATATAAGAATTTGGAGGAAAGAGAGGGATGAAGATGATTTTTACATCTGGGTTAAGAAGATGAAGATAGACAAGCAAAGGGTTAGGGTGGGAGACGCCTCGAAGGATGAAAATGTTTGTGCAGAAATCATGATAATCATCATCATCCTTTGCTTATGAATAGCTAGAAGGCTTGCCCCAAAATCGTTAATTAGAAAGAAAAAAAAACCCTACTCTAATGGAAACAGGAGAGTTATGGATCACCTACCAAGTCTGTTGAAGGGCATCTTTGTAAAATACAAATATTCTTTAACGTTTTTTTTTTTTTTTATCCAGGGACTAATAATACCACCCCTTGGCTGGTATTAATACTCAGCGTATTAAGCCTTTTATCTGGATATTGTGGATTAATAATACTAATCGCTAAATCTTACCAAGCACGTTCCTTCTAGTAATAATATTCCTATCCAATGCTTATCCGGCCTACCAAACGGGGTCTAAATAGTTATACAAGCGGTCTGTTTATTTAGAGTGGAAAGTTGAAGTAATACCATATCTGGAAGGAGATGTTTTCTCTTATCACATTTTATCTTCTCAAAAGAAGAGAGAAAAAAATATAAATTTTACAACTGCTATTATGTTCCATCCTTCCCATCAAAGAAGTCAAAGAACCCGAAAACACTTTCTTGATTGTGCTGGAATGTATATTCAAATGAAAATTCTAAAATAATGTTCCAAATATGCGCATGCTTACCAAAACAAGCCAAATATTCTACCTCCATAATATTATCTCGAAATCCAGATAAAATAGCAAAAGGTTGCTTTAGAAACCTAGCTCACTCTCTTCATGCGTGACAGAACGAAGAGATTGCAGCATTAGCATTACATAAAACAAGACCATCACTTTATAGCTTCCACACTCAAAACAATATAGGAGTACGATACTTTCAAACAAGCTCAAGGGTATAATTTTTTCGCGGGAAAACCCAGCCCATTATCATGTAAATCTCTTAGCTTTGAGATCTTAGATTAGGTTTCTAATATCAGCTAATAGTTTATGACATCGGGAAGCGAATAGATTAGCTTTTGTCTTCTTTTATTCAATCCTGCCCAATTTGGCTAGAAAAAGAAAGTTCTTCAAGCACAACCATATACAGTAATCCCATTTCCTTTAACCGAATTACTTTATTTGAAAACTTGTGGCGGGCCACGAGAGTAAGCTCATCAATTATGTGCTTACAAAGAGGCGGAAGTAGACAAACCTTTGAGACAACTTTCACAAATCTCACATCCATAAGCTTTCAAAATTTTAACGAACATACATGACCAGCAAACATTTTCTCGATTGTTAGTGAGGCAAGAGCGATTCTGGAAAATTAGCTTCATTGGGATATATTAAGCTCCTTTCTTGGAAATAAAAGAATATAACCACTTATTCACTGGCATGGATGAAAGAACAACAGAATCACACTGAGAATCTTCCAAAAGGAGAAGTCTTAATAAATCAAAATACCAACATGGTATTTTAGTCGACAAGTGAAAAGGTGAAACTAAGAATTTGTACCCCATTGAAGCTATTTTTCTTCCTAGCTCCCACATTCCCAAACCCAACACCACCACCACCACCCAGGCGCCCCCTTTATCCTTTGCTTTTTCCCCACTATGATTAGTAACTAAGGCACCAATATAAAATAAAAAACCTACCTTTCCGAAGGTAAAGCGAACTTAGTTTCTAACTTAACCTAACTTTTATACTTTCCCCATTTTTTTCAGAAATACTTGATAGGCAACCGGATATGACAACATTCACAAGAATTACCATTCTAAAACATTACTACATAAGTTTAACAAATGCAAACTGGCACAACTAAAGTACACCACCATGAATAAGCAGTTCATACAGAACATAACAGAATAATGTATTAATTTAAACAGATGCTTACCTGATTAAGCATCCACTTCAAGCCTACAGCAGCAGTGCATTCATTCTTCGAAGCACTTGTTAAGAAGTCAAGATTGTAGACTCTGTCTAAAGTTTCAACAATCGTTGAAATGTTACTCCTCCTGGGTTTAACCGAGAATATCTCGCCGTTGGAACTAATATTCATATGACTATTTAATAATGTTTCAAACCATCCACTCCCGGATCTCTGCGTGGACAAAATAGCAAAGGATCGAACAGGATTGCAAGCGCACTCAGCCCTAATATGCGCCAAAACCAACATGTAAGCAAAATCCAAATGCAAGTGAACTGAAAGAGAAATACTCCCTACATTCCAAAATGATCTTCCCATTTGACTATTCAAACTTTTTAAGAATATGAACACTTGCTTCACTAGCAATGTTTTGTTTATGCACTTTTAAGCCCAAAATATAGAAATGGGAAGAACTTTTTGGGATAATGCGAAATGGCAAATGGGAAGATCATTTTGGGACGGAGGGAGTAGATAAATCAACAACATAAAAAGAAAAGTCTAACCTTCTAAAAGTTGTGGGCTTTGGGTAATGCACATAAGGTTTCTCCCATGGTTCAACGTCAGGTGCCTCGCATGGCTTATTGACCACCCGAACGTCAGCGAACCCAGCCTTAATGCCACTACTGAATTGCTTTAAGCAGACCGAGAAAATAAAAACTCCACAGGTCATGGAAAATGCTAGTACCAACATTCTCAAAACCAGTGACGAGCTTTTAGGGGGTTTAATGGCTAGAACATCCTAAAACAAAAAGGGTTTAAAAAGATGTTACAACAAAGAAAAATTACGGCGTGACGGCAAAATTCTCTACATGCAAAAAAAGGGAAACTGCGAATAGAACTTTACCCAACTCATAACAAAGGCTGCACAAAATCAATGACAAAGAGTCATCCAAACTGGTAAACAACAACAATAATTACATGATTTCCCATTAGGACGGATGCCATTGAGCATTCCAAATTAGCCTTACCACAAAAGCCTAGGGCATGGATGGTATAAGCTAATCAAATCAATCAAAAAATCAAATTAAGCATTGTATTGCACATAGCTAACTGCAAAAAAAAAATCCTTTTCCACAATACAAGACCAAATGAACACAAACAGGAGCTACTAAAATCTGAGTTTAAACTATGGGCATTGGAGAAGTCCAATGTAGGACCACGAGGGACCACCGCCTCAAAAAAATTGACTGCCAGGTATAGTAATTTCGAGTGTTTCTCCGAGATTGTTTAACTGAATATTTTTATTAAACTATCGGGCCACTTTGTTATGTCACATACTCCATATAGCTTTGATATCATATTTACCATTGTTGCTTATAGCAATTCTCTTACTTCAGATTTTGGTTTTAATGACTTCATCACTGTCTTAGGGTATGTTTGGCTACCAACTACCAATCCATAACATTAAAATTGGAAGATTAATTTATGTTACCGGAATTCATTTTGTTCTCCAATTCCAAAACCAAGCTTTGGAATTGAGGTTGACAAACATACCATAAAGATTAAATTAAATATACAGAGGAATATGCTGGAATATGAAAAACACACTCAGATCAGGAAAAAAAACAACAATAAAAAAGAGATTTTTCCATTCCAAAATAATAAAATTAAAACAAAATAGGGAGTATATACATACCATAAAATTCGAACAGAAATTAGTTGAATTGAATCAAGCATCTACCTTGAAGGGTACATAGGGATCATCAGACATTGTTATAATAAGAAACAGGCTGGGGGATTACGATAATTTATTCTCCTCCTTTTTCAAGTAGCTTTTACCCTTTTCTTTCTAGCTTTATTCATCAGGTCTTTGAAATACATGTGCATGTGTATATTTCTAGAGAGAGAAATGTGGGGAAAGAGAGAGAGAGAGAGGAGGGAGGCAAAGTGAGATTTTTCTCGTGAAGAAGATGCTTGCTCCGACCCGTTTGAACACGCTCTTCTCTCTCTTCTTTCTCTCTCTAAAACTCTTTTACTCCGACTTTGGTGCGGTAAGATCCGACTCCGAATGAGGCTAATTCCGAATGGGGAAATTACAAGGTAACAGAAAGACGGATGTGACGACGTCGTATTTTGGGTTGTCTTTTGATTTGGTCAACGGTTGAACCAGCTGATGTGCTAGACTGATAAAATGGGAATGGGCTTTGACTTGTCTTCTGGTCTCCTTCTTTTTTCTTTTTTTTTTTAGTTCAAGAAAGCCCATTGTCGTATGTTATTGGATAAGGTTGGACTTAATTTATTGTTGGATTTGATTATTTTCTGGGTCAAAAAGCCCATATTTAGAATTAGCCCAAATATAATTATTACCCCAGCGGCCCAGCTACAGTTACATTTTATTTTATGAGTCGAGATATGATGTACCACTTTGTGTACCACACACACTTTGTACTACAACTGATCTAATGACTTACATGTTTGATGATTATGTCAATTTTAATAAATGTTGGCCATGAATTATATGTGATACAGAGTTTGATACATAAAGTGTTACAGAAAATCTAGACTCACATACTCCCTCTGTCTCAGACAAAGTGAGACTTTTGGTCAACTTAATTGTACTTTGACAATTAATTTGAAGAATAAATAATGATCGTATTGAAAATTTAAAAATTGTTATTGTATCATGATTCATAATATTTTCAATAACAATTTTCAGATATTAAATATGATAATTATTTTTTATTTAAATTATTAGTCAAAGTATAATCAGATTTGACTAAAAATCTCACTTTGTCTGGGAGGGAGGGAATATATAATAACCCTCGTATGAATACAACTAACCCACCAAAATTCTCGCGTATAAAGATTGGTTAAATGGAGTTGCCAAATTCATGAGGTCTGCCTAATACTAACTCAATTGATATTATAGTAGAGACGGGTCATGGATCCGGGTTATTGATGTGTTTTTTATCCATGACCCGGCCTCACGATCCATGGGATTTTTTATTTTTTATTTGTAAAGTTTTTATATTTTTATATTGGTGTTTTTTCGGTTTGCCAAAAGTAATAGTTACTATAACTAAATGTAACAAACGTGTTACTTATATGTAACAGTTTGTATACATAAAAGTAATACACATATATACAGAAAAGTAACAGTGTTTTTTTATGTTTTCTTCATTTGCCAAAACTATAAACTATGTATAAAAATCTATATACTCCTATATAAAAGTCGACGCGGAGTCCTATAGATGTGACACGTGGACAAACTTTATTGAAATCTTTCATTTCGTGAAGCCATATCACTATGTACCCCACAACAATATGACTTTACATTTTTTTTCTCTTTTAGCTAATAGTATTAGCATACTACTCCCTCCGTCCCAAAATGATCTTCTCATTTGTCATTTTTCATTGTCCCAAAAAGTTCTTCTCACCAACAAAAGGGGACTTTTTGCCTTCCTATCCCATGTGGGATGGCAACCAACCCACTTCATTATTGGTATTTAAGACTTATTGATGGCTATCTTTGAGGTCTTATTACTATGGATTCCACCCATAATTTGGCTTTCACCAAAACATCATTTTGCTTCATGGTATAACATAGAATATGTATAAACATTGACTTTGGTCAAACTCAATGGGACCCACAAATGGGACCCACCTAAAGTTACCCAAAGCCAAAAACTTCCAACACTTCTCATTTGTCATTTTTCATTGTCCCAAAAAGTTCTTCTCATTTCTGCAATTTAGGTTTAAATGTTCATAAACACAACATGGCTAGTGAAGCAAGTATTCATATCTTTAAAAAGTTTGAATAGTCAAATGTGAAGATCATTTTGTGACGGAGGGAGTATTATAGTTACTACATTAGAAGAATACAACTATTAGACATTACCATTCTACTATTGCTATAGATAATCATATTCTACTATTGGATACTAATATAATAGTATGCTAGTACAACTTCAATGTACTGTACGTATCAATTATTATACATTACTAAAGTGAACAAATGTGAAGTTGTGTCACACATGAAGTTATGTTTGATCAGTTAAATTGACGTGTACTTTGTGTTGTGCATGGTAGATCATACCAGCATTTAAAAAGAACTTTAAAACTCATTACTTTGAGATGTGTATTCGTGCGTGCAATTTCCAGTTAATAAACTGAAATTCGACATGAAATCTATTTTGAGAGCATTTACTCTCAATTATCTTTTTATTGCTTGACTTGTTTGGAGTTAAATGACTGTTTTTTCTTCTTTTCAGAAAGTATGTTTCGTTCATAATTAAAATGCATTATATTGTTTGCATATTTGCAAATTAATATGGTTAATTATTTAACTTTTACTATGAGATTATCACTCCCCAATATTTTAATAAACGATTGGTTTATTTAGGTGCGTGTTGGGCATTTACGATCGCGGACTCAGTCCAATCCAAATTTGCGATCCAAATGATGAAAAAAAAGGATATATACCACGAATAGGACACTTCGCTCCTCAAGAGATGTTGGACTGCTGTAAAGCGGAGTTTCCTCGTGAGACAACTGACAAAGATGCTTACAAGCGTACCCTGAATTCACTTCCAACCGGATTAAGATATGTAAAAAAAAATTGGTATTTGCGAGGAGAATGATTACCCTTACGCTATGAAGGGGGATGTTGTTGTGGTTGTTGGATTGAGGTACGTACATACTCGATTTTAAATAAACATATATTTTTTTTTTTTAATATCAGACATTAAAGAATCCCTTGTAGACACCGAAAATTTGTCAATGTTAATTATTTTTGACTTATTAAATTAGTCAAAATATTGACTAGTCAAAGTGAAAAGTCAAAACCCATAAATTATTTAAATGTCTTTATTTGTTAATAAATGGGCAAAGTCTAAACAAAATAAATGGACAACCCATATATTATAAAATGTACTCATTTAAGTAATAAGCCCACTAACAGCCTATTTCTCGGGTTACCAAAATTACACTCATTTTGCCTAGACTATAAATAGAGCCTATTGTAAAGGGGAAAAGGTCGGAGAAATCTCTACAAGAACAACAAGCCAAAGCTCTATCAAGACTTCAAGCAAGACCTTCATCCTCAACTTCAACTTCAACATCAAGAAATTCCGACGAAGAACAACAAGGTCAAGCCGTTCAAAATCGACATCTTCAACAACAAATCACTCGACGAAGAACAATAAGTCACCCTGCCGTTCAAAGTCAACGCCAAATCAAATCAACGAAGAACAACAAGCCACCGAGCCGTTCAAGTCAACATCAAATCAAATCGACGAAGAACACCAAGCCACGCGCCGTTCAGAGTCAACATCAAATCAAATCGACGAAGAACACCAAGCCACGTGTCATTCAGAGTCAACATCAAATCAACTCGACAAAGAACAACAAGTAACCGCGCCGTTCAACTCAACGTCTTTATCAACTTCATTCAAGATCAAGCCTCCACGGTCCTCTTTGAAGTCAAGAAGAAGATTTCAAATCTTGTTCGAGATCAAATCCATCGGCCCTCGTCCAAGATTGCAATCCAAGTTTAAACTATTCGAACTCGAGAGAAAGTCGCTCGACCCTTACCCAAAACCACGCCCAAGCTTCAACAAATTAAATCTGAGATCAAGCCTCTCCGGCCCTCGTAAAAAACCATGCTCAATCTTCAAAAGAAAGACCCGAGATTAAGCTCATTTGGCCCTCGAAGTTTAAATCACAACGGAGAAAGAATCAAAGGATTATTACCTTGTAATAGGTAAAATTATAGAGTTGTAACCTACATCACTTGATAAATAATAAAATTCATTTCTTGTGCATTTAATTTCGTGTCCACGTGTTAGACGAGAAATTAGTGTGTACATCCCTATTCAACCATTTCTTTCTAAGCGTCAAATGTTAATGTAAAAATAATTTATTTAATTTTTTTCATTTTATTAATAAGTAGCAATTTTTTTTATTTTTTTTTATTTTTTTTGTGAGACCTCTATATTTTCTTAACAAAATTTTAATACTCCTTTAATTTCTAAATAAACATATACTCCCTCCGTCCCTGCTCACTTGACACCTTTTGACCAAAACTGGTCAACTTAAGGTCGGTTTGACCAACACTTTATAGAAATATTTATGATCCGAATAAAAATTGAAAAAATGTAAAATGATCACCATTAAAAATCCTCTCAATAACAATTTTTACATTTTTTTTGGAACATAAATATTTCTATAAAGTGTTGGTCAAAATGACTCTAAGTTGACCAATTTTAATCACAAGGTGTCAAGTGAGCTGGGACGGAGGGAGTATTTTTTATTTAAAAATATAACAAAAAATTCTTCACTTTCAAACAATAATTTTATATTTAGTTTGAAGTATGAGGAGATTTTTTAAATATTTATGTATTAATGCTATTAAATTTACTTTAAAAATTTTCAAAATAAAAATTTGATATTTATTTAAAAATATTTCATAAAATAAAAAAAATCATGTATCACACGTGCATTGCATGTGTATTGATCTAATATATATGTATATTGGTCTCAAAAAATTATTTGAGTTTGTTTTAAAAAATAAGTTTACAAAAAAATAATATTAATGGCCCCTTAATTTGACTTTGTCCAGAGCCCATAAATCATTAGAAACGACCATCGCCAAAAGTAATACATATTATAACTAAAATGTAACAAACGTGTTACCTATATGTAACAGTGCTTATACATAATTGTAACACATATGTATAGAAAAGAATAATTCAACCCTTTACACTTTAGAACTAAAAACACTTGTGTTAGTAACATTGTAAAAATAAGAAAGTAACAATTTTTATAAATGAATGTTACATTTACTTGTATAATAATATTGTAAAACAGTTACGTTTACTTGTATGATAGTATATCCATATGTCTTCAAATAATAAGTTACAATAAGTTCAACTTATCATGATACATGTAAAAGTATTGCATTATCTATAGAAATTTGTTACAATTTCGTATACTAAAGTGTTACATTTACTTGTACAAATAAGTATATTCATGTATATAAGTTGTTATTTTTCAAATGTTATTTTCTTTTAAAAAAAAAAATACTCAAAAAATAAAAAAACTGCAAAAACACTATTATATTTCAGCATAACGATAATTACATTTAGTTATTGTTAGTGTTACTCGTATTTATAGTAAGTAATACAGTTGAAAGATGAGTAAAATGAGCTATTTTATTTTTTATTTTTTTTGTAAAACAGGTGTTACGTTTACTTATAAACAATGTTACTTATAATTAACACAATTGTTACATTTAGTTATAGTAAGTACTCCCTCCGTCCCATCCGAATTAGGACGAATTTCTATTTTTGGTGTCCCATCCGAATTAGGACAACCCAAATGGAAACTTTATACTACTAAAATATTGAGCCTACCCCACTAAATTTACTCTAATGAATTATAATTAAACATACCCAATTAACTACCCTTAATATAGGTTGGCCCACCCCACTAACCCAAACTCACTACCAGATAATCTACTAAAAACTATCCACACATTCATTCCCCTCAAACCCTAGATCTATCTCCCATAACTCTCTTCCTCTCGTCTCCCTCCTTTCCCGCTACACCACTCCCGTCGCCACACCTCTGCGCGACCCCTTTCCCTTCCCAAAACCCCTCATTCGCCTTCCCACTTCTTCTTTCCAAACGCCATCGTCATCTCCCACCGAAAACGCCATCGTCGCTCCTCACAGAGAACGCAATCGTCACCGCCGCCGCCTTCAACTTCAGATAAGTCTCTCTCTCTCTCTCTCTCTCTTTCTCTATCTCTCTCTCTCTCTTTCTTTCACTCTGTCTTGCTTTCTCTCTCTTTCTCAGGCTCGGATTTTGAGTTATGATCTTTCAACTGCAGATCGGTGTAGATCTGGTGTGTTTGTTTGTGTGTGTATCTTCGTGTGTGTACAGATCTACCTATTTGTATAGATCTGATATGTTTTATGTGCGTCTTCGTTTGTGTGTGTTTATCTGGGTGTTTGTGTGCGTGTGTTAATCTGAGTGTGTTTGTGTGTGTGTGTGTGTGTTAATCTGTGAGTGTTTGTGTGTAGATCTAAATTTTGGTATTATTTTTTTAGATACTTTTTGTTTTTTTTTTTTTTTGAATTGTTATTGTTCGGTGATTTGGCAGGAATATGATATTGGTGGCAGTGGTGGTGCTGATAGAGGCAATGGTGTTCTGTGGTGGCAGGCCGGTGGTGCTGGTGGTGTTCTGTGGTGGCGGGCCGGTGATAGTGGTGGTGGTGTTTTGTGGTGGCTGGCCGAAAATAGCCAGTGGCGAGGGGGTTTAGAACGGTGATGAAACTATTGATTTTTTATGAACTATAAATTTTACTGTAACTTAATGAGTCATTTTTTAAAATTGATTGGTGACTAATTATAAATGTTAAAGTTCTTAATCCTGGCTCATTATCACTTTTGACAATAGAATAATATTATTCCTTAATCCCTGTGTCGGGAGAGAAAATCCTAACTCGGACGTGACGGATGGAGTATTAATACTTTTGGCAAACGAAAAAAACGGCCATTAAAAATATAAAAACTAAAAAAAAAAAAAAAAAAAAAAAAAAAAAAAAATCGAATTTTATTTTTTGGGCCATGGGTCGCTGCCATGTGGCAGATTTTAAGTGGAGCATGAGTTGGGATCCTATGCTTCGCGGTTAATGTTGTACACGGGTCATGAGTCGACCTGTCTCTTCTATTTGTGAAACACATGCTCGAGAGCAAATTTAGATTTTTTGACGTGAATAACCCATTTTTTTCATTTGTTACATAGAAAATTTGTTTTTCATTTATTAGTGTAAAACAAGTTTTCCATAACACTGAGTTTTTTTTTTTTTACATTCTGCGTAAGACATGAGTAATAATAGACTTAGACATTAATAAATGAACAAAGAGGAGGGGGCTAGTAAAATAACCTAGCTGGTCCATTAATTTATGCCTAGAACTTTGCTTATTGAAAAAATAAAATAAAAAATCTCTATCAAGGAAGCATGGAGATTGTCTTAACATTTGGCAGGCCAAACCCAAAAAGAAGGTGCAGTCTAAGTTATGCATCTGCCTTATCACCGTTTGCTTCTAAAGTAGACAGATATGAGATACCCCAGCAAGAATCCATCTGCAAAAGATAGATAAAATATCATTTTCAAACTATTCAATTAATTAAAATATACTCCTATATTTAAATTCATGGCTCAACATGAATACAAATTATAATTAGTTAACAATGTTTAATACAACACATGGGCCAAACATTCAAACCGAACAGGCGGAGTAATTAATCATCCAATTCATTGACATGTCGAACTTCTAGTAAGTAGACATATGCTAATCGAGCGAACGACAAGGTAGGGTAACGTACTTTAGTAATTGTTACAATTAATGCAATGTACTAGGATTTGACATCTTAATGAAATGTACTTTATCATTTTGTTACAAATAATGGAACGGTCTTTAACGACGTTAAAAAAATAACTAAAATGCTAACATTATAAGAAAAAACTAACACCATTTAAATATTTTTAACATTCGTTAACTTATTTAATGAGTTTGATAGTATTCATCCTTCCTTACCCCTCACACTCCTCAAAGAACCACCCACCACCCATCAGTCCACACCATAAACCACCACCCATTTCCACCATAAATAAAAGACAAATCCCCAATTTAAGGCCAGCCAAACACATTTCTTTCTCAAAATCAAAATCCCTGCATCAAAATCCTAACTCATTTCTCTGTTTGCCTGTTCCCCTTTCCCGTAACCCTTCCCCTCCCCCACCCCCCCAAATCCCGACCCCATAAGCCCTTCCCCCACCTCAATCCCGTAAACTCTCCGTCACCTCATACCGTTCACCAACAACCACAATAATGGCAAAACAACAAAAACAACGGCAAGATGGTTTGGATCGAGTAGTACGCTTTCTTCCTCATCCCATCGCCTCCTACCATTCCAGAATGCAGATTTTGATGAACCAGAAGAAATCTGGGGTTTTTATTTATTTTTTCTTCTTTTTTTTTTCTGAGTTTTAATCTTTGATTCATGGGTATTATTGTAATCAAGCGTTAAAATTAGATTAATTTCTTGTTATTATTGCCCGGATTAAGAATAATTGAAGTGAAAAGATTGAAATTGATGTTCGAATTTGTTTTATGGCGGTGAATAGTGGTGGTTGTTTGGTGGTGATGGTGGCGGCGGGACGACGGCTTGGTTATAGTGTGTTCATCCAACTTTGTTTTTTGTTTGAAATTGGAAAAGTTGCAAGGATAGAGATGAAATGAGGTTGAAGATGAAAGGTGTGTTACTTCTTTCACGACTGTTAGTTTATTTAACGAGTTGGTTCATTTCGTTAATAAAACTTAACGTCATCCAACATGGTTGCATTATTTGTAACCCGACATAAAAGTACGTTTCATTATGTTGTTAAAGAAGAGTAGGTTACCTTTTGTGTAACCAAGAGTGTAGTACGTTGCATTGGTTTGTAATTATCTCTATGCTAATTTCACTAACCTTTCTTTTTGTATGGTGGTGTGGACGAGTCCAAGTATGGTCTTCTATATATTTTCTTTATCTACAAAAACTTATCTTAAATATTTAAATTTGTTTCTTTCTTATCTGAAAGCGGTGTATACCTTTTGTTATTTCGTCATTTCTTAGACCATCTCTAACAACACTCAATTACTCCATGGGCAATGCTAGAGGCACAAAACAAGTTTACAAAATGATAGATGTAAAATGAGGTGACGATATTTTATTGAGTGTCGGTTGTGGAACCGGCACACTCTAATTAAAAGCGGTGTATAGCTTTTGTTATCTCTTGCTTCAAAACAGTGCCGCTTTATCTCTTTCTTGCTTCAAGTTTGGCAAAAGAGATGGAGTTGCGTTTTTTATTTTTTTTATTTTGAAAAAGTCTATTTTATATTTGTATAGGGAGGGGCTATTGCCACTACAATATTTACTAATCCACTACATTCAATTTAATTTTAGTAACTTAATCATTTACTTGACACAATTTCCCCTCATTAAGAGAATACATACTACAAAATTTGCTTATCCAATACATTTGTTAACACTCTTGAACATTTAATTTACTAGCGGGTAACCCGTGCTCTGCACAGGAAACCAATACTATGTCTTAAAAAATATTTTAACTATAGTTAACTAATATAGTAATCATCATTTTAACTAATACTATTAATAATAAAAATTAATCTATATGATTACTATTATTATAATAACTATTATAATTAATTAATACTATTTGATAGTAATAGTTAATATATATTAATAGCAATGATTAATCTATATAATAATAATTATTAATATAGTTATTATAATAAAATAATATTATTACTAGTAATAGTTAATTGATATAGTAACTATTATGATTAATTAATTATTAAAAATTAATTATAATTGACTAATACTAATAATAGTAATAGTTAATGTAAGTAGCCTATTATAGTTAACTAATACTATTAATAGTAAAAAATAACTTATAAAGTAACATTATGGTTAACTAATACTATTAATAGTAATAATTAACCTATATATTGTAACTACTATAGTTAACTAATACTATTAATAGTAATAGTTAACTAATATAGTAACTATTATAGTTAACTAATACTCCCTCCGTCTCAAAATAGATGTCGTTTCAACCACTTTACACATGTTAAGAAATATAATTAATGTATGTGAAAAAGTCTTATATACCCCTAAAGTAATGCAATTACCTAGGCAATTAAATAATTGTTTAAGAGATAGTCCACTATCATTAATAAGGGTAGAGTTGGTATACAACAACAAAATAGCCTTGAAAATAGTAAAACGACATGTATTTTGAGACAAAAATTAACTCTCAAAACGACATCTATTTTGAGACGGAGGGAGTACTATTAATAGTAATATTTAACTTGTATTGTAACTAATATTGTTAACTAATACTATTAATAGTAATAGTTAACTTATACTATTAATAGTAATAGTTAACTCATATAATTACTAATATGATTAACTAATAGTATTAGCTAAGAATGAGAATATCAAAAGTCATTACATTTTATGATGATGTTGATGTGGCTTCTCCAAATTCAAGCTTTTACTAAAACATGTACACATGTCAAACCCACAACTCTCCTCACCAACTTTAATATATATATATATATATATTATATATATATATATTATATATATATATATATATATAGATTTTTGTTAAGATATATTTTCTTCACCTTTTTTATATCTCCCAAGTTATTTTATTTTAATATTGTTAAGAAGAATGAATAATTTATATGTAAAAATATTACTATATATATGAGAATAATAGGAAAAAAATAATTTACTTTTACCCAGTTCATTTATATGCAAGGAATTAAATATCTTTATCACCAAGTCTTATTTCTATTTCCAACAAGTACTACTTTTCTATTTATGATCTCAATTAATGATAAAATGAAAAGAGAGAAAATGAACCAGACAAAGTTATGAGAAATTATTAAATTGGTAACCATGAATTTTTCAAATAAGGTATAAAACTTGAGTGGTGATTAATTAATTAATATTTTATTATATATTGATAAAATTAAATGGTAGTGTATTGTATTTTTTTTATCAATATTTATTAGTTATTATTCCTTTTAAGAGTGAAACTAAGTGATGGATTTTCTAAAATTTTCTTATAGTGTAATAAAATATCAAAAAACATGTTGGTGAAGGCATAATATCTATAAGTAGTATTAATTATTTATTCTAAAACAATATTTTTATTAAAAAAAGAAACGTAACAAATGCATTGCATCTATTTAGAAAATTTTAATATGAATGATGGACATATAAAAATAATAAGATATAGGTTCAAAGGGAAATTTCAAGAGATTTGTTAATACAAATTAATTCATTCTTTATTTTATTTTTGAAATTAAAAAAATAAAGATAATTTTTTTGAAGGAAAATTGTGTAATGATTGTAATTAGTTATTTTTTAATTAGAAAATATATGGATATGTAAAATTTATATAAGGTATATATTATCTCCCTAAAATACTTCCTTAATTCCTCAAAATGTCAAAGGATAATAATGTCAATCTAAAAAAGTTGTAGTGGAATAGTATAAAATGTAGTGGCATTAGCCCCCTCCATATGTATATATATGTATGAAAATATTTTAGGATATATAAAATATACAAAACTTAATATTACTTGTATATGTGAAATAATAAATAAATATAGATATTTATATTTGCTATAAGATTTGAAGCAAATTGTTTTTTTTTTCTTTTGAAAGGAAGATTTTAAGCAAATTATTGGAGATATTTAATTTCAAAATTTCATTATTATAAAAAAAGAGTATTTTTTACACCAAAATATTAGAGATACCTTACAATTCATGTCATTTGTGATACCAGTCTAGATTTTCTATTGCTTTGGGTGAAATGTGTACAACCAATTATACCACCATAACTATGTTTATAATTTTAGACAAAAACTTGTATGAGAACACTTTGACCCGTCTCATAGTAGAGACGGGTCATTTTTGACCCATGACCAAAGTTTTTTTTTTTTTTTTTTTCGGTTTGTCAAAAGTAATAGTTACTATAACTAAATGTAACAAACGTGTTACTTATATGTAACAGTTTGTATACATAAAAGTAATACATATATACAGAAAAGTAACAGTGTTTTTTTTATATATATTTTCTTCGTTTGCCAAAAGTAATATTTATTACAAATAAAATGTAACGAACGTGTAACTTATATGTAACATTGTTTATACATAATTGTAACACATATGTATAGAAAAGTAATAATTCAACTATTTACACTTTAGAACTAAAAACACTTGTGTTAGTAACATTGTAAAAATAAAAAAGTAACAATTTTTATAAACGAATGTTACATTTTACTTGTATAATAACATTGTAAAACAGTTGCGTTTACTTGTATAATAGTATATCTATATGTTTTCAAATAATAAGTTACAATGAGTTCAATTTATCATGATACATGTAAAAGTATTACATTATCTATAGAAATCTGTTACAATTTCATCTACTAAAGTGTTATATTTACTTGTACAAATAATTATATCATGTATATAAGTTGTTATTTTTCAAATGTTACTTTCTTTTCAAAAATAAAATCAAAATACTCAAAAATAAAAACTATTCTGGAAAAACACTATTACATTTCAGTATAACGATAATTACATTTAGTTATCGTTAGTGTTACACGTATTTATAGTTAGTATTACAGTTGAAACATGAGTAAAATGGGCTATTTTTTTAAAAAACTGGTGCTACGTTTACTTATAAACAATGTTACTTTATAAGTAACACAATTGTTACATTTAGTTGTACTAAGTATTACTTTTGACAAACGAAAACAACTAAAAAAAAGGGAAAAAAAAAGAATTTTTTTTTCTGAGATTTTTTTTTTTTAAAAAAATGGGCCAATGGGTCGTTGCCACGTGGCAGATTTTGAGTGGAGCATGGGTTGGGATCCTACGCTTCGCGGAGAATGTTGTACACGAGTCATGAATCGACCCGTCTCTTCTATGAGACGGATCTAGGTGTTCTCACAAGAGACCACCTCATAATTTTATCATATTGTCGGGTCATATTACTTTAAGCTGTTAAATTATAAATGCTACTCCTTATGTCTTAAATAAATCTTAAATAAATGTTTAAATTTTCAAATTAAGGGAAATCTGAAAAAATCTTTACTTTTTATACAATTTATTGACAAAGGTTCTTATACATTCTTGTAATACTCTTTTCAAATATTTAATTTTGCAAATATAAATAGGTTAGGCAATTTTTTTGTAAAAAACATTTAAGGACAAATATTTTTTTCAAAATAATAATAATATCATTTTAGGATAATTTTCTTTAAAAGACAAGACATTTATTAAAGACAAAGGCAATAAAATAAAATGTGGTAGTCTTTCTGTTAAATTCAGAATGGAAGTTTAACTTTTCAAAATTTTGGTCTGATGAATGTTTATTTTTGTTTGAACAGTTACTAAATACTCTCTGTCATGAAAGTTAATCTAGTTTTTCATAATCTTGAGCAATAATTTCTAAGTTAATTTTAATTATTTTATTGAGTATCTAAAAAATTATATTGATAATATATAATGGTGTGTATAAATAACAAACTTTAAATTTTATTAAGATATTCAGAAGTAACATAAATTATTATTATTTAAAAATTATTTAAAATTTATTCATAGTAACAACAAAAATAAGTAACATTCCGGGACATAAGGAGTAACTCATAGGGATGGCAACGGGGCGGATAAGGGGCGGGTTTGACCAAAACCGTACCCGCCTCTCAAGAAACTCCCCTTATACTGAACCCGCCCCCGCCCCGTCAACTAGTAAACCCGTATCCGCCCCGCCCCGTATGGTTCATAATCACAATTTTTTTGGGCTTTATCTCAGCCTTTAAAGAGTCCAACAACCCAACAATATACAATCACAACATTATATCAAATTTAAGCCCAATCTAATAATTTCAACTAGAGCTGTCAATTCAGAAAAACGGGATGGGATGAGACGAAACTTTAAAATCCCGCAATATTACGGGACGGGACGTCCCAAATTCTTCGCGGGACGGAAAATCCTCGTCCCGTCCCATCCTACCTCGGCGGGACAATTCGGGACAAATACGGGACAAGAAGACGCTAATATTATAAAACTAAAATATAACTAAGATGATGCCAAAACATTAAATTTAAAACATAAGATTAATCTTTTACAATCCAACAAGATCAAAACTTCTTATATCATAAAATAACTTAATCAACACAAAAAGAATTTGGATAGTTGAAATAAAAAACTAAAAATTAAGTGCTAAAATATCTTTGAGGTTAAGAAAATTAACATTAAAATTAAAACTAAAAAAATGCGGGACGTCCCGTCTCGCTTTGTCCCGCGTCCCAAACGAGATGTCCCAAATAGGCCCGCTTTTATATGGGATTAGAATACACTATCCCATCCCGTCCCATTTATATGGCAGGACGGGATGATCCCAAATTGACGGCTCTAATTTCAACCATCCCATTCACACTTAAAGTATACAATTACAACGCATTTATAATAATTTATTGCATATATTAGTATACGGGGCGGGGCCCCGCGGGTTGGGGTGTGCAACCGAACCCGACCTGCAACCCGCCAGGTTTTGAAAAAAGACTACCAAACTCGTCCCGCTGCGGTGTGGACTGTCCCGGATACAGAGCGGGTATGGACATATTGCCATCCCTAGTAACCCATAACTAAACAATTTGTTTTTTGTTGTTGAAAAATGAGATTAATTTTTTAGGCATAGAGATTAAGTAGGAGAGATAATGAATATTAGGAATAGTAAGTGAATTATTGTCAGAGACATAGTCACATTAGGGTAAGTGAGGTCAATTGACCCCTTAAGTTTTCATTATTAGCATATTTGACCCTATAGTTCTTGAAGATAAAAACAATGATGGAAACTTTAACCACCCCCACCCCACAAAGTCTTTTGAAAAATGTCTATTTTCCTCCCTACTTTAATTAATTGAAAAACCTTTAAAGTTATTTCCAGTATTACTAAGAAATGTTACAATGTATAATTCATACATTATAAGACAAGTTAAATTGAACTAGAGTAGGTTTTGGGGGAAAGTAGTTCATCCTTAAGTTATAAAAAGTCATGTTTTTAACTCTTAAACCCTAAATTCTGAACCTTACACCCTAGACCCTAAACCCTAAACCTTAACCCTTATAAAAATAGGACTTTTTATAATTTATAGAGAAATTAGTTTCCCCCCAAAATTTTCTGATTGAACTAAAGTATTTTAAATAAGAGCATGAGGTCTAAATTCTAAATATTAATGATAGTGCATAATATTTTTCTTTTCTTTTTTTTTTTCCATTTGATATCTTTGAATTCAGTAAAACATTAAAACATTTATAATTAGTATTTTCATCCCAAAATGAATGTTTAATTTTCTTTTAAGAGTAAATTTAAACATTCATTTTGAGATAAAGAGAGTACAATTTATTAAAATTGTCTCATTTTGTTTTTCAATTTTTAGTATCCTATAACTAATACTCCCTTTGTTATGAAATGATTGTCTAATTTTGACTTTTTATGATCAACATAAATGAAGTTTGATCAAACATTGATATCTATCTAATCATTCTAGTGAAATTCCAAAAATTACAATTGACAAATCATTAAGTGATTTATGAATATCAATTTTTAAAATTTCATTGTGATTATTAGATTGACACCAACGCTTGGTCAAAGTTCATTTATGTTTACCATAAAAAATCAAAATGTGCTAAACTTTCTGAGACGGAGGAAGTATTAGTTTTTAATCTTCTTTTCAAGATTCGTTTTTCTTATGAACTTTTGATTGAACAACATGTTCCAAACCAAACGTTCATTTTTTTTAAACAATACCTCACAAATTTTATGTGTATATATTCATTAAATTTACCGAAGCAAATGTCAAAATTGTCTAACAATGACCTTTTAACATTTTCTTAATAAAAGACATACATGAACATATCAATTAAAGATTGACAAGTTAAATGCAACACAAACTATTGGGCGGTGATTTTGTTATGGTGGCTTTTTTTATTTTCAAAAGACAACTACATTGTGGATCCCCCTGAGTCAAAATATTGGCTACGTCTATGATTGTTGTTGTTAGTATGACAAATGAGTTTCATTGAACAAAAAATTATTAAAACTTTGCTATTTTAAACGTCTCAACTATGGTTAGATAGAAAATCTTGAGAAAAACGTGTTCTACACTAACGCTAGTGTAGAACGTGTTTTTAAAAAAGCGGAGAACGCTGTGAGAAGGTGCGGTGGCATTAATGTAAATAACTGGAACTTATGAAAACTCATCAGGCACTTTTCGAAGCTGTAAGAGGCATTTTTCAATATTACAGCAGGCATATTTTAACACTAGAGCAGGCACATGTTTTGACATGCCTGCTAGTTTTTTTTTTTTTTTTTTCAAGTGCAAAAAAAGTGTCTTTTCTAAGGTAAAAAAGTCTCTGCTTAAGTTTTAAAACATGCCTGCTGGTTTTTTTTTTTTCAAATGCCAAAAAAAGTGTCTTCTCTAAGGTAAAAAAGTGTCTGCTTGAGTTTTAAAAATATGCCTGCTGAGTTTTTTTTTTCAAGTGGCAAAAAAAGTGTCTGCTTGAGTTTTAAAACATGCCTACAGTTTTTTTTTTTTTTTTTTTTTTTTCAAGTGCCAAAAAAAGTGTCTTCTCTAAGGTAAAAAAGTGCCTGATGTGAAAGTCCCAAAAAAGTGCCTGTTGTAAAAATATTGGAAAGTGCCTCCTACAGTATCGAAAAGTGCTTGCCAAGAACCCTTCTATGTGGAAAACACGTTTTACACGAAGGCTAGTGTAAAACGCGTTTTCCACAAGAACGACTCATGGTTAGATGAATGAAAAAATAAAATAAATATCAGTTGTAGTGAGACTAGACGTGTCCATCCGGTTTAAAAACCGGCGGTTGACGGTTATAACCGCCGTTATGTTTTTCGTTAAATGCTAACCGTAACCTAACCGTCTAACCGTGATGTCCGGTTACGGTTTACCGGTTAATGCGGTTAAACCGGTTACCTTTTTTTTTTTTTTTTTTTTTTTTCAAAACAGTTTTATTAACAGTTTTTTTTGTTAAAAAAAAAAAAACACTTCATTTTTTAAAGGGTTTTTTTTCAAGTAAAAAAAAAAAATTTAACTGTTTTTTAAACAGTTTTCTTAACAGATTTTTTTAACAGTTTTATTAACAGATTTTTTAACTTTTTTTTTTTTTTAAAAATTTTTATATAAAAAAAAAGGGGAGTATATGTATGAGTCATACATATATTAAACAGTTTTCTTTTGTTTTTTTGTTTTTAAGTTAAAAACTTAAAATGTATAAGTGTATAACTATAATGTATAACACAAAATTTTTAAGTAAAAAAAGGGACGGTACCCTTAAATTTTATTAATTAAAATTAAAATTACAAAGAGGGGGACAACCAATCCTTGCCCTTTTATAATTAAGGGAGGAAAAAATGGAGCCTTATTACCTCAACTAAACTATTACAATGAAATAAAAATAAACCTATTCTAAAAATTAAAATAAAAACTATCTACATTCCGTCCCCTTCCGAACTTCCCGTAGAATCTTCCAAGTCGTATTGATATTGTGGATCTACATTTACTAAATCCTCTTCATAAGGCATATCTTGCTCCCTCTTTTCCGCTCTAACCCAATCACCAAGCAAGAGTTGATTTTCCAAATTTTCACAAGTTAGTTGGGAACGTCTTGCATCCAAAACATTTCCTCCCACACTAAATGCCGATTCGACGGCCACGGTTGAAGCGGGAGAAGCTAAGACTTCTTTTGCAATTAAAGAGAGTATGGGATAAGTTTATTGCCTTTGTGACCACCACCTCAAAATATCAAAAGAAATTGGATTTGAAGTGTTTTGTACAACTTCATGTCTAGTAGAGAAATATGCTTCCAACTCGTACGGATTGCTAGAGGTAGAAGAAGAAGAAGGAGACGTTCTAGGACGTTTTGAAAAATAAATATCATTAACAAAACTATATGGATCGTTATTCACATCATATTGTGTATCAATACCAATATCTTCTTCATTAGGACTTGAGCCATATTGAGAAACATTTCCATGAATTGCACTATACTCATTATAAAGAGTCACCAAATCTTTTTTTGTATTTTCAACAATAATCGCCGGGTTTTCGTGTAATCCGTCCCCATTGGGGTATAAATTTGCATAATAAAACGTTATTATGCGGACTAGATCTTTCAATTTAATACGGGGATCCAACATCTTTGCAAGCAAAAATAGAGACGGAATGTTATCAAAATATTTGACCCACTTTTGCCTCATGGAAGCAATGCTTTCGTTTAAAATGGTGCAATTTTGCAAATTTTTAAAACTTAGAACTATTGCAATACATTGATCAAGTACCAAAACGGAAGTTGGATAATAAACTCCCGACAAAGCCAAAGTAGCGGTATTGAAAATCTTTAATAATTGACATAAATTATTGCAAGCGTTCCATTGATACGCAAATAAAGGAATTTCATAGCCCATACTAATAAAAAAAATCCATGATATGCTCTTTATACTCAAAACCATCAATTAACATTTTATAGGTAGAATTCCACCTAGTCGGAACATCCATAGAAAAATATTTTTCGGGAAGACCCTTATTTAGTAAATATTTTATCCATTTTCTTGTAATTTTATTTTTTTTTGCAATAAAATAAAGAGCCTCTCTAATGGGTTTAACATATTGATCTAAATCATCCAAACCATCTTTAACACATAAATTTATGATATGACATAAACATCTAATATGAAAATACTTACCCCCAAGTGACGGTTGACAAATGAGCATCAATTCCGGTATACTAGCGGTATTAGCACTAGCATTGTCGAATGAAATAGAAAATATTTTTTTGCAAAAGACCATATTTTGCCAAAATGGCGTGCAACTTTCTACAAATATTTTCCGCGGAATGAGGTGGTTCAAAACTATCATATGCAAGTAATCTTTTTTGTAAAGTCCACGAATTATCGATCCAATGGCATGTAACACCCAAATAAACTATTTCTTTGCCAATGATCACTCCAACCATCGGCACAAATTGAAACTCTTTGATCTAATTTTGATAAAACATCAATTAAAAAATGTTTATATTCCAAAACCACTTTTTTAATATCGCGTACGAGAGTCGTACGTGGTACTTTGGAGGCGGCCGGATTTAAAGAAAGTCTAATAAACCGTTCATAAAATTCATCATCCGCAAAGTTAAAAGCAAGCCCTTTAACACACACAAATCTGCACAATTCTTTCCTATAAACGACATTATTAAACTTAAATAAGACCGAAGACGTACCTTGGGTGTTAGGTTGAGCAAATTGTAATTGAGCTTGATCACTATCAATCCCAAGTTTTTCAGGATGTGTTGATTTCAAGTGATGGTTCAATGTTCCATGCCCATTACCTTTTGCGAACGGGTAAGATTTGGTGCAATAGTTGCAACACGCTCGAAAATGTACAAAGTCGTTGGGGTCAATTTGTACTTTTCGGAAATGGATCGTGAAAGTGTCGGATTTGGATTCTCGTGCTTGACGTTGCCCCCGACCACCTCTTCCCACGCCCCGAGCTCGGCCGGCCCCGGCCCTACCACTTTGAGGAACATTTTCTTCAACATTTTGCTCACTTTCCTCAAAATGTGACTCAATTTCCGGGTTAAGTGAGGAAGAATCAACATGTTCCTTGCCGCTCCTTCGAGATGAGGCCATTTTGTTAACAAACTAACTGAAACTGTTTAGAAACTGACTGAAACTCGCTAAAAAACTGACTGAAAATGATGAAAAACACAGATTTTGTTAAAAAAACTGACTGAAACTGTCAAAAAAACTGACTGAAACTCTCAAAAACTGACTGGAATTCTGAAAACTAACTGGAAAACGATTTGAAACTGACTGGAAATGGTTAACAAAGTGACTGGAATTTTCTAAATAAATTAAAAAAGTGATTTCGTTAAAAAACTAACTGGAAAGCGTTAAAAAACTGACTGGAATTATGAAATCTAACTGGAAATATGAGAGAGTGTGAGAGACTTAGGAATTAGTAGAGAGAGAAAGAGTATAGAGAAGATGTGGAACTAAAATGGTAGGAGGGAGGGGGTATTTATATGTAAGCAATTTTTGGTTTTTTTTTTTTTTTTTTAATTTTCATTTAAGGCCGAAAGTTAACTGAACTAACGGCTAGTTGGAAAACTAGCCGTTTTTGGACAGTGGTGGTCAGTCAGACATGGGGAAATGGGGGGGGGGCCCGGTGCAAATTTTTGAAAAGTAGCCGTTAGGCGGTTAACCGCCGGTTTTATAAACGGTTTAACCGCCGGTTAGCCGGTTGCCGGTTGCCGGTTAACCGGTTTATAACCGGCGGTTTACCGGTTTTGAGAAGGGCCTAACCGAAACCGGACCGGGGAATTACGGTTGACGGTTGAGCCGGTTGCCGGTTAACCGGTTTCCCGGTTTTGACCGGTTAGAAACCGCCGGTTAGCCGGTTGCCGGTTTTTTTTTTGTCACGTCTAAGTGAGACACGGAGAGGGTAATAAATAAGATCATTAAAAGTATTTTTTTTTTATTAATTTCAGTCAAAAATAAAATTGGACGTTCACATTTTGAAAGTGAGAACATAAAATAATAAAGATAATTTGGACTCTTTGATAAACGAAAATAGAACAACATATTTAGACTCTAGGTGGCCAACGAGAGATGCTGTTACCTTTAATTTCTGACCATCTGTCTCACCTACTTGTCTTTACTCCGGACCTTTCCGGACCTAACTCCGTCCTAACATAATAATGGTACTACCGACCAGATGGTACAGTTTGATTTTCTAGGTTAATTAAGTCAATTTTTGATAATAATTTTATGAATATCTAAATGTTTCTATAAAATTCTAAAATTGTTATTGTATCACTATTAGAAATACTATCATTAACAATTTTTAGAATTAAATATAAATATCTAGATATTCATAAAATTATGGATAAAGGTTAATTCAATTGATAAAAAAAAATCAAACTATGCCCTTGGTATGGGACGGTGGGAGTATATCTCAAAATGCGTCCCTGCACAATGAAATAACTTAAACTCAGCTCCCTCACTTATTGATGAAGGCTTTTCCTTCCCTTGTTACTTCCAACTTCCAAATGTCACACCGCATTTATTTAATTTACATTAATGTTAATCAAAGTAATGATAATATCCACTTACGAAACTCTTAAAAGATTTGAGAAAGATTGATACTTTGATACATTGAGATGATGATAACTGTAGAGGGATTGTGACAACGACCCAATGGTGACCTTAACCCAAACCAACAGCGAGAGAGGCGTTTAAAAGTTTTACTAGGTGTACAAAGGGCAATGCTAGGGGCACAAAAAATGTTCACAAAATGATGGATACAAAGTGTGGTGACGATATTTCATTGGTTGCATCGATTGTGGACCCGGCACACTCTAATGAAAAACACCAATAGAATTTTAACACATCATTTTGTAAGCCGCATTTTGTGGCATTTTTTTGTGACTTTATATTTACCCGTGCACAAAAGTCTATACATTTTATCAATGATGAATACATACTCGCTTGTTCCTCTTGTCCGTCCTGATGATTTCAGTGTATCAACAATTTCGTTAGTCTAAGAAAAAGAGAGGGAGTTGCAAATCTTTGTTGACGTCATCGTCACACAAGCTAATAGTTTAGGGGGTATCTTTTTATTTCTTCATAATACTGGGGAGTTATTAGAAGTTTTTTCATCCTTTTCTATTTGCCGTTCCATTTAAGTCGGCTAACAATTTCAATACCCCCTCCGCCCACTCTTTAATCTATGAAATTTGTTATTTTGGTTGTTCCATTTTAATCTAAACAAACAAAATTCAAAAAAAAAATGTTTTATTACTTTTAAAATAATGAGACACACTTGTCATACTCATAATAACAATTCACTTACTATTCTCTATCCCATTTTTTCTCTACCACTTAACTATTTACATTCATAACACATTAACTTTTTCAGTTTTTTTTTTTAAATAATTTAAATAATATGTCGACCCAAAATTTATAAGTTAAAAGAGGACGGAGGGAGTACTTCAATGGCTCAACCATACACTTTCTGTTTATAAATTCTTTCATTTCGCACCTTCTCTTCTTCAAAACCCCCTCCATTCTTCCTCTCCATTTCTGCAATGGGTTCCCTCAACGAGGACGTAGCCATGGATTTCTCTCCGTTCTTCCGTGTACTCAAAGACGGCCGTATCGAGCGCTTACTCGTAGCCCCTCATGTCCCGCCGTCCGTCGATCCCGAAACCGGCGTTCAATCACACGACGTCGTAATCTCATCGGACCCTGAAATCAAAGCCCGCATCTTCCTCCCCAAATTAGACGCCGGCTCCGATCAAAAGCTTCCGGTACTAGTCTATTACCACGGCGGCGCCTTCTCCATCGGATCACCTTTCAACATCGTCATCCAAAATTTCCTCACCCCCGTCGTCGCCCAAAGCAAGGTAATCGCCATTGCCCTCCAGTACAGACTAGCTCCGGAATACCCTTTACCGATAGCTTTCCACGATTCATGGGCCGGGTTTCAATGGGTCGCTTCACATTCATCCGGATCAGGACCCAAACCGTTACTAAACAAACACGGGGATTTCACCCGGGTTTTCTTGGGCGGAGAAAGCGCCGGGGCAACAATAGCACAACACATAGCAGTTAAAGCTAGCGTAGCAGCCCACCCGGGTATACACTTTAACGGGCTAATCGCTATCCACCCTTATTTCGCCCAAAGAGAACCGGATAAGTTGATCCAGTATTTGTACCCAACGGGTAGTGGAACGGATGATGACCCGCTTCTAAACCCGGAAGTGGATCCGGATTTGGAGAAAATGGGTTGTTCAAGGGTGTTGGTTCTTGTGGCTGAGAAAGATTTCTTGAAACCTAGGGGTGTGAAGTATAGGGAGACATTGGAAAAGAGTAAATGGGAAGGGAGTGTGGAATTTGTGGAGACTGAGGGAGAAGAACATTGCTTTCATTTTTTTAACCCGAGTAGTGAGAAAGCTTTGGCACTTGTTCAAAAAGTGGCTTCTTTTATTGTCCAAGGTTAAATTGAATGTTTGATAAGGTGCGTGCATGTGAAGTGATGATGTTGCTGAGTTTGGGTTACAAGAGTAGCTAGCTCTAGATGGATCCAACTCTTTTTATTTTTATTTCATATTTTGTTTAGAAAGAAATGGTGGGATCTTGTTATTATTTCAAGTGATGATTGTTGTTATTTTCTTTCTGTGTAGGTATGTATTTGTGTGAAGAATGATGGGTATATTTATTTATTTATTGAAGAAAGAATGATGAGTATTGATGAATAAATCTCATGTTTTTAATAGAGTAAATAATCCCGCGGCTTTGGCCAAGCGGTACCGACTTGGGATTTCCTTCGGGAGGTCCCAAGTTCGATTCCCCTCCCCTCATTCCCCAATAATTAAGTGGCCTCCACTTTGTTGGAGGTCTCAGGCTATGTAACACGATGACAATCTATATAATATTTAAAGCCAGAAACATTCTGAGACCTCTCAGCCTATCCACGTGGAAATGTGAGCTTGAATTCCACGTGTATTGCCAGCCTGCCTATCTCCCCTCCTCATTTTAATATTCCCCTCTCTCAGCACACACATTTTTTCCTCCCCTAACTCTCTATCTCTCTTTCGTTCTCCACAAAATGATTCCTAATTCCTCACCTCAATTCCACCGATCACAAACCCAGAATTCCGGTTGCTATTTACAACTAAGGCCGCCCTGAGACACCGGAGCGACGTTCACCGCCCAGTCAACCGAACTCCGAGCAACCAAACCGATCTCGAGCTTCGGCCTTGATGTGCGCTCTAAGAAAGTTCGTCGGCATAGAGATGGTTCCGGTGAACTCTGGCGAATTCCGAAAATCGGTCCGATGTGCAGAAAGTGGCCGGAGCGAGCCCAGTGTTCTTCCCCCCAATCGGCGATCTGTCACTCAGCTCCGTCATAAACGACCTTGAGCGTGGTCATGGACTCTAGCGACCAGGAAACAGAGATCTGAACCAGTTGCGATTTCCACCCCGCGCTCCGATGTCCCCAACCTCGCTATGGTTCCGCCGACGAGGTAATTTTATTTCCCCTTTTTGAATTTCAAACACGTTTTTTCTATTAAAAAAAAAAAAAAAAAAAAAAAAAACAGATCCTAAAATTTCGTGGAATTGATTGGCATATCTTTAAAAAAAATCCGCCGCATTTTAAACAAGACTCCGTTCATATCATAATTTAACTTGATTTTCAAATTTTTGAATACTTAATTACGGTAAGAAATCTCATATAAGGAGATGAATAAAATATTTATTCTTATTTAAATATATGCCAATATATATGTATATATATGTATATATGAAATCTTACCAATATTTCTAAAAGATATACTCATGCAAGTTTATCAAAGATTTACCTCTGTGCCAATAAATTCATTTGAGCACGTCATTTATTTTTCTAAGGTGCCTTGCTTCCATCTCCTTTACCAACTGGCCGGCTAACCAAGGTATTTTCGGATTGACTTATGATGTTGTGTTGTTCTTTCTTTCTTTTTTGTTTTTTTGTTTTTCTACCTACAATCTTGAGCCTTTCTTCTCATTCGATTGATTTCGGATTGTGTGGTAGTCTCTGTTTCCTTTTATTTGATACATAGTTGGATTGTGTGGCAGTCTGTTCCCCTTTACTTGATCATTCTGTCATTTGAGTTCCCACTGAAAAGTCCACATTATTTGAGATTTGATAGTTTCATAATGCTTAAAACTTTGCAAGTTGGTGACAATATTCATAACTTGCCTTTGTATTGCATTAAGTTAATTGTTATAAGAAAGAAAGGGATGCAACATATTTGAGTCGATGAATATGTGATCTGATCACACCATGCATTATGTGGCTTGCACAATTAGTTTAGTTTAATGTAATACAAGGGAAGTTGTAGACTGGGATGGAGTATTTTAAATGTAAAAGGGGAAGAAGATATACACGGAGAGTCATAAACTGGGAAGGAGATATGGTTTGTGTCTCTCTATAAAAGAACCCATTTTTGGACAAAAAAAATTACTCATTAAAATCTTTTACATAATTTTTAAACTATACATAATGTATGGAGAGGATTTGTTACTTGAGTATTCAGTAACTATTGTGATCTAACTGTCTCAGTATTGGTCATATATATTCTTCCCTTCAATGTCAAAAGTAAAATTTGTTAGAAACTTTGATTTATATGATTTAGTTGTGGACGGATAAATGTAACCTATATATATATATATATATATATATATATATATATATATATATATATACTCTTTATTTTCAAATCACTGCCTGACTTAGCAGCTAATTCAACGGTAAAAGGCATCCTGTGATTTCAACAGATAGGCTTATTTGGCAATTGAGGGTAGGAGAGACGAATTTCGATCATCTCAGCGGCCAAACCACGGGCAACCATCTTCAACGATTTTAACAGGTATCTCTTTTCTCAGCCCCTTTCAATTGTCAATACCTTCAAAACTAAAGCCCTAAATATTACGGATTTAGATGTTAGGCTAAATTTACCCAAAAATAAGCCTGTTAAAGCTGTTAGTTTACTTCAGGAGATTAGATGCATGGCCTTTTTAGGATTCTCAATTTATGAATGTATTCTTTTAAGAAGATGGAAGAAAGTTTAGACTTCTGTTCATGATTCTACAATGGACATCATTGAGTTTGGGGATATCATCAATGACTGAAATTTTTTATTTGGTTAACGCACACCAAGTGTTTGAAATTTTGTCTGAACCATGTTTAGATTGTAATATTCTCCATGTGTTTTATTTCGTACAAGATGTAGTCCGGTTTAATTTCAATCTAGTTACAATCTTAATAAGAATAAATTCCTCTACAATCAAAATGTTCTATTGCAAACTCATAACATCAGAATTCTTCAAATTAACTAAAATGTCAAATATGAAAAACAAAGAAGGAAAGTTCAAATTGGGACGAAGGGAATGCTGATAAATTTTCTGGACTTGAAAACTGGGCTGCCAACTTCTGTTATTTACCGAATTACTGCTGCTCTTGGATTTCTGCAATTGGAATTATTGCCTTGAACTGTACTCTAAATTTATGCAACGGAACATCATTTGAATATCTGCACTGAGCAAACTGCACCTTTACGTTTTAACACCTGCACCTCTGCAATAGAAACTTCCACTCACTACATCTGTGTTTAGTTCATCTTTTGATTTTCCGCTCATATTTAATAACGCTCATTGATGATTGCCGAAGGTTGCTCTATCGATTTTGTTACATTTCAGCTGTAATGGATTGATAAGTGGATTTCATATGTTGTTAATTATAATTAGTTAAGCTTATTTGACAGCAGTGGACTCCTATTCTTAGAAAATGTTTGATTGACTTTTTTTAATTTTCATCAATCAATCTTCAATTAGTAAGATTTTTGTAACCTTAGTATAGCTTATTTTTTGTGTTTTTCAGGCAGGAATAATCTTTTTTTTTTTATATGTATTTACACTTTAAGATATCAAGAGCCCGTCAGTTGTTTGCAATATCTCTTGCATGTTCCTTCTTGGAACGAAGTGGAGTAAATGATGAGTAATTCATTGCATAAATTATTTGACAGGAGTAGACTCCTATTCTTAGTAAATGATTAATATCGTATATGCTTGTGCTATATCTGTTATTTTTTGTTATTTTAGGTTATGTATTAGGTTAAGTATAAGAAATCAGATATTAATGTTTGTTTCTGAGAATGACCACATAGTAAAAAAGAAAATTCAGAGAAAGAACTGAAAAGGAAGGAAATTATAGTAAAGAAATCACATATTTTGCATAAATTCTTTTAGTCTACTGCTAAAACCATCTTTAGATCTCATCAATCGTTTAAAGAGTTGTATGAGCACCTACTTCAAATGAAAACAACAATTGTTGAACAGAAAGAAAAAGAGAGAAGGAAAGAGTGGTTACCCAAACAATAAACGGAAACTGTAATCTGCATCTGTGACTTCATAAGTTTAACAAATCATTCTGTCATTATCAGAAACAAGCTTGTGCTATTTTTGTTACTTGTGTGTATGTGTATCTGGTATTTGAGGGGCAGAGTAGTGGAACTAATTGAAGGGTATGGAAGCTTTTCGTCGACTCATTTACAATTGTTGTGTTTGCCATGAATTCATCTCAACCTTGCGAGGCAAAATTATGTTCTTTATCATTAATCTTAGGTTGGTGAGTCCGCCGCAAAATATTTTTTGACCCTTTTTCGTATTTACTGAAAATCATGTTATTCTTATATATTTCATTAACATTGTTTTCCTTTATATTCGGTGTACTCCCTCCGCCCCTATCGAATTAGGATTATTGGTCAAGCAATTTATACTTTGACCAATAATTTAAAGAAAAATAATGATGTTAATAAAGATTTAATAAATGTTATTCTATCACAATTAATAATAAACTAAATAACTATTTTTAAATTTTCGTTATGATAATTATTTTTCTTCAAATTGTTGGTCAAAATATATATATATTTCTTGACCAAGAATCCTAATTGGAGCGGGACGGAGGGAGTATATGATACTGTTATATATCATGTAATGGCAACAAGTAAGTTAATTGCTGTTAAAGCTATTGATAAGAGGAGCAGAGGTCGTACCATAAATGTTCGGATATTACGCCTATGGAAGCGCGAAGATACTAAATACAAAAAAGTTACCGTTGAGATGTTACTTATGGATGATGAGGTTAGTCAACCAATACTCTCTTTATATACTATTTAATCATTCAATATAATTTCGCAATTAAATCATTTTACTTCTTAATTTCTTTTTATTAATATTTTATAATGAATTTATTAGGGATCTAAAATCCAGGCAGCTATTCCACCTAGCATGTCATCCGAGTTCAAAGATATGTTTAAAGAGGGGGAGATGAAAAAAATATCTAATTTTGGAATTGAACCGAATGCCATTACAATTGTCCAAAAAGCAATTGTAAACCATGAATGGAAATTATCATTCGGTTTAGCTACCACTGTATCTGAGGTGGATACATCGGTAAATATTTCTGACAATGGCTTTGATTTCACTCCCTTTAGCCTATTTGGGAGTGATCCACATAAAAGTGTCAATGCTGATTATGTGTTCGGTGAGTATTTTAACACACAATTTTTGTTCGTTAATTAATTAGGGTAATAACTAACATTATATATTTTTCTTTACTGTAGATGTAATCGGTGAGGTGGTATTACCAATAAATGATTTTGAATATGTTAGTGTAGCCAAGGCAAGGAAGCTGGATATTAAACTGGTAGATAATGGGTACGTTATAAACGATGATTTAATTTTGTAATGATTTTTTCACATACATGGTAACTATTTAATCAGTTTTATTAATCCTCTTCTAATATTTTACAGGGGAATGGAGCTAGATGTTATCTTATGGGAGTCGTACGGAGGTCAACTGAAAACTTTTATTCAAAACAGGGGACAAGATTCAGAGGAACCAATCGTACTGATTTTACAGTTCGTGATGTGTTCAAGATATATGGGTAATATGTTATATTTTTAAATTGATTACTATCTCTAAATTCTATTTAAAAGTATTTTTTACTTAATGCTAAAATTAAAAATTGTTATATTATACAGGGAAGAGTCGTGTTTCTACCATGAAGCACGCAGCAAAACTTCTCATAAATCCCGATGTTCCTGAATTAAAAAGAATTTGATAAAAAGTAAGTCCCTTTAATTCTAATGACACATTTTAGACACTATTACACGTTTATGTTTTTTTTTTTGTCTAGATGATTTTAATATTACTTTCACTATTTATTTAACAGGCGTGGCAATGGATTTTCATCCATGGGTCGCAGTATCACTACTATAACAGATGATAGCAAGTTCATCGGTGGTGACGAGTGGTTCAAAATCGAAGATGTCAAGACTATAGATGAGTTGCTCAAATGTAGTGAGGTACAAAGCAAAATTTGAATAAATTTTTATTCATTAATAGTATGTTGGTGATTATTGAACTATATATTAATTTTTACAGGTTGGCTTATACACTACATTCGCTGAAATAGTTGATGTTGACCCGCATTCTAACTGGTACTACCAAGCTTGCAGTAACAAGATATGTAACAAAGGAGTTGACAGGAACTCAACCAAATGTCCAAAGTGTAGTACACCATACACCAACCTCATTCCAAGGTATATGTCGTTACAATTTTTTTCCTTTCACAGAATTCATTTATAAATTTATAGTGTTTTCATAGCTGTTAATGATTTGATTTGTAACCGCCTTTCCTTCCAGGTTCAAAATTAAGATTGTTGTCATTGACGGAAAGGATGATAATGGAGCTGAGTCTTACTTTATGTTGTTTGATGCATGTGCATCTAATATGCTTAATATGTCCGCTTCCCAAGTAGTTGCTGAAATATCAGAGGTAGTTATTATATTTTACAATTTTTCCAGCTACTACACTCCCTCCGTCCCACCCGACTTAGTATTGTTGCAAAAATGATTTTACTTTGAACATGCCATTTGAACATAAAATAATATTTTTTTATAAATCTTATAAACAGTTATTAATTCATTATTAATAACACTTTCAAACTACAAATTTATATTTTTATTAGGACTATTTTTTTAATTGCTTGGTCAAACGACAATCATGTTTATCAAAAACTGTAGCGAGCAGGACGGAGGGAGTATGTATCGTTTTATTTCATAATGTAAAATATTGTTCCTGATTGTATGGTCAGTCGGATCAATTGCCTGGAACGTTTTGCAAAATGTTTGGAAAAAAATATCTATTTCGGGTGGAGATTGATGAAAGAACAAAAGATGCCGTCGGTGATAAACGTACTTTCACTGTGAGAAAAGTGACATGGGATGTCCTCTTGATTGATAAGTATTTGTCACTCACCAATTCTGATGTAAGTACAATCCATCTTGCGTCATTTATTTATAAATTTATATGCTATAAATTTAGAATTTTGTTATCTATACCTATTGAAACGCTGGTGTAGGGCACATATATGTTGGATTGTGGGGCAATCTGTTCCTGTTTACTTGATATATAGTCGGATTGTGTGGTAGTCTCTGTTTCCCTTTATTTGATACATAGTTGGATTGTGTGGCAGTCTGTTCTCCTTTACTTGATACATAGTCGGATTGTGTGGTAGTCTGTTTCCCTTTACTTTGATACATAGTCGGATTGTGTAGCAGTCTGTTCCATTTTACTTTGATCTCGCTTTATAGGCCTATTGGTTTTCATGAAAGGGTAAAATCAAAATTTCACAGCCGTCCGATTTGTTTAGGATTAATCTGGGCCTTTGATTTGCACTACCCCACCTCCTAGGCACATGAATGGTGGTTTTCTTTATGTAGCCCATTGAATTACAATCAAGTGTGATGCATAATACTACTGAAAAAGGGGTTCAGGTCCTGACAAAGGCCAGCCATCATAATTGAGTTTGTGGTTTCAAATCCAGTAAATATTTTGTAGCTCTCATTTATTTTGATTGTCCTCTTCCAAAACAAAACTAAAGGACATTGAGGGGGTAGTAAAAAACTGGACAGTGAAAAAAAAAATAAAGTCAAGTGAGTATTTATTGAAGGTTGCATCTGCATGATGAGTCTTTTGTTGCATAGTAGGATTAAGATTTTTTCCCTTTTACACATGAGCTTTTGTACCATTTTTGGCAGTATTTGGGTGCTTCAAATTCCCAAGTCTTTTTCTTTATTATTTTTTTTTGCTGGTGATGGCAGTATTTGGGTGCTTCAAATTCCCAAGTCTTTTTTTTTTTTTTTTTTTTTTTTTTTTTTTGCTGGTGTTCTGCTTCTGCATATTTTCATTCCAGTAGAAAGATAATTGGTTGAGCTAAAGAGGAAAATGTAAGTCGACAACCCTACAGTAAACTGATTAGAAAAATGAAAAAGGAAACCCTTAGAGAATGAAACTGATGACTTAGATTCTAGCTTAAACGTGCTTGCTTTAAATCATGGGAAAATAATGCAATTTTGAACACTGCACTTTGCTTTAAATCATGGGAAAATCCATCTTGCGTCATTTATTTATAAATTTATATGCTATAAATATTGAATTTTGTTTCATCCAAGCTGCAGGAGGTGGCTTCTAAGCTGGTTTCACAAGATAAGAATGTGTCCGACTTAGTGACTAAAGATCAGGTAAAGAATCCCTACTTAACTTTTCTGATTATTACTTTTCATTTCCTTTCTATTACATGATATAATTTGTTTTATGTAGGATGATGGAGTTGAAATCATTGGAGATAACTGTTCAATATCATGTGAGCAGATCACTCCTATGAAGCGTACATTGGATGATGCTCTTAATAGCCAGGATGAGCAACTTTCGGCTACAAAGATGTTGAAAGAGATCAAGAAAGAGAAAGTGGAAAAGTAGTAAAAAAGGAGAGATGCAGTTGAGGAATATTTTTTTTTTATGATATTAAAGTTGATGAATTATAGTTCTTTATGTTTGATGATGCAGTTAAGGATCCATGTTTTGTTTAATTATGTTTAAGTACCAAGATTATGTGTTCGATTCTGCTGACAACCTATGGTTGTTGTTTTTTTCTTTCCAGTTCACATTATTGTGGTTAGTGATAGGCGAAGAGTACAATATTTTAGTTGGTAGTCTTTGGTTGTTTTTTGGTATTTTGTGATTTCTGGGGAAGACTCACGTAATTCAGAATTTCAAGCTGTGCATTTTTAAGCCAATAGAAGATTGGCATGATAGAGAGAAGCTGAAGAAGAAGCAAATGAGTAAGGAAGTAAGTTAACTGCCCTAGAACTATATGGCTTGGCATGAAAAGCAATTCAGAAGCTAACCTAATTTTGATGTTAACAAACACAAAATGCACTGTAAGACCATTCCATTTTATCCTGTGGCTCCATTTGTTATTTTGAACATTTTAGACACTGGTGTGTTTGTATCTCAGTCCCACACATTCAATGGTACTAGAGTAACACACCAGTAAAGTAACTCTTAATTTTTGTTGTTTTTAGACACCTTGTTCTTCTCTGTGCAATTTGATACTCCCTCCGTCCCAGAGTAAGAGTCCTACTTTCTCTTTTGGTACGTTCCAGAGTAAGGGTCCATTTCCTTAAATGGCAAATGATGGGAAAGGAGGAATAGTGTTTTGGACAACTTTGTCCTTTTAATGCTTCTATAATTACAAAAAAAACCAACACTTACTAGCTAACTCTTTGCCCACTTGCACTATGAATAGTGTTTTGGACAATTATATCCATAATCCACTTCCATTGTTTACCCATTTTCTATTATTTGCTTAATAAGCGCGCACAACTAAGGCAAGACTCTTACTCAGGGACGGAGGGAGTATAAGTTAATACGTATACACACACAAACATGCACATGATAAAAAGTTAAAGTATTCAAAATGAGGTGATCGTGATAATTGTTTATGTTCATTGTTTGCCATTCTTCTTTAGCAGTACCTTGTGGCCGTGTTTACATCACCTTGAATTTTGAGCGTCCTAATTTAGGTACAATTAAACTTTTTGAAGACTGGAATTCAAATTTAAACTCACGTCGATTTGAATTTTGTCGATTTGAATTTCGAATTTAGTTTTTCGGATGTCATTTTTATCTAGATAAAGAAAGAGATGTATTTTTGGCTAAATTTCGGATTTGAATTTTTTAAATATTTTCATGTTTCGTAGAATTTATTTATAGCTGATTGATTTAATTGATAGTGAAGATATAATTCATGTACTAATACAAACTTTATCATCTTTTCCATATTTTGGATTCTGTTCTTTCTCTTTCATATTTTTCATAGCTAGGGTTTTATTCATCTTTTTAGCAGCAAAGTTTTTTACTTCATCAGGTAATTCTAAATTCTTTATTTTCTTTTATAATGATTTTTGTGCTTTGATTCTACATGGTTTGTAAGTGTTTTATTTATAAAATTAAATTTTGAAAACTTTCAAAATTCAATTTGAGTTTTTTGTTCCAGCCTCCGTTTTTTGTTCCAGCCTCCACGCCAATTTTTCACAGCTAGGATTTTATTCATCTTTTTAGCAGCCAAGTTTTTTTACTTCATCAAAGTTTTTTACTTCATCAGGTAATTCTAAATTCTCTTTTTTCTTTTATAATGATTTTTTTACTTCATCAAAGTTTTTTTACTTCATCAAAGTTTTTGACAATTCTTTGAGAATTCGGTAATTATTCTGTTTGAAAACAAAATTATGGATTTTTGTTTCCCGTTTGAATTGCGTTGATCATTAAGTAGCAGAATGTTTAATATGAAAATAAGTTTGATCTCACGTCTCTTCATGGTGTCTGTTTATTTCTGTTGGTTTAAATCAGTTTGTAAAACCGCTGATTGCTACATTCAGAGTATGTTAATTGCAGTACATGGCTTACGGATTAAGAATACTCTTTTTCGTTTATGATTAATCCAATGCGTACTCTGTCGTTGGCTGCGTAAATGCATGAGTCGCATGATTGTTTTGCATATCCCATTTACAGAATTTGATTCATGTCTTTTTTGTGACGAAGTTAAGCCATGTACCACATACTCTTGGGTATTAATTGAACATGGATGAATTCATGTATTGATTTTTGGTTATTTTTTTCGTTTTGAGTGGATGCATCTAAAGGTGTCTTTTGCATCTAAAGGTGTCATTTATTATCATTATTACATGGATTAGTCTAATATACATACCTAACATGGATTGGGCAATCTATTATGGCATAACGTGACATGAATGAATTGGTGGCCTTAAAGAATATTAGTGATTCATGTTCTATGGATTTAAGTTAATTTCTAATTGCCTTATGTACTGGTGGGGATAGTTAATGGTTTACTATTCCTCCTATTTGGTATGGATTTGCTATGAACTGATCTTGATACATTGTTTTGCTAGAAAATCATCGTTTCTGAGAATATTTCATTAACATTTTAGGTTATGTATTAGGTATACTTGTGATTATTCCAGCTTTTTTGGAGTTGAGCAAGAGTCAGGTTTAGGGTGTATTATGGATATTGAATTTAATACTTTGTGTATTGTTTTTAGAACTACAATGAACAACGAATTTGGTAAAAAGCAACAGAAGAGTGAAGAGATGGACAAGCATCTAGGAATCTCAGTTGGTAATCAAAGAGTCGCATTGTCTGACATTACTAATCGTAAGTTTTCTAAATAGTGGCCAGCTACCTTTTTATCACACATATTATTTTTGTTCAATAACCATAATTGTCTATTGAAGTATAATCACTCCATTCACTATATTTTATCCACAGGTGGAACTCAACATATGACGCCGACAGTTCCTACGAGTAACATTTTTAACAGTAAGAATATCAAACACTTATATGAGTTATGATTTGAGAACAGTAAAATATTTTTAATTGTGTATTGTGTGATATCATAATTAGTTATTTTTTTATTATCTATCAGGTGTTACTAGCACTCCGACTGGTAGTAATTTAATACGACCGAGGTTTCCTGCATATAATCTTACAAATTGTAAGAATATTTCTTGTGCAGCTTCAAATACTTTATATTATAAATTTTTTGATTGCATTACTAATCCCCATTTTTTTTTAATCGTAGCTACCACTCCAATAGGTACTAATCCAACAAGCTTAGAATTTAGAAGTCGTGGTAGGCCGATTGGTCAAAGCGTAGGGGTTTTACAATCTCTCAAAAGAAGATTGGATATTGATTACTCTAATTCTGGAAATCGACAACAACGAACTGAAAACATTTCTACATTCGTTGATGAGAATTTGAGTTAGACATCAGGCCCAAAAAGCTTGGAATTGAGAAAGCGGGGTAGGCCAATTAGCCATAGTACTGGAGTTTTGAAATCCCTCAACAAATGCATGAATGTTGAACACTTGAATTTTGAGATTCAAAATCAAGTAAATAGCAATGCCTCAATTAATCCCATGGATACAGGTACAAATATAATATTTAAAATGACAATTTTTTACTATTTTAAATGGTTTTTTAAACTTTCCGTACTTATTATGTTATGAAATTATCATCTTATTATGTTATCACATATCTCATAATTTTTGTTTTCAAGATTCCGTGCGAGTACCAGATTTGGTTAGAATTGAATCACAAAATGATTTGCCAACAAATAAAAAAGATAAGACGAAAGCATCACAAGGTAGTACTTGATTTTAATATTTGCGTCTTTATGTGATTTCGAATTTCATCATCCAAATTCACTTTTTTTATTTGCTCCCCCCCTATTAGATTACTTATCTAATTATTTCAACCTTTTTATTTTATTCTCAGGTAGAAGTCAATTAATGATGCCACGAAGTACTATGAGTCCCATTATGAGCAGTAAGAGTATTAATATTTTTTTAAATTGTTTGGATAATTTTGAGATTTATACACATATACTCCTTCCGTCCCATTTCAATCGTTTTTTCTTTATTGCAGCTACCGTGCCTAATTGGACTAATCCAACAAGCTTTGAAGTTAAGAGACGTGGCAGGCCAATTAGTCAGAATAATATGGTCTTGCACTCTCTTAGCGGGAACATGAATACTCATCACTTAAATTCAGAAGTTCAACATCAAACAAATGAAAGCAATAACCCAGTTAATTGCATGGATACAGGTAGTTAAGATCAATCAAAATGACAAATTTCCACTATTTTACATGTTTTTTAAAGCTTCTATTATTTATTATTTTATAATTCTTATCATCATATCATGGTATAACATATCTCAATATTTATTTTTAGATTCATTGAGGGTTTAATCACAAAATCGCTTGCCAACAAATGAAGAATATAAGGCGGCAACATCACGAGGTAATAGGAAAAAAAAGATGAAGGAAATTGCACAACCAAGCACAGGTATGTTTAAGATTTTAATTGGTAAGTATAATGCACTTTAAGGCAATATGTGTTTTTTTAAAAGCACTGAATGTGAGCATTGCCATATTGAGCAAGAGCAACAGTTTATACTACATTGAATACTCATTTCTTTGCAAAAATCAATTACATTTTATTTTACATATGCATCTTACTGGGATATTGGAGATCCAAATTATGAATGTGAGCATTTCCATGCTCTATTTTGGTATGAAGAAAGGACTCCAAAGAACAGGCCATCGAAGAATCCAAAATTTCATTGTGTTGCATGCATGGTCAAGTACAAATTCCTCTCTTGAAACATCCGCCTCAGTTGCTCCGTGATCTACTCGAGAAAAGGCACGAAAAAAGCAAAACTTTTATGGATAACATACGTTCTTACAACATGATGTATGCTTTTACATCAATGGGGGGACGATAGATAAGAGCGTAAATCAAGGAAGAGGCCCTTATGCATTTAAGATGGGAGGTCAGAATCTTCATCGAATCAGATCATTGATTCCCAAAGAAGGAACTCCTCCACAATTCGCTCAACTATATATTTATGATACTGAAAATGAAGTTTCTAACAGAATAAAAGCTATCAGGTATGTTTCTTTCGTAATGTGTTATATCATGGAATTTGTTTGCGTATATAAATTGTGAGAATATCTACTAATTTAAATTGCTTGCTTTAAAATGAACAGTAAACAGAGGATGTCAGACTTTGAAAACTCCATTGTAGTGGACTTAAGAAAAATGGTTGATGAAAACAACCCGTATGCAAAGATTTATAGAATAGCTGCAGAGCGTATTTCATTAAGAGATTCGAGTGAGGTAAGGCTTCAACTGATAGGAAAGCGATCTAAGGATGGACGAATGTAAAATTTGCCAACTACTTCAGAAGTGGCAGCTCTTATCGAGGGTGATATTGAAGATGCACCTGATGTGAGAGACATCATGGTTGAGAAAAGGTGTGGTGACTTAAAACAAATACACGAGTTCAACCCGTGTTATCTTCCTCTTCAGTACCCGCTGTTGTTTGTTTATGGGGAAGATGGATACTATACTGATATTCCTAGGAATATGCCTCCTATGTCAAAGCGACCCAATCTTTCTTTGAAGGAGTTCTTATCATTCCGACTACAGGAGAGGTCTACAGAGGGACCCCAACTTATGAGAAGTGGAAGACTACTGCAGCAGTTCATGGTTGATTCGTACATAATGATGGATACACAGAGGCTTCAGTGGATTCGTCACAATCAACCCGCTCTTCGTGTTGAATCTTACCGGAAACTATCAGATGCGGTTTCAAGAGGAGATACCGATCCATCATCTACAGGTAGGCGAGTTGTGTTGCCATCAACGTACACCGGAGGACAGCGTTGGATGACTCAAAATTTCCAGGATGCGTTAGCTATTTGCAGGTGGACAGGATATCCGTCACTCTTTATCACGTTTACCTGCAATCCAAAGTGGCCAGAGATTACGAGATTTGTTCAGAAGGAGGGGCTAAGGCCAGAAGATAGGGCTGATATTATATGTCGGGTTTTTATGATGAAGCTTGACGAATTAGTAAAAGATTTGAAGGAAAAGAAATTTTTTGGCGAGCCTACTGCACGTAAGTCTTTAAGTCCACCGTTTTTTTTCTTTTGTTAATTGTCATCAACTTGATTACTCTTATATCAATACATTTATAAAACATTGTCCTAATAAAAATTAAAAACATTTTTGTTAATTCATCAAGCATCATACAATAAGAATTTTTAAATTTTTATTAAGATTTTAAATTTTAAATTTAAACAATTATTCAAAGTGTAATCAAATTTATCAAAAGTTTCAGTTGTACTAGGACGGATGATATATATAATTATTTAATTTTTATGTGAAAATAATTTTATTTCTTCCCATGCTTATTTGATACAGTTGTTTACACTGTGGAGTTTCAAAAGCGAGGTCTTCCCCATGCTCATATTCTTCTTTTTCTCAAAAGTAAGGACCGAGCAGGAACAACCGAAAATGTCGACAAGTGGATATGTGCTGAGATTCCCGATAAAGAAACTAATCCTGAATTGTACGAGGCTGTAAAAGAATATATGGTACATGGTCCTTGTGGTGCTGCTAACCCAAAATCCCCTTGTATGGAAAATAAAAGGTGGTCAAAGAACTTCCCTAAAACCTTTAATGAAGGAACATCCATTGATGAGAATGGATATCATGTTTATTGGAGGAGAGACACCGGAGCCAATGTAGAAAAAGGTGGAGTTTTGCTTGATAATAGGTATATTGTGCCTTATAATGCTGAGTTGTTGTTGAAGTATCAGGCTCACATCAACGTGGAATATTATAATCAAAGCAAATCCATAAAGTACTTATTCAAGTATATCAGCAAGGGAAGTGACAGAATAGGGGTTAAGTTTTGCGTCGATGATGAAGTGAAACATTACATGGATTGCAGATATGTTTCTGCATGTGAGGCGATGTGGAGAATATTTGGATTTGATATCCATTACAGGACACCCCCTGTTGAGCGCTTATCTTTCCATTTAGAAGGAGACCAGGTCATCCCTTTCAAATACGGTGATTATCTTCCGGATGTTGTGGGTAAACCTACTGTTAGTCAATCACAGTTTTTACAGTGGATGAAAATCAATCGTGAAAATTCAGAGGCTCGACGTTACAAGTACCATGAGTTTCCAAATCATTTTGTTTGGGATAAGACAAAGCGAGAATGGCGACCTAGAAAGAAAGGCACATCTATAGGATGGATTTATCATGTCCCCATCAATACTGGAGATATATACTATCTGAGGCTGATGTTAAATCATATTCCTGGTGCTACATGTTATGATGATTTGAAAACCGTAAATAACAAAGTGCACGATGATTACAAATCAGCATGTTATGCTCTAGGATTGTTAGATGATGATAAAGAGTATGTGGATGGAATAAAAGAAGCAAGTGAATGGGGGTCACCGGATTATTTAAGAAGACTATTCACGGTGCTTCTACTATCTAATAGTATGTCGAGGCCACAAGATGTTTGAATCAAACTTGGCAAGTACTGTCAGATGATATCATTTACAAGCATCAGAAGAATTTTAACAATCCTGGTAAAACTTTTTTGATGTTTGATTTAATTTTTTAATGAAATATATTAATGTTTATATGATTTGTCACGTTTTTTATATTATTTTTTAAAGTGATGTGAATTAATTATATTTTGATTATTTTTTTAATGTGAATCTTTTCATATTGCAGGGCTGAAACTTAGTGACGATCAAGTAAAAATTTTGCATTGGCTGAAATTGATAAGTTATTGGCAGCAAATTGCAGTGGTCTCCGAAATTTTAAAGACATGCCTCAACCAAGCACTTCTGTTATTTCTGATGCGGAGAATATGCTAATATTAGATGAAATGTCATATGATGTTGAGGAGATGCAGGCTGAGCACTCCAGATTACATAAATGTTTGAATGAAGAACAAAGGATGGTTTATGAAAAGATTATGTCTGCTGTTGATATAGGCGATGGTGGAGTGTTCTTTTTGTACGGGTATGGTGGAACGGGGAAGACGTTCATATGGAAGACTTTGTGCTCGGCATTGCGAAGCAGGAGGGACATAGTTCTTCCAGTTTCTTCTAGCGGTATTGCTTCCTTACTTCTTCCAAGGGGTAGGACTGCTCATTCCAGATTTGGCATACCTATTCAGGTGGACGAAAGCTCAACTTGCAGCAAGATTAAACCTGGTTCTGATGTGTGTGGTCTCCTAAAGAAAACGAAGCTCATAATTTGGGATGAGGCTCCAATGACCCACAAGCACTGCTTTGAGGCTCTTGATAGGAGCTTGAGGGACATTATGCGTACTTCTGCTGGTCGATGCTCTGATAAACCCTTCGGTGGATTAGTTGTTGTGTTTGGAGGAGATTTCAGGCAAATATTGTCTGTTGTGCCTAAAGGAAGCCGACATGATATTGTACATGCTGCCATTAGTTCATCTAAACTTTGGAATTCGTGTGAGGTTCTAAAATTGACAAAAAATATGAGATTGCAGGTAAATCATCTTATATTAAACTTTAATATTTTACATTTTCCTATTCCAGTAATTTAATATTTCTATCTCATTCATTTTCTAAATCTATGAAGGTCGGTTCCTCTTCCTCTTCTGATGCTATGGAGATCAAAAATTTTGCTGAATGGATACTAAGGGTAGGAGATGGTGATGTCGGTGAAGAAAATGATGGAGAAGTTGACATTAAATTACCAAATTATATTTTGATAACGGATACAGCTGATCTTATTGCAACTATTGTTCAAAAAACTTATCTTGACATATTACATAATATGGGTATTGATGGGTTTTTTCAGGATAGAGCAATTTTGGCACAAACTAATGAGATAGTAGATACTATCAATGATTATGTGATGTCACAGTTGCCCCGTGAAGAAGTTTTGTATATGAGTTCAGATAGCATCAGCAAGGAGGACGGCGATATTGCTGGACACGATGATGTATTTTCTGTTGAGTTTCTTAATACGATCAAATGTTCGGTCTTGCCGAACCATTCCATACGTCTGAAGGTTGGGTGTATAGTCATGCTACTCAGAAACATTGATCAAGCTTCTGAATTATGCAACGGAACGAGACTGATGGTTACAAATCTAGGAAAACACATAGTTGAAGCAAGAATGCTCTCTGGAAAGAATACTGGCATGAAGGTGTTTGTGCCTAGAATGATGTTGAGCCCATCCGATTTGACAAAATTCCCAGTTAAATTCCAACGTAGACAGTTCCCATTGAATGTTTGCTTCGCTATGACTATAAATAAGAGTCAGGGACAGTCTCTTTCTCATGTAGGGCTTTACCTTCCTCGACCTGTATTCAGTCACGGGCAGTTGTATGTGGCAATCTCGAGAGTTACAAGCAAAAAGGGTCTCAAAGTTTTGATTTGTGAAAAGGACGGCCAAACGAGCGATGTGACCACTAATGTGGTCTATAAAGAAGTTTTTCACAAATTATGAGGTAATTCTAATTTTATAAATATTTCTACTTGCAATAATTCATTTAATAGACTTAACTTTAATGCGTGTATTGGTTTGTAGGTATCAGATTCAAGTTAATGTGGTTGCTGCTAAATGGGTTGTCACTTTTTGTCACCCTAATAATGGAGAGGTATGGTTTTCTGAAGATCCCATATTAATATAACTTATGCCTTCCTTTTATTGACCCTCATGATTTTTGTCTGCTGATGCGATTCTTTCAGATATATAATTTTAGAAGAGCTAGGAGATGGAACTTGTGGTACTGTATATAAAGCCATAAATGTAGAAACATCTGAAATTGTGAGACTCTTACTCCAGCTGATTATTTTTGGTTGTTTATTATCTTAAATGGCTGATCGTCTTTCTTTGTGTGTAATACTCCCTCCGTCCCAAAATGATCTTCTCATTTGCCACTCGTCATTGTCCCAAAAAATTCTTCACATATCTACATTTTAGGCTTAAACAAAGCATGGTTAGTGAAACAAGTGTTTATATCCTTAAAAATTTGGAATAGTCAAACTCGAAGATCATTTTGGGACGGACGGAGTATTAAAAATTTGTAATTGCAGTAGTACTTTATCTCTCTCCCTATCCAAGTGTAATATAACCTGTATATGGATGTCTATGAACTTTAAGATTGCGGCTTTACTTTTTCCCTAAACTTATTAGTTAGTATACCTATTTTTGACCCCCCCCCCCCAAAAAAAAAAAAAAAAAACCTTCTCACGAACTGAATTTACCCAAAAATTGATGGGGAAAACAAAAAATAAAATAAACCCCAACAATTTATTCTTAATTCCCGTTCGTAAAATGAAATGGGTTGTTTGTTATGGGACGGAGGGAGTAACTGATTTGTTACGTTAATGAGGTCATGCTTCACCGTAAGAGGGCTCCTCAAGTGTCCCATGATCGACAAACATGTCGGAACATTAGAAAGTAAATAAGGGAAAAGCATGGTGTAGACATTGAGAACCTGCCTGTCAATGGTCTTGGATGGAATCCAAGAAAACACTGCATTTTCCAGTTACTTCAATCACAGAATATTTCATTAGAGAATAGCGTACCTTGATTAGTCTCACCTTCTTCTCATTAGACAGGAATTCTGTAGTGTTCAGACGTACAGGTCTCAAGTTTGAGTCAACAAAGGGGAATATGATAACATATGTAGATCCCCTGTTCAGAAAGAAGAAAAAAAAGAAAAAATAATTAGTCTAACTTAATGATGAAAAAATACGCCTGATAATTATGATAAAGTAAATCAAGTATCCTTACCCACTCAAAGAGTTAAGCCTTGGTGCTAGAAAATTTAAAATATTTTGTTTTTGAAAGAGCAGTTTGTTTGTAGAACTTATCATAAATTCCCCTATAAAATGCCAAATGTATTCAATCTCTCAACTTTGTGTTAAAAAAATTTTCTGTGTAATGCTTCTTATCACTATTTCTTTACATCACAGGGAATTTTCTCTCGACAGTGGAGGACATTGCTAACTCAATTTGGGACGAAAGAGCATGAATTATAATTTAGCACTGTGTCCATGAAGTCTTAATGGATGTTTCACTTTCATTCTAACTCTGAGGGCTTCAAATATCTTATTTTTTCCCTTTCTTTTCTTCTTTTTTGTGTGTGACTTTGGCCTGTGGGGGTAAATAGAATGGGATGATATGCACATATATCATATTTACATTGTTTAAGTGAATGCTTCATGTACGTATGGTGTTTTACATGGAGTTCTTGGGTTACATGAAAAGATAGTGGGCAGTGTGTATTGGAATAAGTTGTGTTATAAGAAAACAACGTTCATTGTCAAGCTCATCCTCACCTTGATGTTAACATCATCGTTGGACTTTATGTAGCAATGTAGATCATGTGGGGTTTATTAATGAAAAATGTCAAATTTGAAGATTATTTAGGGACGGAGGTAGTATTTTTTTTTCTTAGCATTACTATGCTCCCGTCGAATCTCGACGGGTTACTCACTAGTTGCCTTAAATGACAAAAAAATATGTCCCTTAAAATAAAATTTGGACACTCATTAGGGACATAGGTAGTACTTAATTTTAGCATTCAATTTACTTAAAAGGGTGTTGTTATTCGTACCGTAATATTATTGAGTATACTTGTGATTTTATTTCTTTCAGAAATGCCATAAAAAAGTAAATGTCCATATTAGGAAAATTTGCAAAAAAATCACTCAATTATTCACTTTCTTTGGATTTATTACTCAACTCATTTTTTTTTTTTGCAACCAACACATTCAGCTCATTTTTTCTTGCGTCCATAGTCACTTTCACTAACTCCATTACTTTTTTCCGTTAAAATAGTCATGTGCTATTTCACGTGACTTAATTTAAAGGGTATTTCCGGCAATCCACACATCAAATGATCTGAGATCTGTGTTTAGATCATCTTCCTCATATTGTTGAAACAAACAAGGGCAATCCATTTAAACCCAAATTCCAACTTCAAAATCCATTGTGTTAAAAATAGAAAAAAAATCTTCAAAATCCATTGAAATCAATGGTTCTTGGTCAGTTGGTCAATAATAACAAATCTTTAACATCTAAAAGGGCCTGCGTCACAGATTAAGAAGAAAACAAGATTTGTCATCTTCATAGTTTCCGACCACCACCGACGACGGCGGTGTAAATGCCTGACTTACACTTCCAGAAAATCTCGATTGAAGTTGAAGGAATTAAAAGCTTCCCTTTTCGAAAACAAACCCAACAACAAAGAGCCTTAGATCTGAAAGATAATACTCAGATCTGCAAAACATTTAAAACCAAAAAACCCAAATTTGAAACGGGTAACCCATCTCTTCTCGTTCTCTCTTTGTCTCTCCCGTTCAGCTTCCTTACTACCGCTCTCGCCCAAATCCGCCTACATTTACCCACTCGTCCTCCTCTTTCCGGACTTCCTCTCCCCCCGATTATCCCCTTTTATACAACCATGGCAGAAACAAACAACAATTGGGTTTTGATTTTTGTTTGGGTTGTGATTTTGATTCCGATTTTGAAGATAGGTTGAATGATGGTTGGATGTAGGGATGGCCAAATCCGGTTCCGGGCCCGGTTCCGGTTCGGAACCGCCGGTTCCGGTTCGGCAAAAGGGTGACCCTGAACCGGCCCGCGCTTACCCCGGTTCCGGTTTGGCACAATCCGGTTCCGGTTCGGTCCGGTTCCGGTACGGTTCCGGTCCGGTTCCGGCCTCCCCCTTTAAAATTATTGAAAACAAGGGATTTTCGGTCCGGTTACGGTTCCGGTTCCGGTTCGGCATATATGTGACCCTGAACCGGCCCGGATGCCTTGCGGTTCCGGTTCGTCCGGTTCCGGTTTCCTCCCCGGTTCGCTCCGGTTCCGGGCTTTTCCGGTCCGGTTCCGGGCCGGTTTTCCGGTTCCGGTCCGGTTTGGCCATCCCTAGTTGGATGCAGTAACAAAGAGTTAATAGAGTGTGAAGTACCATGAATGCCCCTTAAAATTAGTCATGTGCAATGGCACATGACTATTTCACGAAGATAATATAACGACGTTAGTGCAAGTGATCACAGTCAAAAAAAAAAAAAAAGAGTTGAATGTGTTAGATGCAAAATAAATGAGTTGGGTGATTAAATCCACAGAAAGTGAATAGTTGAGTATTTTTTTTTTGCAATTTTTCCTTCATATTAATACTCTTCCTCCTCTGCTTCACCCTTCAACTTTAACTTCGAGCTGCGACCTCCATAATCTTTGGTCAACATTTTCTTCCACAAAAATTAATTCCCCTGCTCCATAACTTTCGCCCCCCCACCACAAGCTTACAAAGATGTGCCTCAAGCAACTGATGGTCATTGCAAACTTTTCGGCGGCCCTACGACTCTTGATGTCGAAGATGCAAACGACAGAACACAAATTAGGTGATATTTGGATCCGCCGGACGAGTTAGGTCGGTCCTCCTGACTGGCGATTCATCTGAAACGACACTGACGCACCGCCTTTGGCATTAGAGAAGATTGCAACTTTTGCTGATTTGAATGTGATGCTGCCAAAAACGTACCGGATCAGCCTTTCGTCTAACGGTTCGTATAAATCCAGCAAAGAGAACTCCTCGAACGGATCTACACACACGAAAAAAATAAAAAGTGAACTAGCCGGGGCTTCACCAGCGAAGGCCCTCCGGCGTGAGAGTAAGAATATGTTTTGTATGTGATCAAACAAAGAGAAATTAATTGACTAGAGTAAAATCCAAGAATTTTATTACCCGTTACTTACATTGAGGGCCTGTTTATATAGGTGTAGGTGAATGAGTCATGACTTGTTAAGGAAATCAAAGAGCCCGTATTGATGTAGAACTCGTATTCATGGGAGATAGAATCCTGATAAGGATGATCGTTATCCCACTTATCTTGTAGAAGAGGTCTCCTGGTTCGGATAAGGATTCCCAGTGATTGCATCTAACTTGAACTCTACGAATAGACTCCCCCTAGTACTAGGAAAGTGGTCTAACTGATGTAAGTCATCCTGTCATCCAACTCGGCTCGTCATAAAGGCCAAACTAGGGATAAGGTTCTTTTCCCGTCTCTGCCTAAGTGAGGCGGGCTCACTCGGCCTAAGGGATGCCAATATATGTTGGTCCACAAGGTCATGGGCCTCTTGTATATGGGCTTTATGGTATTTGGGCCCAAAGTTCATGGAACCCATTGCCCAAGTCGGTTTATGTCGTTCAGTAGCCCCCGAGTTTCTATGTCGGCTTGTCGAGTAGAAATTATACCGTCTTGTTTTCGATAATTATAGTAGTACTGACGTTGATGTGATGGACAGCCGCCAATCCTTATATCTTCAGATCTTCTGACAACCTCCGGATTGTATTAGTAGAATAATCATTGTTCCTCTTGGAAAGTGGAAACTTCATTAATTTCTACTCAATTATTACCTCTATAAATACCTCTCCTCTTTATATTCTGAGGACTCATAGAAGAACCATCCCTTGAAATTTCTGCAGTCCAAAATTCCATTCTTGTCCTGCCCTTTTTCTAGAACTTTCTCAGATATCCTTATGGCTCCAAAAAGACCCTATTCTGACGCTTTTCCTGAAGAAATTGATTCTTCTGACTATGACGATGGAGCACACCATCCAAACAACAACCATGATATCGACAGTGATTCCTCAGTTCTGCCGGAGCCCTCTTTTCCGGCGGATGAGTCCCCCTCCGATAGCAATGGAGAATATGAATCTCCCGATCCCATTGAAAATGAAGCCGAAGATTCTTCAAGCAACAACGTTGACAGCGATGGCAGTGACGGCAGCGGTGGCGACGATGGTGAAAATGACGGAGATGTTGATGGTGATACTTCCATGGATGCAGCTGACGGGGGTTGTGAAGGAGATTTCGAATGGGAAGTAGTTGATGATGAATAGGATATTTTTTAAGTTTTTCTAGTAGTTTTCTTTTCTTTTGTAAAGGTTATGCCCCCGATCTTGCTATGGGGGTTTGATGCTATGATAATGGGATCACCTCTTTTTTTTTAATCATTGCCTCTGTTTGAGTTCTGTTTTCATAACTTGAACTAAACTGTGATTAACTTGAAGTTACCCTCTCGGCATGATGTGGAACCAATATACGTTCATTGACCTGAATCACCTCGGCATCATGTCTTACACTGGCCTGCTCATTTGAACATTGTCTAATTATGTCGGCACCTTGACATCGTCCTCGGCATTTCCCCTGTCATTCCTCTAATGTCATTCTCGGCATACCACGTGTCGATCCCATAGCCTTGTTTCAATTTTGATGGTTGGGTCAAGTCAATCGACCGGCTACCCCATTATTTTAAATGACGCACGTGCTTTAATGACAAGACACTTGCCTAAAAATGTGCCTTATTAAATGCGTGATATGATGGGTTCATGGATGTACGTGCCACCCACGGGTCATGGGTCCAAACCGGGTCGGATCCGGGTATCACTCATTCGACCCGACTTATAAAAGCATGGAAAAACCCTTTGACTCTTAGTTTTTTTTTTCAAATCTTCACTAGAGAACAGTGCAACCACCGTCGGTGGAATTCTGAATAGCTCTATTTCTAGTCTGTATTTCAACAACCCGCTCTGATTATTCTTCTTTGCGCCGTCGTCTACATTATTCCGTCTGATTACATTTCTTGAGAAGGTAATACTCTAACCCCTTTCACCATTTGTGCATTTTCCACCATTGTTAGGGTTTAGGAGTTCTGAATCTTCATTCTTTCTGCTCATGTATGCTTAATTAGCCATGCTTTGGGTAGATTTAAGCGTTTTAGAATAGCTCTCCTCCTTTCCCCACTCCTTGCAATGTCTGACCCTTCGAGTTCTGACAAGTGCCCTGTGTACGGTTTTTATGAGAGGAATAATAGGATATATGTAAAATCATAAGGGGACTGGAAAATGTTGTCCTTGCTAGCCATTGGGGACATCTTGCACTTTAATAATACCCCTAGGGAAGATGTTAGGTATCCATCAGGGCTATTTGCCCCAAGGACTCTTATTGATGGTGACGCAGGGATAGTTCTCCTGGATTCCCGTGAGGACGTCCTTAGCCATATTTTCCTTCATTATGTCAAAGATAAGTCGGCCTTCCGATCTTGTTTTGAGGGCCCTTCCTCGGCCCAGAAGTTATAGTAGATCGGTTTGATGATGAAGCCGCGATCCCCTGACGAGGTAGGAATGAAGCGTGTCCTTTGGGGTCCACTCGGCCTAAACATTCCATTGGTAGCGAGGCCATGATTATAGATCTTTACGAGAATTATGGGGTAGACAAGAGAGAGTTCAAGCTGTATTATAGCAAAGCCCAACGTTTTGCCAGCGATGCCGAGGCCAAGGCATTTTATTATGACGATGCCTTCGTCCCTTTCTATTTCAAGCAATTCCAACTTGGCCTCTGTCTTCCTCTCGACCCCTTTATTAACGAGTATTTAGAGGAATGGAACATTGTCCCGGCCCATCTAGGGGCCAATGCTGTGAGGTACCTTACTGGTTTTATCATTCTTTGCCGTAGTCTCGGCTTTGAACCTTGCATGTCAGCCTTTTACCATTTCTTTCAATCTTCTTACAACTCTTCTACAAGAACCATAACAATTAAATCTGAACCCCATAAACCCAAACTGATGATTCCCATTTCCGGTATTGTTAATAAAGTGACGGGTTGGAATAATCATGTTATCAAAGTTGAGAGCCGACATGGGTGGGAGTTCTCGGGCCCATCCAAGGATCCTGTTAAACCCAAATTTGTGCATAGACCTGACTGGAGTGTTGATCTGGTCAAAAGGTTAGAGTAATTTGCCGCCACCGCAACTATGGATTGGGCCAAGACTTAGACCGACTTTAGATTTCACGCTCAGGCCGGCTTGATGAAGGGGCCAATTGCCGATATTAGGCCGATGGTAGAAGTGGTTAGGGGGAGCCAATTCCCTGACTGGGTCATCCACCCCAACTTTGTCTTTCACTCTGACTGCCTTGTGTGCCGATCTGAGGATGACAGATGCCTGAAGGCCGAGGAAATCATAGGATGTAATTTCCCTTCTATGCTTGCATCTTTTATTCTTGTGTTCCCCATTACTTTTGAGCTATATTTTAACATTTTTCCCTTTGTGCAGACCTTACAATGGAAGATATTCAGCAAATTGATGAAAAAGTGGTTGATCCTGCCTTGGCTGCGAGGAGAAAGAAACAATTGTCACGGACTCGAGAAATCGAGAAGCGTCATGCCGATATGACTGTCAGGCAACAGCTTCTGCAAACCAAAGGAACGACTGAACTTCCGTGAGGCCCCCCCGTTGTTCAAATACAGGCTGGTGATGCCGAGATCCAAGCTGAGATTCCTATAAGATTGGCCGAGGTTGAGGACGCCATTACCTCGCGGGCCTAGAGCCACAGCCAGGGGGGGAACCGAGATCAGGGTCATGCAGAGATTGAAGTTAATCAAGCCAACCAATGCGGAAAAAGGCTAAGGGAAGAAATTGAGCCATCCCAAGAGCCTCTGTCTAAGAGAACTCCTTCTACCCATGGCTCAGTCTCGGCTTCGGTACCTACTGATAACGAAGTTAATGATCTGGCCGCTGCCCTTGCCGATGTAACCCTAATGTCTGGGGTGGATGTCTCTATCCGTTCTGGCCCTGCTCTCCGGCTTGGAGGATCAGTTATCAAGAGAACTATAAACAAGGACATACTTGAAAATCTTGTGGCTGAAAAGCCGACCTCCACGCAGCTCCTTAATCGCAAAGGCTTGATCATTAGTGAGGTATTTTTAAATTAATTTCTTCGTGGTATTGATTGCTTTGTTCTTGATGCCTTGATTCTTATTTTGTAGCTTGCCTCCATGGCCCAGCATGAGTATGCTTTGTTCCACCTTGTCGTAGGCAACGCAAAGAAATATGAGGCCGAGACTGCTCTCGTCCGTGCTTCCAATGCCGAGCTATATGAGAAGGTCAATTCCCTTGAAAAGGATAAGGCCTCTTTGGAGACCGAGCTTAAAAAGGCTGAGGAGAAGGCCGCTAATGCTGACGAGGCAGTCAAACGTGCCGAGACCATAGTACAAGCAGCTGAGGAAGAGATAAAGAGAGCTAAGGCGGCTCGAGAGCTCGTAGAGGCCGATGCCGAGAGAGAGCGAAAGAGAGCTGAGGGTCTTGCCTTAGAAAATATTGCTGCAGAGGAGCGGTATGCCGTGTTGGAGGACAGTATTGTTGCCAAAGAGCAGCAGGCCGCTGGAGCCGCGGTAGAAGCATTCAAGAAGAGCCCATATATGAAAGAGATGATCAAGGATCAGGTCGGCTCCACATATAATGATTCTTGGTACAATCTGTCTCGTCTCCTACTGATAAACCCCGAGGCTGAGATTGCTTTAGACAAACTAGCCCGTTTGTATGTTCAAGATTCCTACAACGTTGAAGCCCGAGTGGCTCATTCTATGGTCCCTTATTCTGAATATGGTTTGAAGGTGATACGAAGACGAGACCGTAGGGAGGGCAAGCCGGAATAGGATCCTCCAGTAGTAGAAGAAGGTAATCTTGACGACTTGATCGCCAAAGCTGAAGAAGAGGCCGACGCCAGGGTCGATTAATTTGGACGTTCTGAACTTTGATTTATTGTGGTTGTAAGCCGTGTTTGGATGTTGATACAATTTACCTTATGTCGTTTTAAGTATTTAAATGCCTTGGACCAGCGTGGTCTGGGGGGCATAAACACTCTATAATTGTTGTCTTTGTATAGATCCTACCTCAGTTTAAGGTGTTTATCTTTTTGCTTGCACTTTAACTGTCATGTACCTAAGTGTTTGCTTGATCTCGGTCTGGAGATGTATACCTCGACTTTTGGGGTGTATTGTTCATAACCAGTTGTAGTTAAATGCTGGTACACCCGTTAGAAGTCGAGATGAGCGTCATGTGCTTGCTTTGCTAAATTTGAGTGAATTAGTTGTCAGAACTAGGCTCGAATTATCGAGGGAGTTAGATGTCTTAATCTTAACTCAAATGGGGACCTTGCATGTCAAGTATGCCGTGGCCAGGCTAGTTATTGGAACTAGGATTTTATTTGAGTGTGTCTGTCTCAAATGTTTGGGAAGTCAGGCGTTAAGTGCTCCAGACTTTAAATAACGATCTAGGCATTGTCAAGTAATGCTTAAACCAGGATCTAGTGTCATGTACTAGGAATGTAAATTCAACAATGTGAAGGAAAAGAACTTTTATTTATACAATAAAACTAGAAATATCTGAACTAGCAATATTTAAACTAGAAATAACTAAAAGTTTAAAGACCAAAAAATCTAGCTATAGAAAGCATTAAAAGATAGTAAAGGTGCCGAGGTATTACTGATAGAATTTTTTCAGATGCTCCGAATGCCATGGGTGCTTCAGCTCTTTTCCTTCTGGAGTTTTGAGCAAGTAGGTCCCTTCCCGGATGACATGGGAAACAATGTAAGGGCCTTCCCAATTCAGAGAGAGCTTGTTCTGCTGTGCTTTCCTGTGTGTCGACTCAATTTTTCTGAGCACCCAGTCACCAACTTCAAAAACCCTTTTCTTTACTTTACTATCATGATAGGCATTGGTATTTTTCTTGTAATTGATCATTTTGAGTTGAGCTGCCAGTCTTTTTACATCAACCAGGTCTAGGTCCAGCAGTCGGTTGTATTCGTTGAGGACTTCGTCATAATTGGTCACTCGGAAGGTAGGGAGTGCCATCTCGGCTGGGGCCATTGCTTCTGACCCATAAGTTAATGCGAAGGGTGCCTCCCCAGTCGGCCCCCGAGTGGTTGTACGAACTGCCCATAGAGCTAGGGGGAGGTCGTCCAGCCACTTTCCTTCACTTCCTTCTAGGCTTTTGGTGAGTGCTTTCAGTATGAGTTTGTTTGATGCTTCTGCCTGGCCGTTACCCTGTGGATAACTGACCGACGACTTTCTATGCCCTACTCCAAGCCTGTTAAGTTCTTCAGTGAATGTGTCCGAGAATTGTAGCCCGTTGTCGGTCACAATAGTATGAGGTACCCCAAAACGATACCTGATGTAGTCATGAATGAAATTGATGGCATTTTCCTCAGTAATTTTTGCCAAAGCTCTGGCCTCGACCCACTTGGTGAAGTAATCCACTGCCACTATCACAAACTTGTTGCTTCCTTTGGCCAAGGAAAAAGGGCCAATGATATCTACACCCCACATGTCGAAGGGCCAAGTCGGTATGACGAGGGTTTGTTCCACTGGTGGTACCTTTGGTAAATCTGAGAAGCGTTGGCATTTGTCACACTTCCTTATATAGGCTTGGGCTTCTTCTCTCAGGTTTGGCCAGTAATATCCAAGTGTTATCACCTTGTCAGCTAGGGTTCTGGCCCCCTAGTGTCCCCCCTAAACTCCATTGTTTACCTTGGCAAGTAAGCTCTCGATGTCATTGGGTGAAACACATCTCAGGAGAGGCTTGGAAAAAGACCTTCTGTAGAGGATCCCGTTCCATACAATGAATCTGGCCGTCTTATTCTTGATCATTTTAGCTGCCATCTCATTTTCAGGTAGCCTCCCTTCTTTAATGTAGTCTTTGTAGTCGTCGATCCAAGTCCTTTACTCATCATTGACTACTAAAATTTCCATCCTTTCATAAGCTGGCTGGTCGGCATAGACAATTAAAGGATTTATTTCTTCAGCTGAGGCCATCTTGGAGAGAAGGTCGGCTTCCTGGTTGTATTCTCGTCCAACTAGCCTTATCTCCCAGAATTCCAGATCTTTGACCATGTTGAGGACGAGGTCTCTGTATTTAGTCAGCATGTGATTCTCAGTATTGTATTCTCCCTTCACCTGGTTCACTACTAACTGTGAGTCACTGTAAGCCGCTAACTTTATTGCACCAAGATACTTTGCTTTTTATATGCCCAAGATCAAGGCCTCATACTCGGCCTGGTTGTTGGAAGCAGGGAATTTGAATTTGAAGAAATCTCGTGCAACATGTTCACCCCCTGGACTTGTCAAGTATACTCCTGCTCCACTTCTTCCTTGTGTAGTTGACCCGTCCGTGTACAAGATCAAGCAATCCCTTGATAACTCACTAAGGGGCTCTCTATCCATGGGGAACTTCCCTTTTCGAGCTATCGGCACGTGTTCGCTTGAGAAAGCGGTTTCTACTAGGAAGTCCGCTAGAGGCTGTACTAGCAAGGCCTTTCTCGGCTTGTACGTGATGTCGAACTCAGTCAACTCAATAGACCAGTTGAGTAGCCTTCCGGAACTGTCCATCTTGTGAAGTGTTTTCCTGAGGGGCACATCGGTATAGACCGTGATGGGATGAGCAGAGAAGTTGGCACGTAATTTTCTTGCTGCTATCACCAAGGCAAAGACTATTTTCTCGGCGTTGAAGTATCTGGCCTCGGTCTCCGATAGTGCCTTGCTCACATAATAAACCAGCTTCTAAACCTTGTTATCTTCTCGGACAAGTACAACTGCTACAGCACGGTCTGTTGCTGCAAGAAACACATAAAGCATCTCTCCCAAGATTGGACTACTAACCAGGGGTGGAGATCCCAAGTATCCTTTCAGCTGCTGGAATGAAGCCGAGCACTTTGGCGTCCAGGAAAAATCTTTGGTTCCCTTCAAGGACTTGAAGAAAGGAAGTGATTTTTCTGCTGATTTTGCTATGAATCTTCCCAATGCGGCCACCCTTCCATTCAGTCTTTGGACCTCCTTGATACATGTTGGCTCCTGCATATGTACAAGTGACTGGATCTTCTCTGGATTTGCCTCGATGCCCCTTTGTGAAACCATGAAGCCTAGAAACTTTCCCGCCGTAACTCCAAACACACACTTGCTGGGGTTGAGCTTCAAGTCGTTGGCTTTTAGATTCTCTATTGTCTCCCTCAGGTCTGGGGTATGGCTTCCTGACTTGGTCTTTATTACCATATCGTCAATGTACGCTTCTATATTTCTTCTGATCTGTGACTTGAAGACCTTGTTGACCATCCTTTGATAGGTTTCTCCCGCATTTTTAAGGCCGAAGGGCATCATTACATAATAGTAAACTCCCCATACTTCTTGGAAGGCCGTCTTCTCAATGTCCCTCTCTGTCATTTTGACTTGATGATAACCCGAGTAAGCATCAAGGAAGCTAAGTGTCTGGTGATTCTACCAGCTTATCAATCCTTGGGAGCGGATAGCTGTCTTTGGGGCAGGCCTCGTTGAGATCTGTGAAGTCTACCCACATCCTCCATTTGCCATTCTGCTTTTTGACCATGACGACATTGGCCAACCAGTCGGGGTAAGTTGCTTCCTTTATGATGCCGGCTTTCATTAGTTTCTCAACTTCTACCTCGATGGATTTTTATTTATCTTTGGAGAAGATCCTCTGTCCCTGCTTGACCGGCTTAAAGAACTTGTCCACTTCAAGTTTGTGAACATCAATGGCCTCTTTGACCCCGACCATGTCTTCTACCCTCCACGCAAATACATCCAGATTGCTTTTGAGTAGGGAGATGATTTCTTCTCTCTCTTCTGATGGGAGTTGCCTTCCAATTTTTATCTTTTGTTCAGGGTAATCTGGGTTGATCTTGACCTCCTCCAATTGATCAACCCGTTTAAGCTCTGGTCTATCCCTGAATTCCAGGTTTTCTATGGCGATCTGCTTGACCTTTTCTTTGTATTCACCTTTCAGGCTCAAATTTTCTATGTCTAGGAGTCAGTCGACCTCGGTCTCGATGTGGGTAGGTTTTGTGGCCCCTGAGCTTGGGACGAGAGCGAGGGTCAAGTCACTCGGCTCGTCAGAAGCTGTATTTAAGGAGATGGAGCCAAAACCCTAAAGGCCGTAGGTCATCTCGGCCTCTGTCACTGTGCTCTCGTCATCAAGTATTACCCATTCTTCCTAGACATCTTCAACTGCTTCAAGTATTACACCAATGTTTGATGTCGAGTTGGTAACCGTGGTCATCCTAGAAAGAGTGATATTTATTTCTGGAGTATCAATCTCCATTTTGTTCTTGGTCTTTCTAGACTTCATCACATGTTCCAAAAAATGCTTAGGAGCGCCCAGCACACACCCTACGCCGGCCGGGGTGGGGAACTTTACCCACCATTCCTAATTTTCCTTGGTTAGGGGAGCCCAAGATAGCGTGATAGTCACTGGCCAGGTCCATGACAATGAACGTAATTGTTGCCGAGGCCTTGTAAGGGTATTCTCCTACTTCCAGCAGTAGGTCCACGGTCCCCTTTGCTTCCGCCTTATGGTTTGTGAACCCTTCCAATCTTCCATTGCAGGGAATCAACATGTTGTCTGGTAGCTCCATCTCTTTGAAGGTTTTATAGTACAGCACGTCCTTAGCAGCCCCCGAGTCAATTAGAAGCCTTTCAGACTCACAATTGTCTATCCTTCCTTTGATTACCAATGGCTGTTCGCTCATTGCTCTGTTCCTGGCCAGCTCGTTTAGGGGAAAATTGATCACCTCTTCCCCTTTATGAATCCAGGGGGAATATGATATACCTTGCTCAGCTCATGAATCTATTCTTTTAACCTGGTATTTGAGGGCATTTCTTCTCGTATGACTCCGATCAATTTTGCTCTAGGAGGCCTATCCTCTCGTCCTTCCTCTTTTTCTTCCTTCCTAGGGCGCTTGTTGTCTTTGTTTGCGATATATCGATCTAGAAATCCTTGGTCAACCCACTTTCTTCAAAGCATAACAATTCTCTGTCTCGTGCCTATTGTCCTTATGGTAGGCGCAATATTTGCTAGTATCTTTCAGGTACTTGGGGTTTTCTTTAATGGGACTGGGATTAGGAAGATCCACCAAGTTCATTATCTCTGAGATGGGATTTGTGAGGGGGAGGGGTGAAGATTTCCGTTCCTCCCATTCTATTCTTTCCCCTGTTTCTACCTCCATTGGAACCTTGAGCCGAGTCACCAGTGGGAAGCTTGCTTTCGCGATCTCGGTCTCTATCTCCGAACTTCAGTTTATTTTTCTCCTCTGCAATGCCTGTTTCATATGTTGGAGATTATGACCTAGGCCCTTGAGAAAGGCCTTGCGTTACATCATGTTCTCATTTGTTATGGAGATAACAACCCTGGATTATTATATGTTTTACATGTTTGTTATAATAATCCCCGTCCCTAGCACTTATGAAGAGCTAGCATGAGTTTAATGGATAATCATATGATGATTATAGCGCATAGGATGCGGATTAAACTTGTGGGTACATGTTGGAGAAAAAGTACTGGATAGACCCGTTATGAGATTTATGTCATGGTAAAATGTCATAATTAAATCTCATAATAGTCATATCATTTGATATCCTTAGACCTGAGATTATCGTGGTCTTCCACATGATTAACATTATGTTTGACGTACTCAAACGCTACCCCTAAACGGGTAGTTATAAAGGCTACGATTGGCATAATCGGATTCTTGTAGGGAAGAATGATAAGTCAATATGGAATTTGTCCCTCCTCAAGAGAGATATCCGCTTAGGCCACTCATAGAGTGAGATTGATAAAATGCGTGGCCACGCTCAAATGGATTGATGTGATCAATATCATTTGCTCATAATCAATCTACTCAAGATCGAGAAATCATTGAACAATATAAGTTGACGTGGACCATGACTTATGTTCAATATGATATTGTGTGACAAAAGGATTGTGATATGTTCTATGAGGATAGCGAACTTCGTTAAGTTATATTAATTGGGTAGTCATGATGTCTTGCTAGAGTCCGCTCATGATTTATGGGTTTGACCTTGGTTGGACTCATTGTCAACTTAATATAATCCTATGGGGTCACACACAAAATAACGAATTAAGAAAAGGCAAAAACTGAGTTTTTGGAGGGCACGACCGTGCGAGTTATAAAGCACGACCGTGCCAGAATTTGATTTCGGCAGATCAGGCCCAGATCAAGTGGCACGGCCGTGCCATTTGGTGAGCACGACCGTGCCAGAGTTCCTGGAGCCAGATTTTGGTAAGTTTAATTGGGTGACGGGATTAGGTCTCAAGAGTCCTTAAGGGTTAAGGATTTTTGAGTATAAATAATCCTCTTTCACCAACCATTAAACTAATGCAATACATATGTTTGAGAAACATATTCTTGAGCCTATATTGAGAATTAAAAGCCCAAGAACACCAAAAATTCATATAACATTTGAAGATTAGAAAAGTGTGTTTTCTAATGGGTCTAGCAACCCAGATCTAGAATGGTTCTAGATATTCGTTCGCATGTGGATACGCATAGAGGGTGCTTGATTTAGCATCTCAAGTTCGTGTTCCTGATTCAATGAACGCAAAGAATGGGGAGATCAAATCTTAAAGCTTGAAGACTTGAAGATTTGAAGATCTAAAAATTTTAAACGCACAACATGGTTAGTATTATAAATTCACCTTGCTATTAATTTAATCATCATGAATGGATCTTGGGGCTTAAGGTTTTGTTGATTTTATATTACCGTCTTCCGCTGCGCAAGGTGTTGGGAATTTAGTGGTACCCAGTTGCAATCTAGATCAAGAACACAATAAACCCACAAGCACAATTATGAGAGAATCACACACACAAGAACACAAGAACACAAGAATTGTTTACCCGGTTCGTTCAACACATGAACTACATCCGGGGGCAATTGTCAAGCCAATATATTATTAAACATCTTTTAATATGTTGCTGCAATGTGTTCTAGGTCGTATCTATGCTTATATAGCAGTACAAGGAAGCCCTAGGTCGAATTAGGAAGAGATCGTGTCAAAACAGGAAATAAATCAGTCCAGCCAGCAGACCGAGTGCCCGCCTGGGTCCATGCGAACGCCTGCTTGAATTAATTTCTCTAGCGGACCAACTTTCTGCCTTCTTGAGCGCGCGCTCGCCTCCTACCGAGCGCCCGCCTGCTCCTCCGGCCAGAAATCCTCCTCCGTTTTGAACCCTTTTTGATCTCCACCAACTCCCCCGACTTAGACTCCTTTTCTTCCTCGTAGTTTAGGACTCCAATCCTAACAATCTCCCACCGGAGACTAAACTAGTAAGCACAGAAACACCCATCAACTCCCACCACGGAGTGAACACCTTCGAACACATTTTACCCCCATATTGGCTTGACATTACCGAGCCTCCCGCTCAAGTACCAAGGTGAGTTGAAACCAAGCGACGTTTCAACCCCTCCGTGTTAGATGGTTCTTGCCTCCCAAATCAGCTTCTACCTTGATTTCTCCCCGCAAGTCTAACTTCGCCTTCTCCTTCCAGACCCACCTTCCTCGCAATGCTTCCCCTTGAAACTTGGACATACCTTGTTTCTTGCATCGTCTTCTCTTGGTCTGATCACGCTCTCTGTTAGGGCACTTGGACTTCCACACCGCGTTGATCAACTTTGTGTCCCTCTCCCCTAACATACTATTTCTTGATGTCTCTCCTTTTTACACCAATAGGCCGGTTGTTTCGCCTCTTGCTCCCACCCGAGCGAACATCGACATTGTAGGTAGAGTACAACATCTTATCCTTGAACCCATGAGCTATCACCTTAGCTTCTTTTGTGAATTCCTAAGACCCACCCATGAAGGTTACACCATACCCTTCATTATCAAGTTGTCCAACGGAAATCACTCTCCTCCTCAAATCCGGAACATGCATCACATCGTGCAATTATAAAACAGCCCCGTTAGGTGTCTTCATCATCACATCCCCCTTACCTTTGATCTTCAATGGTTGATCATCACCAAGATAGACAACCCTAAAATCTCCAGTTTTATACCGCTCCATTGATTCTGCATCCCCACTAGCATGACAAAAAGCTCCAGAATCCAACACCCAATTTTCACCCGACTGCTCCTCTCCTAGGATTAATACATCCACATCATCCACCACGTGTGCATCACCATCCTTATCCGGACAGTCATAAGTAATATGACCTAGCGCGCCACAATTGTAGCACTTGACCGATTTACCTTTCCCCTTTTTCGGTCCTCCCCTTCCCCTATTTCTCTCCACCCTAAGTGCAGCCCCATTTGCGGAAGATTCTCCCCTTTTCTCTTTCCTTCTTAACTCCTCTTGAAGGATGAGATCTCTAACTTCCGTATACACCAATGGTTCCTTCGACGTGCTAATTGTTGTGACAGTAACCTCCCAACTATCTGGCAACGATTTTAGAAGAAAGCAAGCTAACACTTCATCAGAGAAAGTACTATCGACACTTTTTAATTGGTCCACCATACCTTTAAAACTTCCGATATGACTAGCTGCTGTCTGCCCCTCTGACATCTTCGTATTCACAAACCTCTTTATCAAATGCACCTTATTGATATTCGACGGCTTCTCATACATGTCTGACAGCATCTGTAGCAACCCCACCGTTGTCTTGGCCTCCATCGCGTTCCGTGCAACGTCGTCGGTTAGAGCGCTCCTCACCGCTCCTAACGCCTTCCGATCTAACGTCTCCCAATCCCCTTGTGACATGTCTTCGGGTTTCTCCCTTAAGGGTTTATGAAGATCCTTACAATAAAGGTAATCTTCAACCCTTGTCCTCCAAAACGTGAAATTCACACCGTTGAATTTCTCGATTGAGTTCTTCATCACGATTGCTTCACAAAGTCCCCAAGAATGTGATTCAAAATAATCAACGAATGAAACTTTGAATCCTCCTAACCAAAGCTCTTGATACCAGTTGTTGGGAATTTAGTGGTACCCAGTTGCAATCTAGATCAAGAACACAATAAACCCACAAGCACAATTATGAGAGAATCACACACACACAAGAAAACAAGAATTGTTTACCCCGTTCGTTCAACACATGAACTACGTCCGAGGGAAATTGCCAAGCCAATATATTATTAAACACCTTTTAATAAGTTGCTACAATGTATTCTAGGCCGTATCTATGCTTATATAGCAGTACAAGGAAGCCCTAGGTCGAATTAGGAAGAGATCGTGTCAAAACAGGAAACAAATCAGTCCAGCCGGCAGACCGAGCGCCCGCCTGGGTCCATGCGAGCGCTCGCTTGAATTAGTTTCCCCAGCGGACCAACTTTCTGCCTTCTTGAGCGCGCGCTCGCCTCCTATCGAGCGCCCGCCTGGTCCTCCGCCCAGAAATCCTCCTCCGTTTTGAACCCTTTTTGATCTCCACCAACTCCCCCGACTTAGACTCCTTTTCTTCCTCGTAGTTTAGGACTCCAATCCTAACACAAGGTACATCAAAACCCAATAGTGGTAACAGAGCCCCGTTCATGTATGATTATTTTAATAATATCATGTTGATAATATAATTGGATTATATGTGTTAACATGCTATTTGAATTTAGATTCATGGTGTTTATGTGGTCTATGCGTTTTATGTGGTTTATTGTTTTTGTAACTTTTATCGCACTATTAATCGCAATAAAAATTATGGTGGATTTAAAATTGTTTGGGTTATCAATTTTTGATTGGATCAAAGTTTTGATAATCTAGAGATTCAAGAATAAATTGTTTATTCAAGGTTTTGATGATCATGGTGATTGGATCATCAAGAACATCAAATCCTAATTGAATCGGGGAAAAACAATTTTGAGATAAATTTTTGAATTTAATTTTTTTTTTATTTTTCGCAGAAGGTCTGACCGGACCTAGACTGTGACCCAGCCGGACCCTCGGTTCTGGTGCGGGCGCAGGGCTATGGTTTGGGGTGGATTTTGTGGTTTGAAAATCCTATTTGTTTTAGTCTTGTGAATTCTAAGATTGGATCAAGGTTTGGATGGCTAGCCTACGTTCTCGAGACCGTGTTTCCCAATCTTGATCGCATTCAAAGATTCAAAGATAAAACAAAGTTAGAATTATGAAGGGTTCATAATTGCTAAAATTTAGAAACAAAATTCTTTATTCGAAGTTTGGAGATCCATGTGGAATTGTGAATGCAATTGGCCTACGTTCATCGAGACCATCTATTGCTTAGTTTTGGCCACATGGACTACTTTCTTAGTTTCTTGAATTAGTGCGGAATTGTGGATGCCTATGGCTTAGTTTCGGCCGCACTTCTTGTTGTCTTGATTTGGATTTAATGACCAAAGTTCAAAGAGTCTCATCCTCATAATTCTAGAGAAACCAATGACACATAAATATCATGCTTAAATTAATGGAGATTAATTTAGTGACTAATCTTGATGCTTTACATGTTATGTGCTCATAAACGTGTTATATGCTATATGAAAGAACCTTCTTGAAAATTTAAGTCATGTGCCAACCCATGATAGACACTTGTAAGTACACCGGGTAGTTTTGTGTGGGCTCTGCCAAAGCGAGGTGCATTGATTCTATCAGTGTATGAGCAAGATGAGTGAATGAGAGTTTCCTATACGTCTATCATGGTTTGACTTAATTATGCTATCAAAAGACAAAGTTTTGGGCCTAAGGCACAAGATGAGATTAAAACATGTTTGACATATGATGTCTACTTAAAATATCATGATAGATCTAAGAGTCACATATGATGTGATTGATAAGAGTTATCTACCTAATTAATTTAATTTTGAGCAGTATTTCCAAAGCGGGCTTGAAATTAAATTAAAGTTGGATCTTAGCCCACATAAATTATATTATAAATTGGATGTATATGAAGGTTGTATAATTTAGTGAGAGTATTTATGAAATACAACTATTTATCTCTTAAATGACTGGTATGAAATATAGGTGTATATTTATTTGCATATTTGTGTAGAATATTATCTTAAACTTCAATTATGTTTGTTACTGCGATCTGTTATTAAAAGGACAAAGTTAAAAGAGAATGAAATTAATTTCTTTGATTGGATCATGAGCTTAAGAATTGTTCTAAAGCAAGAACAGAAATTATACATTCTTAAAATCCTAAGTAACCTAAATTGAAATATTAATTTGATCAATATGTTCCATAGGATCATCGAAATCTAATTTGATTAACTTGTTGATGATCTTAGATTCATGAATAAATTGTTTATTCTTGGTTTTGATGATCATGATGATTGGATCACCATGAACACCAAATCCTAATTGAATCAAGAAAAGCAATTTTAAGGTAAATTTTGGAAATTTAAAATCTACCGCTTTTATGATAAATATTTTGGGTTGAATTTAATTGTCATATGGCTGGTTTTAGAAACCGTGTTTCCTGAAATTAAATGTCAGTTTCAAAATTAATCTGGGATTGAATCTAGTTCCATAGGGTAATTTAAATAGCAGTATAAACATATGTTTAAAGTAAGTGCTATTAGTTGGAATAGTTCCAAACAAATACACTATAAATTATTCTACCAATAAAATTGAGTGTTTAGCTGCAAGAGTTGTGACTAAGAGAGTTGTTTGAATATGGATGTTATTAGTAAAACTAGAAATAGTTTCTAGTACTATTAATCCTATGGACCTTTATTGTGAAATAATGGTTATTCACAAGCTAAGGTGCGAAAGGCTCATCTATGATCCAAACACATACTCAGACGTTTCCATCTCTACGAGAAATCGTTGACATGGAAAATGTCAAAATATGCAAAATACCTTATGATGATAACAAGGACAATCCTCCTACATAAGATCCTCCATATACCGTTATGATGGTCATAAGCTAAGCTCAATGGTATTGGATACTCATTGATTGAGCCTAGTGCAAGTGGGAGATTGTTGGAGATTATGCCCTAGGCCCTTGAGAAAGGCCTTGCGTTACATCATGTTCTCATTTGTTATGAAGATATCAACCCTGGATTATTATATGTTTTACATGTTTGTTATAATAATCCCCGTCCCTAGCACTTATGAAGAGATAGCATGAGTTTAATGGATAATCATATGATGATTATAGCGCATAGGATGTGGATTAAACTTGTGGGTGCATGCTGGAGAACAAGAACTGGATAGACCCGTTATGAGATTTATGTCATGGTCAAATGTAATAATTAAATATCATAATTGTCATATCATTTGATATCCTTAGACATGAGATTATCTTGGTCTTCCACATGATGAACATTATGTTTGACGTACTCAAACGCTACCCCTAACCGGGTAGTTATAAAGGCTACGATTGGCATAATCGGATTCTTGTAGGGAAGAATGATAAGTCAATATGGAATTTGTCCTTCCTCAAGAGAGATATCTGCTTAGGCCACTCATAGAGTGAGATTGATGAAATGCGTGGCCACGCTTAAATAAATTGATGTGATCAATATCATTTGCTCATAATCAATCTACTCAAGATTAGGGATGGAAATTCTACTGAACCCAATCCGTATCCGGGACAATCCGGTCCGAGATGGGTGGGTTTGATAAGAGATTTCCAAAACCCGACGGATACAGGTCCGGGTTCGGTTGCTCCGTCAAACCCGTCGGGTCCCGACCCGACCCAACCCGTGTGGCAGTATTTACATTTTATTCCTATTATGCCCTTAGTTTCAGCCAATATTACAATCCTAACTTGGTATATATGGTTTGTGCGTGTTTAGATCTTAGGGTTTTTCAAATCACACGCTCGCTTACTGCCGAGGGAGAGAGAGAGAGAGGGGGCATCGCAAATCGCAATCGGGTGATTAAACTTGGGAGGGATTTGCTCCGACAACCAGCTTCCGTCAACCAGCCTCCGGTCATCTAACTAGCCTCCACTCCAGCAAGGGTGTGTCTCTGATTCCGACTTCCTTTTTTCCTTTTTCTTTTTCCTTTTCGGGCGATTCCTTTTAAATCTGGATATTCCCCTTTCTGGTCCTTCATGCTCTCCATGGAGTTTGCCGCCGCCGCCATGCCTGGAGTTCGCCGCCGCGATTGAGAGTGGTGCATCGAGAGGACATCAAGCGCTGCGGCCATGGAGTCCGCCACGGCTATGCCTCCGACCAGGTATGCTTCTCTGACCCTAATCCCCAAATTTTGAGTATGAATTCTGAGAGTTCTTTGTTCATGCGATTTGGAAAAAAATTAGGGATCTGACTTCTAAGGCGGGTGGGTTCGGGCTGAACGGGTTTACTGTAATTCGGGCCGGGCGGGTTTGCGGGTCGGGTTTGGATTCAGGCAAGCCCGAACCATATCCGACCCGTTGTCGTCCCTACTCAAGATCGAGAAAGCATTGAACAATATAAGTTGACGTGGACCATGGATTATGTTCAATATGATATCATGTGACAAAAGGATTGTGATATGTTCTATGAGGATAGCGAACTTCGTTAAGTTATATTAATTGGGTAGTCATGATGGCTTGCTAGAGTCCGCTCATGACTTATGAGTTTGACCTTGGTTGGACTCATTGCCAACTTAATATAATTCTATGGGGTCACACACAAAATAACGAATTGAGAAAAGGCAAAAACTGAGTTTCTGGAGGGCACGACCGTGCCAGTTATAAAGCACGACCGTGCCAGAATTTGACTTCGGCAGATTAGGCTCAGATCAAGTGGCACGGCCATGCCATTTGGTGAGCACGACCGTGCCAGAGTTCCTGGAGCCAGATTTTGGTAAGTTTAATTGGGTGACGTGATTAGGTCTCAAGAGTCCTTAAGGGTTAAGGATTTTTTAGTATAAATAATCATCACCAGCCATTAAACTAATGCAATACATATGTTTGAGAAACATATTCTTGAGCCTAGATTGAGAATTAAAAGCTCAAGAACACCAAAAATTCATGTAGCCTTTGAAGATTAGAAAAGTGTGTTTTCTAATGGGTCTAGCAACTCAGATCTAGAATGGTTCTAAATATTCGTTCGCATGTGGATACGCATAGAGGGTGCTTGCTTTATCATCTCAAGTTCGTGTTCCTGATTCAAAGAACGCGAAGAACGGGGAGATCAAATCTTAAAGCTTGAAGACTTGAAGATTTGAAGATCCAAAAATTTTAAAAGCACAACCTTGCCATTAATTTAATCATCATGAATGGATCTTGGGGCTTAGGGTTTTGTTGATTTTATATTGCCGTCTTCCGCTACGCAAGGTACATCAAAACCCAACAGTGGTATCAGAGCCCCGTTCATGTATGATTATTTTAATAATATTATGTTGATAATATAATTGGATTATATGTGTTAACATGCTATTTGAATTTAAATTCATGGTGTTTATGTGGTCTATGCGTTTTATGTGGTTTATTGTTTTTGTAACTTTAATCGCAATAAAAATTATGGTGGATTTAAAATTGTTTGGGTTATCAATTTTTGATTGGATCAAAGTTTTGATAATCTAGAGATTCATGAATAAATGGTTTATTCAAGGTTTTGATGATCATGGTGATTGGATCATCAAGAACATCAAATCCTAATTGAATCGGGGAAAAACAATTTTGAGACAAATTTTTGAATTTAATTTTTTTTTTATTTTTCGCAGAAGGTCCGACCGGACCTAGACTGTGACCCGGCCGGACCCTCGGTTCTGGTGCGGGCGCAGGGCTATGGTTTGGGGTGGATTTTGTGGTTTGAAAATCCTATTTGTTTTTAGTCTTGTGAATTCTAAGATTGGATCATGGTTTGGATGGCTAGCCTACGTTCTCGAGACCGTGTTTCCCAAACTTGATCGCATTCAAAGATTCAAAGATAAAACGAAGCTAGAATTAAGAAGGGTTCATAATTGCTAAAATTGAGAAACAAAATTCTTGATTCGATGTTTGGAGATCCATGTGGAATTGTGAATGCAATTGGCCTACGTTCATCGAGACCATCTATTGCTTAGTTTTGGCCACATGGACTACTTTCTTAGTTTCTTGAATTAGTGCGGAATTGTGGATGCCTATGGCATAGTTTCGGCCGCACTTCTTGTTGTCTTGATTTGAATTTAATGACCAAAGTTCAAAGAGTTACATCCTCATAATTATAGAGATACCAATGACACATAAATATCATGCTTAAATTAATGGAGATTAATTTAATGACTAATCTTGATGCTTTACATGTTATGTGCTCATAAACGTGTTATATGCTATATGAAAGAACCTTCTTGAAAATTTAAGTCATGTGCCAACCCATGATAGACACTTGTAAGTACACCGGGTAGTTTTGTGTGGGCTCTGCCAAAGCGAGGTGCATTGATTCTATCAGTGTATGAGCAAGATGAGTGAATGAGAGTTTCCTATACGTCTATCATGGTTTGACTTAATTAGGCTATCAAAAGACAAAGTTTTGGGCCTAAGGCACAAGATGAGATTAAAACATGTTTGACATATGTTGTCTACTTAAAATCTCATGAAAGATCTAAGAGTCACATATGATGTGATTGATAAGAGTTATCTACCTAATTAATTTAATTTTGAGCAGTATTTCCAAAGCGGCCTTGAAATTAAATTAAAGTTGGATCTTAGCCCACATAAATTATATTATAAATTGGATGTATATGAAGGTTGTATAATTTAGTGAGAGTATTTATGAAATACAACTATTTATCTCTTAAATGACTGGTATGAAATATAGGTGTATATTTATTTGCATATTTGTGTAGAATATTATCTTAAACTTCAATTATGTTTGTTACTGCGATCTGTTATTAAAAGGACAAAGTTAAAAAAGAATGAAATTAATTTCTTTGATTGGATAATGAGCTTAAGAATTGTTCTAAAGCAAGAACAGAAATTATACATTCTTAAAATCCTAAGTAACCTAAATTGCAATATTAATTTGATCAATATGTTCCATAGGATCATCGAAATCTAATTTGATTAACTTGTTGATGATCTTAGATTCATGAATAAATTTTTTATATTCTTGGTTTTGATGATCATGATGATTGGATCACCATGAACACCAAATCCTAATTGAATCAAGGAAAACAATTTTAAGGTAAATTTTGGAAATTTAAAATCTACCGCTTTTATGATAAATATTTTGAGTTGAATTTAATTGTCATATGGCTGATTTTAGAAACCGTGTTTCCTGAAATTAAATGTCAGTTTCAAAATTAATCTGGGATTGAATCTAGTTTCAGATGGCTGGTTTTCGAAACCGTGTTTCCAAGAAAAGTGATGTCAATTCAGAATTCAGAAAAACTGAAATCAGAATACTGAATTGTTCTTGATTGCTGAAATCAGTTAAATTGTTAAGACATGTTTGTGCTCTCAATACCTGAACTATCATGCGGAAAGATGTAGATCTAAGTCGAAAATTTGATTTTTGATTTCATGAATTTCTAAAAGGAAAAGGATTAGAAGATAAAGGTAAGACAAATGTTATCAAACCTAAAGGAAGTAATTGTGGCTAAAATTATAACTCTTAATGATGCAATTTAGTAACGTGGCAATTGGATTGACCATTTAAAATTGCAATAAAATTCTGGTTGATCAAAGAAAGAGAATGGTAGTGGGACTACCACTTGGGATATTTATGTTATAAAATTAATCTTTCTAATTTTAATTATCGGGTATTGGATACCGGTTGTTGATCCCACATTTGTACAAATGTGCACAATTAGTAATAGAAAGACTACTTATGAGAGATAAAGTTAATCTACGAATGGTAATGATGCAAGAGTTGCAACATTGTTCGTAGAACACTTATGAAGTGACTTTACTCATTAAATAGAAGATAATATTTTGTTTTCTTTTAAGATAATGAAGAATATTTATTTCTTATTTATAATAAAAAAGTTTTTATTTATTATGATTTACTTTATCGTATTGTTAAATCATATAAATAAATCTTATATCCTAAATCTTGAAGAACAAAATAATAAATAAGGTTATAACATAAATAATTAAATTCTTAAGACATTATTGTTTTGATCAAATAAATGAGAGACGCATATCTAAAATTCCATGGGACGGAGTTTTAAAGTCATATGATTTTGAATCATGAGATTTATGCAAATCTTATTTACTTGGACCAAGACATCTTTTACTAGGAGTAGTAAAAAGCTAATATCTTATTAGACCTAATACATGTTGATGTATATGGTCCATTAAATAGCAATGCTAAAAGAGGATTTTGGTACTACTTGGTAAAACTATTCAAAGATTCAGATTCGATCGTGATGATGAATTATTGAACCAAGAATTTGACAATCATCTTTAAGGTTGTGAAATTCTTTCACAATGAACTTCACAAAAGCACCATTTTGGAATGATGTGTCTACGTGGAGTTATAAAACCTTATTGGATATGGTTCACTAGATGATAAAGTCAAATTGATCTTCCACTATTTATTTTAGGGTTATACATTGAAAACTGCTATAATTACACTAATTTGAGTTCCATCAAAATAGGTTCAAAGGTACCATATGTGATATGGAATGAAAGAAAACTTGGTTTGTCTTTCATGAAGATTTAAGAAAGTGAGACCTTTTTTAAAGGACTTGTTTGGAACAAGCTCACACTTAAAATCTAATAAATGTATTTTCAATGGATATCCCAAGGAAACTTGAGGATATTATTTTACTTCTAAGAAACAAATTGTTTGTTGGTGATGGTACTTTTCTAGATAAATTGTTTATTTCTAAAAGAACCAGTGGGAGTAAAATATACCTCGAATGATTCGAGACCAAGAAAATAACATGGAACCTTAGATGGAAGATAAATAAAATTTCGCAAGGAGTTGTTAAAATTCGTTCAAGTTACACAAGTTACTTGCATATATGATATGATACAATCTATAACAAGAAATATTGGATTTTTCATAATAGAAAGTATTGAGGTAAAATTCATTTAGAATGACATATTTACCACCTATCAAAATGCGAAGTCCGCTTCATATTAGATTAATGGCTTGGAGTCATAAAATCTAAAAGCGTCGGAGCTGCCCGAATACTTGTCTAGGCTGAAGAGCTTCAGTTGTGGATTAGGTGGAGAATCCCGTATCCACTGTGCAAAAGGACGTATCGCGTCATAGTCATTGCTAGGCCTTCTCTGCCCCTGGTTCATCTCCACATTCTCGAGCCTCTTTTCCAAATTCATTAAGGTACGATCGCTGATTTGCGAACTAAGATGAAAGCTCCTCTGTCTATTCCTTCCTTTATCTCGGCTCTTACCAGCAAATCGGCTTATTTTCAGGTCAGGAACAGATCGTCTAGGTGGAGTAAGATGGGTCGTAGCAGGTCTCTGTGGGGATCGACGTCGATCATATTTTTTGCGCCTCTCCCCTAGAAATCGTACATCGGGGGATTCGGCTTCTTCTTCCCCCCTCTGATTTATTTGATCTCTCAAATCTCTACCTTCTCAATTTATTGGGCCCAGTCGACCTTCAAGCCGACTTGTTCGGTTCTCATGGGGGGCATCACGTGGATCTTAGTGACGTGGGCCGCCAGCACGTGGGATCTCCCTGAGGTTACTCCTATCATCTTCATGAGCTCCTCTAGTTCTGGAGGGCTGGAGAAGATGTGCCATGGAGTTCTCAGGATCATACTCCAAGAGAGCTCTTTTGGCGTCAGCCAATTGCTGGAGAGTCGAGAGGTTTTGTTGAAGTAATGCCCTCCGATCTAGGGGCTGTGGTCTTGAAGCGCCAGCCCACTATTCTGGGGTCGTGCGGTTGTTCTTCTTCTCCTTCCATAAAGTTGAGTAACTTCATGTGGGGGCCCTCTCGAACGGGTATGCATACCGATCCCTTGAGTTTGAGGCGGAGGAGGGAGTCCTTGATTTAGAGCTGCGCTATTGGCCACATTAGGCGGTAGCGGATTGAGATCACCTTCAGGCATAACACTTTCCTGTTGTCCATCGGCTGGTATTTCAGCCATGAGGAGGTTGTGGTTATCCGGACAAAAATTTCTCCGATCGGACGTTTCCTGGCAATGGAACCAAACTGATGCTGCCAAAAACGTACCGGATTAGCCTTGCGTCTAACGGTTCGGATAAATCCAGCAAAGAGAACACCTCGAACGGATCTACACACACGAAACAATAAAAAGTGAACTAGCCGGGGCTTCACCACCGAAGGCCCTCCGGCGTGAGAGTAAGAATATGTTTTGTATGTGATAAAACAAAGAGAAATTAATTGACTAGAGTAAAAGCCAATTATTTTGATTACCCGTTACTTATATTGAGGGCCTGTTTATATAGGTGTAGGTGAATGAGTCATGACTTGTTAAGTCAAAGAGCCCGTATTGATGTAAAACTCGTATTCATGGGAGATAGAATCCTGATAAGGATGATCGTTATCCCACTTATCTTGTAAAAGAGATCTCCTGGTTCGGATAAGGATTCCCAGTGATTGCATCTCACTTGAACTCTACGAATAGACTCCCCCTAGTAGTAGGAAAGTGGTCTAACTGATGTAAGTCGTCCTGTCATCCAACTCGGCTCATCATAAAGGCCGAACTAGGGATAAGGTTCTTTTCCTGTCTCGGCCTAAGTGAGGCGGGCTCACTCGGCCTAAGGGATGCCAAGATATGTTGGTCCACAAGGTCATGGGGGCCTCTTGTTTATGGGCTTTATGGTATTTGGGCCCAAAGTTCATGGAACCCATTGCCAAAGTAGGTTTATGTCGTTCAGAATGGTTGGGTAACTTGTGTCCTTCTTTTGCTGCATATTTGGAAGATAAATGTGAATGGCGTTGGAATTGTAATTTTATGATTTGAATGGTTGGGTAACTTGTGTCTTGTCTTGGTGCATAGTTGGATGATAGATGTGAAGAGGGTAAAGGGAGCGAGAAGTTTGGGTTTAATTGATGTACAAAATTGAAAGAAATTTTGTATGAGATTTTCTCGTTCCATCTTATTCCAAGATAAAGATTTCATAAGGGGATAAAGGGAATTGTGTAAATGGTTGCCAGAAGTTATGAAAAATGAGAGTTTATTTGTGAACTAAAAAGGCAATAGGAACGAGAGAGATAGACTGGAAACTTATTATTCATTCATAACTCAAAAACCTAATATATAGGCAATTACAAAACAGAAAGGGCACTAAAATAGGACTGATAACAACCCATGATTTCCCTAATCCATTACTCCACTAACTCCTACAAAGTAGAAAACAAATAAACAAACTCCTAAGACTAGGTCAACTAAGAAACTAGAGCAGCTAACAAACTGTAATTTATTTCAACAGTCCCTCCCTTAAACTGATGTTTTCTAACATTCAGTTTAAAGCTTTGATTGATTCCAATGTGCACACACCCAGTAACCTCCTTAGCTTCATGAACGACTCCCTTTTGAGTGTCTTGGTGAAGATATCTGCAGCTTGATCTTCACTCTTACAGTAGATCAAATTAATTGTTCCAGCATTGCTAAGGTCTCTTAAGAAATGATACTTCACATCAATATGTTTGCTTCTTCCGTGAAGCACTGGATTCTTCGATAACTTGATTGCTGAACTGTTATCACAGAAAATCATAGTAGCCCCCTCTTGCTTGAACTGTAGCTGCTCGAGAATTTTCCTCAGCCAAATAGCTTGACAAGCACAAGCTGTTGCAGCGACAAACTCAGCTTCAGTAGTTGATAATGTGACAATAGGTTGCTTCCTTGATGACCATGAAACAGCTCCCGTACCCAACATAAAAACATAGCCTGAAGTGCTCCTTCTATCATCTCGGTCTCCTGCATAATCACTATCAGTGAACCTAATTAAATCGGATGTTTCTCCCTTTCTGTAGAACAAACCAAAATCCTTAGTTCCTTGCAAATAACGAAGGATTCTTTTAGCAGCCAACATATGCATCTCCGTCGGCTTCTCCATATACCGACTTATAAGACCCACAGAATACATGATGTCGGGTCTCGTCGCTGTCAAGTACATCAGGCTTCCCACGATCTTCTTGTAGAGTGTAATGTCCACCTTCTTGCCGTCTTGATCTTTGTGTAGCTTTAATCCAGTCTCACTTGGTGTACTCACAGGGTTACAATCTTTCATTTGAAACCTATCCAACACATCTCTCACATATTTCTTTTGAGAGATAAAGATCCCCGATGAAGATTGCACTACTTCAATGCCAAGGAAGTAATGCATTGGCCCAAGATCAGACATTTCGAATTCCACCATCATAGACTTCTTGAATTCTTCAAACATTGCACCATCATTCCCAGTATAAATCAGATCGTCAACATATAAGCAAACTAGAAGTAATTTCCCTCCATCTCCAACTTTAACAAATAAAGTGTGCTCATATGGACACTTCTGAAAATTTTCTTTCAGAAAATAAGCCTCGATACGACTATACCAAGCACGAGGCGCTTGTTTTAAACCGTAAAGGGACTTTTTTAATCTGTAAACCTTATGCTCATTACCAGATTTAATATAGCCAGGGGGTTGATCAACAAATACCTTCTCCTCCAATGTTCCGTGCAAGAAAGCAGATTTGACGTCGAGTTGGAAGATATGCCATGAATTTTGGGCTGCTAACGCAACTACAAGCCTGATTGTATCGTGTCTGGCCACTGGAGCAAACACTTCCTTATAATCAACGCCGTACTCTTGCTTGTATCCTTTAGCCACCAAACGAGCCTTGTACTTGTCGACCTCACCATTTTCTCTTAGTTTTGTTTTAAAGACCCACTTCACACCAATTGTCGTATGGCCTTCGGGAAGATCAGACAGCTCCCAAGTATTGTTTCTCTCTATGGCTTCAATTTCGTCATCCATTGCCTTTCTCCATTTTGATTCTTTCACTGCGCTTTCAAAATCTGTAGGATCACAATCTGAAAACAAAGCAAAGTAAGTGGACGCATCCTCTGCTTGATTAACTCCTGGCACATCATAGTCTGCCATCCAAGCAGGCCTTCTTCGAACACGTTGGGGACGCTGAACTGCCTCATTTTTTGTCCCTGAAATGGGTGAATTACCTTCCGGTTCAGCCACTATGACAATGCCTTCTATTGACGGAGTTGCTGGAACTACTTCTTCAGTTTCTTCTTCACCATTAGAAATAAATGGAGCAGCTGTTTGCTGCGAATTCCAATTCCAAGTCTGCTCTTCATCAAAAATAACATCTCTGCTACTCACAATCTTCTTCGTCACAGGATTGAATAACTTGTATGCTTTGGATGCTTCGCTTATGCCGAGAAAGACACACTTTTCACCATTATCATCCAGCTTCCTTCTTTTCTCATCTGGAACATGTGCGTATGCGATGCATCCGAAAATTCTGAAGTGATCAACAACTGGTCTCTGTCCACTCCAAGCCTCTTCTGGTGTCATGTTTTGAACAGGGAAAGTAGGACTTCTGTTCAAAAGATGACAACTCCATTGTACTGCTTCAGGCCAAAAACGTTTTGGAACTCTTCCTCTGGCCAACAAGCTCCTAACCATGTTTAGAATGGTTCGATTTTTCCTCTCCGATACACCATTTTGCTGCGGTGTATAAGGAACTGTGAGCTGTCTTCGGATGCCTCCTGCTTCACAATAGGTTTTGAATTCGTTAGAGCAATACTCTCCTCCACGATCAGTACGAAGAGTTTTAATGGTTCGCCCTGTTTGATTTTCAACCTGCGCCTTGAAGCTTTTAAATGCACTAAAAGCCTCTGATTTCTCCTGCAAAAAATAGACCCATGTTTTCCGAGAATGATCGTCAATGAAGGTAATAAAATATCTTTTACCCCCATTAGAGCATGGCGTTATCGGACCGCAAATGTCGGAATGAACAAGTTCAAGAATCTTCTTTGCTCTCCAGGATTTTCCTCGAGGGAATGAAACACGGTGTTGTTTGCCTATAACACACTCTTCACAAACTTGGGAAGGAATGCTAATATGAGGAATACCACTGACCATGTTTTTCTCTTGAAGAGTCTTTAACCCACCAAAATTTAAATGACCATAGCGAAAATGCCAAAGCCAGGAAGTGTCTTTCACATCAGCCATCAAACAGCGATGATCACTTTCAATACTCAATGGAAATAGCCTATTAGAACTCATACGAACCACAGCAACTATTCCTCTAGATGGATCATAAATCTCACAAGCACCCTTTTGAAAAGTTATTACATAACCCTTTTCTAAGAGTTGGCCAGCACTTAGGAGATTACTTTTCAACTCAGGAACGTAGAAAACATTTGAGATTGTTTCTACAGACCCATTCCTGTTTTTAATATTAATGTCACCCTTTCCCATAACATTAACCGTTGAACAATCACCAAAACGGACTTTGGAACGAAAGGCTTCATTTAAACAAGAAAAAAAATACTTACTTCCACACATATGGTTGCTACAGCCTGTATCCACGTACCAAACATCTGAAGTAGGTTCCGGACTGACTTGAACCGCCATCAACAAGGTTTCAGCTTCCTTCTCTTCTGCGAAGTTTGATTTCTCCCCCCTTTCTTTGTCATCAGGCAACTTAACATGACATTCAGAACGAAAATGACCATATTGATGACATCGAAAGCATTCTACCTCAGATTTATCAAAGTGCTTATTCTTTCCTCTTCCTTTTCCTTGAGTTTGATCATCACCAGCTTTGAAGTATCTCTCACCATCTTGATTACTTCGACTTCGACCACCTCTTCCTCTGCCTCTACCACCACCTCTACCTCTACCTCTTCCTCCAGAATTTGAGGAATGAATAAATGTAGAGGCCTTTAAAGCTTGCTCCTCCGGAGTGGATCTGCGATTCATCTTCTTCTCACGAACCAACAACGAGCTTTGAAGTTCATCAAGCGTAAGCGTATCGATGTCCTTAGATTCTTCGATTGAGCATACAACATAGTCAAACTTTGGTGTCAACGAACGCAGTATCTTCTCAACAATGGCCACGTCTTCCATCTTTTCTCCGAGAAATCGCATCTTGCTAGCTATTTCCATGGTCTTTGAACAATAGTCATCAATCGATTCGCCTTCCTTCATTTGCAGAATCTCGAAATATTTTCTCAAGGCCTGAAGCTGTGAACGCTTTACTTTGGAATTACCTTGATATTTTTTCTTCATGGAGTCCCAAATATCCTTGGAAGAATCTTTGATAAGAATCGTCTCTAGGATAGACCGATCAATCGCTTGGAACAAGTAATTCTTTGCCTTCAGATCTTTTAACTTCAATCCCTCCAACTCTGATTTTTGTGCATCCGTGACTGCCACACCAGCTGCTGGTGCTGCTACACCAGATTCAATCACCTGCCAGTACTCCTTTGATCTCAAGAAGTTCTCCATCAACATGCTCCAATGGTCATAGTGACCATCAAAGCGGGGGATAGCTGGTTGCACAAAATTGTCGTTGGCCATGGAAACTTTTATGCTGCTGCAACAAAAGTGAAGAGAATAAAAGGGCTGTTGTATATTTTTTACTCACTCACTTCTGGTAAAGATCTCACAAGTCACTCTATGTTTTCTGAACCAAGCTCAGATACCAGATGTGAACTAAAAAGGCAATAGGAACGAGAGAGATAGACTGGAAACTTATTATTCATTCATAACTCAAAAACCTAATATATAGGCAATTACAAAACAGAAAGGGCACTAAAATAGGAATGATAACAACCCATGATTTCCCTAATCCATTACTCCACTAACTCCTACAAAGTAGAAAACAAATAAACAAACTCCTAAGACTAGGTCAACTAAGAAACTAGAGCAGCTAACAAACTGCAATTTATTTCAACATTATTTTGGGGAAGAAGATGAAGTTTATCGAAAATTATGAGGTTGAGACCGTTGGCTGACCGGAAATTATATGGGAATAGAATGAAAGAGAGGAATAAGAGGGATAATATGGTCATTTACTTGGATGCCATTTAAACATTAGATTATGGATATATTCAATAATTCTACTTATAAATGATAAAAATAATACTCCCTCCGTCCCGGACTAAGGTTCTTGGTTTGATTTTACACGGAGATTAAGAAAAAGTAAATGTTGTGAGTATGAAAAAGTAGAGTTGGTTTTTGGGGAAACTAGTTCCTTCATATGTTATAAAAAATCCACTTTTTAACCCTTTAACCCTAAGCCTTAAACAGGGCCTAAACCGTAAAGCTTAAACCCTAAACCCTAAACTTTAACCCTTATAAAAACAGGACTTTTTATAACTTATAGAGAAACTAGTTTCCCCCAAAATTTTCTCAACCCCTAAACCTTAAACCCTAAACCTTAAACCTTAACTCCTATAAAAACAAGACTTTTTATAACTTATGGAGAAACTAGTTTCCCCCAAATTTTTCTCTCTCTCTCTCTCTCTCTCTTTTTTTTTACATCAATGGTTAATATAATTTGACAATTTTTACAATAAAATTAAAAATTGTTAATTTAACAATTGAGAAATGCAAACTTAGAATTAATTTTTAGATTTGTTTTTTTATTGTTGTTTTGTGCATAGTTAATTAAATACGGGATGGATGTAAAACGTTCAAAATAACGCTTGAGTTTAATACGAAATATTTTTCAAAGTAACGGTGAAAAATACAACATAGAAATACGGAAACTGTAAAATACTTATAAATGTAAGTACGAGTATAGTACAAATATTAATAAAATATATGGACGTAAAAATATGTTACATTTTATGTAGATAAATTAATATTTTTAAGAAATTTTAGTGTTAAATACATATATATATTCACTTTCACAAATACTCTCCCTCCGTCTCTAGTTAGTGTGGACCAAATTTTTGGCCACACAAATTAAGAAAAAATAAGAGAGATAAATAATGGAAGGAGGTGTTTGTGCAGTATGAAAAAATAAATAAGAGAGAGGATGAGTGGGAGGAATAGTAATTTGATTGGTGTTTGTGAGTGTAAAAGTAAAGTAGGAGAGAGAATGAGTGGGAAGAAAGATTATTTGCTATTTTGGGGTAGTCCACACTAACCTGAGACGGACCAAAAAGGGAAGAAGTTCACACTAACCTGAGACGGAGGGAGTATATATTTTTTTAACATATACTCCCTCCGTCCCACCTCACTTGAGACCTAAGAGGTGGGCACGATAACTAAGCAAAAAGAATAAACTACGAAAATGTATGGTAGAAAATGAGGAGAGAGAATGCGTGTGATTAAAAGTAGGTTAGTCGAATAAATTGTGTGGTGGAAAATGAAGAGAGAGAATGAGTGTGTGTGGTAGATTGAATATAAAATTATAAAATGATGACCATTTTGGGGAGTCTCAAGTGAAGTGGGACGGCTAAAAATGGAAATAAGTCTCAAGTGAGGTGGGACGGAGGGAGTATTTCTTAAAAATTAATATTATAAATTAAATATTATTATATATTAATTTTTAGAATATTAATATTATGAATTAAATATTTTAAATGATAAAATTGTTTTAATAATTTGTATAAGATGAGTTTAATAGGGGGAGTATAATACGTTTAACGTGTTTTACGTGTATTATACGGTTTGACTCAAAAGTACAAGTATTTTTAATTAAGTTTTGTTAATGTATGGAAAACAAAAGTTTTTTTCAATTATTCGTGTGTACGTGTATTATACGCGTATAAAACGGAGAAAAACTAACTATGGTTTTGTGTTGTTATGTTGTTGAATAAATTGTCTTTCTTCTCGTTTTATTACTATGCTTTCTCCCATTTGTTGGACTGTTTGTTTTTTCCACTTTATTGGGAACGTTTGTCTTTTCCCCATTGTTGAGAATCCTTGCCTTCTCTCTGATGTGAGAGTCTTAGAATGATATTAATATTTTCTCTTGGTTCAATGTTTAAGATGTTTAGTTACGCATTTATTGCCGACTCAAATGTATCACTTTGTCGTGTTTTCAAAGCCAAATTCTTATCGTGCAGTACTAAAAACCTATATTGAGTTGTGTCCAAAATTTGTTTAGATAAGCGTTTAGCATCACAAGCTATAGTTCCAAGGATACTCATTGGAGAATTGGTTCAGGTTTGGTCATCACTACTCGAGATGTGTTAGGCTTTGTATGTGTAGATCAATTGCAATCATTATATTTTGGATGAGCTTTTGACAATGTTGAATCGTCGTCTTATTAAATTTTATTAATGCAATTATGTGTTGTTTGCATTTAAAAAAAAATGGCAAAAATTATTTTGACATAAAAGTTAACTTCTCTCTAACTTCTCTCTCTCTCTCTCTCTCTCTCTCTCTCTCTCTCTCTCTCTCTCTCTCTCTCTCTCTCTCTCTCTAAAACTTTTCTCCATCAATCGAAGACTTCCATCTTCTTCATTTGTCAAACTTCAATAACAAAATTCTTTAAAATCTCAATTTATTAACATTACAAGCAATTGAGTTGTTGCTTACATTTATTTTTTGATTTGTTTTATACTCCCTATGTCTCAGAGTATATGTCCAGATTTCTTTTTTAGTCTGTCCCAAAGTATATGTCCACTTTCTAAAATGACAAAGAATCTTTACTATTCCTGACACTAATTCTCCCTCCTACTTACTTTTATACTCACAACACCAATCAACTTACTATTTCCTCCCACTCATTTTCTCTCCTACTTTACTTTTATACTCGCAACACTTACATCACTTCCACCATTTCTTAATATCCGTGCAAATGAGAGGGTGGACGTATACTCTGGGATGGAGGGAGTAATAAATTTCTCTCCTTGGTTGTTTGATTTCTCTCATTCGTTGAGAGAATATGTATGATTGTTTGTGTAGCAACTGCGACGGATCTCGCATTATCTCACACTGAAGAGGATGCCATAGTTCTTTTTGCACAAAGATAGCGATTCCTCGTCAACCCGGATTCTCTAGTATATCAAATATTCAACTTGAATGTTAAAGTGCGAAAAGGAAGGATAAACAACATACAATAATGGAATGATAAATTGATGTGACTGTTGGATATTATGCCCTAGGCCCTTGAGAAAGGCATATGCGTTATATCATAGCTTCGTTGTTATAGAGATAACAAACCCGATTATTATATCTTTTGCATGTTTATTATAATGATCATTGTCCCTAGCACTTATAAAGGCCTAGCATGAGTTTAATGGATAATCATATGATGATTATAGCGCATAGGATACGGATCAAACTTGTGGGTACATGTTGGAGAACAAGTACTGGATAGACCCGTTATGAGATTTATGTCATGGTCAAATGTCATAATTAAATGTCATAATAGTTATATCATTTATCCTTATACCTGAGATTATCATAGTCTTCCACATGATGAATATTATGTTTGACGTACTCAAACGCTACCCCTAACCGGGTGGTTCTAAAAGATACGATTGGCATAATCAGATTCTTGTAGGGAAGAATGATAAGTCAAGATGGGATTTGTCTCTCTCTCAAGAGAGATATCTGCTTGGCCACTCGATGAGTGAGATTGATAAAAGCGTACGGCCGTACCCAAATGAATTGAAGAGTTCAATGTTATTTGCTCATATCAATCTACTCAAGATCGAGAAAGCATTGGACAATATAAGTTGACGTGGACCATGACTTATGTCTAATATGATATCGCGTGACAAAGGGATTGTGATATGTTCTATAAGGTTACTTTGGGATTTCAAAGTCGGAAGAAAGCATAATCGCAGAAAGAATCTTACAGCAACGGTGACCGGCTATACTAATTGGGTAGTCATAATGGCTTGCTAGAGTCCGCTTATGACTTACGGGTTCTGACTTGTTCGGACTCGTTGCCAACATAGTATAATCCTATTGGGACACACACAGTAGAACGGATTGGAAAAAGGCGGAAAAACAGGGAATTTTATTTTTGGAACCGTACGGCTCTATTCATGGCGTACGGCTCTGGTGGAGCCGTACGGCCACCATCCCCGTAACAGTTCAGTTTTCTGGACAGAATAGGAATCCCGATCCCAAACGGAATTAGGTCAAACCCTTATATATGATATACAGCCGGGTTTGACAGCCTTTAATGGTGATTTTGGAAATCACAAACAATTGTTTTAGAAACAATAAATTATAGAGAGGTATGATTATTTACTTTGATATTCATGATCATCAAAATACAATAATCAATGAAGCAAGATAATTCCGACGAAGAAATCATTTTTTCATCAAGCATTGGGTCTAGAAATCCAGATCAAGAAGGTGTTCTTGATATCCGTTCGACGTGTGGATACCGATGGAGGGTGTTTCCTTTAGCACCTTAAAGTACGTGTTCATGGATGCGATCTTCAAGGGTTAGTTTCTTTCATCTTGTATTTAATTTAATTAACATGCACGGATCCGGGCTCTTGGGTGTTTGATTTATATGTTTAATTCTGTTGCGCATGATGCTTCAAAACCCAACAGTGGTATCAGAGCCCCGTTCGTTGTTGATTATTTTAGTATATCATGTTGAAATTGTTTAATTTGATTATAAATATCTACATAATAATAAGATGAATGTGTGATTTGAGTTTTATATACGAGATATAAAATCTATGAGCATGTTTATATGGGGATTATGTGATTGTAATATTAATTGGATTCATATGTATAATCGCATGCTTAGATTATCATGTTATAATTGGATTATATTTATTAATGATCTTGATCTAATTCGTATGAGGAATAAATTGGTTATTGATTATGTGAATTAGATGGGTTAAAATTCGTAATATGTATTTTCGTGTTTTCTGTAATCTGATTATGTATGAACACGATAATGGGATTGATCGAATCTCTGAAAATCTTGAAATCTGAGGAAACTGATGATTACCACCGTACGGTGGCATGGAAGGCGTACGCCTCCATGCCAGCCGTACGGCTGCTATTGTTTTCTCTGGACTGTTTTGTTTTCTGGATTTTCTGATTGTCTTGTAAATCGTTTACATAATTCGAATCAGGAACTGAATCTGGTTTCAGACGGCTGGTTTTCGAAACCGTGTTTCCTGAAATATGATTTAATCCAGAAAAGTATTGCAGAAATCAGAGTTCTGAAGAGTTCAGAATTGCTAAAGTCTATGACATTGATGAGACAATGAATGATCTTGAAATAAGTTATTTTTCTAAACGGAATTGTGGATGCCTTTTGGCTTAGTATCGGCCGTATACAAAATTACTTGGTTTCTTGATTTTAGTACGGGATTGTGGATGCCTTTTGGCTTAGTTTCGACCGTACGTTTTGTGCTCTCAATATATAGATATTCTGCAGAAACAAAAGTTTTAGAGTTTAACCCTATGAGCAAAGTACAAATTGTTTGCAAGAGAAGAAAACTAAATTTGGATTAATTTATTGCATGGACCAATGGCAGGCTTACGCCTTGTTTCTGGGAATGCGGATGAAATATCAAATCTGTAAATCGTTTACAGATAATTTAGATTCCGTCCCCATAAAGTTGCTTCATAATTAAATCACAAGATTTTGCTACAGCTAATTAATTTGATTAGTTAACATACATTATGCAAAGACTATATTATATTTTGTTTGACATAATTAAATATATGATGCATATATCTAAGCAAATGAACCTTCATAAAAACTTAAGTCAAGTGCCAATCCATTATTAAAACACTTGTGAGTACACCGAGTAGTTTTATGTGGGCTCTGCCAAAGCGAGGTGCATTAATTCTATCAGTGTATGAGCAAGATGAGTGAATGAGAGTTTCCTATACGTTTAACGTGGTTTGACTTAATTAGGCTATCAAAAAACAAAGTTTTGGGCCTAAGGCACAAGATGAGATTAAAACATGTTTGACATAAGATGTCTAACAAATCTCATAAAGGATCTAAGAGTCATATATGATATGACTGACAATGAGTTGTCTACCTAATTAATTTAATTTTAAGCAGTATCGCCAAAGCGGACTTGAAATTGAATTAAAGTTGGATCTTAGCCCACTTAAATTATATTATACAATTGTTGTATTTGAAGGTGTATAATTTAGTGGGAGTATTTATGAAATACATTATATGTCTCTAAATGATAATGGTATGAAATATATGTGTATATTTATTTGCATATTTTGTAGAATGTTTTAAACTTTAATCATGTTTAATTTCTGCAATTGACCCCACTTAAAGAGAATAAGATTAACTTCCTTGACGTAGTCATGAGCTTAAGAATTGTTCTAAAGCAAGAACGGAAGTTATGAATTCTTAATAAATCCTATTACTAAGAAACCTTATGCCTTAAGGGTGGACAAAGACATTGATTAGAAACATGTGGATGATTTTATAGATGTCAGCTGTCCTACTACTTGAGTCTACATCCTGACATCCTGAGTTGACATCCTGAAATTACATCTTACATGTTGACTCTACATGTTGACTTGAGTCAACATGTTGACATGTTGACTTTACATGTTGACTTTTTACATGTTGACTTTACATCCTGACGTGACAACCTGAGCCGACAACTTGAACACAGTTAACAGATCCTATTTTTTAGCTTAAATCCATCAGCCTGTTCCAGCATCCTACATCCTGACATTAAACATCTTGGTTATACGCTCATTTTTGCAGGTAAAGTTATCTCCTATTTTTCAGGTAACAGGTGCGCCGATAATGGAACACAAACTTTAGAGAACGTGACTTACATTGACTCAGTCAAGTGAAACAAGAACGTGTTTGAGAAGGACTCTCAGCAACGGAATTGGATAGACTTGCAACAAACTTCCCGAGATCTTAGGCCATGAGGATTAGTTTACGCCAATTCTTCTTAGTTTAAATAGCTAACACGATTTATGTAATGCACACAACACACTTTACACTCACGTCTCATACTCTCTTTCTCTCTGTATTCTCCAGTCATTCATTGTACCTCCATAAAAGCTTAATAAAATCCATCATTCGAGGTTTTATGCCGGCGAACAAGTTGTTCAAGGGCTTTCCTCGTTAAATACTTTGTTCATACATCTTGAATTTCAAAGTTCTTTATTCCATTGTAACCTACTACTTTATATTTGTCCAATAGTCGAAAATTGGCCAAAACACATGTGATGAATGAAATGTATATTAATAAGTTCTCGTGTTTTGAACATGGAGAGACATATTAATTACCTTAGTTGGCTTGGTTATCAAGTTAGTTTAGAACTAACAAATGGATTTGATATTAATTCATAAGCGAAATTTGATGTTTAAAATGCTATGTCTTAATATCAAATGAAAACCTTCTCAAACTCTAAAGGTTAATAGGGACAATGATCACATATGAATAATGAATCCCAATCATCTTCCAAAGGTTATTGTCATTATTTTATCTTTGGTGTTAATTTTTTTTTTTTTAAATGACATACTACACCACTTTCTTTATCTATAACAATTTGATTTGTATTTGATCTACGGGTTTAGTACTTGTGCTGTTGTGAGGACTTTGTTGGAGAATATGAATTTTTCGGATTCTAAATTTGTATTGAGATTTTTGTCCCTTGCGTGTAAGTAGCAATGCAGGTTTCGACATGTCGCAGCGGGTGCATTACTCATCAATGCCATTATTCCACTCCTCCACTTGACTTTAACGTGTTCCTAATTAGACTTGAGTAGCAATGAGGATTGATTGGTAATCTCTCACATACTATAACTAAGAAAGAAAATTCATGTTTCTTTGATGATTAGTACTAATTAAGTTCAACCTGACTTATTCACATTTTAGAAACTTCAACCCGTTTAATGATTTTAATTGTTTGTGACTGTAAAGCTCGAGATGATTTTCTTTTCTATAAATGTTCCTTACATCAGTAACCAAATATTGAATTTTTAGATAGTTTCAAATCTGTCGACTCCATTAGGTACCCGGAGGAGAAAAATGTTAGTGTCATACTAATAATGCAGTTGTCCTCTGAACAACTATCACAATGAGGTTCGTGTTAATAACACGTACAATGCCTCTCAATTTTCGATCAATGAAAAAATTCCACAAGTTGCAGATTTTCATAAGAGTTATTAGAAGATATAATTTACTATCTATGTGATTTACATTAAACGTTGAAGAAAAATCTTCCAGCGTGGTACTGCATTTATTCTTGCCAAATCAAATATAATCTTATTTTTGACAAAAAAGAAGAAGGAAGCATTAAAAGGGAGGCCTTTCTTACCTTTTGTTCCAATATCCCTACCCTCTGTTTAATTGTTGAACAAGATCTTCAACTATCAAATGACTGATTTATAACATTGGCCCATCTATGTGAGATGAATGAGGTATTTATTTCAAATTATTTTCATTAACTAAATATTCCAACTTAATAGGCAGTTTTTTTTTTGGACATTTGGCACTGTTGCTGCTATATAGAGTCTAAAGGAGATTGGTGTTACGGCCCATGCAATGAATGTATCCGCAAAATGCTTCCAGTGACTGGTGGTGTTTATTGTATCAAATGACATTGAGGCTTCTGTAGCAAATTGGAGGTATAAAGTGCAGATAAGGGTAGTCGATGGTACTGGGAATGCAGCGCTCATATTATGGGATAAGGATGTACAACATTTGATTGGAGTTACTGCAGTGGAGATGGTGACTAATCATGGAGTTAAGGTAATTTCATGTTTGTGGATTTATGTAGATATGGAAAAGAAAAATACCATTAACTTTTCCATTTTCATACTTATCTCTCACACAACACTAATTATTCCTTTCTTTATTTTTGTTAGTCTTTTAGCACCTGAGATTTGTAATTTCGTAAGTCTTGAAGCTCTTTTGAAGATCAAAATCAAAACTGTTGGAGGACCTATCATCGCTTTCTCAGTGAAGAAAATGACAATTGATGTTGAAGTTGTTGAGAAATTTTTCAAAGTGGAAGAAAATATGAAAAAGTGAAGGTGATTATCACTCCAATCCTACCTCCAAATCTAAAGGCAGTTAATCCTTCGGTTGTTTTAAGTTATAAACGTTCTTTGAGTGACGAGTTTTTAAATGAAATGCTTGGGATGAAGATACATAAAACGCTTGATGGGGCAAAAAGTAGAGCATTCTCTTTGTATTCAGTTGTGTTCTTTATGTGTTGATGTTTTTTTATGGAATTATCTAGGTTTTTCTATTTCCATGTCAACTAGGTCGTATTGTCAAGAGTAGAGTAGTAGTGATGTTGGTAATTTGTTCGTATTTCCTATTATGTACTTTGTTGTTGTCGTAGTCCTCTCAGTTTTGTGTCTTCAGTAATTCAACAAAATATTGGCCCATGCATCGCACGGGTGGTTCACTAGTTCTCTATAGTGATATGTAAACTTCCTCCTTTCTCTCTCACAATTGTTACAAATATTACATTATTTTTGTTGATAATCACTCCAACTATATTTGGTTTTATCCACTCAAACACAAAAATGATGCTCTCTCAGTTTTCTCTCACTTTAAACCATTGGTTGAAATATTTTCTGGCCGCTCCATCAAAACCATATATAGTGATAATGGTGGAGAATGTCATGATCTTCGACCCCTTCTTGCATCGATCCCATGGCATCAAACATCTCACCTCTTCTCCTCACACACCCGAACACAATGATTACTCTCAGGGCCGGCCCTGAGGTAAGACGGGTGAGGCGGTCGCCTAGGGCCCCCAAAATTTTACTCGATTTTAGGGCCCCAATTTTATGTTTTTAATCTATATATAAATATTTTGACATATTTTACAATGTATCATTCAGCGTTGGTGGTTGGTGCGCAGCAAAAACCCCTTTTCCGTCACTTACCCAGGTTTGAATCCCAGCCACATCATTTATACTTTTTTTTTTTCCAGTGTACACTTTTTCTCTCTACCTGCATATTTTTTTCTGGTTTGGGGTTGGGCTTTTTAACATTCTTCCAAACATAGTTAATTGGGCTTTCCTATTACTCTCATAGCTTGGGCTTTTCTCCTATTTTTAATTAACAAGTTTGATTTGTTCAAAACTCAATTAATAAATTGTTTGTAACCTTTACTTCAACATTATTGCAATTTTTTTTTCCAATTATTTGCATTTATTAACTAAACTAAATTTTAGTGGAATATTTATTTACATTCTTTAAAATTTATCAAATTATTTCCAATATCTTTATTGCAATCATCTCAACCCAATAAGTACGAAACTCATTCGTTGAATTTGTTTAAGTCCAAAACTCAATAATTTTATTAATAAATTTGCCCAATTCTCTTATTAGTCTACCATTCAATTTTGTATCCAACTGCTCATAATTGTTAAAACCTAAAGAAAGCTAAAAATAAACACTAAAACTGAAAACAAAGACAAAAAGTCAAAGAAATAAGTAGCAATTCGAGAATACAATCGTATGGTTGCCTGAAATTTAAAGCCCCCAACAAAATATTCGCCTAGGGCCCCAATTTCTACAAGACCGGCCCTGATTACTCTAAACGTCACCATCGTTACATTATGGAAAATGGCCTCTCCCTTCTCACCCGCTCCTCCATGCCTCTCAAACATTAGTCACGTTCCTTATTCACCGCATGTTACCTTACAAACAAATTGCCTACTCCTACTCTTCGCCTTCACTCTCCCTACTTTATCCTTCACAAACACCATCCAATCCACCTCAAATTATGTAGTTTTAGCTGTCTTTGTTACCATAGCTTCGCTCGTATACCTCTAATAAACTTGACCCAAAGTGCAAACTACTGCCTAGATCCACTTACCCATAAACTTTACGCTTCTCTCCATGTCAAATTCGTTGAACATCAATTTCCTTTTGCTTCCTCAAATCTATCTTCCTCGCTGTAAGTACCCCAATATGGGTTACAACCCTCCTACAAGACTAAAAACCTAAGTTCAGGGGTGTTCCGGGAATTATCTAGGCCAACTAGGTAGTTTAGGTCCATTTTAGGAATTTCCAGACCTATTTAGGACCCTGCTGGAAGCCTTAAGAGCTAAGTTTCTCGAAGACAGCTAGCAGATAAAGTTCCAGAAAATTCCAGTTACTCGCCAACACCAGCCGAACGGATGGTTTGGGTAAATAAAGAAACCATCCGTACGGATAGTTTTGGTACCCCAGGTTCCTACAAATAAGGCCCTCGCCTGGTCATTTAAGCACAACAAGAAGAGCGATTAGAAAGGAAACTCTATCGAGATTACAGTCCAGAATCACTCCCTGAACACACTAAAGGATTAGATTGGCCTAACCACAATATGTACAGCCACCTTCTCCCCCTAAGTTCATTTTATATTGTTGTATTTGTTGGGATCTTGGACTTGATCTTACTTTTTTACTTTCTTATCACTCTTGTTCATTACTAGCTTTAAAATGTGATCATCTTATATTAGTCCCTTGGACCCAAATCATGAAGTGATTCCATGGTGCCCTCACATTCAATGTGTGATCATGGGTTAAAACCAAAGGATGATCATGATTTGTTACATTAATGTCATTATTATTGCTTTATTATGCCATTTCCATGGTTAAAGTTCCAATCTTTATGGTTAAAAGTTCAAGTTTCATGTGAAAGCTTCAATCTTTGATGATTACAATCATTCTTGGATGATAAAGTTCCAATATTTATTCATCCAAGTCTTGGTTTTGTTCCAATAAAGCTTTGATTTTTGAAGATGAGTGATGTCCAAGCTCACTTGGGTGATAAAGTTGTCATCTTTAGTCAATCAAGTGTAAGCTTCATAATAAAGATCGAATCTTTCTTTCTTTTTCTTTTCTTTCTCCCATGATTGCTCAAACCCTAACCAAACCCTTTTTTTGGTTAATATAAATATGTATTTGATGCATATGAATGATTTGTTTCAAATTTTGTCCTTTATTTCTTCCATTTTGAACAGTTTCTGATACTGTCTAGGTTCAACATAATTTCATGTTTCTGTCCGAGTCTAGGAAGTTCTAGTTGAAGAAACTGTTGGAATTCCAAGTATGCATAAGAATCCGTACGGATACTTCTTCCACCTAGAAGTATCTTCCGCACGGATGGTTCTTCCTTATGCCAAAATGATCTCAGTTTGTAGGTTTACAGTTTTTGTACAGTCCCAACCTAACTTAAAATCAGTTTCTGCACAGCTTAATAACAGTCCGTTTATCCATTCTTTTAAAAACCACACATACACACATAAATTTGATTTTCAACAAAGGTAGGAAGACTCGATTTTACGAGGCGTTCTTGGGTGATCCTTCCATGTTCTTCCCAAGACGTAACCTGACCTCCGAACATAAAGATCTCATTTTAAAGACCTTTTCATATGTTGGGTCTAAAATTAACAATGTGGTGACTCCTAAGTTTCAAAGTCCAATCTCGGTCATGTTTGATTCGGATTTTGAGTTCGAGATGACCCGATGTTTATATCTCTCTCACGACTCGGTTTTCCCGGTATCTTACACTCGCCCACTTCGACAACTGATGATTGGTTCACCCTTACTCTCCCTTTTCTCCCTGCCACATCTCCCAACACTACACCTCAGCCGGCACCCTTACCCACACCCAAAACCCGCCTGCTACTCTAATAAACAATACCCCAGCCAAAACCCCTCTCCTTTCCGAACCCACTCCAACTGAGTCCGTTCTTGTCAGTTCCTTATCTGCCTCATCTGCACCTCCCATCCCACCTCCTCCACCCTCTGAACTCGTAACGCCCTCAAAAAAAATCTGAAACATATAAATAAACTTAATCTACATGCCTCCTTATAACAACCTTCGGACGAACCTACTACCATAGCTCAAGCCCTCAAAAGTCTACTAGGCGTGCCACCATGCAAACATAATTTGATGCTTTTATCTACAATAATACTCGGGATCTTGTTCCTCCTTCTCCTTATCAAAATCTTGTTGGATGCAAATGAGTCTTTCTTACTAAGTAGAATCTCGATGGTTCAGTTGACCATCACAAATCTCGTCTTGTTACCAAGGCTTTCATCAACGTACTATCATTGATTACTCTAAAACTTTCCATCCTGTCGTCAAATCTACAAGTGTACGCACCATCTTTACTCTTGCCATTAACAATGGTTTCCTCCAAGGTTCTCTCACGAAGGATGTGTTTATGGCTCAATCTCCCAGTTTTGCTTCCCCTTCTCATCCCTCTTACGTATGTAAACTACGCAAATCTCTTTATGGACTCAAACAAACCCCATGGGCTTGGTACAATGAGTTTGTTCCTATCTTCTCCATCATGGGTTCAAAAATTGTGTCTCTGATTCATACCTCTTCACCTTCCATCATTCTATTGGTATCGTATATCTTCCCGTTTATGTAGATATCACCATTACCGATTAGAATAGTGATCTTCTCAATTCGTTCATTTCTCAGTTTTCATCACATTTCTCTCTTAAGGACCTTGATTCACTTTCTTACTTTCTTGGATCCGGAGTCCTTTGCCATCCAAATGGTATTCTTTTTAGCCAGCAAAAATATATTACGATCTTCTCATTCTCTCTCACATGACTGATGCTAAACCGGTTTCCACTCCCATGGTTGTACAACCCCTTTATCTGTCAACTGGGACATTCCTCTAGCCAATCCCTCAAAGTATCGAACCCTTGTGGAAAGCATGCAAGATCTTTCATTAACGCAGATGGACATCTCCTTTGTTGTTAACCTTCCTTCCTAATACATGCACAAACCGACATAGGACCATTGGATAGCTCTCAAACGTCTTCTTCGTTATTTAGCTGGAACATTGTCCTATTATTTAGATCATATTCCTAGTTAGGATTTTATTAGTTGTGCGTCAAGTAAACTCTTGTATATATACTCATACTATATACAATAATAATATCAAGAATGCTTTTGCACAAATTATTCTTTTACTCCATTTGTCACGGACTAAGGTTCTTAGTTTACTTTACACAGAGATTAAGAAAAAAAATGTAGTGAGTATGAACAGTTAAGTAAAAGAAAGTAGGAGAGAGAAAGTGGATAGAAATTTTTTGTTGTGAGAATGACAAGTGAGTCTCATTGTCCATTTTAAGTAATAAAGCAATTAAAAAGCCTAGTTTGAGACAAACCAAAAAGAGGTAATTTGCATATTGGTAACCTGAGTTTGTCAAAAGTTAGCAATCCCGAAGCTAAAAGTTCAATTTTGCAAATTGGTTACCTAAGTTTGTCAATTTTTTGAAATGTGGTGAATAAATTAACTTTTCGTTATTTTTTTGTCAAACTTAAACACGTGTGCAACGCACATGACTTTTTGAAAGGCAATCTTGTCAATTTTCGGACCTAAACACATTTGAAATGTGGTGATTGAGTTACACACCTCCGAAAATTAACTGGATTGCCCTTTTCAAAAGTCATGTGCGTTTCACATGTGTTTGAGTCTATCAAAAAAATAATGAAAATTTAGTTTATTCATCACATTGCAAAAAAATGACAAACTTAGGTAACTGATTTGCAAAATTGAACTTTTAGGTTGAGGATTGCAAACTTTGGACAAACTCAGGTTACCAATCTGCAAATTACTCAACCAAAAAGGAAAGTAAGAACTTTAGCATGGGACGGAGGGAATATTATTAGGCAAAAACTTGTATGAGAACACTATGACCCGTCTCATAGTAGAGACGGGTCATTTTTGATCCATGACCCGCGGGCATTTTTTTTTTGTTTATTTTTTAGTTTTTATATATTTTTTTCGTGTTTTTTCGCAAAAGTAATAGTTACTGTAACTAAATGTAACAAACGTGTTACTTATATGTAACAGTTTGAATACATAAAAGTAATACATATATACAGAAAAGTAACAGTGTTTTTTTTGCTTTTTTTCATTTGCGAAAAGTAATACTTATTATAACTAAAATGTAACGAACGTGTTACTTATATATAACAATGTTTATACATAATTGTAACCCATATGTATTAAAGAGTAATAATTCAACCCTTAACAGTTTAGAACTAAAAACACTTGTGTTGGTAACAGTGTAAAAATAAAAAGTAACAATTTTATAAATGAATGTTATATTTTAATTGTATAATAACATTGTAAAACAGTTACATTTACTTGTATAATAGTATATCCATATGTTTTCAAATAATAAGTTACAATGAGTTCAATTTATCATGATACATGTAAAAGTATTACATTATCTATAGAAATCTGTTACAATTTCATCTACTAAAGTGTTACATTTACTTGTAGAAAGAATTACATTCATGTATATAAGTTGTTGTTTTCTTTCAAAAAATAAAATAAAAATATTCAAAAAAAAAAAATATTGAAAAACACTTTTATATTTCAGTATAACGATAATTACATTTAGTTATTGTTAGTGTTACACGTATTTATAGTTAGTATTACAGTTGAAAGATGAGTAAAATGAGTTATTTTTTTTTTTGTAAAACTGGTGTTACGTTTACTTATAAACAATGTTACTTTATAAGTAAAACATTTGTTACATTTATTTATACTAAGCATTACTTTTGGCAAACGAAAAAAACTGTCAAAAAATATATATAAAAACTAAAAAAAAAAACACCCAAAAAAAAACAATTTTTTTCTGGAAAAAAAAAAAAATTAATTTGGTCAATCTGATAAGACGGATCCTATGCTTCGCGGAGAATGTTGCATTTATACTAAGCATTACTTATGCTTAGTATAAATAATGCTTAGTATAAAAAAACTGTCAAAAAATATACTTTTAGTGAAGCATAAGTTGGGATCCTATGCTTCGCGGAGAATGTTGCACACGGGTCATTGGTTGACCCGTCTCTTCTATAAGACGGATCTAAATGTTCTCACAAGAGACCACTTCTCATATTATTATCTCATACTTGATACTTCCCACCCTCAAGTTCCGCTGGGAAGTATGAGCCGGAGGGAGTATTATTATTCCATACCTCCCACTCAAGTTCCGCTGGGAAGTATGAGCCGGAGGGAGTATTATTATTCCATACCTCCCACTCAAGTTCCGCTGGGAAGTATGAGCCGGAGGGAGTATTATTATTCCATACCTCCCACCCTCAAGTTCCGCTGTAGCCGTTATTGGGGTAGTATTGCAATCTCTCCACTTAAAATAAACAGGCGCCAATTAACTTGGTCAATCTGATTTTTCGAGTAAACTACCAAAATAACCCGCGTACTAACGAAACAACCAATCTAACCTGCGTACTATATACAAAATAATAGAAATAACCAAAATTGTTTGAAATATTAATGAAAGTTAATGAGCGTTAAATTTTTAACGAATGCTACTATCAAAATTTCCAAATTGCCCCATAACATAACAAAATCATAACTTACTTAACTAAATGCTAAAATGACCCAATTACCCCTAATCTATTATGAAAACACATTAAACTTGATTTATTTTTTTCAATTGTTCTTCTACCCTTCTCCGCCCTCACTCATTCCTAATCCCTCGACATCACATGAGGCCGATTATTCTTCCCCGTCGTCCTCTCTCTCCTCCCCGTTCCTCTCTCCACCACCTCCCCTCTCCTCTGTACGTTCCTCCTAAACCTCCTACTCGGCGCCTTCATCTATCTTCAATAATCGGTTAACAAACACATGTCCCTCACTTTCGCCATTGACCACTGGTTCTTCCCTTTGCGGCAACTCCTCTAGGTTTGCTTCGTATCCTCCTTCTATTATCTATCTTCATCGTTAATTCCAAATCTGATGGCTTAATTGAGGAATTTAGGGTTCCAATTTGCTGAAAATGGCAGTGAAACTTACTAACCCGAATTTATTTACAGCTGGGTTTGAGCACGAGATTGTATGAAAACTAGAGGAATCGAACGGGAATAGACCTAGAACTGAAGTAGCAGTTTCAGGTTGTGAAGATTCAAGAGAGAAATCAAAGAACCCAGCAAGAAACTTCATCAATTTGGGCAAAAAAAAAACATCAGATTCGAAGTTTTGTAGCTATACAGAATAGTAGGCTAAAATGGAAGAAAATACATGGAAAACCCAGGTATTGATCGAGCAAGAACAAAGATTAAAATCAAGCCTAAAGTTGATCGGAAATTATAGAGGTGTGTGGTCGGAAATTGTGGAGGTGGCCGGAAATGGAGGTGTGTGTGTTTTGGATTTCAAAATGGTAAACTGGAAGAGAGACGAATATTTGTTGCGTTGATGTATTTGTTTGGGGTGTGTTAAGGGAGTTATGATTTTGTTAGGTTATGGGAGCAATTTGAAAATTATAATAGTAACATTCGTTAGAAATTTAACTCTCATTAACTTTCGTTAACATTTTAAACAATTTTGGTTATTTCTATTATTTTATATATAGTACGCATGTTAGATTCGTTGTTTCGTTATTACGCAGGTAAATATGAAATAGCTGGTTAGTACGCGGGTCAGTTTGGTAGTTTACTCATCTATCTGATGTCATGCTTACCACAAACATAAGTGCAATCAGGTAGACAATGTAATTCTTTTTTAAAAAAGGTGCTCTTAAATTACATGCATTTCTCTATTTTTCCATCCTCTATTACAAAATCAAAATCAAAGCAGAGAATGGATATTCCAATTCGGATTATTAATAAATGATGCAATCATGTTCATTAAACTCTCAGCTTTCTTGCAAGTTGGCTTAAACAAGTGAAAAACATGTTCTTCATCTTCAGTCTCCAAAATTTCAACAATCCCTTTCCAGTCACTGTTCTTCAATGTCTGAAAATAAAACCAACCCCTTTTTCTCAAGAAATCTTTGCTAGCCGTACACACCAACACCTTCCCGCACCCAATCTTAGCCAACAAACTCGGATCTGCAGCCGGGTTTGCTCGCGGGTCATTGAACCCACTTGTATCTGGGCATATAAAATCCCACAGTTTATCGGGTTTTCCGTTTCCAAAAAACGGGTGAACCAGAACCATTCCTATAATGTTTACACCCGACCCGAGTCCTTCGGTACCAACTCGGACCGCGATGTTATGGCAGATGTTTGCTCCGGCGCTATCACCCGCCAAAAAGACCCGGCCCAGATCCACGTGTTGATTGATCCACGGATCGGGTTGTTGAGCCACCCATTTCAGAACTGTCCAGGAATCTTCATAACAAGCCGGGATCGGGTGTTCCGGCGCCAGCCTGTACTCGATTGAGACGGCGACGACGTTAGCCGCCGACACAAGGGAGTTGAGGTATTTATGGTAGAAAGTGGAGAAGGCGGACTCGATGGAGAAAGCTCCGCCGTGGATGTAGATGAGGAGGGGGAATTTGTGGTTGCCGGTGGCGGATTTGGGGAGGTAGAGACGGGCGGAGACTTTAGGTTCGATTGAAACGACGACGTCTTTGGATTGAACGCCGGTGGTGGAATCGGTTGAGGGGAGGATAAAAGGTGCACCCAAGAATCTCTCGGTGTGGCCATCTTCATAGACGCGGAATAGAGGATGGAAATCATGTGCCACCGCCGTTGCGCTTCGATCCATGGGAGAGAGAGAGGAGAGACCGAGATAGATTGGGGATGAGTTAGGTGGAGTGTGTGGTACAAGTCCAAGTAAAGAGCAGTGGGCAACATTGGCATTGGGGGTTGTTATACACACCCATAAAATTAATTAATACACCCATATTCAGCTTGAAATTTTAAGGAAAAACTGCAAATATAGTACCTGAACAATTGGGGTTATTTTGGATTTGGTACTTGAACTCTCAATTTTTGCACCCGTCATACCCAAACTCTATTTTTACTGTATCCATCATACCTACCACTAACGACATCCATTTTTCTCAGTTAAGTCATCATGTGACCAAACACGTGATCAAATATGCAGGGGTAAAATAGGAAGACAAATGTGACGAAGGTTATAAGGCGGTTAAATTGATTAGAGGGGTATCAATTTCCCCAAATCAAAACAAAATTAGGTCTGCGCTTAATGGGCGATTTATCAACAACGACATTGCGATTCTGAAGGACGGTGATTTTCAGGGTTTTGGAGCTGAGATCTTGAAATGGCGAACATGTTATGGCGAATTCGGCAATGGGGGGAGCGGTTTAATCCATACGAATGTTACTGTAAGTTCATTTCCACTTGAAAAGGGTTTGGGGAAAAGGATTTTTGAAAAGGGTTTGAGGAAAAGGGTTTTGAAAAGGTGTTTGATTTTTTAAAAGGGGTTTTAAAAGGGTTTTGAAAAGGTGTTTGTTCAAATGTGGTCCCTAGTAAGGAGTACTATATTCGTTTGGTTTTGACTGTGTGTGACAATATTTAATACTGTTTGAACATTTTGTGCTTTGGTAGTTGGACTTTGTTTTTAAAAAAATGTTTCTTTTCTCTGTGATTTACTTACAGGTAATGGTTCTTATTGGTTTACTTTTAAAGTGCATCATAGTGGTAGTTTTGAAGAAAATGTAGATGAAAATAAGGTAGTTTATGAATCGAGGAGGATTGATTATGTTGACTTCATTAATGGGAAATATTTATCAATGTATGAAATTAATTTGATGGGACGAAAATTGGGTGTTGATGGAAGTGTACCTTTACAATATTTTTACAAGATACCATTTTGGGATATTAGTAGTGGGATGAGACCATTAGGCAATGATGATGATACACGTAACATGATTCAATATGTGAGAGAACATAAGGTTATTGAAGTTTACATTCATCCTGGGGAAGATATTTTGATTGATTTCCTTCATCCAACAAGACTACGAAGCAGTGTTGTTATTGAAGAATTGATTGATGGGAATGTGGACTCAAGGGTTAGTGATGTTAATAGGGTTAATAGGGGTAGACTGTTGGCCATTGAGGATAATGTGGGTAATGTGGGCAATGTGGATAGTGTGGGTAATGTGGGTAATGTTGATAATGTTGATACTGTGAATAATGTGGATAATGTTGATAGTGTGGATAAGGGAACAAATGAAGATAATGTGGGTACTGTGGGTAATGGGCAAGGTGAAGATAATGTGAGAGAGATGGATTTTTATACAAGTGAGCAATTGAATGAATTGATAAAAGGGATAGGAGGTGAGAAAGAGAGAGATAAAGTACTTACAACCCTGTCAGATCTTAAAGAATCAGGATACACTTGGGATGATGATGCACTTCCTCAATGGTTAAGGGATGAGATGCAAGGTGAGATGATGAATGAAGAGAATGGTAAGGATGATAGTGAGGCAAGGGCTAATATGGAGGAGGGGGTGATGAATAAGAACAAAGAAAATGGTAAGAGAAAAGCTGAGAGTGATGATGAGAGTGATAATGATATTGATGATGATAGTGATGTTGACTATGTGGCTGAATGGGATGGTATTACAAAAGCGGGGTTGATGAATGATGATGAAGAGATGGATGAGGATATCCAATGGGATAAGCGCAAAAGTATTTGCGATAGTGACGAAGAGATTGAACCTTTGCCAAGTAATAATAATGTGGACTTTACAGAAGAGGGTGGAGAAGTTGATTCACCTGCACCTTTCTATGTTGGACAGTTATTCACAGGGCCTGGTGTTATAAAAGATGAAATCAAGGAATATGCTATAAAGAACAAAAGGGATATCAAGATAGTATATAATGACAAAAGAAGGGTTAGGGCAATATGTGAAGGGAATGATGATTGTCCTTGGACAGTCCATGCTTCTTGGAACAAAGTGAAAGCATCATGGAAAATGAAAACATATGTCAAAGTCCATAGATGCAACACATCACAGGTGAATCGATATGCTACTGCAAACTGGTTGGCAAAACAATATAAAGAGACGGTCCGAGAGAATCCTAACTGGCAAGCATCAGCTTTTGCTGCACAAGTGTTTCGTGATCATCAACAGGAAGTGAGTACAGACAAGGTTTATAGGGCAAAGAAAAAAGCAGAAAGAATGTTGCATGGTTCATTCAGGGCTCAATACAGAATGCTAAGGGATTATTGTCAAGAGTTGATAAAGGAGATGCCAGGTTCTACAATCAAGATTGATCTTGAGGATCCAACATCAGATACTGAAGGGAGAAGATTCAGAAGGGTGTATATATGTTTGGAGCCTCTTAAGCAAGGATTTTTAAGTGGTTGTAGGAAAATTATTGGGTTAGATGGGGCTTTTGTAAAGGGTCCATTCCCTGGACAGTTACTTACAGCAGTTGGAATTGATGCCAATAATGGCATATATCCTGTGGCCTATGCAGTTGTTGAGGTTGAGAACTATTCTTCCTGGAAGTGGTTTCTTGAGTTACTCAAATAGGACTTAAACATCCAAAATGAGTTCAATTGGAGCATAATTTCAGATGAGCAGAAGGTATGACCTTTATCATTATTTGCTGCTGCAACCACATATAAATGCATATTTATTACATGTTCATTGCTTTTGTCTTGTTCATTATTTCTTGACTTCAAATGCATATTCTTTGTAGGGTCTTATTCCTGGAGTTGAAGAGGTACTCCCACATGTGGAACACAGATTCTGTGTTTATCACGTGTACAAAAACTATAAAAAGAAGTTCAAAGGGGAGGAAATGAAGAACTTATTATTTGCTGCTGCAACCACATATAACCCAAGGAGATTTTCTTATGTCTTGGAAGGTATGTATATCTGTGTTTATCACATTGCTATTTATTAAATGTTCAAAGTGGGGTTGACTTAGCATCTTGTACTTCATTTGCTAGATATCAAGAAAAAATCAAAAGAAGCCTTTGATTGGATAACTGCTCATCCAAAAGAACATTGGGCTAGATCACAATTTAGGCCAGACATCAAAAGTGGTATCCTATATAACAATTTGTGTGAATGCCTAAATGGAAAGGTAGCTGGTGTTAGGGATAAGCCTCTTCTTGGTTTACTTGAAGGAATGAGGAATTACTTGATGAAGAGGATAATGATAGTCAGAAAATAAATAAATAAATGCAATGGACAATTGTGCCCTAAGATTCAGGAAGCCTTTGAAAAGATAAAGAATGATGCATGTGAGTTTATTTGCACTTGGAATGGAGATATCAAATATCAGTTAGCAGGGCCTTATGGCGAGCAGTGTCATTGTGACTTGAAGTTGAGGACTTGCAGTTGTAATAGATGGGATTTGACAGGAATACCATGTAAGCATGCTGTGTCTGCAATTTACATGCATGGAAATAATGGAGGGAATGGGGTGCCAGAAGATTGGGTTCATGTAGCATACAAATTAGACACATGGAAAGCCATATACAGTCATACCTTAAACCCACTTAATGGACCAACACTGTGGGATCATCAAGAGCAAATGGTAGAACTTTTACCTCCTATTCATCATGTACAGCCTGGGAGACCTATAAAACAAAGGAGGAAAGACAAAGATGAGGGCACAAGGAGTGGAACAAGCCAAAGCCAATCCAAGTTGACAAGGAAAGGAAGTGTCATGCACTGCAGCTTATGTGGAAACAAAGGCCATAATAGCAAAACATGCAAAGGTCAAGGTGGTGAGAGCAGCCAAACTGTAAAAGAGGTATGTAATCTTAATTGCTATAATATCAAGATGAAATGTTCCTTGTTCAAATGAAGTTACTTAGATGCTAACATGTTTTCTTGTTTAATATTACAGAAGAGAAGGCCTGGTAGACCAAAGAAAAATAAAGACATTCAAGCCCCTTCAGATGGCACATCACAAGCATCACAAGCTGATCAAGCTAATGAAGGAGGACAATGTACACAGAATCAAGCTGGTGAAGAAAATGGTCAAGATGGTGAAGACAATGGTCAAGGTGGAAGAGTTTTGAGAAGTGGCAGTGTAACGCCCGTCCTAATTCTTGTTAAATTCGTGACTTGCTTGTTAAATTCTTGACTAGCATATTTATATGCTATTTTAGTTGAGTTAATTATTTAACTACTTTAGAAAATTAAGGTGGTTAAATGTCAAAGTTGAAAGTTTAGGGGCCTTTTTGTCAAAGTTAGAACTTGAGGGGCCTAGTTGCTATTCTTGGAAAGTTCCAAGTATATCTTGTTTGTTTGCCTCCTGAGAAAGGCATTTTCATTCTCAAACTTTCTCGTGCTCTCTGTGTGTATAAAGAAGGTTTAGGATTCTTCCTATTCTCGACTCCTCGAGCTTAATTAACTCTTTGTTCGTGATTCCGGTCCCGGATAAATATTCGTGGCGTTGAATAGAGCGTTTTCGACCGATCAGAAATTAATTTGGGTCAACTTGATTTCGGACTAGGTAAGTTATTGACTCCCCCTTACTTGTAATAACATGCATATATGTTATTCCCGATACTTGTTCTTGTTAAAATTGTGTTTTGAGCAATTTTTGTGATACTGGTAAATTTGGGACGAAAGGAGTATTCGTATGATAAACATGAAGGAATAGCCTTGCACCTGGGAAATGACCGAGAAAATATTGAAAAATTATACTCCTATTCGTGAGACGGTAAAATAGTAACTCGATTTAAATATTATTAGAAAAATTGTACCATTATTTGTGGTACGGGGAAATGAATGGAAGTATCCCTAAATGGGTATATTAGTATATTATAAAATTGTACTTATACTTTTGGGACGGTGAATTATTTAAATGGAATAAAAGAGAATTATTCTATTACTTGTGGGACAGTGATAAAGTAATGAAGTATCTCTATAAAAGTGTTCTGAGCATGTTAAAATGCACTCTTGAATGTTAGAAAGTGTTAGTAGAAGTTACTCCTACGCTTGGGACGGAAGAGTTTAGGCCTGGAAAGAAATTGGTGTTTGCTGAAAAATTGTACCAGGCGCCCGCCCACTTAGGCACCAAGCGCCCGCCCATTTGGCCAGAAGTTTTGGTTTTAAAAACGCTTGGATGAGCGGCCGCCCGGTCTACCTTAGGCGCCCGCCCGGTCCCCTGTTCCAACCAAAGTGTTTTAAATCTAAATTAAATTGAAAGCTTATCCCTTGTTAAGGCATATAGCCTTAAGATAAGATGTCCTAGCAAGTGTTGTGACACCTTAGGGGTATCAGAAGTGAGTCTTGAACATGATTACTCATTAAATTAAAATGAGAACTTAAGTATAAAAGGAAGAACTCTTTTATATGTCTTGAAAGTGCTATGAACAAGCACTTATGTGTTATGTTTGTCTTGGAACCTATGCTTGTGCACCTAGAGGGCACCAAATTAGTGTCTTGAGCTTGAATATCCTATGTAGGGGATTATGAACTTGTAAGTATGAGTTGTATAGCTCATTTACTTAATTTGAACTCGAAGTATTCTTGGTCTAGGTTTAGGGTACTACCCTAGATGGCCTAGATGAGTGTTGTAGAACACTCTAGTACTGAAAAATAGTCCCTTTGTGAACAAATGAAATGTGGACTTGAATCATAATTAAATGATAACTTGAGTATAAGAGTAGTAACTCTCTTTTATGTGTCTTGAAGTTAATGTTTGTGTACTTTAGGGGCACCAACTAATGTCTTGAGCTTGAATGTCCTAAGAAAAGGATTGAAAAATAATACGTGAAAGATGTATAATTCATCTTCCTAGCTTGAACTTGAAGTATAAGATAATTAACTCTTGTACATGTTTAACCATCCAAAGAAATGGATTGAGAACTTGAATATAAGATGATAAAATCTTGTATATGTACTGAATGTCTTGAATGTCCTGAATGTCTTGAATGTCTTAAGTTGAAACAGTAACTTGAAGTATAAGACAATAAAATCTTGTACATGACTTGAACATCCAAATAATTGGATTAAGACTTGAATATAAGATTATAAAATCTTGTACGTGCCTTGACACCAATATATGTGTATGGTAAGAAACTTGAAAGATTCTTGATGTGTATATGCAAATCTTGCATATATTTACTTGATAGAATGTTACTTCTTGATTACTTGATACATGGTATGAATAACCGAAAGAGTTGGGATATGGGATTAGATAGAGAATAATTAACTCTACTACATACTTGAATTTGATACGTGTGTATTGTAAGTGTTATGAACAAACACTAAAGTGCTAGTGATTGGTTTTAATCGTGTATATACTCAATAAAGTATATAAAGAATAAAGAAGATATCTTGTCTTGAAATGGGTTCCTAAAGAAATTAGGGACTAGTGTAATATGAAGATAATTCATATAATCGTGAATACTATGATTTAAGTTAATAAGAATAACTACAGAACACAATATGTGTTGGAAAATGTATTCAATTATTAACGATACATATACGTGAGATATGACTGTGACTAGGTATGATGTGACCTATTCTTCTACGTATTTAGAGTCTAAGGTATTGGGCTCTATTTGATAGTAAGGGTATCGTGATAGACACTTTAATGTGTTAAACGTGATATGAATATGTACGTGCAAACTTGGCATGTGACAAAGTGATATAGAATGATATACCCTACTACTTGTTTGAGGTCTGTTATTAATAGACTCTAACTTGGATTGACCGTGTTATATGGACACTCTACGTGCCATTGTTAGATTGATTTGTCTTTTCAATGATTTGTATTCTCGTGAGCACATGATACATGATTACATGGTGCATATTCTCGTGAGCACATGATACATGATTACATGGTGCATATTCCCGTGAGCACATGATACATGATTACATGGTGCATATTCCCGTGAGCACATGATACATGATTACATGGTGCATAAAGACTGGTCCACTAATATGGGACTTAGTTCTATTCTCGTAGTTCAAGTAAACATCTACTTGTGCATTCTCGTGTGACTCCAGCTGGCTTATTTGGTTCAGAGGGGTGTATAGGTTCACGCTTATTGCGAGGGCTGGGGCATAAGTGATAATCGTGGATCTATGCATTCGGTCTGTTTTTCCCTTACTACCGGCCATAGTAAGGGCTTAGCATCCTGTATTAGAGCAATACGCCTGATATAAGTGAATGCTAAACTTGTGAACACCTCGTGAATCTTGTTCTTGTGAATGACACTGGTTACCGGGTCTTCTTATATACTGCATAGCAGTTTCTTGATCTTGATCGTGGTTGTTATCAGCTATACAAGCATCGACAACAATGGTATTCTTGGGAGAAATAAGGAAGGATTCAGGTAATGATACGTGATAGGCCTATGTGCTTTTTGGTGAGTTGGTCTAGCCTCTCACACTACTTGACTACTTGTTACCTGATCATATCTTGAGCTTGATTACTTGTTGAGTTGGCTTAGCCTCTCCTATACTTGTTACTTGAGGATACTTGATATATCATTACTTGAGTATCTACTTGAATTGCATGATAACATGTCATGTAGTTGCATGTTAATAGCTTACTGAGATTTATCTCACCCTTTATTTGTTCCCCCCCCAGGAAAGCAGGGGATAGTACGCAGTGAGGCTCGACATAGCTGGGAACGTACTCCGCAGGATGTTCTTGTTTGAGACTAGTGTCCTTTTACACTTTGGTAAGGACGATGTTATATGGGTTGTTAAACTCAGGGCTTGTTTGGGGTAGACTTGTGTAGTACTTGTTGTCCCTAGACATCTCTTGATGCCAGATTATGTGCTAGGCATGTCTTCCGCTGTATGTAACCATGTTTGGTTTTAATTTTCTTGGTCTAGAACTAGTTGTGAGCTATCTTAGCTCCTTACTCTTGAGTATATATATCATGTCAGTTTGTTTCTAACATGTATTGTTCCTATTTCCCGTTAGTTTCTTGTTTCTTGTTAGTTACGTGCACCATGTTTGAGGTTCTATTAGGGGATCCCGGGACTTGGGGCGTGTCAGTTTGGTATCAGAGCTATGGTTAGCTCTAAGCCTGGATAGGGTCTACGGCATTTGTGGGTTGGCTTATGGGTGTGCTTCTAACGTTGAGTGTTCCTTTACTTGTTGTTATACCAGGCATAGAACTGGTGTTGATAGTGTTGATCCAATTGGATTAGATGGTTTGAGAATCGAGAGCGCGAGTCTTTAAAGACTTAGGCGTATCTATCTTGTCTAGTGGACATTGTTTCGTGCTATATATGCATGCTTGTCCTTATCTCATGAATTATGTGGAAGTGTATTCTCTAGTAAGAGACTACATGCTTGATATCGTTATGTATAAGAGATTGATAGAAGTGTGGGTGATAACACCCTATACGTTCTATGTTAACTTTGTCATGTTACCTAGATGGGACATTGATGTGATACGTGTTATGGCTTGGCTCTTACGTGTTATGATTTGGCTTTCTATATGTTATGCCATTCTTGTTTGCCACAATAGATGGTGAATAGTTCTATGTTAGTATGCTTGACTATTTTTATGAGCATGATATAATTAGGTATAATATTCATTTTCTGCATTGAAAGTTCGAACAGTGTTATCGAGATTGTACTGGGTATTTAACCTATGTGATTGACAGTGGAATTTCTACACCAAACCAGATGGATGTATCCATTCTTGATGAGATCTCAGCTATAATTTCTACTGAGTAATACATGTTACTTGATGAGAAACTTGGATTATCTTGAGTTGTTACAGTGCGAATACAGTGCTGACATCTGGATTAATGTTCTTGACCTCGATTGAGTTAAAAGAGTTGAAGATTCAACTTGAGAATTTTCTTGATAGAGGATATATCTATTTTGAAGTGGATGCCTGAAGTAACTATCTTTGTTGACCTATAAGTGGAAACAACCAAGGTATGCGTGTTCTTGAGATTTTCTTGATCTTGTTAGAGATTCATTAATGAATTTCGAAAGCAGCTCTATCTTTAATTATTTGACACCGAGAGCTACACCTTTTTTATGGATTGATAAACGTGAAGTCAATTTTTAAATATTGAAACGATGGATGACCACGACTTCAGTATTTGAGATTGCCTAGTGGATTTGACTAGTATTACAGTGATTTGGAGGATATGACCAGTTCTATTATTTTTAGTGGATATGTCAAGTTTCACCAATATAGTGGATTGATTAATCGAGTCTGCTTGACTTTATGTGTTTCGATGTTATAATTGATACATCTGGATTGCATAGAATATTTGTGAGCATACGTGTAATATCTATTTGTGAGTATATGTGTATAGTCTTGATGCTCTTGAGTTCTATTTGTTGATTATATATGTTATAATCTTGATCAGTAAAATTCGAGGACGAATTTTCTTTAAGGAGGGGAGGATGTAACGCCCGTCCTAATTCTTGTTAAATTCTTGACTTGCTTGTTAAATTCTTGACTAGCATATTTATATGCTATTTTAGTTGAGTTAATTATTTAACTACTTTAGAAAATTAAGGTGGTTAAATGTCAAAGTTGAAAGTTTAGGGGCCTTTTTGTCAAAGTTAGAACTTGAGGGGCCTTGTTGCTAGATGATGTTATTTAGGTCCCTTATAGGCTTATATGTTGTTTTGAGCACATGATACATGATTACATGGTGCATATTCTCGTGAGCACATGATACATGATTACATGGTGCATATTCCCGTGAGCACATGATACATGATTACATGGTGCATAAAGACTGGTCCACTAATATGGGACTTAGTTCTATTCTCGTAGTTCAAGTAAACATCTACTTGTGCATTCTCGTGTGAGTCCAGCTGGCTTATTTGGTTCAGAGGGGTGTATAGGTTCACGCTTATTGCGAGGGCTGGGGCATAAGTGATAATCGTGGATCTATGCATTCGGTCTGTTTTTCCCTTACTACCGGCCATAGTAAGGGCTTAGCATCCTGTATTAGAGCAATACACCTGATATAAGTGAATGCTAAACTCGTGAACACCTCGTGAATCTTGTTCTTGTGAATGACACTGGTTACCGGATCTTCTTATATACTGCATAGCAGTTTCTTGATCTTGATCGTGGTTGTTATCAGCTATACAAGCATCGACAACAATGGTATTCTTGGGAGAAATAAGGAAGGATTCAGGTAATGATACGTGATAGGCCTATGTGATTCTTGGTGAGTTGGTCTAGCCTCTCACACTACTTGACTACTTGTTACCTGATCATATCTTGAGCTTGATTACTTGTTGAGTTGGCTTAGCCTCTCCTATACTTGTTACTTGAGGATACTTGATATATGATTACTTGAGTATCTACTTGAATTGCATGATAACATGTCATGTAGTTGCATGTTAATAGCTTACTGAGATTTATCTCACCCTTTATTTGTTCCCCCCCCCCCAGGAAAGCAGGGGATTGTACGCAGTGAGGCTCGATATAGCTGGGAACGTACTCCGCAGGTGTTCTTGTTTGAGACTAGTGCCCTTTTACACTTTGGTAAGGACGATGTTATATGGGTTGTTAAACTCAGGGCTTGTTTGGGGTAGACTTGTGTAGTACTTGTTGTCCCTAGACATCTCTTGATGCCAGATTATGTGCTAGGCATGTCTTCCGCTGTATGTAACCATGTTTGGTTTTAATTTTCTTGGTCTAGAACTAGTTGTGAGCTATCTTAGCTCCTTACTCTTGAGTATATATATCATGTCAGTTTGTTTCTAACAGGTATTATTCCTGTTTCCCGTTAGTTTCTTGTTTCTTGTTAGTTACGCGCACCAGGTTCGAGGTTCTATTAGGGGATCCCGGGACTGGGGGCGTGTCAGGTAGAATGTTATTTGCAGCAAAAGAAAAGAAGTTGAAAGGAAAGAGTACAAACTAGTTGACAAGAACAGTGTCATTTTTTGAAGTCTGGTTGGTCAAACTGTCTAGTTGGTCAAATTGTGTACCTTATGTCATGGATTTAAATGGGTTTTTTTTTTTTTTCTTTTGTAGACTTGTATGATGTGAACATACAGAAAATAGTCTATTGGAGACTTGTATCATGTGGTTGACTTGTATCATGTGCTTGAAGGGTTATGGTTTGCAGTGTTGTTATTGGAGACTTGCAGTTGGAACAATTGTTTTTGGAGTAAATGTAGCAGATGTTATTTTGTGTTCTGTCATGTGGATGTGGAGTAATTGTTTTGGAGTCATGGTCAAACTGTCTATTTTGTACATCAATAAAGACATCAAAAGCATAACCACCACAAAGATTTGTACATCAATTTTAACCATCAATAGCACAACCACAACACAGATTAAACAACATTTTTCTTCCATTCATATGAAAAAGACTTAACAAGGGAGACAAGGGATTCCAATATTTATTTTACACGGTTATCAAAAAAAAAAAAAAGAAACACCAAACATTCAGAGTCCCCCTTTACTACAATGATGCATTACATTAAACTCCCAGTTCTCCTCTGAACCCTTCAACACCTCCATTGGTAGACTCTTTGACATCATGGCTAGCAAAGAAAACAAGTCCAATCACAACCTAGGTGAGTAAGAGTAATCCACCAAGAACCCTCTCCCTCAATTTCTGACTTTTAGTAGCGGCTTCATTCTCTCTAATCCTGCTTAGAAGACCCGGAATAATCTCAATGGATCGAGCACACATAGGAGGGTCAATCCAGAGAAAGAATCCACAGTTTCCCTCCTGGTAGGTAGGTAAGAAACAAAACAAAAATTAAGGTTTACAAAACACAGAAGGAAGGAAATAGATAAAATTAGGGTTTACAAATTCAAAATTTAGGGTTTACTCACCACTACCATCGGACACGCCCAAAATCTTCTTCCTGGATTTCGGTTCGTCCATGATGTTCGTAATGCAACTTTCCTCCCACAATCGCAGAAAACCTCCATGGGAATGGCAAAATTTGAGGGAATTTTGGATATGGCTTTTAACTCCTGGGTGTGTCTATATATACACGAAATTCCAGTTCATTTTGCCGCGAATTTGTGGAGGGAATCAGGTCGTCACATTTATCTTCCTATCCTGCATATTTGATCACGTGTTTGGTCACATGATGACTTAACTGAGAAAAATGGATGTCGTTAGTGGTAGGTATGATGGATGCAGTAAATATAGAGTTTGGGTATGACGGGTGCAAAAATTGAGAGTCCAGGTACCAAATCCAAAATAACCCCAATAGTTCAGGTACTATATTTGCAGTTTTTCCAAATTTTAAATGGTACAACACGTGAACAGTTACGGGTGTATTTTACGGCGGTGTATAACAACCCCATTGGGATTTAATTTTGGACTCCACTCAAATTTTCTTTATTTAAGAAAATACTTGTATTCCTTTCCAAAAAAAAAATACTTGTACTATACTGTTACACTACCTCCATTTGATTTTTCTATCAAAAAAAATTATTCTTTCTTCTTAATTATAGTGATATCATTTAAATTATAAATAAATATTACTTCATCTGTCCCGGTTTAAGGTTTTTAGTTTGACATTACACGCTTATTAAGAAACGAAGACAAATTTGAGTTAACAATAGTAGTGTGAGGAGAATATTATTGTCCATTTATAAAGCAATTGTGTGAAAAATAGATGAGTGAGTGATTGTTTTTTTTGTAATATATGAACTTTATGAGAAAAAGATTGTCCAAAACACTATTCATACTTTGCCATTTAAGGAATAAAGTAACTAAAAACTTTAAACTAAGACATACCAAAAATGAAATTAAGAACATTAAACTGGGACGGAGGGAGTATTAAACCGATTGTCATTAATCTTCTTACTTTTTTTTTTTTATATAATTTTTTTTTTTTCAAATTTAATTCATAGTTGAACTCAATACATAATCATCAGCAGAAGCACATAGGAGACAAATCCTAGGGAGAGAAAAACTTCTCTCTAACTTCTGGGGGGAGGGGGGATCGAACCCATGACCTCCAGGTTGGAAGCCATGAGCTATGACTACCAGGCTAAAGCCTGATGGTTTCATTAATCTTCTTGCTATATACTCCCTCCGTTTTATCAAAACTGAGACTAAATGAAATAGCACAAGAACTAAGGAATACTAATAAAATAAAAAAAATGTGTGGTAGAAAATGAAGAGAGATAATTAGTGGGGTAAATAGTAGTGTTGGTTGAATAAAATGAGTGATGGAGAATGAAGAGAGAGAATGAGTGGTGTGGTTGGGTGAATATAAAATATTAAAAAGTTTTTCATTTTGGGCAGTTTCAATTGAGGTGAAACGGACGAAAAGAGAAATAAGTCTCAGTTCTCATGAAACGGAGGGAGTATATAAAACCAGGATCCTCTTACGAACAGTATCCCACCCAAACACAACACCTATTTTAATTGTGGCATTTTTGTAATAAATTGCTTTAGTGAGTGTAAACTATTAGTCCTCCAAAACTGGCCCTTTCAACAGCTTATCCAAATATCCAAACTGTCCTTCAATATTCAAAAGTTTTATATAGGGGTGTAAATGGTTCGGTTTGGTTCGGTCTCGGCCATTTTAGAGAGCGAACCACTAGTCATCGGTTTGGGAAAATTCCAGACCGAACCGAACCACAAAAAAGTTCAAACCGAACCGAACCAAACCGCCATGGTTTGGTTCGGTTTGGTTCAGACCGCGGTTCAGTAATGTGGTTCAGACTGCGGTTTAGATCGTGGTTCAGACCGTGGTTTAGATAGTGGTTCAAACCACCATTCAGACCGAGGTTCATATGACGATTCAAATCATGGTTTAAACTTTTTTGAAAAGAGAAAATTCGGAGAAAGAAGAATATTTAACGAATAAAGAAGCCGAATGAAGTGAACACACATCATAATTTTGTTAACTATGTGCCTCAACAAATATAACATGTGATGAAATGAATAAGGAATAAGATATAAAATGAGATTTAAGAATGGTCTAATGTAATGTAGTTTTTTTTTTTTTAAATATTTCAAAGGTGGATGTTACTTAACATACAAATATATGACTAATATATGCGGTTTGATGGTTTGGTCTGGTGGTTCGGTTTGATGGTTCGGTCTGGCGGTTCGGTTTCATGGTTTGGTCTGGTTTGGTTCGGTCTGGTTTGGTTTGAAGGGGTCAGACCACAAACCAAACCGAACCACGTGGTTTACCAATTTTCGAGACCGAACCGAACCACTCGTGCTTGAAAACCGAACCAAACCGTATGGTTTGGTTCGGTTCGGTCTCAAACCGCGGTTTGAACCGAACCACTGACACCCCTAGTTTTATAGATGTAAAACGGATTAAATGGGTATTTCACAAAGTGACAATACATTGATCTCAATGGGTGGGATGGAGGTGCCCTTTTGAAAAGACGGCAATTTTAATTGAATAATACTAGAGGCACAAAAAAGTCACAAAATCTTAAGTGTCATGATTTTATTGGTGTTTTTAAGTAGAGTGTGACGGGTTTATTATCGATGCAACCAATAAAATATCGTCACCTCATTTTGTGAGGAAGATTTTGTGAGATTATTTTGTGCCCCTAACATTGCTCATTTTAATTTCCAAAACCACTTCTATCTTCCTCTCTCTTCTCCATTTTCACTTCACATACGCACGCACAAAAACACACACACACACACAAATTCACACACAATACAAACACAACAACCAAACCAAGACAAGTCTATTAACAGAAGAAGAAGAGGATTTCGGCCAAAGTTCAAACGGTGGTGACGAATCGGCATCTCAATCACCAACATATGCTACATTTTCGGTACTTTCTATCTCTATCTTATGAGGTACATACCATTTTCTGTAATTCACCTCTCACCCATGTCAAATATAATAAAATTGTAGGAAGTATTATGGAATATTATATATTCTTAGCATATATTGTAAATATCATGTTACCAAACATAGAGATTGTATCTTGTAAATCAAGCTAGATTATTCTAGAACATTAGTTTCCTTTTTGTATTAGTTTTCCTAATTAGATTAGGACTCTAGAATACTCTTTGTAACCCTATAAATATGTATCACTAGTATCAATAATATTTGAGTCTCTCATATCAATTGTCTCTCTCCATGTATGATTGGCTCCGACCAACATGTCCTTCGCATGTGAATCGAGCGCTCTACCATATGAGCTACACCCCACAATCAAAATTGGAAGCCTTCTCAGAATGGAATCATTTAAATTATAAAATAAATATTATTAAATAGATTGTCATTAATATTTATTTAAAGTCCATAAAAAACAAGTGAATATATTTTTCAGAACGAATATGTTGAACGCTATTACTAACAATTATTGGAGATGCACAAATGCTTTTCCAACCATAACTTGGAGACGACCTATGTAACACCCCGAATTTTCTTAATGTATCTTGAGCATTTAATGGCATTTAATATCAATAAATAACAATAATAAATACTTCAATTTAGGGTTCACAACAGCCCCTTAATTTACCATAAATTCAAAACAATAGCGGAAGCGTAACTTAAACATGTCTTGGTAGGCAACAACCTTAACCTTCAATGTACTTCTACTTACATCAAATAAATAAGCGTACTTAAAACTACTAAATTAAGAATCTTCAATCCACCGTCTTCCCACGGCTACTTTCCTTGTCTTGTCCTTCTACTTAAATCCTGAAAACAAAATTTATAGAGAAGGGATGAGCGAACGAATGCTCAGTAAGTTCATACGTGGCCTCTCCGGTTACTAAGGAGAGACGACCAGAACGAATACTTAGAATAACTTTTCAAAGATAGGTTCAGTTACTTTTGGATTCAAGGCTGCAGAACAATACAGTCTTATTACTTTTAAGATTTCACTTTCAAAGGATTATGGCACTACAATCCAAAGGGATTCATTCAAGTTTCCGTCAATTCCTTGGTAACGTACATTATAACCTCAATGCCAAAGGTACAATTTGTACACCTAGCTTCTTCAGCTAGTAGTGTGGGTCGAAACATATATGGTATCCACACACATATGCTCGAGGTCTAGAATCATCCTTGTAATCAGACAATTCCTGAGAGAAGGCATGTGATCACTCATGCAATCCCTAGTTTAAGGACGAGTCATTTCTAACTGGACTGTCCGTCAATGTCTTTTCTAACTGGACATTGGATGCCTTAACAAGTAAGTAGTTAACTTACAAGTTAAAATTAGAACATACCATGGTACAAGTATGTGATACAAGTTTCAAACTTCGATACTTAGTAGATCGATGGGGACATCACTAAGTATAGATTATTTCAAGGAACGTTTAATAATGCAGAGTTCATTCAAATACTATCATGCCATACTGATAGCTGTCTTTAGAAAGAAATACCGAATTCCAATAAACAGGAGTTCAAATACTGTAAGGAACGTAATCCCTTACCTGAATTGCTTTTCCTCGCAATCTCCTCCCTGTGCAAATCTACAAGGCACGGAGTAATTTACTTTAGTACTCTCTACATTGTTAACTATTTTTACTTAGTTAACTGAGAGATACGTTTTAACTTCTTTACTTCGTTACTTCTTTCTTTACGTCTAAGTTTCTGACTTTGATTTACTAGTCAGTCCTTTAACTTTGATATAATTGCAATTAAGTCCTTTAACTTTGGGTTAATTACAATTTGGTCCCTCAACTTTGGGTTAATTGCAAATTGGTCCTTCAACTTTGGATTAATTGCAATTTAGTCCTTCAACTTTAGTTCAATTATAATTTAGTCCTTCAATTTTAAATCAATTGCAATTTAGTCCTTCCACTTTAGATTAATTACAGATTAGTCCTTCAACTTTCCTTTAATTACAGAAAGGTCATTGGACTTTGGTTTTTGTTCATAAGGTCCCCTAAGTTTCTCTTTTTAATCACTTAGGCCCTTCTAACTTCAAAGGTTTCCTTTTTATTCCTTCTAACTTTAATTCTTTTCAGTTTAGTCCTTTTCTGTTAGGAAACTAACTGAAATTTCTAATCTTATTCTTTCTTGTTAACTTTTTAACTTTAAGGTCTTCCAAGGGTTTATTCTATTTCCTCAAGTTATTTTTTTAACTTGTTAACAATCCTTTTAACGATTTTTGTTTCCTTCCGTTAGAAACTTAACGGAAACACTAACTTTCCGTCCCAATTCTTAACATCTTCAAACTGAATTTAACACCCATAATTTACCTCTATTGCCGAGACATGCATGATCTATAATCCATTGATTTGATCAATTTTCTAGTTCTTTAAATTTTTCTAAATTCCCAAACACCAATATTATTCACAATACACTTAACAAAGATCATTTAAATCAACAAAATAAATTTTCAATGATCTAGGCCATTCGGCCGAAACTAGTTCTTGGGGGAAATCCATATTTTTTCTTCTTTTGATAAACCCAATTCAACCTCAATGATTTATATGTTCAATTCCCCAAACATCGCATAATATAAATCAATTTAATTCAAGATTATAAAATCAATCTTAAAATAAACTAATATCAAGATTACTATATTTTATTTTTCATACTATTTAGATCAACTCCAAAATCCTTTAAAATTTTATCTTATTTCACTAGCATGCAAAACCCTATTGTTCATATTCTTAAATCATGCGTAGATTAAGTTTTAATAATTCAAAATCAATGAAATAAATTTTAGAAGATGGGATTTGATCTTACCTTGAGAATGATCGGATTGTATCTTCGAAACAATGGCCGGAAAATTTTCTCCTCCCCCCTCCCAAGGATCGGCCGGCGGCTATTGAAGAACTAGGGTTTTGTTTTTTTTTTTTTTTTTTTTTTTTGAGTTTATGATAGTAATGAATTTCCTCAGTTGACTAACTCATTTATTTATACCTTGGGTTGATTCTTAATTGGGTTGGGTTTACTAATACAAATTTTGGGCCAATCCAAATTCCTTGGGCCCACTTCTTTAAGTTACTTTAAAATTCTAATTATCATTTAATTAGTTAAAACCGAAAATAATATAAATAATTAAATAACTATTCCGGTTATTACATTCTTACCCCTTAAAAGAAGTTTGTCCTCAAACTTTGACAATTCTTAATCCGAGAAGATGTCCGGGTACAATTCGCGCATTTCACTTTCTTGTTCCCATGTCGCTTCTCTTTCCGAGTGATTGCTCCATTGCACTTTCACATAGGGAACCGTACGCTTTCTTATGACCTCGTCTTTTCTGTCGACGATCTTGATTGGTCGTTCATCGTACGTCAAATCTGCCCGAACTCTTAACTGCTTGTATTCAATCACATGACTCGGATCATGAATATACTTCCTTAGCATGGAAACATGGAACACATTATGCACTCCAGCTAATACCGGCGGTAACGCCAATCGATAAGCCACTTCCTCGATCTTATCAAGAATTTCGAACGGTCCCACATATCGTGGACTTAACTTTCCCTTAATCCCAAAACGCATAACTCCCTTCGTGGGTGATATCTTTAGGAATACTCGATCCCCTGGTTGAAACTCCAGTTCTCGCCTTCTATTGTCTGCGTAAGATTTCTGCCTACTTTGCGCAGTCTGTAGCCACTTTCGAATCTGTTGTACCTTATCTGCCGTGACTTGTACGAGTTCCGGTCCACTTAACTTCCTCTCACCGACTTCATCCCAACACGCCGGTGATCTACACTTCCTCCCATACAACGCTTCATATGGAGCCATCCCAATGCTTGCGTGAAAGCTGTTGTTGTATGCGAATTCTACTAACGGTAAGTGTTCGTCCCATGCGTTTGGCCAATCTAACGAAGTAGCCCTCAGCATGTCTTCCAACGTCTGGATAGTCCTTTCCGACTGCCCATCTGTCTGTGGGTGAAACGCCGTGCTCATGGTCAACTCTATTCCCAATGCTTCTTGTAGGCTATTCCAGAACTTCGAAGTGAACCTAGCATCTTGATCAGACACAATTGTGACCGGGATTCCATGTAATCTTACTATCTCGTCGATGTACAACTTGGCCAACTTTTCCAACGAATCAGTCTTCTTGATTGCCAGAAAATGTGCTGACTTAGTCAATCGATCTACTATAACCCATATAGCATCATACTTTCCTACCGTCTTTGGCAACCCACTTACGAAATCCATAGCAATATTCTCCCACTTCCATTCGGGAATTGGTAATGACTGCAGTAACCCTGCTGGCTTCTGATGTTCACTCTTAACTTGTTGGCACGTCAGGCATCTATGCACATACTCTGCCACGTCATTCTTCATGTTATTCCACCAATATGCTTCCTTTAAATCTCTATACATTTTAGTACTTCCCGGATGTACAGAGAACTTCGAGCAATGAGCTTCTCTTAGTATCTCTCTCTTGATCTCATCATTGCTTGGCACCCACACTCTCTTTTGATATCTCAGAATTCCATCTTCACCCATATGAAGATCTTTTGCTTGCCCTTTCCTGATTAGAGCTTCTCTCTCCTCGTCTAATTCTTGTGCCTCTTTAATTCTACCCAACAATGCAGGTTGTAACGTCAGTTGAGCCAAATACCCGTTTACTTTTACTATCAAGTTCATCTCGTTGACATCCTTCCATATGCTTACCCCCTTAGAGATCAACGTTGCCAACATTCCATGATTCTTCCTACTTAGGGCATCTGCCACCTTGTTGGCTTTCCCAGGATGATACAATATTTCACAGTCGTAATCCTTGAGAAGTTCTAACCACCTTCGTTGTCTCATATTTAATTCCTTCTGCGTGAAGATGTATTTGAGGCTCTTATGATCCGTAAAAATCTGGCATTTCACGCCATACAGATAATGTCTCCAAATTTTCAATGCAAACACTACTGCTGCTAATTCCAGATCATGGGTCGGGTAATTCCTTTCATGCACCTTCAACTGCCTAGATGCATAAGCTACCACCTTCTCATTTTGCATCAGTACACAGCCTAGTCCCTTCAACGACGCATCACTGTAGATAACAAAACCTTCCGTCCCTGTCGGTAGTGTTAATACTGGTGCAGATACCAGTCTATTCTTTAACTCCTGAAAACTTCGTTCACATTCTTCTGACCAAACAAACTTAGCTGCCTTCTGCGTCAGCTTCGTCAATGGTCCAGATAACTTCGAAAATCCCTCTACGAACCTTCTATAGTAACCAGCTAAACCCAAGAAACTTCTTATTTCGGTTACCGTAGTAGGCCTTTCCCAATCCATTATTGCTTCTACCTTCGTCGGATCCACAGAAATTCCTTCTTTCGACACTACGTGCCCCAAAAATGCGACTTTCTCCAACCAGAATTCTCATTTCTTAAATTTCGCATACAATTTCTGTCTCCTCAAAATTTCTAGCACTATCCTCAAATGTTCAGTATGCTCCTCCTTTGTCTTCGAGTACACCAGAATATCATCAATGAATACTATCACACATTTGTCTAAGTATTCTTGAAATATTCTATTCATCAACTCCATGAATGCGGCTGGTGCGTTCGTTAACCCAAATGGCATCACGACAAACTCATAATGCCCATACCTCGTCCTAAACGCTGTCTTTGCCACGTCCACATCCTTAACTCTCAGCTGATGGTATCCGGATCTAAGATCAATCTTTGAAAAGTAATATGCTCCCCTCAATTGATCAAACAAGTCATCAATTCTCGGCAGAGGGTATTGGTTCCTAACCGTCACTTTATTCAATTCTCTATAGTCAATACACAGTCTCATAGATCCATCTTTCTTCTTCACAAATAGTACCGGTGCACCCCATGGTGATACACTCGGTCTAATCAACCCCTTGTCTAACAATTCTTGTAACTGCTCCTTTAGTTCTTTCAACTCTGTTGGAGCCATCCTGTACGGTGCTCTCGAAATAGGTGTGGTTTCTGGTACTAGGTCAATGGAAAACTCTACTTCCCTCACTGGTGGTATACCAGGTAAATCCTCCGGAAATACGTCTTGAAATTCATTCACTACTTCGAGCGACTCTAACGTTACTCCTCTTTCTTCTGTTTCACCTATGTGTGCCAGAAATCCTACACATCCTTTCCTCAACATTTTACGGGCCTTCATCACCGAGATTAAGCCTATCCTTTTCCTCGGCCTTGAACCCACAAATCTGTACTCTTTACCTTCCTCTCCTAGGAACGTCATTATTTTCTTTTGACAGTCCACTTTGGCTTGATGCAAAGCCAACCAATCCATTCCCAGGATTGTGTCGAATTCTGACATGTCTAGTTCAATGAGGTCGATATTTACATTCGTGCCTCCTATCCCTAGAGTGCAGTTTCTATAACAGGTAGTAATGGGGATAGCGTCCTTAGTAGGAGTATCTATTACTAAAGGTATCTCTAAATTTTCTGGGTGTAGTTTTAACTTCTTTGCCACAACATTACTAACTACTGAATGAGTAGCGCCAGTATCTACTAACACATAAACATCACGGGAATTTAATTGTATCGTACCTGCCACAAGATCGGCATTAACTCCAGCTGCTTTGGCGGTCATGGTGTACACCCTGCCACGGCCTCCACCATTTCCTCCCCCGTTGTCTTTATTTCCCGCAGCCGGTTCATCCTTCTTAGGTTCTGGGCACTTCCACTTCGGATGTCCCACCTTCTTACAGTTGTGACACTGCCGTTCCTTATACCAGCAAACCTCTGACTTGTGCGCTCCATCACAAATAGTGCACTTATCATAACAGATGAAACCTTGGCCCTTGCCCTTGTTCCACTCACGCTTGTTGTCATTAAAGTTCCGACCATTCCCACCATGGCCGTTGTTGGAGTGTTTGTTCCCATGACTGCCCTTGTCTCGACTGTCATCCACTGCTTTCCTCTTATTATTGTTGTGGTCCTTACCACCCTTATTTCCTTCCGATCTTTCAGTCCCTGCCTTGCCTTTATCTTCCCGTCGATTACGGTAGTTATCCGACTCCCGTTCTACTATCTTGGCCCTATCCAATACCGCTGAGTACGTAGGCAGAGCCAGCGGTGTGATTCGGTACCGAACTCTATCACTTAATCCCGCTTCAAACTTTCTTGCCTTCTGTTCTTCCGTATCGAAGAATCTTGGCGCAAATTCTAGTAAGTCAGTGAACTTCTCACCATACTCCGCTACAGTCATACTCCCTTGTACCAAAGTCAGGAATTCCGTTATCTTAGCATTCCTCGTGCTTGCGGGATAATACTTTTCGTTGAAAATAGCCTTAAATCTGGTCCAAGTAAAGGCTGCATCACCACGAGCCACAGCAGCTCGCTTTTCCGCTTCCCACCATGTCTGAGCCTTACCTTTCAACATAAAGGTCGCAAATACTACCTTCTGCTCCTCAGTACAGTTCAGAGTCTCGAATATTCTTTCAGTGCTCTTAATCCAGTCCTCAGGTTTCTCTTTAGCAGTGTCTGAGAATGAGTCCGGATTCCTCCTTTGAAATAGCTCCAACGGATCACGTAATGGAGCTTGTGGTGGTGGTTGAGCAATTCCAGCAACAGTTTGACCTATCCCAGCTACTGTCTGTGATAGTGTCTGCAAAAGGTTTACCAGGGCCGGATCCAACTGTCCTCCAGCATTACCGGTGTTGTCATTTCCCTCACCGTTCCTGTTATTTCCGCTTCTGGTATTCATCTGCAGATTTACTTTTACTTTAGAACAGGTTCGTGCTCTAGCAATATTCATCACTACAAAATACGTGCAGTATTCATGGTATACTTTAACTTATTCTTTTACTAACGGGTACTTGTTAGTTTTGATTCATGTTCGTAGGTCTTTTGTACTAGACCATGATTCAGATGTGGTTAGTTTACTTAACCTTTCTTCTCCGGTTCAGGAGTTTTCATACTTCATAATTTACAACCGTTTTACTTGGTTGCTTATTATTCTTTACTTCACTAGTTTTTTATTACTTAACTAGCTTTAACTTATTCCAATGGTCGTCTTACTTCGTACCATGGTTACGGAGATTATTTCAAATCACTCCGATGCTTTCCCTTGTCTTTTCTCGACAAGTTAACTTTTGTTTACACAACAATAGTAAATTCAAACTTTTGGGTATTTAATTTAAATAATTAACTTTATTCAACTAAGGTGTGAGATTTAAACATCTCAAATACACCCAAAATTCAACTTTAACATAAGAAAAATTCTAACTGTATTACTCCACTAATAATAAAGCAAAAGAACCTATTCTTATAACTATCTGTCACTAATTTCATCACTTCCCACAGTGTGCATGTTCTGCTGCAAGTTGGTCATATTTTTCTTGCAATTCTAACTTCTCAGCCCAAATCTGATAGCCTGAAGTCCTAAGCTCTTCTTCATAAGCTTCTTGTTCATCTATCTTCTTTTTCAGTTCATTATTTTGTTCTATCTCATCCACCAGTTGCACACTGATTCGATTCCATTCGCGGTTAGCTCTAACCACATGGCTTTCTAGGCCTTTGACCTTCTTCAGCTGTACTGCTAACTTTCCTTCCACATACATCATGTCCTCATCGCGTTCTTTGATGACATTCTGTAAGCTGTCGACTCCTCGAGTCTCCTTCCTAAGCTCTCTTTTAGCTGAGCGGAGTTCCTTAGTTAGCTGCTTAATAATCTCTTCTTTAGCTTCTATTTCTTCCCTTAGAGTAGCACTATACCTTACTGACTTCATGGGTCTCCTCGGCATGATCCTACACACACCAATTGTAACTTAATTAGTACATAACCCCAAGATTCCATTATAACACATTAATAGAATGCAAATAGACATATAATGAAGAGATTCCTATTTCCCCAAGTATATTCATACTTTATGCACACTCTTAATATCATTCCTAGAGTTAGACTTTATCACTTGAACTTCCTCAAGTAAGATCTTATTCAAGTTAAGTACTAAGTTCTCCCATTAGTCCTAACTTTCAGTTTTCTCCCATAAGACCTAAAACCAGGCTCTGATACCAACTGTAACACCCCGAATTTTCTTAATGTATCTTGAGCATTTAATGGCATTTAATATCAATAAATAACAATAATAAATACTTCAATTTAGGGTTCACAACAGCCCCTTAATTTACCATAAATTCAAAACAATAGCGGAAGCGTAACTTAAACATGTCTTGGTAGGCAACAACCTTAACCTTCAATGTACTTCTACTTACATCAAATAAATAAGCGTACTTAAAACTACTAAATTAAGAATCTTCAATCCACCGTCTTCCCACGGCTACTTTCCTTGTCTTGTCCTTCTACTTAAATCCTGAAAACAAAATTTATAGAGAAGGGATGAGCGAACGAATGCTCAGTAAGTTCATACGTGGCCTCTCCGGTTACTAAGGAGAGACGACCAGAACGAATACTTAGAATAACTTTTCAAAGATAGGTTCAGTTACTTTTGGATTCAAGGCTGCAGAACAATACAGTCTTATTACTTTTAAGATTTCACTTTCAAAGGATTATGGCACTACAATCCAAAGGGATTCATTCAAGTTTCCGTCAATTCCTTGGTAACGTACATTATAACCTCAATGCCAAAGGTACAATTTGTACACCTAGCTTCTTCAGCCAGTAGTGTGGGTCGAAACATATATGGTATCCACACACATATGCTCGGGGTCTAGAATCATCCTTGTAATCAGACAATTCCTGAGAGAAGGCATGTGATCACTCATGCAATCCCTAGTTTAAGGACGAGTCTTTTCTAACTGGACTGTCCGTCAATGTCTTTTCTAACTGGACATTGGATGCCTTAACAAGTAAGTAGTTAACTTACAAGTTAAAATTAGAACATACCATGGTACAAGTATGTGATACAAGTTTCAAACTTCGATACTTAGTAGATCGATGGGGACATCACTAAGTATAGATTATTTCAAGGAACGTTTAATAATGCAGAGTTCATTCAAATACTATCATGCCATACTGATAGCTGTCTTTAGAAAGAAATACCGAATTCCAATAAACAGGAGTTCAAATACTGTAAGGAACGTAATCCCTTACCTGAATTGCTTTTCCTCGCAATCTCCTCCCTGTGCAAATCTACAAGGCACGGAGTAATTTACTTTAGTACTCTCTACATTGTTAACTATTTTTACTTAGTTAACTGAGAGATACGTTTTAACTTCTTTACTTCGTTACTTCTTTCTTTACGTCTAAGTTTCTGACTTTGATTTACTAGTCAGTCCTTTAACTTTGATATAATTGCAATTAAGTCCTTTAACTTTGGGTTAATTACAATTTGGTCCCTCAACTTTGGGTTAATTGCAAATTGGTCCTTCAACTTTGGATTAATTGCAATTTAGTCCTTCAACTTTAGTTCAATTACAATTTAGTCCTTCAATTTTAAATCAATTGCAATTTAGTCCTTCCACTTTAGATTAATTACAGATTAGTCCTTCAACTTTCCTTTAATTACAGAAAGGTCATTGGACTTTGGTTTTTGTTCATAAGGTCCCCTAAGTTTCTCTTTTTAATCACTTAGGCCCTTCTAACTTTAAAGGTTTCCTTTTTATTCCTTCTAACTTTAATTCTTTTCAGTTTAGTCCTTTTCTGTTAGGAAACTAACTGAAATTTCTAATCTTATTCTTTCTTGTTAACTTTTTAACTTTAAGGTCTTCCAAGGGTTTATTCTATTTCCTCAAGTTATTTTTCTAACTTGTTAACAATCCTTTTAACGATTTTTGTTTTCCTTCCGTTAGAAACTTAACGGAAACACTAACTTTCCGTCCCAATTCTTAACATCTTCAAACTGAATTTAACACCCATAATTTACCTCTATTGCCGAGACATGCATGATCTATAATCCATTGATTTGATCAATTTTCTAGTTCTTTAAATTTTTCTAAATTCCCAAACACCAATATTATTCACAATACACTTAACAAAGATCATTTAAATCAACAAAATAAATTTTCAATGATCTAGGCCATTCGGCCGAAACTAGTTCTTGGGGGAAATCCATATTTTTTCTTCTTTTGATAAACCCAATTCAACCTCAATGATTTATATGTTCAATTCCCCAAACATCGCATAATATAAATCAATTTAATTCAAGATTATAAAATCAATCTTAAAATAAACTAATATCAAGATTACTATATTTTATTTTTCATACTATTTAGATCAACTCCAAAATCCTTTAAAATTTTATCTTATTTCACTAGCATGCAAAACCCTATTGTTCATATTCTTAAATCATGCGTAGATTAAGTTTTAATAATTCAAAATCAATGAAATAAATTTTAGAAGATGAGATTTGATCTTACCTTGAGAATGATCGGATTGTATCTTCGAAACAATGGCCGGAAAATTTTCTCCTCCCCCCTCCCAAGGATCGGCCGGCGGCTATTGAAGAACTAGGGTTTTGTTTTTTTTTTTTTTTTTTTTTTTGAGTTTATGATAGTAATGAATTTCATTAGTTGACTAACTCATTTATTTATACCTTGGGTTGATTCTTAATTGGGTTGGGTTTACTAATACAAATTTTGGGCCAATCCAAATTCCTTGGGCCCACTTCTTTAAGTTACTTTAAAATTCTAATTATCATTTAATTAGTTAAAACCGAAAATAATATAAATAATTAAATAACTATTCCGGTTATTACAACCTAATAGTGGCTTTCAAGAAATTCCCACACGGATAATATTTGGCGTTGAAGAAAACGATAAGTTAAAGCATTTGGGTCGACAATAAATGTCCAACCAAGCCTCCAAAGCATTGCAACAAAGAGAAATCCGAACATAGGCTCTCAACACGATTGAGAGAAGTTAAAGGCTCCCGACGTAGGGGAGAATACAAAAGCTCCCAACGGAGAGGAGAAGACAAAGGCTCCCAGCGAAGGCGATAATACAAACATAACGAAGAAATCGACTTGATTGCACGAGAAAATTGATGGAGGGAAGAGAGTTGATATGGATACTTCGATTATCACCGTCGATCTTCGTCAAATCCATAATCCTTAAATCTGATTCTTCAAAATCAGAAATTATTGAAAACCACAAAAAAATATATAAAAAAAAAAATAATCACAAATCCTAATAAGCAATTGAAATCCGAAGAGGAAGCGCAGGGTCTCGACCACCATCGTCGGTGCAAAGGCTAAGGAAGTCGGAAATTGTTGGAAGTTTACCAGGAAAGAAATTTGTGGAAGTTGGTAATTAGTTAGTTAATCATTCTTTTTTTATTAGACAACCCAATTTATATAGAAATCCATACCACTAAGATTTTGAAACTACAACTACCGTGTTATATATACCCTCCAAATAAGCAAAACTAGAGTATGGTACCAAAGAGGGCCCACACATATCAACCAAGCCGAAGCCTATAAGCAGTCCATCTAAAACAGCTCATGGGCCGATTTTCATATGAAGCCGTCAAAATTGGGAGTTGCTTTAAGGAAGTCGTCAAAAGAGTAGTTCTCACAGTCGCTCAGGCAGCTCGCAACTTATTGATAGCAAGTCGTTCGGAGGAATGTCTCCCCTCCCATATGAATCCAACTAGTATTTTCTATAGAAATTGAACTATGTTGAGTCAGATGAAATGTAACACCCCAACTTTTCACTACTAATAAGTAATAACTTATTTGAATAAATCCCAAATTCAGAATGCCCCAACGGCTATAATTAACCACAATTCAAACTTTAACTAACATTCAAACCCAAACGGCTAGTACAAGTCACTAGCTCAAAAGGTAACTAACGGAAAATAAAGACTAGAACTTAACACAGCGGAAAACATAACTATTAACTAACTTTATTCAAAAGGTAACTCTTATGCCGCCAAAACCCCGCGACCCTTGACCTGCTTATTTATAACCTGGAGAGAAATAAGAATGGAAGGAATGAGCGAACAATGCCCAGTAAGTTCATAGGGGATCTCCTAGGGTACTAAAAGGAGATGACTGAAACGAAAGGTAACAATGAATTAACAATGAAGGGATATAACTCAAGGATCAAACAAGTACTCAGTTTGAAAAGAAACATTTAACAATATTCAACACAACTCATCACTTTGAAAACATGTGGCTACAGAAGTCAGTTTCCAAAACATACTTTTCACAAAACACTTTACTTTACTTTACTTTACTTCGCTTCACTTTACTTAATTTAGGGATTAAGCACACGCTGTACCCAGGGCTCGGGTTTCTACTGACCGCACCCAAATCGGTGTATCATGATAACCTACGTTACTTCATCAAGCAACGCAAGGGGTCCACATGTCCTTCTTAGAACTATGGATAACAGTAAGGGGTCCACTTATCCGTTTCGGGATTATGGATAACTGTAAGTCACTTTACTTATTGCAAAACTTCACTTTAAAAAGCTTAGAAAACAAAGCTTAACCTTTACCAAAACTTTACTTGATCACTTTTTAAAAGAAGGTGTATATTTCACTTTAGACACCAAATCACAATACAATCATACACATGATATCCCAATTGAACAACAATAAAATCAATAGGGCAGATAACAAGGAACGGTAACATTCGCGGAACGGAATAGTTATTTAAAATACTATCTAGCCACATAGATAGTTTACTTTTAACAAAACCAGAGATTGGGAATCCTAAACAAAGGATTGAAATGAAACACTACTAAGAGCGTAATCCCTTACCTTGGCTTGCGTTAATTCCTCCTGCAACCCCACGCGCACGCATCTACAATCACGCGGAATAACTATCTTAGACAATAGTAATACTTTCTACTTCCGTCCCTAAAATACTTTACTTTTCCCTTTTATTAATCTACGAGTCATTCCTTTTTAACTCCCTTTTTGGGTTAATATCCATTCTAGGGTTTATACTTACCCATTAGATTTATACCCAAAATACCCATTTTTGTTTACCGAAATACCCCTAGGGTTTACTATCATCAATACCCAACTTCAATTTAAATCTTACTAATTACACATACTGGTTACACCATCGCAGCACACACCAAAAACACTATTCAAAGCATACATAAAACACTATTCCCAGCACACTTAAAATACTACACTAAGGCACACACATCTACTATACACACACGTACAACACAGCAGACACACACTGACTTCACCCAAACACACACACACACACACGACCCTGCACGCATAGCAGCTACTGCCGCCACACACACATACCAGGCATCACACACACATAGATACACCCATACACACCCACTGCACACACACACTAACGCACACACTGCACAGTGCGCACAACACACACACTGCACAAAGAACGCACGCACACACATAGCCTGCATCCATACCATCTTCAATCCTAACCCCAAATCGTCCAAAACCCTAGTTGATAAATTTCTATCTGGTTTTCTAAATCCAACAATTTAACTTTACAAAGATGAAGAGAAAGGTTTGAGGGGTTCTAGAATTACCTTTATGAACACGTTCCTTTCTCTCTTTTTTCTTCTCCTTCTTCGCCTCTCTCTCCCTCTCTCTGCGTCTTACTATCTGCGCCGCCCCCCCTTCTTTCTTCCCGTTCCCCTTCTTTTATTTGCGGAGGAATAAAACAATTCTAGGGGTTTAAAAGATAGTATTTATATTAATAGGGTTTCCCAAATCCCTAATTTAAAATGGGCTCCTAATCCACTTAGTTAATGAATTGGGATTTTTACTTTTGACCCACTACTAAACTAATCTTTTTATTAAAAGTTCGGCCCAAATAATAATTAAGGGTTTTAAAATAAATAAATATAAAGAGGAAATTCGGGTTATTACATTCTTACCCCTTTAAAAGAGTTTGGTCCTCCAAACTAAACGTACCTTAATCTTCAAACAAAGCGGGATACATATCACGCATTTCACTTTCGAGCTCCCACGTGGCTTCTCTTTCTGTGTGATTGCTCCATTGCACTTTTACGTACGGAATCACTCGCTTCCGCAATACTTGATCTTCACGGTCTACAATTCTCACTGGCTTCTCATCATAACTCAAGTCTTCACGAAAATGTAACTGCTTGTACTCTATGACGTGGCTCAGGTCAGCTACGTACTTTCTCAACATTGACACGTGAAACACATTGTGCACACCAGTCAGCACAGGAGGTAAAGCCAACTTATAGGCTACCGCTCCTATTCGTTCTAGAATCTCGAATGGTCCCACATATCTAGGACTCAACTTTCCATGAATCCCAAATCGCATGACCCATTTTGTCGGTGAGATCTTCAAGAATACATGATTCCCTATTTGAAACTCTAGATCGCGTCTTCGATTATCCGCATACGATTTCTGCCTACTCTGCGCAGTTAGTAACCACTTGCGAATCTGTTGAACTTTATCCGCCGTTACTTGAACAATCTCAGTTCCAGTTAACTTCCTCTCACCTACTTCATCCCAACACGCATGTGATCTACATTTCCGCCCATACAGAGCTTCATACGGCGCCATTCCAATACTAGAGTGGTAACTGTTGTTGTAGGCAAACTCCACTAGTGGTAAATGACCATCACACGCTCCTTGCCAATCCAACGACGTTGCTCTCAGTAGGTCTTCAAGAGTTTGAATCGTCCTTTCTGACTGTCCGTCTGTCTGCAGATGGAACGCTGTACTTATAGTTAATTCCGTCCCCAACGCTTTCTGTAAACTCTTCCAGAAATTTGATGTGAATCTCGTATCTCGGTCAGACACTATAGAGACCGGTACCCCATGTAACCTCACAATCTCATCCACGTACAACTTAGCTAACTTGTCCAACGAATCAGTCACCTTGATTGCTAGAAAGTGAGCCGATTTAGTGAACCTATCCACTATAACCCAAATTGCACCCTTCACCTTCCTAGGAAGTCCAATCACCAAATCCATAGTGATGTGCTCCCACTTCCACTCTGGAATAGGTTGCGATTGTAGTAATCCCGCGGGTTTCTGGTGTTCACTTTTCACTTGCTGACATACTAAACACTTGGACACGAATTCTGCTACCTCACTCTTCATATTGTTCCACCAAAATGATTCCTTTAAATCTCTGTACATCTTAGTACTCCCAGGATGAATCGAAAATCTTGAACAGTGAGCTTCCTCAAGAATTTCCCTCTTAATACTTTCATCATTAGGCACCCAAATCCTCGATTGATACATCATAATCCCGTCATCACCCACACGGAAATCTACCATTCCCTTTTTACTTATGGTCTTGTGGATTACTGCTAACTCCTCATCCACATTCTGAGCTTCCTTGATTCTCACTAACAATGTTGGTTGGACACTCATCTGAGCCAAATAACCTTCAACTCTAACTTCCAGTTTCACTATTTCACTAGTTCCCAAGTTACTTACCCCCTTAGAAAACATAGCCGCTAACGATCCATGGTTCTTTCTACTTAACGCATCTGCCACTTTATTGGCTTTTCCAGGATGATACAGAATTTTGCAATCATAATCCTTAAGTAATTCGAGTCATCTTCCCTGCCTCATATTCAACTCTTTCTGGGTGAAAATATATTTAAGATTCTTATGGTCGGTGTAAATCTCACATGGTACCCCATACAAATAATGTCTCCAAATCTTCAATGCAAACACCACGGCCGCTAACTCCAAATCATGGGTAAGATAGTTCTTCTCATGGTTCTTGAGTTGCCTAGACGCATAAGCTATCACCTTGTCGTTCTGCATCAACACACAACCCAGACTTTTTAATGAGGCATCACTATAAATCACAAAACCATCCTTGCTTGTTGGTACCGTAAGAACAGGCGCAAACACCAATCGCCTTTTCAATTCTTGAAAGTTCTTCTCACAATCGTCCGACCATACAAACTTTGTCCCTTTCGTGGTTAACTTAGTCAATGGTAAAGATAAATTCGAAAATCCTTCTACAAACTTGCGGTAATAACCAGCTAAACCCAAGAAGCTCCTTATTTCGCTAACAGAAGTTGGTCTCTCCCAATTCACTATAGCCTCGATCTTAGCAGGGTCAACAGCTATCGCATTCTTAGACACCACGTGTCCCAAGAACGCCACTTCCTCAAGCCAGAACTCACACTTCTTAAACTTGGCATACAACTTTTGTTCTTTCAGAATCTGCAATACCAATTTCAAATGTTCTTCATGCTCCTCTTTTGACTTAGAGTACACCAAGATGTCGTCGATGAATACTATTACACACTTGTCTAAGTACTCTTGAAATACTCTATTCATAAGCTCCATAAACACAGCAGGTGCATTTGTCAATCCAAACGGCATTACTAGGAACTCATAGTGCCCATACCTCGTCCTAAAAGCCGTCTTTGCCGCATCTTCCTTTTTCACTCTCAACTGATGGTAACCCGAATGCAGATCAATCTTAGAGAAATAACATGCACCCTGGAGTTGATAAAACAAATAATCGATTCTAGGCAAAGGATACTTATTCTTAATCGTTGCACGGTTTAACTCCCGATAGTCAATACATAACCTCATTGACCCATCCTTCTTCTTTACAAATAATACCGGCGCACCCCACGGTGATGCACTTGGCCTAATCAGACCCTTGTCCAATAACTCTTGTAACTGTTCCTTTAACTCTTCAAGTTCCGGCGGAGCCATCCTATATGGTGCTCTAGAAATCGGTGCAGTCTCTGGTGCTAAATCTATTGAAAACTCTAATTCTCGCTCCGGTGGTGTTCCCGGTAAGTCCTCAGGGAAAACATCTTTAAAATCCCTTACTATGGAAAGAGATTCTATGGTCACTTCTTTCTTGCTTGACTCACTAACATACGCTAGAAGGCCCTCACAACCCTTCCTTAACAGTTTACAAGCCTTCATTACAAAATCAGATCGGTCCGAACTCTCGGTTTTGATCCTTGAAAATAGAATCTTTCTCCAGAGGGTAATTCGAAGTTTACTTCCTTTTTAAAACAGTCTACTTTGGCATGATATGCAGCTAACCAATCCATTCCCAATATCACATCAAATTCTTCGATTTCCAAGCTAATGAGATCAACCTCAAGTTTTTTTTTTTTCCGTCCACTTTCAAAGGACACTTCCTATATATAGACGTAATAGGGATCGATTCTCTAGTTTGAATGTCTATAACTAAATAATTCTCTAACGCCTCAGGAATTAAATTCATTTTCTTAGCTAAGCAATCATTTGGCACTTCTCATCAGAACTTTGCCCTTTGGCGTCGTTCTTATTACCATCCATTTGGTTTCCATGACCTTTACTCTGGTACTTACTAGCAGTATTGTCCTTTTTACGATCCTCAGTAGCCTTCCTCTTATTGATATTCCCATCGCGGTTCTAGCTTCCCTTAGATCCAGTCGACTCCTTCTCAGTTGATTTTTTTTTCTTCTCGCTTACTGCGATAACTATCTGTTTCTTCCTCCACTATCCTTTCCCTATCTAACACTTGATCATAGGTTGATAGCATTAATGGAGTAATTCTGTATTTGATTCGGTCGTTCAAACCATATTCAAACTTTCGGGCTTTCTGCTCTTCATCATCGAAGATCATTGGGCAAATTCTAACAATTCGGTGAATCTAGCACCATAGTCGTCCACCTTCGTACTTCCTTGAGTTAGCATCATAAACTCAGACACTCTGGCGATTTGAACACTTGCCGGATAATATGATACTATCATTAGTATCATGAATACGAAACGTTTTCACGCACTCTCATACTATAGATCGTCTCCACAGACTAACATTCAATTAATAGGTCATTCACTAGACCACTGGTCGCTTCAATCAACCGTCACTATCTTCATTAGTCAACTTTACTAGACTTATTGGTCGTTTCATTTGATCGTTACTATCTTCATCGGTCATTTCAATAGACTAATGTTACCTATTCCAGGTTAACTCTCACATTTAACACTATTGCTCATGCCAACACAAGCATTGCTACTATGCTTAATATTTTCACATAAATAGGCCGTCCCCAAAGGACGTAACTTTTACAAACGATCGGTTTACGAAATCTCTAGTCGTTTCAATAGACCAATTCTACTTAGCGAAGACATTTCACTAGACTTTACTTACTAGCAGGCCGATTCACTAAAACTACTTTCATTCACACTTGGCCGTTTCAATAAGTCATTTACTTTTGCACTTGACCGTTTCAATAAGTCACTTTATTCTTGTTTCGATCATTTTACTAGACCAAAACTAATTTCACTTTGGCAGTTTCAATAAGCCAATTAATACTTATGGTCTTTTCACTTGACCAGTACTTCTTTGTTCTAAATAGCTCACCCGCCATAAAACTTAAGAACAAAACAATTAACAAAGCTATTTGCTTAAATGAATCATAACTTTTACTACGAGGATCTTCTTGGAATAAAAGTTAATAAAACAAAATTCTAGTATTTTTCTCTAAACTAGAACTAACTATCAATACTATAAATAAGAATAAACTCTATGTCCCACTTTTCAATCATGGAACACCTTCCTAGGCCTTTCCCTAGGTCTTCCCCTAGGCCTTCCATTTGGCACCTTTGGAACTCCCTTAGAACCTCTTGGCCTACCTCTGGGCCTACGAACCGGTACCATCTCTTGTTCCAGTTCATCATCATCATCAATAATGATTGGGGTAACTTCCTTGTCCCCAAGGTTAATTCCTACGTCCTCGACTTCCTCTTTAGTTACCAATTCTTCCTCATTTGACGCTTCATTACCTATAAGTGTTGTCCGTTCCAACTCTCTAGTTCTAGATTTCTTCAAATCTTTCTATTCATAAAACCATTGGTGAGCTTCTTCTCTGGTTTTATGATAGTACTTATCACTTTGATTCATGGTCTCCTTTACTTCTTCCAGTTCTTTGAAGTATCTAGTAATGCTTTCCTATCTTGCATCCGCTTCTCTAGTGTAAAGCTTACTCTGGTCTTTTCAGCTTCTAAGTCTTTGTTAACTTTTGAATCTTGAGTGCATATCTCTGAATTACTATTTTCTTAATTGTTCTTTGCCTCAATTTCACCTTCTGGTTTCTTCTAAGTCCGTCATTAACTTACAATTAGGATATAACCATTATCAATACCATATAACTCAAAGGTATATGACTATTATCATCAATTGCATAAGCAACTTAAAGAATAACGTTCTGGTGTAACCCTTCAAGTGTCACTCCCAAAGTGTTCACTTACATTCCTCTACATTCCTTGAGGAAATATTATCTTAGGTTCTTTCCTAAAATAGCAAGATTCTATAACAGGAAAGTTTCCAAACTTAGAAAGTTTCCCAAAATGGAAAGTTTCCCTAAATAGCAGGTTTCCTCAATTAGTGCTTCCTAAAATACTTTGTTCTTATCAGAGTTCTAAAGCCCAACATCGTTAAGTACTACTTCTCCCAATAGTCTTAACTTCTAAGTCTAAGTCTCCCAAGTAATCTTGAACCGGGGCTCTGATACCAACTGTAAACTTTTCACTACTAATAAGTAATAACTTATTTGAATAAATCCCAAATTCAGAATGCACCAACGGCTACAATTAACCACAATTCAAACTTTAACTAACATTCAAAATCAAACGGCTAGTACAAGTCACTAGCTCAAAAGGTAACTAACGGAAAATAAAGACTAGAACTTAACACAACGGAAAACATAACTACTAACTAACTTTATTCAAAAGGTAACTCGTATGCCGCCAAAACCCCGTGACCCTTGACCTGCTTATTTATAACCTGGAGAGAAATAAGAATGGAAGGAATGAGCGAACAATGCCCAGTAAGTTCATACGGGATCTCCTCGGGTACTAAGAGGAGATAACCGAAACGAACGGTAACAATGAAGGGATATAACTCAAGGATCAAACAAGTACTCAGTTTGAAAAGAAACATTTAACAATATTCAACACAACTCATCACTTTGAAAACATGTGGCTACAGAAGTCAGTTTCCAAAACATACTTTTCACAAAACACTTTACTTCACTTTACTTTACTTTACTTTACTTCGCTTCACTTTACTTAATTTAGGGATTAAATTAAGCACACGTTGTACCCAGGGCTTGGGTTTCTACTGACCGGTAACAATATTCAACAATAACAAGGAACGGTAACATTCGCGGAATGGAATAGTTATTTAAAATACTATCTAGCCACATAGATAGTTTACTTTTAACAAAACCAGAAATTGGGAATCCTAAACAAAGGATTGAAATGAAACACTACTAAGAGCGTAATCCCTTACCTTGGCTTGCGTTAATTCCTCCTGCAACCCCACGCGCACGCATCTACAATCACGCGGAATAACTATCTTAGACAATAGTAATACTTTCTACTCCCGTCCCCAAAATACTTTACTTTTCCCTTTTATTAATCTACGAGTCATTCCTTTTTAACTCCCTTTTTAGGTTAATATCCATTCTAGGGTTTATACTTACCCATTAGATTTATACCCAAAATACCCATTTTTGTTTACCGAAATACCCCTAGGGTTTACTATCATCAATACCCAACTTCAATTTCAATCTTGCTAATTACACACACTGGTTACACCATCGCATCACACACCAAAAACACTATTCACATCATACATAAAACACTATTCCCAGCATACCTAAAATACTACACTAAGGCACACACATCTACTGTACACACACGTACAACAAAGCACACACACACTGCCTTCACCCAAACACACACACACACACACACACGACCCTGCACGCACAACAGCTACTGCCGCCACACACACATACCAAGCAGCACACACACATAGATACACCCACACACACCCACTGCACACACACTAACGCATACACTGCACAGTGCGCACAACACACACACTGCACAGAGAACGCACGCACACACATAGCCTGCATCTACACCATCTTCAATCCTAACCCCAAATCGTCCAAAACCCTAGTTGATAAATTTCTATCTGGTTTTCTAAATCCAACAATTTAACTTTACAAAGATGAAGAGAAAGGTTTGAGGGGTTCTAGAATTACCTTTATGAACACGTTCCCTTCTCTCTTTTTCTTCTCCTTCTTCGCCTCTCTCTCCCTCTCTCTGCGCCTCACTATCTGCGGCCCCCTCTTCTTTCTTCCCGTTCCCTTCTTTTATTTGCGGAGGAATAAAATAATTCTAGGAGTTTAAGAGAGAGTATTTATATTAATAGGGTTTCCTAAATCCCTAATTAAAATGGGCTCCTAATCCACTTAGTTAATGAATTGGGCTTTTTACTTTTGACCCAATACTAAACTAATCATTTTATTAAAAGTTCGGCCCAAATAATAATTAAGGGTTTTAAAATACATAAATATAAAGAGGAAATTCGGGTTATTACATGAAAAATAGATCCGTTAACCAAAAAGGTTAAAAGGAGAGTTAATTGGAAAAGAAAAATGAAAATTAAGGTTTTTGAGAGTTAAGATTGGAAAATCAAACCAAGATGACTTGAGATTCCAAGAACTAGGTTAAAAAAAGGACCACCTAAATGAAAAATTTGGTGTGGTACTAAGGAAGGTAGCAAATTTGCTACGTTTGCTACCTTGCTTAGTACCACACCAAATTTTCGGTACACATTGTTAGTGTTTTAAAGAATTGTTAAACATAGTGCAAAAATATTTATCATGTTAAAAATATTATTTAAAATATAAATATTTTTTTTGGTTTTTATATAATTATATAAAAAAAAAATTAAATTTAAAGCATAATTAATTTAATTAATGATCATATATTGAAATTATTTATCGTTTCAAATTATTAATAAAGCTACCAACTATTAAAAATTAATTTAGTACCAAAATTTTGATACCTATGGTTGGAGATAATTTTTTGATACCATGTGAATAGTACTCATAGGTACCAAAATTTGATTTTGATACCTAAAGAGTAAGGACCACCATTGGAGTTGCCCTAAGATGGAAGAATAATACTTAGGGTAAAAGAAAAAGTTATAAAATCTTTTCTCACAAAATTGTAATTGTAATGATTTTATTAGTGTTTTTAATTAGAGTGTGGCGAGTCCACCATCGATGCAACCTATAAAATATCACGAACTAATTGTCTGAGCAAAATTTTGTGATTTTGTTTTATGCCTCTAGCATTGCTCAAGGTGGAAATAGTCTTAATTCTACTTCATCAAATTATAAGCAATTTATATAACTTTTTGAAACAACGAAAAATGGAATAGAATACAATTCTAAGATGGAGGGAGTTTTTTTTTCCCTTCATTTTCTTTTTGTGAAAGATGATTAAAGATAGAATAACAATAAAACATGCAATTCTTAATGGAACAAATCCAATACTGCTACTGATAATTAACATCAAAGAGATCATTTAGTACAATAAAGGAATTAACATGAAACTAAAGAAGAAGGGAAACCTGACCATGATTAAGAAACAGGCCCATATTTTATATCAAATTGTCTATCAAATATCAACCCAAAATCTGAAAAATAAATTGACCAGATCTAATGATCTTCTTCTACTGTAGTGTTCATTGTTCATTCTAAATTGAAGAGATTAAGCAACCAAAAATGACTCTAAAAACCAGTTTATCAATATGCAAATTAAGCAGAACCCCAAAAATTAACCTTCCCCTGAATCTGAATCTGAATCTGTAGGAGAAGCCATCAATGACTGGACAAAAATGTCTTCTTGTTCTTTAGTCATGTCACATCTCTTCTTGACTTGATCTTTGAACACCATCTCCCCTCTTTCTTCCAAGACATCCATAAACTTCTCCTCGATTTTCTGGATGAACTCTTTCTCCGAGTTTCGTTCCAAGAAATCCAACATGGATTTCTTGAAAACATTGAGTGATGAAATAAGGTTATGGATTGAAACAAATGGGAAATCTTGTTTTAACGATGTTAGAAACCAGGTGTAGTCTTTCCAATTAATTTCATTCGATTCGTCGTCCCACTTCCACTTGTCATCCATTAATGGAACTTGATGATCTTGCAGCAGCTTACATTTTTGTATTTCTGATGTTGAATCGATGACTTTTTGTAGCCCTGTGAATGCTCTGTATTTCATAAAGTTCAAGAAAAACTCGCGAAGCTCATGATCATTCAGAGTTCGTACATGATTGGTTTCAAGAATTGATTCTTCCTCCGGATATTTTCTCTTTCTTACTCTCTTGGAACTATCACTAGGAGAATCAAGAACCCAGCGCTTCTCTCCTCCTTGTGAATTCAATGGTGGCGGTGGGGATGAACTTGGAATTGAAGACGGATATGACGGTGGCGGAGTTTGTTGTCTTGGTGGTCGTGGAGGTAGGAGTGGCCGCCGGTGATGACGTGTTGGGCGGGAGGAAGATGATGGTGTTGGATCCAATCGTTCTGGTGGCCGGCGGTTTCGTTGTGGACGGGACGAACTTGGATCCATTTTCTCAAGAGAGAAATTAACAGAAATGGAAGCGGCGGGAAGTAATTTGTTTTTGAAAAAGGTTACTAACTACAGCTCTTATAAGGGTTCAAAATTCAGTTGGGAATATTCTGTTTTGTAGTAGTAACAAACTGAACCAATCAGCAAATCAAATGTGGTTTGACTTTAGGGTTAATGACAGATTAGGGTCTGAACTCCAGGGGGTGCGTCTAAAAGGGGAATGTTTTTTTTTTCCCGCTAGATCAGGGCTCAATATCTAAATTTTTCGGCAGTTAAGGGTTTTTTGACGGAAATCGTTAGAAAAGTCAGTTAAGTGCCATGTGCTGTGCACGTGATCGATTAAATGGATGGATTTGTAATGATATTAGTTAATAAGGGCTTTAGTGAAATTTTTGAAACTCAAAAGGTTTAAAAATGAAATAAATATTTTTTCTTAAAAAATAATCTTTTTTTAAAATAATCAAGTATATAATAAAATAAGTAATTATCATATATAAAATAAATTAATCAAAATTATTAAACAAATTAATCTAATAGCTATATTAAATATAAAAGGATTTAGATTATTTTCTAAATAATAAATTTAAAAAAAAAAAATTATAAATAAATTTAAACATTTCTCTTTTCAAAATTATTAAATATGAATCTTTGCTACCAAAATGTACAAAAAGTTGACATTTTCAGATGTCACTTAAAATAAAATTTGGACACTCATTTAGGGACATACTCCCTCCGTTCTATTTCAAATTGCAAAATTTACCATTTTGAGTGTCCTAACTAAAATTGCAAAATCTTTAAATGGAAAGTTTTTAATACTTTTTAATTAGTGGGTCCCACTTCTCATACTCACATCAACTAACCCACTTACTATTCCCTACCCCACTTTCTCTCTCCTACCCAATTATCTACACTCACAACACATCACATTTTTTACTTTTTTCTTAATTTCCGTGTACACCTAATATTTGTAATTTGAAATGGAATGGAGGGAGTAGGTAGTATTAACAAAAATTATTAAACATTTCCCTTTTCATCATCTTCCATGAACACCCACCATCCTCCACTTTAAACCACCATAGCCACCGCCATTCACCACCATCCAACACCTCCACCACTTAGCACCACCAAAATGAGTGTCCAGAAACACCATTTACCACCCATAGCCACCATCGTTCACCACCGTTCACCACCCAGAAACGCACACACGCACACTCCCACAAAAACACAAAAACAACGCTCTTCATTTTTACCGGAGTCGGAGATGATATTTGGAGAAGAAGAAGAGAGTTGGGAGTCCCCGGCGGCCGCCACAACATTGCAGCAAGTTAGAGGAAAACAAAGCTGGATACCTAAGTTTCTTAGGCGATCCCGGCGGTGACGACAGTGATGAGATCTGGCCGATCTAAGACAAGGAAGCTCGTCGGAGATGAAAGTGAGACTGGAGAAGAAGAAGAGAGTTGGGAGTCGCCGATCGGTCGTCGATTGAAAGGGGAGGAGGGGGTGTGCGGCTTCAACAAATCTGGAGAAGGGGGGTGTTGATGGATTGGGGTAGGGGAAAACAGAGAGAGAGAGTTGGGAGTCGCCGGCAATTGGGAGTCGCCGGCATAGGGAGTCGCCGGCGTTGGGAGAGACGAGAAATTGGTGAGGGAGAAAACAGAGAGGGGGCGGGTTTGAGCAAAGAGTGAGACGGGAGGGAGTATATGATAATTTAACTGAAACTTTTTAGCCCTCTAAGTTTCAAAAATTTCACTAAAGCCCTTACTAACTAATATCATTACAAATCCATCCATTTAGTCGATCACGTGCACAGCACATGGCACTTAACTGACTTTTCTAACGATTTCCGTCAAAAAGTCCTTAACTGCCGAAAAATTTAGATATTGAGCCCTGATCTAGCGGAAAAAAAAACCCAGGCCCCTTTTAGACGCACTCCCTGGAGTTCAGGCCCTAATCTGTCATTAACCCTTGACTTTATTACACATTTTACAGTTCTCAAACCTGATTTTTTTACTTCAAAAAAAAAAAAAAAAAAATTGCCTTTTTTTTTTAAAAAAAAAAAGATTATTTTTTTTAAAAAAAATTAAGGTTATGATTAGATATTTGGTTAATCTTTGTTTTCATTATTTTTTTTTTTATAAAATAAACACTCTTTATATGGGAGTTGGGGCTACTATTAAATAAAATATAATGAGTTTGACCAAATTTTCTTTCGACAAAGTTTGTTATTGTTTTTTTTGAAATTCTAAACCACCTAATTCAATTCTAGCTAGGGGTACCGAACCCAAGATTTCTACGACGGAGAGTCTTAAAACTGCTCAAGATACCGCTTGGGCACAAACCCTTTGGCTTGTTATTGTTTTAGAGCTCATTTTGTAGTAATATGAGGATAAATATGATTATATGTCTAATACTAATAATAATTTATGGGATTAATAATCATATCTAGTTTTTTTCTTTCTTCATCAGTGAACATTAATTTTGAAATAGATATAGCACTTAGTTTTATTTATTTAAGTGAGATAATATGTAAATAATTTTTCCCACCTCAAAATAAATAACAAAATAAACTTTAAAGCTAACTATCATAGCTACAAAAAACTCTGATAATTATATCTCAGATTAAAATTTAATTTGATATTGAAGACATAAATATTATACCTATTTTTATCCAAAAATAAATTGAGATAGATGAAATTTTACAGGGTTTGAACACAAACAAGATTTTAATCTGTCAATCTTACATACATATATTGAGCTCTAGTACAATTATAGGTTTGCAAGACCAACAAAATACCCAAAAGCTCTTTGAAAAAATACACTAATTATTGGATTTATTTTTCAAAAGTTCCTAAAACAAAACATAATTATTAATAAGGACCTTGGAATTCTTTTGATTTCTTAAAAGTTCATAAGTTGAAATTTTATTGCTCAAACGCCCTGTAAGAGTGTTTGAGAGGCGTGTTTCAGACCACGGATGGACCTTAGAGAAATGTCTGAGAGATGTGTCTCAGACCACGGATAGACCTTACAGAATAAACGTCTGGCTAAATGGCTTTTAAGAAAATACTCCATTTTTTAGCCACTCGACAACTTCAATAACTACATCACTCACCAAATTAGTCAAATCTCCTAAAAAATACTATCGACTTCCAGAAAATGGCCCATATTATTGCAACTCTCACAAAAAACTGAACCTTTGAAGGTATATCTCCCAATTCAATTTTAACTCTTGGAGATGACTCTCTGAGTCAGTTTTCTCTGCTCAAAATGAAGATGAACCTAAATACCTAAGAGAATAACTTTAAACCTAAAAAAAAAATTAAACAAAGCTAAGATACAAAGTTAGCATGAGACTAAGTAGCCTACCATGGAGAAATTAGAAACTAAAACGATATAAATCGAACATGGCTTTGGGTCGGGTAATATCCAGACAAGACCCAACAGAACTAAGGGAATGAGCCCGTCAAACCTTAGACCCATGAAGAAGACTTTGACGACCTGGGACATGAGCCAAACCCACTTAGTATATTCTCTCATCGGCATACCTACATACCGACCAAATTATGTTGACTACATGCCTTCCTCGGTCTTACTAAGATCGATACGGGGAAGCTTATACCCAGTCAACTAACTCCAAGGGAACCCGAGTCCCAAATTACCTTAATTACCTTCCTCGGCCTTGCTTAGGCTGATCACGAGGAGGCGTAGACTGACCATGGCCGCGTACCCCAATTTACTTGGTCAACACTCAATGCCATGCAGAACCCTAATCAAATAAGGGATATGCATGCAGAATCAAAGACTCCTCACGATTAGGATCTACCTTAGATTTAGGAGGACTTCTCATATATGGAAACTACATAACATGAATATAATCAAAATTCTACTTTCTTAAATTAATCCATAACCAATCGGATTCCTTAGCTTCCTTTCCAAGCAAGAAAACTACTCAATCTATCCTTATGAATACATGCGACAATTCACGTGTTACTGACAACGAATCTCTTGATTTTGAACACTTGTCAATTAATTTCTCTCTCAAAGTATATTCTTACTTTCACATCGGAGAGCCTTCGATGGAGAAGCCCGGCTTAGTTTACGTTTGCTCATTGTTTTTTAGGCCATCAAGGGCTCGCTTGGATTATTCGAACTGCTTGATTTGGGCTGATCCGAACAATTTTTGCATCATCATGATTTTTTTTAAATTAAATATCGTTTAAAATTCGATAATATTTGGTTCGCGATAAATTGTCAAATAATTCAATATTGAACCTGATGAGACGAATTTTATACCATTATTTCCTTGGTTTCTATGAGCTTAAAATATAATTTTGATGCATTTTAGATAGTTTTTATGTGCTTTGGGGAAAATATGTTATTTTGGGATTTAGTTATAATTCCGGGGGTATTTAGTATTTTAGTATTATTACCGGATTTAATAATTTTTGAGTCGAAAGAAATTCTAAAATATTGAAGAAGGTCAAAGCCCAATGTTACACAAAGGAGAGAATTAATGGATCAATGTCGCGCCCCGACCCGTGGTCCTACTTGGCCCCACGTCCGGGACACGCACGGAAGACGTCATAAAACAATTTAAAGGAAATTTTTCGAAATATACTTTCATAAAAAGGATCACACGACCAACACAACTACTTGAAACTTGACTTGAAGTCATAAAACAAACCAACTTTCACAACGAGTACTGAGCCACTTGGCCACAACTTTACTTACAAATATACAACACCGACATCTACTAAAAGAGATGATACAAAACTAAGTCACGGGTACACTACCCAAAAGGTGTTACATTTACATAATGTATCTTTTAACACACACACCACTTCCCAAAAGTCTTACCAAAGATCCTCTTCCCGACGTCCTCCCTGTGTGTGAACTATCCCCTGGGCTCCTTATCTAAAACGGTAAATAAATAAGGGGTGAGAATAAATCTCGGTAAGTTACTAAAATGCAACTACATTACATGCTTATATGATAAACATAAAGGAACAATGTCACAAATGATCATATAGCATATAGCATATAGCACATAATATGAGAGGCTCCCTATCGCCCACCGTCCCATACCGGTTGGAAATAACGACCAACTCATCATACAACATATAGTGTAGGAGTAAACACTCCTACGAGGATACCAAGCCAAGGTTTACCGAAATAACATGATCATCAGAGAAAACCATCTGAGAAAACCATCTGAATAACCATCTGAGAAGACCATCTGTCTGAAACCATCTGAGCAGCATAAATAGCTGAAGCCGAGATCCCGAAAACCAAACCATATCCAACAGAGCCAAAGTAACAACGGGCAGCATCAATAGCTGAAACAGGTTCCGGAACCATATAACACCACAACAACAATAGCGGGAGAAAATGAAACAAAGTCATACCCCTAAATGCTCACGCGAGGGAGCGAGTTCATCCCATCCAAGGCCAATCTGGACTGAGGAAATAGGTCCAGTGGAAAAGCCTTATAGTGCACTTAATTGATGCCACTACAATGACTTCCACCTCCACTCGATAACATCCCAAACCTAGGAAATAGGACCAGTGGAAAAGCCTTATAGTGAACTTGTCTAGTGTGCCACTATAATGCTTTCCACCTCCACTCGATAACACACAAAACCAGCTGGACTTTCAACAAAGAGCACAGTAATAAATACTTGCTAAAACAACAACCAGGGCATGATTCCATAGAAGGAAACCACACAAGCTCATCATAGAGAAGTAAACACGTTTTCACAATAATGTGCACAATCTTGACATTAAGTCACCACACAATCCATCTACACAATCACATTAAGTCAAACCCGATCACAAAGGACCAATTCTATCATTTTGATACCTCATAACAATTATCTAGGCATCCTAGGACATCGCCTAAGACCTAGCCCAATACTTAACGAAAAACAAACAAGTTGTTAAAACTCAAACTGCTCGGCCGCTCTACTTACTTGACTCGGCCGAGCGGATCGGTCGAGTCCTTTACTTTGATCGGCCGCTCTCCTAGAACTCAACATTCGACAATAAGGGGATCGGCCGCTCTAATTTACTGACTCGGCCGCTCCACTGCAGAATGGCCAATTCCCAGGAAAAATCTAACAAAGTTCACTTTCATTACCAAGTTGTTACCCAATCCTAAAGCACAACAACATCATTATAACTTCACAACACTACCATACCAACCTCATCTATCATATACCCATAATAATAAAAGTTATTACTACTCCCTCCGTCCCAAATTTACAAGTATAATAAAAGTTATTACTACTCCCTCTGTCCCAAATTTACAAGTATAATAAAAGTTATTACTACTCCCTCCGTCCCAAATTTACAAGTATAATAAAAGTATACCAAAACATCATTTCACCACATATTAAGCATATATAGCATGATTATGACCATTTTAACACTTTAAAGGGGGGATTAGTAACTTTCCTATTTTCCGAAAAAAGTATCGCAGAAATATGTTTTGTTCGGGTAGAAATGACCTACTCAACGCCCTGATCATTTTTATATAATTAGATTTTAAAACAGAGTAGTAAATAAAAAGATATAAAATCAAAATGGAAAGAAGCTTACCTATTCTTCTTCCATGGAATCACAGAGAAAGTTTGGGAAAGATAAAATTTTGATTGTCAGTGTGTGTGTGTCGCATAGAGGGGAAAAAGAGGGGATAAAGATCAATTAAACTTTTGGAAATTCCCTCTAAGGTCCTCCTATTTTAGTTATAAACAACTAAACCCCTAAACTCAAGTTTCCACTAAACCCTTAAAGTTTCAACTTTAACCAATTACCTCCTTAACTAATGAATCTAACAAGTTAAAATTAACACAAATAATCAAACAAATAATGTTAGGCAAGAAAATATTATCTAACACATAAAATGCACTCATAAGTTCAAATTAAAATCCCCAAAAATATAAAATAAATTGGGATGGGTTTTGGGGTCGTTACAATCACTCCCCCTTAAAGAAAATTCGTCTCGAATTTTAGGGTTACTTACCACACGAATCAGATAACCAAAGGTATTTCCATTCAAGTATCTTTATAGGCTGAAGTAGACTTGCGAGTCTTTGATGTTTAGCTTTAACATGTTGATAAATCAAACACTTGGTACGTAATCCACTATTCCCCATTTCATATTATTCCACTAGAAATGCTGCTTCAAATTATGATACATCTTGGTACTCTCGGGATAAGTAATATACTTGAACTCGTAATCCTCATCAAGAATTTGACGTTTAATTCAATCAATGTTGGTACACATAACTGCCCTCTATAAGTTAATACTCCTTCAATACTAAAAGAAATATCTTCAACTTTTCTATCTTTGGTTTATCCACTATCTTTCTCAACACGAGGTCATTCTGTTGAGCATCTTTTATCCGTTGAATTAAGGTTAGCAAATCCCGAATATTCGCAATTATCACCCCATGTCTCAATTCATATAGACACCAATCCCGTACATCCTCTAACATCTTCTACCCTCGGACCATCCCCGAAAATGAAAGATTTCTGACTAATAGTATCTACAACCATGTTTGCCTTGCCCAGATAATAAGAGATGGTGCAATCATAATCCTTCAAAAGTTCCATTCATCTACGCTGTCGATTTGTAAAAATCTCAGACATTGTTTCATAAAGATAATGTTTCCACTTATGTAACGCAAAAACAATCGCAACAAGTTCCATGTCATGGGTCGGATAGTTCTGTTCACAAGAAGTTGACTTCCTCGAAGCATCACTGTAAATAACCATCATTCCCATTAGGTAACGCAAGAATCAGTATAGTGGTCAATCTCTTCTTTAATTCCTCAAAACTGACTTGACATTTTTCATCCCACATATATGGTACATTCTTTTAAGTCCACTGAGTGAATGGTGTAGCAATCTTGAAAAACCCCTCAATAAATCTTCGATAATACTCCGCTAAACCCAGAAAATTTCGCAAATAATTGCTTCCCTCGGAGCCCAGACAAAACTATTCGCAAATATTGTTCATGTTCCTCTCGAGATTTAAAATAAACAAGGATATTACCGATAAAGACAACCACAAAGGTATCAAGATAAGGTTTGAAAACCCGATTCATCATATCCATGAAAACAACTAGAGCCATTCTGTAAGGTGCCTCAGATATAGGAGCTGTACCTGGAAGTAAGTCAATACAGAACTTGATTTCCCGGTCGGGAGGCATAGAGTACTCGGTAGAAAACACATCAGGAAATTCTTTGACAATAGGCATATCCTCTATTTCAGGCAACCCTTTAGTAGTATCAAGAACACTAGCCAAGAATCCCACACAACCACGATTCAATAACCTCCTAGCCTTCACATAAGAAATAATATGAATCTCTCTACCCCAGGGAACAGTTTTAAAAGTAAATTTAAGAACATCAGGGATAGAAAATGTAACCACCTTTTCAGCACAATCAACAGATGCATGATATTTACCCAAACAATCTATACCTAAGATAATATTAAAATCTTATAATGGTAAGATAACTAAATCAGCACGTAAAACATGCTCATGTATACGCATATCACAAGTATGCAACACCTCATTGGTCACCAAACACTCCCCCTATAGGAGTAGACACCTCTAACACATAAGGTAGAGATTCAGAAGACAAAAACAATCGAGAAGCAAAATGCACAGACACATAAGAATGCGATGAACCAGGGTCTATAAGTGTACGTGCTCTCAAATTAGACACAAAAATAATACCTCCTATCACATTAGAGGAATCTGAAGCCTGTTGTTGAGTAATGGCAAAGACATGACCCTGCACCTTAGGCTTTCTTGAAGAATCCCTCTTTTGGCCCTGAGAAGACCTAACTGCACTTCCCGATGCCTGTACTCTAAATCTAGGGCAATCATTTCGAAAATGACCCAACTGACCACAATTCAAACATTTGCCCTGCTTCTTCCAACATTTTTTTTTCTGAATGCCCTTCTTTCTGACAATAATTACAGACTCCTCTGTTTTGACTCCCTGAAGTGTTACTTTGATTTCTATCACTTGACTGTCCTTGAGAAGACCCTTTGAATTGTGAAGATCCACCTTGATTTCCTCTATTATCATCACGTTGTTGTTGTTGCCTACCTTGCCTCCCTGCACCTAACAATTCCATTTTCTTCTTGTGTTCCTCAATATCATTCTCCACCTGGTAGGCTCGATCAACTGCATCTTGAAAATCTTGCAACTTGTGGGATACTAGTTGAGTTCTAATCGCAGTTCTCAATCCCTTTACAAATCGCATAGCCTTCCTCCAATGCTCGGCAGCTCCATTCAGTTTATAAGTAGCAAACCTGACTTGATCTTCCTCAGAACATCTCATAGCATCAAAGATCTTTTCAATTGATTCAATCCACCTTTCTGTCTTAGATACATCAGGCTCTCCATCATATCCCATTGGTTTCATCTTCAGGAACTGTGCCAACCCATCTCTTGGTGGTGCCTGTTCCCTCTCTTGCCTCTGATCATTAATTGTTTTCATTGCAGCCTCAAACATACCTTGGAACATTATTCGAGCTTCTTCTCTTGCCTTATCTTGCCCTGATGGCTCAGAATTATCTCCTTCTGTCCCAACCATCCTCAGTGATTACCTGCATAAAACACTCAACGTTACTCACTCTCTACCCAACTACCCTCCTAGGTCACTTAGTCATTCTAGACCATCTACAACCTAGCTCTGATATCAACTGTCGCGCCCCGACCCGTGGTCCTACTTGGCCCCACGTCCGGGACACGCACGGAAGACGTCATAAAACAATTTAAAGGAAATTATTCGAAATATACTTTCATAAAAAGGATCACACGACCAACACAACTACTTGAAACTTGACTTGAAGTCATAAAACAAACCAACTTTCACAACGAGTACTGAGCCACTTGGCCACAACTTTACTTACAAATATACAACACCGACATCTACTAAAAGAGATGATACAAAACTAAGTCACGGGTACACTACCCAAAAGGTGTTACATTTACATAATGTATCCTTTAACATACACACCACTTCCCAAAAGTCTTACCAAAGATCCTCTTCCCGACGTCCTCCCTGTGTGTGAACTATCCCCTGGGCTCCTTATCTAAAACGGTAAATAAATAAGGGGTGAGAATAAATCTCGGTAAGTTACTAAAATGCAACTACATTACATGCTTATATGATAAACATAAAGGAACAATGTCACAAATGATCATATAGCATATAGCATATAGCACATAATATGAGAGGCTCCCTATCGCCCACCGTCCCATACCGGTTGGAAATAACGACCAACTCATCATACAATATATAGTGTAGGAGTAAACACTCCTACGAGGATACCAAGCCAAGGTTTACCGAAATAACATGATCATCAGAGAAAACCATCTGAGAAAACCATCTGAATAACCATCTGAGAAAACCATCTGTCTGAAACCATCTGAGCAGCATAAATAGCTGAAGCCGGGATCCCGAAAACCAAACCATATCCAACAGAGCCAAAGTAACAACGGGCAGCATCAATAGCTGAAACAGGTTCCGGAACCATATAACACCACAACAACAATAGCGGGAGAAAATGACACAAATTCATACCCCTAAATGCTCACGCGAGGGAGCGAGTTCATCCCATCCAAGGCCAATCTGGACTGAGGAAATAGGTCCAGTGGAAAAGCCTTATAGTGCACTTAACTGATGCCACTACAATGACTTCCACCTCCACTTGATAACATCCCAAACCTGGGAAATAGGACCAGTGGAAAAGCCTTATAGTGAACTTGGCTAGTGTGCCACTATAATGCTTTCCACCTCCACTCGATAACACACAAAACCAGCTGGACTTTCAACAAAGAGCACAGTAATAAATACTTGCTAAAACAACAACCAGGGCATGATTCCATAGAAGAAAACCACACAAGCTCATCATAGAGAAGTAAACACGTTTTCACAATAATGTGCACAATCTTGACATTAAGTCACCACACAATCCATCTACACAATCACATTAAGTCAAACCCGATCACAAAGGACCAATTCTATCATTTTGATACCTCATAACAATTATCTAGGCATCCTAGGACATCGCCTAAGACCTAGCCCAATACTTAACGAAAAACAAACAAGTTGTTAAAACTCAGACTGCTCGGCCGCTCTACTTACTTGACTCGGCCGAGCGGATCGGTCGAGTCCTTTACTTTGATCGGCCGCTCTCCTAGAACTCAACATTCGACAATAAGGGGATCGGCCGCTCTAATTTACTGACTCGGCCGCTCCACTGCAGAATGGCCAATTCCCAGGAAAAATCTAACGAAGTTCACTTTCATTACCAAGTTGTTACCCAATCCTAAAGCACAACAACATCATTATAACTTCACAACACTACCATACCAACCTCATCTAGCATATACCCATAATAATAAAAGTTATTACTACTCCCTCCGTCCCAAATTTACAAGTATAATAAAAGTTATTACTACTCCCTCCGTCCCAAATTTACAAGTATAATAAAAGTTATTACTACTCCCTCCGTCCCAAATTTACAAGTATAATAAAAGTTATTACTACTCCCTCCGTCCCAAATTTACAAGTATAATAAAAGTTATTACTACTCCCTCCGTCTCAAATTTACAAGTATAATAAAAGTTATTACTACTCCCTCCGTCCCAAATTTACAAGTATAATAAAAGTATACCAAAACATCATTTCACCACATATTAAGCATATATAGCATGATTATGACCATTTTAACACTTAAAGGGGGGATTAGTAACTTACCTATTTTCCGGAAAAAGTATCGCAGAAATATGTTTTGTTCGGGTAGAAATGACCTACTCAACGCCCTGATCATTTTTATATAATTAGATTTTAAAACGGAGTAGTAAATAAAAAGATATAAAATCAAAATGGAAAGAAGCTTACCTATTCTTCTTCCATGGAATCACAGAGAAAGTTTGGGAAAGTTAAAATTTTGATTGTCAGTGTGTGTGTGTGTCGCATAGAGGGGAAAAAGAGGGGATAAAGATCAATTAAACTTTTGGAAATTCCCTCTAAGGTCCTCCTATTTTAGTTATAAACAACTAAACCCCTAAACTCAAGTTTCCACTAAACCCTTAAAGTTTCAACTTTAACCAATTACCTCCTTAACTAATGAATCTAACAAGTTAAAATTAACACAAATAATCAAACAAATAATGTTAGGCAAGAAAATATTATCTAACACATAAAATGCACTCATAAGTTCAAATTAAAATCTCCAAAAATATAAAATAAATTGGGATGGGTTTTGGGGTCGTTACAATCAACCTTGAGAATCTATATATAAATAATGGCTGAAGTAAGATGAGCCCCTTTATATTTTAGTTTCCCGCTCAAACACATTCGTCTAAAAACGGAAACTTGGGAAAGGGTAATTCTGGCATCGGTATTTGGAAAGCAAGACGAGTTTTTAGGCTTGAAAAGTGGAAGTTATCTTAAGTACAATAAAATCTCAATTTTGAAAATTAAATGAGTACAATAAAATCCCAACTCCCGAAAATCACAATTGCTTCAAAATCTCCTTTTGAATCATCTAATCTAACTAAATAAAAAAATAGAAATAATAATGTTTCGGTTTTTATCATATTACATATAACGAATTATACTCCAATGTAACAACTAAATCATTTTCTGGACCTTTTTACCCATTTTTATGAATGAATCATTTTCTCTACTTCAATACTCACATTAAGCAATGAATTTACAAAAAATGAATATGACAATTTCATTACTAGTACTTAAAAGTAGTTTGACTTTGAGTTTAATACAAACAGATAAAAAAACTGACTATGAAAGAAAGAGATATATAAAACGTACATGGGAGCTCAAATTGGAGTATTTTCCGAAAGTTATTGTAGATGAAATCTCTTTTTCACTTATTTATCAACACGATACTGCAATCAAATTTAACTTAATAAAAAAAAATATAAATAATATTACATTAAAAGATATATTATTAATCAAAAACACTTCAACAAAAAGATTTGTTTTGATTTTCAATTTTTTTTACATTTTTCGAAAATTTATGATATGACTTTAATTTCTATAGTTGGTAGAGATAATGATGTTTATTTACAAGGAAAAGTCATACTTGCACCAACCCTTGATGTTGTAGAGCAAGTAAACAAACACGTGGTTTCTCAGAATCACTCTGATTACAAAACTTATTTGAGTTTAGACTCAATTTGTAGGTCAGAGAATTTAAGTCTTTTCGACGACATTCATTCGACTGAGTTTCTGAATATAATAACAGCATCCGGTTTGCCAAATCTTCAGTTAAGCCTTAAAGTTGGTGTTCCGGTAATGTTATTGAGGAATATTGATCATAGTGCAGGCTTGTACAATGATACTAGATTAATTATTACAAGGCTTTGTGAACATGTTCTGGAAGAAAATATTTTAAATGAGACTAATGTTGGAGAAAAAGTATTCGTGCCGAGGATGTCATTAACTCCATCCGATGCACGTTTGCGGTCTAAGTTACAGAGGAGACAATTTCCATTAATTGTTTCATAGGCAATGATAATCAATAAAAGTCAAGGTCAATCAATGATGCACGTTGCTTTGTTTCTTAAGACCTGTCCAGTTATGGAAAGTTGTATGCTGCTCTTTCTAGAGTAATTACTCATGGTGGTTTGAAGATTATATTATGTGACGAAGAGGGAAATACCGTAGATGAATATTTTCATTTAATGTCTCTTATAGTATTTTGTCCGTGCGTTTAATGCACGGGTGCTACACTAGTTAATAAGAAAGAAGGAAGAAACAAGATGGAGCGGCCCAATAAGCTAGTAAGCCCAATAGCCAACCAACAAACTAGGCGGATGGAAAGAAGGAAGCAACGCATGGATTGAATCAGTACATGTGATAAGCAGACGGACACCAGAGCACGACTCAGGCACCGGAGCACGTCTCGTGCTTAACGCCTACTTCTAGCGCGTGGGAGTCCGGATTTTGGTTATTTTTTATTATTTTTCTTATTTTCTTTATTCCTTTTTATTCAAGCTTTGGGTTTAAATCTTAAACCCCTTTTATCCATTTGAGCTATTTTCTTTTCATGATTTTATCTTTATTCATAATTTTACTTGTGATTAATTTAGATCTATTGCTAGGGTTTATAAACCTGATCGATTTATTCATCTTTGCGATCGATCTTTGCTATAATTTTCTATTTATTGTGCCAGTGTAGAGATTCATATTAGCATATTCATAGTTTATGCATGTGCCATGGTAAATTGTGAAGTGGGTAAAATTAGACGATTATCTATATGAAATAATTATAGAAAGCGTTCTTGATCTTAGTTTCTTAAATCAATCAAGCAATTAATTATTGGATCTAGACTGTACCAGTTAGATTTAATTATTGATTAGGGTTTCTAGTAAGTGTGCCACTGCTAGTAATTATTCTAAAAGAAGAAACATATATTGAAATAGATCTCGTGATCAAGTGAATAGGATGAAAGTGAAAAGATGTACCGATGATGATTGAATAATTAGGTGGGGACGGAATCAAACTTGAAGTACTTTTTAATTATTGCGTTTGCTCAAACTAATTTTACTTTTGCTTTAGGATTTTATAAATCATTAATTTCTCCCAATCTTGTTAAGTAACAATTACGTAAACAAATAAACGTTCTTCGTGGATCCATCCTGGACTTATCCTAGCTACATATTTTTAGAACCTAGTCCAGGTTTAATTTTTAGGTGTGCGGTTTAGCCTATCAGAACCCTTCCAATGATTCTTCACAAATTGAACACCATCGCCTTGACCCATGTAATCCCCAAGAGTTGATAAGACATTTCTTGCTATTTTGAGGGGAAAAGAGAGGGCCGAAGGTTGTGTGTTTGTCGGATCTGCAGTTCAAGTGGTTGGTGAAGGTTGGCTTAGTTGAAAAGGGAGGAAGCTTAGGGGTGAGGCGTAAGGGGAGAGGAAATGTGTTAAATACGATGTAAGTGTTGGGGAATTGTGGTAAACTCGTGCAGTTCTGGCCGATACAAATCTGATAATGGTGAGACACAACAACCATGCATACGAATAATATGAAATTAATTGTCGCGCCCTGTACCCGTGGTCCTACTTGGCCCACGCTCGGGACACGCACGGAAGACGTCATAAAACATTTTAGGAAATTTTTTTGAAATGTACTTTCATAAAAGTTTCATATAACCAAACACATTTACTTGAAACTTGATTTCATTTCCACATAAACAAACTTTCACAATCCAAAGTACTTAGCCATAAGGCTTACACACTTTACTTACAAATTTACAACTCACCAACATGTTCCAAAAATAGGTGATACAAAGATGAAGTCACGGGTACACTACCCAAAAGGTTATACATTTACATAATGTAGCCTTTACATAACACATATCCCAAAATGTCTTACCCAAAATCACCACCTCGACGTCCTCCCTTGTGAAGTGACCTATCCCCTGGGCTCTCCTTTATCTAAAACAGTAAACAAATAAGGGTGAGAATTGTAAGTACCCCAATCTGAATTTGACCAACTTAGAGGAATTCTAGGCACCATTCAGGGATAAACTGATAGGCCAAGACCTCACTAAGACAAAATATGGACACAGGGACTGTTCTGGAATTAAAAGATTGAAAAATCCAGAAGGTCGCCAACATGAGCCGTACGGCTACTTTGGGCACTATCAGCCCCTATAAAAGGAACCCCTTGCTGATCATTCCAGGGGGAGAAATGATTATTGTTAGTGTTACTCTACTAAAATTGCTCCAGAGAGTGTTTTGAGAGTGAAAGAGAAAGGAAGATTGGCCTAACTAAACATAGGTGAAGCCACCTTCTCCCCCATCCTTCTCTTCATCTTATCTCTTTTGTTTATTCATATTATTGTTGTTCATCTCTTAATTCTTGCAAGTCTTGTCCATTCAAGCAACTTAATTTCATTGCAAGTCTTGTCCTTCAAGCACTTTAATCTTAATCTTATTGCAAGTCTTGTCCTTCAAGCACTTTAATCTTAATCCTATTGCAAGTCTTGTCCTTCAAGCACTATATATATATATATATATATATATATATATATATATATATATATTATACATTGTGGTCCAAACCATGGATGATTCAAGGTTCCCTTCACACTTTGTGTGAAAGTGGTTCTAACCTAAGGATGAGCATGGTTTGTTGAATTTCTTACTTATAATAAATTAATGATCTATTTTAATGAAAAAGGCACATGTTTTGGTTGATTATGTTGTTCATTGGTAGCAAGGATGGTCATTTGGATGATAAAGTTTCAATCTTTATCATCCAAACATAGATCTAGCTTCAAAATCCCCTTTAGGGTCATAAAGATCAAATCTTTATGACAAATAATGTTGCCCCAAGGTTGTCTTTGGCTTAAGGATCCACTCTTGTGGTGAAAGCTCAAATCTTTATGTTAATTTTGTTTTGATTTGGCCATGATAATCATGTGGGATGATAAAACCTTGGTGTTTATCACTTCCCCTCTTGATTTAGCCTTGAAATCCAATTTTGGGTCATAAAGATTGAATCTTTATGCAATAATTTGGTCCCTAGAAGGTGAATAATGTGTAAAAATGCCATCTTGATGATAAAGTTTCCATCTTTAGTCATCAAATGGTCATTTTGGTTCAAAAGCCATGTTCATCAACTTTTTCTTAATTTCTCCAATGATTGCCTTTGATCACACCCAAATCTTTGTTTTGGGGGGTTCTTTTGATGATCAAAGTGCATAGTTTGTTGTTAATCACAAACTGAAAATTAGCATTTCAGTCCAGTTTCAGCAGGATACTCTGTTTCTGCCTGAAACTGGACAGTTTTCTGATGAATCTGTAAAAAACCTCGAGACGGCTGGTTTAAACTAGCCTTACGGCTGCTTTGGCCAAACTGGTGTTTTTTCCAGTTTTGCCCATTTTCTGTTAAACTATTTGCAAAATAACCCTTTTTTGTTAAATAATTAACCGGTTTTGTTAAATGTCAGTTTCTCCCATTTTTGAAATACACACACACACACACACACATGCACTTTTGTTAACCAACATTAGGGAGACTCGGACTTGTCCGAGGCGGTTTGGGTGACGTAAAACTCTTCCCAAGACGTAACCTGACCTCCGAACTAATAGAATCTCTAACCTTTTCATTTGTTGGGTTAAATAATTAACAAATGTGGTGACTCCGTTATATTTTGCGTGATAACCGTGTTTGGTATTTCTCCTTTGAAACTTGTTGTTTCGGGGCGGGATCCTTACAGTGGCGACTCCGCTGGGGAAAAGTTTGTTTCCAGACTTCTTTCTAGAAGATCCGGGGGCATTCTTGTGTGGGTCAAACTCCCGCCCCCGTTAGTTGACCTTGTGCATGCTTTCGTGTGTTTCATGTTTCTGTTTGAACTTTTTTGGGTGGATCTGTTCTGGAAATGCAATAAACTGGGGCTTAGTGATCAGAAGTTGGAAAAACTGGAAAAAATCTCATCCCTCTTGCCTTAGCCGTACGGCTACTTTGGGTAGGGGGTCAGAATGTTGCAATTTAACCATTTCGTGCAGGAAGCAACACTCTGAACACTCCCTTTGCTTCTGCTTGTCCAGGTTCCAAATTTACAGTTTTATTTGTGCACATTACCTCCTTTTCTTTGGCCAAAACTTGGTTCTTAAAGCTTCGTTATGCACAATCTTTTGGGAAAATAAAATAGGTTTTCAAAGCCTCATTGTGCATAACCCTTCTGGAAAAATTTCTTTGTTTTCAAAATCCTCTTTTTGTTGTGCACAACTTGATTTGTATAAATGGCTTTCAAATGAATTGCTCTTCTTGTAAAAATGTTTGGCTTTCAAAAATTCTTGGTCGTGCACAATTGTTACATGTACAAATTTTTGGTCCTCACTTGTTCATATTCTTTGATTGATTGCTTGTATAAATTGCTTATTCCATGCTTGTCCATATTTGTTCATATCTTGCTCATGTCTTGTTCATAATATTGAAAAACGGATTGAAATTTTTTATTTTGACTCAAAAGGGAATATAGAATGACTTCACACAACGCGCACTTGATCTTGCACGTTCCAAATACCCTTTAAACCCGGGATGGATGCCAGATGCAGCTCGATTGGCGCTCTTGTTCCCTTCGAGCGCGCACGGGTCCATTCCACCTCCCCTTCCGAGCCAAGTCAACCACACATGTCCGTGACACACAAATACCGTGACTTCGGTTGGTTTTTGGTCTAGCTCACGTTGTCACATCCTTAATGCGTGTCTAAGGTTAATCATGGCCAAGTTAGTGCCCGAGTCATGACTCCTTGTGAAAGCAAGTGTGACTATGGTCAATTTTGACCCGGTCCTTGACTTACGCGCTAATGTTGACCGTAATTAACCTAAGTCATGTATTAAGGATAGGGTGACACCGTGTTGTCAAGCCCTAATGAATGGTCCATATTAATCATCCTTAATCCCAAGGATAAGGTTCGAGATCCCTCATCAAAGATGAGGTTATGCAGGAAGTCCCTTAAGTCCCTAAGACGAATCTCGACCTTAACCGGGGCTTAATCATGATTGGAATGGCTCACGCATTGGGAATCTTCTGACGCACTAGACACTAGGTTCGTTAATTTCGGCTGGTAGAAGTCGCTTGCCCTATAGGACCCTCGCCCGGGACAGTCCATCCTTGGGAGTGTGCAAGGCAGGTGAAAAACGAGGGGTCTATAGGCGTAGTGATGGCCTCCACTGATCCAAGATATAGAATATCTGCGAAAAAGAAGAGGAATCTTTTCCAACCATTTAGGAATCAAAATATGTTTTAAGTAAAGTTGAACGAATAAACAATTGCACGTGGCATGAGCTTGCTCCGTTCTTTGTTTCTTGTCTTCGACACATTCTTGCGTTAATAAATGTCACTTTGGACGGACCCCCGTTGTCCTCCAAGACCTCCGTTATGGGATTTCGTCAAGTCTTTGGACGGACCCCCGTTGTCCTCCAAGACCTCCGTTGTGTGATTTCGTTAAGTCTTTGGACGGACCCCCGTTGTCCTCCAAGACCTCTGCTATGTGATTTTGTTAAGTCTTTGGACGGACCCCCGTTGTCCTCCAAGACCTCCGTTATGGGATTTCGTTAAGTCTTTGGACGGACCCCCGTTGTCCTCCAAGACCTCCGTTATGTGATTTCATTAAGTCTTTGGATGGACCCCCGTTGTCCTTCAAGACCTCAGTTGTGTGATTTAGTTGAATCTTTGGATGGATCCCCATTGTCCTCCGAGACCCTGTTAACATTCCTGTCAAGACCTTAGGCGTTGTCCCCTAGGTCCCCGCTAAACCCCTAGGAATAGTCCCCTAGGATGTCAAGTCTTTGAATGGATCCCCCGTTGCCATCCAAGAAGTCTGTTACAACCTTGTAAGTAGACCCCCGTTTGAATCTCGGATGGATTTAAGATCCCATTTGACCCTGTCCACCTTTTTACCCCATAGGTCTAAGCCTAGCGGTCATTCCCCATCAGTAGCATGAGCATTCGCTCGGTGTTTACCCAAGACTAAAGCTACCTTTTGTCTTCCCCGTAGCTCAGATGAAGTGGAAGAGAGCATCATGTCGCCGCCTAGTGCGTGTGGAGTTAGAAAGTTCCCCTGTCACTATAACTTCTCCGATCCGGTACCTCAGAAAGACCGCTTTGATGGATGGTAGTTTGGGAAACAACATTGCAGACAACCCGGATAGCCTGACGAAAGGAGAGCCGCTCCAAACTCTAGAAGCCTCCGGGGCTACGGAGGAAGTCATCACGAATAGCCACAAGGAAACATGTAACCCGTTCAATGAGTCGATGAGACGAAGAGATGTCACAACTGATGGGCCCTTCACCAAAGTGACCAACCACAATGAAAGGGTGGAAGCTACCCGACCTCCAGATTGTAACCAAAGATTGCCCCCTCCATCTCACCAAAATGCCGAGGCCTCCATTTCTTCGCCCCAACACGCCGTCATCCATAACGAGCCTCTCACTCAAATCTTCCTCACTTCGCCTCAACCCAAATCCAACATCTCCCATGAGACACTTCCTATAAAACCCCAAACACAATCCACTCAAAAGGCCCACAAACCACTGTTCACACCGGTTACGCCCCGAACATCATACTCACAATACCATACCCTTCGGTTTAATGCCATCAACCAAGGCACCGGAGCTCAGTCACTGTTTAAACCATATGTGGATACCCAACCATGCATCACTAACCGACTTCCACCGGATTTCCCGATAAGATTCCATGGTAACCCGTATCATTTCTGCAATCGGAGACCTCTTGGACCACGAGCTCATTGCATGCCCCCAATGTATATTCCTGCAAGCAACCAAGGCTATGGGTATGCCTACACCCACGCACTTCCACATAATCCTCATGTTGCACCTCAGTCGGGTACGTTGTTGGGAAAGAGAAAACAAATGGAAGCTAAATTTGAAAGGACACTCGAAGGGCACCCCTTTGCATTGAGTAACGGTGATTCTCATCCCCACCACGCTCCGGTCAACAATGAAAGAAAAGCCAAAGGCCGAGCCAAGCTCCATTTCATAAAGTTTGAGGATTTCGGAATGCCCATAAGCAAAGTGTTTGAAGGATTGGTCAAACAAGGCCTCATGTGGCCCCTCGAAGATTTCCGGCCAAAGAATCTTGAAAAACGTCGTGACAAGACCAAAAGGTGTGCCTTTCACAACTACCATGGCCATGATACCAATGATTGCACCGCCATAAAACACATCATCTCGAAGCTAATCGAGAAGGGAAAGCTTGGACGCCCCCACGCCCCCGACACAGCCAATGACCCGAGCGTCAAAATGCTCGATTTTGTGACTTCCCCGATGGTCGGTAAATGGAGTGATGTCCGTCCCAAGGAAAAGGAGCCCGCGGTTGACAAAGTTGTCAATCCCAAAGTGGGAGAGCCTGTTTTGGAGGAGTTGACAAAATCAGTGTCCCAAATGAGGGTTCCTAAACTCAGCAAAGCCGAAATGATGGAAGGCGTTTGGAAAGGACCAGCGGCACAGAAAATGTCTGAAGGGCTGAATGCCCCGGGTTGGGAAATGAATGGTGCTGCGGCTGCCACAGCAGAGGACGAAGTTTCGAAACCCCTTCCATCAATCTCCCCGTAGAAAAGGTTTGTTTTCATCCTTAGGAAGAGTCAGCTGCTTTTAGGATGTGTGGTAAGCCCTTAAGAAGAGTCAGTTAAGGTGTCTGTTAGGTTTAGTTAGAATCTTGACTCCCCGGTTGATGCCATGTGGTGACCATTCTGAGTCCATTGTCAGTTTTCTTAATAAAATTATTATTATTATTATTGCCTTGTCAAAAGTTTGCAAAAATGTGTGTGAGTCTTTCATTCAAAACAAAAGTATGCCTTCAAACAAACAAAAAAAAATCTCAAAATAAAAAGGTCAAGTTTTTCCTAAAAGGCTAATCCGGTAATGAAGCATTTTTCTCAAATCATGGTTATAATTTCACCTTGAGGTTTAATATGCTAAAAGTCCTTCGCGGTTCTGTCCATCGGAAACATCGACCAAGGAGCCCACACCTGAATTGGCATCCACGTGAACAACAAGGAGAAGCCCGTGCTTCGGAAGCCCAAAGGCGGCTACATCAGATGGAGGTGTGTACCCTCGTCGAGTGTCATGCACAAAGTTTGGGCGCCTTGAAAAGAAATCACCAAAAGGAGATGGCCAGGGCAAACTCCCAACTCATGAGTAGTAGACGGATCCGGCAATTACAACTCCAAGCCAAATGGAGACCTCGCGACATCTTTTCCAACGACATGGAACCCGAGTTCCCCGTAGAAGACATGGAACATGCCGCCGACGACCCCTCCAACAATTGAGGAAGAAAATGGATCATCGTGCTTCATGGGAGCCCATCCCTAAAAAAAAATAAAAAAAATGAGTCTTTCAGCCTCGTAGGATCTAGAATTTCACCCAAAAGTCCGTCCCAGACTGTGTCTTTTTATTTTTACAAAGGTCCATACTTTGACATGTATGTATAAAGTTGTCTAAATAAAAGAGTCATTTTCCTTCTCTTCTCTGTAGACTTGAGACATTATTTGCAATATACACTTACTCTTGAAATTGTCTTGCTTGTTATTATCAATTGATTGCTACGTCCCTAAAATGATGAATTGACTTCTAAGCATACTAGTCAATGACGACTCATTAAGGACGAATGGACCTAAAAACAAATGAAAAACGCTAAATGCAAACAATTAATCTTGATGTGAATAAATGTTGTGATCAATTGACATGAGGAAACCATTAATGGCAAGTCTTCCCTCATACACATTCCCGATACACATTTCCGATACACAACCCGATACACCTTCCCGAGACAAATTCTTGATGCACATCGAAGGCATCCCGAGACAGTGAAAAGGCGAGGACGTTGTTGCTCGACCACCGAGATTTGACAGTGCTCACACGTGTGCGACCAAGCATAGGGCTTCCCGAAATCTTCAAAGTCATCCCAAAGTAACGGGCATGCCACCAAGGGGCTACAAAGGAGCCAATGTCCGAGAAAGCGAGCTGGGGCTAATGTTTACCTCCTCCGAAAAAAAAAGGGAGAAGAGGGAAAGGAAATGAGCATATGCAAAGAAGAAGTTTGCCTCAAGAGCTCGTCGCAAAAGGTCCACCCCCAAGAGTTCACACAAAATGAGGGTTCACCCCAAAAGGCCCGTCCCAAAGAGTTCACCACGAAGTGGAAGGATCTACATCAAAGGATCAACAACGTCCGCCGAGACAACGTGAGAAGAAAGCCAATCTCAGCAAAAGACGACCCAAGGCCGAACTACGGCGACCTGAGATCCTCAAACTGAGGGGAACGTAGGCAACCTTCGGGTCGGTCACAGCATGAGAAAGAACGGTCAAACCATGGCTTTCCCAAAGTAGCCAAGCCTCTCCCCCTTGGTCCCATCAATGACCACTTTACCAGACAAGGACCAATTCCCCATAAAAACCCTTTGATCTTGCCATTGATCGAATCTTAATCCTAATTGATCACAACATTTATACATGTTAAGGCTAATTGCTTGTTATAATCTTGACTTAATAATGAACATGGTCCATCCAAGCAATCATTTGATGATATTAACTAAGGCAAATTTCAAATGTCTTGACAAGTCTTCTTCTCTACATCTTAGGAAAGAGCTAAACACTTGTATTCTGTCAAGCAAGGGCTTCCTTCCATTTTATGATAACTTGCTCAAAGAGCTCACCAAAATAAAGGGACTCTCTCCCGCTTAAATAAAGGCCCTTGCATGTTTCCCCGAAAAGGACATATTAAGTCCCCGTCCCGTCGAGTCGGTTAGATCACTCATAAAAGAAAGTGAAAAATAGAGGGAAAAGGCACAAAAAAAAGTAGCCCGCTAGGTTGAAAACCCGTAAGGGCGGCCTAGGCAAAAAACAGGGTGTGCCATAAAAAGACGCAAAAGAGATGCCCGCTAGGTTGAAAACCCGAAAGGGCGGCCTAGGCAAAAGAAAGGGTGCGTCATGAAAAAGGGATGGGTTCCTAACCTCACCTCAAAAACCGAAAGACGACAATGGGTCCACGTCAAAGGTCGAAGGATGACAATGGGGCTACTTCCACGACAACGAGGACATTGAGGCTACCTCCACGACAACAAGGACATTGGGGCTACCTCCACATAGACAACAACGAGGACATGGGGCTGCCTCCACATCAACGGTCAGGATGAAATTGGGGCTATCCCCACAACAGTGACGAGCAGATCCCCTACAATTAGTAACTTCTCAACGAATGGACAAAATCCAAAGGACTTTATGCATGACAAACCTCACGGTTAAGTTAAAATCAAAAAATTTGACTAAAATGCTTTGTTAAAAGATTTGCCTTTAGGAATAAGCATTTCCAAAATTTGCCCTTTTGGCATTATTTATCAAAGACCATGTTTCAAGCAAAATGCTTTTGATCGCCTCTCAAAATGATTTTCCCAAAGTTTTGGACTCTTTCGTCCACAATGTGTCTGAACGGTACCCCTAGGCTCTTCTCCGGTGTCAAGAAAATGTGTCAACCGTCCCGTAGAGTAGAGTTGACCCAAGTCAAACCTTGACTCAGAATAGTTATTTTAGGTTGAGACCCTTGTCCCCGGCAGTCCTTAATCGGACATAAGACCAGTTTTTCCGTCAAACTCCCCAAAGATGGAGTTGACCCAAGTCAAACCTTAACTCAGAATAGTCATTATAGGTTATGAGTTGTCCTTTGGCCGTCCGGCGTGACGTAAGACCATTAGGTTTCGTAAAATTCGTCCTTGGCCGTCCAGCATGACGTAAGACTGTTAGGCTTCGTTAAACTTGCCCTTTGGCCATCCGGCGTGACGTAAGACCATTAGGTTCCGTAAAATTTGTCCTTGGCCGTCCGGCATGACGTAAGACCATTGGGTTTTGATGTCCCGGCAGTCCAAAGTGACGTAAGAACATCCTTGTTAGTCAACTATCTCGTAGTTAGTGTTGACCAAACCTTTAGGATTGACCGAGTGAAAGTCAAATCCGTTGTTATCCTGGCAGTCCAAAGTGACGTAAGACTATCCTTGTTAGTCAAACATCTCGTAGTTAGTGTTGACCAAACCTTTAGGATTGACCGAGTGAAAGTCAAATCTGTTGTTATCCCGGCAGTCCAAAGGGACGTAAGACCATCCAAGTTAGTCAACCATCTCGTAGTTTGTGTTGACCAAACCTTTAGGATTGACCGAGTAAAAGTCAAATCCGTTGTTATCCCGGCAGTCCAAAGTGACGTAAGACCATCCTTGTTAGTCAACCATCTCGTAGTTAGTGTTGACCAAACCTTTAGGATTGACCGAGTGAAAGTCAAATCTGTTGTTATCCCGGCAGTCCAAAATGACGTAAGACCATCCTTGTTAGTCAACCATCTCGTAGTAAGTGTTGACCAAACCTTTAGGATTGACCAAGTGAAAGTCAAATCCGTTGTTGAACCGGCAGTCCTTCGTAAGTCCAGCCATTTAGTCAACCCTCTCCCATAGAGTCAAGTTGACCGTGAACCGGCAGTCCTTCGTAAGTCCAGCCATTTAGTCAACCCTCTCCCATAGAGTCAATTTGACCATGAACCGGCAGTCCTTCGTAAGTCCAGCCATTTAGTCAACCCTCTCCCATAGAGTCAATTTGACCATGAACCGGCAGTCCTTCGTAAGTCCAGCCATTTAGTCAACCCTCTCCCATAGAGTCAATTTGACCATGAACCGGTAGTCCTTCGTAAGTCCAGCCATTTAGTCAACCCTCTCCCATAGAGTCAAGTTGACCATGAACCGGCAGTCCTTCGTAAGTCCAGCCATTTAGTCAACCCTCTCCCATAGAGTCAAGTTAACCATGAACCGGCAGTCCTTCGTAAGTCCAGCCATTTAGTCAACCCTCTCCCATAGAGTCAAGTTGACCATGAACCGGCAGTCCTTCATAAGTCCAGCCATTTAGTCAACCCTCTCCCATAGAGTCAAGTTGACCATGAACCGGCAGTCCTTCGTAAGTCCAGCCATTTAGTCAACCCTCTCCCATAGAGTCAAGTTGACCATGAACCGGCAGTCCTTCTTAAGTCCATCCATTTAGTCAACCCTCTCCCATAGAGTCAAGTTAACCATGAACCGGCAGTCCTTCTTAAGTCCATCCATTTAGTCAACCCTCTCCCATAGAGTCAAGTTAACCATGAACCGGCAGTCCTTTGTAAGCCCAGCCATTTAGTCAACCCTCTCCCATAGAGTCAAGTTGAACCGGCAGTCCTTCGTAAGTCCAGCCATTTAGTCAACCCTCTCCCATAGAGTCAAGTTAACCATGAACCGGCAGTCCTTTGTAAGCCCAGCCATTTAGTCAACCCTCTCCCATAGAGTCAAGTTGACCATGAACTGGCAGTCCTTCGTAAGTCCATCCATTTAGTCAACCCTCTCCCATAGAGTCAAGTTGACCATGAACCGGCAGTCCTTCGTAAGTCCATCCATTTAGTCAACCCTCTCTCATAGAGTCAAGTTGACCATGAACCGGCAGTCCTTCGTAAGTCCAAACTTGTGTGAAAAGAACCAGCATGTTCAAAATGATGTAAGACCATGCTTGAGACGCTAAGTTCTCCACCCGACCTTTTACGGTCGCCCTTAGGCTTGAGACGCTAAGTTCTCCACCCGACCTTTTACGGTCGCCCTTAGGCTTGAGACGCTAAGTTCTCCACCCGACCTTTTACGGTCGCCCTTAGGCTCGAGACGCTAAGTTCTCCACCCGACCTCGACGGTCGCCCATAGGTTTGAGTAGCCTTAAAATCTCTCACCCCTTTTTCGAACTACGATAGGCTTGATTCCCTCGAATAGGGATACGTATGAATCCTATACCTCTAGGTCCAGCCTTAGAACAAATCGGCTACGCCGTCTTCCCATCAGATTGGGATGCTTGTTTTATCGACAACCCCGCTTTCTTCAAAAGCAACGTTGCCGAGGGTCTCTGTAAGTACCCCAATCTGAATTTGACCAACTTAGAGGAATTCTAGGCACCATTCAGGGATAAACTGATAGGCCTAGATCTCACTAAGACAAAATATGGACACAGGGACTGTTCTGGAATTAAAAGATTGAAAAATCCAGAAGGTCGCCAACATGAGCCGTACGGCTACTTTGGGCACTATCAGCTATAAAAGGAACCCCTTGCTGATCATTCCAGGGGGAGAAATTATTATTGTTAGTGTTACTCTACTAAAATTGCTCCAGAGAGTGTTTTGAGAGTGAAAGAGAGGAAGATTGGCCTAACTAAACATAGGTGAAGCCACCTTCTCCCCCATCCTTCTTGACACGCCCCTAGGTCCTGGGATCCCCTAATAGAACCTCGAACCTGGATGGGAGTGCCTAACGAGGAACAAGAAACATAACAAAAAACTTAATGACATTTGCTTATCAAACTGACATGATATATATATATACTCTAGACTAAGGAGCTATACTAGCTCACAACACGAGTTCTAGACAAGAAAATTTAAAACCAAACTTAATACATACACAGCGGAAACATGCCTAGCACATAAGCTGGCATCAAGAGTACTATACAAGATGTCTAGTGACAACAAGAACTGAACAAGACTGTCTACCCCAAAATAAGGAGTTACAAAACCCATAATACATCGTCCTCACCAAGTGTAAAAGGACACAAGCCCCAAAACAATCACGACCTGCGAAGTAAGCTCCCAACTATGTCGAGCCTCACTGCGCACTATCCTTCCTTTCCTGGGGGAGGGGGAAACAAATAAAGGGTGAGATAAATCTCAGTAAGCTATTAGATGCAACTACATGACATGTTATCATGCAATTCAAATAGATACTCAAGTAATCATATATCAAGTATCATCAATTAACAAGTATATGAGAGGATAATCCACTCATAAAGTAGCACATAAAGCTAAACAAGCAAGTTATAAGGATATTGCTTCCTTCCTTATTCCTCCCAAGAATACCATTGTTGTCGTAGCTTGTATTACTTTGACAATCACGATCAATAACAGGAACTGATTATTCAGTATATATCAGAAGACCCGGTAACCAGTGTCATTCCCAATATCAGTACTCATGAATATTCACGAGGTGTTCAAGACAGGAGTTTAGCATTCACTTAAGTCAGGCTTATTTCTCCAACTAAGGAAGCTATGCCCTTACTATGGCCGGTAGTAAGGGGTCAGGCGGAAATACATAGGGACCCGATTGTCACTTAAACCCCAGCTCTCGCGACAAGCGTGAACCTATACATTTTCGAACAAGCAAGGAGAACCAGCTGGACTCACACAAGAATGTACAAGTAGATATTTACTTGAACTACAGGAGAAGAACTAATCCAAAAGTAGTGGACTAGCTCAACAAGGAACATGCTTCAAGTAATCAAGAAGTCACCTTGTTATCAAGCAACTATATGCAATGTTTGCACATACACAACAAGAACATGTCTCATACACGTTAGTGCTTGTTCATAGCACTTTCAAGTTCACTACCATACATATGTATTGGTGTCAAGTCAAGTACAAGATTTTATTATCTTATATTCAAGTCCTAATCCATTTCTATGGATGTTCAAGTCATGTACAAGATTTTAAATGTCTTATACTTCAAGTTATAATTCCAATCTTTGGACATTCAAGCATGTATAAGAGTTATACATTTACTCTTACAAAATCTCAATCCTATTCTTAGGATGTTCAAGTCTAAGACCTTATGCTAATGCCCCTAAGGTGCACAATCATTGGATTCACAACAAGTATAACACATTAGTGCTTATTCATAGCACTTTCAAGACATAAAGAAGAGTTACTACTCTTATACTTAAGTTCTCATTTTAATTCAATGAGTATACATGTTTAAGACCAAGTCTGATGCCCCTAAAGTATCACAACCCTTGCTAGGACATCTTATACTAAGGTTATATACCTTAACTAGGGTTACTTCCAACTTATACAAACTTTACACAATATTTTTGTTTTTCAGATAACTGTGCGGTCGCACAAAATGAACTATGCCGTTGCACACAAGCAGGTCAATTTCTTTGAAAAACCTTTCAGAAAGATGTGCGGTCGCCCAAGGATTTTTGTGCGGTCTCACAATGTACCAAAATGCGAAATTTTTATTCCTTTCCCAGGTTAAATATTTTCCGTCCCAAACGTAGGAGTAAATTTTACTACCATTTTAACATACCCAGAAAAGGCATAACATTTCCAAACTATATTTTCCCAAGTTCTTTCATCATTTCATACAGAGGATTTTACTCCCTTTGTCCCAAATTTACAAGTACCACAAAAATCACCCCAAGCACAAAATTAACATTCACAAGTATCGAGAATAACATTTATGCATGTTATTACAAGCAAGGGGGAGCTAATAACTTACCTAGTCAAAATTCAAGTTGACCCAAATTTATTTCTGTTCGGCCTGGAACGCTCTATTCAACGCCACGAATATTAATCCGGGATCAGAATCAAGAACGGATGGATAATTAAACTCGAGGAGTCGAGAATAGGGAAAACTTTTAACCCTAGGTTTTAGAACAGAGGGAGAGCAACGAGAAACTTTGAGAATTTCCTTTCTCAGAGAAGGCAATATGATGATATACTTAACAACTTTTCAAGAATTGCACTTAGGTCCCTCAAGTTTCACTTTTAACAAAAAGACCCCTAAAGTTAAAATTTCACAAATGACCCAAAAGTTAAAACTAGACATTTAACCACCTTAACTATTTAAAGCAGTTAAAAATTTAACCCAAGTAAAACTAACACATAATATGCAAGTTCAAATATTTAACAAGAAATAGGATGGGTGTTACATCCTCCCCACCTTAAAGAAAATTCGCCCACGAATTTTACTTACCAAGATTTTCAAATAGGCTCGGGTATTTATCTCGCATCTCTTTCTCGGTTTCCCAAGTAGCCTCTTCAATTTCATGATTCCTCCAAAGGACCTTCACAATAGGAATCCTTTTTGTACGCAATACTTGCTCTTTCCAGTCAAGAATTTCAACACGTTGTTCCTCATAAGACAAATCAGGTTGAAATGGAATAGCCTCATACTCAAGAACATGTGATTCATCCGCCATATACTTGCGAAGCATAGATACATGGAACACATCATGAATACCCGATAAAGAAGGAGGTAAAACCACTTTATAAGCCAACTTACCAACTCTTTCAAGAATCTCAAATGGACCGATATAACGAGGAGATAACTTTCCTTTCTTCCCAAATCTCTTTATACCTCTACGAGGAGAGACCTTCAAGAATACAAAGTCACCTACCTGGAATTCAAGATCCCTTCTACGATGATCTGCATAACTCTTTTGTCTACTCTGAGCTGTGCGCAATCTATCTCGAATAAATTTCACACTTTCAACTGACTGTTGAACCATTTCAGGACCCAAGAGTCTAGCTTCTCCCACTTCATCCCAGCATATAGGAGATCGACATTTTCTGCCATAAAGAGCCTCATATGGAGCCATTTCAATGCTAGACTGAAAACTGTTATTATAAGCAAACTCAGCCAAAGGAAGATGAGTATCCCAACTGCCTTTGAAATCAATAACACAAGCACGTAACATATCCTCGAGAATCTGTATAAGTCTCTCAGATTGCCCATCAGATTGAGGATGAAAAGCAGTACTGAAATTCAATTTAGTACCCATAGCACCCTGAAGAGCCTGTCAGAATCGAGAAGTAAAACGAAGATCTCTGTCAGATACAATACTCACAGGAACCCCATGCAGTCGGACTATCTCCTGAACATACAAAGATGCCAACTGAGACAATGAATATCCCATGGAAACAGACAAGAAGTGAGCTGATTTAGTCAACCTGTCCACTATAACCCAAACAGCATCATGGCCTCGTCTGGTACGTGGCAAACCAGTCACAAAATCCATAGTAATATGCTCCCATTTCCACTCTGGAATTTCCAATGGTTGTAACAAACCTGCTGGACGTTGATGTTCCACTTTTACTTGTTGACAAGTCAAACATTTGGAAACATACTCAGCAATCTCTCTTTTCATATTGTTCCACCAGAAATGTTTCTTCAAGTCTTGGTACATTTTAGTACTTCCAGGATGAATAGTATACTTGGCTTTGTGAGCCTCTTCAAGAATTTTCTTCTTAATCTCAAGATCAACTGGAATACAAACTCGACCTCGGAAGGTAAGAATTCCATCACTATTAAAAGAAAAATCTGGTTGCTTTCCTTCATTCATTCCACTAATAATTTTCTGCAATTCAGAATCAATTACTTGAGCTTCTTTGATCTGTTGGAGTAAATCTGAAGTAGCTTTTATATTAGCAAAGATAACTCCGTGATTTGATTCACAAGGATTCCAGTCACATAAGTCTTCAAACATCTTCCATTCACGAATCATCAGGCAAGAAATATAAGTCTTTCTGCTTAGTGCATCTGCCACAACATTTGCTTTTCCTGGATGATAAAGGATAGTACAATCATGATCCTTCAATTTCTCCATCCATCTACGTTGTCTCATGTTAAGCTCTTTTTGAGAAAACAAGTACTTCAAGCTTTTATGATCGGTAAAGACTTCAAATTTGGTTCCATACAAGTAATGCCTCCATTTATGCAAAGCAAAAATAATCGCAGCCAACTCTAAATCATGAGTAGGATAATTCTTTTCATAAGGAGATAATTTTCGAGAAGCATAAGCTATTACCTTGCCATCTTGCATCAGAACACAACTCAATCCTTCTTTAGAAGCATCAGTATAAACCATGAAATGCTCAGAACCATTAGGCAAAGCCAAGACTGGAGCTGTAGTCAAACGCCTTTTCAACTCCTGAAAACTTGCTTCACATTTGTCATTCCACTCAAAAGAAATAGCTTTTCGAGTCATATTAGTCAATGGAGTAGCAATCTTGGAGAATCCCTCAATGAACCTCCGATAATAACTAGCCAAGCCCAAGAAACTACGGATTTCTGTCACTGTAGTTGGCCTCTTCCAGTTTACAACTGCTTCAACTTTGGAAGGATCTACTGCAATACCAGTAGCAGACACAACATGCCCCAAGAATGAAACCTCTTCTAACCAGAAAGCACATTTGCTGAATTTTGCAAATAATTGTTTCTCACGAAGAACTTGTAATACCACTCTGAGATGTTGTTCATGCTCAGCCCGTGATTTAGAATATACAAGAATATCATCAATGAATACCACCACAAAACAATCAAGATATGGCTTGAATATACGGTTCATCAAATCCATAAATACAGCTGGAGCATTTGTCAAACCAAATGGCATAACAATAAATTCATAATGCCCATACCTGGTACGGAAAGCTGTCTTTGGTATATCCTCAGATCTGATTTTCAACTGATGATAACCACTTCTCAAATCAAGCTTCGAATACACTACTGAACCCTGAAGCTGATCAAACAAGTCATCAATATGAGGTAACGGATATTTATTCTTGATAGTTACCTGATTAAGATCTCTGTAATCAATACACAATCGCAGAGTCCCATCTTTCTTTCTAACAAATAACACTGGTGCACCCCACGGTGATACACTAGGCCTGATAAAGCCCCTTTCAAGCAATTCCTCAAGCTGTGTTTTCAACTCTCTAAACTCAGCTGGAGCCATTCTATAAGGTGCTTTAGAGATTGGTGCTGTACCTGGTAATAACTCAATACAGAACTCAAACTCTCGATCAGGTGGCATGCTATACTCAGAAGAGAACACATCTGAAAATTCAGACACAACAGGAATATCCTCCATCTTGGGAATAGATAAACTCTGGTCAAGCACACATGCGAGATACCCGGCACAACCACGAGATAAAAGTTTTCTAGCTTTTAAAGCAGAAATAACATGTATAGCACATAAAGGCCTATCACCTTCAAAGGTAAAATCAGGCAAACCAGGAATAGAAAAAGTTACTACTTTTCTATAACAATCAACAGATGCATGATGCACATAGCCAATCCATGCCAAGAATCACGTCAAAGTCCCTTATAGGTAACACGACTAGGTCAGCAAGAAGGGCATGATCACCCATAAGAACCTCACATTTCTTGTAAACCTCAGAAGTAAACATGCAATCTCCCATAGGGGAAGATACTTCTAGCACATAAGGCATAGAATCAGGAAGAACATGCAAATGCGACACAAAATGAGATGCCACATAAGAATGAGATGAGCCTGGATCTATCAAGACTCGCGCTCTCGTACTAGAAAGTAATATAATACCTCCTATGACCGCAGAAGACTCAGCTACACCCTACTGATCTAAAGCAAACACTCGACCCTGAACTTTTGGTCGACCCCCACTATCTCTCTTGGAACCTGAGGCTGGTTGACTTGTACCCCCAACTTGATTTCCTCTACTTTTAGAACAATTTCTAGCAAAGTGCCCCGCTTCACCACACACTATACACTTTCCTTACTTTAGCCAACACTTGTCTTCAGAATGGCCTTCTTTCGAACAAAAGCCACATACTCTCCTGGGACCTTGGACTGTTGTCCTCGAACCAGTTGATACACTACCTTTACTTTCAGTTGGCTGTCGGAATCGACGATCTTGGCGGCCAGATTTACCACCTTTAGAACCAGATCCCTGAGTTTTCTATGATACACGACCAGTCATGGTTGTTCCCAACTTCACCTTGTGTTCTTCAATATCATTTTCAATAGTATAAGCCTTCTCCACTGCTTGCTGATAGCTAGTGAGCTGTAGAGAAAGAAGTTGCTTCCTGTACTCAGTCCTCAACCCTTTAACAAACCTCTGTGCCTTCTTAGCTTCATTTGGAACTAAGTGATCACAATACCTTGCCAATTCTGTGAACTTGGTTGAGTATTGCCCCATTGTCAGACTTCCTTGCTCCAGATTAAGAAATTCCATCTCCTTTCTATCTTGGACTACTGTTGGAATAAACTGTGACTTGAATGCTTTAAGAAAATTCTCCCATGTCTGTGGTACACCTTCCAGTTCCCAACTTTTACTCAACACTTGCCACCAATGTTCAGCAGCTTTCTCAAGTTTAAAGGTTGCAAAGGTTACCTTATCACCACCCACACATCTCAAGGCTGTAAAGATCTTCTCAATGCTTTCAATCCACTCCTCTGCCTTTTTAGCATCAAATTCCCCGTCAAAACTGCTAGGTTTCAGCTTCAAGAACCTTGTAAGGCGATTAGGATAATCCCAGTCAACATTATCAACCATTTCTTCTTGAGGAGTTATAGATCTCAGCTGATTACTACCACTTGTACCTTCAGAACTCATTGTACCTGTAGGTAAACACTCAGCGTTATTAATAACACCCCAAGACTCACCCATACCTAGGCCATAGACCCTATCCAGACTTAGAGCAAACCAAGGTAGCTAAAAAGGGTAGCTAAACCAGGGTAGCTCTGATACCAACCTGATACGCCCCTAGGTCCCGGGATCCCCTAATAGAACCTCGAACCTGGATGGGAGTGCCTAACGAGGAACAAGAAACTTAACAAAAAACTTAATGACATTTGCTTATCAAACTGATATGATATATATATACTCTAAAGTAAGGAGCTATACTAGCTCACAACACGAGTTCTAGACAAGAAAATTTAAAACCAAACTTAATACATACACAGCGGAAACATGCCTAGCACATAAGCTGGCATCAAGAGTACTATACAAGATGTCTAGTGACAACAAGAACTGAACAAGACTGTCTACCCCAAAATAAGGAGTTACAAAACCCATAATACATCGTCCTCACCAAGTGTAAAAGGACACAAGCCCCAAAACAATCACGACCTGCGAAGTAAGCTCCCAACTATGTCGAGCCTCACTGCGCACTATCCTTCCTTTCCTGGGGGAGGGGGAAACAAATAAAGGGTGAGATAAATCTCAGTAAGCTATTAGATGCAACTACATGACATGTTATCATGCAATTCAAATAGATACTCAAGTAATCATATATCAAGTATCATCAATTAACAAGTATATGAGAGGATAATCCACTCATCAAGTAGCACATAAAGCTAAACAAGCAAGTTATAAGGATATTGCTTCCTTCCTTATTCCTCCCAAGAATACCATTGTTGTCATAGCTTGTATTACTTTGACAATCACGATCAATAACAGAAACTGATTATTCAGTATATATCAGAAGACCCGGTAACCAGTGTCATTCCCAATATCAGTACTCATGAATATTCACGAGGTGTTCAAGACAGGAGTTTAGCATTCACTTAAGTCAGGCTTATTGCTCCAACTAAGGAAGCTATGCCCTTACTATGGCCGGTAGTAAGGGGTCAGGCGGAAATACATAGGGACCCGATTGTCACTTAAACCCCAGCTCTCGCGACAAGCGTGAACCTATACATTTTCGAACAAGCAAGGAGAACCAGATGGACTCACACAAGAATGTACAAGTAGATATTTACTTGAACTACGGGAGAAGAACTAATCCAAAAGTAGTGGACTAGCTCAACAAGGAACATGCTTCAAGTAATCAAGAAGTCACCTTGTTATCAAGCAACTATATGCAATGTTTGCACATACACAACAAGAACATGTCTCATACACGTTAGTGCTTGTTCATAGCACTTTCAAGTTCACTACCATACATATGTATTGGTGTCAAGTCAAGTACAAGATTTTATTATCTTATATTCAAGTCCTAATCCATTTCTATGAATGTTCAAGTCATGTACAAGATTTTAAATGTCTTATACTTCAAGTTATAATTCCAATCTTTGGACATTCAAGCATGTATAAGAGTTATACATTTACTCTTACAAAATCCCAATCCTATTCTTAGGATGTTCAAGTCTAAGACCTAATGCTAATGCCCCTAAGGTGCACAATCATTGGATTCACAACAAGTATAACACATTAGTGCTTATTCATAGCACTTTCAAGACATAAAGAAGAGTTACTACTCTTATACTTAAGTTCTCATTTTAATTCAATGAGTATACATGTTTAAGACCAAGTCTGATGCCCCTAAAGTATCACAACCCTTGCTAGGACATCTTATACTAAGGTTATATACCTTAACTAGGGTTACTTCCAACTTATACAAACTTTACACAATATTTTTGTTTTTCAGATAACTGTGCGGTCGCACAAAATGAACTGTGCGGTCGCACACAAGCAGGTCAATTTCTTTGAAAAACCTTTCAGAAAGATGTGCGGTCGCCCAAGGATTTTTGTGCGGTCGCACAATGTACCAAAATGCGAAATTTTTATTCCTTTCCCAGGTTAAATATTTTCCGTCCCAAACGTAGGAGTAAATTTTACTACCATTTTAACATACCCAGAAAAGGCATAACATTTCCAAACTATATTTTCCCAAGTTCTTTCATCATTTCATACAGAGGATTTTACTCCCTTTGTCCCAAATTTACAAGTACCACAAAAATCACCCCAAACACAAAATTAACATTCACAAGTATCGAGAATAACATTTATGCATGTTATTACAAGCAAGGGGGAGCTAATAACTTAGCTAGTCAAAATTCAAGTTGACCCAAACTTATTTTTGTTCGGCCTGGAACGCTCTATTCAACGCCACGAATATTAATCCGGGATCAGAATCAAGAACAGAGGGATAATTAAACTCGAGGAGTCGAGAATAGGGAAAACTTTTAACCCTAGGTTTTAGAACAGAGGGAGAGCAACGAGAAACTTTGAGAATTTCCTTTCTCAGAGAAGGCAATATGATGACATACTTAACAACTTTTCAAGAATTGCACTTAGGTCCCTCAAGTTTCACTTTTAACAAAAAGACCCCTAAAGTCAAAATTTCACAAATGACCCAAAAGTCAAAACTAGACATTTAACCACCTTAACTATTTAAAGCAGTTAAAAATTTAACCCAAGTAAAACTAACACATAATATGCAAGTTCAAATATTTAACAAGAAATAGGATGGGTGTTACACTTCTCTTCATCTTATCTCTTTTGATTGTTCATATTATTGTTGTTCATCTCTTAATTCTTGCAAGTCTTGTCCATTCAAGCAACTTAATTTCATTGCAAGTCTTGTCCTTCAAGCACTTTAATCTTAATCTTATTGCAAGTCTTGTCCTTCAAGCACTTTAATCTTAATCCTATTGCAAGTCTTGTCCTTCAAGCACTATATATATATATATATATATTATTATACATTGTGGTCCAAACCATGGATGATTCAAGGTGCCCTTCACACTTTGTGTGAAAGTGGTTCTAACCTAAGGATGATCATGGTTTGTTGAATTTCTTACTTATAACAAATTAATGATCTATTTTAATGAAAAAGGCACATGTTTTGGTTGATTATGTTGTTCATTGGTAGCAAGGATGGTCATTTGGATGATAAAGTTTCAATCTTTATCATCCAAACATTGATCTAGCTTCAAAATCCCTTTTGGGTCATAAAGATCAAATCTTTATGACAAATAATGTTGCCCCAAGGTTGTCTTTGGCTTAAGGATCCACTCTTGTGGTGAAAGCTCAAATCTTTATGTTAATTTTGTTTTGATTTGGCCATGATAATCATGTGGGATGATAAAACCTTGGTGTTTATCACTTCTCCTCTTGATTTAGCCTTGAAATCCAATTTTGGGTCATAAAGATTGAATCTTTATGCAATAATTTGGTCCCTAGAAGGTGAATAATGTGTAAAAATGCCATCTTGATGATAAAGTTTCCATCTTTAGTCATCAAATGGTCATTTTGGTTTAAAAGCCATGTTCATCAACTTTTTCTTAGTTTCTCCAATGATTGCCTTTGATCACACCCAAATATTTGTTTTTGGGGGTTCTTTTGATGATCAAAGTGCATAGGAATGATCTTTTCAAAGTTTTGTTGTTAATCACAAACTGAAAATTAGCATTTCAGTCCAGTTTCAGCAGGATACTCTGTTTCTGCCTGAAACTGGACAGTTTTCTGATGAATCTGTAAAAAACTTTGGGATGGCCAAACCAGCCTTACGGCTGGTTTAAACTAGCCTTACGGCTGCTTTGGCCAAAATGGTGTTTTTTCCAGTTTTGCCCATTTTCTGTTAAAGTGTTTGCAAAATAACCCTTTTTTGTTAAATAATTAACCGGTTTTGTTAAATGTCAGTTTCTCCCATTTTTGAAATACACACACACACACACATGCACTTTTGTTAACCAACATTAGGGAGACTCGGACTTGTCCGAGGCGGTTTGGGTGACGTAAAACTCTTCCCAAGACGTAACCTGACCTCCGAACTAATAGAATCTCTAACCTTTTCATTTGTTGGGTTAAATAATTAACATATGTGGCGACTCCGTTATGTTTTGCGTGATAACCGTGTTTGGTATTTCGCCTTTGAAACTTGTTGTTTCGGGGCGGGATCCTTACAAGAATGAATCTCAGTAAGTTACTAAAATGCAACTACGTTACATGCCAAAATGATACTCGAAATTGAACAATGTCAATAAACATCCACATAGCACATAACATGAGATGCTCCCTATCGCCAACCGTCCCATACCGGTTGGAAATAACGACCAACTCATCATATCACACATAAGGCAGAAATAAACACTCATACGTGGATACTGAGCCTAGGTTCTCGAATCAAACATATAACCATCTGAGAGGTATCAACTGAGCAGCACCAAAGGGCTGAAACTGGTTCATGAACCAAACAACAACAACAACAACAAGAGGGGGGAAATGACACATAGTCATAACCCAAACGGTGACTAAACTCACTCAAAGGAGATCTAGCCCAGACCCAATCCGTGGCTCAAGGAGGGGTTAAAAAGGGGAAACCAATGGTAGAAGCCTTACAATGAACTTGGCTCATGTGCCATTATAATCCCTACCACTGCCCGACTTTACAACAAGTACCAGCTGGACTTCCAAACGAGCATAATAATGAATACTTGCTTAAACAACAACCGGGGGCAATGATTCCAAAGTAGGGAATCAAGCCAAACACATCACAAAGATGAACCAATCCAACACACATCAAAAGATGTTCAACAATACCCCATGTAACACTTATTCACATTCCATAACACATTTGTTCACAAGGGAACCAATTTCAAACACTAGGGTGTTCCACAACAACCCTCTAGGTACTCTAGGATATCACCTAAGACCTAGACCAAGCTTGAACTTTAAATCACTTGAAATGGAACAACTCCATTTTTCAGCAACCCTGGGCGGTCGCTTAAACCAGCCTGTGCGACCGCCCAAAACACTCTGCCCCAAGACAAAAACCTTCCGATAAGTGTGCAGTCGCACGCCCTATTTGGGCGGCCGCCCAACACACCCGCCAGGCCCAAAAATTGCTAATTTTACTCCTTTCGTTTCACCGTCCCAAAAGTATAGTACTTACATTACTAAAACTTTTGTACACAACTTGGCTACACAACTCAACCTTTCAACCCATCAAAACCAACCATACCAAATACTCACTTTGTCCCAAAATTACAAGTATCACAAATATCATTCAAATCACAAAATTAACAAGTACAAGTATCAAGTATAACATATATGACCATTTTAATATTTAAAGGGGAATTAGTAACTTACCTATTTCGGGAAAAAGTATCGCTGAAATAAGTTTTGTTCGGGTAGAAATGACCTACTCAACGCCCTGATCATTTTTATATAATTAGATTTTAAAACGGATAAGTAAATAAAAAGAATTAAATCGAAATAGGTTAAACTTACCTTTTTCTCCTAACCCTAATTTGAACGAGAAATGTTGCAGAACAAGAATGAAACACTGAGAGAGAGAAAGAAGATAACTTATAAAGGTTTTTTTTTTACCCAAAATTACATTTTGGTCATTCAAGTTTCATTTTCAACAATTAAGCCCCTTAACTTATATTTGCAACAAGGACCTTAAAGTTTCAACTTAATCATTTAACTTCCTTAATCATTATTATTACTAACTAAGTAAATAACACAAATAATCAAGTAAGATGTGCAAGTCATAAAATATGATGCAAGACATAAAATGCACACATAAGTCAGATTAAAATCCCCAAAAATATAAAATAAATAGGGACGGGTTTTTGGGGTTGTTACAATCACTCCTCCTTAAAGAAAATTCGTCCCGAATTTTAGGATAACTTACCAAACGAATCAAACAACCAAGGATACTTTCTTTCCATTTCTTCCCGAAGCTCCCAAGTAGACTCCTTAACATTATGGTTCCTCCATACAACTCTAACAAGAGGAATACTCTTAGTTCTCAATTCTTGAACTTTAAAATCAATCACCTGAACTGGATGCTCCTCATAGGACATATTGGGTTCAATATCCTCAGGTATCTCAGATAACACATGAGATGGATCATACATATACTTTCGAAGCATAGAAACATGGAACACATTATGAATCTTGTCAAGAGAAGGAGGTAACGCAAGACGATAAGCTCGATCTCCAACTCTTCCCAAAATCTCAAAAGGACCAACAAACCTTGGAGCAAGTTTACCTTTCTTCCCATATCTTTTAATTCCCACATTTGGAGAAACTTTCAGAAACACAAAGTCACCCTTTTCAAACTAAAGGTCTCGCCTCCGGTGATCAGCATAACTCTTTTGACGACTCTGAGCAATAGTCAATCGATCCCGAATAAGCTTAACCTTCTCAACTGAATCATTAACCATATCAATACCCCAAATCTTTGCTTCCCCAAATTCATCCCAACAAATAGGTGAACGACACTTTCTTCCATACAATGCTTCATAAGGAGCCATCCCAATACTCGACTGAAAACTGTTGTTATAAGCAAATTCTACGAGAGGCAAATGAATATCCCACGAATAAGAAAAGTCAACAGAACAAGCTCTCAACATATCCTCAAGAATCTGAATGGTCCTTTCTGACTGGCCATCTGTTTGAGGATGAAAAGCAGTACTGAATCTCAATTCTGAACCCAAAGCCTTCTGAAATGCTTGCCAAAACTGAGAAGTGAATCTAGGATCACGATCAGATACAATGCTAACTGGAACTCCATGCAACCTCACTATCTCATTAATGTACAACGTATCAAGCCTTTCCATCGAATAACCAATCTCAATAGGTAGGAAATGAGAAGACTTTGTCAATCTGTCTACAATCACCCAAACTGCATCATGCCTTCTCCGAGTACGAGGTAACCCTGTCACAAAATCCATAGTAACATGTTCCCACTTCCATTCCGGAATCTCTAATGGTTGAAGCAATCCCGCGGGCCTTTGATGTTCAGCTTTCACTTGTTGACAAGTCAAACACTTCGACACATAATCCGCTATTTCCCACTTCATGTTGTTCCACCAAAAGTGTTGCTTCAAATCTTGATACATTTTGGTACTCCCGGGATGAATAGTATACCTCGACTTATGGCCTTCCTCAAGAACTTGAAGTTTAATCCCATCAACATTAGGAACACACAATCTACCTCTGAAAGTCAATACTCCTTCAGAACTGAGAGAAAAGTCTTCAAATCTTCCATCTTTGATTTTTCCCACAACCTTCACTAACTTGGGGTCATCTTTCTGAGCATCCTTGATTTGTTGAATTAAGGTTGGTAATACTCTGATATTCGCAAATATAGCCCCATGCCTCGATTCAAAAGGACACCAATCTCGAGCATCTTTTAACATCTTCCATTCTCGTATCATCAATGAAGCTACATAAGACTTCCGGCTAATAGCATCAGCTACCACATTCGCCTTGCCCGGATGATAAGAAATGGTGCAATCATAATCCTTCAACAGCTCCATCCATCTTCGTTGTCTATTGTTCAACTCTTTCTGGGAGAAAAGATACTTCAAACTCTGATGATTTGTGAAAATCTCAAACTTTGCTCCATATATATAATGCTTCCATTTGTGTAACGCAAAAACAATAGCTGCAAGCTCCATGTCATGGGTTGGATAATTTTTCTCACTAGGAGTTAACTTCCTTGAAGCATACGCAATTACATTCCCACTTTGCATTAGAACACACCCCAAGCCTTCTTTTGAAGCATCACTATAAATCACGAATTCATCATTCCCATTAGGCAGTGCAAGAATAGGAGCGGTGGTTAACCTTTTCTTTAACTCTTCAAAACTAACTTAACATTTGTCATCCCACACATATGGCACATTCTTTCGAGTCAACTGAGTCAATGTTGTAGCAATTTTAGAAAACCCTTCAATGAATCTTCTGTAGTACCCATCTAACCCCAAGAAACTTCGAATTTCTGTAACTGATTCTGGCCTCTTCCAATTCACAATAGCTTCAATTTTTGATGGATCAAAAGATATACCTCTATTAGAAACCACATGTCCCAGAAAAGAAACTTCATCGAGCCAAAAAGCATACTTACTGAATTTTGCAAACAACTGCTTCTCCCGAAGAATAGATAGAACCATTCGCAAGTGTTGCTCATGTTCTTCCCGAGACTTGGAATAAACCATGATGTCATCAATGAACACAACCACAAAAGAATCAAGATAAGGCTTGAAAACCCGATTCATCATATCCATGAAAACAGCTGGAGCATTTGTTAACCCGAAAGGCATAACAAGAAACTCATAATGACCATACCTACTACGGAAAGCAGTCTTAGGAATGTCTTCTGAGTGAATCTTTAACTGATGATACCCACTCCTCAAATCAAGCTTCGAAAAGACAACTGACCCTTGGAGTTGATCAAATAAATCATCAATGTGAGGCAAAGGATATTTGTTCTTTACAGTCACCTGATTCAGTTTTCTATAGTCGATGCATAGTCTCAAGGACCCATCTTTCTTCTTTACAAACAATACAGGAGCTCCCCAAGGTGATACACTGGGTCGAATGAAACCCCTATCAAGCAACTCTTGCAGTTGAATTTTCAACTCCTTTAATTCAGCTAGAGCCATTCTATAAGGTGATTCAGATATCGGGGCAGTACCTGGAAGTAAGTCAATACAAAACTCGATCTCCCTATCAGGAGGCATAGAATACTCAGTAGAGAACGCATCAGGAAACTCTTTCACAATATGCACATCCTCTACTTCAGGCAACTTTTTAGTAGTATCAAGAACACTAGCCAAGTACCCCATACAACCACGATGCAACAACTTTCTAGCTTTCACATAAGAAATAATACGAATTCCCTTACCCAAAGGAACAGCCTCAAAAGTAAATTCAGGCACATCAGGAATAGAAAATTTAACCACCTTTTTACAACAATCAACTGAAGCATGGTATTTACTCAACCAATCCATTCCCAAGATAATATCAAAATCTTGTAATGGCAAAACAACTAAATCAGCAAATAAAACATGCTCCCAAATATGCACATAACAGCCATGTAACACCTTATTAGTCACCAAACACTCCCCTATAGGAGTAGACAATTCTAACACATAAGGTAGAGATTCAGAAGAAACATGCAATCGAGAAGCAAAATGCACAGACACATAAGAATGCGAAGAGCCAGGGTCTATAAGTGCTCGTGCCCTCAAACTAGACACATAAATTATACCTCCTATCACGTTAGAAGAATTTGAAGCCTGTTGTTGATTGATAGCAAAAACACGACCTTGCACCTTAGGCTTCCCTGAGGCATCCCTCTTCTGACCCTGAGATGATCCTGCTCCACTCCCATATGGTACAATCCTTGATCTTGGACAATCCTTCTGAAAATGGCCAAGCTGACCACAATTCAAACACTTTCCCTGCTTCTTCCAACATCGCTCTTCAGTGTGCCCTTCCTTCAGACAGTAATTACATATTCTTCTACCTTGATTCCTGACAATTGGTTGTCCTTGCAGTTGCTCTCTAAATTGTGATGGTGTTCCCTGACCTCCTCGATTATCACCACGCTGTGGTTGAGGTCTTCCTTGCCTTCCTGTACCTGCCAATTCAATTTTCCTCTTATGCTCTTCTATATCATGCTCCACCTGATATGCTCTATCAACATCATCTTGAAAATCTTGCAACTTATGGGAAACTAGTTGACTTCGAATCACATGTAACGCCCATCCTTAATCTCGTTAAATATTTGACTTATTTGTTAAATTCTTGACTTGCTTGGTAAATTCTTGACTAGCATATATATATATGCTATTTTATTTGAGTTAATTATTTAACTAATTTAGAAAATTAAGGAGGTTAAATGTCAAAGTTAAAAGTTTAGGGGCCTTTTTGTCAAAGTTAGAACTTGAGGGGCCTAAGTTATTATTTGAAAGTGGCAAGTATATCTTGTTGCTTTCTCCTCAGAGAAAGCAATTCTCAAGTTTCTTCTCGTTATTTCTCTAGTTCTTGAAAGCTAAGTTTAGGATTCATCCTATTCTCGACTCCTCGAGTTTAATTATCCCTCTGTTCGTGATTCCGGTCCCGGATAAATATTCGTGGCGTTGAATAGAGCGTTTCCGACCGATCAAAAATTAATTTGGGTCAACTTGATTTCGGACTAGGTAAGTTATTGACTCCCCCTTACTTGTAATAACATGCCTATATGTTATTCCCGATACTTGTTCTTGTTAAAATTGTGTTTTGAGTAATTTTCGTGATACTTGTAATTTTGGGACAAAGGGAGTATAAAAATATTGTGTATGAAATAGGAAAGAAACTTGAAAAAGTATACTCCTGGGCTTGTTAAAAGATTAGTAGGAAAGTTACTCCTATTCGTGAGACGGTAAAATAGTAACTCGATTTAAATATTATTAGAAAAATTGTACCATTATTTGTGGTACGGGGAAATGAATGGAAGTATCCCTAAATGTTTATATTAGTATATTAGAAAATTGTACTTATACTTTTGGGGACGGTGAAATATTAAATTGGAATAAAAAGAAATTATCCTATTATTTATGGGACGGTAAAAGAAATAAATTGAGCTTGAAATAGTGTCTTGGATATTGCCTAAGGGTTAGTAAAAGTATACTCCTACGCTTGGGACGGAGAAGTTTAGGCCTGGAAAGAAATTGGTGTTTGCTGAAAAACTGGACTAGGCGCCCGCCCACTTAGGCACCAAGCGCCCGCCCATTTGGCCAGAGGTTTTGGTTTCAAAAACGCTTGGATGAGCGGCCGCCCGGTCTACCATAGGCGCCCGCCCGGTCCCCTGTTCCAACCAAAGTGTTTTAAATCTAAATTAAATTGAAAGCTTATCCCTCCTAACGCATATAGCCTTAGTATAAGATGTCCTAGCAAGTGTTGTGAGACCTTAGGGGCATCAAAAGTGAGTCTTGAACATGATTACTCATTAAATTAAAATAGAAACTTGAGTATAAAAGGAAGAACTCTTTTATATGTCTTGAAAGTGCTATGAATAAGCACTTATGTGTTATGCTTGTCTTGGAACCTATGTTTGTGCACCTTGAGGGCACCAAATTAGTGTCTTGAGCTTGAATATCCTATGTAGGGGATTATAAACTTGTAAGTATGAGTTGTATAGCTCATTTACTTAAATTGAACTCGAAGTATTCTTGATCTAGGTTTAGGGTACTAACCTAGATGGCCTAGATGAGTGTTGTAGAACACTCTAGTACTGAAAAATAGTCACTTTGTGATCAAATGAAATGTGGACTTGAATCATAATTAAATGATAACTTGAGTATAAGAGTATTAACTCTTTTATGTGTCTTGAAGTTAATGTTTGTGTACCTTAGGGGCACCAACTAATGTCTTGAGCTTGAATGTCCTAAGAAAAAGATTGGAAATTAGTACGTGAAAGATGTATAATTCATCTTCCTAGCTTGAACTTGAAGTATAAGATAATTAACTCTTGTACATGTTTAACCATCCAAAGAAATGGATTGAGAACTTGGATATAAGACAATAAAATCTTGTACATGACTTGAACATCCAAATAATTGGATTAAGACTTGAATATAAGATTATAAAATCTTGTACGTGCCTTGACACCAATATATGTGTATGGTAATAAACTTTAAAGAGTCTTGATGTGTATATGCAAATCTTGCATATATTTACTTGATAGAATGTTACTTCTTGATTACTTGATACGTGGTATGAATAACCAAAAGAGTTGGGATATGGAACTAGATAGAGAATGATTAACTCTACTACATACTTGAATTTGATACGTGTGTATTGTAAGTGTTATGAACAAACACTAAAGTGCTAGTGATTGGTTTTAATCGTGTATATACTTAATAAAGTATATAAAGAATAAAGAAGATATCTTGTCTACAAATGGGTTCCTAAAGAAAATAGGGACTAGTGTAATATGAAGATAATTCATATAATCGTGAATACTATGATTTAAGTTAATAAGAATAACTACAGAACACAATATGTGTTGGAAAACGTATTCGATTATTAACGATACATATACGTGAGATATGACTGTGACTAGGTATGAATGTGACCTATTCTATTATGTATTTAGAGTCTAAGGTATTGGGCTCTATTTGATAGTAAGGGTATCGTGATAGACACTTTAATGTGTTAAACGTGATATGAATATGTACGTGCAAACTTGGCATGTGACAAAGTGATATAGAGTGATATACCCTACTACTTGTTTGAGGTATGTTATTAATAGACTCTAACTTGGATTGACCGTGTTATATGGACACTCTACGTGCCATTGTTAGATTGAATTGTCTTCGCAATGATTGCGTACGTGTACTTGTATTCTCGTGAGCACATGATACATGATTACATGGTGCATATTCTCGTGAGCACATGATATATGATTACATGGTGCATATTCTCGTGAGCACATGATATATGATTACATGGTGCATATTCTCGTGAGCACATGATACATGATTACATGGTGCATAAAGACTGGTCCATTAATATGGGACTTAGTTCTATTCTCGTAGTTCAAGTAAACATCTACTTGTGCATTCTCGTGTGAGTCCAGCTGGCTTATTTGGTTCAGAGGGGTGTATAGGTTCACGCTTATTGCGAGGGCTGGGGCATAAGTGATAATCGTGGGTCTATGCATTCGGTCTGTTTTTCCCTTACTACCGGCCATAGTAAGGGCTTAGCATCCTATATTAGAGCAATACGCCTGATATAAGTGAATGCTAAAATCGTGAACACCTCGTGAATCTTGTTCTTGTGAATGACACTGGTTACCGGGTCTTCTTATATACTGCATAGCAGTCTCTTGATCTTGATCGTGGTTGTCCTCAGCTATACAAGCATCGACAACAATGGTATTCTTGGGAGAAATAAGGAAGGATTCAGGTAATGATACGTGATAGGCCTATGTGCATCTTGGTGAGTTGGTCTAGCCTCTCACACTACTTGACTACTTGTTACCTGATCATATCTTGAGCTTGATTACTTGTTGAGTTGGCTTAGCATCTCCTATACTTGTTACTTGATGATACTTGATATATGATTTCTTGAGTATCTACTTGAATTGCATGATAACATGTCATGTAGTTGCATGTTAATAGCTTGCTGAGATTTATCTCACCCTTTATTTGTTTCCCCCCCCCCCCAGGAAAGCAGGGGATAGTACGCAGTGAGGCTCGACATAGCTGGGAACGTACTCCGCAGGATGTTCTTGTTTGAGACTAGTGTCCTTTTACACTTTGGTAAGGACGATGTTGTGTGAGTAGTTAAACTCAGGGCTTGTTTGGGGTAGACTTGTGTAGTACTTGTTGTCTCTAGACATCTCTTGATGCCAGATTATGTGCTAGGCATGTCTTCCGTTGTATGTAACCATGTTTGGTTTTAATTTTCTTGGTCTAGAACTCGTTGTGAGCTATCTTAGCTCCTTACTCTTGAGTATATATAGCATGTCAGTTTGTTTCTAACAGGTATTGTTCCTGTTTCCCGTTAGTTTCTTGTTCCTTGTTAGTTACGCGCACCAGGTTCGAGGTTCTATTAGGGGATCCCGGGACTTGGGGCGTGTCATCACAGTTCTCAAACCCTTTACAAATCTAGTTGTTTTCCTTTCCTGAGTTGCCACCAAGTGAGTGCAATACCTGGATAACTCCGTGAATTTGGATGTATACTGAGCCACAGACATAGTATTCTGCTCCAAGTTAAGAACCTCCATTTCCTTCTTGTCTTGATCTACCCGAGGAATAAAATGTTCCTTGAACTTCCTCGGAAAACTCTCCCAAGTATAGGGTACATGATTCTCATCCCAATTTGCTTTCAAAGCTCTCCACCAGTGCTCAGCAGCTCCACTCAGTTTATAAGTAGCAAACCTAACTTGTTCTTCATCTGAACATCTCAAGACATCAAATATTTTCTCCATCGACTCAATCCACCTCTCTACCTTTATTACCTCTGGTTCTCCTTCATAACCCATTGGTTTCATCTTCAGGAACTGTTCTAACCCATATCTCGGAGGTGCTTGTTCTCCTCCTTGCCTCTGATCATTTAAAGTTTTCATGGCTGCTTCGAATATCCCCTGAAACATAATTCGGGCCTCTTCTCTGGCATCCCCTTTCCCTGAAGAACCAGCCTGATCTCCTTCAGTTTCACCCATTTTCAATAAGTACCTGCATAAGACACTCAATGTTACTCACTCTATACACAACTACCCTCCTAGGTCACATAGTCATTCTAGACCATCTACAACCTAGCTCTGATACCAACTGTCTCGCCCCATACCCGTGGTCCTACTTGGCCCCACGCTCGGGACACGCACGGAAGACGTCATAAAACATTTTAGGAAAAATTTTCGAAATGTACTTTCATAAAAGTTTCATATAACCAAACACATTTACTTGAAACTTGATTTCATTTCCACATAAACAAAATTTCACAATCCAAAGTACTTAGCCATTATAATCCATACCACTGCCCGACTTTACAACAAGTACCAGCTGGACTTCCAAACGAGCATAGTAATGAATACTTCCTTAAACAACAACCGGGGGCAATGATTCCAAAGTAGGGAATCAAGCCAAACACATCACAAAGATGAACCAATCCAACACACATCAAAAGGTGTTCAACAATACCCCATGTAAGACTTATTCACATTCCATAACACATTTGTTCACAAGGGAACCAATTTCAAACACTAGGGTGTTCCACAACAACCCTCTAGGTACTCTAGGATATCACCTAAGACCTAGACCAAGCTTGAACTTTAAATCACTTGAAATGGAACAACTCCATTTTTCAGCAAACCTGGGCGGTCGCCTAAACCAGCCTGTGCGGCCGCCCAAAACACTCTGCCCCAAGACAAAAACCTTCCAGATAAGTGTGCGGTCGCACGCCCTATTTGGGCGGCCGCCCAACACACCCGCCCAAAACTTGCTAATTTTACTCCCTTCGTTTCACTGTCCCAATAGTATAGTACTTACATTACTAAAACGTTTGTAACACAACTTGGCTACACAACTCAACCTTTCAACCCATCAAAACCAACCATACCAAATACTCACTTTGTCCCAAAATTACAAGTATCACAAATATCATTCAAATCACAAAATTAACAAGTACAAGTATCAAGTATAACATATATGACCATTTTAATATTTAAAGAGGAATTAGTAACTTACATATTTCGGGAAAAAAGTATCGCTGAAATAAGTTTTGTTCGGGTAGAAATGACCTACTCAACGCCCTGATCATTTTTATATAATTAGATTTTAAAACGGATAAGTAAATAAAAAGAATTAAATCGAAATAGGTTAAATTTACCTTTTTCTCCTAACCCTAAGTTGAACGAGGAATGTTGCAGAACAAGAATGAAACACTGAGAGAGAGAAAGAAGATAACTTATAAAGGTTTTTTACCCAAAATTACATTTTGGTCATTCAAGTTTCATTTTCAACAATTAAGCCCCTTAACTTATATTTGCAACAAGGACCCTAAAGTTTCAACTTAATCATTTAACTTCCTTAATCATTATTATTACTAACTAAGTAAATAACACAAATAATCAAGTAAGATGTGCAAGTCATAAAATATGATGCAACACATAAAATGCACACATAAGTCAAATTAAAATCCCCAAAAATATAAAATAAATAGGGACGGGTTTTTGGGGTCGTTACAGTAATCAACAAGAAAATAACACAATATTTGTTAACCCAGTTTGTCACAACAATGACTACATCTGGGGGCACTATCAAGCCAGGATATTTCACTAATATCACAATCTATGTCTGCTTACAATAAAATCTACGCTCTATATTGCTAGGAGATAACTTCTCTATGTAAACACTCCTATCACACATAAAACCCTAGACATGCTTCTACCCATCCATGGAATACCCCTAAGGGCTAGCCCTCACTTGGTTCTCTTTGTGACTCACAGATTCTCTCAGGCTATTTTTCTAGTGTACAATGTTTATGACCATCACTTGGTTTATATAGGCAACATGTCCAAAACCTAAACTAAGTAGGAAATCCGGAATAATTAAATTCCTAAATCCACTTAAACAATGAATCTCAAGAAAAATTAAATTCCAACCTAGTCAAATAAGGAATTCCATGAATTTTTATATGACTCAAATTTAATTTCTTTTTCCTTCTAGGTTTTGTCTCCACAACACAACAGTAAGAACCCCGGATGGAATATGGATGGGTAGGATGGGGCGTCAGAGATAGCGAGAGAGATACCTGAGTTGAAGTGTTGTTCACTGGCCACATCTAGGAGTGGAAAGAGGGAAAGAAAACGGATATTGTTGTTGAAGAAGAAGCTTTCACTGGAGAAGAGGGGAGATCGCGAGAGGTGAAGAAGGGTAGAGAGAGGGAGAGATTGTAAAAAGAGGGTGGAGAAGAAGAAACTACATTGTAAGGGGAGGGTTACGGTGTTTTAGGATTGGGTATGGAATGGTAATTTGAGGTTACATTATTTTATTAAATGATGGAAGCTTCCATTCCCCAATGCTAGGGGACACAAAAGGATTTCACAAAATGAAGGATACGAAATGGGGTGGCGATATTTTATTGGTTGCATCGATAGTGGACCCGGCACACTCTAATTAAAAACACCAACAAAATCATGACACATCATTTCGTAAGTCAAATTTTGTACTCCCTCCGTCCCGGAGTAAGAGTCCTACCCCTTATTAGCACGCTTATTAATAAGAGGCTTTGACCAATAAGTCCCTCACCCAAATAAAAACGACCAATAAGGACAGACATTTTGGAAACCTACCAAAAAGTCCCTTGAATTTTTGCTGGAAAAAATTGCCCCTCTTCCTCACAGACGCGCACACGATTTTTACTTAGCGCATAAGCAAGATGCGTTTTTTCTCCCTCCCTCACTTTCTCTCTCCCTCTTTCTCTCTCTTCTTTGTTTTTTCCACCCAAAATTATAAAATGCAAAATCTCAAAATTTAAGAATCAAAAATTAAATATGAAACCATCGTTTTAATCGTATCGTCAATACAAATCAAACAAGAACACTCAACACATAATTCAAATTTTTGAAATAAAAATCTTATTTTTCACTAGTAAAAATTTGAGAAAATTATTTTTCATTTTTCAATTAATTTCAAAATTTTAGAAGAAAAAAAAAATCACTGATTTCACAGTTATGTGATTTCACAGTTTGTGTCATTTTTTCATTTTTCATTTTAAAAACTGATAAATTCATCTCACAATTTTTCACAATCATTATAATAACTGAAACATGCCTTTCACAGTTGTTCACACATGAATTTGAATATAATAACTGAGACATTCATTTAACAGTTGTTCATAATTGAGTAAAAACTGATAAAATCATATCTCATTTTTCACAATTGATGAATTAATTTATCGGTTTAATTATATAATAAATGAGACATTTATTTCTCAGTTATCGGTCAATTTTTTCATTTTCACAGTTGTATGATTTCACTGTTGTGTAATTACACAGTTGCGTGATTTAAAGAGTTGAGAAATCAAATTACCAGTTTTTAAAGCAAAATATATTTAGTTTATACCTGCAACGAAATACACTGTTTGAACAATAGATAAACCGATTTATCACTTATTTCTCACTTGTGAACGGTTGTAAAATTCATCCATCAATATTTCACATTTAAAACTGATAAATTCATCTATCAGTTATTCTCATTGAGTTATTTATTCCTCATTTGTTCATAATTGAGTATAAACTAATAAATTAAACTCTCAATTTTCACAATTGATATTCAAATTTCACGGTTATGAAAGAAACTGTTGTACCACAAGCAAATACATTTGAACATTGCTGAACTCCCTAACTGATCTCCATTAATGGCGAAAACCCCAAGTAGACTTCACAATCTTTTTTTTTTATATACAAACATTACATCAATTATAAATTTCATATCAACTTCTATTTTCAAGATTGTATGATAGTACATTAAGAGGGTCAAAAAGAAAAAAAATATAAAGAAGTTTCCATGCCAAGGCGGAAAAAGCACTAGGCTGAGGGCCTCAAGATCCTTGCCTACTCTATAAGCTACACACCACGACGATATTCTAGTTGCTTCGTGTTTTCTAGTAATACTTCTCGAATGTAATTTGCCACTGCCTTGCAGCCTTCCATTGCTAGTTGCATGACATTCTCAAAGATGTCCATTGGTAACTTTGCATCCATCTGTAGAAGAGTCACTTTGTCCAACTTAGGTAGAATCCCCACTGTAACATTTGCCCCGCAGCACTATCTTCAACATAGTTTAGATCAAGCAATGGAGTGATGTTGAGATATCCACCACTACAAGAAGTAACAAGATCACGCATCAGAATTCCAGCATCTGCCAGGGCCAATGTTGCAGCATTTATGCATGCTGACCTCGTTCCTCCATCTTCCGCAACACCTGAACAAAAGTGTCTATCTGGCAACGAGGCATCAAGTGAAGGATTAACATATGTGATAAATCCAAAGCTTCTTCGTTCCCCAGTGTATCGGCCTTTCATTATAACAGATTTTGAGATTTATGCATTATATTAAGTTTCCTTGGGCAGCCCTCCGATGAAGATCTTCCCTGGACTTGATCCATCGCAGAAGCGAGAGTCTCACAAACATTTCATCGAACACTTTCTGGGCACAATATAAATCACCAAATTTCAAATGCATTACCACCAAATCATTTAAATTTCGTAACCAGATACAAAATTCAGCAAGACATCATTCAAATTTTGTAACCAAATACAAAATTCAGTAAGACAGAAGAAAAAAAATTTAGTAATTAGTAAACTTCAGAGACAGAAAGTGGAGGAATCATACAGTGAGAAAGGACAGCAGGAGGAACGAAGCCAGTTATGTGCGGCGCTGGTGGGAGAGGACTGGAGCCTGGGATGTAGTTGAAAGTTAGGGGTGACCGAAAATAACCGGAGATGCTAAGAATCGCGGTCTAGACCAGATCTGGCGAGGACGACCTTGTGCAAGGAAGAGGTTGCTGCTGCAATGTCGTCGAAATATGTAGGCTGCATGTTTAGTTGCGTTTGAACCTTTGACGGGAGATGAAATTGACCGAGGCCGCCGGAGTTGAAGATAGAAGAAGACGGGGAGAGAGAAAAAGCGACAGAGAAAGGGGCTAGGGTTTGAAACGATTTGGGGAGAGGGGAAGAAGACGCGGTATATGCGTTGGAAGGCGAGGGTAGTTTCGACATTTAAATTATAGTAAGGACTTTATGGGAGTTTTCATTTCAACCCAGGGACCCTAAGGTAGAATATGAATATATTTGTTTTTATTGGCAAATTCCACCTTCTATTAGGGACTTATTGGTAAAAATCTCTATTAATAAATATTGGAAGTGATGTAAATATTGTGAGTGTAAAAGCAAAGTAAGAGAGAGAATGAGTAGGAGAGAATAGTGAATTAATTGGTGTTGTGAGTATAAAAGTAAAATAGGAGAGAGAATGAGTGGGATGAATAGTAAAGATTCTTTGCCATTTTAGGAATAAGACTCTTACTCTGGGACGTACCAAAATGGAAAGTATGACTCTTACTCTGGACGGAAGGAATAACATTTTTTTGTGACTTTATATTTACCCTTCCCCACCTAGACCTAAGGGCAATTAACTAAATGTCAATAATTGGATTTGTATTGAGGGGTTTTAAGAGGAATAATTACCCACTATATTTGTTTTTCCATTTTTACAAATTATAAACATAACCCATAAGCAAGCGGATTGCTGTCTTTGATTCATTTTCGCAAATTACAAACAAAACCCATATTAGTGGTGAGTGGAGTGGGCAAAAATGAACATGTCTCTAAAATACTTCCTCCGTCCCAAAATGATCTTCCTACTATTTATCTTTTCATTGTCTCAAAAAGTTATTATCATTTCTACAATTTAGGCTTAAGTGTGCATAAATAAAACATGACTAGTGTAGCAAGTGTTCATATCCTTTAAAAAGTTTGAATAGTCAAATGTGAAGATCATTTTGGGACGGATGGAGTATAAATCAAGCGGATGACATCTCAAATCTCGAACTTGAAGTATTATACAAGACCCTAAAATTAAAATCTACCACCAAGGAAGAAAAGTGCAACTTATGAATCAACATTATATCTATAGAGAAGAGTTGGGCAAATGATTTTGGTTAATAAAGGAAGCCACCAATTTCATCAGCTTCCTTGCTTTCTCAGAATAGTTCTTGTACAAATGAAACACATGTTTTTCATCTTCTGTCTCCACAATCTCCACAACCCCTCTCCACTCACTGTTCTTCAATACCCTGTAATAAATCCAACCCCTCTCTCTCAACTTATCTTCGCTAGCACTTGTTATTAATACCTTATCACAAACAATTCTGGCCAACATTGTCGGGTCTAATCCCGGGTTGTATCTCGGGTCATCTTCCGCAGTTGTATCGGGGCAAATATAATTCCAAAGTTTTTCATGTTTGTAATTTCCAAATAGAGGATGGATTAGAATCATACCCATGATTTTGAAATCCGGCCCGAGTCCTTCTGTACCGGCTCTGACAGCCATGTTATGCGCGATATTTCCACCGGAGCTGTCACCCATCAAGAAAACCCGATTGAAATCCGCGTGCTCGTTTATATACGGGTCGGGTCCGATTTGGGTTTTGTGGAGAGCCACCCATTTCAGAGCAGTCCAGGAATCATCGTAACATGCCGGAATCTGATTCTCTGGGGCAAGTCTGTACTCGATTGAGACGGCGATGGCGCCGACGGAGGCGACAAGGGAATTGAGATAGTTGTGGTAGAGGGTGGAGAAGGCGGATTCGGAGGAGAAAGCTCCGCCGTGGAAGTAGATGAGGAGTGGGAGTTTGGATTTGGGTTGGTGGGGGAGGTAGATTCTGGCGGCGACTTTAGGGTGGGAAGAAATGAGGACGTCTTTGGATTGAACGCCGGTGATGGGATCGGTGGAGGGGGGAACGTGAGGGGTATCGAATCTCTCAATTCGGCCGTTTTTGTAGACACGAAAGAAGGGGCGGAAGTCATGAGTTATCTCCGTTGAGCTCGAATCCATGGCAGTGCGGGAGAAAGAGGGATTAATCAAGGCTGTTTGGAGAGACTGATTGAAAAATAATCTACGAAAATGAGGGGCCAGTAAACACCAATTGCGTTTTGCAGTTGGCTATTTTCAAAGTACCCGTTCTTGACTTGACATTTTATCCCTGTTTGGTTTCACCCTTGATTTTTGCCAATTTTCCATAGTTTCATTTTACTTTTACGAACGAGATGAACAAAATAATAATCCCTCCGAGGCTCCAACACAAAATAACGAGTACTCCCTCAGTCCCATATTTTTATCAAATGAGAGTACACGGGAATTGGAAAGTAAATATTGTGAGTGTGTAAGAGAGAGAAAATAAGTTAGTAGATAGTTGTTGGGAGTGGATTGGAGAGAGAAAAGTGAATATTTTGGGTAAGTAGCAATAAGTATGAGACGCTCAAAATGAAAATAAGTAGCGATAAGTATGGGACGGGGGAGTATTCCATCCGCCACATTTTAAATTACAAAAAATTATTGATGCAAAAGGTGGAAAAAAATGTGTTACTATGATTTATGAGCGTAAATAGTTGGTTAGAAGAGAAAAGTGAGTCTGAAATAGTATGCGGGTTAATTGAAGTGAATATGACAAGTAAGTCACTAATTAAAAATTATTAAGACTATATATTTTTTTTATTTTATAATTTCTAATGAGACATTAAAAATAACAAATTTTGCAATTTGAAATGGTTAAAATCTTGCGTAAAACACGTTTTACCAAAGTCTCAGGAAAAACGTGTTTCGGTGGCATTTTTGAAAATATGTGGAACTTCTTTAAAAAAACGTGCGGTGACATTTTTGTAAATAATAGGAACTTCTCAAACAGTTCTGGATATCAATATAAAGCCTTCTGGATATAATTTTCAAGCATATAAACTTTCTAGATATTAAGCTCAAGAGGTTCTGGATATAAATAACAAGGTCTTCTGGATATAATTTAACAAGCATCGCCTGTGAGGAAAACAAAATTTTAAAGTTGAAAAGAAGCTTTGAGACTGATTGCTAGAATATTTGAGATTGATAGCCAGAACCTTTGAAAGTAATAGTCAAAATGTTTTTTTCTGAAATGAAATTTGAAGAGCAGTTGATGTGTTAATAGATAGCCAGAAACAATATTTAGGATGAACAGTTGTTGTGTTATGAAGGTCCAGCGAGTGTGTTGAGGGGAGCGCTAGATGATTAGAAAAAACACGTTTTTCCTACTCCTTAGGAAAAACGCGTTTTACAAAAGACTAATCATTTGAATTAAGACATAAAAGGCTCGTTTGTAGCAGCTGATTGATGATAACTTATAGCTGATAGCTTACGGCTCTGATGGCTAATTGACTTACTTATAGCTGATTGATCAAATACTGTTTGTTTTAGCTGTTTTGAAACAACTTATGAGCTGCTATAAGTTAATTGTATTTGTTTGTTAAATAAACTGAAAATTGATGAATTAGGATAAGAATACCAATACACCCTTGATGATGTATAAATTAAATACCAATTTAATATTATGTTTATAATTCAAGAAAAATATATGAGTTAACTTAATTAAATTAAATATCAATTTAATTTTATGTTTACAATTCAAGAAAAAAAATTATAAGTTAATAATAATATTTTTAACAAATGAGACTATTTTTATGGGATGTAAATGATAGATGTAACGTTGTATCAATAGCAAATTTTAAAATTATTGATGCTTAGATTTTTTTTATTCTTAAATTAAAATTAAATTAAATAACTAAAAAATAATACTGTTTTCATGAGACGGATGGAGTACTACCCAACTCCACATTCCTTGAAAACTTAATCATCAAACTACATAACAAGAAAATAAAATATAAATTGTTTAAACTTTTTTTTTTTAAAGTAAGAAAGTAATGAATTCAACGAGATATATTTTTCACAATTCCCAACCAAAAATATTTGAAGTGAAGAACAAGTTTGTACATCAAATTTTGGCGTGGAACCTTAACAAAAATATAATAGTTGTATATGGAAAAAGAGGGTAATTTGGGTTATTAATTTTTCATGAGAATGGAATACAACCATGTTTCTATATATAAGTGAGAAAAAGTAGTATTTTTTAGCTTTTTGGCTTTTCAATCGTGTAAGCTATAGCTGAGTTAGTTGTACTCTACTTACGAGCTTTTGGCTTATAAGTCAAAACAAACAGTATAATTATAGCTTAATTTAAGCCAAAAGTCGATGGAAATAAGTGAAAACAAACGAAATGCTCGCTTAAATTTGTTTTTGATAAAAATTAGGTTTGAGGAGAATTTCCTTAATATTCATTTTGACACCACTAAATATTTATCAACTTATCTCACTCATCTAATTTAGCAAAGCGAAAGATGTCATATTTTACTCATCGAAACATGTGAGTAGGAAACTAATAGTAATTGCATTTCGATTTTATTGGCTAACTTAATTAAGTTTAATAAATACCTTACACAAATGACAAATCTAATTATTTTAATAAAACGTAAAATTATTATTGATGTGAAAATCTCGTGAAAGCTTATTTTACACTTTTTTTTTTTATGTGTAAAACATGTTTTTCATAAAACTGACACTTATAAAAGCCAATTTTTTTCATCTCTTAGCGTAAAACTGATTTTTTATAAGACTGACTCATTATTGATACTCCCTCCGTCCCAGAGTAAGGTTCTTACTTTCCTTTTTGGTCTTTCCCAGACTAAAGTTCTTAGTTGCTTTATTACCTAAAATGAACCATGGGACCCACTTGTCATTCTCACAACAAAAACTCCCTACCCACTTTATCTCTTCTACTTTCTCTTACTTACTTTTTCGAGAAAATTTTGGGGGAAACAAGTTTCTCCATAAGTTATAAAAAGTCCTGTTTTTATAAGGGTTAAAGTTTAGGGTTTAAGCTTTACGGTTTAGGCCCTGTTTAAGACTTAGGGTTAAAGGGTTAAAAAGTGAACTTTTTATAACTTATGGAGGAACTAGTTTCCCTCAAAACCAAGTCATAACAAAAAGGCAGTGTAGAAAATTCTTCAAAAGCAATTTCCGGAACAATGATGGATCATGTATTACTAGGCATGCAAGGGAATTGCCTGGAAACTTAGGTCATAGCAAGTGGGTAGAATCCCAAATCCATACGCAATACAAGGGAAAATCGGGTGAAGGCCAATCAATCTAATTTGGTTTTGAGAAACCGGTTCGACGTGTTGGACCATCAGGAATTTATGAGTGTGAAACCTAGTACAGACCCGACCTCAGTTGCCAATACCCTTATTTTTGAAGCGTGTCCTCAACAACCATGAACGACATAAACTGACTTGGGCAAACGGAGCACAGATACTCTGGGCCCACATGCCTAACAGACCTATACCGAGAGGTCCACTCACGAGAAGCCCATGTTTATAGGCCGACATCAGTAAGGCCGAGCAGGCAGTCCTTGCCTGGGCCGAGTCCGAGAAGCCTAATCCCTGGCCGGCCTCTATGACGAGCCGAGTTAGATGATGGGCCGACTTACATCAGAAGCCTCCCATTATCGTTGGGAGACCCCTTACAGAGTTATGTTGCAACTCTGACACTAAAGAATCCTTATCTGAGCAAGGATATCTCTCATACCAGATAACAGGATATCATACATCCTTATCAGGAGTCTATCTCCAAGGAATGCGAGTCCTACATCAACACAGGCATCCTAGCTTCTCTAACAAGCTAGGACTCATTCACCCACGCCTATATAAACAGGTCCTCACAACAGGAAAAGGGGTAATGAACTTTTGACTCTAATCTGGTCAATTGATTTTCTCTATTTCTAATCACCCATATCCTTATTCTTACACCGGAGGGCCTTCGCCGGTGAAGCCCCGGTGTAATTTACGTTTGTTTCGTGTGTGCAGATCCGGCCATCAAGAACTGTCGCTGGGATTATCCGAACCGCTAGACGAAGGCTGATCCAACCAGATTTTGGCGTCATCAGTTTGGTTCCATTGCCGGGAAATCGATTGGTCAGTTCTTTAGCCAGATAATTTCAGACCATGGCCGGAGAATTAGTTGACGGGCGAGAAGCCACCCCTTCTAAAGAAACCACAAGGGATGCACCGCCACCCGAAAACACAAACGCTGCTGCACAGAACCAGAGGCTCCCACCTACAGCACCCGCACAAGGGGGAGGAATGCATACCCGTTCAAAGGGGCCGGCCCCCAATGTTGTTAATCAATATGGGAGCCGCCGACGGACAGGATCCCGAAACAATGGAGCAGGACCATCACAGCCGCTACCATTAGACAAGAGAACATTGCTTCAACAGAATGTTCACACGCTCCAACAGCTAGCCGACGCACAGCGGGCCCTGTTAGAACTTGACCCCGAAAATTCCTTGGCTAACCTACTCCAGCCGTCTGGAACGAGGGGGACAAATCTGGATGGCAGAGTGAGCAGAAGGGAGCCCCTACAAAATCGTAGACGGGATGTGTCTCCCAGGATCCGTGTAAGTCGCCAAGACGGACGGTTGGGAAGACTCAATCTAGATGGGGACCTGAGAGACCACATTAATCGCCGCCGGGAAGAACAAGAAGATGAATCCCCTGGAGTGGGAATTATAGAGGAAAGACGTTGTAGGGACGCCCGACGTCATTCCCCTCCCAGACAGGATCCACCAAGGCCCACACCACCTCGACTGGATCCACCCCGGCACACTCCACCTCGCCTTACTCCTCAAAGGCATCGCCTCGAACCAATCCAAGATGAAAGGAGACGCCGAGATCGAAGCATAGTCAGTTCCAGTCACACCTCGGCATTCAGCACAAGGGACATTGTCGACCTTCGAGAAAGGCTCGACAACATCGAGATGATGAATCAGGGGCACAGGAAACCCAATAATGACTACGACGCTATGCGCCCTTTCGCGCAGATGATTAAGGATGCACCAACTAATCCACAGTTAAAGCTTCCACATCTAGATAAATACTCCGGCAACGCCGATGCTCTGGATCACATCCAAGCCTTTAAGGCCACCATGGCCCTAGTGTCCAATCAAGACGACGTGCTGTGTAAAGCTTTTGCAAGCACCTTAACAAAGGCAGCTCGGTCCTGGTTCATGGATCTTGAGAAAAGCAGCATCAATTCCTTTGCCAAGTTGAAATCACAATTTTTGGAATATTTTGCTACCGCGGGGGCGAGGAAGAAAAGATTGTCTGACCTAGCCAACATGGTCCAAAGCAAAAACGAGTCCACCCTGAGTTTCTACAACCGGTTTAGGGACCTTGCCGACTCAATAGAAGAACGCTTGACCGACAGGGAAATCATTGTATGCTTCACGAATGGTCACAGGTCAGAGCAGTTAACTTATGACATGTCAGTCAGAGAGCCCCTCACAAAAGCCGAATTGTACCACGTGGCTTACGCCACGGCCATCGCCGAGGAGAAGAAAAATATGTTATATGGTCATAAGGAACGGGACCGAGATCATGACGTGTGACGACCCGTCCCAATTTCGTATAAATTTTCTAGAGAATATTATAATTATAATTTAATTTGTGTTAGTTTTCTTATTTTAAATGACTTATTTGACCTATTCGAAATTTAAATCCGAAAAATGCTACTTACTCTAGACCTTTAGAGCTTTCAAAATAATATTTATTTTCTTAATTTAACTTTGTAAAACGTTTTTATGAATTTTTTTTAGTGGACAATAATTCATCAAATGAAATATATTTAAATGAGTTGACTTTCGTTGACTACACAAATGTTTGGACACTTCACCTACTAGTTTTGGTCAATTTGACCGACCTATTGTTGTTGGGTGGGGGCCTGGGGAAACACTATCTTGGTTTATATTTGCTTACTTATTTTGATTATATTTGAGAAAGTATTGACTAGCCTTCTTAGTTGACTTATCTACTTGGTTTCCGTTGGTCAAAATGCAAATCACATGGATTGTGTTTCTTTGTATAGAAACAAAACTAAATGATCAGCTTTTCTCTTATTTCATTCCATGCATAAGGTGTATATAAATGAGAGATGTGAGGTTTAAGTGTCAATAACAATTTTAGAGGGGCTTTTATGAAAATCTATAAATGATCAAGTTTAAATATTCCTCTTTCATTATCATTCCGTTCTAAAATCCGGCTTCACCAAAATGTTCAGGGCGTTGAGTAGATCGTTTCTAGCTATTTAGAATAATTTTTCATCGGTATCAAATCCAGAGCAAGTAAGTTACTAATCCCCCTTTAAATGTTAAAATGGTCATAAACATGTTTTATATGCTTTATATATTATAAAATGGTGTTTTGGTATATTTTTAATATACTTGTAAATTTGGAACAGAGGGAGTAGTAAGAACTTGTTATATAGCTTGTTATTGTTGGGAATGCTATAGAAGTTGGTGTTAGTATTGTTCTTAGGCTGAGTTTGTAGCCTTTGTGAAAGTTGTAAATGTTGTGTGTTGCTAATGCTAGTATTTTTGGGTCGGTGAGATGAAGGGAGTATAATTTATTTGGTTTTGGCCATAACTTCGTCATCCGGACTCCGTTTTGGTCGTGTAAACTATCGTTGGAAAGATCTTCTCGAGTACTACACGATGGGTTAGTTTATTTAGTTGGGTTCTGATTTTTATATTACGGAAATCCAATAGGTGTTTAGTACCAAAAAGAGTATTAATGGTTCATTATGATAGAGTTGGTCTTTTGTGATCAAGTTTGAATTGATGTGATCGTTTGGATTGATTGTGTGATGACTTAATGTCAATATTGTGCACACTATTATGAAAACGTGTTTACTTCTCTATGATGAGCTTGTGTGGTTCCCTACTTTGGAATCATACCCCGTTTGTTGTTTAAGCAATTATTCTTTGCTTCGTTTTGTGTAAAGTCCAGCTGGTACTTTTGTGTGTGTTCGGGCAATGATAGGGATTATAATGGCACACGAGCCAAGTTCATTATAAGGCTCCTATCATTGGTTTCCCATTTTTAACCCCCTTCCTTAGGCCAAAGGTTGGGCACTTTGGGTTATGACTCTGTGTCATTTTCCCCGTTGTTGTTGTTGTGATTGTTTGGTTCTGGAACCCGTTTCAGCTCTTCAATGCTGCTCAGTTGATGCCTCTCAGATGGCTATTGTTTTGGTTCGAGAACCTTGGATCACTATCCACGTATGAGTGTTTATTTCCGCTTTATGTGTTGTATGATGAGTTGGTCGTTATTTCCAACCGGTATGGGACGGTTGGCGATAGGGATCCTCTCATATTATGTGTTATATGCTATATGATTATTTGGTGACATTGTTACTTTATGTTTATCATATCAGCATGTAATGTAGTTGCATTTTAGTAACTTACTGAGATTTATTCTCACCCTTATTTGTTTACTGTTTTAGATAAGAAGGAGCCCATGGGATAGGTCACATCACAGGGAGGACGTCGAGAAAGAATTTTGGGTAAGACATTTGGGAAGTGTTGTGTAAGGCTACATTATGTAAATGTACAACCTTGTGGGTAGTGTACCCGTGACTTGATCGTTGTATCACCTCTTTTTGGTTTATGTTGGTGATTTGTAAATAGTAAGTAAAGTGTGTGGCCGAGTGGCTAAGTACTTGTTTGTGAAAGTTTGTTTTGTGACTTGTAGTCAAGTCTAGTAAATGTTGTTTGGTTATATGAACTTTTTATGAAAGTATATTTCGAAAAATTTTCCTAAAATGTTTTATGACGTCTTCCGTGCGTGTCCCGGACGTGGGGCCAAGTAGGACCATGGGTCGGGGCGCGACATGACAAGTCGCATAACGGGAACTTGTCCCAGGGGAACAACGGGGGAAACGGCAAAGGCAAGAACAGGACCAGGGGGACCGAGACATTCACCACATTCAATAAACCGATCTCTGAGATCATGAATATGGTGGATCTCCCCAACCCTAAGCCTCTAAAAGACAACCCGAAATACCCGAGGGATACCACAAAGTATTGCTCCTATCACAGAGATAACGGCCACGATACCGAGAACTGTTTTGCTCTGAAAAAGATTCTACAGAAATGGGCCGATCAAGGCAAGCTCAATCAGTTCATGGCCAAGGACAATAAGCGCCCAAGGGAAGAAGACAAAAACAATGACCAGGTAGATAGGCCACCTCGGGCCAGGTTGATAGGCGTGATTAGAGAGGAAATTCCATCAAACACGAAACTCAAGGAGCAGATTTACGAGCTAAGTAAAGTCTTCCACATCCCTCCTTTGATACACGAGAGGGAGGAAGTGATTAGTTTTTCTCCGAATGAGTTGGCGGGAAACCGTGTGATGAGAGAACAACCATTGGTTATCACAGGCCGCATCGATAATTGCGAGTCAGACAGGCTCCTCATAGATTCCGGAGCAGCCAAGGATGTGCTATACTATCGCACCTTTAAAGAGATGGAACTTCCTGATACAATGCTGAACCCATACAATGGAAGGCTAGAAGGATTCACTAATCATAAGGCCGATGCCAAAGGAACCGTCGACTTACTCTTGGAAATCGGCACTCATCCCTACAAAACCTCGGCCACGGTCACCTTCATAGTCATGGATCTGGACAGTGATTACCATGCTATCCTAGGTGCACCTAGTCAAGGAAAATTGGGTCTGGTTGCCTCCCTCCCCCACCAAAGGGTGAAGTTCCCCACCCCGGCTGGAATTGGGTGCGTCCTAGGATCGCCTAGAGATTTTTTGGAACATGTGATGAAGTCCAGGAAAGAAAAGGCCAAGATGGAGATTGATACCCCAGATAAAAGAATCACGGTTTCAAAATCAACCACGGTTACAACCTCGACGCCACATATCGGTGTTATATTGGCGACTGTTGAAGATGAAACTGAAGAGTGGGTTATTCTTGACAACGACGTCCCAAATAAGGCCGAGGTTACTTACGGCTTAGACGGCTTTGGCTGCATCTCGATGAACACAGCTTCGGACGAGCCGAGTATCTTGGCTCTCGCCATCGTCCCAAGCTCGGGGGCCACACAGCCGACTGATATGGAAACCGAGATCGAGAAACTGTTGGACATGGAAAACCTAAGTTTGGAAGGGGAGGACAAGGAGAAGGTCAAGCAGATCATTGTCGAGACCCTAGAGTTCAGAGACGGCCCCGAAATTAAACCTGTGGATCAGTTAGACGAGGTCGTCATCAACCCAGACTATCCAGATCAGAAAGTAAAGATTGGGAAGCAACTCTCCCGACAAGAACGAGAAGAACTCATCTCCCTACTCCACAACAACTTGGACGTATTTGCCTGGAAAGTAGATGACATAGTGGGAGTAAAGGAAGTTGTCGCTCTCCACAAACTGGAAGGCGACAAGTTCTTCAAACCGGTCAAGCAGACAAGACGAGTCTTCTCTACCGACAAAGAAAAAGCAATTGAGACAGAGGTCGAAAAACTCCTCAAGGCCGGCATCATAAGAGAGGCAACATACCCCGAGTGGCTTGCCAACGTCATCATGGTAAAGAAGCACAATGGCAAATGGAGGATGTGCGTGGACTTTACGGACCTGAACAAGGCCTGTCCCAAAGATAGCTATCCCCTCCCCAGGATTGACAAGCTCGTAGACTCCATTGCCGGCCATCAACCCCTCAGTTTCTTGGACGCCTACTCTGGCTATCATCAAGTCAAAATGGCCGAGGACGACATAGAAAGGATGGCTTTTCAAGCTGCAGGCGGCGTATACTGTTACGTCATGATGCCTTTCGGTCTAAAGAATGCAGGAGCCACGTATCAGAGGATGGTGAACAAGGTCTTCAAATCTCAGATAGGCCGGAATATGGAGGCCTACATTGATGACATGGTGATCAAGACCAAGATTGGCAGCCATATACCAGATCTGAAAGAGACCATTGACAACTTAAAAGCTAACGATATGAAGCTCAACCCTAGCAAGTGCGTCTTCGGGGTTACCGCGGGCAAGTTTCTAGGTTTCATGGTTTCCTAGCGAGGCATCGAGGCTAATCCAGAAAACATCCGAGCCTTGATTGACATGAAGGAGCCAACTTGTATCAAAGAGGTTCAAAGGTTGAACGGGGGAGTAGCAGCACTCGGTAGGTTTATCGCTAAATCAGCAAAAAAATCCCTCCCCTTTTTCAAAGCCTTGAAGGGAACAAAGAATTTTGCTTGGACGCCTGAGTGCTCGACCTCGTTCCAGCAACTGAAAGACTACCTCGGCTCTCCACCCCTACTTAGCAGCCCGGTCATGGGTGAGACATTGTACGTCTTCTTAGCAGCAACCGACCGAGCCGTAGCAGCCGTGCTAGTTAGAGAACAAAGCGGTATCCAGAAGCCGATCTACTACGTCAGCAAGGCACTGTCAGATACCGAGAGCAGGTACTTCAATGCCGAGAAAATTGCTTATGCCTTGGTAATTGCGGCCAGAAAATTATGAGCCTACTTCTCGGCTCATCCAATCACGGTCTACACCAGCGCTCCTCTTAGAAAAATACTTCACAAGATGGACAGCTCAAGATGCCTACTTAACTGGTCGATCGAACTGACCGAATTCGATATAACCTACAAGCCGAGGAAGACTCTTCTGGCCCAACCTCTTGCTGACTTTTTAGTCGAGACCGCCTTCACAAGTGAACATGCGGCGACCACCCGAAAAAGGAAGTTCCCTATGGATAGAAAGCCCTTGGAAGAGCTACCTCCCAACTGTTGGGTCCTATACACCGACGGGTCAACTACCCAAGGTAGAAGCGGCGCCGGAGTCTACTTGACTAGCCCTGCCGGTGAGCATGTTGCACGTGATTTTATCAGGTTCAAGTTCCCTGCCTCAAATAATCAAGCCGAATATGAGGCCTTAATCCTGGGACTTGAAAGAGCCAAGTTCTTTGGTGCAACGAGATTGGTAGCATACAGCGACTCCCAACTGGTGGTGAATCAAGTTAAAGGGTAATACAACACCGAAAATCACATGCTGACCAAGTACAAAGACCTCGTCCTAAACCTGACCAAGAACTTTGAGTTCTGGGATATACGGCAAGTTGGTAGAGAATACAACCTGGAAGCCGACCTGCTTTCAAAGATGGCAACAGCTGAAGACTCGGATCCCTTAATCATCTACACCGACCAGCCTGTTTATGAAAGACTGGAGATTCTGCTCCTAGATGATGAGGAAAGGACATGGATCGACGACTACAAGGACTACTTGGAGAAGGGAAAGCTTCCTGAAGACGAGCTAGAGGCCAAATCAATCAAAAAGAAGACGGCAAGATACATAGTCTGGAACAGCATCTTGTACAGAAGGTCATTCTCCAGACCCCTCCTTAGATGTGTTGAGCCAAAGAGCACCGAGAAACTCCTCGCCGAGGTGCATGGGGGAGTTTGTGGGGGACACCCGGGGGCCAGAACCCTTGCCAACAATATCATCACGCTTGGCTACTATTGGCCAAATATGAGGGAGGATGCCCAAGCCTATGTAAAGAGGTGTGACAAATGTCAACGCTACTCCGACTTACCCAAAGTACCTGCCGTAGAGCAAAGCTTGGTCATACCGACATGGCCATTCGACATGTGGGGAGTCGACATCATTGGACCGTTCCCATTAGCCAAAGGGAGCAACAAATATGTAATTGTGGCAGTCGATTACTTTACCAAGTGGGTAGAGGCGAAACCACTAGGAAAGATCACTGAAGAGAACGCCATCAACTTTATCCATGATTACATATGGTGTCGGTTTGGCGTGCCACACACTATAGTGACAGACAATGGCCTACAATTCTCTGATGCCTTCACCGAGGAGATGAATAGGTTGGGAGTCAAGCACAAGAAGTCATCAGTCAGCCATCCTCAGGGCAATGGACAAGCCGAAGCCGCCAACAAACTTGTCTTAAGAGCACTCACCAAGAATTTAGAAGGCAGTCAAGGAAAGTGGCTGGACGAACTCCCCCTAGCTCTATGGGCCATCCGTACAACCACTCGGGGGCCAACTGGGGAGACACCCTTTGCCATGACTTACGGTTCAGAAGCAATGGCACCAACCGAGATGGCCTTGCCGACATTCAGAGTAACCAACTATGACGAGGTCGTTAATGAATACAACCGACTACTGGACCTAGACCTAGTCGACGAAAAAAGGCTGACCGCCCAACTCAGAATGATCAATTACAAGCAAAGAACCAAGGCCTACCATGACAGCAAAGTGAAAAAGAGAACCTTTGAAGTCGGTGACTGGGTACTCAGAAAAATTGAGTCGACACACTTGAAGGCACAACAAAATAAGCTCTCGCCAAACTGGGAAGACCCTTACATCATCACCCACATTATACGGGAAGGGACCTACATGCTCAAAACTCCGGAAGGAAAAGAGCTTAAACACCCATGGCATTCCGAGCACTTGAGAAAGTACTATCAGTAGCACCTCGGTTAGCTATTTATTCTTTTTATCAGATTTTCAATTCTATAGTTAATATCTAGTTGTCTTAGTTTGATTTCATCAATAAAATTTCATTTATTCACATCAAGCTTTGATTATAGTGCACAACACATTCTTAGCGTTATTCACAATGCCGAGATTACTTAACGAAGTCGATGAGCACACTTAAAGCATGACTTCTGAAGCCTAGTTTCAATAACTAGCACCCTAACGAAGTCGATGAGCACACTTAAAGCATGACTTCTGAAGCCTAGTTTCAATAACTAGCACCTTAACGAAGTTGATAAGCACACTTACGCATAACTTCTAAAGCCTAGTTCTAACTAGCATATAAGGCGACTTGAGCTGGTCCTAACGGTTAGATTCAAATCTGGATAAGAAAACTCCCAATGATTTGAAACTAATCTCGAATGCTAGCTCTCGCGTGCCAAAACCGAGCAATAGGTGTTCGACACGGCCATAACGGTGATCGACCACGGCCTACAGCCTAGCCTAAACCGGTTAGCATGCCTCGTCACTTCGAACTGTTGACACCTCAAACCGAGGAAAAACAACTTGAACAGAACGGGATAAACACAAACCAAGGAATACAAATACTAACCCAAAGGATTTCGAGTGTTAGGGCCCCCCCAGCAAACGCTGGGCTGAGCAAAATAAATACTTGAAACATTGTTTTAGGCCAAACCGGCCACCAGATACAAACAAAAACGAGGCTCAGATCAGACTAATCAATGTCGGCGTCAGCCTCCTCTTCGACACTGACAATCAGCTCATCAAGATTCCCCTTCTCAACAGGCGGAGGTACCCACGGGGGGTTACCTTCTTTTCGATCTCGGCTATGAATCACCCTCAGGCCCTTGTCAGAATACGGAATCAAGGAATGGGCAGCACGAGCTTCAACACCGTAAGCATCCTGGTTGTAAGTCGTGCAAGCTTGTCAAGAGTTATGTCAACTTCGGGGTCTATCCAGAGAAGGCGAGACAGATTTGACCAAGCATCATTGTAGGTAGTGCCGACTTCATCTTGAATGGCCGCCTTTATTGCCGCACCCTTCTTGTAAGCCTCCACCGCCCGCATCTTCCGACTCGGAATGCTCTCCTCCAGTTGGACCAGCCTCTCCTCCGCAGCATTTTTCTCTAGCACAAGGCCCTCCGCTCGTTGACGTTCCTTCTCTAAATCGGCCCTCGCCACAGCGGTCTCCTCCTTGGATGTTCTCATCACCGTCTCGGCCCGGTGAACCGTCTCTTGAGCCTCTGCCGACATATCAGCTGCCTTCTTTAACTCCGCTTCAAATGAGGCCTTCTCCTTCTCAAGGGCCTCTACTTTGGCCTTCAGCTCAGCATTAGAAGCACGAAGAGGCTCGACCTCGTCCTCACACTTCCTAGCGTTGCTTATGGCAAGCTGCATCAACGCATATTCATGCTGGGCAATGAAGGCAAGCTACAAAGGAAAGATCAAGACGTCAAAAGCAGGACATTTTAATCAATAAATAATGAAATACCAAATACCTCACTGATAAGTAGGCCCTTGCGGTTCCGAAGCTGTGTGGAGGTCGGTCTGGTCTTCACCAACCTTTGAATAGTCCTTTGATTCATGACCCTTTTTATGACGGCCGCGCCGAGTTTGAGAGAAGTACCAGAGCGAATGGAATCATCAATATCCGGAATGATCACAACATTGCCAAGAGCGTGAGCCAGATCATTGATCTCGACCTCAGAAGGACCCGAAGCCGAGGCTGAGCCACGAGTTGGGGTTCTCTTAGACGGGGGCTCTAAATCATCCTCACCTTCTGCTCTCAGCCTCTTATCCCGACGACCCGCCTGGTCGATTTCCTCCTCAACATGACTTCGACTGTGTTCCTGTAACTGATCAACATTCTCCATCCTGGTTTCCTTTTCAAGAGTCTCGACCTCCACCTCTTCTCCGCCGGCTCCAACTTGAATGACAGGGGGGCCCGTGGGAATGTTGGCGACTCCTTGGGCCTGCAGTGCCTCCTGCCTGGATGTCATGTCGGTATGGCGCTTTTCAATACCCCGGATACGCGATAATTGTTTTTTCCTTCTCACCGCCATGGCGGGGTCGAGCTCCTCTTCTTCGATAATCTGGACATCCTCCATGGAAAGATCTGCATGAGAAGAGAGTTAAAAGGACGACTGGAAGCAATCAAGGAAAACAGGAAAATACAAGCACGGAAAAGAAATTACATCCTATAATATCTCTGGCCTTGAGACACTTGTCGGCCTCGGCCTTGCACACGAAGCAGTCAGAATAAAAGACGAGATCTGGGTGAACAACCCAATCCGGGAGTCGATGCCCCCTTTCCACTACAACTCGCGGCTTAACTCCACCAAGCGGCCCCCTCATCAAACCGGCCTCTACGTGGAATTTGAAATCAATCTCGGTCCGGGACCAATCCAGAGTAGCAGTAGCAGCAAACAACTCCAACCTCTTTATCAAGGCGGCGCTCCAATCTGGACGGTGAACCACCTTGGGCTTAACAGGATCTCGGTCCGGGCCTAGGAATTCCCAACCTTGACGGCTTTCCACCTTGATCACATGCCTATTCTAGCCCGTCACCTTATTCACAACGCTCGAGATAGGAATCATGAGCTTGGGTTTGTTGGGTTCAGACTTGATGGTAATAATTCTGGTGGAGGAATTATAGGACGATTGGAAGAAATGGAAAAAAGCGGACATGCACGGTTCAAAGCCGAGACCACGACAAAGAATTATGAAGCCGGTAAGATACCTGACCGCGTTAGCACCCAGATGGGCCAGCACAATATTCCATCCCTCAAGAAATTCATTAATGAAGGGGTCAAGGGGGAGCCGAAGCCCAAGCTAAAACTGTTTATAGAAAAAAGGGAGGAGGGCATCATCATAATAAAATTGTTTAACCTCGGCATCAGATGAGAAGGGTCGGGCTTTTCTATAGAACAATTTGAACTCTCGCATATCTACTTCAAAATTCTCATAAAGGTCCCTAATCATAGCATCCCCACCAATAGGATGCCTAGGCCGACTTGACCCTGAGGGGCCAGCCCCATCCCGACCTCTCCTAGAAGTCACATCTTCATCATCAAACCGATCAACTATCCTCCCGGAAGCACCTTCCTCGGTGTTGGGTATGCATATTATAAACCACTCCTATTACCTAGATTTGATTGATCCCATAACCTTATATTACTTTTTATGGACTTTAGGCCTTATTGTAAGAAGTTTTATAACTTCATTAGTTTAGTCCATTTTTAGTTTAGCTAGGCATAGAATATCAGCCCCTCAAATTTTGAAGAATATTGCTGCTGAAGTTATGGTGAAATTGGCTAAGTCTGCCTACCTCACTAGGCGACCGCACTAGTGACCGCACGGTCTTGGTGACCGCGTGCACTATGCTGTTATATGGTGACCGCACATCACTAAGCCGACCACAGACTACCTACCGCACAACCAAGTGAAGGCAAGTTTGATTTCGAACGTTGCAAATTCAAATTTGAATTTGGTCGTACAAGATAGTACAGCTGGACCACTAACTTCTGCAACTATAAGACAAAGATATGAGCTCCAATCAGAATGCTCCAGCTCATCATCTTCCAACAGCTATTTCTTAACCCAAGACTATAAATAGACCTTGAACTCTTCATTGAAGAGTGCTGAGATTCAAAGAGAGAAATTGCTGTCGAAATACTTGGTGATTGAAGATCATACTCAAGATTTCCAGAATCATTTGAATCTTCAAGCATTCGCCTTCAAATCTTCAAAGATCCCCAACAAGCCTTCAAGAACATCAAATCTCAAGCCCAGCAACACTTAAAGATTCATTAGGCTCTCAATCATTTAGATTATATAGAGCTCTTGATTCTTTACACACACACACCCCGATTGATCAATCACATAGATTGCATCATTAGGGATACACCGGTCTAAGTCTAGGATTTGTTCTTCATAGAAAGTAGGAATTAATTCAAATCTTCATCTTTGTAATTTGTACTCAAGAGAATTAATATATCCTCCATTCAAAATCCAAGACTGACCATCTTGGTAAAGGACGTAGACCTTTTCACAGATCGAACCTTTCCAAATCATTGTGTCATTTACATTCTGCAAATTTACTTTCTGCAATTGTTCTTATTGTTCATATTGACTTTGTTTGTCGTTTAGTGTTTTGATCTTTCCAGATAATCAAACGATTGTGAATTGTGTTTGCTGCTTGCCTATTGCCTAAGTTACTACTTCTGACTACTTATCTTTTGCCAAAACTCACTGACACAAACTTTCATTTTCAACCTACCTCGTCTGTAACCTTTGTCGACCGCATATAGTCGACCGCAAGGTTACCTTGCCTCATTTCTTGCCGCATTGCTTACCGCAAATTGAACCTTTCAAATCTCCATCTTTGCCGACCGCAATATTGCCGACCGCAATATTGCTGACCGCACTATTTGCTTACCTAGCAGTTTTTAACTTAAAAACAATTCTACTTTGTTTTATCGAAAACTTCCGCTGTGCATTTTACTTTGAACTAGTGGTTTTTACTTGACCACAAAACTCAATAGTAAGCATAAGGTTGAATTTTGAAAAAGGGTTGATAATTTTAAATAGGCTATTCACCCCCCCCCCCCTCTAGCCTCTTTTCATACCCTTGTTGTGTCTCTGGGACCAACAAGTGGTATCAGAGAAAACACCTTTATAAAACCTCTGTTTTTTAAGCTTAACAGCTTGGGTGCCGATTCAAAATGGCAAGTCAGAAAACTATGGCAACGGTTAATTTCACTCACGTTCCAGCGTTTGACGAAGATAACTTTGACGTATGGAAGCACAGCATTCTAACTCAGTTCTACTCCATGGACGAGCAGCTCGGCGATTGTCTTACCATTGGACCATACTTCCCAATGAAAGCAAATCCGAATCCAGAAACCAATGCAGACACACCGTCGATCAAGAAATCAAAAGCTGAATGGACAGATGAAGAGAAAAGACTAGTTGGAATGGATGTGAAAGCAAAGAGAATACTCCTAAGTACTTTGAGTACATCTCAGCGTTGACAAATCATGGAATGTGCTACCGCAAAAGAACTTTGGGATGCAATTGAAGATTACATCGAAGGAGATCAAGCTTGCAAAGAAAGCAAAAAGTTTGCAATTCAAAGAAGATTCAACAACTTTGCCAAAATCCCCGGTGAATCACTCAGAGCCACATATGATCGTTATTGTGAGATCGTGAGTACTTACACCGCACTTGGGAAGAAGCTTACCAAGAAAGAAATCAATGTTAATTTTCTAGCCGCTCTTGGTTCTCAATATCTTCATAAAGGAAACACTCTTGAAGATACCAAGTTACTAGATGATATGTCACTCAGAAGCCTCTATGCCAACCTCAAGGTTTTTGATATCAAGCTCCACAACATTGAAGAAATGGAAGGAAAAACAAAGAACTTGTCGTTAGTCGCTAAAAAGGAAGAAATGGTCGAAGAAGAAGATCCAAAAATCTCCACGTCTGAATTACTAGATATGGACGATGATGACTTTGCTATGTTCGTGAAAAGATTTCAAAAGTTCAGAAAATCAGCAAGGCCCGGATCATCAAGCAAAGCTCCAGCAAGGTTCTCAAGGAGCAGCTCAACAAATAAGAAAGAGTACTCCAACTTCTCCAAGAAGAAAGAGGATCTCGTTTGTTTTAATTGCAGGAAACCCGGTCATTTCGCATCAGAATGTCCAATTCCCAAATTCGAGTATATGAAGAAGAAAAGCAACTTCACTCCTAGATACTCAAAGCAAAAGGGAATGGTCGCTGAAGAGGACTCTGCCACAAAAGAGTTAGCTACCTGGATAGAGTCAGACTCTGATGAAAGCGACGAGGATTCTGAAGAAGGTCACATTTGTTTGGTCGTTCATTCCGATGATAAGGATGAAAATAAAAATCGTCGCTCACCAAATGCAAAACCTAAACGGATAAGCTATACGGCTGATGAACTTGCTGAAAAGGGATTCCTAACTCCAGTTCAAAGGAATGGCGATCTTCTATTTTCTAGATGTGATGTAAGTGCAGCAAAGAAGGCTCAATACAATCCCAAGGTGAAGGAAGTTCTGCTTACCACTCCACAAGTCAAGTTTGACATTTCTCCCGACGAACAAGAAAAGATGTTTATGAAAGCTGAACAGGTAATTAGTAAGTTTTCTGGCATGAAGGAAGCTTTAGCACTTTCAACTGAAGAGATTTCCCAGCTTAAGACGGAGAAAACTCTACTAAGATCTGAACTCACCCTCCTTAAGGAGCAGATCAAGAGCATGACTCCTCTTACTGATCGAAACCGTTTCTTAGAAGAACAAAATGTCATATTTAAAGTTAAAAACGATGAATTGGTTGCTGAGATAAATGACCTTAAACGGATCACTAATGAGTGGACCAATTCTCGTGTCACTATGGAACAAATACTAGAATCCCAAAAGTCTAGTGGTGATAAAGAAGGCTTGGGATTCCAAACTAGTGACAACTTTAAATGTGCATCTTGTTGTGAAAGAGATGAGATATTTACCAAGCAAACTTTGGAAGAGTCGAAGGCTAAACATCATGTTTCAAAGGGTGTAGGACAAGAACCAAAGAAGAAACTAGTGTTCAATTATATCTACCCTAAGAAACAAACTGGCAAGGCAAAGTTGAAAGGTATTGTCATGGATGAACCTGCTGCTGCGGCAAGCACCAGCAAGGTTGCTGAGTCGCCCGACCGCATGTACTTGCCGCGAGGTCAGTCGACCGCACCAAGGAAGTTGGCTACCGCAAGGAAACCGATGACCGCAGGTAGTGGCAAGGCAGCAAAGTTCAAGTGGATGAACTTTGTAAAGGAAACCTCATCCATACCAGTAAATGATGTTGTGCTGAAGACTTCAACGAAGTTTGTTAACCCTCAGTTGGGTGGCTTCCACCATTGTTCTGTGTGTGATGATTATGGTCACAAGGCCGCTGAATGTCTTTTAAGATTCACACCCAATCCTAGAAGGTTTAAACCACCTTCTGTGAGGCAAGTGTGGATTTTCAAAAGCTGCTAATCTTTAGGACCCAGAAATAATAAAGGGGACCTCGATTTTAAATGTTTATTTTGTAGGTCCTCTGCCTAATGGCCGGCCACTCCAATGAAACTACAAGTTTATGGTATCTCGACAGTGGATGTTCAAGGCATATGACTGGAGATATCAACCTATTGGAAAGTGTCCGTAATGAAAAAGGTCCAGCAGTTACTTTTGGCGACAACAGCAAAAGAAAGACCATCGGTTATGGAGTCATCAGAAAAGGAAAAATAACAATCCAAGATGTTTCTCTAGTTACCGGTCTAAAACAGAATCTTCTCTCAATCTCACAATTTTGCGACAAAGGATTGCAATGCCACTTCACTTCAACTCATTGTCTTATCAAGGATGGCAACTCCGGTGTCACTTTGCTCAAAGGGATTCGTAAGAAAAATGTTTACATTGTTGACTTTAATTCTACTTGTATTTCTTCTAATCTCTATTTTGTAGCAAAGAATGTTAGCGAAAATAGTTGGCTTTGGCATAAACGACTAAGTCACTTAAACTTCAAGTATCTCTCCAAGATTGGTAGAGAAAATCTAGTTCATGGTCTACCCAAGGTAGCTGATCACCACGATGAAAAGTGCTCAGCATGTCAACTAGGCAAACAACCAAAATCGTCGTTCTCCAGCAAGACGACTCCGTCAACTTCAAGATGTTTGCAGCTACTACATATGGATTTATTTGGACCTGTCACTACCGCAAGTATCGGAGGCAACAGATATACATTAGTTGTGGTAGACGATTATTCAAGATATACGTGGGTCAAAATGATGATCTCCAAAGATGATCGTTATGACATTTTGACCGCGCTCTTTAGACAGCTCCAAACTCAAAAAGAAGACGACCTAGTCAGTGTTCGATCCGACAACGGAACAGAATTCAAAAACAACGGCGTCGCTCAATACTGTGATGACCACGGCATTGACCACAATTTTTTAGCTGCTGGAGTTCCACAACAAAATGGTGTTGTGGAAAGAAAGAACAGAACGTTGATAGAGGCAGGAAAAACTATGCTTGCTGAATCGAAGCTACCTCAATATTTTTGGGCTGAAGCCGTCAACACAGCTTGCTTCACTCAAAATCGATCCCTCATCAACAAGACTTACAACAAAACACCTTATGAACTTTGGAGAGGAAGAACCCCCAACATTGCCTACTTCAAGATTTTCGGTTGCAAATGTTTCATTCTCTACAACGGTAAAGAACATCGAGGTAAATTTGCTCCTAAGGCCGATGAAAGTATATTTGTTGGGTATGCTAAACACTCAAAAGCTTTTCGTGTATTTAATAAAACCACTCTTAAGATAGTTGAATCTGTCCATGTTACTTTTGATGAACATTCTCTCCTTGAGCCACATATGGCTCCAAATGTTGCTGATGATTTTGTTGAGCTTAATGAGACAGGTACAAGTCGACCACAAAATCAGTCAACTCAAGGAAATCCATCTACCTCAACAGCTCCTCCACCTCCCTCACATGAAGCACCAGAAGCTACCACATCTGTTGCTACCTCAAATGGAGTTGAAGTTGAAACACCCATCAATGTTGAAGAACCTATCCCTCAACTTACCTATGATTGGGATGGCATAAATGATGTACCACTAGAAGATTTAAAACAACCATCAACTCAACCAGACCTACCTCATGAAGTGCGCGAGGTCAGAGATCACCCAATTCAAAATATCATTGGTGATCTACATTCCGGTGTTCGAACAAGACGATCAAATTATGATGCTCTTACCGCATTCATATCTCAAGTTGAACCCAAGAAAGTTGATGAAGCACTCCAAGACTCAAGTTGGGTTGTTGCCATGCAAGAAGAGCTCAACCAATTTGAAAGATGTAAAGTTTGGAACTTAGTTTCTCGACCTAAGGATCAAGGAGTGATTGGTACAAAGTGGGTGTTTAGAAATAAGATGGATGAGAATGGAAGCATCACAAGAAATAAAGCTCGGTTGGTTGCACAAGGATATAGACAAGAAGAAGGCATTGACTACGACAAAAATTTTGCCCCCGTTGCACGACTTGAAGCGTGAAGAGTGCATTTCTCAACGGCGAACTTCAAGAAACCGTCTATGTCGCTCAACCGCCAGGATTTGAAGATCCCAAATTTCCACATCATGTTTACAAACTTAAAAAGGCTTTATATGGACTCAAACAAGCTCCACGGGCATGTTATGATACACTATCTAAATTTCTCCTAGATAAAGGTTTTAAGCGTGGTAAGATCGACACAACTCTATTCATTGCTAAATATCATGATCATACTTTACTTGTTCAAATTTACGTCGATAATATTATTTTTGGTTCCACTAACGAATTGTTGTGTAAGCGATTTGAAAAGCTAATGAAAAGCAAATTTGAGATGAGCATGATGGGAGAATTGACATTCTTCCTCGGACTTCAAATTAAACAATGTGCTGAAGGCATCTTCCTCAACCAAGCAAAGTACACAAAAGATCTCATAAAGAAATTTGGACTCGACAATGCAAAAGCATACGACACTCCTATGGCTGCTGGTAACAAGCTGGATAAAGACTTGAAAGGTAAGAAGGTTGATCAAACCTTGTACCGAGGTATGATTGGCTCTCTCCTATACTTAACTGCTAGTAGGCCCGATATCATGTTTAGTGTTTGTGTTTGTGCTCGCTATCAAGCGGATCCTCGAGAAGCACATCTTATTGCTGTAAAACGTATTATTCGATATTTATCTGGGACCATTAACCTTGGACTTTGGTATTCCAAATATTCAAATTTTGATCTTATAGGTTACTCAGATACAGATTATGCAGCATGTACCATCGACAGGAAAAGCACAAGTGGAACTTGTCATTTCCTCGAAAATCGACTCGTTTCATGGGCAAGCAAGAAACAAGCATCAGTTTCCATATCTACCACAGAAGCTGAATATATAGCTGCTGGAAGCTGCTGCTGCCAAGTGCTTTGGATGAAACAACAATTGGTCGACTACGGAATCAACGAAGGAAATTGTCCAATCTATTGTGACAATACATCTACCATTGCTGTGTCCAACAACCCTGTCATGTATTCAAAGACCAAACACATTGATATCAAATACCATTTTCTCAGGGATCATGTCAAAAAAGGTAATATCCATCTAGAGTATGTGAGTACTGACAATCAAATTGCAGACATTCTCACCAAGGCTCTAGACTCCAAGAGATTCAGGTTTCTCAGAGGAGAAATGGGTATGCTAGAACTTTAAAATCTTTTCCTTATGATATTTTTACTAACGTTTTGGTTTCTCCAAGTTTTCAATAATAAGTAGGTACCTAGCAACTCTGCCGACCGCATTGCTTCAATCGACCACATTGCGTCGACCGCTCGAATCAAGCCAATATCATTTATCTTGATAAATGTCGACCGCAAGTTTCAAGGTTGCCGCTAGTACCTACCGCATTGAGTCGCCCGCTTGGTGACAACCTCAATGTAGTTTGGTTATCACTCATACCTACCGCATTCTTTATCGACCGCTCCATACACGATCGCATTTACAATATTTAGACCGCATGATATACGGTAACTTCACTCTATTACTTACCGCACTCGTGGATTCCAGGTAAGTATTCTAACCTTAGAGATTTTTAGGAGTGTTGATTTGACTTTAAGGGCATTAAGGTAATTTTTATTATTCCCTCGCTTTTATTTATTTCAAATCATTATAATATTTTTGCTCCGCCGTCATTGGCTCTCTTTTGAAAACAAAAAGGACTCTTTTCTCTATCATATCTGATCTGCAGAGTTAACTTCCCACATTTCCACCTCTCCACATCCCCATAACCGCCTATATACCCCCTCCCACTTAAACTCTTCCCACTCTCTCTGCTCTACTCTCTAACCCTCTTTCTCTCTCTACATTTTCTCTCTCTATACTCTCTCTCTGTCTACCCATCTCTCTCTCCATTTTCTTATATAAATTCATGGCCCCAAAAGATAAAACTCACAAGAAATCATACTCTCTCCATCCTTCATCTCAACAATTTCAAATGGTATGATTTCCGACCTAACTATCTCTTCATTTGATGATCTTTGAATTTTTGGTACTTTTGGTGGGTTTCATAGAAATTCTTCATATTCTTCCCATTATCTCAGTTTTTGTTGATTTCTATGCTTATATGATGTTCGATTCATGCCTTAGTTCACATTTATTCATATCTTTGTGCGTTATTTCATGATTCTTAAGCTGTTTTTCTTTTTTTTTCACCCAACTGGGTTTCCAGAATTTCGGACCCCCCCCCATTTCGTTTTCGTCAATTTCGTGTTCTTTGGATGATTATTTCTTGAAATTGATGTGATTTTCGGCTTTAATATGGTTTTTCGAGGCATTCTATATAAAAAACAAATCGAATTTTTGGCACTGTTCGTCATTTCTGGGTTTATGCTACAGTGTTCTTCTTCGTGTTCATGGGACTGTTCTTCGTGTTCTTGAGAACTTACCTTTTTGATCCATTTTACTTCGTTACACACACTTGTAAGGTGTTTGTGTGTGTTTTGATTTTCTGAAACTCCCCTCTTTAAAAATTCCTTATTTTTCAAAATTTTCTTGCTATGTGTGTCGACCGTATGTCTTACCGTAATTTTGTCTTACCGCATACTCTTTCAAATTCATTGTTTGTAATTTTATTCTGTCGACCGCATAATCTTGACCGTATACCTTACCGTGATATGCTCACCGCATGGTTTCCCTTACCGCGTATCCCTTACCTTTATTCGCCTGCCGCTGGTCCCTTGCCGCTTCATTAAGCAAGTGACCGCACGTATTTTTCATTTTCCTAACTTCTCATATTTGTTTCAGGATACCAAACATTTCTTACCTGGTCTTCTAATGGACCTTGAAGATTTAAAAGAGGATGCTATAGGCAGAAATCTCATCAAGCGATTCGAGAAGACAGGGATTCTACCATTCTTTACCTTTGACCAAGACTTTCATGCACCAGCTTTGGTCGATCAGTTCTTTGCGACCGCTACTGAAGAGACCGGTCGCTCCAAGCACGGCAAAATAGTGTAGTTTATTCATGCTGAAATTGAAGGTCATGAGATGACCTTAGATGTGGTTAATATTGGTGAGGTGTTGGGAATCAAAAAGAAGTCTGGTGTTGTTTATGCCACGACCGTGGATGATGATGAATTGAAGGCTCTTGCAAAGCGCTTGGTTGGTCATACTCATGTCACCAAAGTTCCTCGTAAGGAATTTGATGAGGTCATGTACCATATCGGTCACCTAGTTGGTCACTCTATTCATTGCAAGACAGGTAACCAGGCAAACTTCAATACCTCCCAATGGACTTTGTCTGCCGCAATTTATTTATGTAAAGACATAGACTGGTGTCAGGTCATCTATGATGCCCTGAAAGAAAACATCATTGCTTAGAATAAAGCAAAGGACAAGGGCACTATCAAGTACCGCACTCACAGCAGATTCATTACCTTTCTCATGACTCACATTAAGGATATTCGCAAAATCATGGCAAAGAATCGCGAACTTCTGCTCTCCATTTCCAACAACAAGCTCTTCACCATCTCTACCATGAAAACAAATTTCCGTTCTCGATTTGGAAATCGTCTTTATATCTATCTTGCTAAGGATCCTCATGAGCCATATGAGTCTCCTTCCAAACACAGACCTTCTCTGCCGACCGCTAGTGATGACGACGACGATGAAGAAGAGTATCTCCCTGCCGCCCCAGTCAAAGGAAAAGGCAAGGGTATTGCTATTGAGCCTACCGCAAAGAAATCATCAGTTGCCGTAGGTATCAAATTCAAGGAACCATCCGCTAAATCAACTCACTCCACTTCTCCTCCTCACAAGTCGACCGCATCATTAAAGTCACTTGCCGCACCATCTCTCAAACCCTCAAAGACTCCTTCGACCGCAACTGTTTAGAGGGAGAAAAAGAGAATTCACTCCCTCAATCCGGTCAAGGTTGTCAAGAAAGCAAAGGTTGCTGCATCTCCAGTCTTTACTCCAACTGGGTCTCCTCCTCTTACCACTGCAGATGTAGTTGATGTTTCTCCTACATTGAAAAAGGTTGCACGACAAGTTTACTCTCTAAGGGATGAATCAGATAGTGAGGAAACTGAAGACGAAGGTTCAAGTGATTCAAAAGTTGAAATTGTTGGAAGTGGTGAAGAAGGTGATAATATTGATGATGATAAACAAGTTGATGTTGGTAGTGAACAAAGTGACAGTGATGACAAGGACAAGGATGGGGATGTAAATGTTGATAGTCCTACCTTCGACCGCCCAGAGACTGCCGCCCAAGAAGCCACCACGGTAGATGACACTGACCGCACTGTTGACCGCACCCCTGTTGTTTCTCCTACCCACTCTCATATTCCAACTCCTCCCTCTCCGGTCAAGAACGATGAAATTCCGGCGACCGCAGGACAGGTTGCCGCCCTCCTGACCGCGGTTCAATCCTTGACTAAACTTCAATCTGAAAACCAATCTGCCATTGCTCAGTTGACCGCAGAGGTAATTGATCTTAAGTCCACTCAGGCTGATTTGAAGATAGAGCTCTGCTCTCTTCCCTCCAAAATGATTGATACCATTAAGGGGGAGACAGTAGCTATAACAAAGACGGTGAAAGACATTGTTCGTGGAAATACAAGTTCAAGTTCTGCTGCCGTTCAACCTGGCGCACAAGCCACTCCGACCGCATCTACATCAACCGCACTGTCCACTGATTTCTTGGTTACCCCTCGACTCTTGAAGGAGGCTCTGACCATTCAAACCAATGCTCTTAACCGTGGACTTTCATGAGAGGTTGTTGAAGCCTCCATTGAAATTCACAAGCAGTTGGATATGGTGAAAGTTTATTTGGTCCATAAGCTGAAAAAGATCAAGTTCAGTATTGAAAAGGAAGTAGATGTTACAATCAAGGCATCTCTTGAAGCTCTAACTGAAAATCAAGCGAAAAAGCTTGAAGCAATCAAGGCTGCATATGCTACTCTCAAAACGCCACTTGAGTATCAGGGCTCCAGAATTGAAGAACTGACCAACACAGTTGTTGGTTCATTTCAAGTCGTTGAAAAGAAGTTGGATACTTTGGAAGAGTCTGTGCAAAGATCAGTTGGAAGTGCAGTCACTGAAGGATCCATTCAAGTTGCAGATGCTGGTCATGGCAATGTTCACTCACAAGCTGAAAATGATGATGGCAACAGCATTGATTTCCCTACCGTGAACAGTTTCGATTATATGCTTGCCAATGCATTCACTTGCCCTATCATTCCAGAATTTGAGGACGAAGTGAAGATTCCTGGATTGGATATGTGAGCTGACCGCACTCGTGACCGCATGCCCGACCGCATCTCTTGCTTGACCGCACTTTGTTTTCATTTTATTAGGCTGGATGCCCTGAAACAATTTAATTTCTATTTTTATTTGGGCCTGTAACACAACTACTATTATTCTCTCCTTTGATCTCTACTCTTATTCATCATCGCTTTAATGATTCAGAGTACCTGTTATGTTTGAGTTGTTTGATGCTTTTTATAGCTCTCATATTTTATCTTTTTGAATCGCATCAAAAATATTTCTAACTTCTAGGATTAGTCTTTTATTTTCTTTTTAGGATGATAGAAATCTATAACATTGACTTAATGTGTGTGCATTGACTTGGGGCATGAACTTAATAAAATTAATTTCTTGAAACATGTTATTACCAAGTACAATGAATTTAGTCTTTGTTATAGTAGGTAATGGTCTCAATCAAATAGGGAGAGATTGTTGGGTATGCATATTATAAACCACTTCTATTACCTAGATTTGATTGATCCCATAACCTTATATTACTTTTTATGGACTTTAGGCCTTATTGTAAGAAGTTTTAAGTTTAGTCCATTTTAGTTTAGCTCGGCTTAGAATATCAGCCCCTCAAATTTTGAAGAATATTGCTGCTGAAGTTATGGTGAAATTGGCTAAGTCTGCCTACCTCACTAGGCGACCGCACTAGTGACCGCACGGTCTTGGTGACCGCGTGCACTATACTGTTATATGGTGACCGCACATCACTAAGCCGACCGCAGACTACCTACCGCACAACCAAGTGAAGGCAAGTTTGATTTCGAACGTTGCAAATTCAAATTTGAATTTGGTCGTACAAGATAGTACAGCTGGACCACTAACTTCTGCAACTACAAGACAAATATATGAGCTCCAATCAGAATGCTCCAGCTCATCATCTTCCAACAGCTATTTCTCAACCCAAGGCTATAAATAGACCTTGAACTCTTCATTGAAGAGTGCTGAGATTCAAAGAGAGAAATTGCTGTCGAAATACTTGGTGATTGAAGATCATACTCAAGATTTCCAGAATCATTTGAATCTTCAAGTATTCGCCTTCAAATCTTCAAAGATCCCCAGCAAGCCTTCAAGAACATCAAATCTCAAGCCCAGCAACACTTAAAGATTCATTAGGCTCTCAATCGTTTAGATTATATAGAGCTCTTGATTCTTTACAAACACACACCCCGATTGATCAATCACATAGATTGCATCATTAGGGATACACCGGTCTAAGTCTAGGATTTGTTCTTCATAGAAAGTAGGAATTAATTCAAATCTTCATCTTTGTAATTTGTACTCAAGAGAATTAATATATCCTCCATTCAAAATCCAAGACTGACCATCTTGGTAAAGGACGTAGATCTTTTCACAGATCGAACCTTTCCAAATCATTGTGTCATTTACATTCTGCAAATTTACTTTCTGCAATTGTTCTTATTGTTCATATTGACTTTGTTTGTCGTTTAGTGTTTTGATCTTTCCAGATAATCAAACGATTGTGAATTGTGTTTGCTGCTTGCCTATTGCCTAAGTTACTACTTCTGACTACTTATCTTTTGCCAAAACTCACTGACACAAACTTTCATTTTCAACCTACCTCGTCTGTAACCTTTGCCGACCGCATATAGCCGACCGCAAGGTTACCTTGCCTCATTTCTTGCCGCATTGCTTACCGCAAATTGAACCTTTCAAATCTCCATCTTTGACGACCGCAATATTGCTGACCGCACTATTTGCTTACCTAGCAGTTTTTAACTTAAAAACAACTCTACTTCGTTTTATCGAAAACTTCCGCTGTGCATTTTACATTGAACTAGTGGTTTTTACTTGACCACAAAACTCAGTAGTAAGCATAAGGTTGAATTTTGAAAAAGGGTTGATAATTTTAAATAGGCTATTCACCCCCCCCCCCCTCTAGCCTCTTTTCATACCCTTGTTGTGTCTCTAGGACCAACACTCGGCCATACCTGCAGCAACCAAGGGGTTAGAATCATCCCGTGACGAAGACGAGGTGACCTTCCCCCCCCCCCCCGATTCGACTACTGGGGCCAAGGAAGGACCCTCAAAACGAGACCGAAAGGTCGATTTATCTTTAACATAATGAAGAAAATGTGGTTTATAACGGCATCAAGTGTATTAAGAAGCACGACTCCGTCGGCACAACCTGGAAGGGCCTTAGGTGCAAACAGACCAGAAGGATACCTCAAATCGTCCCTAGGGGTCTTATTCAAAAACAATAAATCACTTATTGCCATTAGTGACAGCATTTTCCAAATTCCTTCTGACAACATATAAATCCTATTATTCCATTCGTAGAAACCAAACATGGCGTGGGGATCGAGTTATGGGGTGCCGAGCATATCAGGAGGAATAGCTAGGTTTTTTCTAAAGCCTACTCACACAGACACGAGAAATCAAGCACGGAAAATAGGAACTTAAAAGCCCAAGAATCTCAACAATGGCAGAGAGGGAGAAAAGGCGAAAAAAGTCAGAACGGTACCTTTGTCAGAAATTTGATCGGGAGAAAAGGTTTAGCCGACGGAATAAATAAAGATGATCGGAGCCGAATGGAGAACTTTGCAACGGAAATCAGAAATGTTGAAGAGCTCGCCGGAAAACGGAAGGGTTGTTCCTCTGGTAGAAATTTGAAAAAGTGAAGCCCTGATGATTTTTTGGGGGTGTATATAGGGCGGGTCGGATAGGTATGATTCGGGCCAACCCGGCTATAACACGTAACCCATGGGTTGCACGTACACCCATGAACTCATCATGACGCGCAATTAATGGGCCACGTTTTCGAGGCAAATGTCCCATCACTGACACGCGCCGTACGAAGGGAATGGTAAACGTTTGAAATAACCGTCGTTTGAAAAACACAAACGGACGGCCAATGTTAGATCGACACGTGGCAAGCCGAGACCTACAGCAGGAGCGCCAGTCGGCTTCAAAAATCACAAATATTTCAGACGCCTGGATCGACATTGAAGGGTTCGGCACATAGGCATAACCGACACCACAGCTGTGGACCGACATCTCAAATGGTATCAAAGAACAAGACGGGACCGAGATGAAAAAAGGTCAGGGGTAGGCCGATGTCGGGCGGTGATTGAAGCTATGGCTGAACGATAAAGGAAAATGCTTTCCGTGCCGGCATGTCGAATGAGATCAGATGATCGTCACTACTTTATAGCGACATCATGTAGAAGGTGATGGTAATAAAAAAAAATCAAGGACATACGAAACGCAAGGAGTTCACGCTATGAAATCAAATCAAAATCGGAGCAAAGATGGCCAAGGATAGAACCCCAATAAATATATATATTTAACAAAAGACCCCCACAGCAAGGCCGGGGGCTTGGCCTATACAAAAAAGAAAAAGAGAAAAAGGGTTACTACTATCATTGGATCAACATGAAACTATTTATTTTGGTTCTTTCGATACCACTCCATCTCTTCCTGGAAAGCTTTGAAGTCTCTTTCTTCTTCTTCGTCTCTTCATCCACCTCGCTGGAACTGCTGTCCTTATCATCACTTAAATCTTCATCACTACCTTCGACGCAGGGCTCCTCCCATTCACGATTGCTATTATCCGAGTCTTCACCATCCTGACAGTGATCATCAGGGGGAAGTGAGGAGCCGTTGTCAGATTCTTGATCATTTGGGACGGGCGAGTTTTCTGCATCTTCCGAGGAATCATATTCCTCTGGGAAAGCATTATCATAGTCTCTTTTTGCCATGAATGAAGCTTGGAAGAAGAAAAGAAGGTAAGGATAATGTGAAAAATTAAAGGGGGGATCCTCTATTTATATTACTTAAGAGGGAGTTAGTTGAAGGGTAATTAATATTACTCATAATTGGAATCCAACTGGAGTTTTCCCCATTCCAAGAAGAACAATGACTCAATTGGCATTAAATCCTATTGGCATCAGTAAATCAAAGCGAGGATTTTGGCGGCTACAACTGTCACATCAATCAATCAGAAATTAAATACCAACAATTTCTACTCGCCATGCCGAGATAGAAACTCGGGGGCCACTGAACGACATAAACCGACTTGGGAAAACGGAGCACAGATACTCTGGGCCCACATGCCTAACAGACCTATACCGAGAGGTCCACTCACGAGAAGCCCATGTTTATAGGCCGACATCAGTAAGGCCGAGCAGGCAGTCCTTGCCTGGGCCGAGTCCGAGAAGCCTAATCCCTAACCGTCCTCTATGACGAGCCGAGTTAGATGATGGGCCGACTTACATCAGAAGCCTCCCATTATCGTTGTGAGACCCCTTACAGAGTTATGTTGCAACTCTGACACTAAAGAATCCTTATCTGAGCAAGGATATCTCTCATACCAGATAACAGGATATCATCCATCCTTATCAGGAGTCTATATCCAAGGAATGCGAGTCCTACATCAACACAGGCATCCTAGCTTCTCTAACAAGCTAGGACTCATTCACCCACGCCTATATAAACAGGTCCTCACAACAGGAAAAGGCGTAATGAACTTTTGACTCTAATCTGGTCAATTGATTTTCTCTATTTCTAATCACCCATATCCTTATTCTTACACCGGAGGGCCTTCGCCGGTGAAGCCCCGGTGTAGTTTACGTTTGTTTCGTGTGTGCAGATCCGGCCATCAAGAACTGTCGCTGGGATTATCAGAACCGCTAGACGAAGGCTGATCCAACCAGATTTTGGCGTCATCAAACCATCTTCGTAATCCCCATAAATTACAGCTTCCGCGGGAAAGTAATGATGGCATGCACGCGGTAATTATCCAAGCTGCAACATTCGAGCTAACAAACAGAGATGAAACAATACGAACGGAAGAAGTACATGTAACAAAAGATTATCAACCCTCTTCTAAGGGACGAACTGGCAATGAAGAGGGCCATGACATTCGAAGCGGAAGCCAGCAAGCAATTCAAAACACAGGTTCCAAACCTATTCCTGGAGTTATCTCTAGCACTCCCAGGAACATTTCAACAACTCCAAGAGATGAATTTGTTTTCACAACCGCGGCCGGCCTCAGCCCCAACCAGTGGTAATCGAAAATCCATTCTTGATCAACCTCGACCTAAAACTAGGGTTACCTTGCGAAGGTTATCAGCTACAAACTCACAATCAAAATCTCAAGACAGGGCTAATGAATTTTCAATTTCACCACTTTTACCTGAAAGCCCACCTCTAATTTTTCACAATTGAACAAACAAAAACACTACTGACACAAGTGCGAAAAGAGGAGGACATCGTACGTGTGGGGCAGTTCAGTCCAGGTTTTGGATAGATTCTACCCTGGGCAGAAGCGATAATCAGGTGGTGAACAACAATATCACTCCAAGAGACAAAGAGCTGCAAGGGCTGCTCATCATTGATTTTACGTCGTGGGTTCTTCCTCCATCTTTTACTATGAAGATTGTTTCATGGAATTGTAATGGCACTCGTAGGGGGACGTTTACGAAGGAAGTTTTGGATTTATTGCACCTCACTAATCCTCATATTTTGGTCCTCTTAGACACACGTACTGACTCTGTCACTGCTCTTGAGTTCATTAACAAGCTGCCTTTTGATAGATGGGCTATTGCTCAAGCTATTGGAAATTCAGGGGGTATCTGGGTGTTGTGGAAAGATGCAACGGTTACCATGCATGGGGCCAGTGTGGAGGAGCGGCTTGTCCATTTGAAGGTGGCTCTAAAACCGCAGAAGTCTCCGTTCTTATTCTCGGCCATTTATAATGCCCCTCAACCTTCCCGACAAATTGAGGTGTGGAATTCTCTCTTAAATTTTATTGCGTCAGTTGAGTTACCTTGGATAGTGGGGGGTGATTTTAATGCGATGCTTTCTCCTGGGGAAAAAAATTGGGGAGGGGAATTTAACTGGAATCAAAACAATAATTTAAAGATTGTATAAGTGCTGCCGGGTTGACAGATTTAAGGTTCTCTGGAAATATTTTTACGTGGGTTAGACGAGTAGAAGGGTTGGTAGTTTTAAGGGAGCGGTTAGATAGGTTTTGTGCCAACTCTAATTGGTTTAATAAATATCCTCTTGTCCGAGTCAAACACCTTCCGTTTTCCGGTTCGGATCACCGTCCAATAGAAGTGGAATTTCATCATTTTGTTATTAGCCGCCCTCCTAGGTTTATTTATGATCCTGTGTGTGAGGCTCACCCGTCTTTTTCTGAGCTTGTGAGAAAGCAGTGGACTTTTTCTAAAGTCTTGATAAGTCCTGCTCTTTTAGCAGGTAGGTTGTATAGCTTGTCTCGGTCTATTTCATCTTGGAAAAAAAACTCATGTTGTTAATTGGGCGAATTTAATTCATTCTCTTCAAAATTCGTTAGAGAATACTCAAACTCTTTTACTTCAAAGTCCTTCTCAGGCTCTTCTAATGGATGAAGATCGTCTTATTAAGGATATCGAGTCTGCCCGTTTAAATGAGCTTCAGTATTGGAAGTTGCGTAGCCGTGCTTCTTGGTTACAACATGGGGACTGCAGTACTAAAGCATTTCATGCTTTTGTTCAAGGGCGTAGGAGAAGTAATCGTATTCATTCTATTTTCGCCGAAAATAAGGGTTGGTTGTTCGAATATAAAGATATTAGTGGTGAATTTTCTGCTTATTATGAGGACATATTCAAATCTTCAAATCCTCCAACTAATTTTGAGTTACCAACGGTAAATCGGATTTCTGATGATGATAGAGAGAATCTTATGCGCCCAATTTCAAATTTGGAAATTATGAAAGTTCTTTTTCGTATGCCTCCTGACAAGTCCCCGGGTCCTGATGGGTTTACTGCTAAATTTTTCCAAACCCATTGGCCAATTCTTGGTCCTTCTATTAGTCTTTTAATAAGATCCTCTTTTTATTCGCCTTTGGCTTTGGGGAAGCTAAATGAAACTTTGTTAGTGTTCATCCCTAAGAAGGAAAATCCTTCAAGAGTGGAGCATTTTCGTCCAATCAGTCTGTGTAATATTATTTACAAGGTAATAAGTGGTATTATGGTGGCGAGAATGCGACCTTTTTTAGGTAAGTTAATTTCTCCGTTTCAAAATGCCTTTGTTCCTAAGAGGAGTATTCATGATAATATTCTTATTACTCATGACTTACTTTATTCCATGCATAATCTAAAGCATATGATCGTCTTGAATGGTCGTTCATACAAAGAGTTCTTGTTCATTATGGGTTTCCAATGCACTGGATAAAATGTGTGATGAGTTGCATATCTTCTGTTTCATTTCGTTCGGTTATAAATGGGCAAGTAGGTGAGTTATTTCATCCGTCGCGGGGTATTCGTCAAGGAGACCCTTTATCCCCGTATATTTTTATTCTTGCTCTGGACTTGTTCCTTAATGCCATTATGGACAAAGTTAATTCTAGGAAAATCAAATCTCTTCAATCTAGTCGTCTTGGACCTCTTATTCCATGTTTAGCCTTTGCAGACGACTGCTTTATTTTCCTTAAAAATGATATTCGCACCATTACATCCTTCGTGACTCGTCTGAATGAGTTTTGTTTAAATTCAGGTCAGTTGTTAAATAAGGAAAAATATTCTATTCTTTTCTCTCCAGGGGTTTCTGCTCAATCTAAAGTTTCTACGTTGCGATTGCTCAATTTTCGTAGTATTATGCATGGGGAAAAATATCTGGGTGTTACTCTTCCTAATGGTAGGGTTTCGAAAAGTCTTTTTCTTTCTCTTCGGCAAACTTTTCTTGCTAGAGTGTCATTATGGCAAAATAAATTGTTATCAAAAGCAGGGAGGGTAACTTTGATTAAGGATACATTGTTAGCATATCCTGTATACTCTATGTCAGCGTTGTCAATTCCACGAACTTCGATCCAAAAACTCACTTCTATTATTAGAGCTTTCTATTGGAAGGGCACTCATCTGAGTAGAGGCGGAAAATTGGTTTTTGTGGGGTTTAATTGAACAATCGGAGGCGAGTGGGGATTTAGGTATCAAGAATCTAGGACACATTAATAATGCTTTTCAGCTAAAGCTTTTATGGAAACTTTTGAATGAACCTAACTCTCTTTGGGCTATTATGCTTAAAGCAAAATACTTTCCAAACTCAACTCTTCTAGATGTAGTTAGATCGCAGCAGGCCTCTTGGCTTGGAAGCAACTGGTTAGTCTTATTCCTACTTTTAAATTGGGTTTATCTAAGTTGGTAGGAAATGGTTTGAATACGTGTTTTTGGATGGATAAGTGGTGCATGAATAATTCCTTGGAGCGGGTTCTTAAGAGACCTATCCCTCAAAGTTGGAGACTTCACACGGTTCATCATTATAGAAATTCAAATGGGTGGAAACTGGATTTGCTAAATCATTTTCTTCATCCAAGTCAATTACAACAAATCAAAGCATATCTGTTTCCTTGTTTTGATATGCCAGACTCGTATTTGTGGGCTCCGAGTAAGGGGGATTATTTCTCTATTCAGAAAACTTATGAATGGTTAGCAAGTTTAAACAAAACACTAAGTAAGCAACCATACATTCCATGGCATCTCCTTTGGAGTCTTCCTTGTCGTCGCGGTTTAAAACATTTTATTTGGCAGGTGAGTCAAGATGCTCTTCCAACTACATATAATTTAAAGAGGCAACGAATCTTGATATCTTCCGAATGTCCACTTTGTCATCAAGCGGAGGAGTCTTTAATGCACTTAGTAAATGATTGTCTTTTCTTTGCTGCAGTTCGATGGTATGGTTATCTTCCCCATCTTTCATCAGCTAATCTCTTTGTCCATATCCTGATGCATACATATTACAAGATGAAAAACTGGTCTGGACTTTTTGCAATACTAAATGCATATTGGTTGGTTTGGCAGATGAGAAACAAAATTGTATTTAATTCGGAACCTATTATTGTGTTTAATTTTCGGAGATTACTTTCTCAAATGAATGTTGAACATGAGCAGTTCTTTCATGTCAATAGGCTAAAATCTCTGTCAAAAGTTTTAGTTCCAATCAAATGGTGTCCGTCTCAATTTACTGAATTTAAGCTCAACATAGATGGCGCTGCGAAAGGAAATCCTGGGAGTGCTGGAATAGGAGGAATTATTGGAAACAAGTTAGGTCAGTGCATTTTGGGATTTAGTCAGTCTATAGGGGATACTTCCAACATGTTTGCTGAAGCATGGGCTTTTCGACAGGGTCTTCAGTATGCTAAGTCACATGCTATTAATATAATTCATGTTGAAACTGACGCTCTTGTGTTATTTAATGTGTTATGTAGAGGCCAAAAACCACCAGCAGGGTCCGTAAATTTGCTAACTGATTGCAGGAAGTTAATGGACTCTTTTGAATATCTCTGGTGCTCTTTTGTGTATAGAGAAGCAAATGGAGTGGCAGATGTTTTAGCCAAAAATGCAGCACAATCAGACAACATCAATGGATATTTTGTAATTCCTCCGTTGTATTTATATCCGTGTTTAGTTAAGGACTTGAAGGGTGATACTTCCATCAGGAGTTGGTAGTGTATAATGCTCAAACTATATTTGTAAAATAACTACTTTTATGTTTATGTAATTAAGTGTGATTTGCCAAAAAAAAAAATGATGGATCATGATCATGGATGGGGTAACCAGCAACCGCGTACACATCAACAACCGAAAGTTGGCCGTTGGCATAAATACCAATCATCACAATTGGAGTCCAGATCTCCTGTACCACTATGTGTGTCACTCTGTGTCATAAATAATCCAACGGCTCACATCTTTTAAGATTAATATTTTATTAATATTATACAAATATATTAATGGCTGAATTACTATTGACACAGGGAGTGGCACGTAATGTAGTACAGGAGATCTGGATTTTCGCAATTGTTTCGGTATCCCCATAAGGTTAGGTGCCAATTGCCACACGCATGTTCCATTTCTTTCCATTCACACATTAATTTCCCACTCCAGTTATCTGCTTATTTAACTTCTTTCGCTTTTCACTTTTATCAAGCTCAGTTTTCTTCGCCGATGGATCCAATCCCTACTCAGGACGTCCTCCATGACTTCCTCCCCATGTTTCGTGTCTACAAAGACGGCCGCGTCGACCGACTAGTCGACACTCCATTAGTACCCGCATCCGCCGACCCCGTCACCGGTGTTCAATCCAAAGACGTCGTCATTTCACCGGAACCCAAACTCACCGCCCGCCTCTACCTCCCGAAATCGGCCACAAACGCCGACAACCACAAACTCCCCCTCCTCATCTACATCCACGGCGGCGGTTTCGTCATGGAATCAGCCTTCTCCACCCTCTACCACAACCATCTCAACACCTTAACCGCCGCATCCGACGCCATCGTCGTCTCCGTCGAGTACAGGCGAGCCCCGGAACACCCAATCCCCGCCTGCTACGATGATTGCTGGGCTGCTTTGAAATGGGTGGCTCTCCATGCCAATCAAGGACCCGACCCGTGGATAAACAAACACGCCGATCTCAGTCGGGTTTTCTTGGCGGGCGATAGCGCCGGTGCGAATATAGCCCATAACACAGTGCTACGAGCCGGCACCGACGGCCTCAGTTCAGGCGTAAAAATTGAGGGGATGATTCTGGTACACTCATACTTCGGGGTAGAGAAGCAACCAGACAAACTGTGGGCGTTTTGTTGCCCGGATACAAGCGGGTTAGATGACCCGAGATTCTACCCGGGTGCAGATCCGAAATTGGTGGGAAAGATTGGGTGTGGGAAAGTGCTGATTTGTACTGCTGGTAAAGATTTCTTGAGGGAAAGAGGGTGGAATTATTATGAGCTATTGAAGAAAAGTGAGTGGGAAGGAATTGTGGAGATTGTAGAGACCGAAGATGAAGAACATGTTTTTCACTTATTTAAACCTTCTTGTGAAAAAGCTGCGATTCTTGTTAAATTGATGGCTTCATTTATTAAAGGGGATTGATTAATTACTAGTAATGTTTTCACTTGTTTAAGGCTTCAAGCCAACTTTTGTGTAAAATCATAATAATAAGGAAGTGATTTGTTATCAATAAAGGAGGTGATAAAAATGAATGGAGTTAGTTTTCTATAAAACGCGTTTTTCTTAGGAAAAACGTGTTTTTCATAGTTATCTGACACTCCTCAACACACTTGTTGGATCTTCGTAAAACACCAATGGGACATCCTAAACATTGTTTCTGGCTATCTATTAACACAGCAACTGCTTTTCTTTTTTTTTTCCAAAAAAAAAAAAAAAAACCTTCCGGCTATCATTTTAAAAGGTTTTGGCTATTAGTCTCTAAGGTTTTGGATATCAGTCTCAAAGGTTCTTTTCAGCTTTTTTTTTCTAACTGGAGATGCTTCATAAATTATATCCAGAAGACTATATTATCTATATTCAAAAACCTCATGAACTTGATATTCAGAAGGTTTATTGGCCATGATTTTTTTTTTCAAATGTGCTTGAAAATCATATCCAGAAGGCTTGTTATTGATATCCAGAACTCTTTTGGTTATCACTTTCAAAGGTTCTGGCTATCAATCTCATATCCAGAATGTTTTATATTGTTATCCAGAACCGTTGAGAAGTTCTGATTATTTACAAAAATGCCACCGTGTTTTTTTTTAAAACACGTTTTTCCTAAGCGTTTGAAAAAACGCGTTTTTCTCATGATTTTGCGAAATGAATACTCTTTTCGTCCTAGAAATTTTACCATTTTAGGAGTGACAAAAAATAAAAAAAAAAGTGATGAGTACGAATTGAGTTGTCAAAGGAAAGAAGTGGGTGGGTATGACAAGTAGATTTATAATTTAAATGTGTGAGTAAAAGATCGTGGATATGACAAGTGGGGACCACAATTTAAGTATTCCCTCTGTCCCATACTTATTGCTACTAAATAGGAGTGCACGAGGATTAAGAAAATATATTGAAAAGGTAAGTATTGTGATTGGTAGGAGAGATAAAATAAATTAGTGGATAGTTGTTTTGAGTGGATAAGAGAGAGAAAAGTGAACATTTTGGGTAAGTAGAAATAAATATGGGATGCCCAAAATGAAAATAAGTAGCGATACGTATGGGACGGAGGGAGTATGTGAGAAAAAAAGAAGTGAGTAGAGTTGAGAAGTGGAGCCTACCGTTATAACTATTTCAGAAAAATTGAAGCTTTTAATGGGACACTTTTCGAGTAAAAAGCATAGTTATAAATACTGTTTCATTCTACGCACCGATTTTGCCACTGAAATGCGACGTATTCATTCCAGAATGCACTAGCACACTGTTCTGGATTTACCGCATGATGCTGCAAGAAACGTACCAGATCAGTCTTTCGTTTAACGGTTCGGTTAATCCCAGCAAGGAGAACTCCTCAACTGGATCTACACACACGAAACAATGAACGTGAACTAGTCGGGGTTTCACCGGTGAAGGCCCTCCGGCATGAGAATAAGAATACGCTTTAGGTGAGATAAAACCAAAAGAAACCAATTGACTAGAGTGAGAGCCAAGAGAATTTGCTACCAGTTTATCGTATGAGGACCTGTTTATATAGGCGCTGGTGTATTAGTCCTGACTTGTTAAGGAAGTCATGGAGTCCGTTTTGTTATAGAACTCGTATATTTAGGAAAGCATAATCCTGATGAGGATTGTATTCATCGTTACCTTGTACAAGAGGTTTCCTTGTTAAGTAAGGAGTCCCTGTAATTACGTAGAGATTGGGCTCTATTTGTAGATTCTTGTTTATATTAGGATGGACACAAGTCGGCCAACATATCCCACCTCGGCATGTGTCCACCCAGGCTGAGTCTTGGTCATTAATTTGTGGGCTTAGGCCCGTATATGTTGAGGCCCAATACCTTGGTCGGTTTATGTCGTTCACCGCACTTTTTATGTATATTTATAATGGGTGTATCTTAGACATATACCAAGAAAATTTTATATATTACACCATACTGTTTTTCCATTAAACATCAATACAATTTTATTTTTGAAGATATGAATATGAACATAATTAAAAATGGTTTCTTTAAAATGAGCTAAAATGTCATATTTTCGTAGTTATTAATGCATTTTGATGATGTTTACATTAGATCAATGGATTTTTTTTTAATGAAAAATTGTTAAGCCATAAGCTTTATTTAATTTTAATTCACACTCTTCATTCAAAATGACTTTGAAATGTCATTTTTCCATTCTGGGCGGAACACACACATTACGGCCAGTTCAGACCGGTTCAACCGGAACAAAGCGGTACAGACCAGCAGTGGCGAATCTAGACCCCCCTGAAATTTTCTTTTCAGGGGGGTCAATATAGTAAAATCGAAAATTGTAAAAGGTAAATTTATAAAAATTACAAAAGTCAGGGGGGTCGAAGTACCCTCCTCAAATGGCCTAGATCCGCCACTGCAGACCAGAATTTAAAACGGAATGGAATTTAGCTCATTCCGCACTGATTTTTAACTGGAACAGTGCATTCCGGCCTAAAGAAACCAGAACAAACCAGAACGAAACGAAATTTATAACTACCGTAAAAAGTGAATTTTCTATCTAGACTGATAGAGTAGTACTCCCTCCGTCCCAGAGTAAGAGTCCTACCCCTCATTTGGACGCTTATTAATACATATTGGAAGTGATGTAAATGTTATGAGAGTAAAAGTAAAATAGGAGAGAGAATGAGTGGGAGAGAGTAGTGAATTGATTGGTGTTGTGAGTATAAAAGTATAATAGGAGAGAGAATGAGTGGGGTGAATAGTAAAGATTCTTTGCCATTTTAGGAATAGGACTCTTACTATGGGACGTACCAAAATGAAAAGTAGGACTCTTACTCTGGGACGGAGGGAGTAATTATAACTGGGGCCACGTTTGATAGCCGGAATTAGCACCAGATAGGATTAATAGCACGGGTACTAATTTAAGCTGGGCATTTGGTAGGATTTGAGGTTTCGGATAATTAATACTCCCTCCGTCCCACCCGATTAGAGGTGTGCACACAAAACCGAATACCGACCCGAACCGATAAAACCGAGCCGATATAAACCGATGCCGACATAAGTCTATAGGACACGGTTTGGCTTATTTAAATAAACCGACCAATCGGCTCGGTTTCGGACGCAACCTAAATAAACCGAAATATATACCGAACCGAACCGATCACTAATACTACGTCGTTTTACTATTAGTATATATACATAATTTCCCTAATTACTCTTCTCTCATTGTTCCTCTCATTGTTTGCTTCCTGTTCAGCCCAAACAGCAAACAGGCCCAATAGGCCCAATTAAGCCCAATCATATTAATCACCAGCAAACCGACACCTACCGATACCGATCATGCCGAAACCGAAAAACCGACCATACCGATACCGACTCTAAACCGAAGGTGGCGGTTTTTTGTTATTCAGAAACCGAGCAATTCGGTTCAGTAGCGGTTTAGGCAAAAAACCGAGCCGTACCGAACCGAGCTCACCCCTACACCCGATTTAAGATTTTTTGTCAAACAATTTATACTTTGACCGAATATTTGAAGAAATATAATGATGCTAATAAAAATTTAAAACTTGTTATTGTATCACGATTAATAATAAACTAAATAATTATTTTTAGATTTTCATTAAGATAATAATTTTTATTCAAATTGTTAGTCAAAGTATAAATCGTTTGACCACGGACGGGACAGAGGGAGTACACGTTGCCCGGATTAATCCCCTCCTTATTAATCCCTATTGAAGGGTGGTATTACTAACACCAGTATTATTCAGATGTACTATCTCTCTTTGTTCCGGAATAAATGTTACATATATAGTCAACTAACTTAAACTTTGACCAATTTTTAATGCAAAATTATTCATCTTTATTGAAATTTAAAAATTATTGTGAATAGTGTTTCTATTGATGTATCAATAACCATTTTTTAAATAGTATAAAGATGCTCATATTTTATAACTTTTTGGTCAAAGTTCAATTTAGTTGACCACAAGTGACATTTATTACTGGCAAGGGGAGTAAGATAATTTGAAAATCATATGCTATTACCTTCTTTTTTAAATAACCTGCCAATTGTCTCTTCCTTCGATCAACCAACGACTTCACTTCGACTTTTTTTTGAAATGGCCTCCTCCCATCATAGCCATCAACAAGGTGACTTCCTGCTATCACCACAAACAATTGGAATGTGTTTGGGAGGAAACTAGTTCCTCCATAAATTATAAAAATTCATGTTTTTAACCCTTGAACCCCAAACCTAAAACCCTAAACCCTAAAACTTAAACCTTAAACCCTATAAAAACAGGACTTTTTATAACTTATGGAGAAACTAGTTTCCCCCAAAATTTTCTCAAACAATTGGTCTTTGATTTCTAATTTAGGGTTCTCATTTTATATTTTTTATGTATCAATTAGGATTCGAAATCCATTATCATCCTTTTTTTATTTCTTCCATGCCTGTTATTTGAATGCTTTGAGTCATCCAGATTCATTAAGGATTATTATTAGAATTATTATTACTATACCCTTCTTATTACTCCCGGAGTTATTATGACCCTTTTTAATAATACTTACTTTATCCCTCACGCTACCAAACGAAAGTGTCAAAGGGAAATAGGGGCGGACCTACCCTATGGCTATTGGGGGCAATGGCCCCCTTTGTTTAAAAATAAAATAAAATTTATTAGTGTAATTTTTTTGAAAATTTAGAATATTAATGCAATATTTTAGATTTTACCCCCTTTTGTTTAAAAAAATAAATGCATTAGTATTTATTTTTGCCCCCTTTAAATGTGTTATGCCATTTTGCCCCCTTGTGAAAAATTCCTGGGTCCGCCACTGGGCGGACCCAAGCATGACTAAGGGTGTTCCGGTGATCCCCTCTAACCAAAGAATGTGTGTAGTTTAGTGGTTAAGTTATTGGGATTTTGAGCAAGAGGTTGTGGGTTCTAGTCTCATGTCATGTATTATTATTTTTTCATATAGAGTTTTATAGTGTATTTGTGCATCCGCATCTGAAGGGAAAAATGGCATTGAACGGATCGATTGATAATTTGCTCAATTTTCTCCAGGTAAATTGTTGTTTTTGTATTGTTGTATTTCTCTCCATATTCATATGTGAGAGCCTTTGATTTCCTTCCGTTGGTGAAGGCTTGTGATTTTCTTCCATTTGTGAGGGCCTTGTGTATTGGTTTTGTTGTTTTTATGATTGTGAGAAAGTTTGAATCTGACTTAGCGAAGCAAAAAAAGGGACATGAACGCAGTACTTCAACAAGATGTTCATGAAGTCCAGCGTTTCGAATGGTGGAATATTTTGAAGTCAGATTTTGTTAATTGTTGCAAGGATGAGCTTAGTAGGAATATTCATTTTTCTTTGCAATTGACAAGTCAAAATGCCAATATATTGGCAAATGTACTATCTAGGGCAGTGTTTGTAATCGCGAGCCCCACCTTTTGGGTCGAACTTCCGATTTCTGTGGATAGTCGACTCTTAAACGTTTGTTGTTGTCATTAATAATATGTTTCTTTTGGTTTCTAAAAAAAATCAATATTGATATTATTTTGAATATGTGAATATTTTACATATGCCAATTTAATCATAACCCCGTTCATTCACCAAAAACCAAATACTTTCTCCATCTCAACAATTTGCATCAATTTTTTTTAAAATGTTTAATTAGTAAATCTTAATCTTTTTAAATATTCATTAATTTTATTATCAGATACCGCTTATCGTATTTATACATTTAAATTGCTAGTTATACTTGCAAATAATCAATCTTATAGTCTCTTGCTCACTCACAATAATTTTCAATACTCTTAAATTTTTATTATAATTTAAAAAATTGTGTAATGTATTATGTTAGAATGGGAAATTATAAAAGGGTGGGGAAGAATTAAAATGGAATCTGGATCAATTCCAAATCCCATCCAACCTTAATTTTAACCAGTACAACATCCGTGCGTTAAATGCACGGACATATAAAGTTTACAATTAACTAAAATAAAAAAATAATTTATTTTTATTAAGAATAAAGAATATTCAAAATATATAATTTTATTTTTTAATAGAAATCTATCATTGCTATAATATTGGAAGGAGGGAATTCATGATATCCATCGAAGTCATTGTTTTTTGCTCCAAGAGAATTCCAATTATGTGTTGTCATTAATTTACGCCACAATTTATTTATCTTTATCCTCATTCTTTCTCTACATATAATCTTTTACACTTTTTAAAAAAATTCTTATCTAATTTCAACAGATTTTTTTCCTTATATCTAAGGTGAAATTAAATTTTCTCTTTTCTGTGAATTCAAAAAAAAAAAAAAAAAAAAAAATCACTTCGAAAACTGTTTTTTTTTTTTTTTGCCATTTCACGAGAGAGAGAGAGAGAGAGAGAGAATAAACTTTTTAAAGGATATATATATATATATATACTTTTACATATATATTTGTAATCAAACTTTTTATAGTTTTTTGGAAATGTACAAAAAAATATTTACTTTTATTTTTGAAAGCATTAAACAAACAATATTATTTTTTTGTAAAACATGCCGTTGTAGTCTAACCCACCTTCAACCTAAAAGGAAAAAGATGACTCTTCTATTCAGTTATAATGATTAATTGATGGTTTGAGTAATTTTATTTCAACTTGAAAATTTATATATACACTATCCTACTTTCTGTACACACTACTTTTACATATATATTTGTAATCAAACTTTTTATAGTTTTTTGGAAATGTACAAAAAAAAAATCCTTCCGTCCAAAATAGTTACTTGCATTTTGAACAAAATTTTAGTTCGAAATAAGTTTCACTTTTGAGCTAAAAGTACTCAAATGTCAATTTGTTCTATTTTATTAGTATTTTAGTGTTATACATTAATGTAGAAAAAATGCACACTTAATAACTGGTTTTTTTTAAGAATTTTGCAATTACTTTATAATCAAAAGCTCTTAACTAAAAATTAGTATTATACTAGGATGAATCCCGTGCTCCGCACGAGGTATTTTTTTAAACTTATTTACCCCCTTTTTTTAAAATGTCCATTATTTTTTTTCTTTTATAATTTAAATAATATTTTACTTTATTTTCACTTATATTTATTACATAGTGTTCTTTACTTATTTTAATGTATGATAGTTTATCGATTTGTGAATATGTTATACTCCCTCCGTCCCATCTTATACTTCAAAAAAAAGTGGGCACAATAATTAAGATGAGAATCTTTATATTATATAATATAGATAGTGGGGTAGAGTGTTGTGAGTATAGAAAGTGGGTAGGAAAGAGAAAGTGGGGTAGGAAATAGTTAGTAGATAGTTGTTGTGTGTATGACATGTAGGTCCCACTAAATAAAAAAGTATAAAAAAACTTTCCTTTTTTGGATTTTGATGTTTAAAATGAGACACCCAAAAGGGAAATTTTTGAAGTTTAAAATGGGACGGAAGGAGCATACAATAGATGTTGTAGTTTTCTCTAAATCTTAGTAATTAACCGCAGCTATTTTATATACTCTATTAAATTAACAAATTCAACATACATGATGTCCTAACATTGTAAGGAGTTGATCCATTGGATGTGGTGCCAATTTCATTACCCAATAGCAAATTTCTTTTCCTGGAACTATTCGTCCGTTGTGATGTACGCGTTAATGAATCTGTAAAGAAAATCAGAGTTTGATGATATGGATAATTTTATTTGTTAGTAGTAACTTTAACGTGTGTGTGTGTGTGTGTGTGTGTGTGTGTGTGTGTGTGTGTGTGTCTATATATATATATATATATATATATATATATATATATATATATATATATGGTCATGCTCCTGTGAGAACCAAAAACCTAATGTATCCAATGGTTCACTTGGATACATTAGGTAAAAACTAATGTATCCAATGGTTCACTTGGATACATTAGATAAATTATTTGGATACATTAGGTTCTTACCTAATGTATCCAAGTTCTCATGGTTCTCACGATATTTATGTTATCATTTGAGCACCTACCTACCTATATATATATATATATATATATATATATATTAGGAATATAGGTGTGTGTGTGTGTGTGTGTGTGTGTGTGTGTGTGTGTGTGTGTGTGACGTGTGAGTGTATGGTTTAACTACAAAAATTTTATTAGGAATATTATTCTTAAACTTTGCAAGAGACTTTAGTTATATGAAAGAGACTTGACTTCAAACCTGATTGGCCGAAAAGACATGCTGGTCCATCTTTCGAGATGCTTGTTACATTCTTCTCCCTTCGTAACTTTAAAATTTGTTGATTGTTTTTTTCTTATGATATGCGAACGTCTAATTGTCTGATTCTCTTTAACTGTTTCTTTTGGAGGAATTACTAAAAAAAAGGCATTACAATACTATAATAGTTTTATCAAAAAATAGTGAAATATATGATATAGCCTTATATATTTCTTATTATTTGCATACGGAAAATTAGTGAAAAAATTATTTAATGTAACACGAAAATTGTTGGTGTGTATGCTCTAGGCACATTATTTGAACGATTAATGTTATCATTTGCTTTACGCTTTAATAAAGATATTGAATTTTGATTATTATATCTTTTACATATTTATTATAATAATCTCCGTCCATAGTAATTATGATTATATACTAGTATAAGTTTAATGGATAGTCATATGATGATTATGTGTATGTGATACAATTAGACTTATGAGTATTTGTTGGAGAACAAATACTGGACTGACCCCCTATGAGATTTATATCATAGTCAAATGTCATAATTAAATCTCATATAGTTATATCACTTGAATCTTTAGATCTGAGGTTGTTACAGTCTTCCACATGATGAACATTACATTTGACATATTCAAACATTACCCTTAACCGTGTAGCTATAAAGGATATGATTGGCATAATCAGAATCATGTAGGGAAGAGTAATAAGCCAAGAAGGGATTTGTTCCTCGTCAAGAGAGATATCAAGCTTTGGCCACTCAATGAATGGTATTGATGAAATGCTGGCCATGCTCAAATGAATTGATTGGATCAATGTCATTTGTATTATCAATACATTCGGGATCGAGAAAGCATTAAACAAAGTAAGCTGACCATTGTCCATGGCTTACGTTCAATAGACATCGTGTAACAATGAGATTGTGTTATGTTCTATTTTATGAAACTTTGGGATATCAAAGTTGTACTATTTGGGTAGTCATAATGGCTTGCTAGAGTCCGCTTATGACTTACGGGTTCTGAATGGTTCGGACTCGTTTTCAAATTAGTATAATCTTATTGGGTCACACACACAGAGCGGATAATTAAAATGAACGAAAAATGAGGAACTACGGAACAGGAACCATACGGCTCCTTGAGAGCCATATGGCTTCCTTGGAGCCGTGAGGCGCACTGCAGTTTATTTTAGGATTTTTTTTGTTGGACAAGAAGTTCTAAACCCTTAAGGATCTTGGAGACCTCTAGTATATAATATGTACAGCCGGGATTTAGTCTCATATCATTGATTTGTGAAATCAAAACTTCTTTCTTGAAGAGAGAAATACACATATTATACTAAGGTTATTAGGTTTGATTATTCTCAATCATCAAACCATAATAATCAAATGGGGCAATTGAAGAATCGTTTTTCATCAAGTTTTTCAATCCGAATGACCTAGCAGTCAAGTCAAGAAGTGTTCTTGAATTCGTTCGACGTGTGGATCACCGGTAGAGGGTGCTCATCTTAGCATCTAAATCCAAGGTTTCATATCTCGATCTACAAGGGTTAGTTTCTTTCATCTTATATATTATGAATTATTGATCATAACGTATCTAGGCTTTGGGTTTCTTCATGTAATGTCTTCCGCTGCGCATGATTGCACGAAACCCAACAGTGGTATCAGAGCCCCGTTTATTTTCAATAGTTCTAATATTATCGTGATATAATTATTTAATTATATTTTTTAATTGCTATGATCATGATAAGATAAATTTATGTTATGGGATTTTATATGAGACATAAAATATGCATGCTAGTTATTAATGAGATTATGTGATTATAATATTAATTGGGTTCATATGTATAATCGCACGCTTAGATTATCATGTTGTAATTGGATTATGTTTATTGATGATCAAGATCTAATTTGTATGTGGAATAATTTTGTTATTGATTATATAGATTAGATTGGTTAAAATTCGTAATCTGTAAATTCATTTTATTTTAATCTGATTATGTATGAACACGATATTGAGATTGATCGAATTTGAAAATTTCTGAAAAACTGGAAATCTGGACACAAGATCCGTACGGCTGTTTCAGAGCCATACGGCTGCTATGGCGCCGTACGGACGGGGTCCAGATTTCCCAGAATCTTGTTCGTTTTCTGGTGTTCAAATTGTTTTGTAAATTGTTTACAAAATTCGAATCTGGAAACTGAAACTGCTTTCAGACGGCTGGTTTTCGAAACCGTGTTTCCTGAAACAGATTTCAATCAAGAAATCCAGAAAATTGCAGAAATCAAAATTCTAAAGAGTTTAGGATTGCTGTAATATGTGAGATTGATGAGACAATAAAGGATCTTGACACAAGTTACTTCTCTACACGGAATTGTGGTTGCCTTATGGCTGAATTTCGGCCGTATAGAATAACTAATTGGTTTCTTGATTTTAGTACGGAATTGTGGTTGCGTTTTGGCTTAGTTTCGGTCGTACGTTTTGGGCTCTCAATTTCAAGATGCTCTGCGGATTCAATTTCAAAATTAAGTCCTATAACTAGTGGAACTAAATCACATATAATTAATTCGATTAATTGATTAAATTTTATGTGTTATGAACCTTCTTAAAATCTTAAGTCACGTGCCGATCCATGATTAAAACGCTTGGGATTACACGTGTATTTTCATGCGCACTCTAATCCTCGCGAGGTGCATTGATTTTATCCTTATATGAACAAGATGAGTGAAAGAGTGGTTCCTATGCGTTTAAAGTGGTTTGACTTAAGTAGGCTATCAAAAGAGTTTTGGGCCTAAGGCACAGATGAGATTAAAACATGTATGACATAAGATGTCTAAAAGAATCTCATAAAAGATCTAAGAGTCATATATGATATGATTGGACTTATCTAACTAAATTGTTTAATTTTAGGCATCTTTCCATCGCGGACGTAAAATTAAATGAAATATGGATCTTAGCCTACTTAAATTATATTTTGCATAATTGCATATGAAGGTTATATAATTTAGTGGGAGTATTTATGAAATACTAATTAATAATATCTTTAATTAAGTTGGTACTTATCTATGGTTACATGTTTTCATAATTGTAGATAATGGCACAAAACACACAAACTCTATCATTGTGATCTATTGAGAAGGAAAAACTTCAAGAGAATGGTGCTAACTTCATGGATTGGATCTGAAGCCTAAGAATTGTTCTAAGGCAAGAAGAGAAGCTATATATTCTTGATGAACCCGTTCCTGAGGAACCTGCTGCCAATGCCCCTAGGGCGGACATGGATGCTCACAAGAAACACAAAAGTGATTCTCGTGACGTCAGTTGTCTCATGGTCGCTACCATGTGTTCTGAGCTTCAAAAGGATCTTGAACACTTCGATGCCTATGACATAGGCACTCAGTTGAAAGATATGTTTCAAGAGAAAGCTAGGCAAGAAAGGTTCGACACCATGGCTGCTCTAACCTCATGCAAGATGAGTGAAGGACAGTCGGTGGGTCCTCATGTTTTGAAGATGAAGGCTCATTTTGAGCATCTGGAGAGACTCGGCTATGCCATCCCTGTTGAGTTGGCAACTGATATGATTTTGAACTCATTACCTAAAAGCTATAATCAGTTCATCATGAACTATAATATGCATGGTATAACTAAGTCTATGTCTGAGTTGCATGAGATGCTAAAGACAGCAGAAAAGAAAATCATTAATGAATCCTCTTCTGTGCCAGTATCAATGTTAAAAAGTGCCAGTATAATGGCTGGCAATTATTAACACTGCCACTGGCACTTTTAATAAGTGCTAGTATCAATGTAAAAAAGAGCCAGTATACTCACTAGCAATTCTTAACATTACCACTGGCAATTAAGAAAAGTGTCAGTTTCATGTTTATAAAACGCCAGCATGAAATCACTGGCTATTTGTAATGTTAACACTGGGCATTTATCATGGTTGCCAGTATTTACAAAAATGCCACTCCTTGTTTCGAAGAATAATTGCCAGCGTCTTTGAAAAACACGTTTTTCCTTAGATTAAGGAAAAAAGCGTTTTTTGTAAGACCAACTCTTAGTTTACTGTACTTTTTCAGTTTTTAATTAAACAAAATATAAATAAAATATTTAAAACTTGAAATGAATCAGCAAACTTTCTCAAAGAATGATTTGAAGGAAAATATTAAATATATCTTATGTTACTAAAATGTCATTAACTATATCATAATAATAATAATCGTAGGAATTAGTACAATTAAAACAAATAATACCCCGGTTGAAGAATTCTAACCGAAAGTGATCAATCAATTAATCCAACATGCACTGGATACTACTTTCATCTATTTTATTAAATTCAATTTTAGTTGAGAGTAGAAGACGCCTAAGTATTTTTGTAGCCCTTGCACTTAGCCTTATTTACCAATTTCATTTGACTGTTTTATTATAATTAATGCATTAATGAGAGTAAGGTAATTTGGTAAAAAAAAAAAAAAACACTTTCTTTGTATAAGAGTATTGTTATTATTCACAATTTCTTAAAATACAATTATTGAACTAATTAATTACATTTATTACCATTATTGCTGCTAAGGGTATTTTTGGCAATTGAACTTAAGCTAATGTATTTAGTAAACATGATGTCTTATGTTTTGAAGGGAAAGTGCTCTATGCACTTCAACCTTTATTTATACGGAGTATATAGATCAGTGTTCTAAAAGACGCCCATATATGTCACAACCCCGACACGTGGACCTATTTGGCCCCACGACTGGGTCGCGAGTGGACGACGAATCTAAAAATCAATTACTTAGCACATCTTAAACAATACTTAATATCGTTAAAGGTATAATAAAATACGATTTATAAACCAACTACTAAAGTTTGAAACTTTAAACAACTTAGAACATAAGTTTTAGTTACACGCCCCGAACTATACACAATACCAGAAACATGGAAGCCAAGTCTCAAAACTATCCCATTGGTATTACATTTACATAATGTAAACCGGACTACCTGCCCCAAAACAAGTTCCTAACTGTCGTCCTTTCCGGTGCTCAATGTGTCATATTCCCTGGCTCAGCCATCTAAGGAAAACAAAGGAAAAATGAACGGGGTGAGAAATAAATCTCAGTAAGTTACCATATGCAACTAGATGACATGTTATAAAACATAACAACATATTAGATATTTAACAATTAGCACATAATGACACAGTGGTAATTAAACACATTACAAAGGATACTGAGCCAAGGTTCTCGTAAGGATATAATCTCTGAAGCTTCAACAAACCGCATCAACATTTGTAGCAGGGGTTCCGGAACCAACAACAACCAAACAATAACAAGGAGTAAGTGACACAAAGTCACACCCCAAAACAAGTAGCTATAATGCTCACCAAAGGGAGCTAGCTCATCCCAACCAATGGCCAACTGGAAGAGGAAAACCAGGGTTACCAGTGGAGACGTTATAATGTACTTGGCTCGTGTGCCATTATAATCACCCTCCACTGCCCGACTCAACCAAGTAAGACCAGCTGGACCCTTTCTAAACTATTGCACACAGTGTAAGTTCCAAAATAGGGAACCTTACCAAATACACCATAAAGATGTTAAACTTTGCTCATAATTAGCTCAACAACGTTGTACAATAAACATCCATAACCAAAGGATTCTAAAGTAGGAAATTCCACAATTTCATCACAAAAACGAAACACATCAATGACCAAGAGAGTTACACATCTATAATTTAATACGGTCTCTCTATAGTGATATCGATCCTTAATGTTATGGTGAGTTCAGATCCAAATCGAGTATCTATAAGGACCAAGGAAATACTATGGAGTAACGGAGAAATTCCAGTTATAACGATGAAAAGAGACTAATGGGGAATTAGGATTACTATGTGGCCAAAATTTAAACAAGGATGAAGAGGAAAAGAAGAATTTCCAGAAGAGGTGAGGGTGCGCGCGTGTAGACACCCCGCCTTGGACCTTTCACCCCGATTGCATACAAAGTATTTTTATTTAACTTATTTTCATTAATTTCTGTTACTTCGGTTAAGTTCCTAACTGATTCCGTTAGTTTTGGACTAAACTGCATAACAGAGTTAACTTTTAGGGTCATTCTGTCATTTTTCACCCGCGGGCGCTTCCGGCACTGCCAGTGAGCCGCGCGCGCGTCCCGCCCCAAAAGCCGGACCCGCGCGCTTCCCACTTTGGCAGTAACGGATTGCACCTTATTTCCCTCTCTTTTCTTATTTACAAACATCTTTTCTTAATCACAAAAACCATCTTTTTACATCCACATTCATCCCCCCTTTTCTCATTAACTCCCAATCCCAAATTCTAAGCCTTTTCCCAAAAACTAATATTTCTTTTATTTATTATTTGATTTCTTTTATTTCTTTTATTTTTCTTTTATTCATTTATCTTATTTGTGATTGGCCCATTCCATTTCACATGGATGACCAATTTCCCTCCATCATTTCCCTCTCTTTTTTACCTATAAAAATCATCATCTTCTACCTTGGAAAAGGACTTCTTTTTGGACTCCAACCTTGATTCACAAACTACATTATACACAAATTCTCCCAACAAGAGTTCTTAGTAACAAGACTCTACACAAATTGTTCTACAACAATTTCATCACAACAAAAACACTTTCAAGTCAAGGTTCCAAGTCCTCTTTCTCAAGGTACAACTCCATTTTCTTCCTTTGTTTTCTTCTTCTTGATGTATGCAATCCCCATTAATGGGACATGACCAACATGACTACTTCACATATTGAAGTTAGTTAAGGTTATCTCCCTACATTTTAATCTTAACTTTAATTCACCATGTTAATTTCTCTTCATCTCTTAATGTAATTCTTTAACATTACTTGTTACATATAATCTTTATCATTAAATAAATAAAACAATTCTATTTTATTTCCCCTTTATTTCCCCTTTTCTTCTCATCACAATTGTTAGCACATTTCTATTTAATTAATTGAAGGACATGTAAATATTAGAACACCAATAGTAGCAAGACCCGCGTAAGCGGGGCGGAGTGGGTGTTTAAGTACTTCCCACTCCGTCACCTAACCCCCGAACCCTTCTCTCCCGAATCTCTGGTTTTGTACATAAATTAGGTTATTTCTAGGTTTTTCTTATGTTCCTTTAAAAACATAGGTGGCGACTCTAAACAATCTAAAATCAAGTTAGATATCCTAGGATAATCCACCGCTCTAGCCAAGCCGTGGTTCCCCGGGGTATCTACAGTGGCGACTCTGCTGGGGACGATAGAGGGTTAAACTTGCGTTTTCATTTTTGGTGTTCTTTTATTCTGTTTTCTGGGTATTCTGGTAAAAAGGGTAGGAACCGCGCGCCTCCGGCCTTCTTGGCCTAAAGCGCGCGCGTCCGACCCTTATTACCAGAATCGCCCGCCTCCTTTCTTGTCCTTCAATTCCATGTTTCTGTGCTAACAAATTCTGCAGGGGAAAGTTTTCTTAATTAAGGGTCAAGGCAATCCCTTGAACCCACTGATTTGCAGGTTCTCACCCAGAAGCGGGCGCCTCTGCCCTGCTTCCTCTCACGCGCGCGCCTTCCGCATAGGCAACCCAATGCGCGCGCTTCTGGGCGCATTCCCGGAACAGAACAGTGCACAGAAACAGAACAGAATGACAGTGTGTGGGCACCGGGCATCCATACAATTTCTTTTACTTTCTGTTTATTTTTATCGGTCACACGGGTGATTCGAAAGTTGTAATTATGTGCTTATTTGTTTTTTTATTTATTTCTTTTGAAAAAAAAAAAATGTTTTTGTCACATGTTAGACCTCACACTACATGCACATATTCTTATCAACTGCTCACTATCGAGTCGCACAAGTCCAACCCCAAACCCGTCGAGGCCCGTCCTAGAAAGTTTCAAGCTCCACTCGACCTTGGCTCTTTCGAAGCGGTAAACCTCAGCCCGTGGCGTAGTTCATGACTACATGCCGGGGGTGACCTTTGAGCCTCATATTCAAGCCGAACACAAGCCACACAATTCTAGTGTAGGGTCTAACACTCCGTGACTCAAGTCGGTTTCCATGTGCCGAGATTTCCCTAAACTAATGTCTTCAAATCATACATGCCAATTTGTTGCAATGGACGAAATAAAACTCTGTCCCCAAAAGTGGCTATTTTGGACGAAAATAAAAATCCGTCCCCGCATCTATGATTTACTACATTAATTTAGTTTAATCCCGACACATGTAGGGCTCACAAGCGTGGTGGAATCCGATGAGTATATGGGACCGCGAGAAGGTCTATATACTAGTGTGACGATTCCACTATTTTTTCTAGAAACCCCAAAAAGGACTCCGTCCTTCCGACTTTTGTAAATAAATAAAAAAAAAAGAGTCATTTTCTTTATATGGTTGAGTCTTTTTTTGTGTTTGTGGGTTAAATTTATTTTACTCAAAAGGTGTTTGTGGGGCCAATCTAAGATCAACCGTGCTCTTCCAATAGGTCCAATGGCTTCCAACGGCGACAACAACAATGGTGGAAATGATTTCGTGTCCAACGAAGGGTTACTCAACGTAATGAAATCAATGGGGGAACAAATGGATAGGATTGTCGAGGATGCCCGCCGTAAAGACAATTTGTGGCAAGCCCGTTTCGATATCGACAAGAGGATTCACAAAGAAGAGGTTTCCGAACTCAAGGCCCGTCTTGATTATGAAAGAAGAATTCACAAGGAAGAGTTTTCCGAACTCAAAGCCCATTTGCAAGAGCTCACCGACAGCAAAGCAAAGTTCAATGATAAAGCATGCTCAAGTGGCCCGACCCTCAAAAGCTACAAAGGTACCACCAACAACCGAGTTTTCACTCCTCTCCAAGGAGTAACCCAAGCCGAGGCATTTGAAATTTTGGTGGCAAGAGGGAAGATCAAACCTTTGGAGGGGTACAAGCCGAAAGGCGATACTGAAAAATCATGCTCATGGTGAATAGTGCGGCTACCACAAGCATAGTGGCCACACTACCGAAGGGTGCTTCCTTCTCCGAAACATCATCCAAGATTTGATCGACAACGGCGAATTTACCGTGGGTGAATAGCAACTCATCAAAGAAGTGGCTTGGTTTTGAAATGCGGCTTCAACAAAGAGGACGACGACAACAATCTCCGTTTCTCTTTCTCTACCTAGTAGTAGGAATAAAAAAAAAAAAAGAGTCAAAAGTCCTCTTTTGTTTGCATTAATGTTTTCTCTCGTCCCATGTTAAGTGTCGAGTCTTCTTATCAAATAAAAGTCGTTCTTGTCCTTATACACTCTTCCAAGTTGTTCGATCTAATTCTTGACAAAATGATGAAAAGATGTCTAAACAAGTTTTAGAACAAGGCCATCACTTGAACGCCTAGGGGCTAAACATCGACGCCAACATCAACGACGAAGCCAAGACAAACAAGGTGGAGCAACAATCATGAAGAAGTCAAGCAAAGTTTTCAAAGGGGATTAGAAAAAAAAAAAAAAAAAAAAAAAAAAAAAAAAAGAGCTCGCTAGGTTGAAACCATCAAATCAACCTAGGCAAAAGTTATAGCACACAAAAAAAAAAAAAAAATAAATAAAAAAAAAATCCCCCTCAATCAAAGAAGTTCACATCAAGATCATCATCATCATCCACCAACGAAGGACGAAGCAACAATTCATCACGAAGAATGGAGAATCCACAAGAACTACGGTGACCTGAGCCTCTACACTGGAGGAACGTAGGCAACCTTCGGGTCCGGTCTCATGCAAGAAATAAAATATGTTTAGCCCTAGCGCGTTATGGTGATTGGCCTTCATCTCGAACTTGTCAAGACATCTTTGTACGATTCATTTGCCAATGAATTAATCACCAAAAAGATTGAACAACTTTCTTAGATTTAGAATCATTTCGCGTTCCTTGTCGAGTCTAGGGACTTCTATTCTTTCTGCATACTCCCAATTTCTTGCAATCAAATTGGGGCTTTCCTTCTCTTCTCTCTTAATGACTTACTTGCCTTCGCGAGTCATTCAATTCAATAAAAAATACATGTCAATACTAGGGACACTTCCCTAGTCAAGTCAATGTCACTCACCTTTAGTGACAAGAGGTCTCCACCGCAAAATCACATGTCTTATCTCCTCAGCTAGAGTCAATGCACACTTCCTCATCAATTAAGTCAAAAAAAAAATGATGAAGACGCAAAAGAGATGCCCGCTAGATTGAAAACCCGAAAGGGCGGTCTAGGCAAAAAACAAGGTGCGTCATAAAAAAAATTGAGAGAGTGAGAGAGAGAAGGGAAAGAGAAATAGAGATCCCCGGCCTCTAAAGAAGACGAGTTCTACATTGAATCTCCTCAGCAAGTCAATTCCCCACCGAGTCAACTTTGGGATTGCAAAAAGCTCGACAAGATATGGCACCATCAAAGGTTGTTTTGGGTTATTGGCATCATTCTCCAGCAGTGTGCATTTTTGGGTTCATGAAAAGAAGGCCCGTGGTAGCCAAGACCCATCCGAGAACGAGCCCATCATAAAAGGGCACGAGGTTGCACAAATAATCCCTAGCTAGTCAATTGGCTTGGGCAGCAAATAGCAACAACATGTGTCTCAGTTTTCAAGGCTTCTTCAAGTATGTGCTTCTAAAGTACGCCGAAAGGCTCCCGAGAAATGGAGTAGCTCTTGCCATATCCTCTCATGTTTATTCCCTCACACGAGGATGAGTCACTCTTGCTTTGCTCAACAAATGGTGATGCCCTAGGGGCTATGTGACTCAAGGACAAGGACTTCTTTTGCTTCACTTGACAATCAATACACCCTAGAGGCTATGTTCGAGAAAGATGTGTGAGACTATCCTCAAAGTCTCCCAAAAGGGATGTCAAAAAGCCCTCTTGTCGCGTGTGCCCATGCTCGTTCCCCCAATCAAGGATGGACCTTTCTCGCAATCAATGATGGCACTCTAGGGGCTACGGTCAAGTCTTAAAGGCTCCCTCGGCAAAGAGCAATTAACTCCCCAGCGGTATCCCCAGCCAAGTCATGTGCAACATTGGAAGCTTCCTCAATTCGGCACCGAGGGTCTCAACGGGCTTCGCAATCTACAATCTTTTGGGCTACGGCATTACAGTAATTCAAGCAAAGGGCAGTGTTAGGGCTTCGCGACCGACAGTCTTTTGGGCAACAATACTCGAGCAAGTGCAATGTGGAGTAGTCTTATAGCTCCATGAAAGAGATCAAACTTCAAAGGTCTCTCAACACTTCAAGTCAAAGGCCTCTTAGTTTTAAATGAAGACTCCGATGTTATGAATGAAGTTGATGATTTTTGTTAGAACTTTCAAGCGAGATTTTGAAGGAAGTCTTAGAGAAAAGGAAAAAGATTCAATATGCTAAACTCTAATCAAAACAGGGTTATAGCGGGAAATGCCACGGCCAATCCCAATGTTTCTGCAATTCAGCACCCCCTTCTCCAAGATCAAAAGCACAAGGTGCAGCTCAGATAAAGTTGGGCCACAGCACTAGTTGCATCCGAAGATCCGTCATTAGTTCAACTCAAGAAGAGTCAAGCAATCATACTTATTTGGGACTTTATCACACCAAGACCTTATCCTCTGCGACATCGACGGCACCGCAAGACATTACTGCATCCTTTTGACATAAGCCCTCAGCCATTTGGGTATCGACCACAATGAGGCCATTCATCTCCCCAGTAAGAGCAAGAAGGAGATCTCTATCCAGAATTCTACCAAACGGTACACCCGCTCTCAATGCCGAGCCAATCGCGAGGTAATTTGGGGCTTTACAATGAAAGGTCTTCACATCTCACCATCTACAAGCCCACGACACTTGGGGCTTTGCAATCTCTCGAAGCTTGGCATCAACGATCTCCTCTTGGGGCTTGCTCACTACAACAACAAAGGGCGATTTACTCGAATGGGCCAAGAGCTGATTTATCTTGGAGCTATGCAAGTCCCTCAAAATTTGGCATCAAAGGCATTCTAGGGGCTTTACAATCAGCAACCCCTCATCTCGGCATCAAAAGCCTTTTGAAGCCCCATAATCGACAAATCTCTTGGGGCTAGACATCAATCTTCGTTGGGAACACCAGCAACAACAGAATTCAAGCGAGGCAATCCGGACTTCGACTGAACATGACTTGATCTTGGGTTGGCTTCACAAGCACACAATGGTTAAAATGGTTCACCCACGAACTTAAAAAAAAAAAAAAAAAAAAAAAAGATTTTCCTCACATGTGTGCATATTCTTTCCTTTCTAATCTTTAAAAAAAAAAAAAAATCTTTCTTTTCTCCTTCTATGTGCAAAATTATGTGCTTTACTTTGCTTTGCTCCTAGCCTATCCTCCAGCGTTCTCCATTATCCTTGAACTACGCTGGTCTGATTCTCTTCAAGGGATACGTAGGCAGCCTTTTGGCACGACCAACCCATCATCCAGAGTACCATCTCGCCAACCCAACATCAAGGGCATTCTCTCATCAACATCTAAAGAATGGACATTCTCCATCAAAGCATCCTCCGCGGACATCAAGTATCCATCTCCACTCAAGCGGCAATGGTAAGTGAAGGTATGAATACATCCAATGCTTTCCTCAAAATCATACCGCACACAAGATCACTCTCTACATTCTTACTTCTCTCTCATTGCAAGGGTGTTCCAAAATCCCATCACACCACGAGCACAATTTCTCTCTCTTCATTTCACACTTCATGCATCTTCTTGCGAGAACACATATACATGTCAAGCACACACATAACAGGTACCACCACGAAGTCAACAGCATCCGCTACTCAAATCACTTCATCCCCGCCAGAAAGTGGTCAACCGTGCCCACACCCCACAAAGTCAACAACATAAGCAGATGCGGCTCCAAGTCGGCAACTCGGTCCATATCGAGACAAGCTCCCATGAGCTCCAAGTCGGTAACTCGGTCCATATCAAGACAAGCTCCCATGAGCTCCAAGTCGGCAACTCGGTCCATATCGAGACAAGCTCCCATGAGCTCCAAGTCGGCAACTCGGTCCATATCGAGACAAGCTCCCATGAGCTCCAAGTCGGCAACTCGGTCCATATCGAGACAAGCTCCCATGAGCTCCAATACAACACTCCAGCAAAAGTCGCTCATGCAGGGAGCGCACCCCTATCTCTAGCAATTTCAAATTACTGCTTTCATCGAGTCTTTGCTTTCTTTTCTTTCTTTTTCTTTGTCGATGTCCTCGGCGGGTGTTTTTACTTTCGTCGACGCGTTTTGCTTTGCAATCCAGGTCGCCGAGGGGCTCTGTAGACACCCCGCCTTGGACCTCTCACCCCGATTGCATACAAAGTATTTTTATTTAACTTATTTTCATAAATTCCTGTTACTTCGGTTAAGTTCCTAACTGATTCCGTTAGTTTTGGACTAAACTGCATAACAGAGTTAACTTTTAGGGTCATTCTGTCATTTTTCACCCGCGGGCGCTTCTGGCACTGCCAGTGAGCCGCGCGCGCGTCCCACCCCAAAAGCCGGACCCGCGCGCTTCCCACTTTGGCAGTAACGGATTGCACCTTATTTCCCTCCCTTTTCTTATTTACAAACATCTTTTCTTAATCACAGAAACCATCTTTTTACATCCACATTCATCCCCCTTTTCTCATTAACTCCCAATCCCAAATTCTAAGCCTTTTCCCAAAAACTAATATTTCTTTCATTTATTATTTGATTTCTTTTATTTCTTTTATTTTTCTTTTATTCATTTATCTTATTTGTGATTGGCCCATTCCATTTCACATGGATGACCAATTTTCCTCCATCATTTCCCTCTCTTTTTTACCTATAAAAACCATCATCTTCTACCTTGGAAAATGACTTCTTTTTGGACTCCAACCTTGATTCACAAACTACATTATACACAAATTCTCCCAACAAGAGTTCTTAGTAACAAGACTCTACACAAATTGTTCTACAACAATTTCATCACAACAACAACACTTTCAAGTCAAGGTTCCAAGTCCTCTTTCTCAAGGTACAACTCCATTTTCTTCCTTTGTTTTCTTCTTCTTGATGTATGCAATCCCCATTAATGGGACATGACCAACATGACTACTTCACATATTGAAGTTAGTTAAGGTTATCTCCCTACATTTTAATCTTAACTTTAATTCACCATGTTAATTTCTCTTCATCTCTTAATGTAATTCTTTAACATTACTTGTTACATATAATCTTTATCATTAAATAAATAAAACAATTCTATTTTATTTCCCCTTTATTTCCCCTTTTCTTCTCATCACAATTGTTAGCACATTTCTATTTAATTAATTGAAGGACATGTAAATATTAGAACACCAATAGTAGCAAGACCCGCGTAAGCGGGGCGGAGTGGGTGTTTAAGTACTTCCCACTCCGTCACCTAACCCCCGAACCCTTCTCTCCCGAATCTCTGGTTTTGTACATAAATTAGGCTATTTCTAGGTTTTTCTTATGTTCCTTTAAAAACATAGGTGGCGACTCTAAACAATCTAAAATCAAGTTAGACATCCTAGGATAATTCACCGCTCTAGCCAAGCCGTGGTTCCCCGGGGTATCTACAGCGCGCCTCCTCCAGAAGGGTGCGTGCGCCCCCTTTGATCAGAGGGTGTTTGGCCAGATGCAGGGGTATGGGTGCGCGCGCTTCCCCTAAAAGGGTGCGTGCGCCTCCAAGCATCAGTTGATTTGGTCAATTTAGAATAAGAATGGTGTGTGCGCCTCCTTAAAAAGGGTGCGTGCGCCTCCTTCCATCAGAAGGTTTGGTGCTACGGAAAACAAGAGGGTGCGCGCGCCTCCTTAAAAAGGGTGCGCACGCCCCCAGCGCGAATCAGACATTCTTGCAGACTTCTTGGGTTGAACATGGTACCTACAACCTAAAGCCATAGTACAACCATAACAAGCAACACTGTGAACCCAGTAACAACAAGACAATCCCTCAACACAATTCTTTACTCTACAATACAACACAATACTACTAAGTAGTTTCTACAACGCAAAACAACATGCACCACCAAAATATACATGAAATTGCATGTACAATCCTAAAGGGAAAAAGGAGAAGATAACTTACTTGAATTCATGCTACAAAGATAAAGAAAGTGGATTCTACTCAGATTCAAATGCTTCTCTCCACTTCAAGGACACTTTGATGCTCAAATCTCTTGAAATAGCCTAGGATTGAGGAAGGAATTGGTGAAATTGATGAAGAACTCCCTCTCTCTCACTAGAACTCTTACCAAACTTGAAATTGGGTGAAATGGGGAAAAAATGAAGTGAGTGCTTGAGCTGGGATTTTTCCCTAAACACTAACTACCTCTTAAAGAATCACAAAAGACCCCTAAGTTTGCCTAAAGACACAACAACCCTTGAAGTTTAAATTACACTAAGGCCCTTAAGGTTCTTACTCATTCAAATGGTATTCTAATGATGCTAAACCCATTGCTAAAAGAGATAACTAACACATAACCAACGAGCTCTTAATGCTATGCAAGGAATTTGTGCAACACATAATATGCACAAATACTAAAATTATGACTAAAATAGAGCTCGTATTTGGGGTCGCTACAATCACTCCCCCTAAAAGAAATTTCATCCCGAAATTTAAGTGAACTTACCCGAAAGACCAAACAACCAAGGATAATTTCGCTCCATCTCCTCCCGAAGTTCCCAAGTTGACTCCTCCACATTATGATTCCTCCCACACAACTCTAACAAGGGGAATACTCTTACTCCTTAACTCTTGGACTTTAGTGTCAATCACCCGAATAGGTTGCTCCACATAAGACATGTCGGGGTCAATATCCTCCGGCACCTCTGTCAACACATGAGATGGATCGTGAACATACTTGCGAAGCATTGAGACATAAAACACATCATGCACTCTTCCCAAGGAGGATGGTAACGCAAGTCGATAGGATAACTTTCCAACCCTCTCAATGATTTCAAAAGGCCCGATATACCTCGGTGCAAGCTTACCATTTCTGCCATACCTCTTTATTCCCCGCTCTCGGAGAAACCTTCAAAAATACGAAGTCCCCTACCTGAAACTCAAGGTCTCGTCTCCGATGATCGGCATAACTTTTCTGCTGACTCTGGGCTGTCTTCAATCGATCCCGAATTATCTTAATATTTTCCACCGAGTCCTGAACCATATCGATACCACACAGTTTAGCTTCCCCAACTTCGTCCCAACAAATAGGTGACCGACATTTTCTTCCATGCAATGCCTCATACGGGGCCATCAGTATACTTGACTGGTAGCTGTTATTGTAGGCAAACTCTGCAAGTGGTAAGTGCGTATCCAAAGAACCTGAAAAATCCACCGTGCAAGCCCGTAACATATCCTCAAGAATCTGGATGGTTCTTTTGGACTGACCGTCAGTTTGGGGATGGAATGCTGTGCTAAATCGAAAATTAGTACCCAAAGCCCTTTGCAACGCCTGCCAAAAACGGGGGATGTAAATCGTGGATCTCTATCCGATTCAATACTAACCGGAACCCCATGTAACCTAACAATCTCATTAATATACAAATTCGCAAGCTTCTCCATCGAATAAGAAATGTCAATGGGTAAGAAATGAGTGGACTTTGTCAACCTATCCACTATCACCCAAACTGCATCAAACCTCCTTCGAGTTCTAGGTAGCCCTGTGACAAAATCCATCGTAATGTGTTCCCACTTCCATTCCGATATCTCAAGAGGCTGGAGTAGACCTGCGGGTCTCTGATGCTCTGCTTTGACTTGTTAACAGGTTAAACACTTCGATACATACTCCGCAATTTCTCTCTTCATGTTAATCCAACCAAAATTGTTGTTTCAAATCCTGATACATCTTCGTACTCCCAGGATGAATAGTATACTTGGACTTGTGGCTCTCATCAAGAACCTGTCGTTTAATTCCATCAACATCCGGTACACACAATCTACCTCTATAGGTTAACACTCCCTCGGCATCAAGTTGAAAATCCACGTACCGTCTATCTTTCGCATTATCCATTACCTTTTTCAACTCCGGGTCATTCTTTTGGGCATCTTTTATTTGTTGAATTATGGTTGGAAATACATTAATATTCGCAAATATCGCTCCATGTCTCGATTCTTGTGGACACCAATCCCGTGTATCTTCTAACATTTTCCACTCCCGAACCATCATCGAAGCTACATAAGATTTCCGACTGATTGCATCCGCTACAACATTTGCTTTACCGGGATGATAAGAAATTGTACAATCATAGTCCTTCAAAAGCTCCATCCACCGGCGCTGTCGGTTGTTCAGCTCCTTTTGAGAGAAAAGATACTTCAAACTCTTGTGGTCAGTAAAAATCTCAAACTTTGCCCCGTAAAGGTAGTGTTTCCACTTATGTAAAGCAAACACAATCGCAGCAAGTTCCATATCATGGGTTGGGTAATTCTGTTCACAAGGACTCAATTTTCTCGAAGCATAAGCAATAACCTTCCCGTTCTGCATCAAAACACAACCAAGGCCCTCCTTCGAAGCGTCACTGTAGATTACTAAATTATCATTCCCATTCGGTAATACAAGGATAGGAGCGGTTGTTAATCTCTTTTTCAACTCTTCAAAACTGTTCTGACATTTTTCACTCCATACAAACGGAACATTCTTCCGGGTCAATTGAGTCAATAGTGTAGCAATCCGTGAAAACCCCTCAATAAATCTTCGGTAGTACCCGGCTAAACCCAGAAAACTCCGGATCTCTGTTACTGTTTCTGGCTTCTTCCAATCCACTATAGCTTCGATTTTCGATGGATCCACTGAAATCCCCTTATTAGATACAACATGGCCCAAGAATGAGACTCTTTCAAGCCAAAACTCACACTTGCTAAATTTCGCAAACAACTGTTTCTCCCGAAGCACGGATAAAACTATCTCAAATGATGTTCGTGTTCCTCCCTTGATTTGGAATAAACCAAAATATCATCAATAAACACCACAACAAACAAATCCAAGTAAGGTTTGAACACCCTATTCATTAAATCCATGAACACGGCCGGTGCATTGGTCAACCCAATGGCATGACTAGAAACTCATAGTGACTGTAACGGGTACGAAAGGCGGTCTTGGAAATATCCTCGGAACGAATCTTTAGCTGGTGATACCCACTCCTCAAATCCAGTTTTGAGAAAACAGTCGAACCCTGAAGTTGGTCAAACAAATCATCGATGTGTGGTAAAGGGTACTTGTTCTTGATAGTTGCTTGATTCAATTTCCGGTAGTCAATACAAAGTCTCAAAGATCCATCTTTCTTTTTCACAAATAATACTGGAGCTCCCCACGGTGAAACACTCGGTCGGATAAATCCCTTATCAAGTAATTCCTGTAACTGGACCTTCAACTCCTTTAATTCAGCTGGAGCTATTCTGTAAGGTGCTTTAGAAATTGGAGCAGTGCCTGGAAGCAAGTCAATGCAAAACTCTATTTCCCTATCGGGAGGCATCACAAATTCAGAAGAAAACACGTCAGGGAATTCTAGGGCTACAGGCACATCATTCAATTCAGGCAACTTCTTAGTAGTATCTAGAACACTAGCCAAAAACCCTACACAACCCCGCGATAATAACTTCCTAGCCTTCAAATACGAAATGACACGAATATCTCTACCCCAGGGAGTAGCCTCAAAAATAAACTCAGGTACACCAGGAACATAAAATTTAACAATCTTTCTATGGCAATCTACAGAGGCGTAAAACTTACTCAACCAATCCATACCCAAAATGACATCAAAATCATGCAATGGAAGAATGACCAAATCAGCAGGTAACACATGCCCAAAAATAAGCACATCACACTCACGTAACACCCTATTAGTGACCAAATGCTCCCCCATAGGAGTGGACACCTCTAGCACATAAGGCAAATACTCAGAAGGAAAATGCAATCGAGAAGCAAAAGACACAGAAATGTAATAATGCGAGGAGCCAGGGTCTATAAGTGCACGTGCTCTCACACTCGATATAAAAAGTATACCTCCAATTACATTTGAAGCATCCCCCGCCTATTGTTGATTCATTGCGAAGACACAACCCTGAACTTTAGGTCTCCTTGAAGTATCCCTCTTCTGTCCTTGAGAAGACCCAACACCACTTCCCGATGGTTGATTCTTTGGCCTAGGACAATCTTTCTGAAAATGGCCAAGTTTTCCGCAGTTTATACACTTCCCTTGTTTCTTCCAACATCTATCCTCGGAGTACCCTTCTTTCTGACAATAATTGCAAGTCCTCTTATTTTGATTCCCGGGGTTCTGACCTTGATTTCTTGCATTGGGTTGCCACTGTGATTGTCCTCTAGGTTGAAATTGCATGCTCGAGCCACTTCTATTGTCACTACGTTGAGATTGGGGTCTTGCCTGTCCACCTTGTTTAACTACACCTGCTGCCTCGGTTTTCCTCTTATGTTCAACAATGTCGTGCTCTACCTGGTAGGCACGGTCCACGGCATCCTGAAAATCTTGAAATTTATGAGCGACCAACTGAGTCCTGATTACTGTCTTCAATCCCCTCACAAATCTCGTGGTCTTCCTCTCCTCTGTTGCTACTAAATACCCACAATGCTTGGCTTGTAACGCCCATCCTTATTATCGTTAAATATTTGACTTATTTTTAAATTCTTGACATGCTTGTTAAATTCTTGACTAGCATATTTATATGCTATTTTATTTGAGTTAATTATTTAACTACTTTAGAAAATTAAGGTGGTTAAATGTCAAAGTTGAAAGTTTAGGGGCCTTTTTGTCAAAGTTAGAACTTGAGGGGCCTAGGTGCAATTCTTGGAAACTTGCAAGTATTTAATGTGTTATGCTTTCACTGAGAAAGCATTATCTCCTTTTCTCTCGATCTTTCTTCTCTGTTCCAAAGCTTGAGACAGAATTCTTGCTATTCTCTACTCCTCGAGCTTAATTATCCCTCCGTTCGTGATTCTTGTCTCGGATAAATATTCGTGGCGTTGAATAGAGCGTTCCAGACCGATCAGAAATTAATTTGGGTAAACTTGATTTTTGACTAGGTAAGTTATTGACTCCCCCTTACTTGTAATAACATGCATATATGTTATTCCCGCTACTTGTTCTTGCTAAAATTGTGCTTTGAGCAAAGCAAATTTTGTGATACTTGTAATTTTGGGACGAAGGGAGTATAAATATACTGCGTACAAAAGAAACTTGAAAAAAATAGTTCAAATTGGTTAACTCCTGGGTTTGTTGGTTTGTAAAAGGTTAGTAGGAAATTACACTCCTATTCGTGAGACGGTAAAATAGTAACTCAATTTAAATATTATTATAAAAATTGTACCATTATTTGTGGTACGGGGAAATGAATGGAAGTATCCCTAAATGGGTATAGTATTATAATATAAAATTGTACTTATACTTTTGGGTACTTTTGGGGACGGTGAAATATTAAATTGGAATAAAAGAGAATTATTCTATTATTTGTGGGACGGTGATAAATTAATAAAGTGTCCCTATAGAAGTGTTCTGAACATGTTAAAATGCACTCTTGAATGTTAGAAAGTGTTAGTGGGTTTTACTCCTACGCTTGGGACGGAAAATTATTTAACCTGGGAAAGAATTCGGATTTTGGCATTTTTGGGCCTTGGGCGACCGCCCATTTTGGGCTGGGCGACCGCCCATCTATCTGAAGTATTTTGTTCTTGGAAAGCCTTATTTTGGGCGACCGCCCACACCATTTTGTGCGGCCGCCCATATGTCCTGAAAAATTGTAAAACTTGTTTAATGATTGTATAAGTTGGAAATAACCCTTGTTAAGGCATATAGCCTTAGGATAAGATGTCCTAGTAAGTATTGTGATACCTTAGGGGTATCCGAAGTGAGTCTTGAACATGATTACTCATTAAATTAAAATGAGAACTTGAGTATAAAAGGAAGAACTCTTTTATATGTCTTGAAAGTGCTATGAACAAGCACTTATGTGTTATGCTTGTCTTGAGCCTATGATTGTGCACCTTAGGGGCATTAAAACAAGGACTTGAGATTGAATATCCTATGTAAGGGATTATGAACTTGTAAGTATGAGTAGTATAGCTCATTTACTTAATTTGAACTTGAACTATTCTTGGTCTAGGTTTAGGGTACTACCCTAGATGGCCTAGATGAGTGTTGTAGAACACTCTAGTACTGAAAAAATAGTCCCTTTGTGAACAAATGAAATGTGGACTTGAATCATAATTAAATGATAACTTGAATATAAGAGTAATAACTCTTTTATGTGTCTTGAAGTCAATGTTTGTGTACCTTAGGGACACCAACTAATGTCTAGATCTTGAATGTCCTAAGAAAAGGATTGGAGAATAATTCGTGAAAGATGTATAATTCATTTTCCTAGCTTGAACTTGAAGTATAAGATAATTAACTCTTGTACATGTTTAATCATCCAAAGAAATGGATTGAGAACTTGGATATAAGATGATAAGATCTTGTATATGTATTGTATGTCCTGAATGTCCTGAATGTCTTGAATGTCTTAAGATGAGACAGTAACTTGAAGTATAAGATAATAAAATCTCGTACATGACTTGAACATCCAAATAATTGGATTAAGACTTGAATATAAGATTATAAAATCTTGTACGTGCCTTGACACCAATATAGGTATATGGTAATAAACTTGAAAGAGTCTTGATGTGTATATGCAAATCTTGCATATATTTACTTGATAGAATGTGGCTTCTTGATTGATTGGTACATGGTATGAATAACCAAAGAATTGGGTTATGGAACTAGATAGAGAATGATTAACTCTACTACATACTTGAACTTGATACGTGTATATTGGAAGTGCTATAAATAAGCACTAAAGTGTAAATGATTTAGTTTTTAATCATGTATATACTTAATAAAGTATATAAAGAATAAAGAAGATATCTTGTCTTGAAATGGGTTCCTAAAGAAAATAGGGACTAGTGTAATATGAAGATAATTCATATCATAGTGAATACTACGATTTAAATTAATAAGAATGGTTATAGAACACAATATGTGTTAGAAAATGTATTCGATTATTAACGATACATATACGTGAAGTATGACTGTGTCTAGGTACAATGTGACCTATTCTACTCCGTGTTTAGAGTCTAAGGTATTGGGCTCTATTTGATAGTAAGGGTATCGTGATAGAAACTTTAATGTGTTAAACGTGATATGAATATGTACGTGCAAACTTGGCATGTGACAAAGTGATATACCCTACTAATTGACTGAAGTCTGTTATAAATGGACTTTTACTTGGATTGATCGTGTTACGTGGACACCTTATGTGCCACGTTATCTTGGTTTGTATTCGCAATAATTGAGTACGTGTACTTATATTCTCGTGAGCACATGATACATAATTACATGGTGCATATTCTCGTGAGCACATGATACATAATTACATGGTGCATATTCTCGTGAGCACATGATACATGATTACATGGTGCATAAAGAGTAGTCCACTAATAAGGGACTGAGTTCTGTTCTCGTAGTTCAAGTAAACATCTACTTGTGCATTATTGTGTGAGTCCAGCTGGTTCTCCTTGCTTGTTCGAAAATATATAGGTTCACGCTTGTCGCGAGAGCTGGGGTTTAAGTGACAATCGGGTCCCTATGTATTTCCGCCTGACCCCTTACTACCGGCCATAGTAAGGGCATAGCTTCACTGGTTAGAGCAATAAGCCTGACCTAAGTGAATGCGACTGTACTGAACACCACGTGGATCTTGTTATTGTGGATGACACTGGTTACCAGGTCTTCTTATATACTGTACTCCTGTCCTGTTCACCACGTGGATCTTGTTGTTGTGGATGACACTGGTTACCAGGTCTTCTTATATACTGCACTGCAGTCTCTTGTTCCTGTTCTTGGTTGTCCTCAGCTAGAAAAGCATCGACAACAAAATGGTATTATTGGGAGGAATAAGGAAGGATTCAGGTACAATGCGTGATAGGCCTATGTGCATCTTGTGAGCTGGTCTAGCCTCTCGCACTACTTGACTACTTGTTACCTGAACCTTTCTTGAGCTTGATTACTTGTTGAGTTGGCTTAGCCTCTCCTATACTTGTTACTTGATGATACTTGATATATGTTTAGTTGAGTATCTACTTGTATTGCATGATAACATGACATATAGTTGCATGTTAATAGCTTACTGAGATTTATCTCACCCTTTATTTGTTTAATTGTTTCCCCCCCCCCAGGAAAGCAGGGGATAGTACGCAGTGAGGCTCGACTTAGCTGGGAACTTACTCAGCAGGATATTCTTGTTCGAAGTTAGTGTCCTTTTATATTTTGGTAATGACGATCTTGTACGAGTTAATAAACTCTGGGCTTGTATTGGGGTAGTATTTGTTGTCCCTAGACAGTTCTTGTTGCTAGCTTATTTGCTAGGCATGTCTTCCGCTGTATGTAACCATTTTGGTTTTAATTTTCTTGGTCTAGAACTCATGTGAGCTATCTTAGCTCCCTACTCTTGAGTATGTATATCATGTCAGTTTTGTTTCTAACAGGTATAGTTCCTGTTTCTCGTTAGTTTCTTGTTTCTTGTTAGTTACACGCATCAGGTTCGAGGTTCTATTAGGGGATCCCGGGACTTGGGGCGTGTCATGGCTAGTTCGGTAAACTTAGCCACATACTGAGCCACTGTCAACATATTCTGTTCCAGGTTGAGAAATTCGGCTTCCTTCCGGTCCTGGTCCACCTTCGGTATAAAGTGCTCCTTAAACTTCTTTACAAAATTTTCCCAAGTATAGGGAACCTGTGTCTCGTCCCATTTAGCCTTCAAAGCCTTCTACCAGTGCTCAGCGGCTCCCACTAGTTTGTATGCCGCAAATCTAACCTTTTCCTCGTCATTGCTTCCCAATACATCAAAAATCTTTTCCATCGCATCCACCCATCGCTCTGCTTTGGTCACATCAGGTTCTCCCTCATATTCAATGGGTTTCATTTTAAAAAACTGGTCAAGTCCTGCTCTCGGAGCTACCCGTTCTTCCCCTTGTCTGTGGTCATGCATAGCTTTCATGGCGGCCTCAAACATACCTTGAAACATCTCTCGGGTCTCACGTCTAATATCTCTATGCCCTGCACCCTCGGCCTGCTCATCATCTGTTAATACCATCTTGTTTGTAATTTAGGTACCTGCATAAGACACTACACGTTACTCACTCCGTACTCAACTACCCTCCTAAGTCATATAGTCAGTCTACTCATAACTTAGGTTCTGGGCAGCCATTGCTCTGATACCAACTGTCACAACCCCGACACGTGGACCTACTTGGCCCCACGACTGGGTCGCGAGTGGACGACGAATCTAAAAATCAATTACTTTGCACATCTTAAACAATACTTAATATCGTTAAAGGTATAATAAAATACGATTTATAAAACAACTACTAAAGTTTGAAACTTTAAACAACTTAGAACATAAGTTTTAGTTACACGCCCCGAACTATACACAATACCAGAAACATGGAAGCCAAGTCTCAAAACTATCCCATTGGTATTACATTTACATAATGTAAACCGGACTACCTGCCCCAAAACAAGTTCCTCACTGTCGTCCTTTCCGGTGCTCAATGTGTCCTATTCCCTGGCTCAGCCATCTAAGGAAAACAAAGGAAAAATGAACGGGGTGAGAAATAAATCTCAGTAAGTTACCATATGCAACTAGATGACATGTTATAAAACATAACAACATATTAGATATTTTACAATTAGCACATAATGACACAGTGGTAATTAAACACGTTACAAAGGATACTGAGCCAAGGTTCTCGTAAGGATATAATATTTGAAGCTTCAACAAACCGCATCAACATTTGTAGCAGGGGTTCATGAACCAACAACAACCAAACAATAACAAGGAGTAAGTGACACAAAGTCACACCCCAAAACAAGTAGCTATAATGCTCACCAAAGGGAGCTAGCTCATCCCAACCAATGGTCAACTGGAAGGGGAAAACCAGGGTTACCAGTGGAGACGTTATAATGTACTTGGCTCGTGTGCCATTATAATCACCCTCCACTGCCCGACTCAACCAAGTAAGACCAGCTGGACCCTTTCTAAACTATTGCACACAGTGTAAGTTCCAAAATAGGGAACCTTACCAAACGCACCATAAAGATGTTAAACTTTGCTCATAATTAGCTCAACAACGTTGTACAATAAACATCCATAACCAAAGGATTCTAAAGTAGGAAATTCCACAATTTCATCACAAAAACGAAACACATCAATGACCAAGAGAGTTACACATCTATAATTTAATACGGTCTCTCTATATTGATATCGATCCTTAATGTTATGGTGAGTTCAGATCCAAATCGAGTATCTATAAGGACCAAGGAAATACTATGGAGTAACGGAGAAATTCCAGTTATAACGATGAAAAGAGACTAATGGGGAATTAGGATTACTATGTGGCCAAAATTTAAACAAGGATGAAGAGGAAAAGAAGAATTTCCAGAAGAGGTGAGGGTGCGCGCGCCTCCTCCAGAAGGGTGCGTGCGCCCCCTTTGATCAGAGGGTGTTTGGCCAGATGCAGGGGTATGGGTGCGCGCGCTTCCCCCAAAAGGGTGTGTGCACCTCCAAGCATCAGTTGATTTGGTCAATTTAGAATAAGAAGGGTGTGTGCGCCTCCTTAAAAAGGGTGCGTACGCCTCCTTCCATCAGAAGGTTTGGTGCTACGGAAAACAAGAGGGTGCGCGCGCCCCCAGCGCGAATCAGACATTCTTGCAGACTTCTTGGGTTGAACATGGTACCTACAACCTAAAGCCATAGTACAACCATAACAAGCAACACTGTGAACCCAGCAACAACAAGACAATCCCTCAACACAATTCTTTACTCTACAATACAACACAATACTACTAAGTAGTTTCTACAACGCAAAACAACATGCACCACCAAAATATCCATGAAATTGCATGTACAATCCTAAAGAGAAAAATGGGAAGATAACTTACTTGAATTCATGCTACAAGATAAAGAAAGTGGATTCTACTCAGATTCAAATGCTTCTCTCCACTTCAAGGACACTTTATGCTCAAATCTCTTGAAATAGCCTAGGATTGAGGAAGGAATTGGTGAAATTGATGAAGAACACCCTCTCTCTCACTAGAACTCTTACCAAACTTGAAATTGGGTGAAATGGGGAAAAAATGAAGTGAGTGCTTGAGCTGGGATTTTTCCCTAAACACTAACTCCCTCTTAAAGAATCACAAAAGACCCCTAAGTTTGCCTAAAGACACAACAACCCTTGAAGTTTAAATTACACTAAGGCCCTTAAGGTTCTTACTCATTCAAATGGTATTCTAATGATGCTAAACCCATTGCTAAAAGAGATAACTGACACATAACCAACGAGCTCTTAATGCTATGCAAAGAATTTGTGCAACACATAATATGCACAAATACTAAAATTATGACTAAAATAGAGCCCGCATTTAGGGTCGCTACAATATAGGCCGCCTAAGCGCTTGGCGTTCATGAAACGCCTAGGTCCCGTCTAGAATATTATAGTTATTTTTGAATTCTCAGCTCCACCTAAGCCCCGCCTAGGCACTTGGCACCCGCAGGGATGTCTAGTAGGGATGGCAACGGGGCGGATAAGGGGCGGGTTTGACCAAAACCGTACCCGCCCCTCAAAGAACCCCCCCTAATACCGAACCCGCCCCGCCCCGCCAACAGGTGAACCCGCAGCCGCCCCGCCCCGCACCGCATGTCCAAAATCAATTTTTCTGCAACAATAGTGATGAATCCTCAAAGAAACGATGGAAGATTCATTAACCCAGTCAAAGTAAATTAAATTACACTTTATCCACTAAACCAGTAGAGGAATCATGAATTCTGTTAAGAAAATTTCTTAACATTTAAGTTTAAAATCAAAGTTTTCTACCCAAAATTCATCAATTAGAAATCTACAGTTATTCAAATTATCAATCTACATATAACCCAGGGCCTTTACAGTTTCTTGATCATCATAATCATGTTTCTGCAACATATGAGAGAGAGAGAGAGAGAGAGAGAGATTTACTTACCCATCTAACCGGAGGAAGACTGGACGCGGTGACCGGAGGAAGGCGTAGAAGCGGCGCCGGAGGAAGGCGTGGAAGCGGCGGCCGGCGGAGTGGAAGTCGCCTGAGAGAGAGAAGCCGCGTGGGTTGGGTATACTAGCGCCGATCTTCAGAATCCTCTAACCCTAGAAATCAATTTGAGATGAGAGAGAAGCCGCGTGTGTATACTCTGCCTCTGTAATGTCGATAGGTAGGTTATAGATTACATTTAGTGACTAGGGAGGGGGGTAATATGTAATAATTGAAATGGGCTAGGGACATTATAGTAATTAACTACATATAATAGTATACGGGGCGGGGCGGGGCCCCGCGGGTTGGGCTGTGAAACCGTATCCGCCCCGTGACCCGCCGGGTTTTGAAAAAACTCTACCAAACCTGCCCCGCTGCGGAGCGGATCGTCCCGGATACAGAGCGGGTTCGGACAAATTGCCATCCCTAATGTCTAGCGACCGTCTAGTGTTTTTTAGAAACTTGATGTAGATAGCTTGAGTGCGTGACCAATTCTGTGAAATATGAACAGCTGTAGAGTGTACTATTAACTCTGGATATGGACCATATCTTATAAGTCAAAAGATGGGTAGACCAAGCTTTCGTTTTACAATTCTCCTTCGTCTTTCGTCAACCAATATTGAATATAGGGCAAATTGCCAATTAGTTACCTGAGTTTGTTGTCAAGTTTCAATTAGTTACCCAGTTTGTGTTTCGGTCAATTTAGTTATTGAATTTGTCTTTTTGTTTCAATTGGTGTAAAATCCGTTTGTTTGTCAAAAAACTAACGAAAATTGATGAAAAACGTAACAAAGTTCTTTCAAAATTGCAATGATCAACCCTAAAGTTTAAATTATTCCATTACACCCCCAAACTAACGAATGTTAAAAGCTATCTTCTTTCTCAAAACCCAGTCATCACCACCACCCAAATCCGGCCACTACCATAACCACCTATCTTCTTTCCAGCGGCGATCCTTCCCCTGCACACCATATTTTCCGGCAATTGTCCATATTTTCCGGCGAAAAAAAAAAGCAAAAAATCGGACCAGAAAAAATACGATTCCTGCTTCGTTAACCGTTGGATCGTCTTCAAACTTCTGGGGAATGTTCGCATCACCTAGGTGAACTTTTTCACCGTTGGGATCTACCAAAAAATCACCGGAGAGGGAGATAAGTCCGCCGGAGCGAGAGAAAGGCGATTTTTGGGAGATTTTCGCCAGATTTTTTCCGGCGGACTTATCTCCCGCTCCGGTGATTTTTTGGCAGATCCCAACGGTGAAAAGGTGCGCCTAGGTGATGCGAACATTCCCCAGAAGTTTGAAGACGATCCAACGGTTAACGAAGCAGGAATCGTATTTTTTCTGGTCCGATTTTTTGATTTTTTTTTCGCCGGAAAATATGGACAATTGCCGGAAAATATGGTGTGCAGGGGAAGGATCGCCGCTGGAAAGAAGATAGGTGGTTATGGTAGTGGCCGGATTTGGGTGGTGGTGATGACCGGGTTTTGAGAAAGAAGATAGCTTTTAACATTCGTTAGTTTGGGGGTGTAATGGAATAATTTAAACTTTAGGGTTGATCATTGCAATTTTGAAAGAACTTTGTTACGTTTTTCATCAATTTTCGTTAGTTTTTTGACAAACAAACGGATTTTACACCAATTGAAACAAAAAGACAAATTCAATAACTAAATTGACCGAAACACAAACTGGGTAACTAATTGAAACTTGACGACAAACTCAGGTAACTAATTGGCAATTTGCCCTTGAATATATTGCCTTGTTTTTTTTTGTTTTGAATAGAATATACTCCCTCCGTCCCAGCTCACTTGAGACTTTTTGATCAAAACTGGTCAACTTAAGGTCGGTTTGACCAATACTTTATAGAAATATTTATGATCCGAACAAAAATAAAAAAAATGTAAAATGACCACCATTAAAAATCCTCTCAATAACAATTTTTAAAAAGTTTTTTGGAACATAAATATTTCTATAAAGTGTTGGTCAAACCGACCTTAAGTTGACCAGTTTTGATCAAAAAGTCTCAAGTGAGCTGGGGCGGAGGGAGTATTGCCTTGTTACTTTCTTTACTTTTGTTTTTTTCTATTAGTTCATGTCTCCCTTTATTACTAAACGGTACCGAGAGTTAACTCTAAAAATTTAAGTTAAACTTATACTCCCTCTGTCGCTTTCAAGAAATCTTTGTTAAAAAACGAGTGTCTTTTTTTTTTAACATAACTTTGTCCCTAAATATATTTTTTCGAAATTTTTTTCGCCGGTCTCTTTATATATACAAAACTAAATGTTTGGAAAAAAGATTACAAGATTATATATGAATATTTGCCACTAAATTGTACAAAAAGTTGAGATTTTCAGATGTCTCTTAAAATAAAATTTGGATACTCATTTAGGGACAGATGTAGTATTTAATTCAAATCTTAGTCGGTGTGAGTTTTACTTTTCCTTAATTATTATTATTTATTTATTTTTTGAGCGAACGTTTTCTTAATTAGTTACTCCCTCTGACCCAAAATGATCTTCACATTTGACTATTCAAACTTTTTAAGATTATGAACACTTGCTTCACCAGCCATGTTGTGTTTATGCACTTTTAAACCTAAATTGAAGACATGAGAAGAACTTTTTAAAACAATGAGAAATTACAAATGAGAAGATCATTTTGGGACGAATGGTGTATTTCATAAATTTTACTTGTAACAATTACACTACAAATATTTTTTATTTTTAATGATGTCGCTTGGGAGTACAAACCAATTTCTATTTGAGATATTTTATCTCCACGACCTAAATTCGATCTAATTTCATTTTTTCACCATTATCTTCACCAATTTTTACTTTCAATTATGTTTAATCAATAATTACATCAGGACAACTCTCAGGCTCAGCCATATTTTATCTTGTGAAGCGCGTACTTTCTTCGTTCTTAAGTCTCATTTGGATATTAATTTTCAATTCAAATAATTTTTAACCAATAAAATATGTAATTATATAATTAATTTAATAAAAATATGAAAGTTTTTTTTGATATAATTTTCATAATAATAAATTAAATTAAAATTTTCTTTATTTATTTGAATTATTTAATTTTGATATACTATTATTTTATTTATATTGATAAAAAGAAAAAAAAAGGCTATAGAGGTAGATACTCCCTCCGGTCCAAAATAACTGTTACTTTTGGACCAAAATTTTGGTCCAAAATAATTGTCACTTTTGAGCTAAATTTTTCTCTTATCCTTGCATTAAAACTTGTTCTCTTTTATTAATTATCTTAGTGTGAGACATTAATGTAAGAAAGTTGCACACTTAATAGGGGTAAAGTTGGAACTTTTGTCACTAAGTCATGATAATTATTATTCCCTCTGTCCCTAAATGAGTGTCCATTTTCAAGAAATCTTTGTCCCTAAATGAGTGTCTTTTTTAACATAACTTTCTCCCTAAACGTTTTTTTTCGAAAAAAAATTCACCGGTTTCTTAATACGGGCAAAACTAAAGGTTTGGAAAGGAGACAACAAGATTATATATGAATCGTTGTTACCAAATTGTTTAAAATGTTGAGATTTTCAGTGTCCCTTAAAATGAAATTTAGACACTCATTTAGAGACAGATGTAGTACATTTCTTAAGAGTTGTGCAAATGCAAAAAAAGACATTATTTTGGACCGGAGGAATTACTAGATTAATAATGTCAAACGGTCAGTTTCGCCCACAAAAGTCATCGAGACTTTTACAAGTTTCAATATAGGCCCGTTCAAATTGAGATAGCTACACTACACCCTACATTCACATACTTCGTCTTCCTGCAAATTCCCGTGGTTTCATCGCAATTTCCCATCCCTCATCCTTCAATTATATAAACATACTTACGTACATATCATAACTCAATTCATCAAACTTTATTCACCTTCATTCCTCATGGATTTTCCATTATCAGACGAAATTGTCCACTATTTTCCTCCCTTCATTTGCGTTTACAGCGACGGCCGAATCGAAAGGCTTAGCAGCACCGGCCACGTTTCCGCCGGAATTGATCCTTTCACCGGCGTCCAGTCCAAAGACGTCGTTATCTCCCAAGAAATTGACCTCTCTGTTCGTCTTTACATTCCCGGAACCACTGATTCGAGTTCAAAACTCCCCGTCCTAATTTACTTTCACGGCGGCGGCTTCGTGATCGAAACCACCGCGTCGCCCACATATCAAGATTTTCTAAACACGTTCGTTGCCAAATCGAACGTCCTCGTCGTTTCCGTTAATTACAGACTGGCCCCCGAATTCCATCTCCCTGTTGCATACGACGATTCATGGGCTGCAATCAAGTGGGTTGCTTCCCATGCTAACAGCGATGGTCAGGAGCCGTGGCTGAACCAGTACGGCGATGTCAACCGGGTTTTCCTCGGTGGGGATAGTGCCGGCGGTAACATAGCACACAACATGGGTATCCGGGCCGGGTTAGAAAACCCCAACGGGCTAAATCTCTCGGGTATCATCCTCCTCCACCCGTTCTTTTGGGGTAAAGACCCGATCGGTGCGGAATCCGGCGAGCACGCAAAACTGAAACGGGCGACGGACAAGTTGTGGCGGATGGCGAATCCGAAGTCAATAGGGTCGGATGACCCGTTTATAAACCCGGCAATGCACCCGTTTCTGTCGGAGTTGGGGTGCAAGAGGGTGGTGGTTTTTGTGGCGGAGAAGGATGTGATGAGAGATAGGGGGTGGTATTATCAAAAAGTATTGAGTGAAAGTGGGTGGGATGGAGAGGTAGAAGTTATGGAAGCCAAAGGGGAAGAACATGTTTTCTTTTTATTTGATCGGACTTGTCACAATTCCGTCGCTATTCTCACAAAAATGTCTGATTTTATCAATCAAGTGTAGAGGGAAGGCCATAAATTTGCTCGTGTAGTTGATTATGGTTTAGTTTCTCCAATGTTATTGTTTAGTGTATGTAATTATTACCCCATCGTTTCAGACTAAGAGCTTGTGAATGTTGAATAATATTTCCATGTTATGTTGAATAATTTATACTAATTGATATGGTTTGTCTCAAAATAAATGTTACGTTCTCGTTTTTATGATCAGAATAATTACTGTAAAAATAATTAAATTATGATTAATTAAACTCGTAGAGTATAAATTTAAAAAAAAACTATTACATACATCATTATAAATAATAAATATTGTCAATATTTATTTTTAAAATTTTACTCCCTCCGTCTCATTTTAAGGTTATTACTTTCATTTTTTGTATGTCTCAGTTAAAGGTTCTTAGTTGCTCTATTCTTTAAATGACAAATGATGAATAGTGTTTTGGACATCCTTGTTCTCATAAGGTTCATATATTACAAAAAAATCATCACTTACCCATCTACTTTTCACTCATTTTCTTTATAAATAGACAATTATATCCTCCACACAATAATATTCTTGACTCAAATTTACCTTGGTTCCTTAATAACCGTGTAAAGTCAAAACTAAGAACTTTAAACCGGGACGGAGGAAGTATTAAATTCATTTTTATTTTTATTTTTCAAAAAATAGTACTCCCCTCCTCCCAATTTAAACTTCTTTATTTGACTTGTAACTAGGATTCCACCAGTGCGATGCACAGGTTAATATTTTCGTTACAAATTTACAAATAGCAAAGAGAAGATGGTCCAGTTAAATACAAATACTATTAAAAAAAAATCAATGTAAAACGAGTAAAAGTTATAGTGAACTAAGGGAATATTTGTCAAAAGAAATATACATATTTTTGTATTTTATTTTTTGAAACCAACAATATATTCATAACTTAAGTGAGGGAAAAGTTGGTTTAGCAAATAGTAGCTAATTTTGTAATTCTATAAAGTTGAAAAGGGTAAAACATTTCAAAATACTATTCACATTTTGTCATTTATAAAAAATAAAGTAAACTAAAAAGCTTGAAGTATGAAATACATAGTTAAGCCTATACTTTAAATTATTTTAGTTCAATTTTACCATTTTTTTTCATTAATATCATTATTTACAGGGTTCTAAAAATTAATAAACGGCTGCTAGGCATCGGGGCCAGGCATAGCTCTCAGAGCGCCTACGTGGGGTTGAAAGGGGGTTTAGGCGGGGGCCTAGACTTTATGCATAAATTGTAATAGTATGTGAAATAAAGTTGAAAATGTTACAAGAACAATAATTCATACGACAGAAAAAATATTATCTCGACAATGGATGTGTAAAAACTTCAAGAACGTGATAAATAACTCATTTTGCTAATTCCAATACGCCACAGCAAGTCGTCATAATAAATACTCATAAGTCCTACCGTCCCATCACAAGTGAGACAACTTGTGGGGAATAATAATTAGAAAAATGTAGTATATGTGTAATAGAAAATGAAGAAAAAGAACGAGTAAGATAAACAATAGAGATTAAGTTATAAGCGGATGAGCCGCTAAAGTAAGAAAAACGGATCACATCTAAATACCGACACGTGTTCTAATTTAACCCAAATGTTCAACCAAAGTTGTTTTGAACAATTACCCTTGGTTAAGTTAAACAAATGCTTTCAGCCTTGGGGTCCATCTTCCCTGCCTCCACGCCCTGTGATCAAGCTCTGCATCCTGTGCAACAGTACAGGGCCCCAAAATAATTAAAGGGCCCTCAAATTTTCCAGTCCAGTTGCAATTTGCAAGGTATTGCGTTTTTCTTCTCCATCCACTCCTCGACGTCAAACGGCAACGAACGCCGCTTCGTTCTCGCTCACTCTCCATCACCCCTACGTTCCAACTCGCCATCTCCATCACTGACTGCTCGTTGCCAAGGTCGTGTGAAGACAGAAGGTAAATACTTCATCTCTCATATTTTGGCTTTTTGTGATTTCAAATTTAGGGCTTCAATTTCAGATTTGGAATTCAATCTTGAAGCCCTAAATTGAAATTTCTATTTGAAATTGAAGCTCTAATTTTGAGTTTAAGAACAATTCGAATTTGGCATTTGTTTTCCTCATCCTCTATGGACGTATTCGGCATTTGGGTTTCTACGATTTGATAACCAATACTGTAAACCTTAGTGATGTAGTTTGTAAACCATTACTAGTTCACACTACAATGTCATTGTCGTATTGTACTACCTCTTAGCTATCTTCAATGGATCAAAATTAAAATTTTACTATGATTTGGCTTATAGTTAAAAGCAGTGTGTTTCCTTTTTATTTCTACCATGAGTTTAACAAATATGCCATCATATCACTGTTTATTGTTTATGTGAATTCTCAAGTTGATTGAATATTCTCCTCCTGTCTCGAATAAATGTCATAGTTGATAAGTCAATATTTTTAAGCTTTTAGTTATGTTTCCTTTAGTGCCCCAATCAATTCATATGGGAAGAGTGATATCTCTTATGGCATTGCAATGCTTCTGCCTATTAGAATTGGTAGTCTAATAAGATCACTAAATTTCACACCCTATTTTTAGTAACACGACATTAGTTTTTGGACAAACGAAAATAGAAAGTAGGACATTTGTTCTCGAACAGAGAGTAAATTTTATAGTGTGATATATTTGAGGCCCCAATATTCAATTTTGGCACAGGGCCCCTATAATTATCGAGACGGGCCTGCCTGCCTCCACTTGAAGTCCGGAGATACCTCCCCATCGTAGCTGGATTTTGTTCTTCAAAATCAAAGACAACAATCAGTCAACCACGGTGACTCAATAGAAACTCAAGTGGCTCCGTTACTCGCCTTCAAAATTCCAACCCATTTTCAATCTACTAGCGGGTAACCCGTGCTCTGCACGGAAACAAATACTATGTCTTTTAACTATAGTTAACTAATATAGTAATCATCAATTTAACTAATACTATTAATAATAAAAATTAATCTATATAATTACTATTATTATAATAACTATTATAATTAATTAATACCATTGATAGATAGTAATAGTTAATATATATTAATAGCAATGATTAGTCTATATAATAATAATTATTATTATAATTATTATAATAAAATAATATTATTAATAGTAATAGTTAATTGATATAGTAACTATTATGATTAATTAATATTAAAAATTAATAATCTAACTTATATAATAACTATTATAATCAACTAATACTAATAATAGTAATAGTTAATGTATGTAGCCTATTATAGTTAACCACTACTATTAATAGTAAAAAATAACTTATAAAGTAACTATTATGGTTAACTAATACTATTAATAGTAATAATTAGCTATATAGTAACTATTATAGTTAACTAATACTATTAATAGTAATAGTTAACTAATATAGTAGTAACTATTATAGTTAACTAATACTATTAATAGTAATATTTAACTAATATAGTTAACTATAATAGTAAATATTATAGTTAACTAATACTATTAATAGTAATATTTAACTTGTATTGTAACTAATATTGTTAACTAATACTATTAATAGTAATAGTTAACTAATATAGTTAACTATAATAGTAACTTTTACTAATAAGAGTAATAGTTAACTATAATGGTTAACTATTATAGTTAACTATTACTAATAATAGTAATAGTTACTATAATAGTTACCCTTTTTAGTAACTATTATTATTAGCTAATAGTATTAGCTAATGAAAAGAAAATGAAAAGTCACTTATTTATTAGTATGTTGTTGATGTGGCTTCTCCAAATGCAAGTTTTCTCCATTGTTTGTCCACATGTCAATATCATAGCTCTTTTGGCCAACTTTAATATATATATATATAGATTTCCACCTTCACACATCGATTTCTAAACCCATCTGGCCATCGACATTGATGCCGTTAAAGACCACCATCCCCGGTCATCACCATTAACGCCGATAAAGATTTCCGTCCCATCCGAATTAGGATTTTTGGGTTGGGCACAGGGATTAAGGAAAAAACGTTAGTGGAGTAGGTGTTGTGAGTATGAAAAGTGAAATAGGAGAGAGTGAGTGGGGTAGAAAATAATTAGTGTGAGTGTGAATGTGAATGTGGTTCCCATTTAATAAACCACTTCCAATTTTAGGATGTCCTAATTCCAATGTTACACCCAAAATAAAAATTTGTCCTAATTCGAGTGGGACGGAGGGAGTATACGGTATCTAGCACCAGCCAAAACTCCTTCTATCAACCTACAATCCTCTTTCTTTTTCCCTTTATTTTTCTATCCATTAAATTTTTACATTTGATGCATTCAAACATTCATTTATGAAAAGTTTTCGCTTTTATTCAACTGGGCTAAATAGCATTCAACAATTTATGTTTACTTGGGTTTGGGTTGCTTAGCTAGAGGGAGATGAAAAAACCTTACCTTATGAGGGTTTCTTGAAATTGTTTGCTTGGGTGGGGATATGAGTAAACGACCAAAATGACCCGCGTACTATATGAATACAACTAAATTGACCCGCGTACTATCTAAACTACCAAATCAACCTGCGTACTATTCATAAATGAACCAAATCAACCTAAATCGTTAACGAATGTTAATAAACGTTAAAAAATTAACGGATATTACTTTCAAAGTTTTCAAATTGTCTAAAATAATTACAAATGAGAAAGTTGAGGGGATGTATTTATACAGCCATTGAAGTTTTGACCTTTTACAATATTTTTTAAAATATAAAGTTTGAACCTATTTACACCCATATTTACCCCTCCCTCACCCCTAGGGGTGGCAAAATGGGTGTTTTGGGTTTATCCATTAAAGTTAAAAATCCATTGGATATCCGGATATTTTAACTTTAATGGATACACCCAAAACACCCATTTTGCCACCCCTACTCACCCCCAAACCAACCACCACTAACCACCACCACCTCCTGCCATCTCCACCATGGCCATCCCCACCCACCACCATCACTACCACCACCAACCACCACTCAGGAAAAAAAAAAAAAAAACCTCAAGTTTTGCTATGAAACCCACATAAAATTTCAACTTCCAAACCAACCAAATCCCTCCAAACTCAACCTCATAATGGAAATTTATACACGTAGAACCACACATACACAATTTTGATTTTCATTTCTTTTCAAATTTATATGTACCTACCCAAATTTTCCAATTTGAAAATTAAGATTGACAAATTCTCTCAAATGACCCGCCAAAGTAGACCTGAGCTTGCAATTGCTCAAGTTCCAGATCTTCACGGTCTTGTCCCATGAAGCTGAAACAATCGTCGGCGCCTGGGTATTAGGGCTGAATCAAACGCAGCTAACCCAATCGCCATGAGCGTCGCCGTCTGGAATGGTGTACTTGCATTCTCCGAGGGTGTTCCACAGCTTAATCGACTTGTCACGGGAAGCGGACACGATCTGACGGTTGTCTACCGAGAAAGCAACGGAGAGAACGTCCTTGGTGTGGCCGACGAATCGGCGAGCGGTGGTGCCGGCGGCGAGATCCCAGAGACGAAGCTCGCCGTCCCAGGAGCCGGAAAGGGCGAATTGGCCGTCGGATGAGAGAACGACGTCCTGGACGATTCATCTGGAATAAAAATAAAGGGTGCCGAGATTTTTATAAAAAAGACCAAAAATAAATTAAATATTTTCAATTTTAGGATTTTGTTAAGTTAAGGGGCAATTTGAATTTTTTATTGTAAAATCCGTTAAGCAACTAACGGTAGGAAATGTCCACTAACTTTTATTAACGATTTAGGTTGATTTGGTTCATTTTATAATAGTACACAGGTTAATTTGGTAGTTTAGATAGTACGCAGGTCAAATTGGTTGTATTCATATAGTACGCGGGTCATTTTGGTCGTTTACTCGTGGGGATATCTCAACCGTTCAAATGAAAGAAAAAAATCCATGGAGAAAGAAATCTGCACCTTAGATTTTCAAAATATTGCCACTTGTCGTAATCTTGAAGGGATCCGATTTTCTCATATTAACAGGTAATCCGGCCCAAATGCACACCCTAAACAATAATGTTGGTAAATTGAGTGATGGAAGAAGAATAGAGAGAATGAGTGGGGTTAAATGGTGGGTTGGTTGATTATCAAACTATTAAAATATACTGTATTCATTTTGGTCCGTCTCACTTGTAGTGGGATGGACTGGAAAGGAAATTAGTCTCACTTGTGCTGAGACAAAAAGAGTATTTACTAATTTCATTTTTTTAGTTTATACTCCCTCTGGTCCAAAATAATTGTCGTTTTTTGTCAATCAGATGTAACTTTGACCAATAATTTAAATAAAAAATAATGATGCTTATAAAAATCTAAAATTTGTCATTGTATTATAATTAATAATATTTTTAATAACAATTTTTAGATTTTTATTAGGATCATTATTTTTTGTTTAAATTTATTGGTCAAACTTACATCTTCAACAAATGCTAGAGAGAGAAATTCAGAGATTCTTAGCAACTTCAAAACGTTTGAAGTTATGGGGTATTTATCGTAGAGCCCAAAAAACTAGCCGTTGGAAATCCCTTGTGGATAAGGTTAAAGGACAGATGTACTGTCGCTCAATGAGTGGAGCACGTGTCCTTTATAGCCGTTTAGATACATAACACAAATATGACCGTTATGGACAGGTGTCCTTAAATGCGGGTGCATACGTGTTATTTAACCACCGTTGGATCATTGGCGTAGTTTGAATTTCTTCAAGTCTTCAATAAATCATCAAGTGTTGAATTAACAGCAAAGAAGGCGCATGAGCCATTTGGGGCGCGTAGCATAGCGCGCGCCTATGAGGCGCATAGGCGCTTGGCGCGAGCCTAAAATCAACATTGTGATTTTCTTCAATCTTGACATTCTTGCCCTATTCCTAAGCCTATTCTATTACAATGGACTATCTAAAGATTGAAGTATATACTTTTTACATATAGGTTTAAAGTTCATGAAATAAAACTTAGGTAATGGATCAATCAAATCTAATCAATCCTATTACATTGAAACTGAGATATATGTGGGCATACCCAACAATCTCCCCCTATTTGATTGATGCCATTACCTACTATATCAGGGAAAAACATTATACTTGATAATAACATGTCCAAATAAATGAAATTGGTAAATCATGTCTCAAGTTAATGCACACACTAGTCCAAGATATAGATTTTTAATCTATTCCAATAAAGATAAAACATTACAAATGGAAAGATAGAAATAACAGTTTAACACATTCAAAATGTATATGAGTTTTGGTTTTGAAATGTGTTTAAACCAAATTTAAACTCAATGCATGAAATATGAAGCAGTTCAAATATGATGCATATGATTTTAAACAACATTCATTGTTCTTCAAACAAGAAGTTTGAGTGAACAAGGTTTGATAAACGTGATGCTTTGTTCTCATTAAAACTCGAAATGTAAGAGTTGGTGATTACATGTTTTGAACAGAACAAAAACAAAAGATGTTCTAAAACATATAAGCACTAAATCACTAACAAAAAAGTTCTAATCATCAAAAGATTTTAACAACTTATAAACAAACGAAAATAACTAAGGGTTGGGAGGAGGCGCATCATCTTCCTTCAAACCTTCTTCGATCTCCTTCACCGAGCGCTGAATCTATTTTGAAAGTTGGAGAGTACGGTTGACATAACCATGAGTGTTAGTGACACCATCTCTAATGTAGCGCAGATGATCAACATTGATGTTATGATACTCATCAATGGATCACTGAATAGTAGCTTGTTGTTGCGAGAAGTTTTCAGCAATCACTTGTAAATTTGCTTCAACAGAGGCTTGCGCAACAATAATGTCAGAAGAAGTCCTTTCTGCGCGCCTATCATTACTAGAGTGCGCGGCGTTGAAGTGAGTAACAATCAGCTCCTTCAAAACATCTAACTTTGAAAGCAAGGAGCGAGAGTTAAGAGGCGCGCTAATCCCTACGCTAGAAGAGGGCGCAGAAGAGGGTGCAAAATCTATGTGCGCGCTGGGAGCATTTGCAAGCTCATCCTTGATTTCCTTAAGCTTATCCATAACATTTACTAACTTATCACTTTCACCAGTAACAAAGTCCAGCAACTTCTTAACATCAGCAGCTACACTGGTCTCTACCTGCTTAATAGCATTACTAAAAGCTTGACCATCAGTGAGCTTGATACCTCCTGCAATTCTTTCCTGAAGCTCATCAAGCGTGTCTTTGAACATGTCATTCATTTGAGCTATAGCATCACTCCATTGCTGAGGGGTTAGGAAATGCTTGTCCCTGATATCAGCGCCAATGCACGTTATCTCCCCCTTAATGGCAGCAATCTCATCTGCTTGACTTGTAAGCATTGAAGTATGAAGCTCAAACTGAGACTCAATTCGAGCTTGGCCCTGTTGAAGATGTTGAAGCAGAGAGATCACCATACTCATATCAGGAGTAGGAGGAGGAGGCGCAGAGTCAGATTGGGGCGCAGTAGGAGAAGGAACAGGAGTTGTTTTCTTGGGAGGAGATGGAAGATATTCAGTACTTGAACTAGGTTCTTCTGTAGTAAGGGGAGGCGCCGGAGCCACATGCGCACGAGTAGATTTGCGCGTGATTAAAGGTTCTGGCTCCCCCTCAACTTGATCCTCACTAAGGTCACCAAATAATTCAAAAGATAGTTTATCCCTGATTTGTTATTGTTCAGCAGTAAGGGGAACTGAAGTTGGTTTAATAACAGGATCATGCTCAATGGAAACTTTCTTGATAGGTGCAGTAGAAGTCTTCTTTTGAGGCGCACGAACACTAGGAGGAACAGGCGCAGAGGGAGCAGGGGCGCGTACATCAGCGCTTGATCCTGCGCCTTTTTGCCTTTCTTTCTGTGCCAAAGTAGCAGCCTGTTTTAGTTGATAATCTTTATCTCTTTTTCTCTGCGCTTCAGCTAAACTGGATGCCTGAGCGCGCTTGATAGCTTCCTGATCATCCTTTTCAGTTCGGGGGCGCTTAGGTGGTCTGCCCTCTCTTTTAACAATGGTTGCAATCCCTTTGCCTTTATCTGTTCCTGCGCCAGTTCCAGCGCCAGGAGAATTTTCAGTTTCTGCGCCATCTGCTGCGCGTTCTGCAGCGCCATCATCATTTCCTTCATCTGACTCAGTGGCTTCATCAACCAACTGAGCACCCTTGACTCGAGGCGCGCGCTTATCAATGCGTTTTTTGCGCCTTTTTAGCACCAAGCTATCCTTACCAAAAATTGGTACATCGTCTGTTTTATAGACGGGATTCTTATTAAGGAACTGAGCAAGGGCTGGGTAAGTGAGAAAAATCTTCGTAAGAATACGGCAGTGAGTCTTGAACTTTGTCTTCCCTTCACTCTTATTCTTGTTGTAGTTAGTTATCTGCTCCGATAAAGTCTTGAACAAAATCTGAGGCCAATTCAACCTAGCCTTTCCCATAATGGCAGCAGTATACTCCCACTGCTCCACCGTGAATCTGTTCACGTTGCCGGTTTTGAACATGATAGAAGTATCTACGAGATACGCTATATGAGCGAGCAAATCACCACCATCCCTAATCTCAACATTTTTGATGTTATTCAGAAAAGTGGGGATATTGAGATAGGTACGCGCAACAATGTTCTGCGCGGCTACTAAGTAAGTGTTTGCTTGACCTGCTACACTTTGAGGGCCAGTAGTGATGAAACCAACTATGTTCTTGATTGTGCCATTAGAAATAGTTATATCAACATTTTGAACAATGGCGCGTATCATGTAGCGCACGAATCCTTTAACAGGTATCTCAACGAGAACAGCAGTGGAGAAGAATTCATCAACGAGAAGTGGAGAATAGAAAGGTTGATCCAGCGTGAATAATGGAGTAAGTCCAGCAGTGTGAAGGGTTGAGATAATTTCAAGCCCTATAGGACCTAATGAGAGCTCAGCAAGATCAATTGTCTCACCCGGTCTGAAATTTGCAATATCCTACAAAATAAATGATTTAAGTTAGAAGTGAAAAAGGCGCATAGAATCATAAAATGAGCAAAGTAACATAGACGCATGAAAAATTTGAGGCGCATGAAAAATCAGGCGCAGAGAATCAAAGGCGCATGAGAGAGCACAGTGATCTAGGGCGCATGATTGAAGTAGGTGCATGTTATTTTAGAGGCACATAGGTGCAAGGCGCATATTACGGTTCTATGTAAAATACTACGAAAAAATTAAACATAAAAATTTGACTAAGTATGAATTAAGGCGAATAAGATATTTAGGCGCATAATGTTTATTAGGCGCATGAAGGATTTAGGCGCATAACATTTGTAATATCCAGAGGCGCATACACATGTTAGGCGCATGAATCACTTGAGGCGCATAATATCAATAGGTGCATAATCATAATAGGCGCAAGGAATCATATTTAGGCGTATAACTATGTAAATAATTTGTACTTAGCATAAAAACACACAAAATATCACAAACAAGCAAAAAATCATTAATGTGAAAAACATATGAATCAAATATGCAAAATTTTGAAAAAAAAAGAGTTTTGAAAATTGTGTGACCCAAGTCATGCAAAAAAAAAAAATGAAGAACACGAAGAACATGTCTTGAGTGCTCGAAGAACACCAAGAACACGAAAATCATAAAACTTCACCAAATCAAACATACAATATGTCAAAACGACCGCATGAAGATAAGGATCATGAAAATACAAACCAAAACAAGAACAAATTAACAACGAATCCAGAAAATGGATTAAAAAACACGAAAATTTGAAAACTTTAAAAAAGGAAAATCTTCAGATTCGCAAAATATAACGAATTGATCGTCGAAAAGTTTAGTTTAAAAGATTCTAAATCACAAAACGAACAAAACCTAACAAACGTTTTTGAAAACGGAGAATCGAAACAAGTTTTATCAAGAAAAATTGATTTTTCGGTTTTCGAAAAAAAAACGTAAACCCTGGAAATGATGAAAAACCATGAAATTTGCAGAAATTAAATGAGTTTAAAATTAGAAATCCATACCATTTCATCTTGAGGGGCTTTTGAAGCTTTCTTAGGACCCATTAATGATATATATATATGAAGAAAATAAGAGAAAATGGAGAACATATAGAGAGAGAGAGAGAGAAGTAGAGAGAGAGTGACTGGAAAGAGAGATGGGAGAGGCGGTTTTTAGAGAAAGAGAGAGAGAGAAGGGATAAATAATCATTAGAATGGAAATATGAAGGGATGGGTATTAATGGGGGGAAATGATTTTCGGCTCATTAATGCAAAAGGACGGCGTATTAATGAAGGAATGACATGAAAAGGACGCCTCATTAATGCGGAATGACCCAAAGTACTAATGATGTGACATATTGGGTAAAGAAAAACTGCTCCACTTCCTTTGTAAGTGTATGAGCAATTTTGACTAATTTTTGCACAAACCCCAAAAACATCTGTTTTGGTGTAAGTTTGGGGTGCAAGAAGTATATCCCCAGAAAATAAAATTTTGAAAAACGCAAAACGAGGGAAAAATAATTGCACAAGTACCCTTGAACAATTATGAAATGTCAAAAGACAAAGATTCTATAATAAATGATCAGAATTAACTTACCTGGTACTTGTGACAAATTGAATACGTTCAATCATTGAAATATTAAATTTCGGAGCATTGATTGAGCCGCAATCATTTATTAGGCACATGGGAGGCGCAATAACTCATGGCGCGCGCAGAATGAATTAGGCGCAATTACTTTGGGTGCATACATAGGCGCGTAATACAAAGTTTCTTTGAAAACTTTGAAATTGATTTATCTTTTAAAACCTAGGATATTTATAACTCAACAAACAAAAACATTAGTAAAGACAAAACTATATGGAATTGGTTGAGTTCAAGCATACCCATTTCACCTCTCAAAAAGATGAACCGTTTCGCGTCAAGTGCTTTCGTTAGAATGTCGGCGATTTGAAAATCGGTTCCCACGTGTTCCAAATGAATATTGCCTTTTTCCACGTGGTATTTGAGGAAGTGATATTTGATGTCGATGTGCTTGGTTTTGGAGTGCATGACAGGATTTTCAGAAACCGCAATTGTTGATGTATTGTCGCAGTAGATGGAACAGTTTTCTTCGATTATATCATAGTCCACCAATTGCTGCTTCATCCATAGAATCTGACAGCAACAACTTCCCGCATCGATATATTCAGCTTCGGTTGTTGAGACAGATACTGAAGCTTGTTTCTTACTCGCCCATAACACAAGTCGATATCCGAGGAAATGACAAGTGTCACTTGTGCTTTTCCTATCAAGTGTGCATGCTGCATAATCCGCATCTGAATAACCTACAAGTTTAAAATTTGAATCTTTGGTGTACCAAAGTCCAAGGTTAAATGTGCCGGAGAGATATCGTATAATATGTTTCACAGCAATTAAGTGCGCTTCTATAGGGTCAGATTGATAACAAGCGCAAACACAAAAACTAAACATTATATCAGGCCTACTAGCAGTAAGATAAAGGAGTGAGCCAATCATACCTCGATAGAGCGTTTGATCAACACGTTTACCTTTTAAATCTTTGTCGAGTTTGTTGCCGGTAGCCATTGGAATGTCGTATGCTTTAGCATTCTCAAGTCCAAAATTCTTGATTAGATCCCTTGTATACTTGGCTTGATTGATAAAAATGCCTTCATTCATTTGCTTGATTTGAAGCCCGAGGAAGAATGTGAGTTCTCCCATCATGCTCATTTCAAACTTGCTTTTCATTAGTTTTTCAAAACGCTTGCACAATAATTCGTTAGTAGAACCAAATATAATATCATCAACATAAATTTGAACAAGTAATTTATGACCATTATGTTTGGCAATGAAAAGAGTTGTATCGATTTTACCGCGAGTGAAGCCTTTCTCTATGAGAAACTTGGATAGTGTATCATACCATGCTCTTGGCTCTTGCTTGAGCCCATACAAAGCTTTCTGGAGTTTGTAAACGTGATTTGGAAATTGTGAATCTTCAAACCCAGGTGGTTGAGCTACATAGACTTATTCTTGGAGTTCACCATTTAGAAACGCGCTCTTCACATCCATTTGATATAACTTGAAGTTCTTGTGAACAACGTAAGCTAGAAAGAGTCTAATAGCATCAAGTCTTGCTACGGGCGCGAAAGTTTCATCATAATCAATTCCATCTTCTTGCCTATAGCCTTGTGCAACCAATCTTGCTTTGTTTCTTGTGATGGTTCCATTCTCATCCATCTTGTTTTTGAACACCCATTTCGTACCAATCACTCCTTGATCATGAGTTCTTGGAACAAGAGTCCAAACCTTACATCGTTCAAATTGATTGAGTTCTTCTTGCATTGTAACAACCCAATTTGGATCTTGGAGCGCTTCATCAGCCTTCTTCGGTTCAATTTGAGAGATAAAAGCAGTATAAGCATAAAAGTTTGTGGCTTTCTTTATACGAACACCAACATGTAGATCACCAATGATATTATTGATTGGGTGACATCTAACTTCACGAATTTCGGGAGGTAAGTTAGGTTGGTTTGTAGTAACTTGAAGGTCTTCAATTGGTACATTTTCACCAGATACAAAATCATCAAAATTAGGGGGTTGAACTGGTTCAGAATTGAAACTTGGGTTAACACCAGATGCAACAGTTGATATAGGCGCGTGAGAGGAATCAAGAGGCACGTCATTCAAGGAAGGCGCAACTGAAGATTAACCAGGCGCGCCATAGATTGAGTTAGGAGCAACTGATGTAGATGGATTTCCTTGAGTTAATAGATTTTGATCTTGTGTAGGCGCAGCATGAATAGGAGCACATGTTTCATTTAACTCAACAGAATCATCAACAACATTTGGAGCCAAATGTGGCTCAAGTAGAGAATGTTAATCAAATGTAACATGTACAGATTCAACTATCACTAATGTAGATCTATTAAAAACGCGAAAAGCTTTAGAATGTTTGGCATACCCAACAAAGATACCTTCATCATCTTTGGCATCGAATTTACCTCTATTTTCGTTTCCATTATAGAGGATATAACATTTGCAACCAAAGATCTTGAAGAATGCAATGTTGGGAGTTCTACCACGCCAAAGTTCATAGGGAGTCTTATTATGAAGTTTGTTGATGAGGGAACGATTTTGAGTAAAACATGCTGTGTTGATAGCTTCTTCCCAAAAGTACTTAGGCAATTTAGCTTCAGCTATCATCGTCTTTCCTGCTTCAATCAACGTCCTATTCTTTCTTTCCACAACGCCGTTTTGTTGAGAAACTCCAGCAGTTGAGAAGTTGTGATCTATCCCATGATCGTCGCAATATCGAGCAACACCATTGTTCTTGAATTCTGTTCCATTATCGGATCGAACACTAACGATGTCATCTTCTTTTTGGGTTTGGAGCAGTCTGAATAAGGTGGTCAAAATGTCATAACAATCGTCTTTTGTAATCATCATTTCCACCCATGTATATCTTGAATAATCGTTCACCACAACTAGAGTATACTTGTTTCTTCTAATACTTGCGGTGGTGACTGGTCCAAATAGATCAATGTGCAGCAGTTGCAAACATCTAGAAGTTAAGGGATTTGACTTGCTGGAGAAAGATTTCTTCGGTTGTTTGCCAAGTTGACACGCGGCGCACTTCTTGTCATGATGATCAGCAACCTTGGGAAGTCCTTTAACAAGATTATTCCTGCTGAGTTTAGATAGATACTTGAAGTTCAAGTGACTTAAGCGCTTGTGCCATAGCCAACTATTTTCGCTCACACTTTTAGCTACAAAACAAAGATTAGTACTAGAGTTTATACTATGGAAATCAATAATGTAAATATTTGTCTTACGATATCCCGTGAGTAGTATAGCTCCGGTTTTGCCATTCTTGATAAGACATAGCGTTGAAGTAAAATGACACTCTGATCCTTTGTCGCAGAATTAAGATATGAATAATAAATTATGCTTGATCCCTTCAACGAGAGAGACTCTTTCAATGCACACTTTGTCTTTCTTGAGATTTCCATATGCTACAACTTGACCTTTATTATTATCACCAAATGTTACGGAGGGACCTCTTTCTTCATGAACATCTTCAAGTAAGGATTCATCTCCAGTCATGTGTCGTGAACACCCACTATCGACAATCCATTCATACGTTTTAGCTTTTGAAGATCCAGGCATGAAGCAAAGAACCTGAAATATAAACATTTAAAGAAGGTCCCATTTATTCCTTTTCGGGTCCTAGAGTTAGCAACTTTTGACGACTCACTCTTGCTTGACCTTAGGATTTTTACGTTATTTGGCATTGGGAGTGAATCTCAAAAGGCATTCCATGGCCTTATGTCCCGAACAATCACACATTGAACAATGATGAAAGCCACCAATCACGTGAGTTTTTACAAACTCTTTACTTTTCATTGGGATAGCATTTTTCTTTGGGTCAGATGAGCCATCCTTAGCAAAATCTTTCTTTTGAAATTTTGGAGCGCTATTTCTTGGAGGGCGTATAGGGCTAGGAGGTGCACGGCAGAGAGGCGCGTGGCTCTTAGGCGCATAATGAGCACTCGGAGAAGGAGCGCGCCTTATTTCAAGAATGATTTTGCTAGAGGATGATTCATCTGTAGCTACTTCCTTCTCTTTAGCTTTCCCAAATTGTTTTGTTGGGTAGACATAATGGAATATTTGTCTCTTAAATTTTTCCTGTTCTTTACCCATTGAATTATAATGTTTTTCCTTGGGAATTTTATGAGTTTGTTGAGTTGTAAATTCACTGTCTCTTTCAGCACAAACATCACACTTAAAGTTGTCACTAGCTGATGATGTGAATCCCAAGCCACTTTTATCACCACTGGCCTTTTGGGACACAAAGATACCGTCCATAGTGACACGAGAATTGGACCACTCATTTGTAATCTTTTTTAGATCAGTAATTTGAGTAACCAATTCATCGTTTTGAACTTTAAGTAATAAGTTTTGTTCCGTTAGATAAGTGTTTTTAACAGTAAGAGGAGTCATGCTCTTTATCTGCTCCTTAAGGAGGGTGAGTTCAGATTTAAGTAGAGATTTCTCGTTCTTAAGCTAGGAAATTTCATCACATGATAGTGCTAAAGCTTCCTTCATATCACTGAAACGACTGATTGATTGTAGGAATAGGTGCAACTTGAGGTCTAACATATTCACTCTTTCTGAGTTTGCTTCTTGCACTCAGATCACATCTAGAAAATAACAATCCACCATCGCTTTGAGCCGGAGTGAGAAATCCTTGTTCAACGAGCTCGCTGATGGTTGGTCCTTTCTTCTTTTTCACTTCTTGAAAACCTGCAGATTTCTTGATAGGTTTATTCAAGACATTCATATCAGGAACATCCTTTGAGTAATCATCATCAGAATCATAAGTATTAACTTCATCATCATTTGCCACCAAACAAATGAGTCCATCATCAGAATCTTCATCGCTCTCGTCTGAGTCTGTTTCAATCCAAGTGTTCTGCTCATTTGCTGGTGATTCTTCTTCAGCAACCATTCCCTTGTGACGAGTGAATTTGGGAGTGAACTTGGGAGTATGGCTGCTCTTCTTCTGCATGTACTCAAATTTGGGAATTGGGCAGCTTGAAGCAAAGTGTCCTGGTTTCCTGCAATTAAAACAAACAAGGTCTTCTTTTCTTTTAGAATCACTGCTCCTCGTGAACTTTGGAGGAGCTCTGCTTGTAGATCCTTGAGCTTTGTTGAATGAGTTGGGTTTTGAGAATTTTCTGAACTTTTGGAATCTCTTCACAAATAAAGCGAAGTCTTCATCATCCATGTCTAATAGCTCAGAAGTAGAAATTTTAGGATCCGAACTTTTCTCATCTTGTACCGGCGCATGCGCTTCTTCTCTATGCGCCACCATTGCTTTGGATTTTGATTTTCCTTCAGTTTCACTGATGCGCTGAAGTTTGAGCTCATAAACTTTAAGATTTGCATAAAGGTTCCTTAGAGTCCATACATCTAATGTTCCAGCGTCTTCAAGGGCGCTAGATTTGTGTAGGTATCTTTATCCAAAAGCAGCAAGGAAATTAGTGTTTAATTCCTTATTAGAGAACTTCTTTCCAAGTGAAATACAGAGATTGATAATTTCACAATAGCGTTCATAAGTCTGTCTAAGAGTTTCACCGGGGAGTTGAGAGAAATTGTTGAATCTCTTTTTCACTTCATATCTCTTGTTCTCCTTGCAAACCGTGTCTCCTTCTATATGCTCTTCAATAGCATCCCATAATTCATTGGCGGTAGCACAATGCATGACTTGTTGTTTCATAGCCGTGCTTAGAGTGCTTAGAAGAATGTTTCTTGCTTTGCCATCATTTGCAATTCTTCTTGTCTCTTCCTCAGTCCATTCTTCCTTTGGTTTCTTGATGGTTGGTTGAGCAGCGTTGGTGCGCGGATTTGGATTCGCTTTCATTGGGATGTAAGGTCCATAAACCACGGTGTCATGAAGTCTTTCATCGATTGAGGTGAGATGAGTCAAGATGCTGAATTTCGACACGTCAAAATGATCTTCATCAAAGACTGGAACATGTGTGTAGTTAGCAGTTGCCGAAGGTTTTGAGTTTGCCATAACGAATCGGCACCCAAGCTGTTAAGGATGAAAAACAAAGATGTTTTATAAAGGTGTTTGCTCTGATACCACTTTTTGGTCCCAAATGGCAACAAGGGTATGGAATATAGCTAGAAGGGGTGAATAGCTATTTTAAAATTCTTTTCGTACCCTTGATAAACTCAATTGCAGATGCGCACTTTATCAAATAAGCGTAATGAAATGCGCCTAAGTGAGTGAGTGAAATGCACAGCGGAATTTAGTTAAGTAAATAGGCGCAAATCTTGATAAAGGGGGCGCACACACACTCTAAGTATTTTGGCTCAAAGTGGATGAAATAAAGAACTAAGGAAAATGATATAACAAACACAACATAATCCAATCCAATCAATCTACTATGAATAAACAAGCAAATTATGAGATAAGATAATAACTTGAAAGTAAATGACAAGAAATTAATACGCGCTATTTGGAGAGGTTCGATCAATGAAAGATCTACGTCCTCTACCAAGATGGTTAGTCTTGGATTTCTAATGGAGATCTTATATTATAAGTGAGTGTTACAAATTACAATTGTTTGAGCTTATACACTAACTCAAGATCTAATATTCTATGAAAGAACAAATCCTAGACAAAACCGGTGTATCTCTTAAAGAAAGATCTAAGTGATCAAACTTAACGAGGTGTGTGTGTGTTCTTAGTTTCAAGGCTCTTTAGATCTATGAGATTTAGAGCACACGAAAACTAAAGTGTTTTTGCTTGAGGATCTGGGCTAAGGATGAAGGTATGAAGATGTTCTTGAGAATCTGGTAAATCAAAGGCAATATTCAAATCTTCAACAAATGCTAGAGAGAGAAATTCAGAGATTCTTAGCAACTTCAAAACGTTTGAAGTTATGGGGTATTTATCGTAGAGCCCCAAAAACTAGCCGTTGGAAATCCCTTGTGGATAAGGTTAAAGGACAGATGTGCTGTCGCTCAATGAGTGGAGCACGTGGTCCTTTATAGCCGTTTAGACACATAACACAAATATGAGCGTTATGGACAGGTGTCCTTAGATGCGGGTGCATACATGTTATTTAACCACCGTTGGATCATTGGCGTAGTTTGAATTTCTTCAAGTCTTCAATAAATCATCAAGTGTTGAATTAGCAGCAAAGAGGGCGCATGAGACATTTGGGGCGCGTAGCATAGCGCGCGCCTATGAGGCGCATAGGCGCAGGCTATAGGCGCATATCGCAAGGTGCTTGGCGCGAGCCTAAAATCAACATTGTGATTTTCTTCAATCTCGACATTCTTGCCCTATTCCTAAGCCTATTCTATTACAATGGACTATCTAAAGATTGAAGTATAAATACTTTTTACATATGGTTCTAAAGTCCATGAAATAAAACTTAGGTGATGGATCAATCAAATCTAATCAATCCTATTACATTGAAACTGAGATATATGCGGGCATACCCAACACAAGTTCATGACCATATCCCTTAATTCTTGAAGTTGCTTTGCGATGTAGTTACCTGCAAAAGGGTTAGTAGTATGAGCAGTATTATCAAAAATATAATTTGAATTGATATTACCAAAGGGATTAGCGTTGTCAGCGGAAGATGCCACAACGGTGCTATTGGTGAAAGTGGATCCTTCTGATGACATTCCAAAGATATTATGCGTAGAAGGCGGAACATATGTGTTTCTTTCCATGGGTAAAGATACTAGAAGAAAAAGGTGTTGTCATCATTGGAGATGTCGACATCATTGAAGATGTCATGATCCCTGCATAAGTTGTTGAAGCCATATGGATGAATTCATTGAAGACCTGTGAACTGCCCCCAAGATCGAAATTGAGAACTTTGGGGCGAATCGGAGAGACATCATCCATCCTTTCAATTAACATCTTCTGTTCCTTCTGCATATTCACTAAGGCGTCAGCCATCAGAGAGGTGCTATCCTGTTGTCTGTCAAGGTGGTTCTTCGTCTGGATGAGCATGTTCTTGATGTCGACATCAGGAGTCAAAGAAGACTGCTTCTTGCCAGTTCCCAGAGGTGGAGGAGGTGGCAATCCGCTAGAACCACTAGTTGATATTCTAGGACTGATGCCCCAGATGACGTATTAATACCACTGGTGGAACTGGTCGATTTTCCGATGCCGGAGATCATGGGTTGAATAGTCATCTTGAATTGGTAGCAACTCAATGAATTTAAAAAACCAAATGCCCCTCGGTGGGCGCCAAACTGTTTTGGTAGAAAAAACAATGAAATCTAATTGATGATTTCGGATTGAAGGTATGGAGGGTAAAATGGAATATAAACTCAAATATTACAAAATTCAAGATTGCACAAGGATATAACGACGAAAGCACTTGAGACAATTATCTCGCCGGCATAAAACCTCGGGAGGTGATTAAGAGCACCTTCCTACCCGAACGGTAGTATTGATTCTTTAGCTTTGAACTGAGGAGGAGTACAGAGTAGTTTGTGAGCGTGAGTTGGTGTTCCTCCAAGCTCGGTTTAAATAGAAAATACAAATAAGAATCGTATCTAAAAAAGAGTAACAAACTATCCTAAAAACTCGGGCTCTAATCTTGTAAGCCTTGAGAAACGTGGTTGATCTTTCTGTTGAAGCTGGTCCTCCACTTTATACGCACGTATTGATTGTGATCAAATCCTGCAACTATAATTAATAAAATAAAATTTATCAATTATACAATATACCTGATTTCCAAGATGTCCCAAACCTGAAGATAAGATCAAGATGTTAACGACTTGGAAATTTGCCCACAACAGTGATTAAGAAAAAGTAAATGTTGTAAGTATGAAAAGTAAAGTAGAAAAAAGTAAGAGAGAGAAAGTGGGTAGAAAATTTTTTGTTGTAAAAATAACAAGTAAAAAAATCTTATTATGTTACCATGTGCGGGGCATATATTAAAAAAACCTAGTACTCCCTTCATCTCAGAGTAAGAGTCCTATTTTCCATTTTGGTACGTCCCAGAGTAAGAGTCCTATTCCTAAAATGACAAAGAATCTTTACTATTCACCCCACTCATTCTCTTTCCTATTTTATTTTTATACTCACAACACCAATCAATTCACTATTCTCTCTCACTCATTCTCTCTCCTACTTTACTTTTACATTCACAACATTTACATCACTTTCAATATTTATTAATAAGCGTGCAAATGAGGGGTAAGACTATTACTCCGGGACGGAGGGAGTATTTTTTAACTGGAGATTATTTATTTTGGGCTTGTCATACGCAGTTTACGCCCATCATTTCTTTCTTTATATGGAAGCACATGTCTAAGATCTGCATAATATCCCACCTCAACTCAATCTTTCTAGCTCTCACTTCCATTTCTTGATAAACTAGCAGTAAAGCAACTCTTCGCTCAAATTTCACCTACTCCCTCATGGAAAATTCCTCATCCGACGAGATTCTCCACGATTTCCCTAATTTCATACGAATCTACAAAGACGGCCGATGTGAAAGGCAAATGGGCACCGCCGTTGTCCCCGCCGGTACCGATCCTTCCACCGGCGTCCAATCCAAAGACGTCCTCATCTCCCCGGAAATCAATCTTTCGGCCAGGCTTTACATCCCCAAAACTGTACCCAAAGATCAGAAACTCCCCGTCCTGATTTTCTTTCACGGCGGCGCGTTCGTGGTCGAGAGTGCATCTTCTCCGACTTACCAAAACTTCCTCAACAAGTTTGTTGCAGAAGCTAACGTCCTCGTAGTTTCCATTAATTACAGATTAGCCCCTGAATTTCCCCTCCCCATTGGGTACGACGACTCATGGGCTGCAATCAAGTGGGTCGCGTCCCATATCAACGGAAACGGTCAAGACACGTGGCTGAACCAGTACGGCGATTTCAACCGTGTGTTCTTCGCCGGAGATAGCGCCGGCGGCAACATAGCACACTATATGGGTATTCGGATCGGGTTAGAGAAGTTAGACGGGCTAAAAATCACGGGCATCATGCTTATCCACCCATACTTTTTGGGGAAAGACCCGATCGGTGCGGAATCCGGTGAGTTTGCCCCATATAGAGAGATCACGGATCTTTTATGGCGGGTTGCGAAGCCCGACACGATTGGGTCGGACGATCCGTTGATAAACCCGGCCACTTGCCCGAATCTGTCGGAGTTGGCGTGTAGCAAAGTGTTGGTTTGTGTGGGGGAGAAAGATTTTTTAAGGGATAGAGGTTGGTATTATTATAAAGTTTTGGGTCAAAGTGGATGGGGAGGAAAATTGGAGTTCATGGAGTCTAAAGAAGAAGGACATGTTTTCTTTTTGTTTGATTTGGATAGTGAAAATGCAGCTCATCTTTTCAAGAAAATGGCGTCATTTATTAATCAAGCCTAGAAATGAATAGAAGGATTGAAAGTGTTGTTCTTGTAGCATGTGTTTCGCAACTTATGTTAGTCTTGTTCAATTACTATTAATTAATTTCTATTTTCATGAATAACACTTGAGAATTTGTAGTTTTGGTTTCTAATTTCAACTTCATTGATACAATTAAGTTACTACGTCCCTCCCTTAATTAGACATGTTGATTAGGATATATTTTTCGGTTGAGTTATGGAGTATAAATGATTTGACATTAGGGGGCAAAATGGGTGTTTTGGGTTTACCCATTAAAGTTAAAAATCCATTGGATATCCGGATATTTTAACTTTAATGGGTACACCCAAAACACCCATTTTGCCACCCCTATTTGACATCATTTATCTAATCATGGATTAATTATCATCTATAAGCTTGTTCCACACAACTTTTTAATTTTAGTGTGTTTGAGAAGCTTGATTGACGTTTACTCGTCAACCCAAATGCTTTGTTGTGTATTGTTCTCAAAGCTAAATCTTATCGGAGAAAAGATCCACTGAATGCATGTGTATAGCATTTTCCAAGTCTTACTTGGAGTAGCATTTGAGCGTCCCAAGTTCTAGTAAGAAGCGAAGTTCATCAGAACATGGACAATAGAGCGAATATCAAAGATACACAAGCAAAAGTTATGGCTTTCAATTTATTGGTGGTTTGCAGAGCATCAACCAAATCATTGGTCAAATCAAAGGTAGACAATAGTGAATTTGTAAGCAATATTTGTGCCCATCATGATTTTCCCCTACGCTTTAGGAGAGAATGACAGATATTCTCCTACGCTTTAGGAGAGGATGACAGATATCCCCCTTTCGGTTAAGCTACCGTCACAAAAGCCCTTAGTTTTGAGACGCCAAGTTCCTCACCTGACCTTGATAGGTCACCCTTAGGTTTGAGACGCCAAGTTCCTCACCCGACCTCAACGGTCACTCTTAGGTTTGAGACGCCAAGTTCCTCACCTGACATTGATAGGTCACCCTTAGGTTTGAGACGCCAAGATCCTCACCCGACCTCAACGGTCACCCTTAGGTTTGAGACGCCAAGTTTCTCACCCGACCTCAACGGTCACCCTTAGGCTCGAGTAGCCTTAGAATCTCTCACCCCTCGAACTACGTTAAGGCTTGATTCCCCGCTAATGGGATACGTAGGAATCGTATACCTCTAGGTCCAGCCATAGAACCAAATCGGTCAAGCCGTCCTCCCATCATAGGCAGATTGGGATGCTTTTTAGTCGACAACCCCGCTTTCCTAAAGCGACGTTGCCGAGGGGCTCTGTAAGTACCCCAATCTGAACTGAAACCATCTTAGAGGTATTCTTAGGACTATTCAGGGATAAAACTGATAGACTAGGACCTCACTAGAATAAACCAAAACTCTAGGACTATCCTGGAATTAAAACTTAGAAAAATCCAGAAACTCGCCAGGCTGAGTTGTACGGATAGTATAGGTACTATAAGGGTCCAGCCGTACGGCTGGTTTGGGTGCCTTCAGTCCCTATAAATTGAGCCCTTGCTGATCATTTCAGGGGGGAGAAAAATAGTTTTGAGAGCAAAAACTCTGCTGAAATACGAGCAGAAACTCCATATTTGTGAGAATTGAGTGAAAGAGAGGAAGATAGGCTAGAATCAAACATTGGTGAGGCCTCCTTCTCCTCCACCTCCTCTTCACTTCTTTATTTACTTGTTCATATTCTTATCTATGCAATGTCTTTACATTTCTTGAGCTATTATTATTAAATGGAACCAAGTCTTGAAATGATTCATGGTGCCCTCATGCCTTATGCATGAACAAGGGTTATAAACCAAAGATGATCAAGGCTTGTTATGATTAATGAAATTTACTTTTATGTTATTTATATTAATGTCATTTAATTTAATGTGTTTACTTTTGGCTTGGTGATCCATTGCACATTTGGAGAAAGCCATTGCACATTTATGATATTTATGTTCATGTTATGATGATCAAGTTTGGGTGGTAAAGCCTTGATCTTTACCCTCCAAACATTGATCTAAGTCTTAATAATGTCCCTTTGGATGATAAAAACTCAATCTTTATTCATACAAAGGTTGATTTTTGATGTTTCAAGACTTTATCTTGGATGAATCACTCATTTGGGGGGTTAAAGTCTCAATCTTTAACCATCCAAATGGTTGTTTTGGCCCAAAGGCCATGTTCATCAACTTTGTTTTCTTTCCCCAATTATTGCCTTGATCATACCCAAAATCATGTGTTTTTGGTGTCCAATTGATGGTCAATGGCATAGGGATGATTGGTATACATGTTTTGGTACCACAAAGTAACCTGAAAAGATCACATTCTGTCCAGTTTCAGCAGGATGCTCTGTTTCTGCCTGAAACTGGACTGTTTCTGATAAATCTGTAAATTCTCAGGACAACCATCACCAACCGTACGGATGGTTTGTCCGGGGAATTGCTTTTTCCAGTTTTAATCCCATTATGTCAAAACTTTTGCAAATAAACCCCTTTCTGTTAACTTTTTAACTGTTAATAGTTAAAAGTCAGTTTCTCCCATTTTTAAAATACACACACATACTTGCACGTTTTTTGTCAACAAACTTAGGGAGACTCGGTTTTTCCGAGGCGGATTGGGTGAACGATGAAAGTTCTTCCCAAGACGTAACCTGACCTCCGAACTCATTTTCTCTAAACTTTTCGTTAAAATTGAGTTTAAAATTAATTTAACGTGGCGACTCCGTTTCATGAACATAAAGTTCCGTGTTTGATTCTCGAGGGAACTTTCCGTTTTCCCGCGGGTATCTTACAAATAGTGAATTTGTAAGCAATATTTTTTCCCATCATGATTTTCTTTCAACAAACAGTGAAATTTATGTTGTTCGAAAATTGTATTACAATTGTACTATTTGGGATGGAGTTGATCTCCTGTAAAACACGTTTTTTCTAGTGGTTAGGAAAAACGTGTTTTTCAAAATCATCTGGCAGTCCTCAACACACTCACTGGACCTTCGTAACACAGCAACTGGTCATCTTAAACATTATCACTGGCCATCTATTAACACTTCTGTTACTCTAAAAAAATAAAACAGAAAAAACTTTTTGGCTATCACTTTCAAATGTTCTGGCTATCAATCTAATATTCAGAAGACTTTATATTGATATCCAGAAGGCTTTATATTGATATCCAGGACCCTTCTGGCTATCACTTTCAAAGGTTCTGGCTATCAATCTCATATCCAGAACCGTTGAGAAGTTCTGATTATTTACAAAAATGTCACCGAGCGTTTTTTTAAAGAAATTCCACATATTTACAAAAATGCCACCACTTTTTTTTAAAACACGTTTTTCCTGGGAGTTAGGAAAAACACGTTTTTCCCAAGATTTTGTGTTTTGGAAGAGCCTCTAAATCTTGTAGTGTGTCATCTCGATGTTTGCTTGGAATACAATTAGAATTCACTTCGCTTCAAATCATGGATTAATTATAATTATTTTTTACAAAAAAATATATTATAATAGTTATGTTTGTATTAACTTTCTTATAATGATAATTATTTTTAAATTACTAACCTTCGTCCCATCTTAATGTGCACTGTGTGACTTTTTTGGTCAATCAATTGATCTTTGACCATAATTTTATGAAAATCTAGATATCTCTATGCAATTCTATAAAATGTTATTGATATTATTCGTAACGATGAAACAATAATTTTTTTTTAAATTGCTTATAAATATAAACATTTTCATAAAATGATAGTCAAAGTTTGATTGTATTGATCAAATGAATAGTAAAAATGCATATTGAGCTGGGACGGAGGTTAGTATTTGTTAAAGTTCAATCAAACTGAACATCATATGCAAAGTAATAAAATTATTATCTTCTTGAAATGGAAGAGTATGAAATTTGTTAATTGTATGTTTATTTTCTCAAAAAAAATAATAATTTGTGTTTAACATCAACTTTGCTTCTATAGAAAAGAAAAAACACATTAACTTTGTTTAAAACAACTATTTAATTAAAAAATATTGAGTTGGTTTTAGGGGAAACTAGTTTTTTCATAAATTATAAAAAGTCCACTTTTTAACTTTTGAACTTTAAACCCTAAAGCCTAAATTCTAAACCCTAAAACTTAAACCCTAAACTTTAACCCCTATAAAAAAGGACTTTTTATAACTCACGAAGAAACTAGTTTCCCCCAAAAAATTCAAAAATATTTATTGACAAAATTTTGGGGGAAACTAGTTTCTCCATAAGTTATACAAAGTTCTGTTTTTATAGGGGTTTAGGGTTCAAAGGTTAAAAATAAGACTTTTTATAACTTATAGAAGAACTAGTTTTCCTCATAACCTACTCATATTTATTTATGAATGAAAGGATGCATATATTTTCGATGGACTAATAACCCATGCAACAGGCCATTCGATGTTTCACTGCAGAAACTATAAGAACTAGCATACAACCCGTGCTTCGCACGTGGTTTAGAGTACCGACGCATCATTTAGTACTTATAAATATGAAAAGTAATGTTTTGTAAAATATTATCCGGAGGGATATATAATATAAAGTAATTATTTTCAATGGACCAATTAATAATTTATAAATATATGGAAGACTTTTTATAAAAGTATATTTAGAGGGATAGAAAGTGCATGTGTGTGTATAAAAATTTAGTTTGTACAATTATTATGATATTTGTATTCAAAAATTTATAAATTAATTAAAACATATTGAATAATTAACCATTTAAGTATTTAAATACAAATGAATTAAATTCAGTATTGCCATCAGAAAAATTGGATCACTAAACAATAAAAAATTTAATAAAAAATCAAAAGTTAAAATAAAAATAAAGAAAAAGATCTAATAGAAAATAGATGTGGATTTCATATAAAATAACCCATTTAAAAAAAATAATACTTTCAACTGTATTAAGTTTTTATTAGATTTCTTGAAATTCCCATGTAGAATAATAGAAAATTGTAAAAGTTAAGAAATGATAAACTTACCTCACACCTCTCACAAATTAAAATCAATCCTTGCTCATTGAAATGTAAGTGTTTATCCACAAAATTCAATCTTCTCATATCCAAACATTTATTTTCTTGATCATCCTCAACATACTTAACTTTGAAAATAATAATGTCATATAGAAAACTATATTGCAATCAAGGAAAAAAAAAAAAAAAATGAAATACCATATTTGTGACAATAGTGATGATTAATTAATTCAAACATAATGATAAAAACTATATTATATAAAAGTAGATTTAAGAGGAAAAAAATCAAATAAAACTCACCAAGAATATTGTTTTCTCAATTTGACAATCACCCAAAATACTAATCTTCAATGAAAGTAAATTTGAGTGTGTTTCATACCCACTTCATAGTGGGATCCTCCATTAACATACCGGACTCCATAGCTTCCATAGTCGTCGATAATGTTTTATTCCTCGTCCAAATTTGTCCAAGAAAATTCTTCCCAAACATACTTAAAAAAAATGTGAAGGAAATTGTCAAAACCAAAACCATACAGTACATAGATATAGAAAGAGAATGTTAAAAGAACGTGAAAATAAATAAGAAATCAAAAAAAAAAAAAAATTGTACAATTTAAACTGAGAAAAAATATATAAAAAAACATAGTATAGAAATGTACTAAGAATCTAAAAGTGCAAATTTAATTGAAAAAAAAAAAAGCAATAAACAAAAGTAATCAAAATTGACAAGAATAATAAATAAAATCAAACCAAATATGAAAGTGGTAAATGAAAATGAAGATTAAAACTAAAGTCAATATGAAATCAAAAAACCATAAATAAAACAAAAAACAAAAGTAAAAAGTAAAAATAAATAACAAAAATAAATCTCACCCGAAAGAAAACACAAAGAAAAAAAAAGATTTGAATTTCTAATATGTATCAAACTGTGAATTAAGAAAAAAGAAAATGAAAAAAAAGAAATGTAAATTAGATAGAACTACAAATTTCAAATTAAAGTTAAAAGGAAAAAAAAAGAAGTATAAGATATGGAAGATAATTAGCAACATTACTTACATGGAGTGATAAGCAATGACAAATAAGCCAAAATAATCATGTCTTCCAACCCACTTTAGAGAAAACACAATTGTGAATGAATAAAAATGTAATGAGTTGGAGAGATAAGAAAGTGAGAGAGAGAGAGAGAGAGAGAGAGAGAGAGAGAGAGAGAGAGAGAAAGGAAAAAAAGAAAATATAAAATCTGATAATGGTGGTTAGTTTATTAAAGATTTTTTTTTTTTGTGACTTTCCAACTACTAAGTATCTAATGCTTATTAAACATCTTCTTGTCTCTTGAAATACTAAACTATTCAGTTTCATGCATGTTAGCTAAAGTTCTTTATCTATTATCAAAACTCTATCTATTTTCAAAAAGATTTAATTTGACTTGCAAAACTCTATGTATTCCATCATAACACAATGCATTCCCAAGCAAAACTCTTTATATTCCATTATAAAGCAATGCATTCTCAAGCAAAACTCTTTATATCCCATCATAAAACAATGCATTTTATTATATGAAAAGTTAAATTAGGATGATCAATGTATAAGGAGCCAAAAAGTTGGATAATTATGCATCACTTTATTGACCTTTTTAAATGCTAGGCCTACCAAGTCTATACTTCTAGTATATATATAAGAGTAATGTCTATTAGGTATAACATATTCTTCAAGAATCATTGAGTTCTTTACATTAGTTTCTTATCAACTATTACTCTTAGACATATCTAGTTTTATACCTATTATTAGTATCCATACACATAACTAAGAAGATAACCTATTATTTATGTCTAGTTAGCAAGAGCCGAAAGGTTTGGCTCTTAATGCCATGAAGACGTGGCAAGCTTAGGAGCAAGATTAACCCAAATTGGATGAGGTGTCATGTTCAAAGTCGTTTTCGCTTACTTTAATACTATACGAAGTATAGATTTGGTCGTGTTTCCTGTATTTCAATATTAAGGTTAAGGTTGAGATTGATTTTGATTGTTTCAAATTAACCAAATTAATTATAGCTCAGCAGCTTGCTACACCAAATAGTTGTAAAAGGTTATAGGAGTTTTAGAACTTTCAATAAGACAAAATTCATAAAAGTGATTTTCAATTTGATGAGGAATATGCCTTTGAATTAATGCCGATTGATTTACGATATGTCCGTGACAATGTTATAAATTTTTGGGATGAAAACAAGAACAATTGAAGGTGTGGCGAGGGCCGCGGCTAGAAAATCTAGGACAAGCCAACATCTACGGCTTAGGCTTGAAGCTGCTGCGTGCTAAGGGATTGCCGTAGGCGTGATTGGTTTGGGCCAAATAATTGGAGTCCAGATCTCCTGTGCCACTCTTTGTGCCACAAGTGATCAAACGGCTCACAGTTTTTAAGATTTACATTATATTGATATTATTTAAACATGTTAGCCGTTGGATTACTTGTGGCACATGGAGTGGCACACGAAAGGGTACAGGAGATCTGCACTCAAACAATTGGGTTTTCTTGTTTCTTGGCTTGAAGATCTTTCCAGCAAGGCAAGATGGCATAGTTGACTTTTTGGTGTGTTAAAAAAGTGACGTGCATGATTCTTGGTAGACAAAAACTTGTACGAGAACATCATGACCCGTCTTTTGTCATTTTTGACCCATAACTCGGATCCATGACCCGTCTTTTGTCATTTTTGACCCATAACTCGGATCCATGACCCACAGACCAAAATATATATATATATATATATATATATATATATATATATATATATATACTCCCTCCGTCCCACTCGAAATAGGACGTTTTGCTATTTTGGGTGTCCCACTCGAAATAAGACATCCCAAAATGGAAAGCTTTTATTACTTTTTTATTAGTAAGACCCACTTGTCATACTCACAACAACTTTTCATTTATTATTCTCCACCCACTTTCTCTCTCTTTCATACTCACAACACCTACTTTTCAAACAACTTTTAATAATAAAATATTATTATTCCTTAATCCCTGTGTCGGGACCAGGAATTCTATTTCGGATGGGACGGAAGGAGTATATATATATTAATTTTTATATTATTATTTTTGGTTTTTTTTTTCGGTTTGTCAAAAGTAATAGTTACTATAACTAAATGTAACAAACGTGTTACTTATATGTAACAGTTTGTATACATAAAAATAATACATATATATATATAGAAAAGTAACATTGTTTTTTTTTATGTTTTCTTCGTTTGCCAAAAGTAATACTTATTACAACTAAAATGTAATGAACGTGTTACTTATATGCAATAGTGTTTATACATAATTGTAACACATATGTATAGAAAAAGTAATAATTCAACCATTTACATTTTGAGCTAAAAACACTTGATTAGTATTACATGTAGAAATATTACATTATCGATAGAAATATGTTATAATTTCTTTTATTAAAGTGTTACATTTACTTGTACAAACAATTACATTCATGTATATGAGTTGTTACTTTTCAAATGTTACTTTCTTTCAAAAAATTAAATCAAAATACACATTATTTTATATTTTTGCAAAAACACTATTACATTTCAGTATAAATGATAATTACATTTAGATATTGTTTGGGTTACACGTAATTATAGTTAGTATTACATTTGAAAAAATGGGTAAAACGAGCTTTTGTTTTTGTAAAACAGGTGTTACGTTTACTTATGAACAATGTTACTTTATATGTATACAATCATTACATTAAGTTATGATAACTATTACTTTTGGTAAACGACGGAAAAGTCGGGGAAAACAAAACTCAAAAAAAAAAAAAAAAAAAAAGGCCAATGGGTGGTTGCCATGTGGCAGGTTATGCCCCATGGGTCATGGATCCGGTTCAATGGGTCGGGTGGGTCAAAAAACCCGTCTCATAGAAGAGACGGATATAGGTGTTCTCGTGGGAGACTAGCTTAACCTAAGGTACATGCTTGGAGTTTTTGGATTAATTTGTTTAGGAGTCTCAAATTAATTGGTACTCTATTTTGTGTAAAAGAAGTATTCTAGATTTAGGAAAGTAGATTCCTAATTAGAATAGCATTACTGTGTATACAAGAAATAGGACTCTTTTTTCCTTAAGGTTTTTGGTATTTATGACTATAAATACTAACCCTCCCCTAGCATATTTTTTAGTCAGTCATCTTTGAGAGTTACAAGTAGAGATCTAGGATTTAGGCTGACAGAATTATTTGCCTAAATAATTCGTGCAACTAGATTAGAGAGATTGTCTTTTGTAATTGTTCATTGAAAGTAATATATTCTCCCTCCGCCCTTGGAGGTAGCCAAGTTGGTGAATCACGTAAATTCTTGTGTTGTGATAGATTATTTCTTTGATCACCGTTCTTTAGTTAACTAGGGACTAACTCGTGCTTCGCACGAGTGTTTTTTTTTTGTGCGTGGATATTTATAATTACATTATATAATTATTAAATATTTTTTTAAAAATATAAATAAATTTAAAGATATATAAATCTACTTGTGATTTTTTAATAATAGTGGAAATAGTTTTAGTTATTAGACCATTCACAATGGTTCAATAACCAATTTCCATTCAACACCCACTTTATCACTCCACCTCATCTTTTCTCTCCATCCACCTACTCATTCAACAACCCATCAACTTTTACACCTTCCAATGGCTTATTTAATACTTTCCATTCAACACCCTCCCAACTCATCATCCTACCCCACCACTTTTATTTTATTTTATATCTTTTATTTTTATGATTAGTATAATAATAATAATAATAATATTTTCGGGATAATAATAATAATAATAATTTATAATTAAAAAATAACACTTAATTAATGTTTTTTAATTGTAATTTAATAAAAGTGATATTGTTATCACTTTTTATATAATTACTTGAATTTGGGGGGTTGAAATGGTTATTATTAGAATCCATTTCACAAAAGAGAGGAGATTTTTTTTTTGGTGTTGAAATCTAGTGAAATTTGTACCTACTTTAGAGAAAAAAAATGCTGAATTTTGGTTTTTTTTTTTTTTTTTTTTAAAGATAATGCAATTGAAAAAATAGGTGGAAAAATAAAATCCAACCAATCAGCGGATGGCAAGTGGCAGAATGGGAGTGGTGGGTGTGGGGTAAGGCGGCTTTATGCTGGCGTCACTCTCCCTTTTCGCGTGTGATGTACACGCACCTTGTTGGCGCCTCTACCAGGTTGACGCATGTTGCTTTGGCTGACCCACCATTTTGGCTTCAACAATGTTGAATCTGATCAACACCCACTCCCTTCCAACACCTTCTTCAACACACCATTACAAGAGATTTACTTATTGACCCCCATTCAACACTTTGATAAATAAGCCATTGCAAGTAGTCTTATAGTTAAAATAGATATTAAGATTGGTTAATAGTATTGGTTAAGAATAACTTTATAAATTTTAAAAAAATTTACTTCGCTTGTCCCATAATGATGTCAATTATTACTCTTGATCGATTGAGAAAAAAAATAATAATTATAGTTAACATTATAGTAATTATGAGCTTAAATAGTAAATTAAAAGATAATGGTTACCTAAGTAGTACTCACTCCATCCCAGAATAATAGTCTTACATCTCAAATTCACAGTGAATAAGAAATAGTGGAAGTGATTTAAGTGTTGTGAGTGTAAAAGTACAGTAAGAGAGAGAATGAGTGGGTGGGGATATTAAATTGTTGGTGTTGTGAGTATAAAAGTAAAGTAGGAGAGAGAATGAGTGGGATGAATAGCAAAGATTTTTTGCCATTTTAGGAAAGAGTCTCTTACTCTATAGTGAATAACTTTTATCGTAAATAATAAGTTAAAAGTAATAGTTACTATATATAGTAACTAATAATAGTAATAATAGTATTTTTTTTAAAAAAATAATACTAATAATATTAATAGTTAAAATATATTGTAATTATTCTAATTAGTTAATAATATTGTTTATAATAGTTAATTTATATAGTAAATATTACACTTAACTAATATTACTAATAGTAATAATTATGTTAAATAATTAATTATTACAATTAACTAATACCATTAATAGTAATAGTTATCTTATACAATAACTTTTACATTTAATTAATACTATTAATAGTAATAGTTATCTTATATAGTTAATTATTATAGTTAATTAATACTCTTAATAGTAATAGTTACCCTTTATAGTAACTATTATACTTAACTTATACTATTAATAATTATAGTTATCTTATATAGTTAACTATTATAATAAACTAATACTATTAATAGTAATAGTTAACTAATAGAGCAACTATTACAATTAATTAATACTATTACCTAATAAGAGAAAAATGAAAAGTCACCTAATTAAAATGCTATGGATGATGTGGCACCACCAAAAGCAAGAGTTACCAAAAACTTGTCCACATGGCACCACCTAAAGACTCTACCTTGACTTTTAATATATACTCACCCCGTCTCAAAATAGATGTCGTTTCAACCACTTTACACATATTAAGAAATATAATTAATGTATGTGAAAAAGTCTTATATACCCCTAAAGTAATGCAATTACCTAGGCAATTAAATAACTGTTTAAGAGATAGTCCACTATCATTAATAAGGGTAGAGTTGGTATACAACAACAAAATTGCCTTGAAAAATAGTAAAACGACATGTATTTTGAGACAAAAATTAACTCTCAAAACGACATCTATTTTGAGACGAAGGGAGTACTATAGATTTTACTCTGACACAATTGAATAAACTTTTGTCTATACTTTGCTCAAAGAGTTGAGTCTTATAAAAAACATGTTTTTACTCTTGCATTGGTGTAAAACTTGTTTTCATCTCTTAATGTAAAACAAGTTTTAGGAGATAAAAATAAATATTACACTAAAACGAGTGTAAAACAAGTTTTTCGCTCAATTTTCACTTGCTCAAAAAATAAAACAAAACTTCTTTGTTTGGGCTTACGTTATTTTTTCACAAACAAAATAGCTCACTACCCAATTCATTTGGTCGCTTTCCTTATTCGGGATTTTTTTTACGGGCCATTCCCCAGGACTCAAAATCAAACCCAAAATAGGGAGAGTTGTATACAAAATACCTCAGACACCCTTCGCTAGCCAAAAAAAAAAGAAGCAAAAAGACTGAAATATCCTCATATTCCACCCACTCTCACCTTTTTTTTTTTTTCAAATCCGAGTCAACTCTTACAACTAACATATAAAACCAGTCTGCCTCTTATAATTAACATATAAGAAGAAAAAATCACTTTTTTTTTTATATATATAAAAGTCGATATTATTTGGTCAAACTCGGTCAAACTCTTATAATTAATGTATAAGACCAATTCTCCTCTTACAATTAATTGAAGTATAATAGTCATTTTTTCATATTTTTTTTCATAAAATAAATTAAAAATAATAATATTTTATTAATGTTGACATTCATATTCGGTAAAACAACAATCAACTCTTATAACTGACACATAAGACTTGTCCACCTCTTATAATTAAAGTATAAGAGTCATATTTTTTACTTTTTTCATTATTAATAAAAAAATAAATTATTTGGTCAAAGTTCTTTTAAACTCTTATAATTAGTATATAAGACCAATTCTCCTCTAATAAATGAAGTATAAGAGTCATTATTTCATATTTTTTACAAAATAAATTAAATATAATAATATTTTATTAATGTTTAACTTTCATATTCAGTCAACAACAGTCAACTCTTATAACTGACACATAAGACCTGTTCACCTCTTATAAGCGTAAGAGTCATGCTTTTTTTGTTATTAATAAAAAAAAAACTAATATTATTTGGTCACAAACTCTTATAATTAGCGTATAAGACCAATTCTCCTCGTGTAAATGAAGTATAAGAGTCATTATTTCACATTTTTCACAAAATAAATTAAAAATAATAATATTTTATTAATGTTGCCTTTCATATCAATATTCAGTCAAACAAGAGTCAGCTCTTATAACTGATACGTTAGACATGTCCACCTTTTATAATTAAAGTATAAGAATCATGTTTTTTTAGTTTTTATTTTTTTTCATTATTAATAAAAAAATCTAATATTAGCAGGTCAAATCTAAGTCAACTCGTATGACTGACATATAAGACATGTTCGCCTCTTATAATTAAAGTATAAGATTCATATTTTTTCACTTTTCCATTATTAATAAAATAATCTAATATTATTTGGTCAACTCCTGGTCAAACTGTTATAGTTCCAGTTAGGTCTCATAAGTGACGTATAAGACATGTTTGTCTCTTATGATTAAAGTACAAGAGCCATTAGTTTTTAACTTTTTTCATATTTAACAGTTTCTCCAACCCCGCCCCGACCCTATTCCCCCACCACCCCAACCCCTATCCCCCATTACCATGCCCCCTCCACACGTTGAAACTACACTCTCCCCTCCCCCTCAATTTTTTTCATATGAAAATATTTTTCCAAAATTTCTTTTCTTACATTTACTGAACAACTGAAAACATATTTATGCCATTTTTCGAAAAATAAATTTATTTTCTGAAAAATATTTTCCGGAAGCCGTTTTATGCAAAACAAACGGAATCTAATACGCTTTTAATGCAGAAATTCTTTAACACTATCATGACACGCTATGACACTCCTTGTCACGCGCTGACATGTTGGAAAAATTGTGTTTTATGCAGAAATTATGGTTTATTTACTTAAGGGTAATTTTATCAAATGATAATTAAATTTTTGAGTTTGTGTTCTAATCCATAAGTAAATGAAATCAATGATTTGTTTGTTCAAAATGAATTTTGAATGAAAGAGATATTAAGGCTCAAAGTGAGTGGGTTGGAAATGGCAAAAAAGGTTGTCCCACATTGAAGTTTTGCTTGCATTCCAAAGTTAAGTTTCCCACATTAGAAAGACATGAAACCATAAGCTACTATAAAGACTTAGACACTATAATAATATTCTAGATTATGTAGCATAAAGCCTCACTCTCGCACGCAAGGGGTGCAAATCAAGTTCCTAAATTGGCTTGCGAGTAGCTTGCGCGTCCTACAGACACGAATGTGGCACCCAATTTGCCTACTTTTTGATTTTGTGAATCAAAATTAACGAGTAGATCAGCTTCAATTTTTTTTTTCAATTTCGAAAGTGTAAAAGATGCATTAATGAGGACTTAATTTCGACTTAAGTGGCATAATAAAAACTAATGATTAATTTTATCTTAATAAGCAGATTTTAGTTTTAATTTTTGGCAGCCATTAAATGGAGAGTTCAACAACAGATTGGAAGACACAAAACAACAATCCTCCTCCATACTCTTGGTTGCATATTGTTCTTCGATATTCATTTGGCCTCCTTGCATTCTGATAAGTGTTGATACAGTCCAAGCACGGTTATGTTCGCCGTGAAACTTAAGGGTAAAGCGCTATCGGTTCGCACGTTTTATATTGGGAGACTAGCATTCTAAGCAAACTCAAGCACACTCAATGAGGATACGAATAAGTCGTAAGGAGACAGTGACTAACATTGGGCTCGTGCAACAACTTCAGTTTATTTTTATATTTCTTGTTTATTATTTTGAATTAAGTTTTCTGTAATTTGTTCTTTATGTAATTTCCGCTAACATAAACGCAACACATATTAACAAGTGTTAACAGTGTGAATTTACAATTTATATCGATATGAATTACTAGCGTTATACTCCCTCTGTTTCACGTCACTTGAGATTTTTGGTCAACTTAGAATCGTTTTGACCATGGCTTTTTAGAAAATTTTATGATCCTAATATAAATTTAAAAATTATAAAATGATTCACCATAAAAAGCACTCTCAATAACAGTTTTTAAATTTTTATCAAGATCATCAATTTTTTTTTAAAGTCTTGGTCAAAACGATCCTAAGTTGACCAAAAGTCTTACGTGACGTGAAACGGAGGGAGTATAAGAGTAACACTGTCACCTATAAGAGAGACACGTGTTTATAAACCCACTTTTTCTCATCATCAAGAAAATCTGATTTTTCTTTAGAAAAACTGTGAATTTCATAAAATTATAGAAATTATTTATTGATTGAATTTTTAATAATATTTCATAGCAATTTCTAATTTCTATTAACAATAATATTTTTACCTATTCTTTTTCAAAATCTATAACTATATAAAATGAAGAAAGTCTTGTCATTTTTAGAATGAGGGCCCATATGCATCTCCAAAATAGGAAAGTTGGGTAAATAAGGTCAAATATGTCATTATCTTTAATTTGGCACAAATAGTTAACTTTGCATATAGATTGATTTTTATATGATACTTTTTATTTTTTATATAGTGAAAAAATGAATTATGATCAATATATGGTGAAAAATTACAAATTGATGCGGACGGGGCGTTGAAGTTTTCGGAGTCATTGGAGCGCGTGCGCGGAAACGGTCGTAACTTTTGACTCCGGATCAACCACGGAACGCACCGCATATCGAATCGAACGTCGGAGCGAGACGAACAAAAGCCTCTACCATTAATTTGATAGATGTAGTCAACTTTGCATGTAGATTTATTTTGTATATGATAATTTTTATTCTTTTAATTAAGTTAAATATTTATTTTGTATATGATATTTTTATTTATTTTTAATTAAGTTAAAAATTGAAGTTTGATCAATATATGTTGAAAAAAATGGCACATCTCTATTTATAGTAATCTATCTATTGTAATATAATAACAAAAAAGTTGTAAATTTTGCAATAATGAAGGGCAAAATTGTCTTCCAACATTCTAGCTTATTGTACAATCTTGGTAGTCATCCATATCTATAACTATAGAAAATGAAGAAAGTCTTGCCATTTTTAGAATGATGGCCCATATGCACCTCCAAAATAGGAAAGTTTGGTAAATAAGGTCAAATGTGTCATGAGTCCAAATCCTCTGTGTCATTTTGTGTGCCACTTCATGTGCCACAAGTGATCTAATGGCTCACAGTTATTGAGATTGACATTATTGTAATATTATGCAAGCATGTGAACGGTTGGATCACAAGTGGCACACAAAAGTGGTACAGGAGATCTCAACTCCTATGTCATTATCTTTAATTTGGCACACATAGTTAACTTTGCATGTAGATTGATTTTTATATGATACTTTTTATTTTTATATAGTGAAAAAAATGAATTATGATCAATATATGGTGAAAAATTACTAATTGATGCGGACAGAAGGCGTTGAAGTTTTCAGAGTCATTTGAACTCGTGCGCGGAAACGGTCGTAACTTTTGACTCTGGATCAACCACGGAACGCACCGCATATCGAATCGAACGTCGGAGCGATACGAACAAAAGTCTCTTCCGTTAATTTGGTAGATGTAGTCAACTTTGCATGTAGATTTATTTTGTACTCCCTCCGTCCCACCCGAATTAGGATTTTTGGGTTGGGCACGGGGATTAAGGAAAAAGTGTTAGTGGAGTAGGTGTTGTGAGTATGAAAAGTAAAGTAGGAGAGATAAAGTGGGGTGGAGAATAATGAGTGGAAAGTTGTTGTGAGTGTGAATGTGGGTCCCAATAAATAAAACACTTTTATTTTTTGGTTGTCCTAATTCGAATGGGACACCCAAAATGGAAATTTGTCCTAATTCGAGTGGGACGGAGGGAGTAAATGATAATTTTTATTCTTTTAATTAAGTTAAAAATTTATTTTGTATATGATATTTTTTATTTTTTTAATTAAGTTAAAAATTGAATTTTGATCAATATATGTTGAAAAAAATGGCACATCTATATTTATATATTTATAATAACAAAAAAGTTGTAAATTTTGCAATAATGAAGGGCAAAATTGTATTCCAACATTCTAGCTTATTGTACAATCTTGGTAGTCATCCATATCTATAACTATATAAAATGAGGAAAGTCTTGTCATTTTTAGAATGAGAGCCATATATGCACCTCCAAAATAGGAAATTTGGGTAAATAAGATCAAATATGTCATTATCTTTAATTTGCACAAATAGTTAACTTTGCATGTGGATTAATTTTTATATGATACTTTTTATTTTTTATATAGTGAAAAAATGAATTATGATTAAAACATGGTGAAAAATTACTAATTGATGCGAACGGAAGGCGTTAAAGTTTTCGGAGTCATTTGATGCGTGAAAAAAAGAGGTTATACTGTGGGAAAGAAAAATAAAGAGAGAGAGAAAGACTAGCAATACGGACGGACTGTGTTATTAGCTAAACCATAAAAAATAAATAAAAGAGTCGTAAATTGTTTGGACAAGAATTAACCAAATCAAACAAATGTACAACACTAGTTAAGTGTTCGTACTCCCCAAGTCATCACCGCCACCACACCTCCCTATCTTTTATCCCTCCTCCGTCACTGAATTCTTGTCCCCCTCCCATTCAAAAACCCTACAATGGAGAGAGCCGTTCTCCTCCGCCCTCTCTCCTCCTCCACCACCACCAGACTCTTCTCTCGCTCCACCCACCGTCTTGCTCGCCTCTCCTCCAAGCGCCACCGTCTTATCACCAACCTCCACCGCCGCTCCCTCCTCCGCAACCATCTCCGCCTCATTTCCACCGCTCCTCCTCCTTCATTTCACCTCAAAAGACACTTCTCTTCCGTCGCTCCCAGGGCCGTCGCCACTTCCTCCCCTGGTATTAATACTCTCCGCCTCAATTTCATTTGCTTGTTTGTTGATTCTCCATTTTGGGATTAATTTTAGGGATTTTTTTTTATTGTGTTTGATGTTTAATAGATGTGGTTGGGGCTCACGATTATGCCGTTGCGGAAAGGCTTGGATTCGAGAAAGTGTCTGAGGAGTTCATTGAGGAGTGCAAGTCAACTGCGGTTTTGTTTAGACATAAGAAAACTGGTGCTGAGGTTATGTCGGTATCCACTGACGACGAGAATAAGGTCTTTGGCGTCGTCTTTCGGACTCCTCCGTAAGTGTTTTATTTTGATCATTAGACTATCGTCTCTTTGTAATCCATGTTCTCTTTGTGCATCTATCTAATCCTGTCAATTAGAAATTATGATACTGCAATTGGTGCTGTGTTAAGGAAATAGTAAACCAACTGGTGTTATTACTTATTTAATTGCACGAACTAGTTCAGCTTCACCATATTAAAACCAAATTAGGGAACTACTCGTATTTTGATCTTTGTTCGAATAGTTACAAAAAATATCGAGACAAGTGATAGAGGATTGTTATTTTGGAAAACATATATGAAGTAGGATTAATTTTAATGTCATTTGGACATATTGTTTTAATGTGCGGAGCATTCCTTCATTCTTCCAGTTAAGTTGCACAGTAAATGAGTTGTTTGAGCAGTATGATTATGATGCATAAGAAGAACAACATGTTTTTGGATATGTAGGTACACATGGAGACCAATGGATTTTTTTTAAACTTTGAATCAAGCTTCTTTTTTTGGATTGAATTTACGTGGAAAGGACTCCTTTTTATGTGGCCTAGGTAGTGCAAATGCAGTATGGCCTTGAAAAGGGGATGAATGTGTACTGTGTACCAGTATGTTATTTGTACAAGTTATGTGCCTAATTTCTACTATCTAACTGTTAATGCAGGAAAGATTCAACTGGGATTCCTCACATATTGGAACATAGTGTACTCTGTGGTTCCCGAAAGTATCCTCTTAAGGAACCGTTTGTTGAACTGTTGAAAGGAAGCTTGCATACTTTTCTGAATGCTTTCACATATCCGGATAGGACGTGCTATCCTGTTGCTTCCACAAATACAAAGGTTTTAAGAATCTATTAGGATACTGGAATGAATTTGTAGATGCTGTTAACCGTGAATCGAGATCGGTATTAAATGGTTTTGTTTTGTTATATAGGATTTCTATAATTTGGTTGATGTATACCTGGATGCCGTATTCTTCCCAAAGTGTGTCGAGGACTTCCAGACTTTCCAACAAGAGGGTTGGCATTATGAGCTGAATGATCCTTCGGAAGAGATAACCTACAAAGGTTATTTACATTCTATCATCTTTCTTATAAGGAATTTCCAGTTGCATCATGATCGCACAACTTGTAAATATCTTCTTTTATCTCTATATATATCCTCTGTCAATTACAGGTGTTGTTTTTAACGAGATGAAAGGTGTTTACTCGCAACCAGATAGCATATTAGGCCGAGCAACTCAACAGGTACATTTTACACCATGACGTTTTAATAACCTAATGACTGTGTAAGATATATTGAGAAGGAGACTTATTTGGGATACTTTTTCTTTACAAAGGACATTAAATTTTGGGACTGATTGAGCAGAATGCTGCTTGGGCTTTGGAATGCATTACTGATACAATTCATGTTGCAATTATAGATACTTGTAAATGTCCATTTATTACATATATACTTATACCTTGTATTTGGATATTGCAGGCTCTTTTCCCGGACAATACCTATGGTGTTGATAGTGGAGGTGATCCACAAGTTATCCCCAAACTTACATTTGATGAGTTTAAGGTGTGTCGCGTGCTTTTCTTAATTTATCTTTACCCTGTTTATAAAGTTCTAATTCCGAATATTCATTGCTCTAAGTTCCAAGAATTTGTAGCGTTCTTTAATCTACTGTTTAATTGTTATGTGGCTGAACATGCAGAATTCAACGTGTTTGAATGAGAGTTCATGAGATTATGGTTAATTTGTTTATCCTTCTATTCAGTATGCAGTCACTTATTACATGCAAATTTATTATTCTAACCCTAAACCCTATGCACATTCATACGTGTATTATATGTGCGCGTGTGTGATCTCTTAGCTCTGTGCGTTTTCACCCTCCATCTCTAAATTCTGCCCAAGTTTCTGTATTATTAGTTTATTCATGTCATTCAAATAGTCGTATTTTCTTTCCTTATTACTCTGTCCATGCTATACTAATACGAGGGAATAAATAATTTCAATTTATAAGTGCAGACTGTCAACTTTTGATGTATGCCTTTATGTAAGTTCATACTCCCTCCGTCCTACTATAAGGTTCTTAGTTTGACTATGCACGGGGATTAAGAAAAAGTAAATGTTGTGAGTGTGAAAAGTAAAGTAAGAGAGAGAAAGTGGGTAGGGAGTTTTTGTTGTGAGAATGACAAGTGGGTCCCCACTTTCCATTTTAGGTAATAAAGTAAAGTAAGAACTTTAAATTGGGACAGACTAAAAAGGAAAGTAAGAACCTTAAATCGGGACAGAGGGAGTATGTGTTTGCTCACATAGTAAAATCTGTATGCTACCTCAGATTCCTAAGTTGCAACAAGTCAAAAAATGGAAACTTTTTTTTTAATTTTATAATCCTCCACTCATTCCCTCTCTTCCTCCCAACCACTTATTATTCTCCACTCATTCTCTCTCCCCCACTAATTCTCTCTCCTCCTCACCACCTTTCATTCTTAATAAAATGTTATATCCTTAAATCCTACATTTTTTTCTCTTTGGTGCTACTTAAATGAAACGGAGGGAGTACACATTTATAATTGCTCTTTTTGATGTCACATTTTGTATACGAAGGCAAGCATCGTGAGTTGTATCTAGTTTGGATGCTACTTTTTATAGTTATTGTCATCTGGTATTTGTTGGAGTTTTCTTAATTATATTTCAAAATTGCAGGAATTTCACAGAAAATATTACCACCCAAGCAATGCAAGGATTTGGTTTTACGGAGATGATGACCCAAATGAGCGCCTGCGCATTTTGAGTGGTACCTATCCTTACACTCACCATGTTCATTTGTGCTTTACTTTCGTACTATAAGAGGGAGCATTTATGAACCAACAACCATGAGTTGGAAAATGTCTGGATTCTAGAGAGTCGATACTGGACGACAAGTTGAGTAGTCAATAACATGAAGTTCCTGTCCTTGCATGACTTTTACTTGCTTCTTGCTTAACTGACTATTAGAATGTTATTTAGTTTGTGGACCTTATATATTGGTATAAGTGATCCTACTTAATTATGTGGAATGCGAAGTTTACACTGCCTTATTTGTTTCCTGATTTAATACATGCAGCTTTATTTTACCACCATTACTCATGTCCATTATGTTACACCTGATTCTTTTTCACAGAATATCTGGACATGTTTGATGCAAGTTCAGCTCGGCTTGAATCCAAAGTTGAACCACAGAAACTATTTTCTGAGCCAATTAGAATAGTTGAGAAATATCCTGCTGCTGAAGGTGGCGACTTGAAGAAGAAGCACATGGTATGCCTTAATTGGTTACTTGCTGATAAGCCTCTGGACTTGGAAACTGAGCTTGCCATGGGTTTTCTGGATCATTTATTGTTGGGAACTCCAGCTGCACCCCTAAGAAAAATCTTGCTTGAAAGCTCTCTGGGAGAAGCCATTGTTGGGGGTGGGATGGGAGATGAGCTCCTTCAGCCCCAGTTCAGCATTGGATTGAAAGGTGTTTCTGAAGACGACATTCAAAAGGTTGAAGAATTAGTTATCAGCACGCTTAAAACTTTGTCGGAGGAAGGTTTTGACTCAGATGCTGTCGAGGCATCGATGAATACAATTGAGTTTTCTCTCAGAGAAAATAACACTGGATCATTTCCGCGTGGGCTTGCGCTTATGCTTCGCTCCATGGTTAGTTCTACTTCTTCAACGCTATTAGCTTTTGTTTTCTAGACACAGAACTTTCTGTTACCTCATATCCTTAACTTTGATCACTTTTTTATTTGAATTTATTATTTTATAGGGGAAATGGATTTATGACATGGATCCATTTGAACCATTGAAATATCAGAAGCCTCTTATGGCACTGAAAGCCAGAATAGCGGAGGAAGGCTCTAAAGCTGTATTTGCTCCTTTAATAGAAAAATACATCTTAAGTAACCCTCACCGTGTAACTGTTGAAATGCAGGTATTTGTTTTAGTATTTTCAGCTTTCATGTGTACATCTTACATTTTCTTTTTTCACCTGTAATATATTAAGTTGCATTTTTGTCAGCCTGATCCAGAGAAGGCTTCTCGTGAAGAAGCTGTTGAGCGAGAAACTTTACAGAAAGTCAAAGCAAGTATGACTGAAGAAGATCTTGCTGAGTTGGCACGTGTGACACATGAACTAAAATTGAAGCAGGAAACTCCTGACCCGCCAGAGGCTCTTAAAAGCGTACCGAGCCTCTCACTGCAAGACATTCCCAAAAATCCTACACATGTGCCTATAGAGGTATGCATCATTTGCTTTGTATCTGAGTATCATCCTTGTTCATCTCTTGGTTTAGAAATTGTACTGAATATATGTTGAATACTTGTAGGTTGGAGATATCAATGGGGTAAAAGTATTGCAGCATGATCTCTTCACTAATGATGTTCTGTACACTGAAATTGTTTTTGACATGAGCTCTCTGAAACAAGAGCTTCTTCCGTTGGTGCCACTTTTCTGGTAAGATACTGCCATAGACAGTTGCTACCTCTTAGGAGTTTTAACATACTTTATGGGTGAAAGTATAGAATAGAGCTGTCAGTTATACACTCGGTCTCAGATTGAGTCCTACTCTTCAGTTTGTTTCATGTAAGGCCCACAATTTTTTTATTATACAAGTACGTAAAGTAACAACCGTCAGAAAACAACTTTGGTCATGTTCCCTAGACTTAGCAAACTATAGGGATATAATAGTCTTCTTTCCTCTCTCCATTCTTATCATCGTGCACTACTCCTCAACTTAGATTGCTATTTAACTTACTCAACAGTCAATCATTGCTGGAGATGGGTACTAAAGACATGGACTTTGTGCAACTAAATCAGTTGATTGGAAGGAAAACTGGAGGAATATCTGTATATCCTTTCACATCATCAAAACGAGGAGTGCCAGATCCCGTTAGCCATATAATTGTTCGAGGCAAAGCCATGTCTGGCCGCACTGAAGATCTATTTCACCTGGTATGTCCGTTTTTTCTTCTTACTTTGAAGGTTAAAATAATTATTAAGTTGATTAGTATTTTGTATATATGTGTATGTCTTACCGAAAGACTTGCATGAGCACCAATTTTAAGCAAAAACTATTTTGGATTGAGTTAAATGCTTGAGCTATTTTTGCCCCCTCCCCCCAAACACACCCTTGTTCTTATGTAGGATTTTTTTCCAAGAACAACTGCTTCTACACAGTGCACTGTCTGAGACACTTATCTTCTAATTGCAGGTAAACTGCATTCTCCAAGACGTCCAATTTACTGATCAAAAGCGTTTTAAGCAGTTTGTCTCCCAAAGCAAAGCAAGAATGGAGGTACTTTTTGATGTGCTGAAAAGTAGTCAATTAAACATTGCTCCTTTTATGATCTAATCTGAGTCCATGTGTACAGAATCGCTTAAGAGGCAGTGGTCATGGTGTTGCTGCCTCAAGGATGGATGCTAAATTGAATGTTGCTGGGTGGATTGGCGAACAGATGGGTGGTGTCAGGTTGTGCTTTTTCCATCTATTCGGTTGTACCATATGATGCTTGGCCTGAATCGTACTCAACCACTAAACTGTCAATCTATATGTTTATTTTTTCCGTCAATGACTTAGAAGTTTACTTAGTAGAAATGTTGGAGACATATTTGAAATGAACTTCAGTTTTTCTGAGGCCTGTTCATAAGTGTCATTTTGATTTTGAGGAAATATGTTTTAGGGCAATTTTAAGTGACATGAACTTGAACGCATATAAAAAAAGAGTTCTGAAAGTTGTCAAGCACTGTAAAGTTTCTTCAATTTTGCATTAGAATTGAGAAACTTGGTTAATACTTAAATGTGGAACCGGACTAATGTTTAGTATTCTTACAGCTACCTGGAATATCTACGAACTCTTGAAGAGAAAGTTGAACAGAACTGGCCTGAGATCTCTTCATCTCTTGAAGAGATCCGCAAGTCCCTGCTCTCAAAGAAAGGGTGCCTGGTGAATCTCACTGCTGATGGAAAGAACCTTCAAAACTCTGAGAAATATGTCAGCAAATTTCTTGATTTGCTTCCAAGCACTTCCCCTGTCAAAGCAGCTGCTTGGAAAGGTCAACTTCCGTTGACAAGTGAAGCAATTGTGATACCCACACAGGTAATTGTCATAACTTCTGAAAATGTTCTGTAGCTGACCCGGAATGCTGGGACAAATGCCAAATTGAGTGTACATGTATTATAAAGTTTGTTGTTACATTTATACTTTCCTATTAAAACGGAGTGGTTATATTGCAGGTTAATTATGTTGGAAAGGCGGCCAATATCTATGACACTGGTTATCAACTGAGCGGGAGTGCTTATGTCATTTCCAATTACATCAGTAACACATGGTTGTGGGATCGCGTGCGAGTTAGTGGTGGGGCTTATGGGGGCTTCTGTAATTTCGATAGCCACTCAGGTAAATTTTTTTTTTTTTTTGACTGTGATGTGGCGGCAATTTTTGCTATCTCTAAGGTTATTTTAAGCCTTGATATTCTTATGCAGGAGTATTCACGTATCTATCTTATCGAGACCCCAATTTGTTGAAGACACTTGATATATATGATGGAACTAGTGAATATCTACGTCAACTTGAAATGGACGAGGATACTCTTACGAAGGCAATTATTGGGACAATTGGTGATGTGGACTCTTATCAGCTACCTGATGCTAAAGGATATAGTAGGTAAGTGAGCAGTATACTTTTTGCCTAGAGACAATCAGTGGCAAAGCCAGAAAAAATATATAAAGGGGTTAAGACTGTTTAGGGAATAGAGATACATTTTCTTATATAGATATTGACCACAAAGGGGGTCAAAATGATATTCTGGTGTAAATTTTACCACAAGGGGGTTGAAATCGACAAAATTACTACTCCATCCGTCCCAGAAAGATAGTCCACTTTTGACTTTTGATGGTCAATACAAGTGAACTTTGACTAAATATAAATGTCAATCTAACCATCCTTGTGAAATTCTAAAACTTGTTATTGATTAATCATCAAGTGATTTATCAATGACAAATTTTAAAATTTCATTGGGATGATTAGATTGATAATAATCTTTGGTCAATGAAATTTTAAAATTTCATTGGGATGATTAGATTGAAATTCTAGTAGTATCTGACACACTTAATTTACAGATATGGGGGAAATAGTGAAATACAGCTGTGTACGTATTGGATATGTTTTCTATGTATCCAAAGATTAAAATGGGTAATAATTATTTTTGCAATTTTGATAAGGTATATCCAAGTAAAGCTATATTTTAAAGATGTTTACTCGTCAAATGTGACTACTTTTCTTAGACAGAAGTACTTATCTACTCCCTCCGTCCCAAAATAAATGTCGCTATTGACTTGTCAACGCATTTGATAAAGTTGCTTTACTTATTTGTACATTTCATGTACAATGGTGAAATTGCACTAAAACTTCCTAGTATAGAATACCACATTTATTTTGGGACGACTAATATGGGAAGTGTGACATTTGTTTTGGGACGGAGTGCATTTCATTTACTGATCAAATATAACACAGCTTATATTCTATTATAAAATAAAAGTTGTATCCTTGCTGTCCACACATCCTATAATATTTTTGCATTCATCGCTGTACCACATTATATCGCACAAATGTCCCACACCCTTATCAGTGCTTCATAGGTTACTTGATGCTACAACTTAATAAGGAGCTGCTGCATTGTCTGAATGCTAAAAGTTTATCATGTTTAATTGAACATATCTGAATCATCTGCCTTTTGTATGTTTCTAATCTGCTGGTTGGCTTTCTCAGTTTGTTGCGATATTTACTGGGAGTGACAGATGAAGAAAGAAAAACGAGGCGTGAAGAGATTTTATCTACAAGGTAAAGTTCATACTTCATACTTTACTGAACTTTCAAGTTAGGACAACGATACACATAGGGAAAACTCAAAGGGAAAACTCATAGTGAAACACTTTAAACCGTTGGATGAGTTTTTATTAGTGGGGCTCACAAACATTTATTACAATCCAACGGATTACCGTGTTTCCCTTTGAGACTATACATATCATTATCCTTCAAGTTAATATGCATGATTAAGATGGCTCAGAAGCATGCCTTTATGCTGTAATAAGTTTTAACAAGTGAAAGAGTAAACTACCAAAGTGACCCGCGTACTAACAACTTTTTACATATTTACATGCGTACTAATGAAACAACCAATTCAACTTGCGTACTATATACAAAATAACCAAAATCGTTAAAAAAGTTAATGAATGTTAGTTTACTAACAAATGTTACTATCATAATTTTCAAATTTCCCCCATAACAACAAACCTTTTCTTTTTGAAACAATTAACTACAAATCTTAGTAAGTACTTTTTAGACTTTTTTATTTACGTTTTATTTCAAAAATTTATTTCAAAAATTTATATTTAATATTTTTTTCCTGAAATAGGAAATACTCCCTCCGTCCCAGCTCACTTGACACTTCCCAAAATAGCCTACTTTTTATAATTTTATATTCGCTCTACCCCACCACTCATTCTCTCTATTCATTTTCCACAACTCAATTTATTCAACCAACACTACTATTTACCCCACTCATTCTCTCTCTACATTTTCTACCACACATTTTTCTTATTTTATACTTTTTCCTTAGTTATTGTGCCCACCTCTTGGGTGTCAAATGAGGTGGGACGGAGGGAGTATATAAATAAAATGTAAAAAAAAGTTTATTTCTTAATAATTAAATCCAGAATCTATTATCTAAAATATGTTTAAAAAATAATTAAAAATGTCATATTGCTCACTAAATAATATTTAAATCTGGTTTCAACAAAAATACTTTATTATATTAAACTAAATTCAATATCCTTTATATTTTTCTTTTCCAAAAAAATTCATTTTTATTGGTTAAACTAATTATTCAGCATCACCACCTCATAACACCGACACCCACCGTCTAACCACCACCCACGACCACCGTCAATTATGCTACAAACTACAACCACCACTATCTCATAACCAACACCCGCCATCAACTCCATTTCACTAATTCAACATCCGTAATATGCTTGCTCCATCCATTCCTCCACTCGTCCCTACCCTCATCCACTTCTCAGGCCCGACAATTCCCCCCACCTCCAGCCCAACCATCACCACCACTTTTTACTAAGACAACAAGTGACCCAAATAATGCATACATATTACTTCCATCGACAACAAAGGCAAATTGAAAGAAAAAAATTTCCAACAACAAACTTTTTGTTGGAGACACGAACCACTATCGCCGCTGCGTCCTTTCTGATTGAAAACATAGGGCGAGGGAGGAACGAAGTCGGGCAAAGACCTGCAACACATACAATCATTTCCTAAACACACATAATTTTTGCTTAGCTTAAAACGAACAGAAATTTGGGGGTAGAAAGAGCACAGACCTAATGCGAGATGACATTGAGGTTCAATTGGGGTCCGGTTCTTGAGACCCGAGTAAAGAGAAATGTAGAAACCCTAGATCCAGGGTATTAGAAAATCTGTGAAAATTCATTACAAGTAGTGCGTGTTTGAGTGTGTTGTGTGTGTGAGAGAAAAAAGAGATTGGAATGGGAAGAAGCAAAGATCTGACTTTATCTGCAGTAGAGGGGGGAGAGGAAGGGGCGGCGGTGGTGCGGGGAGGAGTGTTGGTGGGGGAAAGAGGCGGAGAAGGAAGAGATGGCAGGGGCTGTAAGGGATTGCCGGAAAAGATGAAGGAAAGGAAGAATTTGAGAGAAGGAGTGGGCGGCCGTGGTTAGTACGGGGGTCATTTTGGTAGTTTACTCAGTGAAGAAGTGCGTCAATTCAGTAAAAGAAATATATCTGAATGGGCGCGGATTCTCAAGTACTTTTTATTGGCATTTGTTACTCTTGTCCCGAAATGATCTTTCTCATTTGCCATTTTTCTTTGTCCCCAAAAGTTGTTCGTATTTCGACAATTTAGACTTAAATGTACATAAACACAACATGAGTCAAATGTGAAGATCATTTTGGGACGGAGAGTATTATGGATCCCAATTTCCTAACTTTATTTCTTTTCCTTGTCCAATAGTTTGAGTGACTTCAAGGAGTTTGCGGATGCAATCGACTCCATCAAGGAGAAAGGGGTCGTGGTAGCTGTGGCATCTGCAGATGACATTGAAGTTGCAAACAAGGAACGTCCCAATTTTTTTGAAGTGAAGAAGGCCCTCTAAGTACTCTATGGAAAATTCACATCCTCTTCACCTCAAAAGGTGCAGAATACTTGAGCCGTGTTGACATTTCTCTTTGTAGCCAAAAAATGACCAAAGTGCTACTGAACGTTCAAAATGTCAAATCTAAGGTGCTACCACAACTTTTCATGATATCAGAATTTGGATTCGTAAAGGAACTTTGTTGAAAAACCCTTTATAGCTAGGTAGAAGAAAAAAAAAAGAAGTTATTTACAAATCTTGTACTCAGATTGTACATTTATGGGATTATAACAAATTTTGATTTATACAAATATTTATCTTCTCCCTTGAATTCATTTCAAACAGCCATTTTATTTGATTCGTAAAACTTGTTTAGTATGAGGCATACTTATGATCTAAGCCGTTGATTGATAGTCTGATACCAGCCCAAGTCGTCACCACACGGACGGGACTTTCAGCTTAAGTGGTTTGTCAAACCATTTAAGTTGGAATTAAGTCATGAACTGTCATATTGTAGATGGGATTTTTACCAATAAGTCCTTGACAAAAGATGGTATTTGCCAATAAAAACATAAAATTTCATATTCTACTTTAGGGTCCCTGGGTTGAAATCAATTTTACAAATAAATCCCTCACTTTTTAAATGGCAAAAATACCCTCTCACCTATATACCGTCTTTTGCTCAACTTCTCCCCAAATCGTAAACCCTAGCCCCCGCTCTCTCTGCTGTTGCTAAACCTCCATCTTCTCCGGTGACTCCCTCATGTCCTCCATCTCAGGCAAATTTACCTCGAGTCTTCATCGATTTATGCAGGAGGCTCTGCCGTTCATCCCCTTTCATGGGACATCCGCCTTAAGATTTCAATAGGAGCGGCTCGAGGCCTGGCCTTTGTGCAATACATCAGAGAAACAAGTTATTTATCGAGATTTCAAGGCGTCAAACATATTGCTTGATGGGGTAAGTTCAATACATCCCTTTAATTTAGTAACATTACAGGGTAAACAATAAATCTGTAGCAAAACAACTGTGAGTTATGTTGCTAGAGGAGTGTGAATGCTTATCAAAATTGGCAAGAGTGAGAAGGATGAGAAACTGACTTAGAAATTGACCAGTCAAGGAAGAACAATGGATAGCTTCAGTTGCTCAAGAAGTATGCCTACAACTTAGAGATTTGATTGTCTTCAAGTGAGGGTCCAACCGAGGACACCATGAACCTAAGTATCAATGGTCTACCCACAAAAATTAATGGTCAACCCGTGAAATTGGGAGGTCAATGGTCAACCCTCCAAGTTGGAGACCAATGGTCAAGCTTAAAGAGGATTACTCACTTTTTCTTCTTCTTCCGGGAAGTGTGAAATTTAGAATAATTGAGAAATTCAGTTATCAGTTTTTTATATAAAGATGTGGTTACTAATTTTTCCTAATTTTTAAATAACTGATAAATTAATTTTTCAACGTTGACAAGTGAGACATAATTGATAAATTGAGTTATCTACTGTTTAAAAGGTATGTTACAAATAGTTAACTTTTTAAACATGATAATTTGATTTATCAATTGTTTAAAGAGCATGTAACATCACAAATGTGAAATTACACTATTGTGAAATCACAAAATCGTGAAATCAATTTACTTTTAAACAAATGAGAAATTGAGTATCAATTGTGAAAAATTGAGAGAGATGAATTTATCAGTTTTTTAGACTCAATTATGAACAAAATGAGAAATGGTTGTCTTTGTTTTTTAATTTAAAAATTTAAGAAATTGAGTATTAATTATAATAAAATTGACCTCTCAACTCTTTAAAGGACATAGCATCACACAATTGTGAAATCACACAACGGTAAAATCACACAACTGTGAAATTATACAACTGTCAAATCACTTGAGAAATGATTTTTTACAAGTGAAAAATGACACAAATGTGAAATCACACAACTGAGAAATCAATTGTGAATAATTTTACAAGTGAAAAATGAAAAAAAATTACACAACTGTGAAATTACATAAATGAGAAATCACACAACTATGAAATCAGTTGAGAAATAATTTTACAAGTGAAAAATGAAAAATGATTTTCTCAAATTTTTACAAATGAAAAATGAAATTATTATTTCAAAAATTTACATTATGTGTTGAGTGTACTTGTTTGATTCGTCTTGACGATACAATTAAAACCGTGGTTTCAGATTATTTTTTCGATTATTAGATTTTGAGATATTGCATTTTAAAATTTTGGGTGGAAAAAAAAAAAGGAAGAGAGAGAAAGAGTAAAAGAGAAAGAGAGGGGGGGAGAGAAAACATACCGCGCATATGCGCTAGGTGAACTTTGTGCGCGCGTGAGGGAAGAAGAGGGGCAATTTGGTCCAACGAAAATTTCAAGGACTTTTTGGCGAGTTTTGAAAATGTCTTTCCTTATTAGTCGTTTTCATTTGACTAAGTGACTTATTGGTCAAAGCCTCATTGTAGATCCGCTTATGGTTAGTCTGTTTGTAGTTTATATTATACGAATATGCGTTATAAATGCAATGTTTTTTTGTTCTTTTGCGCTTTTAATTTTTTTTTTCTCAATCTGACTCATAAGATAACATATTCTATTACCGTTGGGTAGCAAAATGATAAATGAACAGAAATTGACGTTGTACAGATGCGGACAATTGGTGAGGAGTGGTACCATCAATTCAAAGCCTTAAGAATGAAAGACAAAAAGTAGATGTAGTAAAGAAATTTGGAATTGCTGCAGCCTAAGGTCTACTATTATGGTGCCACGGATCCTTCTTTCAACACCAAGTAAAGGGACCAAAATATCCGTTTGCGTTTATCTTCATCCGGGTCAGCTGCTCCGTTTCCGCCTGCACCGGCTGGCAAAGGGCCCGCGGCACCCGCAGGGCGGGCCATGCACAAGGGGCGATGGAGCAGTTTATAGTCGAAATGCCATAAAGCGCGAACCAAGTGAAAAGCATTTGGTACTGAGTTTCCACCTCCCTTTTTCGTAACAAAATAAACTAAAAGTAGGACCCCCAGATAGAAAGTTTCATACTCCCTTGTCTCAAAACAAATGTTTTAAAATGAATTATCTTTTCTTACTCCCTCTATTCATAAATGAGTGTCCATTTTCAAGAAATTTTTGTCCCAAAATAAGTGTCTTTTTTGAACATAACTTTGTCCTTAAATGTTTTTTTTTTTTCAATTTTTTTTTTCACCGGTTTCTTTATACGTGCAAAACTAAATGTTTGGAAAATAGATTACAAGATTATATATGAATCTTTGCTACCAAATTGTACACAAAGTTGAGATTTTCAATGTCACTTAAAATGAAATTTGGACACTCATTTAGGGAAAGAGGTAGTATTTGATTTGAGGGGCGCTCTGAAAATTTGATTTTTAATAGAAAAAAATAAAAAATTTATTGCTATCTGCTTTCAAAATACTACATCTTTCCCGCTTTTTAAAGATTCTTACTTTCCTTTTTGGTCTGTCCCAATTTAAAGTTCTTACTTTGCTTTATTATTTAAAATGGACCATGAGACCCAGCTGTCATTCTCACAACAAAAACTCCCTAGTACCTACCCACTTTCTCTTTCCTACTTTAATTTTCACATTCACAACATTTACTTTATCTTAATCTCTGTGCAAAGTCAAACTAAGAACGTTAATTCGGGACGTAGTGAGTATTAGTTTTACTAGTATAAAGTGAAATTTGAGAAAAATGGTAAAAAAAATTTGGGACAAAAAAGTTGTTCATTTTTGAGGCAGAGGTAATACAATTATTATATACAATTGAATTTTAACTAACTATTTTAATGAAATTTAAAAAAATATTTTTTTGTAATAAGTTATTAATAACAAATTTCACTAAAATAATTAAATCAACAACACGATAAAAAAAAAAAAAAAATAAAAAAAAATCAAATGAGATTATAAAACGGAGAGGATATTATTATATTCTTATAGGCATGCATGCATGCATGCAGACAAAGAGTGAAGAGTAGTACAATGAAGGTTTTGGAATTATCTAGGGTTTTGGGAAATCATGTGGACTAGATTTAGACCATTCTGGACGTAGAAAGAAGAAGACAAAGAGCCCTTATTTTAAGGGAGGAGAGGAGAGGCCATGATTCATATGTACTTATCCATCCACAGTAGTAGTAAGTGAATGAAGGGGTCTAAACTCTAAACATTGATCCGTGAAAGAGTCGTTATCCATGACACTGACCCATCCCATTCCATTGGGTTACTATCAAGTTTACAAATTTCAAATATTTCCAACTTTCAAGTATTCTAGTAACTGTACATTTAAGACCTACTACAATCCCTTTAAAAACTGGAAACGAAGAGAAAAGATTTGCGGCAGTAGTGTAGTGCAGTGCAGTCGGTCTACATTAACAGCTTAAATTTAATCTTTTTCAAATGGACGGACGTACTGGTACTACTGAGAATTAAGAATCTTATAGATACAAACACTTGCAAACATTATACAGTGTTACTATCCATTATCAAAGTGAGAGAGAGAGAGAGAGAAGAGAGAGAGAGAGAGAGGTTAATTACGGTTGTAGCTTACTGTGGGATCCACAGCTTCTTCCTTCTTTCATGTTCACTCTCATTCATTTACCACATCATGCATGCCTTGATTTGGAATCATTTTTTGTGATTGATCACACATATTTGACTTGTCATTTTCTCGTTTTTAAATACACTATCAATATTTATTTATGTCAGAATTATATACACTAACATATTATGAATAGTGAAAAAAATTAAATGAATAAAATGGTGATTCATTTTGAAACAGGACTAATAATGTTTGCTACTCCTTCCGAGTTCCGTCTCATAATAAATGTACCGGTTGACTTGTCAACGTTTTTATGGATTGTGCTTTACGTGTTAGAACATTGTTATGCAGTGCTAGAATTGTGCTAAGATGATTAACTAATTTAGAAACGCGACAATTTTTTTTGGAACAGACTAAAAAAAATGTGAAATTTATTATGTGACGGAGCGTGTGTGTGTACTTTGTAAGGTAAAATATCAAAGTTTTCATCTACCATTTCATTATAATGAGATGCATCTAGGTAAAAAGGACCTTCATCAAGAATGAGATAATTGGTATAGGAACTACCAAGGCATACAGTTGAAGAATTTTCAGCTCTCTTTTTAAGATACACTGGTGAAAAGATAGCCTCAACAATCCAATGGGTTATAAGCTAAGAAAAGCTTTGGTGTTTCTATTGACCTCTTCAACGGGGTTGCAACATTTTGTTGTATTAGGGCATTTTGGACGAGCAGTTTCATTCATTTTAGTTGACCTCAAATCAAGCACGTCATATTAAACGAACGGGTTCAATATAGTTAACCTCAAGTCATTTTGATCAAAATATTTGTCTCAATATATTTGTCTATCCTACTGGGAAGGATCGCATCTCATACTTATCCATGACTGTTTAGGTCTCTAGCATGACCACTTTATGAAATGTGGAGGGAAGTGGGGTAAATGGCCAAGACTACTGGAAGGATTCCTCTTTGGATAATAAGTACTGTAACTGGTATTCTTGTGACCGGTTTACTAGATATTTTCTTTTAAGTTGTCGACACGAAAGCGTAAGAACTCAATGGGTCTGAAAGGGTTGAAAAGAAATTTGATTCAAATTCGACAATGAGCTTTTGATATATGCGTCCGATCGACAATCATATATTTGTCCAGTGGGGATTTGGAACAATTATTATACCAAGCAGTATAGACTTAATCATGTCTTTACTTTAAAATTAAGGGTTAAAAATTTATTGGTAACAAAATTTATTAATACTTGATAAAGTCTGAGGAGTAGCCCAGGATCTTTATATAGTCAATGCGTGACTAATTAATTCCCGATGTGGGATAATTGTCTCTAACACGCCCCCTCACGTGTAGCCGGGCTTTGCCAAGGCTTACAACATGGACTTGTTACGGGTGGCGCGGAGCAACATCGTGGGCCGTTGTGCCTGCACGTGTAACGGGTCAGCTCTGATACCATGATAAAGTCTGAGGTTCTATCCCAAAACCAATTGGCTAATGGGAGGAGTGGCCCTGGATCTTTATATAGTCAGGCTTTGGCTAGTTAATTCCCGATGTGGGATAAATACTCCAACACACCCCCTCACGCGTAGCCGAACTTTGGGCTTACGCGTGGACATATAATTGGGTGACGTGGGGCCAAGGTTCTAAAAAACGCTAGGCGGTCGCTAGGCGCCTAGGCGAGGCCGAGAATTCAGAAATAACTATAATATCCTAGACGGGATCTAGGCGTTTCATGAACGCCTAGGCTGGGCCTAGGCGGCCTAGACGGGTGTCTTTTAGAACACTGCGTGGGGCTAGATCATCGTGGGCCGAACTTTGGGCTCGCACGTGTATCGGGCCAGCTCTGATACCATGATAAAGTCTGATGTTCCATCCCAAAACCAATTGGCAATGGGAGAAGTGGCCCTGAATCTTTATATAGTCAATGCGTGGCTAGTTAATTTCAAAAATAAAATAAAAATAACATGAATGAATGGGGAGAACACTTGCGGAAACCACCCTTAATGAATGAGGGTCACCTGACCCTTTAAATTTTTTGAACTGGGGAAGTATCCACTATCCAACATGTACCTCTCCCGTAGAAAAGTATCTTGTAGTTAAAAAATTCATATTCAAAAAAAGTCTTTTAGAGTATTTATTTTATCTAAAAAGTTACAAAGTTAAATTTTCAATATCAAAATTTCCAAATTTTACAATTTAATTATGAGGTGGTCTCTTACGGGAACACCTAGATCCGTTTCATAGAAGAGACGGGTCGACCCATGACCCGTGTACAACATTCTCCACGAAGCATAGGATCTCAACCCATGCTCCACTCAAAATCTGCCACGTGGCAGTGACCCATGGCCCAATATATTTTTTTCCAGATTTTGTTTTAGTTTTTATATTATTTTTTTGGCAGTTTTTTTCGTTTGCCAAAATAATACTTAGTATAACTAAATATAACAACTGTGTTACTTATAAATAACATTGTTTATAAGTAAACGTAACACCGGTTTCACAAAAAAAAATAGCTCATTTTACTCATCTTTCTAACTTTAATACTTACTATAAATACGTGTAACACTAACAATAACTAACTGTAATTATCGTTATAATGAAATGTAATAGTGGTTTTGCAGAATATTTTTCATTTTTTTGAGTATTTTGATTTTTATTTTTTGAAAGAAAGTAATATTTGAATAATAGCAACTTATATACAAGAATGTAATTATTTGTACAAGTAAATGTAACACTTTAGTAGATGAAATTGTAACAGATTTCTATAGATAATGTAATACTTTTACATGTATCATGATAAATTGAACCCATTGTAACTTATTATTTGAAAACATAATTGTTTTACAATGTTATTATACAAGTAAAATGTAACATTCATTTATAAAAATTATTACTTTCTTATTTTTACAATGTTACTATCACAAATGTTTTTAGTTCTAACGCGTAAAAGGTTGAATTATTACTTTTCTATACATGTGTGTTACAATTATGTATAAACACTGTTACATATAAGTAACACGTTCGTTACATTTTAGTTATAATAAGCATTACTTTTGGCAAATGAAGAAAACATAAAAAAAAACACTATTACTTTTCTGTATATATTCCCTCCGTTTCACGTCACTTGAGACTTATTTCTTTTTTCGTCCGTTCCATGTGATTTGAGACTGCCTAAAATGGTAAATAATCTTTACTATTCCTCACACTCATTCTCTCTCCTATTTAATTTTTCATACTCACAAACACCTCCTCCCACTATTTCTCTCTCTTACTTTTCCTTAATTTGTGTGCCAAAATATTTGGTCTCAAGTGACATGAAACGGAGGGAGTATGTATTACTTTTATGTTACAAATTGTTACATATAAGTAACACGTTTGTTACATTTAGTTATAGTAACTATTACTTTTGGCAAACTGAAAAAACACACAAAATATATATATATATATATATATATATATATATATACCAAAGATCAGAGGTCCGATTAAAGCATGCATATTAAGATAATAACAATAAATAACATAAAAATATAAAAATAAATATCAAATGAATAGTGAATAGTAAATTTGACTTTTTTGCTACAGTAACTTTGACTTTTGAAAAATACGTATACGTAGGCTTTCGTTCAACCTCAGTTTATCCGTCACCCGTAGGTCTGGAAGGTTAGTGGTTTCCACCTTTCGTAACGTTTTTGTTTTAAAAGATAATTTGTAACAATTAACAAACAATTGTAAGTACTCGAGGCGGGAGTAGTAAGCTTACTTGTTTATTGCAAATTGTTGAGAGTACAAGATGGTTGATGAGTACAAGAGTATTTCTAGAGAGAGATATTTAGAGAGAATTTTAAAACTGATACTAAAATTGCCTGCCTTTTACAATGAGCTGTCTAAACTTATATACTACTCGATTTTTGTCTTGCAGGTCGGCATGAGGAATCTTCTTTTGAAAATTGTGACCAGCGGGTCAGGGCGGCTGAATGCTTTGTTGAATTTTGTGGCCAGTGGGCCAGGGCGGCTGAATGCTTTGTTGAATTTTGTGGCCAGTGGGCCAGGGCGGCTTGATGCCTTCTTCTTTTTGTGCAGCTTTACAGATCTAATTCTAGATCGTCTGGTTGTGTGTAGAAGTCATCATTAGGTTGAGTATCTCCTTCATTCATAGAGGATGAACTTCCTTCGTCGCTAAGTTGGACCATTAGTCTTTCCAAATCCGATGAATTTGTACATTTAGCCATCTGGGACATAATCTGTTGTTTCTTGGCTAAAAACTCTTCATTTTGTTGAGATTGTTTAGGAGGAATTGTTTTGCAATATTCTGGTTTTGAAAGAAAGTATTTTTTCACTGCGCCAGAATTGCAATGAGAAATTTCCGTTTTGTCCCACCATTTTATTTTGTATTTTCTAATCAGAATTGGTAAGATTGTTTTTTGTACACACTCACACTTTTGTACTGTCGAACAGTCACACATTTGTTCCTCTCTTAAGTCAAATTCTGTCATAAAAATCCATGGGACTTGGAAATTATGACAAAATAAAGCCCAAAGAGGAGTCTGAGAAATTTGTTCTGGGTAAGAAACTTTTGTGGACCATTGGCCGAAGGCTATTTGTACATCTGTAGGGACTATTGATTTGTCTAATCCGAAAGTCTTCCACCATTTATGAAACCAATAAGGAGTAGGATAGGAAAAATTCGGACAAAAGTAAAAGAAATATGAAAGATAAAAAGATTTGTTTTGTCTGAAAAAGGCCCTTGACCAAGCCAGGATGTAGTCATAGTAATTAAATCTGGAATTGTTTGAATTTAATAAATCTCGAGAATCATTTGGCTTTTGGCCCCAATCTGATAAAGTCAGGAATTTTAAAATTTTGACTTTGCAATAACGAATTTTTGTGTTATCAACATGATCTGTGGAATATTGAAAAGTAGCGGATTTTGTTTGTGTCAGAATTGTTTCATAGTAAAATTGGTTTTTCATAAAATTATCAGGAATATAATTGTGCAGTGATGGTAAAATATATTGTGATAATTGATAAGGATGCCAATTGTCAGTCATTTCATAGATTTCTGGTTCTAGGACACAAATAGAATCGGTATGATTTTTGTAAAAATAATTTGTGGGTGGTGTTTGTTTAGGGTGAGGATTAGGAACAATTTGTCTATTGGGTTGAGAAGTTTGTGGGTTTTCTATTTTGAGGGCAGATTTGTAAGTAACTGTTTTTTGGGAGGATGATGTTTCTTTTGAGATTGGGGGAGAGAATGGTTTTGCATCGGGGGAAAGAGTAGCAAACCTATTTTCTAATTTTGGTTGAATTGGCATTCTGTCAGGAATGAAATTTGGGAACTTTGTAAGAGGTCGGATTTGTATGATCGATTGTTCTTTCTTGGCCTTTCCTTTGATCGAGGTTCCTGTAATCATTCTAAACAGGGAGAATTTTAGTATGTAAATTTCAATAGTCTCGTACGAGGCTATTTTAATCTGGCAAATGTAGAAAATCCTGAAAATTAGGATAATGATCATGGTAAATACAATTTGTGAGTCTTTTAAAAGTTGAGATTTCGGATTTGATAAGAATTGAAAAAGACGAGGAAGATTTATTTTCAAAGACTTCTTGTAAATCATGTATATGAAATGTAAGCATTTGAGTTTTGTGAAAAGGGGTTCTTTTATGAAAGTTTCTGCATTCTCTTAGAAGTATTGGTGATTTTTGTAATAAATAATTTATGTAATTGGAAGTATTTAAATGAATACGATTTCCATTTATAAAAAGGTCCCAAGTTTGTTCCTGTTCTATTTGTGAAATGAGTAAAGTCTCTTTTTCTAATTTTTCTAATTCTTGTAATGATTGTTCAGAAAAGAGTAAGTCTTCTTCATTTAAATTTGCCATTGCCTGCAATAAAGATTGTTTTTATTGAATTTTTATCGAATACAAACATATGAAATACATAAAAATACATTAGAGAAATTTATTGGAGAATTTTATGTAACTTCCTCATTTTTCTGGAAAGAGCCTTTGCTTGTATGAGCATATTTGTTGCGATCCTTTTCTGATGGTAGAAAACTCCATTGTCTTCTATATATTCCTCAAGATCACTAATTATGAATCGTACATACATAAAATGTATTCTTATCTCATAATTTCCATAAGTATGAGGGAAGTCTGTAGATTTAAGATCTCTTAATTGTTTAGCTAAATGGTTCAATTAATCAATGTTGCCAAAGCCTCTATTAAGCCATCTATTACGTCTATCATGTGTATTAAAAATTTGGTTATTTATCAGTGGGAAGTCTGCCATGTCCTTGTAGGAATTCCCTAGTTAAGAAATCTGGGATTGAATTGTCTTTGCCTGCAATATGAACGATGTCAAAATCAAATATTGATAAAAGGGCTTGCCATCTGGCAAAAATCTGTTTTGCCGCTAAATTCTTTACGTCTTTTTGTAAAACGTCTTTTGCAGCTTTGCAATCTACTTTGACTGTGAATTTTTTATTAAGTAGATCATCCTGAAATTTTGTTATACATAGAACTATAGAAAGAATTTCCTTTTTTATTGTAGAATAATTTGATTGTGTTGTGTTCCATATCCCCGAATAATATCTTATTATTTGGTTTTTTCCATCTATGTTTTGAGTCAATATCCCACCATATCCTATTTCTGAGGCATCCGTGACTACTGTCTTAGGAGCATTAGGATCACATATAGTTAAACATGGTAATCTTTTAACATGTAGTTTGATTTGTTTAACAACATTAGTATGTTCTTTTGTCCATGGTTTTGGATTTGTTTTTAATCTATCAAAGAGTGGTTTACAAATTTGTCTTAATTTAGGAAAGAAATCTGCTATATAATTTAATGATCCTAGGAATCTTTGTAACTGATTTTTATCTTTTATCTCATCTGGGAATATGTCAGCAAAATCTATAGATCTTTGTATTGGTATTAAAGTATTATTGGTTATCTCATGTCCTAAAAACCTAATTTTTGTTTGATAAAGTTTAATTTTTGTTTTTGATAAAACTAACCCATTTCGTATCATTGTTTTATAAAATATGTTTAAATGTTTGTCGTGTTGTTCAATTTACTTATTTGTCCCGAGTCGGTGTGTCACCTAGGTCTAAGTCACGCATTAGGAAGTGTAAGCCACTTACTTTAGTAAAGATAATATCCAATACGGTGCCTACACTTACAAAATAATTGGACAAATTTATACCTATATATCTCAAGTAAATTGTTTAAGCTAGTTAAACAATTTACTTATTTGTCCCGAGTCGGTGTGTCACCTAGGTCTAAGTCACGCATTAGGAAGTGTAAGTCGTGCATCCGTGAGGTAAGGAAGTGTATCCGAAAAGCAAGACAAATAGTAAATCATGAGTTGGTTAGGTAATTTTACGAATAAAAGGCCTCCTAGAAATCAAGATCCTATGAACGATTATAACATACATATTGAAAATAATAACCATGATAACAATGAAAATGATCAAAATATTTTATCAAAAGAATTTTCTTGGAATACTCAGTCTTTGACTAATTGGAAACCACCTCTTATTTCAAACTCAGAAATTTATAAAGACAAAGGAATTCTTAACATAAGATCAAGACTAGCTATTAAAACAAAAGAAACTATTATCCCTTTATTTTCCAATAATCAAACTATGAGTCTATTTTCAAAATCATCTATAAAAAAATATATATCTCAGGGATACAAATTTTTACATATTGGACTAGTACAAATTGCTATCAAACCCTTATCAATGGAAGGATTAAACACAAGCATACAAATAGCCTTAAGAGATGCTAGGCCTCTAAACTATACAGATTCGCTATTAGGAGCCATTGAAACTAGTTTAACAAATGGACCAATACATTTTAATAGTTATCCAAATTTTACAATCTCTTTAACAGATCCTCACATAATGGACATCCTAACTTTAGATATTTTAACACATAATTATCATATGAAAAAGGGATCTCACGTATATGAAATATTTTATAGATTATATTTTAAAGTTATGAATACAGGACTATGTCCTAATGCTTTTAACAGAAACAAAGTAGGAGAAACCATTTTTTGGGAAATTGATAAAACAAAAGCTAATATAAATATACCAAAAACAATTAAATGGAATGAAATAACTTTACCAGATAAATGGTCATATCCCGCTAAAACTGTCCCAAGAAAAGAACAAAATCAAACAACTGATATAGAACAAATTACACAATATGAAGACGGATCAGTAGATCTAAAATTCAAAAGAACTCAGTCACTAAGTCGACACAAAAAATTAAATGTCCACGCACCATCTAGGAGATCTACATCAGGAAGATATGAATTTCCACAAAACACTAAATATGAGGATAGTTCTTCACAAAATGAAACTGTTTTTGAAGATGAAACTAATATTGAAATTCCACAACAAACAAACAATACTGGAGCAAACAGAGAAGGAATTAATGTTTACCCATACGAAGGAAACAATGTTCAATCTTATGAAGATAGTGAATTTACATTAAATATGATAAAAAACAATTTTATTCTAAATAAAAGTATTTTAAGAAAAGACTTTACAAGTAAACATAATGAAGAAAATAGAAAACTATTTTTCCAAATGTATGATACCAATGAACAAAAATTAATAAAAGAAAAGTATTATGAATTTTGTGAATTGCAAGAAGACCACATACCATTTTTTGATTTCTTAAAAGATGATTACCTATACAAAATAACTACATTACAGAAAAAACTAAGACGATGGTACAAAGTAGGACCAGATCTTTTGCCAACTCACGAAGTATACGAAAACGAAAAACCACCTTTAGAAGCCACTTACTTTAGTAAAGATAATATCCAATACGGTGCCTACCCCATTGATAAAACTAATCAATTAAACACCGAAGATAAAAAACAAACATCTTTACATTTACAAAATAATTGGACAAATTTATACCTATATACCGTAGGACAACAATTAGATAGAGTTGAAGAAAAAATTGATAATTCTACTAAAAAATTAACCACAATAGGCGAAGAAATAACACAACTAGACGTAGAAATGGGACCCACACCAATACCAACCAAAAATGATGAACATTATAAATCCCAAAGATTTACAGAATATTCAGAATTATATAAAATTAATCCATCGACTAGAAAAAATAAAAATACAATGTTTACTAAACGAATTCCCCCTCCTAAGAATACTTTAATAATAATACCTGAAGTCAAACCAACACTCCATGATCCTCTAAATGATTTAATGAATAAAATTAAAACACATTTAAAAGTCAAAGAAGAAACAAGTACAAGTACAAATATCCGAATGCTAACAGACTATAATGACAAAACATCAGATTCAGATATCTCTTCTAATAATGAATATAGCTCTACTACAGAATCAGAAGAAGAAGAAAACTTAAATACAATTCCAATTCAAACAATGAGACATGATTTTTATAAAGACCTTGACGACTTGGAAATATTAAAAAACCCAACAAAATCATACAATGCGAAAAACATTTACGAATGGAACATTGACGGATTAAGTGAAATGGAAATAATAAATATTACAAAAGAAATGATAATCGTAGGAAATATATACAAATCTACAAATATTACAGAACGACAAGCAGTTGAAAACATTATATTAGGGTTTACTGGTCAATTAAGAACTTGGTGGGATAAATTATTAGCACATCAAGTAAAAACACAAATTCTAGAAGCTATAAAAGCAGACCAGGATGGAAACCCAGTATTAGATGAAAATGGAAATCAAAGTCCTGCACAATTAATATACTTAATATTTAACATTACAACTCACTTTATAGGAGATATAGATTTATATACTGAAAGAAATTCTGAAATATTACAAAACCTAAAATGCAGAAAATTAGAACAATTTAAATGGTATAAAGAAAATTTTCTTAAAAGAGTTTTTAATCTTGCTGACCCAAATAATTATCATTGGAAAGAAAAATTTATTACTGGACTACCAGGCCTATTTTCAGAAAAAGTAAAAGACACGATAGAACAAAAGTACGGACAAATATCTTATGATAATCTTACCTATGGAGACTTAATTACTTGTGTAAATATTACAGGATTAAGACTATGTCAAGACCAAAAATTACAAAACAAATTAAAAAAGGAAACTACTCAAACAAGAAAAGAATTAGGACATTGGTGTGAACAATTTGGTTTTGATAAACTAAAATCTCCATATAAAAAGAAAAATTACACTCAACATAGAAGCCCGTATTACAAAAATAGTACATATAGGAGAAAATATAGAAAAACAAATAAACACTATCAAAACAATCCCCCTGCCTATTACAATAAAAATAAAAAACCACATTTTCAGAAAAGATACAACAATAATAAAAATAATACAAAATATAAAAAATCCTTTAAACCATATAATAAAACCATAAAATGTTTTTTATGCAAAAAACCTGGTCATATTGCTAGAAATTGCCCAGCAAAAAGACAAATACAACAAATCTGTCATAATTTAAAAATAAAAGAAACTGAAGAAATATTACAAAACATAGATAATCTTGAATTATCAACAGATATTGATGAATATAACTCTTCTGATCAAACTGATACAAGTGATGATGATGAATGCCAATCCTGTAAAAGAGAAATATGTTTGTGTAATAATAAATTAAATACAATAGAACAATACGATGAAATATTAGAAAAAATTAAAGAAATAGATGAACCAACCATAAAAAGAAAATTTCTAAAACAATTAGCCAAAACAATTAATGAAGAAAAACCAGATACATCTAAACCCGCTCAATACGAAGATGTTATGCAAATGTTCCAAAACAAAAAGAAACAAATTTCATCAGTAGACTTACAAAATGAAATTAAAGAAATAAAACAAGAAATAAAATTATTAAAACAAAGTAATTTAGATTTACAAAAAACACAAAAAGAAATAGAAACAAAATTAGCACTACAAGAAATTAAAAAACAAATACATTCAACCTACAATGATGAAGCTTCTACATCTAAAGTTAATAAAGAATTAGACAAACATTTTAAAAACCCTTTTGCAAAAAAATCTTCTTCAGAAACAGATACTTCTACAGACACAGAAGAAAGTATATATGCTCTTACTCGAGTCAGATATCAAAAATGGTATGTACATATACATATGAAAATCAAAGATTTTAAATACAAAGGATTAGCCATGTTAGACTCAGGAGCAGATCTAAATTGTGTTGAACAAGGAATAATACCAACAAAATATTTTATAAAAACAAAACAAAGTCTTTCAGCAGCCAATTCTTCAAAATTAGAAGTAAAATACAAAATACCCGAAGCACATGTTTGTAATAATGGTATCTGTTTTAAAACAAGTCTTATGCTTGTAAAAAATTTAAACACAAAAGTTATATTAGGAAACCCTTTTTTACAAATGCTATATCCCTTTTCAGTTTCACAAAGAGGAGTAGAATCAAGAATATTAGGACAAAAAATTATATTTGATTTTTTATATCCTGTATCCAATAGTGATGTAAATAATTTACAAAAAACAGGAATCTCTAAATTAAATACTTTACAAAATCAAATGAAATTTCTTAAGGAAGAATTATTAAATATCAAAATTCAAGAAAAATTGCAACTTCAACAAAACAAAGACATAATCTCTAAAAAACTAGAAAAATTTGAAAAAGACCTATGTTCTGATTTACCCACAGCTTTTTGAGAAAGGAAAAAACATGTAATAACACTACCATATGAAAAAGATTTTAATGAACAAACAATACCTACAAAAGCAAGACCTATACAAATGAATCAAGAATTATTAGAATATTGTAAAAAAGAAATTAAAGATTTACTCAATAAAAAATTAATTAGGAAAAGTAAATCACCTTGGTCATGCTCAGCATTCTATGTATCAAAAAATGCAGAAATTGAAAGAGGTGCCCCAAGATTAGTTATCAATTACAAACCTTTAAACACTGCATTAAAATGGATTAGATATCCAATACCCAATAAACAAGATTTATTAAAAAGACTACACGATGCTTCTATATTTTCAAAATTTGATATGAAATCAGGCTTTTGGCAGATACAAATAGCAGAAGAAGATAAATACAAAACAGCTTTTACAGTACCCTTTGGGCAATACGAATGGAATGTTATGCCCTTTGGATTAAAAAATGCACCAAGCGAATTTCAAAAAATAATGAATGAAATTTTTAATCCATACACTTTTATTATTGTTTATATAGATGGTGTTTTAGTATTTAGTAGAACTCTTGAACAACACTACAAACATTTAAACATATTTTATAAAACAATGATACGAAATGGGTTAGTTTTATCAAAAACAAAAATTAAACTTTATCAAACAAAAATTAGGTTTTTAGGACATGAGATAACCAATAATACTTTAATACCAATACAAAGATCTATAGATTTTGCTGACAAATTCCCAGATGAGATAAAAGATAAAAATCAGTTACAAAGATTCCTAGGATCATTAAATTATATAGCAGATTTCTTTCCTAAATTAAGACAAATTTGTAAACCACTCTTTGATAGATTAAAAACAAATCCAAAACCATGGACAAAAGAACATACTAATGTTGTTAAACAAATCAAACTACATGTTAAAAGATTACCATGTTTAACTATATGTGATCCTAATGCTCCTAAGACAGTAGCCACGGATGCCTCAGAAATAGGATATGGTGGGATATTGACTCAAAACATAGATGGAAAAAACCAAATAATAAGATATTATTCGGGGATATGGAACACAACACAATCAAATTATTCTACAATAAAAAAGGAAATTCTTTCTATAGTTCTATGTATAACAAAATTTCAGGATGATCTACTTAATAAAAAATTCACAGTCAAAGTAGATTGCAAAGCTGCAAAAGACGTTTTACAAAAAGACGTAAAGAATTTAGCGGCAAAACAGATTTTTGCCAGATGGCAAGCCCTTTTATCAATATTTGATTTTGACATCGTTCATATTGCAGGCAAAGACAATTCAATCCCAGATTTCTTAACTAGGGAATTCCTACAAGGACATGGCAGACTTCCCACTGATAAATAACCAAATTTTTAATACACATGATAGACGTAATAGATGGCTTAATAGAGGCTTTGGCAACATTGATTAATTGAACCATTTAGCTAAACAATTAAGAGATCTTAAATCTACAGACTTCCCTCATACTTATGGAAATTATGAGATAAGAATACATTTTATGTATGTACGATTCATAATTAGTGATCTTGAGGAATATATAGAAGACAATGGAGTTTTCTACCATCAGAAAAGGATCGCAACAAATATGCTCATACAAGCAAAGGCTCTTTCCAGAAAAATGAGGAAGTTACATAAAATTCTCCAATAAATTTCTCTAATGTATTTTTATGTATTTCATATGTTTGTATTCGATAAAAATTCAATAAAAACAATCTTTATTGCAGGCAATGGCAAATTTAAATGAAGAAGACTTACTCTTTTCTGAACAATCATTACAAGAATTAGAAAAATTAGAAAAAGAGACTTTACTCATTTCACAAATAGAACATGAACAAACTTGGGACCTTTTTATAAATGGAAATCGTATTCATTTAAATACTTCCAATTACATAAATTATTTACTACAAAAATCACCAATACTTCTAAGAGAATGCAGAAACTTTCATAAAAGAACCCCTTTTCACAAAACTCAAATGCTTACATTTCATATACATGATTTACAAGAAGTCTTTGAAAATAAATCTTCCTCGTCTTTTTCAATTCTTATCAAATCCGAAATCTCAACTTTTAAAAGACTCACAAATTGTATTTACCATGATCATTATCCTAATTTTCAGGATTTTCTACATTTGCCAGATTAAAATAGCCTCGTACGAGACTATTGAAATTTACATACTAAAATTCTCCCTGTTTAGAATGATTACATGAACCTCGATCAAAGGAAAGGCCAAGAAAGAACAATCGATCATACAAATCCGACCTCTTACAAAGTTCCCAAATTTCATTCCTGACAGAATGCCAATTCAACCAAAATTAGAAAATAGGTTTGCTACTCTTTCCCCCGATGCAAAACCATTCTCTCCCCCAATCTCAAAAGAAACATCATCCTCCCAAAAAACAGTTACTTACAAATCTGCCCTCAAAATAGAAAACCCACAAACTTCTCAACCCAATAGACAAATTGTTCCTAATCCTCACCCTAAACAAACACCACCCACAAATTATTTTTACAAAAATCATACCGATTCTATTTGTGTCCTAGAACCAGAAATCTATGAAATGACTGACAATTGGCATCCTTATCAATTATCACAATATATTTTACCATCACTGCACAATTATATTCCTGATAATTTTATGAAAAACCAATTTTACTATGAAACAATTCTGACACAAACAAAATCCGCTACTTTTCAATATTCCACAGATCATGTTGATAACACAAAAATTCGTTATTGCAAAGTCAAAATTTTAAAATTCCTGACTTTATCAGATTGGGGCCAAAAGCCAAATGATTCTCGAGATTTATTAAATTCAAACAATTCCAGATTTAATTACTATGACTACATCCTGGCTTGGTCAAGGGCCTTTTTCAGACAAAACAAATCTTTTTATCTTTCATATTTCTTTTACTTTTGTCCGAATTTTTCCTATCCTACTCCTTATTGGTTTCATAAATGGTGGAAGACTTTCGGATTAGACAAATCAATAGTCCCTACAGATGTACAAATAGCCTTCGGCCAATGGTCCACAAAAGTTTCTTACCCAGAACAAATTTCTCAGACTCCTCTTTGGGCTTTATTTTGTCATAATTTCCAAGTCCCATGGATTTTTATGACAGAATTTGACTTAAGAGAGGAACAAATGTGTGACTGTTCGACAGTACAAAAGTGTGAGTGTGTACAAAAAACAATCTTACCAATTCTGATTAGAAAATACAAAATAAAATGGTGGGACAAAACGGAAATTTCTCATTGCAATTCTGGCGCAGTGACAAAATACTTTCTTTCAAAACCAGAATATTGCAAAACAATTCCTCCTAAACAATCTCAACAAAATGAAGAGTTTTTAGCCAAGAAACAACAGATTATGTCCCAGATGGCTAAATGTACAAATTCATCGGATTTGGAAAGACTAATGGTCCAACTTAGCGACGAAGGAAGTTCATCCACTATGAATGAAGGAGATACTCAACCTAATGATGACTTCTACACACAACCAGACGATCTAGAATTAGATCTGTAAAGCTGCACAAAAAGAAGAAGGCATCAAGCCGCCCTGGCCCACTGGCCACAAAATTCAACAAAGCATTCAGCCGCCCTGGCCCACTGGCCACAAAATTCAACAAAGCATTCAGCCGCCCTGGCCCACTGACCACAATTTTCAACAAAGCATTCAGCCGCCCTGACCCGCTGGTCACAATTTTCAAAAGAAGATTCCTCATGCCGACCTGCAAGACAAAAATCGAGTAGTATATAAGTTTAGACAGCTCATTGTAAAAGGCAGGCAATTTTAGTATCAGTTTTAAAATTCTCTCTAAATATCTCTCTCTAGAAATACTCTTGTACTCATCAACCATCTTGTACTCTCAACAATTTGCAATAAACAAGTAAGCTTACTACTCCCGCCTCGAGTACTTACAATTGTTTGTTAATTGTTACAAATTATCTTTTAAAACAAAAACGTTACGAAAGGTGGAAACCACTAACCTTCCAGACCTACGGGTGACGGATAAACTGAGGTTGAACGAAAGCCTACGTATACGTATTTTCAAAAGTCAAAGTTACTGTAGCAAAAAGTCAAATTTACTATTCACTATTCATTTGATATTTATTTTTATATTTTTATGTTATTCATTGTTATTATCTTAATATGCATGCTTTAATCGGACCTCATATATATATATATATATACAAACTTAAAAAAAAAAAAAAAAAAACCGCGGGTCGTGGGCTTGGGTCATGGGTCAAAAGCACACCAATAACCCGAATTCGTGACCCGTCTCTACTATGAGACGGATCATAGTGTTCTCACACAAGTTTTTGTCTTTAATTATTGTCTTTAAGTTTGGAACATTTATTTGATGAAAATTTAATATTTTTCTTAAAATGGTGAGTTATTATTATGAAGATAAAGTGATTATATATTACCAAAATATTAATAATATAATAATAATATAAAATAGAATTAATAATAATATAAATTTTTATCTCATGTTCAATAATGATTAGAAAAGAAGTTGCATTGCACTTATTAAATTTCATTGTTATATTTCATAATAAGAAAATTAAAATAATAACTTATACTAACAATTATGATAAAAAAAAACTAAATCTTAACATTAACATTATTTAGAATTACTATTGTAATTTTAAATTTTATTAGTTTTACAACTGAACAGAATAAATCAATCTAAGCCAAATGGTCGAACCAAAACATTTAAGCCCAATGAGCCCAAACTAAGAGTGGGACCTAAGCCTATGAGCTGAAAGGCCGTATCATAGCGCCTATTAATCACAGGCTTCATAACGACCATATTTAGGTCCCGTCATTATACGTCCCAAAGTAATCATACGCAAACAACTTTCCTTGATGAGCCAATCCTGGCGAGGCCGTACTTGATCTCATCCTATCAACGACCTGATCGTCCTTATTAACTTTGACCTACGTGGCTAATAATCACGTGGATTCAACTTATAACTAACATCCACATTTTCCACACTTTCCCGCCTGATGTCACCAGACGCCAGATCCGAGACGCACATGAATTCTCACGTGACATCATGTATAAGTAGAGAATCATTCAATGCCGAAAATGTAACTTGATTCACTTGGCTAAACTCTTTCATTTTGTATTCATGTTTTCTCTCTCCTAAAACGATTATTGATTCTCACACCGGTAGGCTTTAGCCGAATGGATATCCTGAAAATCGTGTGTTTATGGATGTAAGCGATTTGGAGCACTAGGATCATCCTCACTGACAAAGTGATGGTCATAGCGATTCTTAAATTGTAGCATCAACAATTATTTTAATTGCTCAAGAGGGTTATATTTTATCTTTGTAGATGCATAATTAAAATGTAAATCTAGTTTTCATCGATACAAGTTTTCAAATCTAATGACAAAGGTTAATAAATCGTTAAATTTTAGGATTTTTTGTATTGGATATCTATTTTAAAACTTTTTTTAAAAACCATTTTATTTTGGATATGCAAGTTTTGATATTTTCTGTAAATATTTTGATTTATTTTCTCAATTTTAACCCCTTTATTTTGAAGGAATAATTTTGAAAAAAATAAAAAATAAATCAAGTTTCCTACTGGAGAACTACCGCTGTTGTTTCCATTTCATTTTCCCTTCCTAGTAGGTGGTATTTTAATTTTTCAGTTAATCTGTTGTGTTGTAAAATCCCTCTCCAATCCAACGGCTTAACCTGATAAACAATTCAAATTTTCATTGGATTCCCAGTTTTACACCGGCTATACCCGGTCACCTCCTCCCTAACGTGTCTCTCATTTATTAGCCATCCCGCTCGGTAATGTAATGATTCCCGTAATCCTCTAACTCCCAGATCTTCTCAACGGAACGGAGTCTGGACCACCAATATAACCGCCTCTTTCAATCTCCACCCTCCGTTTCAAACCCCCCCCCCCCCTATATCCGCTTTTCCTCTTCTCCCCCTCAACAAACTTTAGAGAGAGAAAGCTCATTTGAGCCTCCATTGATCACACTTCAGACACCTTCACCTACAATTCAAACGAAAGACATTTATATATATATATTCAAAGCTGTAGATACAGTATTTATTATCTATCTACGAAGAGATATGGAGGAGTACATGAAGAGAATTGGAGAAATTACAGTGATGGATGGTGCTTCGTCTGCTCAGAATGAAGATATGGAGGTTACCATCTCCGAGTCAAGTATCAAGAGAAGAAAGGTTGATTCTCCGCACACACTACATTCTCGTCCGTCGGATTTTCAGCTGGAAATTGAGTGCCGTCGCGTTTTGAATTGCTCGCTTTCACCCGCGGTGTCCGGAAATTCCGATGACTCAGTATCATCTCTTTGCTCGACCAATGATTCGAGTGAGGCCGTGAAAGACAGCTTCCGAAACTCAGATCTGAAGGTGAAAATTCAAAATTCGGTTACTATTCTCGCCAGTAAATATACTCCCTCCGTCCCCTTACAATGAGCATAGTTTGACTTTTTTGTCAACTGAGTCAATCTTTGACCATTATTTTATGAATATCTAAATATTTTTATGAAATTCTAAAAATTGTTATTGACAAAAAAAATCAAAGTGTGCCCATTGTTATGGGACGGAGGGAGTATTTTCGAGCTTTGAGATTTTTGAAGTAAATTAGATCGTAATTTTGAAGTTTCAATTTCAGGAGGAAAGTTTGGTAACTGACAAGTCCAAATTAAGCAATGGCGGTTTCAGGTAAATTTAAGTCATTTCTAATTTATTGTTTGATCTTCAGTACTACATCAGCTAGTAGAATTGATTTATCAACGTACGTACGTTATCAATCTCTTCAGTTCACCTGAAACAACGGAGACATAATTTTTTTCACCGTTTCATTTTCTTCTGTATCTATCTATCTATCTATGTATTTGAAGGTACATATATTCTGTACGTCCTATATATCATTCTCTCTAGAAACTCACGCCGTTTATGTTTCTTCAATTCAGTAGAGAAACTACTCCTTCCAGCGACATTTCCGTAGATTCAGAAAGAATGGAGTCCTCGATGCCAAAGAAAAACCCTACATCGGCTGGTAATAAGCCGACGAAGATTCCATCCGCCATAGAGATTGAAGAATTTTTCTCCGTAGCCGAAAAGTACGAACAGAAGCGTTTCTCAGAGAAGTAAGTGTGAATCTCATCTTGCATGTTGTACACACTATTTTTTTTTTTTGAAGGAACTCAATTTAGATAGACTTGGGCATAAACAGAAATGGTAAAAAAAAAAAAGGAAAGAAGCTAGTACTCTAACTTATGAATTATGAACAAATTTGGTGTTTCAGGTACAACTATGATATAGTGAAGGATGTGCCATTGGAAGGAAGGTATCAGTGGGTTAAGTTAAAGCCATGAGGAGGGAGCCAACAATTAATATTGCTAATTTTATACTCAGAATTCAGAAATATCTTTCTTGTTCTTCTTCAACTAATTATTTTCTACCTTTTTTTTTTAAAAAAAAATTTAAGAAGTTTAAATTCTGGTAGTACTATTAATTAATTAAGGAGTTGAGTCCTTGGGATTTATGTACAGCGATTGATTGATTGATCTAACTATGTAAGGAAGGAAGGAAGGCTCTCTGTGTTTGTGTACTACACTCCAAGAAGCTTCTTCTGCACCATCCCTTTCTACATGGACCATGATTCATTATTTACTCATCTTAATTTGGTGGGGTTTATTTTTCAATTTTTTTATTTATTTTTTTTTTATTTTGTAAAAGTGTGTTTTGTTGCGACATAATTTTGGCTATTTTTCTCCACTTGCTATTTTTAATTTTTAATTATCCCCATTCCCCACTAACTGTGACTGCTGTGAGTGAGATGATAATCCATTTGGAGGTCGTCTACACAAAGTCTTGTCATGCTATGAGCATGACAGCAACAAATTCCGTTTCAACACAACATTTTTGCATGAGTGTTGCAATATTGACTAATCCTATTTGAAATAGAGAAATGAAGTTTTGTTGCATGTAAATGGCATAACAAACTTAGGATTCACTTCCCTTCCCTAAGTTTCAGAATAATAAATGTCATACTTTTCATTTTGGTTTCTGCCAAAATAAATGTATTCTTACTAAAAATATGATATGAAGTTTGGTGATTTTCGTATACTATTCATTCTATTAGATATAGCATTTGTAAGTTAAAGAGTGACGGAGGGAGTAGTATTGCTTTGCTATGATAATTTTATTGAAATAGACAGCTCTTTGTCACATCAATATATTTTTCTTAATATGTTTACATAGTAAGTCTCTCCCATACTTCCTCCAAAAATAATATTTTCATTTTTTTGTTGTTGTTTATACGAGTATTTTGAGCAATAAAATCATGTTAATTAAATTATTTATATAAAAATTTAAAATTTGATATTCATACATCATTATAAATACATACTATTAATAACGACTTTTAAAATTTCATTTTAATAATTAAATTAATTAAAATTATTGCTCAAAAATACTATACTTTCACGTTGATAACCCAAAAAAAAAAAAAAAAAAAAAAAAGAAGGGTAGGAAGTCTTAGTGAGTACCATTCAATAACTGATAGTGATTTGATCATGTTAATAGAAAATAATCTCTCTTTCCCCCTTCCCCCACAACATCATGATATAAACATCATTTATTTTGAATTTAGTTGTAGTATTAATGCAACAATTTGCATTACAAAGAATTTCTAACATTAAAAATACCATGACATTATTATTTCAATTTGATATCCCTTCCATATTTTAATATTATGAGAATTAAGGCCGGGGGGGGGGGTGTGTGTTCTTCAAGCATATATACATATATACTCCCTCCGTCTCAAATTATATGTCGTTTTGGAGTGTTTCACACATATTAAGAAATACCATTAATGCATGTGAAGAAGACCCAAATACCCCTAAAGTAATTCAACTACCTAGGTAATTAAATGGTTAGGTAAGAGATAGTTCACTATCATTATTAAGGGTATAATTGGTATAGAGCAATAAAAAAGCTTTGAAAATAGTGAAACGACAAATATTTTGATACAAAATTTTACTCCCAAAACGACATATATTTTGAGACGGAGGGAGTAATTGTACACACAGTCACTGAGAAAGGCAGCAATAAAGATTGAAGATTTATTATTGAGATGAAGAACATGGGATGTTGATTCACATGACGGGGAAAAGGGAAGGCGGGAGTGAGTGGCATAATCGTAAATATGTGTAAACAGGCAGGTGCATGCACATTCTCTAACGAGATGGATGAAACGTGCTGTACTAACTTGATCACTATCTCATGTGTGTGTATGAGGATTGAGGAGTAAAAAGTCCCTTTTTGGGTTGCACTTTTAAGACCCAAAAAAAAGAAAGATTCTCATAAAACGTACACTCACACTCAGTGCCTGATTAATACGTTAGAGAAAAAAACATTTGGAAAACTTATGTGAGACAGTCTCACACGCGAGACGAGTCTTGTTGATAGAGTAAATAGTTTGCCCCCTATGGGCGGGGTAGAGCAAGCCCATTTCCTCCCTCGTCGAGATCCGTCTCACACAAAACTTCCTCATTATCTTTTCTCTTTTCTCATTTTTTTTTTAAAATCAAACAACATGTATCTTTTTATTAATGAAACGGGGGAGTATAAATAACTTTTTAGTAAACATTAATGTCATTTCAATTTTTTTTTTTAAATATAAAAACAGTATCGTTAAATTATTAAATAATCTATCAATAATAATTTTTAAATTTTAATAGAATAATAAGATTGATATTAATATTTAAATATAAAAAATTCAAAATAGTTGATTTTTAAATACGAGTATAAAATATAAAAATGCAGAAAATTTGAAATCGGTAATAACTGAATCATCGATAAACCTTTGCACTCCCTAATTAAAGAGAATCATTTATTCACCCAAATTGAATTCGCTTGTTAACATTGTTTGTGAATCTATAATCAATTGAACAACTTTGTGTTACTCCCTCTATATTTAATGAGTGTCCATTTTCAAGAAATCTTTTTCCCAAAATGAGTGTTTTTTTTTTTAACATAACTTTGTTCTTAAATGTTTTTTTTCGAATTTTTTTTCATCAGTTTCTTTATACGTGCAAAACTAAATGTTTTGAAAGGAGATTACAAGATTATATATGAATCTTTGCTACCAAATTGTACAAAAAAGTTGAGATTTTCAGTGTCCCTTAAAATGAAATTTGGACACTCATTTAGAGACAGAGGTAAGATAGCAGTATTTTTTTTTCTTTCCATTTTTGTGCAACTTATAACTAGCCAGCTAATAAATCAGTTTAAAATAAAGAAAATGGAGAGGAAGGCACATGGGTTGGGGGTGGAGTGGAAATGGTACGTGGTGTCTTGAGGTTCTAATTAATTAATTAATTAATTACTTAAATCTTGGATCTGATGCTCTCATTTCTTTATAACTAGTGCTAGTTGTATTTTATTTTTTTTAATTTAATTTTAATTTTTGCTTCTAAACAAAACAGATGAGGAAATTGAAGATGAGAAAAAGAAGAATGTTGCTATAATTAATGGGGGTTGGGCTTGGGGTGGGGACCCATTTCCATGTCTAGGATTTAACAGTTTTCTTCTCCCTCCGTTTCATAATACATTACGTTTTAGGAGTAATTTTTTGTTCCAAAATATTTGATATTTTACTATTACTAATAAAGAATTACTTTTGTTTACCTATTATACCCTTATTCATTAATTGTGAATTATTTCTTGTATAAGCATTTAAATGCCTAGGTAATTGGATATTTTTAGGGGCACATATGTCTTTTTAATATGTATTAATTGCATTTCTTAATATGTGTAAAGAAGTTTAAAACGACATGTATAATGAAACGGAGGGAGTACCATTTTTTTTTTATTTGCGATAGTACAGATGATTATGATGCTTCTTTGTGAGAATTATGGTTTGGTTTTGCTTACTTCTACATCTTTGATTTCTGTGCTTTATTTTAAACTTTGATTACTTTTTTACTTTGCTTGATCCCAAGAGGATTTTGGAATAACCCTTTCTTTCTTTCTCTTTTTTATGCCTGTGCTTCTGTACTTGTTGTTTACCACCCAATAGAGAAAGGTTGTGGAATCTCACACACTATTCAATTTGAGTTGAGATCTCTCGTACCACTTTTGTGTGCCACTCCATGTACCACTTATAATCTAACCGTTCACATGTTTGCATAATATTACTTTAATACCAATCTCAATAACTGTGAGCCTTTAGATCACTTGTGGCACATGAAGTGGTACACAAAGTGGCACAGAAGATTTGGACTCATTCAATTTAATACACCAAACTCAAGCAATTAATTCTTTTTTTTTTTTTTTGGTAATTTCAAAATACACATCGTTTTAAACTTCTTTTAAAGTACTTTTTCTGGTCTAAAATAGCTGTCACTTTTGGCATTTGCATAATTTTTAAAGAAAACAATTACTGTATTATCATGATTTAGTGACAAAAATGCCAACTATACCCCTATTAAGTGTGCATCTTTACTACATTAATGTCTCACACTAAGATAATTAATAAAACATAACAAGTTTCAATGCAAAGGTAAAAAAGACATTTGGCTCAAAAGTGACAGTTATTTTGAACCAAATTTTTGGCTCAAAAGTGACAGTTATTTTGAACGGAGGGAGTATATATTAAGAAATGCAATTAATACATATTAAAAAAACTTTATGTCCTCCTAAAAGAATCTAATGAACGACATAAACCGACTTGGGTAAGCGGGACCCATAAGCTCTGGGCCTATACACCTAGGAGGCCTATACCGAGAGGACCATTCACCTAAAGCCCATAATCTCATATGCCGACATCAAGTAGGCCGAGCAGGCAGCTCTTGCCTAGGCCGAGTACAAGAGGCCTAATCCCTAGCCGGCCTCCAGGACGAGCCGAGTTGGATGAAGGGCCGAGTTATATCAGACACCTCCCATTATCACAGGGAGTCCACTTACGGAGTTTGATCACAACTCTAACAGTGAAGATCCTTATCTAAACAAGGATATCTCTTCTACAAGATAACTGGGATACCACTCATCCTATCCGGAGTCTATCTCCAAGGAATACGAGTCCCACAATAATACGGGCTCCGTGGCTTTCTTAACAAGTTAGGACTCATTCACCCGCGCCTATAAAAACAGGTCCTCACAACAGGAGACGGGTAATGAACTCTTTGGCTCTAAACTAGTCAATTGATTTCTCTATTTCATATCACCCGTATTCTTACTCTCACGCCGGAGGGCCTTTGCCGGTGAAGCCCTGGCGCAGTTTACGTTTGCTCATTGTGCGGAGATCCGAACGGGGAGATCTCTTTGCTGGATTTATCTGAACCGCTAGACGGAGGGCTGATCCGACACGTTTTTGGCAGCATCAGTTTGGTTCCATTGCCGGGAAACGTCGTTGGAGAATCTCTGTTCGGAAAACCACAAATTTCCCCATGTCTAGAACTCACGTCGACGGTCGGGAAGCTAGCGTTACACCAGACGCTAATCTCAATCCGCCACCTCCTAATGTGGCAAATGACAATGTTCCGAATCAAGGCCTCCCCCTTCCACCTCAGGGAGGCGGGATGCACACCCGTTCCAGAGGACCGGCGCCTGAAATTGCTCACCAGTATGGACGACGGAGGCGGACGACTTCACGTCCTCAGCTAACCGAGGCTGGCCCTTCTAGGCCGGCACCAATTGACAGAAGGGCATTGTTACATCAGAATCTCTCAACCCTGCAGCAATTAGCTGATGCCCAGAGAGCTCTTCTAGAATTTGATCCTGACCACTCCTTGGCACCTTTCGCCCAGCCCTCTGGCACGAGAGGAGCTTTGGGAGGCGGAGAAAGAAGTGACCGAAGAGGGAACACACGCACTGAGGACAGACGTCATCAGGAACCACGTGACGCCCCCCCAGGAAATCGAGCTGTTCCACCAAGCTGACTAGAAGGTCGACTTGGCCCAATTAATCCCGATGAAAGAGATTTGAGGGATCAAATAAACCGTAGGAGAGAGGAGGAGGCAGAATCTCCAGATGTGAGATTCCTAGGGGAAAGGCAGCGATGGCAAAATCAAGATCAAGTCCCGCCTAGACAGGAGCCACCTCGTCATACTCCTCCGAGACGACCTCGTGATGATCCAGACACAAGTCGTGTTGTTGGAAGGGGCCGAGACAGAGAAAGAGACAGGCCGAGAAGCTCCCATCGCAGCTCAGGGTTTAGTGAGCAGATCATATTGGATTTACAGGAGAGGATGGACAATATAGAGATGAACCAGGGGTAGAGGAAGCCGAAAACCGACTACGACGCAATGCGTCCGTTTGCTCAGTGGATAAAGGATTCTCCACCCAATCCCCAGTTGAAGCTTCCCCACCTGGACAAGTATTCTGGCAGTACAGACGCCATGGACCACCTACAATCTTTCGAAGGAATGATGGCCTTGGTTTCCAACAAAGACGACGTACTTTACAAGGCCTTTGCTAGTACGTTAGTTGGAGCGGCCAGGTCTTGGTTTATGTATTGGTCCTAGAGACACAACAAGGGTATGAAAAGAGGCTAGAGGGGGGGGGGGGTGAATAGCATATTTAAAATTTCAACCCTTTTTCAAAATTCAACCTTTATGCTTACACTTGAATTTTGCGGTAGATAAAAACCACGCGGTCAAGTATAAAATACACAACGGAAGTTTTCGTTGAAACAAGTTAAGAGTTGGTTTTGATAAGTTCAATGCGGTAGGTTGGTTTGCGGTAGGTAGTGCGGTAGGTTAAAGTGCGGTAGGTAGGAGTGCGGTAGGTTAAAGTGAGGTAGATTGAAAGATTGAAAATTTGTGTCTTAGAGATTTTTGGCAAATGATAAGTTAGTCAGATTTTAACTTAGGCAATGAGGTAGACAAACAAACACAATTCACAATAGTTCATAAATCTGAAAGGATCAAAACACTAAACGACAAACAAGATTAATATGAACAAGTGAAGAACAATATGAACAAGATGAACAAGACTTAAAGTAAATTTGCAGAAAGGTAAAGTGCAGTAAGTAAAGAACACAATGATTTGGAAAGGTTCGATCTGTTAAAAGATCTACGTCCTTTACCAAGATGGTCAGTCTTGGATTTTGAATGAGGTATATATTAGATTCACTTGAGTATAGATTACAGAGATGGAGCTTTGAATCAACACCTACTTTCTATGAAGAATGAAATCCTAGACTTAGACCAGTGTATCCCTTTTGTATCAATCTATGTGATTGAACAATTGGGGTGAGTGTGTGCTTAAGAATCAAGAGCTCTTTGGAATCTGAAGATTATAGAGCACAATGAATTCTTGTGTTGTCAGAGGCTTGAGATGACTTGAAGTTGCTGGAGATCTGATGAAGACTTGAAGGTTGAGTGCTTGAAGATTCGAAGGATTCTGGAAATCTTGAATATGATCTTCAATCACCAAGAATTTCAACAGCAATTTCTCTCTTAGAATCTCAGCTACTTTATCAAGAAAAGTGATGACTATTTATAGCCATTGATGAGAAACTAGCTGTTGGAAATACTTGGGCTCCAAGTTTTGGACAATGAGATGTTGATGTCTGATTGGAGCTTAATCTGAGTTGTCCTTTGTGCAGAATGATGGTGGTCCCCATCAAATTTGAAATTTGAATTCTGCAACGTTCTAAACTAACTATGGTTAAATCATAGTTAAGTTTGAACAACTTGGATTCTAGGGCTTCCTCTGTTCTGCGGTTGACAAGATGCGGTCGGTGTTGATCTTCTTGCGGTAGGCAGAGATCTTAGGTTGAGGAGCCTTCTGGGGTTCACGGTCGAGTGACCAACAATGGTCAGCGGTCGACATATGCGGTCGGCACTCTAACTTGGTTTCCAGACTTAGAAAATTTCTTAACCTGTCATTTAAAGCCTACAAAAATGGACTATTCTAGAAATGAAGTGTGACACTTCTTACAATATAACCTAAAGTCCACATAAAGATAAACTTAGGTCATGGGATCAATCAAATTTAGGTAATAGGAGTGGTTTATAAATAAGCATACCCAACAATCTTCCCCTATTTGATTGAGACCATTACCTACTATAACAAAGGCTAATTCATTGTACTTGGTAATAACATGTTTAAAAGAAATATTATTTTATTAAATATCATGTCCCAAGTCAATGCACACTCTAAGCCAGGGTCATAGATTTCTATCAGCCTAAACAAGATAAAATAAATTCTAATCCTAGCAAGATAGAAATATAAGGATTGAATGCATTTTTAGAGAGAGAGCAATAAGCAAGCAATTGCATCAACCAAACATTAAGAGGCACTCCAAAAGATATTCATTCAAGCATGGGAGTGCAAAACCAAAAGAAGAGTAATAGAGTTTTACAGACCACAAATAAAAACAACAGAAAATAAAAATTGTCTTGGAACATAACATCAACAATGTTTCAAATGACCACACATGGTCATATCAAATTCAACAGAAATAAGGGTCCCCTTCAAAATATCCAACGCCGGGAATGATGACCGGATTCTTCAGATCATTTACTTCAATGAAGTCCATGTTGTTCACGGTCGGAAAGTTGAAGCTGTCTTCATCTTCATGAGCATTAAGGTTCCCATGACCTGCATCCTGGTTCTGAGGAGCGGCAGCTAGAGCTTCAACTGATAGTTGGAGGTTGGCAGTGCGGTTGATTACTTCTTGCATATTGGTGTTGGCAATCTAAAAAATTCTGTCAAGTTTGGAGGCTTGACCATCAATTTTTCCATTATGGATCTGCATTGCTTGCCTCATTGATTCTATCTTTGGAACAAACTTGTCAGCTACCGCAAGAAGTCCGGTAGACATATTAACCGAAATTTCCGCTTTCAACGAAGACTTGATTTTATCTAATTTCTCCATAACTTCCTTCTTATCACCCAACAACAACTTTGTAAGCTCAAGTCCAGCTCCTTCAATGGTTTTGGAAGTGGAGCGGTCAATAGAAGCGGTTAAGGACTTGAGTTCCTCATTTAAATCAGCACGAGTAAATGATGCGGTTGCGGTAGATGAAGAGGCGGCAGATGCAATTCCAGCAGTCGACAGATGGTTAAGAATAGCCCTACTCTCCCCCTTAATGGACTCAATCAAAATCCCCTTAAGTACCTCATTTTCAGACCGGAGCTCATGAAGTTCATTTTGAAGAGTGGTCTGAGAAGAGATAAGCTTTGAAATCTGGGTTTGAGAATCCAAAGAGATATGAGTTAAGGTTTCAACAGCGGTTATCAAGTGTGCAAGTTGGTCGACCGGAGGCTTGGGAGTGGTAGGAATAGTTGTTACCGGAGAAGGGAAAGCAGACTTAGCATGATCACTGGATTCACGGTCGCTTTCATGACCGTGATCCTCTCGGTCGCTATCCTTTGTTTTATCAGCGGTCGATTTGTCTTTGACTATGTCCACTGCATCATCATCACTTAGTACTGGACTGTCCAGGTTGACTGTTTTTTCAACATTGGTTCCAACATCATGTGCGCCATATCTATCAACATTTTGACCGGAGCCTTCACGGTCGTCCTCGGGCTTATCAATTAATTGGAAGGACTGTGGTTTCGGCGGAGCAACAACTTCTTCTTCACGGTTAGCCCCATGATCACTTTGCATTGGGGAACCAGAAGAAGTGAGGACCGGAGAAGCAGTAGAGGGAGGCGGTCGAACAACCTTTGTTTTCTTGGAGGTCTGGATGGGACTCAGAGAGTGGTCTCTTTTCTTTGAATTCTCCCCCTTAGATGGAGCAGGGGAGGTGGATTGTTTTAACTTGGAGGAAACGGTAGATTTGGGTTTCACTGGAGCAGTAGGCAGGGGTTTGGAAGAAGTTTTCACTGCGGTTGTGTCTTTGATGATGACTCCAGTTAACTTCCTAGGCTTGGGGGCAGGAGCGGTAGATGAGGCTATCCCTTTGCCTTTGACCTTTCGAGATTCCAATCCTTCTTCAATCTCAACCTCTTCCTCTTCATCATGAACTGAGGAGGATTTTCCAGTGGCATCAATACCTAAATTGATCCTTGCTTGTTTGGTATAAGCAGGAGGAACATACTTCTCACGCTTGCTTTCTGGTTCACGACTGAGATATTCCTGATATTGGGTATCACCAAAATTGTTGCGGAAGGTTGACCTCATGGTCTTGATGTTGAAGACTTTGGAGATAGGAATGGGAACGGCAGCGTCTTTGTCCTTTTTGATTTCCCTACGAACCTCAGTGATGTACCGGAAAAGAAATGAGAGGAATCTAGAGTTCCTTTTGTATTTGGTAGGGGCATAGTCTGAAAGTTGTTTATTGTAGTCAGCAATGTGATCCAACAACAAACTGTATAGAATCTTGGGCCAGTTCATCCATCTACCGAGGTATATTGCGGTCGACAACTTCCATTGAGTGGAATTAAAATTACCATGGTTGCCATTTTTGCAGAGAAGATCGTGGCCAACCAGATGTCCCACATAGTACATAACTTCAGGGAATGACTTGCGGTAGGGCTTGCAGACATCAGTGGAGTTGATCAATCTCAAAGCAAGACCATCATATTCTTCGTCTGTGAGAGAGGTAGGAGCCTCCTCATCTATATCCAAGCCAAGGGCAGAGGCTATATCCTTGTAATCAATCTCTATCTCTTTGTCATAAACCTCAGCAGCTATCCATTTCAATGGATGACCTTTTTCATCTTTACCGTCGACCTCCTTCGCGGTTGAATAGAACTCACCTACCACAGCAGGGTAGTGATTTGACTGGTTCATGGTAAAGTAATGAAGAATTCCTGACTTCCTCATTCGACCTATCAAGTGTTTACCAATGGCATCCTTCTGTAAGTCTTCATGGTCAATCACAATGCCAGGAATGAAGGATTGTTCCTCCTAAAAAAATGTCAAAAGTTTAGCATAGTAGATTATACGGTTGACATGCATGCGGTCAAACAAACATGGAGACACGGTTGATGATCATGCGGTCGAAACAATGGATAATACAAGTTTTAAGACATGGACAAAAGTTTGAGAGAAATGAGATGTGTTCAGCGGTAGATGTGCGCGGTCGATAAAGAATGCGGTCGATGAATAGGGTTTAGACTTAGTGAATTTTTAGAGATTTTATGAAAACACGCACAAACACCGTGTTACTATGTGTGACCCAAAAATTTTGATCAAAAAGGTATAATTATGAAGATCAGTGAAGAACACGAAGAACATGAAAAATAATGTTCATAGAGACAACCCAGAATTCATCTCAGAGCATGAAAATGCATAAAAAAGATGTCGAAATGCACATAAAAGCCGATCAAACATGAAAATATCACCAATTTCATCATCAAAATCATACATTTTGCAGAATATGAAAGGGCAATTTCCAAGTATTCAAGAACAAAAGTTAAAAAAAATAAATAATGGTACGCAAGATATTCAACAAGAAAGCATGACTTTAAGCATAGAAAAGTAATCTGAAGTAGAAACAACGACATTGAGCAATTTTTAGCATGAATTTGAGCCAAAATGAAGAACATTCAAGTTGAATATGAAAGGGTTTAAGAACCCGACATTGCCGAACAAAAATGAAGAGATTTGGGTCAAGAAATTCATACCATAGTGTCTTCAACAACTTGTTCTTGAGATTTCTTTGAGATTTTTGTAGGTTGTGAAGTTTTAGGAGCCATTTATAGAGAAATTTGAGAGAGAAAAAGAGAGAGAAACAGAGAGCGAAAGTAGAGAGAGAGAGAGAGAGAGAGACTGGGAGTAAGAGAGATGTAGAGAGAGAAAGAAAACATAAAGTGAAAAATAAAAAGAAAGTGGTGGTTGGTTGTCTGATGGTTGTAAGAAAGGACAGAAGTAGTGGAAAGGGAAGTAGTGGAACGGTTTTTGCAGAGGTGGGAGGTTAACTTCTGCAAGTTCAGAGATTTGACCTATAAAGTCCTTTCTCATTAAATGCCCAGATAATAATATAGGAATAAAATTAATTCCAAAATGATTTGAATTAAATGAAGAACGAGGGAAAAGAGGAAATTACGAAATTACCCTTTTGGATGACTAGTAAGGTCCTAAATTTGCTAAGTTAGAAACACTTACCTGGTCACCTAGCTTTTTGCGGTCAGGTGCTTGACCGTGACCTATTGTGGTCAAGAGTTACCTTGGCCAAGAAAAGATTCTATAAAGCAGTGAACCAATGTCATCATTTTCCCATGCGGTAGGCTTCTCCAAAGCCTTTGAACAAAATTCATTCTTTCATGCAGTCGGAGCATAAGATGAGTGTTGTAGTCATCTGCGGTCGGGACTTTATGTAGTCTTTAGCGGTCTTGTTGGTCCCAAAGTTTATTTGCGGTCGACCCATATTTATTAAACTTGAAGGTGTGCGGTCGATGCAAGTGCGGTTAGAAAGAATGGGAGCATGCGGTAGGACTATAGTTGATGCTGACCGAGTGAGTTGACCGGATGGGCAATTTTGCGATCGAGACCTTCTAAGATATAAGACTTAGAGAAAAACACAAAACATTAGAATAATCAAGATATATGGACAGAAATTAAAGTTCTAGCATACCCATTTCTCCTCTAAGATACCTAAATCTCTTTGAATCAAGAGCCTTGGTGAGAATATCAGCAATTTGATCATCAGTACTCACATACTCTAGATGGATATTACCTTTTTCAACATGATCATTGAGAAAGTGGTATTTGATATCAATGTGTTTGGTCTTGGAATGCATGACAGGATTGTTGGACACAGCAATGGTAGATGTATTGTCACAATAGATTGGACAATTTTCTTCTTTGATTCCATAATAAACCAGTTGTTGCTTCATCCACAGCACTTGGCAGCAGCAGCTTCTAGCAGCTATATATTCAGCTTCTGTGGTAGATACAGAGACTGAGGCTTGTTTCTTGCTTGCCCATGAGACTAATCGATTTCCAAGGAAATGACAAGTCCCACTTGTGCTTTTCCTGTCAATGGTACATGCTGCATAATTTGCATCTGAGTAACCTATAAGATCAAAATTTGAATCTTTGGAATACCAAAGTCCAAGGTTAATAGTCCCAGATAGATATCGAATAATACGTTTAACAGCAATAAGATCTGCTTCTCTAGGATCAGCTTGGTAACGAGCACAAACACAAACACTAAACATGATATCAGGTCTACTAGCAGTTAAGTAAAGAAGAGAGCCAATCATACCTCGATATAAGGTTTGATCAACCTTCTTACCTTTCAAGTCTTTATCTAGCTTGTTACCAGTAGCCATGGGAGTGTCGTATGCCTTTGCATTTTCAAGTCCAAATTTTTTGATGAGATCTCTTGTGTACTTAGCTTGGTTGAGGAAGATGCCTTCAGCACATTGTTTAATTTGAATTCCAAGGAAGAATATCAATTCTCCCATCATGCTCATCTCAAATTTGCTTTTCATGAGTTTCTCAAAACGGTTACACAACAATTCATTAGTAGAACCAAAAATAATATCATCTACATATATTTGAACAAGTAAAGTATGATCATTATATTTAGCAATGAATAAAGTTGTGTCGATCTGACCACGCTTGAATCCCTTTTCAAGGAGAAACTTAGATAGAGTATCATACCATGCTCGTGGAGCTTGTTTGAGTCCATACAAAGCTTTACGGAGTTTGTAGACATGATTTGGAAATTTGGGATCTTCAAATCCGGGCGGTTGAGCAACAAAGACTGTTTCTTGAAGTTCTCCGTTGAGAAATGCACTCTTCACATCCATTTGATATAGCTAGAATCTTTTGTAAGAGGCATAAGCTAAGAATATCCTTATAGCTTCGAGTCTTGCAACGGGGGCAAATGTTTCATCATAATCAATGCCTTCTTCTTGTCTATATCCTTGTGCAAGCAACCTAGCTTTGTTCCTTGTGATGCTTCCATTCTCATCCATCTTGTTTCGGAACACCCACTTTGTACCAATCACTCCTTGATCTTGTGGCCTTGGAACCAAGGTCCAAACTTTACATCTTTCAAATTGGTTGAGTTCTTCTTGCATGGCAACAACCCAACTTGAGTCCTGGAGTGCTTCATCAACTTTCTTGGGCTCAACTTGAGATATGAATGCGGTAAGTGCATCATAGTTTGATCTTCTTGTTCTAACGCCAGAATGTAAATCACCAATGATATTCTGAATTGGGTGATCTCTGACCTCACGAACTTCTTGAGGTATGTCTGGTTGAGTTGATGGTGGTTGTAAATCTTCTAGTGGTACATCATTTGAGCCTTCCCAATCATAAGTAATTTGAGGGATAGGTTCTTCCATATTTATGGGTGTTTCAACTTCAACTCCATTTGAGGTAGCAGCAGATGAGGTAGCTTCTGGTGCTTCATTTGAGGTAGATGGAGGTGCAGTTGAGGTAGATGGGTTTCCTTGAGTTGATTGATTTTGCGATTGAGTTGTACCTGTCTCATTTATCTCAACAAAATCATCAGCAATATTTGGAGCCATATGTGGCTCAAGAAGAGAGTGTTCATCAAAGGTAACATGGACAGATTCAACTATCTTAAGAGTGGTTTTATTAAATACATGAAAAGCTTTTGAGTGTTTAGCATACCCAATAAATATTCCTTCATCGGCCTTAGGAGCAAATTTACCTCGATGTTCTTTACCGTTGTAGAGTATGAAGCATTTGCATCCAAATATCTTGAAGTATGCTATGTTGGGGGTTCTTCCTCTCCAAAGTTCATAGGGAGTTTTGTTGTAGGTCTTGTTGATGAGGGATCTATTCTGAGTGAAGCATGCTGTGATGACTGCTTCAGCCCAAAAGTATTGAGGTAGCTTTGCTTCAGCAATCATTGTTTTTCCGGCCTCTATCAACGTTCTATTCTTTCTTTCCACTACACCGTTTTGTTGTGGAACTCCAGCAGCAGAGAAGTTGTGGTCAATACCATGATCATCACAGTATTGAGCAACACCGTTGTTCTTGAATTCTGTACCGTTGTCGGATCGAACACTAACGATGTCATCTTTTTTTTGTGTTTGGAGCTGTCTAAAGAGTGCGGTCAAAATGTCATAACAATCATCTTTGGAGCTCATCATCTCGACCCACGTATATCTTGAGTAGTCATCTACCACAACTAAGGAATATCTATTTCCTCCAATACTTGCGGTAGAAACAGGTCCAAACAGGTCCATATGTAGTAGTTGCAAACATCTAGAAGTTGAAGGTGTCGTCTTGCTGGAGAAAGACGATTTTGGTTGTTTGCCTAGTTGACATGCTGTGCACTTCTCATCGTGGTGATCAGCTACTTTGGGTAGACCACGAACTAGATTTTCTCTACCAATCTTGGAGAGATACTTGAAGTTTAAGTGACTTAGTCTTTTATGCCACAGCCAACTATTTTCACTAACATTCTTTGCTACAAAACAGAGATTAGAAGAAATGTAAGATTAATTAAAATCAACAACATAAACATTTTTCTTACGAATCCCTTTGAGCAAAGTGACGCCGGATATGCCATCTTTGATGAGACAGAAATTTGAAGTGAAGTGGCATTGCAATCCTTTGTCGCAGAACTGAGATATTGAGAGTAGATTGTGTTGTAGTCCAATAACTAGAGAGACTTCTTGGATGGTGATTTTTCCTTTACGAATGACTCCATATCCTACAGTCTTTCCTTTGTTATTATCTCCGAAGGTTACTGATGGACCCTTTTCTTCACGGACATCTTCCAATAAGTTGATATCTCCGGTCATGTGCCTTGAACAGCCACTATCGAGATACCATAAACTTGATCTATCCTTGGAGAGTCCAGCCATTAAGCAGAGAACCTATAAAATAAACATTTAAGAACAAGGTCCCCTTTTATTCTTTTGGGTCCAAAGGGTTAGCAACTTTTAACAACCCACACTTGCCTCACAGAAGGGGTTTAAGCCTTTTGGGATTTGGTGTGAATCTTAAAAGACATTCAGCAGCCTTGTGACCATAATCATCACACACGGAACAGTGGTGGAACCCACCCAACTGAGGGTTAACAAACTTCGTTGAAGTCTTGAGCACAACATTGTTTACTGGTATGGATGAGGTCTCCTTAACAAGGTTCATCCTCTTGAACTTTGCTGCCTTACCGCCACTTGCGGTCGCCGGCTTCCAGGATGCGGTCGCCAGCTTCCTAGGTGCGGTCGATTGACCTCGCGGTAAGATCACGCGGTAGGGAGCACCATCTACCTTAATAGAGGAAGCCTCTGCGGTAGGTTCATCCATGGCAATACCTTTCAACTTTGCCTTGCCAGTTTGTTTCTTAGGGTAGACATAGTTGAACTCTAGTTTCTTCTTTGGTTCTTGTCCTACACCCTTTGAAACATGATGTTTAGCCTTCGACCCTTCCAAAGTTTGCTGGGTAAATTTCTCATCTCTTTCACAGCAAGATGCACATTTAAAGTTGTCACTAGTTTGAAATCCCAAGCCTTCCTTATCACCACTAGGCTTTTGGGATTCTAAGATTTGTTCCATAGTGACACGAGAATTGGTCCACTCATTAGTAACCCTTTTAAGATCATTTATCTCAGCAACCAATTCATCGTTTTTAACTTTAAATATAGCATTTTGTTCTTCTAAGAAACGGTTTCAATCAGTAAGAGGAGTCATGCTCTTGATCTGCTCCTTAAGGAGGGTGAGTTCAGATCTTAATAGAGATTTCTCCGTCTTAAGCTGGGAAATTTCTTCAGTTGAAAGTGCTAAAGCTTCCTTCATGCCAGAGAATTTACTAATTACATGTTCAGCTTTTGCAAACATCTTTTCTTGTTCATCGGGGGAAATGTCAAACTTGACTTGAGGTGTGGTAGACAGAACTTCCTTCACTTTGGGATTTAGTAGAGCTTTCTTTGCTGCACTCACATCACATCTTGAAAATAGAAGATCACCATTCTTTTGAATCGGAGTTAGGAATCCTTTTTCAGCAAGTTCATCGGCCGTATAACTTATCCGTTTAGGTTTTGCATTTGGTGAGCGACGACTTTTATTATCATCCTCATCATCGGACTGAACGACCAAACAGATGTGACCTTCTTCAGAATCCTCATCACTTTCATCAGAGTCTGACTCTATCCAAGTAGCTAACTCTTTTGAGGTAGAGTCTTCTTCAGCCATCATTCCCTTTTGCTTTGAATACCTTGGAGTAAAGTTACTTTTCTTCTTCATATACTCATACTTGGGAATTGGACATTCTGATGCGAAGTGACCTGGTTTCCTGCAATTAAAACAAACAAGATCTTTTTTCTTCTTGGAGAAGTTGAAGTTCTCTTTCTTCTTTGAAGGGCTGCTCCTTGAAAACCTTGTTGGAGATTTGCTTGTTGATCCGGGTCTTGCTGTCTTTCTGAACTTTTGGAATCTTTTCACGAACATAGCAAAATCATCATCATCCATATCAAGTAAATCTGATGTGGAGATTTTTGGATCTTCTTCCTCGATCACTTCTTCCTTTTGAGCAACCAACGATAAACTCTTTGTTTTTCCTTCCATTTCAGTAATGTTGTTAAGCTTGATATCAAAGACCTTGAGGTTGTCATAGAGGCTTCTGAGAGACATATCATCTAGTAACTTGGTATCTTCAAGAGTGTTTCCTTTGTGAAGATATTGCGAACCAAGAGCGGCAAGAAAATTAACATTGATTTCTTTCTTGGTAAGCTTCTTTCCGAGTGCTGTATAAGTACTCACGATCTCACAATAACGATCATAAGTGGCTTTTAGTGATTCACCGGGGATCTTAGCAAAGTTGTTGAATCTTCTTTGAATTGCAAACTTTTTGCTTTCCTTGCAAGCTTTATCTCCTTCGATGTAATCTTCAATTGCATCCCAAAGTTCTTTTGCAGTAGAGCATTCCATGATCTGCCGACGCTGTGACGTACTCAAGGTACTTAAAAGTATGCTTTTTGCTTTCACATCCATTCCAACCAGTCTTTTCTCTTCATCGGTCCATTCAGCTTTTGGTTTCTTGATAGTCGGATTTGCACCATTTGTTTCAGGATCCGGATTAGCTTTCATTGGGAAGTATGGTCCAATGGTAAGACAGTCACCAAGTTGCTCGTCCATGGAGTAGAACTGAGTTAGAATGCTGTGCTTCCATACGTCAAAATTATCTTCGTCGAACGCTGGAACGTGAGTGAAGTTAACCGTTGCCATAGTTTTCTGACTTGCCATTTTGAATCGGCACCCAAGCTGTTAAGCTTGAAAAACAGAAGTTTTATAAAGGTGTTTGCTCTGATACCACTTGTTGGTCCCAGAGACACAACAAGGGTATGAAAAGAGGCTAGAGGGGGGGGGGTGAATAGCCTATTTAAAATTTCAACCCTTTTTCAAAATTCAACCTTTATGCTTACACTTGAATTTTGCGGTAGATAAAAACCACGCGGTCAAGTATAAAATGCACAGCGGAAGTTTTCGTTGAAACAAGTTAAGAGTTGGTTTTGATAAGTTCAATGCGGTAGGTTGGTTTGCGGTAGGTAGTGCGGTAGGTTAAAGTGCGGTAGGTAGGAGTGCGGTAGGTTAAAGTGAGGTAGATTGAAAGATTGAAAATTTGTGTCTTAGAGATTTTTGGCAAATGATAAGTTAGTCAGATTTTAACTTAGGCAATGAGGTAGACAAACAAACACAATTCACAATAGTTCATAAATCTGAAAGGATCAAAACACTAAACGACAAACAAGATTAATATGAACAAGTGAAGAACAATATGAACAAGACTTAAAGTAAATTTGCAAAAAGGTAAAGTGCAGTAAGTAAAGAACACAATGATTTGGAAAGGTTCGATCTGTTAAAAGATCTACGTCCTTTACCAAGATGGTCAGTCTTGGATTTTGAATGAGGTATATATTAGATTCACTTGAGTTTAGATTACAGAGATGAAGCTTTGAATCAACACCTACTTTCTATGAAGAATGAAATCCTAGACTTAGACCAGTGTATCCGTTTTGTATCAATCTATGTGATTGAACAATTGGGGTGAGTGTGTGCTTAAGAATCAAGAGCTCTTTGGAATCTGATGATTATAGAGCACAATGAATTCGTGTGTTGTCAGAGGCTTGAGATGACTTGAAGTTGCTGGAGATCTGATGAAGACTTGAAGGTTGAGTGCTTGAAGATTCGAAGGATTCTGGAAATCTTGAATATGATCTTCAATCACCAAGAATTTCAACAGCAATTTCTCTCTTAGAATCTCAGCTACTTTATCAAGAAAAGTGATGACTATTTATAGCCATTGATGAGAAACTAGCTGTTGGAAATACTTGGGCTCCAAGTTTGGACAATAAGCTGTTGATGTCTGATTGGAGCTTAATCTGAGTTGTCCTTTGTGCAGAATGATGGTGGTCCCCATCAAATTTGAAATTTGAATTCTGCAACGTTCTAAACTAACTATGGTTAAATCATAGTTAAGTTTGAACAACTTGGATTCTAGGGCTTCCTCTGTTCTGCGGTCGACAAGATGCGGTCGGTGTTGATCTTCTTGCGGCAGGCAGAGATCTTAGGTTGAGGAGCCTTCTGGGGTTCACGGTCGAGTGACCAACAATGGTCAGCGGTCGACATATGCGGTCGGCACTCTAACTTGGTTTCCAGACTTAGAAAATTTCTTAACCTATCATCTAAAGCCTACAAAAATGGACTATTCTAGAAATGAAGTGTGACACTTCTTACAATATAACCTAAAGTCCACAAAAAGATAAACTTAGGTAATGGGATCAATCAAATTTAGGTAATAGGAGTGGTTTATAAATAAGCATACCCAACATTATGGACTTGGAGAGAAGAAGCATCAGCTCCTTCTCCAAATTAAAGTCAAGTTTTCTAAGAATATTTCGCCACCGCCGGGGCTAGAAAGAAAATATTGTCGGATCTGGCAAACATAGTTCAGGGAAAGAGCGAGTCGACTATGGACTTTTACAATAGGTTCAGAGACTTGGCTGACTCAATAGAAGAGAGACTTACAGACAGGGAAATCATAATGTGCTTCTATAATGGGCAGAGATCAGACGAGCTCACCTATGAATTGTCGGTAAGAGAACCTCGTACAAAGTCTGAGCTGTACCAGATGGCCTACGTGACAGCCACTGCTGAGAAAAAAAAGAAACTAATGTCCGGATACAAAGATCGAGACCGAGAAGGGGAACGTAAGACACTCACTCCTAACTCGGTCCAAGGTACCAGTGGAAGTGGTAACCGAGGGAAGAACAGAAAGAGACCGACTGAGGTCTTTACCCCCCTTACCAAGCCGATTTCCGAGATCATGAACCTGGTGAATCTCCCAAATCCAAAACCCCTTAAAGATAACCCGAGGTTTCCACGAGACACCAGCAAGTACTGTGCCTACCACTGAGATAATGGGCACGAGACGGATAACTGCTTTGCCCTAAAGAAAATACTTCAGAGGTGGGCCGATCAGGGGAAACTAAATGAATACTTAGCAAAGAAAGACAACAAACGTCCAAGAGAGGATGAAAAAATGGATGACCGCGAAGACAGGCCACCTCGGGTAAAACTGATTGGTGTAATTAGGGAGGAAATCCCTTCCAACACCAAGTTAAAAGAGCAGATCTATGAGCTAAGCAAGGTTTACCATATCCCCCCTTGGATTCACAAAGGGGAGGAGGTGATTAGTTTCTCCCCTAACGAGCTGGCCGGAAATAGGGCCATGAGAGAACAGCCGTTGGTTATCACAAGCTGAATCGACAAGTGCGAGTCGGAAAGGCTCTTAATAGATTCTGGGGCCGCTAAAGACGTGCTCTATTACAGAACCTTCAAAGAGATGGAGTTGCCAGACACCATGCTCACCCCTTACAATGGGAGACTAGAGGGATTTACAAATCACAAAGCCGAGGCTAAGGGAACCGTAGACTTGGTACTAGAAGTCGGTGAGTACCCCTACAAAACATCGGCAACAATCACGTTTATCGTTATGGATTTGGCAAGTGACTACCATGCCATCCTCGGTTCTCTTATTCAGGGAAAACTGGGAATGGTTGCCTCCCTCCCTCACCAAAGGGTGAAATTTCCAACCCCAGAAGGCGTAGGCTGCGTCCTCGGCAACCCCAAACACTTCTTAGAGCACGTGATGAGGTTAAGAAAGGCAAAATCTAAGATGGAAATTGACACTCCAGAAAGAAATATCACTATATCGAAGTCGACCACGGTCACTACATCAGCCCCTAACATCGGCGTGATAACGGTAGACATACCTGAGGAATGGGTCGTACTGGATGCTGAAAATGCCATGACAGAGACCGAGGTGACATATGGTATGGAAGGATTCGGTTGTATCTCCATGAACACAGATTCGGACAAGCAGGGTGGCTCAGACCTCGCCCTCATCCCAAGCTCGGGGGCCACAATACCCGCCCACATGGACGCCGAGATTGACAGACTCCTAGATATGGAGAATTTGAGCCTAGAAGGCAGAGACAAGGAAAAAGTAAAGCAAATCATTGTGGAAACCTTGGAGTTCAGGGATGGTCACGAGCTAAGACCAGTCGACCAGTTGGATGAGGTCGTCATCAACCCGACTTCCCAGAACAGAAGGTACGAATTGGAAAACAACTCCCCCCGGAAGAAAGAGAAGAAATCATCAACCTGCTCAAAAACAACCTAGACGTGTTTGCTTGGAAAGTTGAAGACATGGTTGGATTTAAAGAATCCATTGCTCTCCACAAACTAGAGGTGGACAGTTTTTTCAAACCCGTCAAGCAAGGACGAAGGGTCTTTTCTGTAGAAAAAGAACAGGCAATACAGACCGAGGTGGATAAGTTGATGAAGGCCGGGATCATCCGAGAAGCGACATACCCCGAGTGGCTGGCTAATGTCGTAATGGTGAAAAAACAGAACGGCAAGTGGAGAATGTGTGTCGATTTCACAGATCTCAACAAAGCATGCCCCAAGGATAGCTACCCTCTACCCAGAATAGACAAGTTGGTCGACTCCATAGCTGGACACCAAACCTTGAGCTTCCTAGACGCTTATTCTGGTTATCACCAGGTCAAAATGGCCGAGGACGACATCGAAAAGACCGCCTTCCAAGCAGCAGGAGGGATCTATTGTTATGTGATGATGCCTTTTGGCCTCAAGAATGCCGGCGCAACTTATCAGAGGATGGTGAACAAGGTGTTCAAATACCAGATCGGCCGGAACATGAAAGCCTATATTGACGACATGGTAATAAAAACCAATTCAGGAAGCCACGTCCCGGACCTGGCAGAGAGTATAAAAAATCTGAAAGAAAACGACATGAAGCTCAACCCAAGTAAATGTGTTTTCGGGGTCACGGCGGGCAAGTTCCTCGGTTTCATGGTTTCCCAGCGAGGCATCGAGGCAAATCCGGAGAAGATACAGGCCTTGGTCGACATGAAAGAGCCGACGTGTGTAAAAGAGGTTCAAAGGTTGAATGGTAGGGTGGCCGCCCTGGGAAGATTTATCGCCAAATCGGCAGAAAAGTCGTTACCCTTCTTCAAAGCCCTGAAAGGAACGAAGGACTTTGAGTGGACCCCAGAATGCTTAGCGTCATTCTAGCAAATAAAAGAATACTTGGGTTCACCCCCATTGCTTAGCATTCCGATTATGGGAGAAACACTCTCCGTATTCCTTGCAGCAACGGACAGAGCCGTGGCGGCTGTGTTAGCACGAGAAGATAATGAAATTCAGAAGCCGGTGTACTATGTAAGCAAAGCATTGTAAGATACTGAGAGCAGGTACTATAATGCCGAGAAGATAGCATATGCCTTAATCATTGCTGCCTGAAAACTACGTGCATACTTCTCCGCTCATCCCATCACGGTTTATACCGACACGCCGCTCAGAAAGATACTCCACAAGATGGACATCTCGGGCAGATTGCTGAACTGGTCCATTGAGTTAACTGAATTCGACATCACTTACAAGCCGAGGAAGACCTTGATGGCGCAGCCCTTGGCTGATTTCCTAGTTGAGACCGCGTTCTCCAGGGAGCATACACCGACCACAAGGAAAAGGAAGTTTCCCATGGACAGAGAGTCCTTAGAAGAATTGCCTGAAGACTGTTGGATCCTGTACACAGATGGATCAACAATAAAAGGTAGAAGTGGAGCCGGGGTATATTTAACGAGTCCAGGCGGCGAACATGTGGCCCGTGACTTCATCAGATTTAAATTCCCAACTTCAAACAACCAGGCGGAATACGAAGCCTTGATCTTAGGAATAGAAAGGACTAAGTTCTTTGGTGCGAATAAACTGGTGGCCTACAGTGACTCCCAACTAGTGGTAAACCAAGTGAAGGGCGAGTACAACACTGAGAACCGCATGCTGACTAAGTATAGGGACCTCGTCCTGAATCTCACTAAGAATTTGGAGTTCTGGGAAATCAGGCAAGTAGGACGGAAACACAACCTGGAGGCCGATTTGTTGTCAAAGATGGCCACATAAGAAGAAATCAATCCCCTTATCATCTACGCCGACCAACCAGCTTACGAAAGACTTGAAATCCTAATTCTAGATGACGAAGAGAGAACCTGGATTGATGACTACAAGGACTACATCGAGAAGGGCAGGCTACCGGAAGACGAGTTAGAGGCCAAAACGATAAACAAGAAGACGGCCAGGTACATAGTCTGGAACGACATTCTATATCGAAGGTCATTCTCCAGGCCTCTCCTAAGATGTGTTTCCTCTAAAGATACCGAGAAACTTCTGGCCGAGGTATATGAAGGAGTTTGAGGAGGACACCCAGGGGCCAGAACCCTTGCTGATAAAATAATCACGCTTGGTTACTACTGGCCTAACTTAAGAGAAGAAGCACAAGCCTACGTAAAGAAGTGCGACAAATGCCAGCGCTTCTCGGACCTGCCAAAGGTGCCACATGTAGAACAAAGCCTTATCATACCGTCATGGCCGTTTGACATGTGGGGAGTCGATATCATTGGACCATTCCCCCTGGCAAAGGGAAGCAACAAGTTCGTAATTGTAGCGGTAGACTACTTCACCAAGTGGGTGGAGGCTAAGCCCTTGGCTAAAATCACAGAGGAGAACGCCATCAACTTCATCCATGACTATATATGGTGTCGGTTCGGCGTCCCACATTCCATCGTGACCGACAACGGACTCCAGTTCTCTGACGCCTTCACCGAAGAATTAAACAGACTAGGGATCAAGCACAAAAAGTCATCAATCAGTCATCCTCAGGGCAATGGACAAGCCGAGGCGGCAAACAAATTAATACTGAAAGCCCTAACCAAGAGCTTAGAAGGAAGTCAAGGAAAGTGGCTGCACGATATTCCCCTTGCTTTATGGGCAGTTCGTACAACCACTCGGGGGCCAACTGGGGAGACTCCCTTTGCATTAACTTACGGATCAGAAGCTATGGCTCCAGCCGAGATGGCCTTACCTACCTTCAGGGTGTCCAATTACGACGAAGTGGTCAATGAATACAACCGACTCCTAGACCTAGTTGAAGCAAAAAGGATGACGGCTCAACTCAGAATGATAAACTATAAGCAGAGGACCAAGGACTACCATCACAGCAATGTAAAGAAAAGGGTTTTTGAAGTCGGTGACTGGGTACTCAGAAAGATCGAGTCGACACACTTGAAGGCTCAGCAAAATAAACTCTCTCCAAATTGGGAAGGTCCCTACATTGTTACTCACGGTATCAGAGAAGGAACCTACATGCTCAAAACTCCAGAAGGAAAGGAGCTTAAACACCCATGGCATTCGGAACACTTGAGGAAATACTACCAGTAACTCCTCGGCACCTTATCTATCCTTTTTGCTTTCTAGATTAGATTTTCAGTCTTTAGTTCATAGCATTTATAAAATTAGATATTCCTTTATTATTATTAATAAAAGTCTTCCTTATTACAACTGATTCTTGAGCACGGTCCTAGCATTACTTAGCAATGCCGAGATCGTCATTCCGAGTTAAGACGTAAACATCACGACTCAAGACATTCAAAACCTAATTCTGTCCGTTAGTGCTCTCAAATTTGGGTTAAGATTAATACATCTAGTTCCCACGATAATTTGAGACTAACCACGAATTAGTTATTATAAACCGAGCTCCTAACGCTCGTCACGGTCATAACGGTGAACGACCACGGCCTACGAACATAGCCTAACTCGGCTACATTAAAAACCTAATTCTGTCCGTTAATGCTCTCAAATTTGGGTTAAGATTAATACATCTAGTTCCCACGACAATTTGAGACTAACCACGGTTTAGTTATTACAAACCGAGCTCCTAACGCTCGACGCGGCCCATAACGGTGATCGACCACGGCTTGCAGCATAGCCTAAACCAGCTGGAATGTCTCGTCACTTCAGACTGTTGACATCTCAAACCGAGATAAAGTAACATGAACAGAACGAGATAACACTTGCGCAACAAGCTATGTAAACGGGATACACCTCAAACCGAGGTATACAAATCCATACAAATAACAAGTGTTTAGACTCCCCTAAGCACTCTGGGCCGAGTCACATAAATACTTAAGACAAAAAATTGTTTTAGCCTACCCGGCTTAAAAGGACATTCCAAAGTTTAACTAATCAATACCAACATCGGCTTCCTCCTCAACTTGGGCAATCAGATCATCAAGATTCCCTTCCTCAACTGGCGGAGGTACCCACGGGGTGTTACCCTCTTTCCGATCTCGGCTATGAATCACCCTCAGGCCCTTGTCAGAATACGGAATCAAGGAGTGGGCAGCCCGAGCTTCAACACAGTAAGCATCCTGGTTGTAGAGGCGAGCAAGCTTGTCAAGAGTTATATCAACTTCGGGGTCGATCCAGAGAAGACGAGACAGATTTGACCAAGCATCATTATAAGTAGTGCCGACTTCATCTTGAATGGCTGTCTTCATTGCCGCACCCTTCTTGAAAGCCTCCACCGCCCGCATTTCCCGACTCGGAATACTCTCCTCCAGTTGGGCCAGCCTCTCCTCCGCAGCATTTTTCTCTAACACGAGGCCCTCCGCTCGTTGACGCTCTCTCTCCAAATCAGCCCTCGCCACAGCAGTCTCCTCCTTGGCTGTTCTCATCACCGTCTCGGCATGACGAACCGTCTCATTAGCCTCCGTCGACATGTCTGCTGCCTTCTTTAACTCAGCTTCAAATGAGGCCTTCCCCTTCTCAAGGGTTTCCACTTTGGCCTTCAGCTCAGCATTAGAGGCACGAAGAGGCTCGACCTCGTCCTCACACTTCCTAGCGTTACTTATGGCAAGCTGCATCAATGCATATTCATGCTGGGCTATGGAGGCAAGCTACAAAGAAAAGATCAAGACATCAAAAGCAGGACAATCACGGTCACAACAAATAATGAAATACCAAGTACCCCACTGATAAGTAGGCCCTTGCGGTTCCGAAGCTGTGTGGAGGTCGGTCTGGTCTCCACCAACCTTTGAATAGTCCTTTGATTCATGGCCCTTTTTATGACGGCCGCGCCAAGTTTGAGGGCAGGACCGGAGCGAATGGAATCATCAATATCCGGTATTATCGCTACATTTCCAAGAGCATGAGCTAGATCATTGATCTCGGCCTCAGTAGGACCCGAAGCCGAAGCTGAGCCACGAGTTGAAGGAGTTCTCTTAGACGGGGGCTCTAAATCATCCTCACCTTCTGCTCTCGGCCTCTTATCCCGACGACCCGCCTGGTCGATTTCCTCCTCAACATGTCGACTATGACTATGGTCCTGTAATGGATCAACATTCTCTATCCCGGTTTCCTTTTCAAGAATCTCGACCTCTACCTCTTCTCCGCCGGCTCCAACTTGGATGACAGGGGGACCCGTGGGAATGTTGGCGACTCCTTGGGCCTGCAGCGCCTCCTGCCTGGATGTCATGTTGGCATGACGCTTTTCAATACCCCGGGTACGCGATAATTGTTTTTTCCTTCTCGCCGCCATGGCGGGGTCGAGCTCCTCTTCGTCGATAATCTGAACATCCTCCATGGAAAGATCTGCACGAGAAGAGAAAGTTAAAAGGACGGCTGGAAACAATCAGGGAAAACAGAAAAATACAAGCACGGAAAGGAAATTACATCCTATAATATCTTTGGCCTTGAGACACTTGTCGGCCTCGGTCTTGCACACAAGGCAGTCAGAATAAAAGACGAGATCTGGGTGAATAGCCCAATCCGGGAGTCGATAACCCCTTTCCACCACAACTCTCGGCCTAACACAACCAATCGGCCCCCTCATCAAACCGGCCTGTACATGGAATCTGAAATCGATCTCGGTCCGGAACCAATCCAGTGTAGCAGTAGTAGCAAACAACTCCAACTTCTTTATTAAGGCAGCGCTCCAATCTGGACGATAAACCACCTTAGGCTTGACAGGATCTCGGTCCGGGCCTAGGAATTCCCAACCCTGACGGCTCTCCACTTTGATCACATGCCTATTCCAACCCATCACCTTATTCACGACACTCGAGATATGAACCATGAGCTTGGGTTTGTTGGGGTCAGACTTGATGGTAATAGTTCTGGTGGGGGAATTATAGGACGATTGGAAGAAATGGAAAAAAGCGGACATGCACGGTTCGAAGCCGAGACCTCGACAAAGAATTATAAAGCCGGTAAGATACCTAATCGCGTTTGTACCCAGATGGGATGGCACAATGTTCCATCCCTCAAGAAATTCATTAATGAAGGGGTCAAGGGGGAGTCGGAGCCCGAGCTGAAACTGTTTGTAGAAAAAAGGGAGGAGGCATCGTCATAATAAAATTGCTTAACCTCGGCATCAGAAGAGAAGGGTCGGGCTTTGCTGTAGAATAATTTGAACTCTCTCCTATCTACCTCAAAATTCTCATAAAGGACCCTAATCATAGCATCCCCGCCAATAGGATGCCTGGGCCGATTTGATCCTGAAGGACCAGCCCCATCCCGACCTCCCCTAGAAGTCACAGCTTCATCATCAAACCGATCAACTATCCTCCCAGAAGCACCTTCCTCGGCCATACCTGCAGCAACCAAGGGGTTAGAATCATCCCGTTACGAGGACGAGGTGACCTTCCCCCCGGTTCAACTACTGGGGCCAAGGAAGGACCCTCAAAACGAGATTGAAAGGCCGATTTATCTTTAACATAGTGAAGAAAAATGTGGGTTATAACGGCATCAAGGGTATTAAGGAGTACGACGCCATCAGCACAACTTGGGAGGGCCTTAGGGGCAAACAAACCTGAAGGATACCTCAAATCGTCCCTAGGGGTCTTATTAAAAAACAACAGGTCACTTATTTCCATTAGGGACAACATTTTCCAAATTCCTTCTGACAGCATATAAATCCTATTATTCCGCTCGTAGAAGCCAAACATAGCGTCGGGATCAAGGTGTGGGGTACCGAGCATATCAGGAGGAATAGCTAGATTTTTTCTAAAACCCACTCACAGACAAGAAATCAAGCACGAAAAATAGGAACTTCAAAGCCCTAGAACCTCAACAATGGCAGAAAAAGGGAAAAAGGCGAAAAAGTCAGAACAGTACCTTTGTCGGAAATATGATCGGAGGAAAAGGATCAGCCAACGGAGTAAATGAAGATGATCGGAGCGGAACAGAGAATTTTGCAATGGGAATCGATGACTTTGAAGACTCGCCGGAAACGGGGGCACGGTTTCTCTGTTGGAAATTTGAAAATGTGAAACTTCGAGGGTTTTTGGGTGTGTATATAGGGCGGGTCGAATAGGTATGATTCGGGCTAACCCGGTTATAACCTGTGATCCATGGGTTGCACGTAAACCCACGAACCCATCATGAATCGCATTTAATGGGCCACGTTTTCGAGGTAAATGTCACATCACTGACATGTGCGCCGTACGAAGTAAGGGAAAGGTAAACGATTGAAGTAACCATCGTTTGAAAAACATGAACGGAACGCCAATACTAGATTAACACGTGGCAGGCCGAGACCTACGTAAAAAATGCCAGTCGGCTTCAAAAAGCATAAACACTCCGGCTAGATAGGTCGACACGGAAGGATCCTGCGCATGGACGTAACCGACACCACGACGATGGACCGACATCCCCAATGGTATCGGAAGATAAGACGAGACCTAGATGAGAAAAGATTAGGGGTAGGTCGAGGTTGGGAGATCGGCATTACTTTAAGACGACATCATGGGACGAGTGATAACAGGTTAAGGATCAAAGGTCATGCAGGATGCATGGAATTCAAGCCATGGAGTCAAATCATAAACAGAGCAAAGGTATCTGAAAGGATAAAATCCCATTATATATATAACAAAAAGGACCCCCACAACAAGGCTGGGGGACTGACCTATACAAAAGAGGAAAAAAGAAACTACTACTCGATCATGCTAGCTAAAGGATTCAAGAAAGATCACAATCTTGTTCTTGATCTTCATCATCCTCCTCCCACTCCACGTCTCCATCATACCCATATTCATCGATAATGATGGGTTCATGATCATCCTCACTGTCATCATCTTCAGCATCATCCTCGTCCTCATCCTCTGAATCTTCTGCATGAGAGTCATCGGAGAATTCATCAACAGGGTCCGGCTCCGAGTATTCGCCATTACTATCGGACGGTGATTCTTCCGCCGGAAGAGATGAACGTTTCTTAGATGGGAACATTGAACCATCGCTGCTCGAAGAATCATAATTCCCAACCTGATTTTCTGATTCTGTACTCACTTCTTCTGGGAAGGCATCGTCGTATTTCCTCTCTGGAGCTATCTTGGAAGCTTTCGTGGAATTTGGAATGTTCTTGAGTAATTTTGGAAGGAAAAGGTAAGATGGAAAATAGCCAATAGACAGATCGTCTATTTATACCCCTAGAATATGAGGGGGTGGGGAGTTTATCAATGCTACTCATAATTGGAGTGCAATTAATGGAGCCTTCGTTTTCCAAGAAGAGCAATGATTCCACCTGTATCAAATCTACAGTGACGTCAGCAAATCCAGGCAAAAAAGGATTTTTTTGGCGGCTGCAGGTCAAATCAACATAAATGAAGTGCAAAGCAAGTACAAGGGGCACAGTTTCTACTCGGCATGCCGAGATAGAAACTCGGGGGCCACTGAACGACATAAACCGACTTGGGTAAGCGGGACCTATAAGCTCTGGGCCCATACACCTTGGAGGCCTATACCGAGAGGACCATTCACCTGAAGCCCATAATCTCATATGCCGACATCAAGTAGGCCGAGCAGGCAGCTCTTGCCTAGGCCGAGTACAAGAGGCCTAATCCCTAGCCGGCCTCCAGGACGAGCCGAGTTGGATGACGGGACGAGTTATATCAGAGACCTCCCATTATCACAGGGAGTCCACTTACGGAGTTTGATCACAACTCTAACAGTGAAGATCCTTATCTAAACAAGGATATCTCTTCTACAAGATAACTGAGATACCACTCATCCTTATCCGGAGTCTATCTCCAAGGAATACGAGTCCCACAATAATACGGTCTCCCTGGCTTTCTTAACAAGTTAGGACTCATTCACCCGTGCCTATAAAAACAGGTCCTCACAACAGGAGACGGGTAATGAACTCTTTGGCTCTAAACTAGTCAATTGATTTCTCTATTTCATATCACCCGTATTCTTACTCTCACGCCGGAGGGTCTTTGCCGGTGAAGCCCTGGCGCAGTTTACGTTTGCTCATTGTGCGCAGATCCGAACGGGGAGATCTCTTTGCTGGATTTATCCGAACCGCTAGACGGAGGGCTGATCCGACACGTTTTTGACAGCATCATCTAACTACTTAGATAATTAAATATTTAAACAAGATATAGTTCGCAATTAATGAATGAGAGTATAATTGAAAAAAAAAAAAGCAAAGATATCTTGAAAATAGTAAAACATCAAATATTTTGAAACAATATTTAACTCTTAAAATGTCATGTATTTTAAAACGGAATGAGTATTTTGATGGCAATGGCAAAAATTCGAAACCCGTTTCAAACTAGTAATTAGCCGTTTCTAATAAGGAGGGTTTGGGTTGTGTTTTCTTAAAATCAAGCTCATTTGAAATTACCAAAAACTCGTCTCGTTTGTTTAACTTGACACAAATAAATTATATACTCCCTCCGCCCCAGAAAGATAGTCCACATTTTTTCGTTGTTACTATGAGGGAACTTTGATTAGTTATAAATGCTACTTATAATTATGTTAATGTGAATCTAAAAATTGATATTAATAGTATTTATAATGGTGTACCAAGAACAATTTCAAAAATTTTATTAGAATAATTAAAAGTAGCCTTAATTATTACTCAAAGTTCCTTCCTAAAACCCATGAAAATAAGGGGACTATCATTCTGGAACAGAGTGAGTATTATTTATAAAAATTTGCTACATATCAATGCTCCTTTTGCTTCAAGATATATGTTGTTTTAAATTTCTCCACATTTATTAACGAATGTAATTAATGCATATAAAAAAAGTTTATGTACTCTTAAAAAATTTGATTACCTCGATCGATAAGTAAATGCTTATACAATAGATAATTCATAATTAATGAAAAAGTATATTTGGTATATAAAAGCAACTTTTTTTGGAAATATTAAAATGTTAAATATTTTGTAATTAAATTTAACTTTTAAAATAAAATGTATCTTGAAAATGAGGGAGTAATATTTATGTTTGATCCATATTTATGTTTGAAAGATTTTTTTTGTTTTCATATATTATTATTAATTATTAAGGTCTTTAATTTTGTAGGAAAAAAGTAATAGCATTGCATTAATAAATAGTCATTCCTTTACAAATCTCTCTCTCTATATATATATATATATATATATATATATATATATATATATATATATATATATATATATATATATATATATATATATATATTAAAGTTGGCCAAAAGAGCTATGGTATTGACATGTGGACAAACAATGTAGAAAGCTTGCATTTAGAGAAGCCACATCAACAACATACTAATAAATAAGTGACTTTTTATTTTCTTTTCATTAGCTAATACTATTAGCTAATAATAATAGTTACTAAAAAGGGTAACTATAATAGTTAACTATTATAGTAACTATTACTATTATTAGTAATAGTTAACTATAATAGTTAACCATTATAGTTAACTATTACTCTTATTATTAATAGTTACTATTATAGTTAACTATATTAGTTAACTATTACTATTAATAGTATTAGTTAACAATATTAGTTACAGTACAAGTTAAATAATACTATTAATAGTATTAGTTAACTATAATAGTTACTATATTAGTTAACTATTACTATTAATAGTATTAGTTAACTATAATAGTTACTATGTAGTTAATTATTACTATTAATAGTATTAGTTAACCATAATAGTTACTTTATAAGTTATTTTTTACTATTAATAGTATTGGTTAACTATAATAGGCTACATACATTAACTATTACTATTATTAGTATTAGTTAATTATAATAGTTATTATATAAGTTAGATTATTAATTTTTAATATTAATTAATCATAATAGTTACTATATCAATTAACTATTACTATTAATAATATTATTTTATTATAATAATTATATTAATAATTATTATTATATATACTAATCATTGCTATTAATATAAATATTAACTATTACTATCAATGGTATTAATTAATTATAATAGTTATTATAATAATAGTAATCATATAGATTAATTTTTATTATTAATAGTATTAGTTAAAATGATGATTACTATATTAGTTAACTATAGTTCAAATAATTTTTAAGACATAATATTGGTTTTCCGTGCAGAGCACGGGTTACCCGCTAGTTTAAAATTAAACAGGCTGGAGCAGGCCGGTTTGAGATTTGGGTTTATCGGGCCAAGCACTTTGGAGATTTTGTGTATGACCGGTTTTGCGAAATGTCAAATTCATCTCTAACTTGACCATTGCGGTGCATACCTCTTCGTCCCAAAATAAATAACAATTTTCAACACATTTTTGTCTAATAATACCTTTTTGAAAACCTTTGTTTGGATTTTTTTTTATTTTAACATTTTGTTTTTTGAAATTCTCTGAATACTATTAAAACTGAAAATATGAGAATGAATTACAAAAGTTATTTGTTAATTTTTCAATAAAAGTAAACCATTTCAAATGTTTCCTAAAACGAAAATGATCCTTATGGTCAAAATCTCCAACAATCACAGGAACAATGCTGCAATTTTTTGCTACAGTTTCAAATACCTCCTACTCCTTTGTAGGGATGGCCGAACCGAACCGGAAAACCGGACCGGAGAAGTACGAAACCGGAGCAAACCGGCGAATAAACCGGAACCGGAACCGCCATTCATCCGGGCCGGTTACGGTTCACATAAATGGCGAACCGGACCAGAACCGGACCAAAAATCCCTTGTTTTTCAATAATTTTAAAGGGGGGTGGGGGACCGGAACCGGACCGAAACCGTACGTGAACCGGACCGAAACCGGATTGTGGTAACCGGAACCGGAACCGGTGTAACCAGGGCCGGTTAAGGTTCACATAAATGGCGAATCGGAACCGGCGGTTCCGAACCGGAACCGGCGTTGGCCATCCCTACTCCTTTGGTCCAGGGTCGGCTCAAGGGGAGGGGAAGGTAGGCACCCGCTCAGGGCCCACAATGATAAGTGAGGCCCTAAATTTTATAGTATATATATGTACTAGAATGTTCATTTTGAATTTTAGATTTAGTATTATATTTTGATTAGCGAAATTTAGACTATTTACTTTATATAAATAAATTATATACTTAGTATAATAAAAAGATGAAACTGAGGTAAGGGGCCCATTAATATTTTAATTTTTTACATGACATAGTCATTTGGTTTGATATGATATAGTATATGCTATAAACACATGTGAGATAGATGTGGAGCATATATTTTCAATGAAACGTCATACATTAGAAAAAAGAGTTTAATGAAAATAATGATGATGAGGTAATGTTATCACCCGAGGAGTCTTTTAGACTTGATTAATTTATAGTTATTGTAGATATAGTAGTTACCTCATTAGCTAATAGTTATGAGAAATAAAGACATTCAAAAATATTTTTGGATACGATATGAGAAGTTAAGAAAGAATGTTGCACGGAGTTCACTACTTCTTTTTCTCATGTGCCTGATACGATTTATTTATTTGGATGGAAAGTTGTACATATGACTTTTCAAAGTGTGTCATAATTAGCTTTTGAAATACTTGAATTGTCAAAAGTGTTGATGTTATACCAACATTAGCATTGGTTATTAAATTTTGTTAACTGTGTCTGTGTCATGCCATTACCTAAAAAAAATCTCAAAATTGAAATTATTGAAAATTTTCTTGACATCATCAATATCTTAAAAAATGTTAGACGATCTTACCATGCTATGTAATGAAAACGATATATTCGAAAATACTATATTGATACAACTAATAATGATTTTAAATCTCAAAAAAATTGTAAGAATATGTTTTTATGATCATTATTAGTTCGTTTCATTCGTGTTATTTTTGTTCAATTTCAGATTTTGATTTGTCAAAATTTTATATGATCTGCTGCAAAGGAATGTTTGTCTAATATTTATAAATTTCGTTCCGTTCCGGTCTGTTCCAGCGGGAACGCACCGTTTCCATCAAAAAGTGTTGCGGAACGAGCTAAATTCAGCCTGAAAGTTGTGAATCAAAATGATGTAAACTTCATGGCAAATTTAAGATAACCATTTTTATTAAAAAAATTCTCTTGCCTTAAAGTAAATATCATCAAAACACATTTATAACTATGAAAATGTGACATTTTAGTCCATTTTAACCCATTTTAAGAAGTTAATTTTTAATTATGTTGATGTTTATATCTTTAAAAACAAAGTTATATGGATGTTTATTGGAAAAATAGCAAGTTGTAATAAAGGTTTGTTGATATATTTTGAGATACTTCTATTATAATATACACTGAAAAAGTGCGATAAATCCGGAACAGTGAGCTGGTGCACTCCGGTACAATACATTTCGTTCCAGTAGCAAAATCGGTGCATCCACTAAAACAGTATTTATAACTATGGTTTGTCTTCTCATTAGTTCTTGGTGATTAATTGTTTAGATAAGCATTGTATTTTTCTTGTATTATATTCATTTTGGTAGTTATGGACCTACTTGCACTACATTGGTTCTTATATAAGTATTTTGACTTATTTATGACATTTAAGTTTCGTAATAGGTTCAGTCTACGATCATATTTTGTAAAAAATTATTTGAGTTCAGCAAATAAAATAATAATAATTATAGGTGCCTTAAGATGTCTTCACCCCCGGCCTAAAAAAAGCTAGGGACGACCCTGCTTTGGTCATATTTATCTCCTTCATTTTGTTTCTATATGTTTTGGTTGAAACTATTTAAAACATATACTCCATCTGTCCCATTTAAAACTTCACCATTTTGGTGAGGGCACATAAATTATAAAAAGTGATGAGTGTAAGAAAGGTTGTGAGAGAGAAGAAGTTAGTGATATGACAAGTGGGGACTATAATTTAAATATGTGTGGGGGGGTTAGTGTGTATGACAAGTGAGGCCCACAATTTTAGTATGTGGGAGAAGTGAGTATGGTTTACAAGTGGAGCCCACACTTTTAATCATTTTAGGAAATGGTGAAGCTTTTAACATGACACCCATTTGAGTAAAAGGTGAAGCTTCTATCGGGATGGAGAGAGTATTTCATCTTTGTATCTTCATGTGCACGTCTAATATTATACTTCTCACCAAAGTTCTTAAAAGCGCTAAAAGCCCGCTAGGCGGCGAAGCCGAGCCTAACGCCTAGGGGATTAGGCGGGGCCGAAAATTTAACTCATTATATATATATATATATATATATATATATATATATATATATATATATATATATATATATATCAAAAAAATACTGTCATTTATTATTATTTATCAAAAATTAATAATTTATTATTAATTAAAAACAAAAAACAAAAATAAATCATAAGTAAGAGTATATGTAAAGCACACACTCAAACACTAACCTAAACGGCTGAACCCCATTCACTCAACATTTCTTAATTAAGCTCAACTAAAATTTTCCCCGCCCAACTAAGATGAGAGGCCCACCCCCATTTTAATAAAGAAACCCTAGCTCAAAACCCCAGCCTCTCTCTTTTTATTTCTTTTCTTCTCACAATAGCCGCCGCTCCCATTTCTTGTTTCCAGATCATCTCTCTCTCTCTCTCTCTCTCTTGACGTAACAATTTCATCTATCTCTTTCTACACCCCTTCTTTTCTTAATCTATTCGTCTCTCTCTTTCTCTGTAAACAAGGCTTCTCGCCCCCCCACAACCAATGCTCGAACTTGAGTCGTAGACTCCGGTGACTACAACGCCATATCAACTCCATCTTCGTTTTTTATTTATTAGTCGAACCCGCCTAACCACCGCCAAGGTCACCTAGTCACCCGACCAGCGCCTTGGCGTCGCCTAGGGCGTTTTTTAGAACACTGCTTCTCACGCCTCAAAATACTTTTCAAAATATTTATCGCTTTATTATTAATTAATGTTATTATTATTTATTAAATGCTCTTTATTTATGATTTTATAGTTTTCATTGTAAAAGAGGCACAATTTCCCTAATCCCATTATAAGTACAAATTTTCTAAATAAATGTTCCATTGATAAGTCACAATACTCAAAATAAAAATGTGTGAATCCTTCTTTATTCAATAAAACTTATTTGTTATATTCACACCAACTATATACTAGTTAGGTTTAATGCATTTGAAATTGGGGATACCAAATTTAAATGGATTAAATTAACATGTTGTTTTAATTCCTGAGACAGACGAAGACAATGCACTAGCTTTGAGCTAGTGCCACAAATGTTGCAGCTTATGCAAGTATACACAGATGTTATGGCAATGGCTGAGAGAGCACGCCATATTGTGGTTATGGGCCAAGATGATAAATGTTGGGAGTGGAGTCCTAAAACCGTGATGAGGATACGGAGGGAGAAAATGAGTCTAAATCATAGGGGGTTGGTGGAGATCAAGGAGAGGTCAAAAAGGAGAAGGAAATTGAGAAAGTGCAGAACAGGGGCTGCACGACCGTGCATGGGGAAGAGCACGGCCGTGCACTATGGGGAGGAAGCTACTGTTTTAAGGGGGGAATAGAGCACGACCGCTCCAGGCATAGTGCATGGCCGAGTAGCTAAGTCTGCATGGCCGTGCATGTCGGGGACAACCTAGTTTTTCTTAGTTTCCTATTTTGACTAGATTTCTTCAATGTATTGATTTAGGACTTCTCCTAAACCTATATAAAGTGGATTTCATCCAGAATATCGTATGCTTGATAGGAGAAATCTAGGATACACAAGAGAGCCACAAAATAGTGTTTAGGAGGGGGTCGGGGGCGATCCTACAACCTGGCTATGACCGTGTTGTTTGTGTGTTTGTTAGTACCCGATCTGAAAATGAGTTTATTAGGACTTTCCCAAATATACAAGGACTTTATAGGAATTAGAAACCTTGCAAAGACTTGTCCTGGATTCCCAAAATATCTCATTTATGACAAAATCCATCAAAATAGGCAACTTAGGGTTACCATAAAGCAACAGTGAAACCCTAGCTTGAAAATCAAGTCAGCCGGCAACCTTGGCCACGCGGCCAACATTGCTCCGCGTTGATCTTGGCCACGCGGCCACTATTGTCACCGGCATCAACAATGGCCAGGCGGCCAACCTTGCGCCGGATGATCTGGACCATCAGATCCTCCCATCAGTTTACTATATAAACCACTCCAGGCTATTGGTTTAAGGATCCGAGTTTGAGAGCTCTAAAGTACGAGTTTTGGAGTTCTTAAACACAATTTTGCTCTCTAATTAGCATTCAAACCTCCAAGAAGATCAAGGTTTATTTCTTGCCAACATAGGTAAGTTTTCTAACTTTTTCTTCGTGTTCTTGCATTATTTTTAATGTAGATCTTTTATATTCATGTTCGTACATGTTTATTCATAGTTTCTTCATATTCTTTGCATGCTCATTCATATGTTCATAATATGTTCTTCGCATGTTCTTCGTGTTCATAGATTAAAACCTTATTTATGCTATATTTAGGGTTGCGATCTTCATAATTACATGTTATTTCATAGCCGATGATGATCGAGGGTTCATCAACCCGAGGATGATCTAGGAACTACTTCTAAACCCTAATCTTTAGGTAATTCCCCCCTCATTATGCATGATCCCGATTCTTCTGCCTATTCTAATTCTCTGCGAACTACGCTGACCTGAGCTTCTCACATTGAGAGGAACGTAGGCAATCTTCGGATCCGGTCTCAATCACTAACACACTACTAACACATTCATCATGATAGAAAGACCGATCAATTCGGGCAATAGGAGTGATAACGTCCAATATTCTTCTCTTGTTGTAATTTGACCCCCGAACCCATTAAACATGCTTTTTTCAATGTTTTGGCTTTAATTAAAACGGCGTGGCGACTCTCATAATTTTAATGTCGTTAAGAATATTCCCTTTGTAAATAATAATAATCACAAGATACTTCCCATGCGTCGCTTCATCGGAAAGGGGTATTCACAGTGGCGACTCTGCTGGGGACTTGCTTTGAAACTTTTTCAAACTTAGTGGGTCTAACTTTCGTTCACATCATGATGTTTGCCATGTCCTCACATGCACCTCACATACTTTGCCATGTCCTCACATGCATCACACACCTGCCATGTTTACACATGCACACCTGCCATGTTTACACATGCACCTCACATACCTGCCATGTTTGCACATGCACACACCTGCCATGTTTACACGTGCACACATCTGCCATGTTTACACATGCACACACCTGCCATGTTTACACATGCACACACTTGCCATGTTTAACACATGCACCTCACATACTTGCCATGTTTACACATGCACCCGCGCACCCCGCAGTGTTAATACTTGTACTTTGTTGACACTTGTACTTGGTATATACCTTGTATCCTTGTACCCCTGTTATCTTCGCCTTAGTATTAGGGTCAAACAAAACTCTGCTATGCTCCCCTGTACATGTCTTTCTCTCTCTCTCTCATGCATTGCATTGCATCATCCTAACATCAAAAACTTCTCTCTTTTTTTTCCTTAAAAAGAATTAGTTTCTTGCCACACACTACCACTAGTCCGTGTCAGCACTGCACAGGTCCCCATTACCCGGAGTATTCGATGTGCAGGAATTTGTGCGCTACTGTCGCCCTCTTTTCGAGTCACTCGTCTACTCCACTCACCGTGTACGTTCCGCGAGCGGTGGGAACCTTTTACCTAACCCGTGTCAACCCACACTAGTATAGGTATCACACCTAGGTTTTGACCGGTTGGTTTGGCTAGCTTTTCCTTAATAGTCAATTAACGTGCTGTCTATGTCGAGTCATCCCCAAGTCAATGATGAATCGAGATCTTTGAGAGAAAGTGCACAAAAAAAGTGATTTCCCTACAAGGGACGTGCCATGGTGAGATGAGTGTTTGTTGTTAAGATCTCCGCTCATCATTAACTTGCGTAGGATGCAACATAGACATCACGTTAAATGCCTTTAAGGGAGGGTTAGTCGTAGGATCCGATGGTTGGTGGAAGCCGCTTGCCCTATAGGACCCTCGCCCAAATTGTCCGTTTGGGGGTGTGCAATACAGGTGAAAAACGAGGGGTCTATAGACGTAGTGATGGCCACCACTGATCGTAGTCTTCTGACTAGTTGCAAAAAAGGGGTATCCCTTCCAACCAATTAGGATGTAAATAATGTATGTTTTTTTGTAAATTAAAATATACTTTGCATGAGCCTTCCCCCTCTCCTAAAAAGCTTCATTGCCCTTCAACCTTTCAGCAAAGCAAGTTTGGATCCGTTCGGGTGGTCGACTACAACGTGAAGCTTCTATTCCGTCCACGTTCTCAGTCTCGTCATCAGCAATGTCAACTCCCGCCTCAGCTGCAGCCTCTGCTCCTCCTGCTAGTGCCGCCGAGCTCAACACTGAGGCTACTCTCAATGGTATTCCCCCAAGCCTCCAGAACTTCCTCGCCGGTCTCGAAGCCAAGATCAAAAATCTCGAGGAAAGCAACAAGATGCTGGAAGACCAGAACCAACAGTTGAAGGGTCACATTCAACAAAAGGGGACTAAACTGGTGCCCGATGGGGAGGATTTCATTTATGTCGAGGATGAAGAGGTCAATACCAACTGTCCCCCCAACACCAATGCTACTACCTTCCCATTCCCAAGCTACCGCAATGTTCCACCTCCTTCTCTCTACACCCAACAAGGTTTCACTACCATGAGCAAGAACAAGGCCGTCTATGAACCTTCCCCTGAACTGCTTGGTGGCTACCTCTCCGCTAGCAAACTACCCGCACCCTCGTTGCCTCTGAGTATTGGGATGGCCGCTGCTACTGCTTCTACTACTCCTCCCGTCATTCTGTCAGAAACTATCCCCGACATCTCCAATCACCCTGTGGTCATGGCCATGCAAGAGCAAATGCGAAAGTTGATCGAGACCGTGGATAAGAAAAGTGCACCGACTACCAAGACAATCAACCCTAGCCAAGTGGGGGCTCTCCCCAAGGATTTCAAGATGCCTAAGGTGGCGATGTTTCATGGTGACTCGTGTCCTAAGACTCATTTGGATAGTTATGTGTTGGCCATGAGGGCTCGTGACTGCACCAACGAACAAATGGTTCGCGTGTTCCATAGCACTTTGGATGGTATAGCTCTGCGTTGGTTCTTGGGGTTAGAGCCAAGCGAGAGGCAAACGTGGGATCAAATCAGTGCCATTTTCTGTGAGAAGTATCAAGCTAACTTGGATTGGCATGTGAATCGAACCGACCTTGAGAACACTATGCAAAAACCCGGCGAGGCTATTTATGATTTTTACAAGAGGTGGAATCATCGGTTGTGCGAGGTCCAATACCCACCAAAAGCGAAGGAACAGAAACAGATTTTCTACAAGTGCTTGCTACCGGAGATGAAAGCAGCTATAGGTAATGGTTACTTCCCTGATTTGCGGGAAATGGTTGACGCCGGAGTAAGGTACGAAGCAGGGTTCACTGGGATTGTGCCACCAAAGGAAAGTCCGAAGACCAACAACAACAGCTCCTTCCGCTACAAGGCTCCTACTGCGCCTGCGCCTCCTAGGGGTGGAAAGGAGGCCGTCGGCCAAGTGAATATGGTCCAGAAAGAGGTCCCGTTAGATGTCCAAGCCGTAACAAGGAATGGGGCTCCGCCACAGAGAGAGAGGGAACACTTTGATGATTTTGGTATGCCCATGGGGAAAGTCTTTGACGTGCTAGTCAAGAGAGGTCTTATCAAGCCTTTGGAAAATTACCAACCCGCCTACCCAAGAAGTGATTTGGACGCCTCCAAGTTCTGCAAGTATCACAAGCACATCGGGCACACAACGGATGGTTGTATTCAATTGAAGCGCGTAGTACAAGGGTTGATCAATGACAAGAAGATTGAGAAGCCGAAGGGTCCCAATGTGGTGAATAATCCTATTCCTAACAATGGGGGTGGGGTGAATATGGTGCAAACAGGCGAGATTAGTATCCTAGAGCTCATGGATGCCTTTGACAAGATAGGGCTCACGATGGTGGATATCTTCATGGCATTGGTGACGTTAGAAATGCTCGAACCATTAGAAGGACACCTTCCCCGCCTTGGTTGCGATTTGTCGAAGTTTTGCCACTACCACAAGTGCACCGGCCACACTACCGAAGAATGCTTTGAACTCAAGAAGGCCGTGCAAGAGTTCATCCACAAGGGAGTTATCGAAGACCCTAGAGATTATGTAGCTAGCAATGTACTCATGGTAGAACTTAGTGAGATCACTGATCCGGACGAGCCTATTGTGGCGGACTGTGATGAGATGGGTTGTATTTCAATGACTAATAATAAAGAATCTTCTTGCTACTTGTTGTCTTTAGAATAACTAGTGAGTGAAATCGAATCTCTAGGGGAAGAGAGTCCCAAGCCCTCTCAACCTCTTTCTTGGGCCGAAATCTTCGAGGAGGCCGAAAAGACCGAAGTTTTGCCCCCTTGTCATGACTCGCCATTGTCTTTGGAGGAGCTACGTGCGGAAGTTTGTCTCCTTACAAGATCCGGTCAAGTGTACCAATCCGACCCGAAGGGTGCAAAGAAAGTCTTTGGGAAGGAACCCGAGCAAGCCGACCTAGACAAAGAAGACCCTATCCTCACTCAACTCAAACAAACCCAAGCCCATATTTCGCTATGGTCCCTACTCACCTCCTCCCTAGCCCATCGCCTCATGCTCGAGCAAAACCTCGCCGCCACCATGGTACCATCCACTATTACCCCAGAGGACGTCACCCACATGATTGGTAATATCCACTATGGAAACATCATCACTTTCTCAGAGCTAGACAAGCCAGTGTTCGGAGTTGATCATAATGAGCCTTTATACATCACTGTCGAAGTAAATGGCAAGAAGATTCCCCGTGTATTCATTGATAATGGTTCTGCTATTAATATCCTGCCTTCAAGGATGATGGATGTGGTCGGCGTTCATGGTATTGATTTACGCCCATCCAAGCAAACCATCAAAGCTTATGACTCTACATGCCGCGCTGTGATAGGCGAAGTCACCCTGCCCATTACCATCGGAACAAAGATCCTGCCGACCGACTTCCACGTCATAGACATCCCCGCGACCTTCTCACTCCTCCTTGGCCGGCCGTGGTTACATCAGTCGGGCGCTGTCCCGTCTTCCCTGTACCAGTGTGTGAAGTTTCAGTCTGGTAATGAAGTGACCATCATCTACAGTGATCTCGTAACTGCCCAAGGGACGGACACCAAGGGCGTTCCTGTCTTACAGATTCAGCATGGGGAAGAGAGCCGACTCTTCAATGGCTTCGAAATAGTCGCGCAAGCACAGATCTGCACCATCGACCTCACCAAAACAACGGACAAAGTGACACCTGTTGTCAAGATACTGCGTAACATGGGTTTTATACCGGGGCTGGGGCTAGGTAAGAACTTGCAAGGCCCCACAGAATTGGTTGAAGAGGTTAATCATCGAGGTTTGTTCGGTCTAGGATACACCCTTACTCTTGAAGACAAGATGCAGCCTCTAAGAGAACATTCACTCCTCTCCGAATTACCACCCCTTCAACCATTTGAACCTACCAAAAGTTGCTCTTACCACCAAGACGAAGGCCACGACACCAACGACTGTGTCACTCTACAAAGGAGAATCCAAGGCTTGATGGATGCGAACATGCTCACCAGTGAGAGAGGATTTTGGTTCTATAGAGAAAACGAAAACTTAGAACTCCTCGGTTGCTACGAAATCGAGCCTTATGTGAAGAACAGCCCAGAGATACTCTCGCACCTGACTGCAGAAGCGATTCAAGACATCTCAAGAGAAATAGAGGATTTGAAGCAACACGTCGACGCAATGACCAAAGCTCGAGGTGCGCCATGAGACTAGACAGAATGGCGGATTTGGATGGCAACCCGTTCAAAGAACCAGTCAACCTCAGCAAGCTCAGACGCTACTACGACTAGGCTCCCCCTCTTAAAAAAAAAAAAAAAAAAAAAAAAAAAATTAAATTACTACGCATAAAGAAGCCCGATAGACTGAAAACCCGCAAAGGGCGGTCTATGCAAAATAAGGGTGCGTACAAAGCTCGCTAGATCGAAAACCCGCAAGGGCGGTCTAGGCAAAAGTTAGAGCATTCCCTCTTCTGTCTTCCCTTTCTTTAAAATCATTCTAGTCTGACTGGAGTGAACTACGGTGACCTGAGCCCCTTAGTCCTATTTGTAAAAGGGGAACGTAGGCAGCCTTTCAAAAGGTGCGGTCTAAAAAACAAATAAACATCCAAATCTTGTCAAAGCAATAAAGATAGAAGTTGTATTTTTCTGAAAGCGAAAACTTTTATTTCCATAGTCATTGCATGTTAACACTTATTTGATGAGTCTAAGCTTGACACACTTTTTGAATAAATAACCTATTCTGAAATTGAAACTAAAACAAAAGCAAACTAAATTAAACTAATGTGTCTACACGACTATGGAGAGACGCTCAGGATTACTCCTTAGTGCCATTTGTGCCCTCGGTCTCTTTCTTCTTGCTTTGCCCACGGCGAACTTTCTTCTTGCTAGGACTCTCACAAAATCTTCTTTCAAACTTGCTAACGCCTTTATCCTTTCCATTAGGAGCCTCTTCGCCCTTCCTCTTCTTTGACACCCCCACTTCTTCTCCGCCTCCGTTAGCCACGCGCTTACTCATCCTCCTCTCATAAGCCTCAGCCTCCTTAATTCTCAATGAAGAACTTGGAGCACAGGATCCCAAGATAGTGCCCCTTAGGGTCTCTAGAGTCTGCTCCGCATGCCCAAGTCTCCCCATATACCAGTCCAAATACTCGCGTGGCAGGAAGGTGTTGCTAGAGCGTGTGAGGAAGGTCCTACGACTAAAGCCAGCCTCGCCCCACATCTGAGAAAGAAGGACTGAGGCACTATCATCCAACTGAAGTACCCCAAATGGAAAATCATCTCTCTCCTCGTCCCAACCCTCCGGGATGGTCTGCACCAAACCATACTGACGAAGCACTCTAGAGGGATAGTAAAAAGTAGTTCCAGAAAGGGTCGGAACTTTGATCATGTGAAGTCCCACTTGTTTCTCCCTCACAGAGTGAATGTGCCAATGGGGCACCACCCACTGAATGTCGTCAGTCACCATTTCCGCCAAATACTTTTCCCAACCTTTGAGAGTCATGCCCTCAAACCGCTCCACCATGCCTCTAATGCGGTGCATCCATGGGGCCACCTTCAGAGAGGCCGCCGGTTTATTCACTCGAAGCCGCTCTTGCAACCACATGGTCAAAAGCCTATCACTACCACAAGGCATCCCACCATAAGCCGCGAGATGGGGAATCCCACAGAGCATCTCCCCAAGAATGGCCGGTACAATATCATAACCCAAACGAGCCAAGTTCACCATGCCCAAACATCCTTCACTGGCAAATCCCACCTCAGAAGGGAAAAGGATAGAGCTGAACAAGCACAGTGCAAGATGGTCCAAGGAGCGGTTAGAGGTCACGTCTGCATGCATGAAGAATTGTGGCATCCAAGAAAGGTCGACATAACCGCCCCTAGCATACCTATCAAAGTCATCCGCGGGTACGCCAAAGGTCACCAACTTGTCCCTCAAGCAAACGAAGTCAAAAGGCAAGGCAACTTTACCCTTCCCTTCGTAGCCACATAATGCTGCGATATCTTCATAAGTGGGTGTTATCTCGTTGAATGAAAAGTTGAAGACATGGAGGGTATCATTCCAAAATTTACCACAAGCTTGCAAGAGGTGGGTATTGGAGTTCATGTGCAAAAGTGACCAAAGACACTTTATCCCATACCGTTCATCAAGTTTCCTACGACTCGAACCAGGAAGTTTGGCAACCCACTTCTCCAAAGAAGTTATAAAGACTTTCTTCTCAAGACTTGTGATTCTAGCCTCTTGATCCATGGCAAAGAGCAAGAAAATTGGCTAAAAAGGAACTTAAAAAACTGCTCAAAAGGTTGCTGGTACGTTTGTATGGCTGCAAAGGGTTCATTAAATAGTGCACAACTCCCGATTCTTGCCAGGAAAAGGAAAACCGGAGGCGGCGCATGATGTGGCCACGCGGCCAACATTGCCCCTGGCCCCGCGGCCGATATTGCCTTTGGCCGGGTGGCCAATTTCTTCCTAGGCCACGCGGCCAACTTTGCCCCGGATCTTGCCATGGCCAGGCGGCCAACTTTGTTCTAGCCCCGCCATGGCCATGCGGCCAACTTTGCTCCATGCAGAAATCCAGTTTGTTTCTTCCCACTTCGTGACGGATCCATGCAACTACGTACCTGCCCCCTTCCATGGCTCATGCATTGTATAAAATTAGGAACATTTGTAAATTAACTAGTTTGCACAAGTAGGCTCCCACAATAAAATTTGCATTTTAGAACATAATATACATATATGCATTTTGTACATCTGTTCTATACATACATATCCCTCTGCTCTCTGCTAGCTAACAGTGTAGGAAATAAAGGCGGACCCCGCCTAATCAGAATCTTCCTCCGTGGTGTCTCCACGCCGCGCTAAAGCCCGAGAGCTACCGGCACCCGAACTCCGTCCCCGGACCGCTCGACCACCAGTGTGAGAAGAACCCGCGCCGTTCGGAGACCGCTCACGACGCTGGGGTGACGCAACGTCATCCCTCTGACAAGTACATGAATGGTACGCTTCCCTCAGTAAGCACATCAACACGTTCTCCCGCCGAGCCGAACGGATGTAGGCCTCCCGAGTCACCTGAAAGTGAAACCAAGGCAATGATTACAATGCAGAAAGAAATAAATGTGTGCGAACATGACTGATATAAAGCACAAAGCCGTACCCCAGCGTCGGGCGGAGGAATGAATATCTCCTCAACAAGATCTGCATCAGTCGGCTCCAAGCTAAGCTCCACCTCCCGGCCGCCCCTCACCACTCTCACGCTACTCGAGCGAAGGGGCATGTCAACCAAAGGCCGACTCCGACTGACATACCGGGCCGAGCTCGATCCCTCTCCCGATAGCATCCTAGCCCGTACCTGTGGACTGACCAGCCGCGTCCGTACATAGCCGGCATAATCATCACCCCCCCTGTAATGCTCTGCCGGAGTGGGAGCCAAGAAAGTCGCCAACCTCGCGGGACGGAGCATATCCCGAGGAGGATCATAAGGAGCCCACGGTAACGCACCAGCCCTGTGCTGACGAACCACCCTCTCCCCAAGATACATGGCCTCCCCGGTGAGACCCACAAGCAGAACCCTCGAAGCGGTCAACTCCACTACATAGGGACCCACCGAAGCCTCGTTGGCCGGGCTCCATGGGTAAAATCTAACCCCGATGGGCTCAGACATCGCGAACACCCTCCTCAGATCAGCAGCATCCACTGTCTTCCTGTCCCGGTATCTGCGGGAAGGAGCCCTGTTGCCCTTGCACCAATACGACATGATGGGAACAACCTTGTTAACACTCATCACCAACTGAAAAGGGGCGACACCAAAGATCTCGTAAACCCAAGCCTGTGCATATAATAAGAGAGATATTTCAGACCAAAAGATAGAACAGAAATCTCAACAAGTGAAAATAAGGGTAGTCAAGAGCATACCTCAAAAGCGAACTGGAACCCGTCAAAGGCCGACGAGCTAGCCCTCGAGCAATGATCCAAAGCCCGGTAAATCTCAGCCAAACCGGCTCCACCCCAAGAAATCCCACCGACTAAGTCCAAGTCCACAAAAGCCCCTAGCAGTGAGTACCGGCAGACAGTAGCCCCACTGGGAAACAAAATCTCCGAAAAGCTATACCATAAGAACAACCGAACCAAGCAATCCAAATCATACTCCCCCCTACTAAAGGCCTCAATAGCCACCTCCACCAAGCGATTCACCTTCCCGGCCTCCACTCCGTAACCCTTGACACCTCCTCCCAGATCGGTGTCAACTCCCAGCAGAGCCTGTCTATAGTCCCGCCGCTCCGCCAAGCTCTCATCAAAAGGCAAAGGGGTACCGGTAAACCTCAACCCCGTGATGGCCGCGAAATCCGTCGGCGTGATGGTAATCTCTCCCCAACTAAAATGGAAGGTATGGGTGGTATCCCACCAGAACTCCCGGCACACCTCTATCACCGCTGCCACCTTCAAGGTAGCCCCGACCATGCGGACACTGTCAAAGAATGGGCCAAAGCCCATAGCCTCGATCCGAACACGCAAACCGCCCGGTCCCTCCGGCAGAGACGCCCACAGTTTGCCCACCGTCACTGTGGACCCACGAGCCTTAATCCTCTGCAGGTAAACACAGCACAGGTACGTTACCATTCTAGCAATTTACAATTCCAGCAATTTAAATTCTAGCATTCCATTATTCCAGCATTTCATATTATGTGCATAAAACATACAAATGTGCGAGAAGGAGAGGAATAAAAATTCGAAATTTACCTCTCGCGTCTCCGGAAGCCCCATCGACCAATGACGCTCAGAGTCGACGTAAAAATCGTAATCTTGGTCGAACGTAGACCGCAGCAGATTATCGCGATAATTCCGAGTCGCGGCTCGTGGTCTCAAACCGCCCCGTGGAATCAAGGGCGCCGCTTCAAAGCCCGCTCCTGGGTCAGCCCCTACATTACCTCCGCCCTGAGCATTACCGTGCCCCTCTCCTTGCGGCTCTTGTTGTGGAATCACATACCCACCTTGGCCCGGGAAATCCCTAAATAACGCCTCATTGATCCAATCCGCCATAGCTTCGAGAAGTATGTGAAACGAAGTCTTCAAGATTATCAAAATCCAAGCTTTCTCCCTCTAAAAAACCCAATTTTCTCTCTCTAGTTCGTTAAACAATGGAGGAAGGAAGAAGAAGAAAGAAGAAAGAAGAAGAAGAGGGGAGGTGTCTGGTGATGTGACCAAGGAGTCAGCCCGTCGGCATCCTTGGCCACGCGGCCACTTTTTCCCTCCTTGGTCACGCGGCCACTTTTGCCCTTGCAACCCCAGCCGTCAGATCAGCAATCCGCGTGAAGGAAATCTGACCACTCAGCGGTATTGGCCACGCGGCCACTTTTGCAAACCAGTGTGTTTGGCCACGCGGCCAACCTTGACCCTTCAGATAAAATTCCACTTTTGCCCCTGATCTTTTCCCTTTAATTCATTTTAAATGCCTTTAACACTACTTTGACTGATATTCGTTACCTTTGGGTACGGAAAGCCCCTTAAAATTTCCATTCTTCACCAAATATTTGCTTAGGATTCGTGTGGTTGTAGAGACTTCGGCGCCTCTATGACATACCATCCTAGATCAATCGTAATTGGCAGAAGCCTCGGCGTTTCTGTTAGCGAGAGATCCAGCATCTATTTTAGGATTTGCATGATTGTAGAGACTTCGGCGCCTCTATGACATACCGTCCTAGATCAATCGTAATTGGCAGAAGCCTCAGCGTTTCTATTTGCGAAAGATCCAGCATCTATTATCGAGATTCGTATGATTGAAGAGACTTCGGCGCCTCTATGACATACGCATCCTAGATCGATCGTGGTTGGCAGAAGCCTCGGCGTTTCTGTTCGCGAGAGATCAGACATCTATTACTTTAGCGCAATCGGCAGGAACCCTGGCGATCCTGATTGCGTTTACCATTTCATCTTGGGATTATTTAGACAGCGTAGTCCAAATAACTTCATTGCTTACGAATGATTCGTTCTTCGTACAGGATAGTGCCCGTAGGTTTATTATCCCTAGCAGGAGTCCGATATCTCGTTTTATCCCCAGTAGATCTCCGAACTACGACCGGCTTGATTCCTCAGAGGATACGTAGGAAACCTGAAAAGGTCCAGCCACCCGACCGACACGGTTATCTCTCATCCCCAGCAGGTGTATTTTCCCCAGTAGAAGATGTTGCTCCCCACTAGAGGACAGTTATTCCCAATTTCCCATCAGATTTGAACTACGTTTGGCTTGATTCCCCCGTGGATACGTAGGTCGCCTGTCAAGGTTCAGCCGTTCCCTTACCTTTCATCTGTTTTGAAACTCATGTTTCAGACGGATCCTTCTTTTATCGTCGACCCCACATTGCCTTGCAAGAAGCGTCGCCGAGGGGCTACTGTTAGTACCCGATCTGAAAATGAGTTTATTAGGACTTTCCCAAATATACAAGGACTTTATAGGAATTAGAAACCTTGCAAAGACTTGTCCTGGATTCCCAAAATATCTCATTTATGACAAAATACATCAAAATAGGCAACTTAGGGTTACCATAAAGCAACAGTGAAACCCTAGCTTGAAAATCAAGTCAGCCGGCAACCTTGGCCACGCGGCCAACATTGCTCCGCGTTGATCTTGGCCACGCGGCCACTATTGTCACCGGCATCAACAATGGCCAGACGGTCAACCTTGCGCCGGATGATCTGGACCATCAGATCCTCCCATCAGTTTACTATATAAACCACTCCAGGCTATTGGTTTAAGGATCCGAGTTTGAGAGCTCTAAAGTACGAGTTTTGGAGTTCTTAAACACAATTTTGCTCTCTAATTAGCATTCAAACCTCCAAGAAGATCAAGGTTTATTTCTTGCCAACATAGGTAAGTTTTCTAACTTTTTCTTCGTGTTCTTGCATTATTTTTAATGTAGATCTTTTATATTCATGTTCGTACATGTTTATTCATAGTTTCTTCATATTCTTTGCATGCTCATTCATATGTTCATAATATGTTCTTCGCATGTTCTTCGTGTTCATAGATTAAAACCTTATTTATGCTATATTTAGGGTTGCGATCTTCATAATTACATGTTATTTCATAGCCGATGATGATCGAGGGTTCATCAACCCGAGGATGATCTAGGAACTACTTCTAAACCCTAATCTTTAGGTAATTCCCCCCTCATTATGCATGATCCCGATTCTTCTGCCTATTCTAATTCTCTGCGAACTACGCTGACCTGAGCTTCTCACATTGAGAGGAACGTAGGCAATCTTCGGATCCGGTCTCAATCACTAACACACTACTAACACATTCATCATGATAGAAAGACCGATCAATTCGGGCAATAGGAGTGATAACGTCCAATATTCTTCTCTTGTTGTAATTTGACCCCCGAACCCATTAAACATGCTTTTTTCAATGTTTTGGCTTTAATTAAAACGGCGTGGCGACTCTCATAATTTTAATGTCGTTAAGAATATTCCCTTTGTAAATAATAATAATCACAAGATACTTCCCATGCGTCGCTTCATCGGAAAGGGGTATTCACAGTGTTCTGAGGGGAGAGATAATATATGTGGTGAGATTATTATTGGAGAGTAGTCATACTATATTCTTGTGAGTGTATGTGTAAATTATAACAATCGACATATTATTATAGTGATATCCTGGTTTGGTGCCTCCAGATGTAGCTATGGGGTCGGTGGACCGGATGAACAAATTCATGGTGTTCTTGTTCTTTCATATTACTTTATTCATTAGTGTGATCATCTTCTGTAATTGTTTCTCCGCCATATTAATAACATTTGTTTCCCTTTGCCTGTAGACGTAGCTAATAGGTTGTTGGTGAACCACGTAAATCTGTGCTCTATTTTGTCGATTTCGTTCGTTATTTTCTGTCATCTCTCGAGTCCAAGACCTGGAGATATATGTAATTATTGCAAGGATAAGGGGCACTGGAAATTTGACTGTCTCACGAAGAAGATAGAGCAGCAGGGGAAATCTGAGTTGATTGCTGCGATGACAACAGTGACAATCTGGATGAGGATTGTGATTATGACCTAGTGATTGAAAAATAAGCGTGCAGAAAGATACATGAGTTCTTGATTCTAGGGCTTGTGTCCGCACAAGGAGCAGTTTACAACCTATGAGTAGAAAGATGGTGGTTATATTTATATGGCTAATGGATCTGTCTGCAGGGTAGTTGGAATGGGCTTTGTAAAGGTGAGGACTTCTGGTGATGAATCTTTCACATTAAACAAGGTTAGACATGTTCCACGATTAACGAAGAATCTAATATCTCTTAGTCGGCTGGACAAAAAAGGGTATAGTTTATAGGTGAAAGTGGAGTTTGGAGTGTCAGGAAGGGTTTAGATGTTATTCTGATTGGTGAAAAACAAGGTTCCTTGTACATCCACCTGTTGGATATTATTCCCTAGGCCCTTGAGAAAGTCCTATGCGTTATATCATGGTTTCATTGTTATAGAGATAACAAACCCGTTTTATTATATCTTTCGCATGTTTATTATAATAATCATTGTCCTTAGCACTTTTGAAGGGCTAGCATGAGTTTAATGGATAATCATATGATGATTATGGTGCATAGGATGCGGATTAAACTTGTGGGTACTTGTTGGAGAACAACGTACTGGATAGACCCATTATGAGATTTATGTCATGGTCAAATATCATAATAGTTATATCATTTGATATCCTTAGACCTGAGATTATCATAGTCTTCCACATGATGACCATTATGTTTGATAAGTCAATATGTGATTTTTCCCTCTCTCTCGAGAGATATCTGCTTGGCCACTCGATGAGTGAGATTTATGATAGTGTATGGCCATACCCAAATGAATTGATGTGATCAATATCATTTGCTCATATCAATCTACTCGGAATCGAGAAAGCATTGGATAAGATAAGTTGACGTGGACCATGACTTATGTCCAATATGATATCGCGTGACAAAAGGATTGTGATATGTTCTATAAGGTAACTTTAGAATTTTAAAGTTGTACTAATTGGGTAGTCATAATGGCTTGCTAGAGTTCGCTTATGACTTACGGGTTCTAACTCGTTCGGAGTCGTTGCCAACTTAGTACAATCCTATTGGGTCACACACAATAGAACGGATTGAAAAAGGTCGAAAAAAATGGGGAAAATAAAAGGGCGCCGTACGGCTAGTAGGTTGGCGCACGGCTCCACCATCCCCCCGTACCAGTCCAGTTTGTTCAGTTTTCTTGACTGTCAAGGAATCCCAATCCCAAACGGAATTAGGTCAGAGCCTCATATAAATATATGCAGTCGGGTTTGACAGCCTCTAATGTTGATTTTGAAAATCAATTCACATTGTTTTAGAAACAATATAATATAGAGAGGTATGATTATTTATTTTGAGATTAAGAATCATCAAAATACAATGATCAATGGAGAAAAATAATTCCTACGAAGAAATCGTTTATTCATCAAGCCTTGGGTCTAGAAATCCAGATCAAGAAGGTGTTCTTGATATCCGTTCGACGTGTGGATACCGATAGAGGGTGTTTGCGTTAGCACCTCAAAGTCCGTGTTCATGGATTCTATCTTCTAGGGTATGTTTCTTTCATCTTGTATTTAATTTAATCAACATGCACGGATCCAGGCTCATGGGTGTTTGATCTTATTTTTATTTTGCTGTGCATGATGCATTAAAACCCAACAGTAGTATCAGAGCCCCGTTCATCGTTGATTATTTCAATAGATCATGTTTAAATTATTTAATTCGATTATATGAATTTTGCATGATGATAAAGATGAATGTGTGATTTGAATTTTTATATACAATATGAAATTTATGAGCATGAGTATGGGGATTGTGTGATTGTAATATTAATTGGATTCATATGTATAATCTCATGCTTAGATTATCATGTTATGATTGGATCATATTTATTGATGATCTTGATCTAATTTGTATGCGGAATAAATTGGTTATTGACTATATGAATTAGATGGGTTAAAATTCGTAATCTGTATTTTCGTGTTTTCTGTAATCTGATTATGTATGAACACGATATTGGGATTGATCGAATTTAAGAAATTCTGAAAATCTGGAAATCTGGGGATGGGACCGTATGGCTCCTTGCTAACCGTACGGCTCCTATACAGCCGTACGGCCGCCTTAGTTTTTCTGGACAAATTTGTTTGTTTTCTTGTGTTCATATTGTTCTGTAAATTGTTTACAGAATTCGAATCTGGAAACTGAAACTGCTGTCAGACGGCTGGTTTTCGAAACTGTGTTTCCTGAAACATTTTTCAATCGAAAATCTAGAAAGTTGCAGAAATCAAAATTCTAATGAGTTTAGGATTGCTGTAATCTATGAGATTAAGAGACAATGAAGAGGTCTTGAAACAAGTGAATAATCTATACAGGAATGTGGATGCCTTTTGGCTTAGTTTTGACCGTATAGAGATGTTACTTGGTTTCTTGATCTTAGTACGGAATTGTGGATGCCTTTTGGCTTAGTTTCGACCGTACGTTTTGTGCTCTCAATATATAGATTTTTTGCGGAAACAAAATTTTAGAATTTATCCCTATGAGCAAAGTGCAAATTGTTTGCAAGAGAAGAAAACTAAATTTGGATTAATTCATTGCATGGACCAATGGTAGGCTCACTCCTTGTTTCTGGGAATGCGAATGAAATATCCAATCTGTATTGTTTACAGATAATTTAGATTCTGTCCCCATAAAGTTGCTTCATAATTAAATCACAAGATTTTGCTTATGTTAATTAATTTGATTAGTTAACGTACATTATGCAAAGACTATATTATATTATGTTTGACATAATTAAATATATGATTATCTCTATGTAAATGAACCTTCTTTAAAACTTAAGTCTTGTGCCAATCCATGATTAAAACACTTGTGAGTACGTGGGTAATTTTATGTGGGTTACACCCTAGCGTATGTGTATTAATTCTATTCATGTATGAGCAAGATGAGGAAACATTGATTCCTATACGAAAATGGTTTGACTTAATTGGGCTATCAAAACAGTTTTGGGCCTAAGGCACAGATGAGATTAAAACAAGTTAGACATAAGATGTCTAAAATCTCATAAAGGATCTAAGAGTCACATATGATATGATTGATAAGGAGTTATCTACCTAAATAACTCATTTTGAGCAGTCGTGCCCTAGCCGACTCAAAGTTGAGTGAAATACGGATCTTAGCCCACTTAAATTATATTATACAATTGTTGTATTTGAAGGTGTATAATTTAGTAGGAGTGTTTATGAAATACATTATATGTATCTTAATGATAATGGTATGAAATATATGTGTATATTTATTTGCATATTTTGTAGAATGTTTTAAACCTTAACCGTGTATAATTACTGCAATCTACCTACTTAAGGAGAATGAGATTAACTTTCTTAACTTAGTCATGAGCTTAAGAATTGTTCTAAATCAAGAACGGAAGTTATGAATTCTTAATAAATCCTATTCATAAGAAACCTAATGCCTTATGGACGGACAAAGACATATATTAGAATCATGTGGATGAATCTATGGATGTCAATTGTCCTACGACTTGCTACCAAATGTTTGTAACTTTAGAAGTATCTAAAACACATGGATGCTTATGTGATAAAAAATCACGTATAAAGCGTTCCTACAAGCAAGAAAGGCAATTAAAGTTTGAGATTGATTAGAGCCTAACATTTGTGTGATGAATCAAAGGTATGTTAATAAGTTCTCATGTTTTGAACATGGAGAGACATATTAATTACCTTAGTTGGCTTGATAATCAAGTTAAGTTGGAACTAACAACGGATTTGATATTAATTCATGAGCGACATTTGATGTTTAAAATGCTAAGTCTTAATATCAAATGGAAACCTTCTCAAACTCTAAAGGTTAATAAGGACAAGGATTTAAGATAAAGGCAAGACAAGTGTTGTCAAGCTTAAAGGAAATATTTGTGGCTAAAACCTAAAATCCAAATGATGTAACTTCTACATTGGCAATAAGATTGACCATTGGAGAAATTAGAATTTGAATTAAAAGATAAAAATGCAGGGTAGTAGGACTACCACTTCAAGTATTTATGTTAAAATTCTACTTAAAAGGGCAAAGATTAACCTATGTGTTGTTAATGATGCAATGGTTGCAACATTGATTATAGGAACTTGCGAAGTGTCTTTACCTAGTGGGTTCATAATTGTTTTGAACAATGTTGTGATGTTCCTACTTTAAGTAGAAATATTATATTGGTTTCTTCGTTAGAAGATTATGAATATTTCTTATTTCGAATAAGAAAGTGTTCCATTAAATATAAATTTTTTTATTGTATTGCTAATCATATAAATGAGACTTTATATCCTTATCTTGGAAGAACAAAATAATGAGTATAACGTAAATAATGGAAATCCGAATCTAAGGATGTAAGTGTTACATTCTTAAAGCATTGATGTCTATATCAATAATAAGAAACACATATCTAAAATTCCATGGGACGAACTTTTAAATTCACATGATTTCGAATAATGTGATATATGTGAATCTTGGATATTGATTAAGACACCTCTTACTAATTAGTAGTAAAAGGAAAATACTCTTTTGGACTAATACATATTGATGTATGTAGTTCATTAAAGTAACAATGTTTGTAAAAGGATTTCGATATCTCATTGCAAAAGTATTAGTGTACTTTGATCTGATCAAACTAATGAATATTTGAACTATGGACTTGATGAGAATTCTGCAGAAAGTCTGCAGAATAAGAAAAAATAGAAATCTGCAGATTGTCTGCAAACTGCTGTCTTTCGCCTCATAATAAGTTAAATTGATATTTAATTAAACTTATGGATTATGTGTTGGAAACAGCTGCGCTTACAATAAATTGAGTTTCATCTAAGAAGGTTCGACTGATACCATATTAGATATGGGATGAAAGAAAACTTGGTTTGTCTTTCATAAAGATTTATGATGTGATGCTCTTTGAGAAAAGTATTGTCTTGGACAAAATCACACCTAAATCTAATTAATGTATTTTTATGGGATATCTTTATGATATTAATTTTACACCCTTTAGAGTACAAATCGTTTGTTACTCTAAATAGCAATTTCTAGATAAATCGTTTATCTCTAAGGAACTAGTGAGAGTAAAATGTACCTCGAAGAGTTCGAGACCCAGAAAATGACATAGAACCTAAGATGGAAGTTTAACAAATTTTCACAAGGAGTTGTGGAAATTCGTTCAAGTATACACAAGATATTTGCATATATGATTGGATACTATCTATAACAAGAAATATTGATTTCCCGTAACATAAAGTAATTAGGAAGATATCATTGTGAATGATTGACCTATTACCTATCAAGATGCAAAGTCCGCTCCGGATTTAGATGAATGACTTGGAGTCATAAAATCTAAAAAGTGCAATCCGTGTATCATAATCAAGTTTCGAACTTGATTGTTCTGCCCTAAGGCTTAAAAAACTAAATGATAGAAAATGAGTTTTCTTGGAGAAAACGGACATGGATTGCAAGGTACATATTGATAAAGCACGGCTAATTGAGTAAAGTTAATTCATAATGTCGATTATGATGAAACTTTATCACCCATAGTCATCCTTAATGTTATTAGAATTCTTATTGTCATGACCTCATATTTTGAATATGAAATATGACAGATGGATATCAAAACTATATTCCTTAACAGGAACTTACTTTAAGATGTGTTTGATACAACCTATAAGGTTTTGATTGATCCATAAAATTCTAATAAAATATGCAAGTTGCAAAAATCCATGAGATGGATTGAAGCAAACTACTTGGAGTGAAAAATTTCATTTTGATGTAGTATTCAAAGAGTTTGAATTCATCAAAGAAGATACTTGTGATTACAATAAATTTAGTGGGAGCGTAACATTATTCCTAGTGTAATATATGTGGTTGACATATAATTCACTTTGAAAGAGTTTCTAAATGAAAGACTTGGATAAAGCCGCTTATATCCTTGAACTGATTTATGGAGATAAATCTAAAAGGATGATTGATTAAAGTCAAAGTACTAATGACAATATAGTGAAAAGTTCACTATGCAAGACTCTTGGAGAGGCTACTTGCTAAAGTCTAACGGCACTACTCTTGACAAGATTTAGTCTTATCAGAAGACTAATGAGTAAGAGTACATGATTAGGATTCCATATGATTCGGCAATTGGATCTATCATGTGAGCCATATTGATGTACTAAGACCGGATGTCTCATATACTTGGAGTATGATGAGACGATACCAATCGGATACTAGTGATAGTCACTAGATAAGAAACACCCTTATGTTCTTGTGAAGAACTAAAGGATGCATTCTTGATCTTTGATGGAATGAAAGATGATCTTGCAATAGTTACATAGATACATTCTTACAAACCAACAAAGTTAAATATTGCAGTATAAATACATGTTTATATTTAATAATGGTGTTAGAAGAGTTCTAAATGTACCATTACTATTCTACAAAAGGTTGAGTATCTAGTAGCATTAGATTCAACTAGAAAGTTGTTTGGATTAAGAGATTAATTAGTAAACTAGTAATTGTTTCTAGTGTCACTAATTTTATAGACCTTCATTGTGTCAATAATTGTTATAACACAATCCAATGGGCTAATGTTTTATCTAAACATATACTCAGACGTTTCAATCTTATTCGAGAAATCGTTAAAGATGGGAGATGTCTAAATATGCAAAGTACCATATGATTATAACAAGGATAATCATCCTACATAAGCTCGCTTGCAATTATGATGGAGATCATAACTAAGCTCAATGGGTATTGGATACACTTTGATTGGGCCTAGTGCAAGTGGGAGACTGTTGGATATTATGCCCTAGGCCCTTGAGAAAGGCCTATGTGTAGTATCATAGTTTCATTGTTATAGAGATAACAAACCCTATTATTATATCTTTCGTATGTTTATTATAATAATCATTGTCCCTAGAACTTATGAAGGGCTAGCATGAGTTTAATGGATAATCATATGATGATTATGGTGCATAGGATGCAGATTAAACTTATGGGTACTTGTTGGAGAATAATGTGCTGGATAGATCCGTTATGAGATTTATGTCATGGTCAAATGTCATAATTAAATCTCATAATAGTTATATCATTTGATATCCTTAGGCCTGAGATTATCATAGTCTTCCACATGATGTACATTATGTTTGATGATAGTGTATGGTCATACCCAAATGAATTGATGTGATCAATATCATTTGCTCATATCAATCTACTCGGAATCGAGAAAGCATTGGATAACATAAGTTAACGTGGACCATGACTTATGTCCAATATGATATCGCGTGACAAAAGGATTGTGATATGTTCTATAAGGAAACTTTGGACTTTTAAAGTTGTACTAATTGGGTAGTCATAATGGCTTGCTAGAATCCGCTCATGACTTACGGGTTCTGACTCGTTCGGACTCGTTCCCAACTTAGTACAATCCTATTGGGTCACACACAATAGAACTGATTGAAAAAGGCCAAAAAAATGGGAAAAATAAAAGGGCGCCGTATGGATAGTAGGTTGGAGTACGGCTCTGGTGGAGCCGTACGGCCGTCCCCACCCCCCCCCCCCGTACCAGTCCAGTTTGTTCAGTTTTCTTGACTGTCAAGGAATCCCGATCCCAAACGGAATTAGGTCAGACCCTCATATAAATATATGTAGCCGGGTTTGACAGCCTCTAATGTTGATTTTAAAATCAATACACATTGTTTTAGAAACAATAAAATATAAAGAGGTATGATTATTTATTTTGAGATTGAGAATCATCAAAATACAATGATCAATGGAGAAAAATAATTCCTACGAAGAAATCGTTTCTTCATCAAGCTTTGGGTCTAGCAATCCAGATCAAGAAGGTGTTCTTGATATCCGTTCGATGTGTAGATACCGATAGAGTGTGTTTGCGTTAGCACCTTAAAGTCCGTGTTCATAGATTCTATCTTCAAGGTTATGTTTATTTCATCTTGTATTTAATTTAATCAACATGCACAGATCCGGGCTCATGAGTGTTTGATCTTATGTTTATTCCGCTGCGCACGATGCATCAAAACCTAACACCTCCAAGGTACTACGTGTTCTGATATGGGCGATGGTGTTGACTTTAAGGTGGAGCATTGATTTACTCTAGGAGGGAGTGAACTGGGCAAGCCACAGTTAGATGATCAACACATTGTTGGGTTTCGTAGTAACATGCGCAGCGGAATATAGCGTTTAAAATTTATGAAACCCAAAGCCTATAGATCCATTCATATGATTATGACAAATACATCTACTATGAATATGAGAATACTAACCCTTGATGCGCGGGATCAACAATCTTGAATCTTGGTGGAGATCTTGAAACTTGATCACGAATGAAATCAGGAACACGAACTTCGAAGATGATAAGCTTCACCCTCTATGAATATCCACACCACGAACGAATATTAAGAACTCCTTCTTAATCTTGATTGCTAGATCTAAAACGGACTATGTGAGTATATGGATTTATTGACTTTGATTCTCAATCAAATCAATAATTATGTTTCTCAAACAATTCCAACAACCCATATCAATGGCTGGGACAGAGATATTTATTATGGGCATAAGTCCTTAACCCTTAAGGACTTAGGATACCCAAATCTCGTCACAAAATAAGCTGCAGATTTTCCTGGCCGACTTGACTGGCACGGTCGTGCCCTAAGATTGGCACGGTCGTACCAATGCCTTCGAGGCAACCTTCCAGCCGCCCAATATTGACACGGTCGTGCTTTATATCTTGCACGGTCGTGCTCGATATCTTTGCACGGTCGTGCCAATCAATCCGCCAGCACTATTCCTTTTGGCTATATATGGCACGGTCGTGTCTTATAAAGAGCACGGCCGTACCAGACCAAAACTATGCCATTTTTCCCTTTTTACAATTCGTTCTCTTGTGTGTGACCCCATAGGATTATATCAAGTTGGCAATGAGCCCAAACACACTTTGTCTCATAAATCATGAGCGGACCCTAGCAGGCCATCATGATTACCCAAATGATATAACTTGTTAAAGTTCGTTAATCCATTATAGAACATATTACAATCTCTTTGTTTCACAATGTCTATTGAACGTAAGCCATGGTCGATGGTCAACTTACATAGTCCAATGTTTTCTCGATCCCGAATGTATTGATAAGACAAATCCTATTTGAGCACAGCCATGCATTTCATCAATACCATTCATTGAGTGGCCAAAGATTGACATCTCTCTTGACGAGGAACAAATCCTTTCTTGGCTTATTACTCTTCCCTACATGATTCCGATTATGCCAATCATATTCTTTATAACTACCCGGTTAAGGGTAACGTTTGAATATGTCAAACATAATGTTCATCAAGTGGAAGACTGTAATAACCTCAAGTCTAAAGATTCTAGTAATATAACTATATGAGACTTAATTATGACATTGTGACCATGACATAAATCTCATACGAGTCAGTCCAGTATTTGGTCTCCAATAAATACCCATAAGTTTTCATTGTATCCCATACACCATAATCATCATATGATTATCTATTAAACTTATACTAACAATTAATACATAATTATCAGGGATGGGGATTATTATAATAAACATGCAAATGATATAATAATCAATATCTTTATTAAAACATAATCAATAGATAACATTATTCGTTCTCATAACGTGCCTAGAGGATACAACACCAACAATCTCCCACTTGCACTAGGCCTAATTAATGTATCGAATACCCATAGACCTAACATGACCTTCATGCTTTTGCTTGTGGAAGACCCTTTGTCAATGGGTCGGCAACGTTATCATCAGTCGGTACTCTGCATATATTTACGTCTCATCTATCAACGATCTCTCGAATGATATGAAAACACCTAAGTATGTGTTTGGATTTCTGATGTGATCTTGGTTCCTTTGCTTGAGCAATAGCACCATTATTATCACAATAAAGGTCTATTGGGTTAGCAATGCTAGGATCCACTTCTAGTTCACCAATGAACTTCTTGATCTAAACAGCCTCCTTTGCAGCATCGGATGCAGCAATATACTCAGCCTCCGTTGTAGAATCTGCGACGGTACTTTGCTTAGAACTCTTCTAGCTAACAGCACCTCCATTTAGCACAAATACAAATCCCGATTGCGATTTTGAATCATCCTTGTCGGTTTGGAAGCTTGCATCTATGTAACCACTTACAACTAGATCATCTTCTATTCCTCCATACACCAAGAACGAATCTTTAGTCCTTCTCAAGTACTTAAGAATCGTCTTGACTGCAATCCAGTGACTCTCACCAGGATCTGATTGGTATCTACTCGTCATGATCAAAGCATACGAGACATCGGGTCTAGTACATATCATGGCATACATGATTGATCCAATTGCGGAAGCATATGGCATCCCCAATCATTATTTCACGCTCATCAGTTGTTTTAGGACACTGATTCTTGCTTAGAGTTATGCCATGGCCTACTGGCAAATTTCCTCTCTTAGAGTTTTCCATGCGGAATCTCTTAAGAACTTTGTCAATATATGTATCTTGACTCAAACCAATCAATTTCTTATATCTATGTTAGTACCCGACCTGAAAATGAGTTTATTAGGACTTTCCCAAAAATACAAGGACTTTATAGGAATTAGAAACCTTGCAAAGACTTGTCCCGGATTCCCAAATATCTCATTTGTGGCAAAATCTATCAAATTAGGTAGCAAATAGTTTCCTTAAAACCATGCAAAAACCCTAGCTTAAAAATCAAGTCAGCCTGCAGACTTGGCCACGCGGCCAACCTGCTCCGCGTTGATCTTGGCCACGCGGCCACTATTGTCACCGGCTTCAACCATGGCCAGGCGGCCAACCTTGCGCTGGATGATCTGGACCATCAGATCCTCCCCTCAGTTTACTATATAAATCAATCCATGCTATTGGTTTAGGGGATCCGATTTTGAGAGCTCTAAGTCCGAGTTTTGGAGTTCTTAAACACTATTTTGCTCTCTAATTAGCATTCAAACCTCCAAGAAGATCAAGGTTTATTTCTTGCCAACATAGGTAAGTTTTCTAACTTTTTCTTCATGTTCTTGCATTATTTTAATGTAGATCTTTAATATTCATGTTCTTGCATGTTTATTCATAGTTTCTTCATATGCTTCGCATGTTTTATTCATATGTTCATATATGTTCTTCATATGTTCTTCGTGTTCATAGATTAAAACCTTATTTATGCTATATTTAGGGTTGCGATCTTCATGTTTTCATGTTATTTCATAGCCGATGATGATCGAGGGTTCATCAACCCGAGGATGATCTAGGAACTACTTCTAAACCCTAATCTTTAGGTAACTCCCCCCTCATTATGCATGATCCCGATCCTTCTGCATATTCTAATTCTCTCGAACTACGCTGACCTGAGCTTCTCACATTGAGAGGAACGTAGGCAATCTTCGGATCCGGTCTAAATCACTAACACACTACTACACATTCATCATGATAAAAAGACCGATCAAGTCGGGCAATAGGAGTGATAACGTCCAATATTCTTCTCTTGTTGTAATTTGACCCCCGAACCCATTAAACATGCTTTTTCTCAATGTTTTTGGCTATAATTAAAACGACGTGGCGACTCTCATATTTTAATGTTACTATGAATATTCCCAATTTCAAACACCACGTATTCACAGTGGCGACTCTGCTGGGGACTGCTTTGAAACTTTTTCAAACTTAGTGGGTCTAACTTTCATCACATCATGATGCTTGCCATGTTTACACATGCACACACCTGCCATGTTTACACATGCACACACCTGCCATGTTTACACATGCACACACTTTCCATGTTTACACATGCACCCTGCACACACCTGCCATGTTAAACATGCACACACTTGCCATGTTTATACATGCACACACCTGCCATGTTTACACATGCACACCTGCCATGTTTACACATGCACACACCTGCCATGTTTACACGTGCACACACCTGCCATGTTTACACATACACGCTTGCCATGTTTTCACGTGCACCTCACACACACTTGCTATGTTTACACATGCACCTCACACACTTGCCATGTTTACACAGGCACCCTACACACACTTGCCATGTTTACGCATGCACACACTTGCCCTGTTTATACATGCACCTCACATACTTGCCATGTTTACACGTGCACCCGTGCACCCCGCAATGTTAATACTTGTACTTTGTTGATACTTGTACTTTGTATATGCCTTGTATCCTTGTACCTTTGTTATTTTCCCCTTAGTATTAGGGTCAAACAAAACTCTGCTATGCTCCCTTGTACATTATTTTCCTTCTCCTGCATTGCATTGCATAGCATCATTCAAACATTCAAAACTTCTCTCTTTTCTCCTTAAAAAGAATTAGTTTCTTGCCACACACTACCACTAGTCCGTGTCTGCACTGCACAGGTCCCCATTACCCGGAGTATTCTATGTGCAGGAATTTGTGCGCTACTGCCGCCCTCTTTTCGAGTCACTCGTCTACTCCACCCACCGTGTACGTTCCGCGAGCGGTGGGAACCTTTTACCTAACCCGTGTCAACCCAACATAGAGATTAGGACACTCCTCGGACCACCCATTTAGGATGTAAATAAATGCAAAACTTTTCGCAAAATAAAATGTGCATTGCATCTAGGCGACCTCTAAGGTCCATCGCTCACCCCGTGGGCCATCTATCAAAATTCCTCATCTTGGCCTATCATCTCGGCTCGCTTTGGCCAAAATCCCACCATCCTTTGGCCTCTTAGGACAATCTTATCTACCTTTGACCTCCTAGGTCAACCTTTGACCCCCTGGGTCAACCTTCCCAACCTTTGACCTCCAAGGTCGACCTTATCTACCTTTGACCTCTTAAGCCAACCTTTGACCCCCTAGGTCAACCTTTGACCTCCTATGTCAACCTTACCACCCTTTGACCTCTTAGGCCAACCTTTGACCCCCTAGGTCAACCTTTGACCTCCTAGGTCAACCTTACCACCCTTTGACCTCTTAGGCCAACCTTTGACCCCCTACGTCAATCTTATCCGTTTAAGTCAACCTTTGACCCCCTAGGTCAATCTTATCCGTTTAAGTCAACCTTTGACCCCTAGGTCAACCTTACCTACCTTTGACCTCCTAGGTCAACCTTTGACCCCCTGGGTCAACCTTCCCAACATTTGACCCCCAAGGTCAACCTTATCTACCTTTGACCTCTTAAGCCAACCTTTGACCCCATAGGTCAACCTTTGACCTCCTAGGTCAACCCTTACCACCCTTTGACCTCTTAGGCCAACCTTTGACCCCCTAGGTCAATCTTATCCGTTTAAGTCAACCTTTGACCCCCTAGGTCAATCTTATCCGTTTAAGTCAACCTTTGACCCCCTAGGTCAACCGTACCAACCTTTGATCTCTTAGGTCTACCTTTGACTCCCTAGGTCAACTTTATCCGCCTTTGACCTCTTAGGTCTACCCTTGACCTCCTAGGTCAACCTTATCATCCTCGACCTCTTAGGTCACCCCTCGACCTCTTAGGTCAACCCTTGACCGCCTAGGTCAACTTTATCCGCCTCCGACCTCTTAGGTCAACCCTTGACCTCCTAGGACAACCTTATCACATTTAACCCCCATAGGTAAACTTTATCGTCTTTGACCTCTTAGGTCAACCTTTGACCCCATAGGTCATTCTCATCCGCCTTTGACCTCTTAGGTCAACCTCATCCACCTTTGACCTCTTAGGTCTACCCTTGGACCCCTCGGTCAACATTATCACCCGTTGACCTCTTAGGTCAACCTTTGACCTCCTAGGTCAACCCAATCACCTTCGACCTCTTAGGTCAAACTTGGACTCCTAGGTCAACCTTATCCGTTTTCGACCTCTTAGGTCAATCTTTGATTCCATAAGTGAACCCAATTACCTTTGGTCCTAACCCGCTTAGGTCAAACCGTCATCTTGACCCACCGTCGTCCAGACCAACCCGTTTAGGTACACACACCATCCTTGACCCATTTAGGTCAACCTGCCCGTCTTAGGTTAAAACTACCCCTTCACCTTTGACCCGCCAAGGTCACCCCGTGACCCGCTTAGATCGACTTACCTATCTTGGATCCATCTAGGTCAATCTCCAACCTTCCTTAATCCACCAACCCGAATAGGTCAACCTTAGACCCGCCTAGGTCAAACCATGTCCATCCCGCTTAGATCATCCCATAGGCAAACCGCTACAACCCGCTATCTTGATTCATTCACCATATAGGTCAATCCAACCCTTCTCATTTAGGTCGACCTATCCTTTACCCATCTAGGTCAACCCACCATTATCGTCGCATCCTAGCTTGAACCACTTCTTGTCTCAAACCTTAGGTCAAACTTAGGTCAAATTTAGGTCAAGCCATACCCTACTCAATCAAAACCAACTCCTATAGGTCTTCCTCACCCATGCTTGACCAAGGACCGAGTCATCTCCCTCTTTTTGACCCCTATGGTCATCTCTCACCTCTTTTTAAAAGTCTAACTTGATTCGAACTACGGCGACCTGAGCCTCTTATTGTGTGGGACCTCTCCCTCATGATAAGGGGAACGTAGGCAACTTCGGCCCGGTCAAACTTTCAATTTTTTACCAAAATGCATTTCAAAAATGTGGAGACCGACTCTTTTCCAAAAATGATTTTTATAACGATGCCTTATCATTAATACGAATCTAATTCTTTCATGACGTAGAGTTCTGCATCATGTCGGCTGCAAGGAACATCGAAGTTGCAACTGAAGCTGCTACCCAAGATCCCGAGACAATCCTCTACACCGGTACTGCTCTCAGTAAGCAAGCATCCCACTTCGAAGCCATCCTCGATGAACAAGCAATCCACTTTAAGGCCATTCTCAACGAGCAAGCAACACACTTTCAGAAGGAGATGCATAAGACCCTAAGAGATATCGAGAGGCGCCATTTGTCTGACATTCGTGGCGTTTATGATTACCTCAGTCGAGTTCTCCCTCTTGCTCAATGTCAACACCCGTACGCTCCTCAAATGTACGGGCCGCCACAGACTGTCCCCGTCGGGATGCCTCCTATGACTACTCATCAACAAGGGGTGCCGGTACCTAAATCACCCTCAAAGACAGTTCGTGAAAGGAAGGACGAGCGCGAATTCGACGACTTGGGCAAACTCTTCAAAAGTCTAGTTCAAGCCGGCAAGTTGTCTCCTTTGTTCAATTATGAACCAAGTAAGGTGAAGCAAGGCTTGGATCCCTCCAAACACTGCCAATACCACCAGTACATTGGGCATGACACCGAAGATTGCCTCCAATTGAGGAGAAAGATTCAAAGCCTCATTAACAGCGGATTCATCACCCGCCAACGGAATACATGGGCATGGGCAAAAGAGGAAATTGGGGCTACCTCATTTAAATAAAAGAAAAGAAAGGGTCATTCAGTCTTCGTAGGTTCTAGAGTGTCTTTAGTCAAAAGTCCACCTTGGACGATTTTTGTTTCTTTAAGTAAAAGTCCACCCCGGACTAGTCAGTTTAAATCTTTTAGTTCCAATAAAAGGGTCTTTATTTCTTTTCTTTTCTCTCTAGACTTGAGATATAAGCTTGCATATATCAATTTCATGAAAATTGTCTTATTCACCATTTTCGCTTGATTGCTATATCTTTATATGATGAATTAATCTTAATCTTACTCATTAATGACGACTCATTAAAAGGTAAATGGACCCACAAACCATTCACATAACAAAGTAAACGATTAATCTCAAAATAACAAATGCTTCGATCAATTGGGATGAACGAATCACTTTCCTTCTCTCTACATTCTACCCCCATACACTCTCTCTATACACTCACCATTTGTACACACTTCATGTACACTCTCTATATACACCTTCTCCCATACACTATCCTCATACGCCTCTCATCCCACCATTAGACCCCTTTTTATAAGGTCGTGACAAAGAAATGGACTGCGGTTGCTCATCATCAAATAGACATCCATGCTGCCACAATTTAAAGGATTGGTTTGTTCCCATCATGAGTACTACATGCCGTTACACTGGGGCTGTCCGTATTCCATCGCAAATATAAGACAAGTGCACGAAGTCATTCATTGGTGCACGTGATAATCCAATGGAGCTCTACCGGTGAAAATCAAGGGGCTAGGACGCCCGCCGCCAGCAAAAGGCCGCTTGAACTATAAGGAAGCTACCTCGCAATCGAGAAAGGCAAAAGCAAACTAGGGGCTTGTCTCGCCCAATGTTTCATGTACAAATAAAAAAAAAAAAATAAAAAAAAAAAAATATATATATATATATATATAATATATATATATATATATATATGGCTCGCTAGGTTGAAACCCAAAAGGGCGCCTAGGCAAAAGTTAGAGCATTGCACAAAAAGAAGCCCGCTGGGTTGAAAACCCGAAAGGGCGGCCTAGGCAAAAAAAAAAAAAAAAAAAAAAAGGGTGTGCACAAAGAGATAAAATATAAAAAAAAAAATAAAGAAAAATAGAAGGGGCTATCACCATGGAAAAGTAAAAGTCTCATTTTCTTTTCACCTCAAATGTTCTATTTTCCTTTCTTTCCTTACAAAGTAGATAAACGGCAGCAACCCATGACAACTACGATGGAGCAATCCACTGCAACAACTACAAAGGAGTAATCTACCGCAATGAGCTACACAGAACAACTCACCTCAAATGAACCTCACACCCCTAAACTCAAAACCCAACTTCATCGTCAACCGGGCAACCACTCAAAGCCAAACATAACCTACCTTGGGCCAACTTTCTTTCTTTTCTTTCCTCCCACACATACCCACTGAAACCCGACACCATCGTCAAGCGGGTCATCCCCGAACTACGCGGACCTGAGCTCCTCACCTTGAGGAGAACGTAGGCAACCTCCCGGTTCGGTCCAAAATATACACAACCCACCTCGAGCCAATTTTCTTTCTCTTCTCTCTTCCCCCATATTTCTACTCCTGACTTATTCACTCACAATTGATCAAAACATTTTTTAATTTGAGGCTACTTGTTTACCAATTAACCATAACTCATTAACTAATCAACGAGGTCCATTCTCGAGCAATCAAATGAGAATCTTGAATAAAACAATTTTCAAATGTCTCGACAAGTCTTCCGTTCTACAATCTAAGAAAGAGCTAAACACTTACTTTCTGTCAAAGCAGGGGCTTCCTCCCTTTTGTACATATATACCCTCAGTTGCTCAAAGAGTCAAAATGTGAGTACTATCTCTCTCTCTCTCTCTTAAAAATGCCCCCGCATGTTTAAACAATTATTTTTCCTTTTTTGAGTCGACTGAATGATTTTCAAAAAAAAAAAAAAAAAAAAAAAAAAAGGAGATGACGCAAAAGAGATGCCCGCTAGATTGAAAACCCGAAAGGGCGGTCTAGGCAGAAAAAGGGTGCGTCTTAAAGGAGGTAGGATACCCCGCTCTACACCCTTATCGAACTGGGGCTTCCCCAACAGAAAGGGTCGACTATGTGGTTTCCCAGAGAATACCGAGGCGTCAACAAGGATACACTTAGAAGAAGGGCACCCTCATCGTCAAACTCGGCACGCGACGACCTATTTGGATTGATTAGAATCATAATTAATTATAAGGCATCTGTATAAGATCATAACACTTTCGTAAAGTTTTCTCCTCCCCGACACTTTGTTTATATACCCGCACGCTCGGTCTCCACAAAATTGTAAAAACATCCTCGATCCATCTGAGACACATCTCCGTGATTCTTGAGTTGACTCGGTCCTTCACCCTATTTCCTACACAATAGGATACCCTTAGGTCCCAACCTACCTGGTTCAAAACCTTAGGTCCCAAGCCTACCCGATCAGTCTTGCCTAAGTTACACCATAAACTATCTAGGTCCCGAGCCTACCCGATCGGTCTTACCTAAGTCCCAAACCTACCCGGTGAGTCTTACCTACGTTACATCATAACCTCTTAGCTCGACCTTCCGCAAGTTCGTAGCATGACCCCTTCGGCCTCAAACCGGTTCTACCCAAAACTTCAGACCTTAAACCAGTTAACCAAAGCCAAATCCTTAGGGTGACCCATTAGGTCCCGAACCTACCGGTCCCGAGCCTACCCGATCTCCTAGATCTCAAACCTATCAACACATACTCGTCCTTACCCTGTCTAAGCCATAGCTCTCTTATCCTCCTCGGTCCAACTTCTAAGGTCCACCCATAGTCTAACCTGTGGAGCGAGCCCTGAGGGCCCAAGACCATTCGAGTCTACCAAACACCTACCTTTTAGGTCTCTAGAATATCTGATCCATACCTTAGGCCCCAACCCCTAAACCTTTAGGTCACAAGACTTTCTGCCCTTTAGGTCTCTCACCTTACATCTCCACCCTTTGGACTCTGTAATTCCCAAGCCTACTTGGTCCGACTAAAAGCGACAACATCTACGTCTCCCGACTCCCGTCATGTCCAAGCCATGACCCTACCACTCTTAAACCTACCAAGTACCAACCTAGTGTCACCCATTAGCCTCAAAAGACTTCCTAGTCTGACCTTCAACCCCTTAAGGACTCTAACCTACTTAATCCAAGCCGAGTCCAAACCTCGCCACCTACAAGGTCCACCCTTGAACTCCATGGATCTCAAACATCGCTCCCCCAACGAGTCCAAATCTCAAACCTTGCTCAAGTACATAGGATCTCCTGCGCACCACGCCATACCATAGGGATCTCAATACCCATCAGGTTAAAACCCATGTCCTTAAACACCTTTGGTCCCATCCCCAACCTACCTTCGAAATTGCCAAACGAGCTTAGTCACACGCATGACCTCTAAGGCAAAATTAAGTCCTAAGCATACCCAATCCTGTTACGCACACTATTGTACTCAAAGCAAAGTCTTGGACACTCGATCCATTTACCTAAAGCGCCAACATGGTCATATATCCAAAACCATTTCCCGCACTTATGGTTCGCACCTAGCCTAAACTTTCAAACGCTCTAGGATCCAAGCCCGACATGCGTATTAGGTACTAGGATCATCCAATCCCAATCCATTGCTCCTTGGCCGACCTCAAGCCTGCTTGGTCCTAACCCATAACGCGGTTTCTCTAGGACAAAAGACTTACCCGCTTGAAAGCCTTATGTCCCAACGCTACCCTGCCTAGCCTTCGATCTCCTAGATCTCACGCCTACCATTCCATTAGGCCCGGTCTCCTCAACACATGTCTGAGTCTTACCCTAGCTAAACCCTAGAACTTTAGCCTAGGTCTAATCTATCGAGCCTATCCAGCCACGAGGTATCAAGCTCATTTGCCCCAAACCGCAACACTCTTAGACCTCAAACTTTCTCGGTCTAAACCAAGACAAACCTTCAAATGCTTTCAGTCTCCAAACCCTAGCCTTAAACCTAGGTAAACACATTCTCTAAACCCTAGCCTCAAGCTTAGGTAGTCATATCATTCTCTCTGAACCCTAGCCTCAAGCCTAGGTAATTACATCCTTCCTAAACCCTAGCCCCGAGCCTAGGTAGTTACATCCCTTCCAAACCCTACCTTAGAGCCTAGGTATTTACACCCTTCCTAAACCCTAGCCTTGATCCTAGGTAGTCACGTATCCTCTCTAAACCCTAGCCTCGAGCCTAGGTAGTCATATCATTCTCTCTGAACCCTAGCCTCAAGCCTAGGTAATTACATCCTTTCAAACCCTAGCCTAAAGCCTAGGAAGTTACATCCTTCTTAAACCCTAGCCTTGATCCTAGGTAGTTACACCCTTCCTAAACCCTACCCTCGAGCCTAGGTAGTCACATTCCCTCCAAACTCTAGCCTCAAGCCTAAGTAGTCGATATTCTTTCCAAACCCTAGCCTCAAACCTAGGAAGTCGCGTTCTCCCCAAACACTAGCCTCAAGCCTAGGTAGTCACATATCCTTAAGCCTAGGAAACCACAACATCCCCTTTAACCCTAGCCCAAATTCTAGGGAATTTTCAAAGCCCCGTATGCAACATCATTTCCAAATTCCCGAAACCCTAGTCTCGAAACCTAGGAAATTTACAATCTCAATTCTCCGTTTTATTGAACCTTAACCCAAACCTAGGATACAATGCCCTGTCCAAAACTTAATCAACCCTAGCCTCAGGCCTAGGAAGCCGCATTCGCTCTAAACCCTAGCCTCGAGCCTAGGTAGCCGCATTCGCTCTAAACCCTAGCCTCGAGCCTAGGTAGTCGCATTCGCTCTAAACCCTAGCCTCTAACCTAGGTAGTCGCACTCTTTCTAAAACCCTAGCCTCAAGCCTAGGTAGAAATTATCCTCTTTAAACTCTATCATCAAGCCTAAGATTCAACATTCCCTTCAAACCCTAGTCCTAGACCTAGGAAATTCCTTCACCTTAGTCTCAAAATATAGGAAGTTTACAGTCCTTAGCCTTAAAACCTAGCCCAAAGCCTAGGTTACCACGAACATTTCCAAGCCATAGTCACCAATCCCGAAAATGGTGAACCCTAACATCAAGCTTAGTGGACCCTCCACAAAATCAATCCCTTTTCAGCGATCCCTAGTCTCAAGCCTAGGAAGTCACAACCTTTCCAACTCCCAGCCTTATGTCTAAAAGCCAACGCCTTTGCTACCTCTGAGCCTACCACAACTCCAAGCCCTAGCCTCCTAGACCTAGGAAATTCCTAAACCCTAGTCCCAAACCTAGGAGAGTCATGGTCCTTAAAACGCCAGTTTCCAAACCTTTGTTCGAAACCCTAACATCTAGGAAGTTCCCAAACCTCAACCTTTCCAAGCCCTAGCACTAAGCCTAGGATAGAATACTCTCCTCATGCTTAAATGAACTCCAATCCCTAGCCTGTAAGCCTAGGAAACCCACATTATCTCCAAGACATAATCTAAAGCCCAAGAAGCCGTGACATCTTTGGCATCCCTATCTCAAGATTAGGAGATCACCATCTTCCTTATTCCCTTTCCTTAAAAAGCCTTAGGTCCTACCTCTAGGCAACCAAGAAAAATGTCGCTTACCTAACACCTTGGTCTCAATGGCTCGTAGCCTCATTCCCTCCTAAATTAGGATAAGCGGAACCCAGATCATGTTTAGCAACTCCCCGAGAGTCCATCTCCTTCGCGTCTCCCTAAAGGTCATTTGCCCTTGTGGCTCACCAAAGAGTCCTTTACCTTGGCGACTCCCCGAGAGTCCATCACCTTTGCGACTCCCCAAGAGTCCATCACTTCTGCGATTCCCCGAGAGTCTATCACCTTTGTGACTCCCCGAGAGTTCATCCCGTTTGCGACTTCATAACAATCCATCATCTTTGCCTCCACATGCAAAATTTCAGTTTTACCCTAGTACATTCCCCTTTGATTCATTTTAGGTGCCTTTAGCGCTGTTTTGACCGATATTCGATACCTTTGGAACGGAAAGCCCCTTAAAGTTTCCATTCTTCACCCAATATTTGCTTAGGATTCGTATGGTTGTAAAGACTTCGGCGCCTCTATGACATACGCATCCTAGATCGATCGCAATGGGCAGAAGCCTCGGCGTTTCTGTTTGCGAGAGATCCAGCATCTATTATTTTAGTACTTCCTAATATTTGCTTAGGATTCGTATGGTTGTAGAGACTTCGGCGCCTCTATGACATACGCATCCTAGATCGATCGCGATGGGCAGAAGCCTCGGCGTTTCTGTTTGCGAGAGATCCAGCATCTATTATTTTAGCACTTCCTAATATTTGCTTAGGATTCGTATGGTTGTAGAGACTTTGGCGCCTCTATGACATACGCATCCTAGATCGATCGCGATGGGCAGAAGCCTCGGCGTTTCTGTTTGCGAGCGATCCAGCATTTATTTTAGGATTCGTATGATTGTAGAGACTTCGGCGCCTCTATGACATACGTATCCTAGATCGATCGCAATGGGCAGAAGCCTCGGCGTTTCTGTTTGCGAGAGATCCAGCATCTATTATTTTAGCACTTCCTAATATTTGCTTAGGATTCGTATGGTTGTAGAGACTTCGGCGCCTCTATGACATACGCATCCTAGATCGATCGCGATGGGCAGAAGCCTCGGCGTTTCTGTTTGCGAGAGATCCAGCATCTATTATTTTAGCACTTCCTAATATTTGCTTAGGATTCGTATGGTTGTAGAGACTTCGGCGCCTCTATGACATACGCATCCTAGATCGATCGCGATGGACAGAAGCCTCGGCATTTCTGTTTGCGAGAGATCCAGCATCTATTATTTTAGCACTTCCTAATACTTGCTTAGGATTCGTATGGTTGTAGAGACTTCGGCGCCTCTATGACATACGCATCCTAGATCGATCGCAATGGGCAGAAGCCTCGGCGTTTCTGTTTGCGAGAGATCCAGCATCTATTATTTTAGCACTTCCTAATATTTGCTTAAGATTCGTATGGTTGTAGAGACTTTGGCGCCTCTATGACATACGCATCCTAGATCGATCGCGATGGGCAGAAGCCTCGGCGTTTCTGTTTGCGAGCGATCCAGCATTTATTTTAGGATTCGTATGATTGTAGAGACTTCGGCGCCTCTATGACATACGCATCCTAGATCGATCGCAATGGGCAGAAGCCTCGGCGTTTCTGTTTGCGAGAGATCCAGCATCTATTATTTTAGCACTTCCTAATATTTGCTTAGGATTCGTATGGTTGTAGAGACTTCGGCGCCTCTATGACATACGTATCCTAGATCGATCGCGATGGGCAGAAGCCTCGGCGTTTCTGTTTGCGAGCGATCCAGCATTTATTTTAGGATTCGTATGATTGTAGAGACTTCGGAGCCTCTATGACATACGCATCCTAGATCGATCACGATGGGCAGAAGCCTCGGCGTTTCTGTTTGCGAGCGATCCAGCATCTATTTTAGGATTCGTATGATTGAAGAGACTTCGGCGCCTCTATGACATACGCATCCTAGATTGATCGCGATTGGCAGAAGCCTCGGCATTTCTGTTCGCGAGAGATCCATCATCTATTACTTTAGCGCAATCGGCAGGAACTCTGGCGATCCTGATTGCGTTTACCATTCCATCTTGGGATTATTTAGACAACGTAGTCTTTAGTTTTCCCAAATAACTTCAATGCTTACGAATGTTCGTTCTTCATACAGGATAGTGCCCGTAGGTTTATTATCCGCAGTAGAAGTTCGATGTCTCGTCTTTCCCTAATCGCTCTGAACTACGACCGGCTTGATTCCTCGGAGGATACGTAGGAAACCTGAAAAGGTCCAGCCACTCGACTGACGCAGTCATCTATCATCCCCAGCAGAAGACGTTGCTCCCCATCAGAGGACAGTCATTCCCAATTTCCCATCCGATTTGAACTACGTTTGGCTTGATTCCCCGCGGATACGTAGGTCGCCTGCCAAGGTTCAGCCGTTCCCTTACCTTTCATCTGTTTTGAAACTCATGTTTCAGACGGATCCTTCTTTTATCGTCGACCCCACATTGCCTTGCAAGAAGCGTCGCCGAGGGGCTACTGTTAGTACCCGACCTGAAAATGAGTTTATTAGGACTTTCCCAAAAATACAAGGACTTTATAGGAATTAGAAACCTTACAAAGACTTGTCCCGGATTCCCAAAATATCTCATTTATGGCAAAATCTATCAAATTAGGTAGCAAATAGTTTCCTTAAAACCATGCAGAAACCCTAGCTTAAAAATCAAGTCAGCCTGCAGACTTGGCCACGCGGCCAACCTTGCTCCGCGTTGATCTTGGCCATGCGGCCACTATTGTCACCGGCTTCAACCATGGCCAGGCGGCCAACCTTGCGCTGGATGATCTGGACCATCAGATCCTCCCCTCAGTTTACTATATAAATCAATCCATGCTATTGGTTTAGGGGATCCGATTTTGAGAGCTCTAAGTCCGAGTTTTGGAGTTCTTAAACACTATTTTGCTCTCTAATTAGCATTCAAACCTCCAAGAAGATCAAGGTTTATTTCTTGCCAACATAGGTAAGTTTTCTAACTTTTTCTTCATGTTCTTGCATTATTTTTAATGTAGATCTTTAATATTCATGTTCTTGCATGTTTATTCATAGTTTCTTCATATGCTTCGCATGTTTATTCATATGTTCATATATGTTCTTCATATGTTCTTCGTGTTCATAGATTAAAACCTTATTTATGCTATATTTAGGGTTGCGATCTTCATGTTTGCATGTTATTTCATAGCCGATGATGATCGAGGGTTCATCAACCCGAGGATGATCTAGGAACTACTTCTAAACCCTAATCTTTAGGTAACTCCCCCCTCATTATGCATGATCCCGATCCTTCTGCATATTCTAATTCTCTCGAACTACGCTGACCTGAGCTTCTCACATTGAGAGGAACGTAGGCAATCTTCGGATCCGGTCTAAATCACTAACACACTACTAACACATTCATCATGATAGAAAGACCGATCAAGTCGGGCAATAGGAGTGATAACGTCCAATATTCTTCTCTTGTTGTAATTTGACCCCCGAACCCATTAAACATGCTTTTTCTCAATGTTTTGGCTATAATTAAAACGACGTGGCGACTCTCATATTTTAATGTTACTATGAATATTCCCAATTTCAAACACACGTATTCACAATCTATCATGATAGATTCTAATGCCAAGGATACACGCGGCTTCTCCCATATCTTTCATTGAGAAACACTTTCGTAACCAAGTCTTTACAGATTGCAGTGCAGGAATATCGTTTCCAATAAGCAATATGTCATCAACATATAGTACTAGAAATAATACTACGCTCCCACTAATCTTCTTGTATACACAAGGTTCATCTTCGTTCTTGATGAAGCCAAACTCTTTGACCGATTCATCAAATCGAAGATTCCAACTCCTTGAAGCTTGCTTCAATCCATAAATGGATCTTTGCAACTTGCATACTTTATTAGAATTTTCTGGAATTACAAAACCTTCAGGTTGTGTCATGTACACATCCTCAAGTAAGTTCCCGTTAAGGAACGCTGTTTTGACATCCATTTGCTATATCTCATAGTCAAAATATGCGGCTATGGCAATTAAATTTCTTATAGACTTGATCATTGCAACGGGCAAAAAGGTTTCATCGTAGTCGATTCCATGAATCTGCCTATAGCTTTTCGCTACAAGTCTAGCTGTATAAGTATGCACCTTTCCATCCATGTCAATTTTCTTTTTGAAAACCCACTTGCATCCTATGGTTTTTACACCTTCGGGCGCATCAATCAAGTTCCAAACTTGATTATCATACATGGATTTAATTTCAGATTCCATGGCTCCAAGCCATTTGTCTGAATCAGGAGCAGACATCGCTTCTTGGTAGAAAGTAGGTTCGTCATCAACTATGACTTCTACTTCATTGCTATCCGTCATGAGAAATCCATATCTCTCAGGTTCGGATCGCACCCTACCAGTTCTGCGAAGAGCTTGTGTATTCTGATTAGGTTCCACAACCCCTTGTGTAACTTGATCAGATTCAACCATTGGTTCCATATTATTTTCGGGTTCTCGAACCTCTTCGAGATTAATTTTACTACCACTAATTCCTTTGGAGAGAAACTCTTTCTCTAGAAAGGTACCATGACGTGCAACAAACACTTTGTTGTCCGTTCGGTTGTAAAAGTAATAGCCCCTAGTTTCCTTAGGGTAACCCACAAAATAACATTTGTCAGATCTTGGTGCAAGTTTGTCAGAGATAAGTCTCTTGACATAAGCCTCACAACTCCAAATCCCCATGAAAGACAATTTAGGTTTTCTTCCATTCCACATCTCATGTGGTGTCTTTGAAACAGATTTGGTTGGAACATTATTTAGTGTTAGAGCGGAAGTTTCTAGTGCATGTCCCCAAAAGGATAAAGGAAGATCAACTTGACTCATCATAGAGCGGACCATATCTAATAAAGTCTTATTTCTCCGCTCAGACACACCATTCCATTGTGGTGTTCCGGGTGGATTTAATTGTGAAACAATTCCACAATCTTTAAGATGATTGTCAAATTCTTGGCTTAAATATTCTCCACCACGATCAGATCGAAGTGCTTTAATAGTTTTGCCAAGTTGATCTGTACTTCATTTTGAAATATTCTAAATATCTTAAAAGATTCACTTTTATGTTTCATTAAGTAGACATAGCCATATCTACTAAAATCATCAGTGAATGTTATGAAGTATTGGTATCCTCCCCTAGCACTGCTGCTCATCGGTCCACACACATCAGTATGTATGAGTCCCAATAAGTCACTAGCCCTTTCAATACTCTTAGTGAAAGGTGCCTTAGTCATCTTTCCAAGTAAACAAGACTCACAAGTTTCATATGATTCAAAATCATGTGAATCTAAAAGTCCGTCCCGATGGAGTTTTGAGATACGCTTCTCATTAATATGACCAAGATGACAATGCCATAAATAAGTATGATTTACATCATTAGGTTTGGATTTCTTATTTACATTATAAATATTTTCATTATTCCCACTTTTAACATCAAGAACATAAAGGCCATTAAATGAACATGCAGTACAATAAAGCATCTCATTTAAATAAATAGAAAACTTCTTATTCTTAATAAGAAAACTATAACCTTCATTATCCAAACAAGAAACTGAAATAATATTTCTACTTAAATCCGGAACGTAATAACAATTATTCAAAACAAGAATTAATCCGCTAGGTAAAATGACATCATATGTTCTCACGGCTAATGCAGCAACTCTTGCTCCATTTCCCACGCGTAGGTCCACTTCGCCATCTTTAAGTAGCCTTCTATTCCTTAGTCCCTGCACATTTAAACAAATGTGAGATCCACATCTGGTATCTAATACCCAGGAGCTAGAGGTAGAAAGAAGAACATCTATAACATAGATACCTGAAGTAGAGGCAGTCCCACTGCTCTTCTTCTTCTTCTTCTTCATCTCTTCCTTGTAAACCTTGAAATTCCTTTTCCAATGAGCAATCTCATTGCAATGGAAACAAATTTCATCCTTTTGGGAAGCATGTTTAGCCACATTAGCATTGGCAACAATTGTCTTGCCAATCTTGGGTTTGACAACCTTTGTCTTACCCCCTTTTCCTTTGTCTTTCTTGCCCTTTCCTTCCTTAGACACTATTAGTACGGGAGTGGCCTCTTTACCGATTTTCTTTTCCGCTGTCTTAAGCATCCCATGCAACTCAGACAGGGACTTATCCATCCCATGCATATTAAAGTTCATGACGAACTGATTATAGCTTTTGAGCAATGAATTAAGAATAAAATCAGTAGCCAACTCAACATCAATGGGATGGCCAAGCCTCTCTAGGTGCTCAAAATGAGCCTTCATCTTCAACACATGAGGGCCTACAGACTGGCCTTCGCTCATCTTGCATGAGACCATGGCAGCTATAGTGTCGAACCTCTCTTGCCTTGCTTGTTCTTGAAACATATCTTTCAACGAAGCAGCAAGGTCAAATGCCTCAAAGTGTTCAAGAGTCTTCTGAAGCTCTGGACACATGGCCGCAAGCATAATACAACCCACCTCACGAGAATCACTTTTGTGTTTCTTGTAGGCGTTTCTCTTATCATTGGGTGTATTAGAAGCAGGTTCATCTTCAGGAACATGCTCATCAAGAATATAGAGCTTGTCCTCATGCTTTAGAACAATTCTAAGGCTATGGATCCAATCCGTATAGTTAGCTCCATTTTCTTGAAGTTTTTCCATCTCAAGGATAGATCATAATGATAAATTTGTACTTTGAGCCATTATCTACAATTATGCAAACATATAATTAAATATAAGTACCAACTTAATTTTAAAGATATTACAATTATTAGTATTTCACAAATACTCCCACTGAATTATATAACATTCATATACATCCAATGTATAATATAATTAAATGGGCTAAGATCCATATTTCACTTAACTTTGAGTCGGCTAGGGCACGACTGCTCAAAATAAGTTATTTAGGTAGACAACTCCTTGTCAATCATATCATATATGACTCTTAGATCTTTTATGAGATTTTAGACATCATATGTCTAACATGTTTTAATCTCATCTGTGCCTTAGGCCCAAAACTGTTTTGATAGCCTAATTAAGTTAAACCATTTTAAACGCATAAGAATCATTGTTTCCTCATCTTGCTTATAAATGAATAGAATTAATGCACCTACGCTAGGGCGTAACCCACATAAAACTACCCACGTACTCACAAGTGTTTTAATCATGGATTGGCACGGAACTTAAATTTTAATGAATGTTCACAACATATAGCATATAACACATTTATGATCACATAAGATAAACATGTTACACATCAAGTTTAGTCATTAAATTAATCTCCATTAATTTAAGCTTGATATTATGTGTCATTAGTTTCTCTATAATTATGAGGATGGGACTATTTGAACTTTGGTTCTTATCTCCAAATCAAGACAACAAGAAGTGCGGTCGAACTAAGCCATAGGCAACCACAATCCCGCACTAATTCAAGAAATCAAGAAAGTAGTCCAAGTGGCCGAAACTAAGCAATAGATGGTCTCGATGAACGTAGGCCAATTGCATCCACAATTCCACATGGATCTCCAATCTTTGAATCAAGAACTTTGTTTCTCAATTTTAGCTACTATGAACTCTTCATAATTCTAACTTCGTTTTATCTTTGAATCTTTGATTACGATCAAGTTTGGGGAACACACAGTCTCGAGAACGTAGGCTAGCCATCCAAACCTTGAACCAATCTCAGAATTCAACATACTAAAACAAATAAGAAATTCAAACCCCGAGATCCACACCCAAGACCCCAAGCAAAACCCCCCAACCAAAACACAAGGTCCGGCCGGGTCTCTGCATGGGTCCGGTCGGACCCCACCGAAAAATCCAGTTTTTTTAAGTTTTCAAAATTTGTCCCAAATTGTTTTTCCCGATTCAATTAGGATTTGGTGTTCTTGGTGATCCAATCACCATGATCATCAAAACCTTGAATGAATAATTTATTCATGAATCTCTAGATTATCAAAACTTTGATCCAATCAAAAATTGATAACCTAACAATTTTGAATCCAACATAATTTTTATTGCGATTGAATAGTGCGATTAAAGTTTATGAAACAATAAACCACATAAACGCATATAACACATAAACATCATAATTCCAATATTTAAATCATGCTAGGCACATAAACAATTTATATACATACAACATGATTATGTATTGAAATAATCAACATGAACGGGGCTCTGATACCACTGTTGGGTTTCGTAGTAACATGCGCAGCGGAATATAGCATTTAAAATTTATGAAACCCAAAGCCTATAGATTCATTCATATAATTATGACAAATACATCTACTATGAATATGAGAATAATAACCCTTGATGCGTGGGATCAACAATCTTGAATCTTGGTGGAGATCTTGAAACTTGATCACGAACGAAATCAGGAACACGAACTTCGAAGATGATAAGCTTCACCCTCTATGAATATCCACACCACGAACAAATATTAAGAACTCATTCTTAATCTTGATTGTTAGATCTAAAAGGGACTATGTGAATATATGGATTTATTGACTTTGATTCTCAATCAAATCAATAATTATGTTTATCAAACAATTCCAACAACCCATATCAATAGCTGGGACAGAGATATTTATATAGGCATAAGTCCTTAACCCTTAAGGACTTAGGATACCCAAATCTCGTCACAAAATAAGATGCAGATTTTCCTGGCCAACTTGACTGGCACGGTCGTGCCAATGCCTTCGAGGCAACCTTCCCAGCCGCCCAATATTGGCACGGTCGTGCTTTATATCTTGCACGGCCGTGCCGAGCTCAGCACGGTCGTGCTCGATATCTTGGCACGGTCGTGCTAATCAATCCGCCAGCACTATTCCTTTTGGCTATATATGGCACGGTCGTGTCTTATAAAGAGCACGGTCGTGCCAGACCAAAACTCTGCCATTTTTCCCTTTTTCCAATTCGTTCTCTTGTGTGTGACCCCATAGGATTATATCAAGTTGGCAATGAGCCGAAACACACTTTGTCTCATAAATCATGAGCGGACCCTAGCAGGCCATCATGATTACCCAAATGATATAACTTGTTAAAGTTCGTTAATCCATTATAGAACATATTACAATCTCTTTGTTTCACGATGTCTATTGAACGTAAGCCATGGTCAATGGTCAACTTACATAGTCCAATGCTTTCTCGATCCCGAATGTATTGATAAGACAAATCCTATTTGAGCACGGCCATGCATTTCATCAATACCATTCATCGAGTGGCCAAAGCTTGACATCTCTCTTGATGAGGAACACATCCTTTCTTGGCTTATTACTCTTCCCTACATGATTCTGATTATGCCAATCATATTCTTTATAACTACCTGGTTAAGGGTAACGTTTGAATATGTCAAACATAATGTTCATCAAGTGGAAGACTGTAATAACCTCAAGTCTAAAGATTCCAGTAATATAACTATATGAGACTTAATTATGACATTGTGACCATGACATAAATCTCATACGGGTCAGTCCAGTATTTGGTCTCCAACAAATACCCATAAGTTTAATTGTATCCCATACACCATAATCATCATATGATTATCTATTAAACTTATACTAACAATTAATACATAATTATCAGGGACAGAGATTATTATAATAAACATGCAAATGATATAATAATCAATAATCAATATCTTTATTAAAACATAATCAATAGATAACATTAATCGTTCTCATAACGTGCCTAGAGCATACAACACCAACACACACGTCAGCTAGTGCTGTTTTGGTTGGCATGATCCAATGTGTTTGGATGTGCCACATCTGAAATTCTGTTAGTTGCCAATTGGGGCGATTCCGAGTGCCCGTAGGTACACATGTCTGGGTGTCCAGTGGGATACGTCTAAATATCTTGGTGTCCAGTGAGATACATCATACATGGCACACGAAATATTTGGTTGTCCGGAAGACAAATCTAGTGTCTCTGACTAAAGATAGGCTGAGGCAAAGATGGAGAAATCTATTTTGGTACGAAGGGTGTGGATCAAGGTGGAGTTTTGTGAGTGTTTCATAAATTTTGAATTATTAATTGTGAAGATTCAAAGTCAAGGAGAAGATTTGTTAAGTTTAATGCCTTTGAAATTGAGGATGCTAGATTTAAATAGATTAAATCGACAAGTTATTGTAATTCTTGAGACAGACGAAAACGAGGCACTAGCTTTGAGCTAGCGCCGCAAATGCTGCAGCTTATGCAAGTATACGCAGATGTTATGGCAATGGTTGAGAGAGTACGCCGATAAATTGCGTTTGGGCCTTGTCTTATTTGACTCTACCGGTTGTTACTTGCAGCAGCCTTGAAAGATTAAAAAAATCCTTTTGGAATTGTTTCACATGAATTCTTATGGAATATGAAGTCTTTTATGGAATACTTATTTGACTCCTTATGTCTTTAAAAGTAGAATTAGTATTAGGAGTTCTTTCAAGAGTGTACGTATTTATACTCTTACTCGTCCTAATTAAATTTAAAGAAAAGTTTCATTGCTTAGAGAAAGTAAGTGAGGGATTAATAATTCTAAGGTTTGCACAGTCAAGAATTTTGTGATCAAAATTTGTGCAAAGTAGATTGGTGTAATCATCTTCTGCAATTGATTCTTCGCCATATTAATAATATATGTCTCCCTTTGCCCGTGGACGTATCCAATAGGTTGTTGGTGAATCACGTAAATATGTGTTCTATTTTGTCGATTTGAGTTTGTTATTTTCTGTCATCTCTCGGGTCTGATTTACTAACACTACTTACTATTCTCTCCTCATTTTTTCTATCCTACCTCGTTTTTCTTACTCACAACACCTGCTCCACCACTACTATTTTTTAATATATAGACTCTCTTTTTTCGTGCACGATCAATTGTATGCCCCTTATCGATAACAATTTTTATAAGATTTTAAAACGTAATTGCATATCGTTAAATGATTTATCGATAACAATTTTTATAATTTTATTAAAATAATTATTAGTTTAATATTAATATTTAATAAAGTAAGTTAGTGAGTAAAAAGTAGTGGCCGTAAGGAGTGGCTCAGGCACGCTTCACATTAGTGTGAGCCTGCGAGGTCTAGGGTTCGATCACTTCCCATGGCTCTTAGGACATCATTATATGGGGGTAAGGCCCTATTTGGTAAAACTGAAAAATAAGCTTTGGAAATGTAGGGAAATCATTAAGTTTCTGAATTTTGTAAAACTTCAGTTTGTTTGGTAATAATAAAAAATATACATTTGAATTTAATAAAAAATATTTTAACAAAATAAAGTAACATTGAATAATTAAATAAAAATGTTGATGAATAAGTTTGAACTCATTCCCTTTCTTTATCTTTTCTCCTCTTGCCTTGTTAAGACTTGCCTTACTAGCTTAAATTTAATAGTCTATTTTAAGATAATCTTAACAATTTAAGTGATTTAATTTTTCTTTACCAAACAAGTTTAATTTTTTAATTATTAAAGTGTTCTAATTTAAGAGTTTAATTGGATTACCAAACAAGCTCTATATGGAAAAACCACTATTGATCCTCTTTTTTTTTTTTTTTTAAAAAAAAAGGTAAAAAGTAGTGGAATATAGGAAAAAACACTACAAAAGCCAGTAGACCAACGAAGTTGCGATGGAGTTGGTGAGAGACGTGGGAACGGCTTCTGGTGCAATGCCGAAAAACGTAAAATCATTTGTGAAAAAAAAAATACTTGCAATGTCAAAAGATGTAAAACCAAGTTCTTTGTTGTTATTATTCTGGTGCAAATGATTTTTTTAGTGCTTTCATTATGATTTTTTTTAATGTGAAGAGAGGAGATGGGATTTTTGGAGTAAATCTAAGCCTGGGATTTTTTAAACAAATTTTATGAGTTTTAAGACTGCGTTGACATTGTTTTTTTTTTTTTTTTTAACCACCTCCATCTCAAAATGAATGATCGCATATATGAAGAGTAACTGATTTTTTCTTTTCTTTTTCAGGTGGTTGCATAATTTTCTTTATGTAATGGATCAAAACCAGATGTTATTGCATTGAACTCATAATCAACCCGCGGTTAACCGCTTAAGCTTTGTAGTGTCAATTAGTTTCTTGATTTTGCTTAAGGGATTTTTACCAATAAGTCCCTTGGGGAAGATGGTATTTGCCAATAAAACCACAACATTTCATAATCTACCTTAGGGTCCTTGGGTTGAAATCAATTTTACCAATAAATCCCTCACCCTTTTTAAATGGCAAAAATACCCCCAGCCCAAATAAAATCCTATTACACCTTTAACCATTGACCACCTACTAGACCTTTGACTTTGACTGAGGTCCGCCACCTACCGCCGCCACCAGCCGCCGCCGGCGCCACCACCTGCTGCCGCCACAGGACCTCCACCCGCCGCCGTCAGCCGCCATCTGCTGCCGCCGCCGGACCTCACCCACTACCGCCGCCACCAGCTGCCGCCGGACCTCCACCCGCTGCCGTCAGCCGCCACCAGACCACCACCCACCGCCGTCAGCCGCCACCTGATGCCGCCGCCGGCGGACCTCACCCACTGCCGCCACAACCATCTGCAACCCCAAGTATTATAAATAAAAATTATTTGCTCTTGGGGGGGTTTGAACACAAGACCTTTTGGTCTTGACTAAGACTCCTAACCACTATGCCAAGCTTCTCACTTGTTCTAATAGTAGACTATTATATATTTAACACTACAACCTCACATTTGTTTTTTTTTTTTTTTTTTTTAGTTGAGAAATGAATATCCCATTTATTATTATATTAAAAACAGAGAAAGATTGATAACTAAGAAATGAATGTACCAGTTCTTATACTCAAATTCATATGATAATAACTGAGAAATGAATGTAGCAGTTCTTCTACTCAAATTCATTTGAATAACTGAGAAATGAATGTACCAGTTTTTGTACTCAATTTCATATGTGTATAACTGAGAAATGAATGTCTCATTTATTATATAATTAAACTGATAAATTCAGTCATCAATTGTGAAAAATGAGAGGTGATTTTATCAGTTTTTATTCAATTATGAATAACTGTTAAATGAATGTCTCAGTTATTATATTCAAATTCATATGTGAACAACTGTGAAATGCATGTCTCAGTTATTATAATGATTGTGAAAAAATTGAGATATGAATTTATCAGTTTTTAAAAATGAAAAATGAAAAAATGACACAACTGTGAAATCAGTTGAAAAATGATTTTTTCCTTGAAATTGTGAAATTAATTGAGAAATGAAAAATGATTTTCTCAAATTTTTACTTGTGAAAAATGAGATTTTTATTTCTAAAATTTGAATTATGTGTTGAGTGTACTTGTTTGATTCGTTTTGACGACACAATTAAAACGGTGTTCTCGGATTATTTTTTTAATTTTTAGATTTTGAGATATTACCTTTTAAAATTTGAGGGGGAAAAAAAAAGAAAAGAGAGAAAAAGTAGGGAGGGAAGAGAGAGATGAGAGAAAGCGCAGCGCTTAACGTGTTTCGTTTTTTTTTTTTTTTTTTTATGTCCGCTGCCTGGCTCACGTACAATAGGGAATTGAGGGGCATTTTTGTCCAGCGAAAATCCAAAGGACTTTTTGGTGAGTTTCCATAATACATGTCCTTATTGGTCGTTTTCATTTGGATGAGGGACTTATTGGTCAAAGCCTCTTTGCTTAATACAATATGTTTCTCGAATGGACACTAATTTTTCACATTTGCAATATGTGAGATGCCTTATAATATAAGAAACGCACATTTTTTTTTTAACAGAGTTCATATCCATTGTTGGTGGCGATAGTTATCAAGCTCGGATAGTTGTTGTCCAATAAAATTTGGGAAGACATTATTGAATTGAGTTTTACATTTAGTTGCATCAAAGTGTTACAATGTGGAAAAAAGTGTTACTATGTGGAACTCTGGGTACGTAATTTGATCTACATTACCTAAATGTATCTTCATCTAAATGCTTTCATGTGATATTTTCTACTTGATCTTTAAGCTAGGTCATAATAAAGTCACCATCAGACCCTCATTGATTATAATTATCAAGGTAACTAGTAATAGTAAAAAAAAAATTAAAAAAAATGAGTGAGGAGGCGTGAAATTGGACATACCGTCTCCGTGGTAGAGTACTAGTTTTGTACAAATCATAAAACAAATTGCGAGATTGGGCAGGGCTTTAGTATTGTAAATGGGGCCTAAGCCCATGGGCTAAAATTAACTGAATGGATCAATGGACATTACATCCGTGTCAACGGTCAAACATTGACCAGGAAATACAAAAGAAGACCACCATTTTAACGATAGAGCAGCTCCGTCAAACGGATAAATACGTCCACGCCAAGGGATCAAAATTACGGCGTCACTTGCCAAATACGGGCCCCGCCCTCATCTCGGCGCACGATAAAAACCCCTCTAAATTGCGCATTAATCATCCTACGTGGCACTTTTTCTGATCCTACCCAACGATTCACCACCAAGAGCTTTTCCCGTTTCCAATTTCATCTCACACGAAAATCTCGAGTGGCTTAAAACCTTTTGATCTTCTTCTTCTTCTTCTTCTTCTTCTTCTTCTTCGTGAAGTTGAAATTCGTGCTGCAGGTAGGGTTAGGGTTAGGGTTTGGTATGTTGACTAGCGGAGGAGGAGGGAGGTTCTATTGGTCTCGAAACGATGAGACCGTATCAAAAGTCAAAGGAATCGTTGTTATATTCGCTTGGGTTTCAATTCAGGAGAGTCACTTGAAGCAGTACGTTGATCTCTATTCATCTCTTGGATGGAGCTCGCTTGTTTGCCTTGCCGATTTTCTCAATCCGTAAGTTGTTTTCTCTTAATTTTGACTTTATTTAGTTGATTTTGATGCGAAATTTGAGTTATGAACTCTACTGTTTCTGCAAATTAATTTATCTCAAGGTGTCGCATCTCAGTAAATTGAATAGCAATTTGAATCCCGTGGAATCAATTTTATGTTCTTCCAATTCCATATCTGAGGATTGGAATTGAGTTGCCAAACATACCTTTTAGACCAATCAATGGGACAATAGGTGCAGGTAATGGAGTAGATATGGTCATATTTGTTAATTCTAGGAATCCCAAAAGTATGTTTCAATATTTGTTTGACTGCTAACTGCTTTGCCAGGCATGCGAGTGCTTAGTTGGTTTACCTGAGGGGCAGTGGCGGAGCCAGAAAAATTTGTCAATGGGGGCAAAGTTACACAACAACATAAAAAATCAATTGTATTTTTGTCAATGGGGGCAAAAAAAATTCTAGTGTATTAATACTTTCATCTCAAAGGGGGGAAATTTCAGAAAATTGCACTAAACCCCAAAATTTTTGTAAATTTTGCACTAGTAAATTTTCATTTTTTAAAAACCAATGGGGGCAATTGCCCCCTTTACCTTGTGGGTAGCTCCGCCTCTGCTGAGGGGCACAAGTAGTCAAACTTGGAATCTCTAGTTTTTAGGTTGAGCATAAGCGAGACTGAATGTATAGAGGGTAGGCTCAGCAGGGTTGGAGGCATGAAGTCGGGGGCGATCACTTTAGATGAGAATTAAATTGGTTATGATGACTTAGTGGTGGAGGGATTGGATAGTGGAATCTATACTTAATACCAATTGTATGGAGAGAGTGAGAGATTGTGAGTGTGGTTCTAAGGCATGATTTTAGAATGCCAAGTTTACTTCCGTACAGGAAAGCCAATCTCCTGCATTTTTTTTTTTCATTTGATATCTTCTATTAGTACTTGCAAAAAGAGGTATCAACTTCCACCCCTCCCCTATTTTTGACTTGTCTAGGTGGAGGAAATAGGTGATGGTGGCTTGTGGGGTTTTTAGGTTCTGTGAACTTTATTGTTGTCAACTAAGAAAGGGTCCGTAGGGTGGGGACGGTGTAAACTTTCTTGAGCTTATTACTAGTTACAGTTTCGATGAATATTATGTTTTACGAGCTCAAAATGTTTTGTCTAAAAGATTATAACCCATAGGATTTTGTAATGAACTATTTGGATAAAAGGAAACTCACAGAAACGATTCTCAAAAATTTAACTTGTAAAGAAGACCATACTTGTTTTAAATAATGCACGTGAATAGGACTGTTGATACATTGAAAGGTTTGAAGGAAGAGAGAGTTCACTGTTTACCACCTTCCTATGTACAGATTATTGTCATCCTTGTCTTCTGTCTTGTTTAGAGATTTATAGATGTTCTAACCCAGTCTGGTTACCATGTGACCGGAGCCCATGAGTATGTGATTGGTTACGCGTGTCACTATAAAGTTAATTAGGAGTGATCGCTGAAATTTTGTAGCCTGAAGTTAGCCATAACGCTTCGTGTTTTCGCAATGCCATTTCTCTCGAGTGCATGCTTGAGCACTCCTTTCTTTTAGTTGGAATGCCGAAAATGATGGTATATGTCCGGCAATTTGTCATTGTCTTTCTGGAAAAGATCATGTAAAAGGTGGCAACAGGTGAGACAATGCTCAAGGAAGTGGATACAGCGAAAGTGGCTGTGTGCACTGAAGTGAATTAATGCTCCAGATAAGAGTTTGCTTAAGTACAAGACTAGAGTACAACGCATGGGCTGAACCAGTGCGAAACAACTCGTGGCGTACTTTATTAATCGACAATATGAAATTTTCTATAGATATGGTCCTCACTAGAACCTAATGGAGGAAAATTGTCTAAACTCATTTAGGTCTGTTGTTAGATGTTAGTGTTTGTTCCTTTTGCCATAACAGTAAGTTTTGGACCACCAGAGTTCTTTATTGCTACAGTACTATCCTTGTTGTAAATACTACGGGAATGTGGGTCTGCTAGTATGATCTTTGCTTCACATTCAATACTTTCTATGTGGAATGGCAACCATCAAATCTCCAGTTGGCTTCAGATTGGTGTGGCCTGAGATCTTTATTTGAATACAGTTTTCTGTAGTCGTTTGCGCTTAATCTTTTGTGCTGATGCATGTGGAACTTGGAAAATTTGATACTTCATTATAACATTAATTTAGTGAGTTATTAATCTATATAGCTCTTTTGCTGCAGACTCTTTCCTGAGAGGGCCACGTCACTTGCATTTTCTGTTCTCAATGAACTTGTGGAGGTCAGTGTTGTTATTTATATTTTTGCCTTAACTGGAGGTTTCCTGTGCTGAGAGTGTATCTAGGTAGGGCCTGCATTGGTAGTTCAGTGTGGAGAATTCACATCATTTGTCTATCTATTTGGCTTTTACATAACTTGGTCTATTGAAGGACCAGCAGAATAAGTTTGAATAAACTGAACCTTTGGTAAAAAATAGCTCAACCCTTAATTGTGGCAAGAAAGCACTGTTATGTGAGGCTATTAGAACTAGAAACATTGATTTGTGTGCTGCAAAGCTTGCTGTACTTAGCTATAACTTTTCCTTTAATCATATTTAATCTGGGCATTTCATGTGAATCTATTTGGGATGTAGGAATTGAGGATTAAACCATGTCCGTTAATCCTTGCGGCATTTTCAGGCGGTGCAAAGGCTTGCATGTACAAGGTTTTCCAGGTAAAGTTTATTCCCTCTCAACCATCGTAGAGTAGTTATTTTTTTGCTATCTCAACATCTCTGCCACCACTAATATTCTTATACCTTAACTTGATATTTAATGAGTTTATAGATAGTCTGGTATAGATAGAAATGCAGCATGTGTTAAGTCTGATTAGTCGTTTTTTAAGTTTTTCTGTTTTATCTTTCCATTGAATTTCTTTTTGATAAATGTTTTACAATATAATGCTTATCTTACTCTTGATGCAGATTATTGAAGGAACATGTGAAGCACAGCTTAATCTGGTATGTATAATTGCTCATATATGTGTAAATGTACTCAGTTATAAGACAGTGAAATCCAGCATCTGTAATTCTGTATTTAACATGCATATATTTTTTCATCATTCTCGCATTGACTGATAATTGTTCTTTGTTTTATGATTTCTTTCATTATGAAGGATGATAGTCGATTGATTATGACCTGCATCTCTGGTCAAATATATGATTCTGGTCCAGTTGATTTTACCGGCGACTTGGGTGCTAGATTTGCTCTACACCCTGCAATTCGCCGTATGCCGGGTTCATCAAAGTTGGTTTCGTTGGTGGCAAAAGGTGTCTCCTCTGGTCTTGATGCTCTATTCCTCACTAGGTTTGGATCCCAACGCTCCGAGTATTGGCAGACTCTTTACTCTTCAGTAGTAAGTTTCTTATGGATGTGCAAATTTGTAAGAAGAAGTATTTCAATTCCTTTACTTAATTTGGCAGTTCTTTTATATGCTTCCATTTTCTTTTATAGGGTTTGGAGGCTCCATTTCTCATTTTATGCTCAGAAAAGGATAATCTTGCGCCACACACAGTAATTTGCTCTTTTGCTCGTTGTTTACAAGAAGTTGGGGGAAATGTAAGACTCGTCAAATGGAAGGATTCGCCACATGTAGGTTAGTATTGAACACTTTCTTGTTCCTTTGCGTATGCTAAAACAAGCTATTACTGGACTGTTTTTTGCTACAGAAATAAACATGATTTTTATCTGAAGGGTCTTCAATCTTTCGAAATCAAACGAAGTGCTGAAAACAGTAAAAATTTATAAGATTTACATCTATATCCACCCTTACAAGACGCTCGTAGTGTACATATGCAATAATGTTATCTCCCACATCATCTAGCTTGTATTTGCAGTGTCTATGGGACAATTGTTTGGTTTTGATTGTCTACATAGAGATCCAAGATTACTTTGAACTCAATATCTGGGACTTACATTTGTATTGCATAGGCTTTGTGCCTGAATGCAAAGTTGTTTTGGCTACAGTTGTAAACCCGGTTTCTACTGAAGAGCCTTTGATTTCTAAGTAATAGCAAACTGCCTAAAACATAGAAACTGGAATTAAGACCTACACCTGTACCCACTTGCTCACAAGAATACACGAATAACAATGCATCTTCCGTTAAAACTGCAAATACAATCATATCTAGGACTTCCACTTGATTATTTCAATGAACAGAAATTTGCCTTTGTGTTGCTACCACATGGAACTATCCATGTGATTACTTATTGTTTTAGATGTTCACATGCTCAGATGAATCTATTCTGCCTTTTTGGTCTTGCTTCTCGGCTCACCTTTTGGTCGCCTGACCTGCCGCCTTTTGCGTTAGTTCTTTAATAACTATGCTAATTAAGTTAAGGTCGTGTTGAACAATCTAAAATGTTTGACATGGTTTTTTTGAAGCCTCTTGGTCTATATTAGAAAGAAATAATATATAGAGTAACAGTTTCTTAAGTTAATCCCTCCTTCCCATTTCAAATTAACTAATGTTCACTTGCGTAAGTTGGGTCGTCTTGTTTGAAATCAGACAAGCCCAAAGTGGAGAGTCTTTTGTTCTTCGTAATTAGTGAGGCCGACCTGTCATACTCACAACAACTACCCCATTAGGCCTGTTAAACGAATCGAGCCGGCTCGGGCTCGGCTTGTTAAATCTCGAGTTCGAGTGGGCTCGAGGTGAATTCGAGATCGAGCTCGAACCGACTTTTCAAGATCGTTTTGTTATCGAGCCGGCTCGTGTTCGGCTCGCTTTGTTCGAGATCGACTCGTTTGAGCTCGAACTTGAGCTCGGCTCGATAAGCTCATTTCTAATAAAGATTTTGTTCGCAATCGGCTCGTATTTGACTCGTTAAGCTCGAATCTAATTACTTTTGTAATAGATACACATATAATACATGTATAATAATATAATATATGTATGTACATAATACGACTCGAAATCGAGCTCGATAAGGCTCGAACTCGAGTTCGTCTGATTCAAATATTTCCAAAAAAAAAAAGGTCCAAGCTCGAGGTCGGCTCGTTAAAACTCGAGTTCGAGCAGCTCGTCAAAATTCGAGTTCGAGCGGCTCGCGAATAGCTCATGAATGGTCGCGAACAGCTCGAAACTCGATTCGATTCGAGCTCGAACAGACAAACTGGGCTCGAGCTCGAGAAAAGCTCTAGCTCGATAATTTATAAACGAGCTCGAGCTCAAAACTCCAAAGCTCGACTCGGCTAGGCTCGTTTACAGCCCTATGCCCCACTTACTTATACCCCACCTTCAACCATACCCCAGTTTCTACTCGCAACACTTTAATATTATACTCCCACCGTCCCATTTCAAATTGCAAAATTTGTCATTTTAGGTGTCATACTTCAAATTGCAAAATTTGCCATTTTAGGTGTCCCACTTAAAATTGCAAAAACTAATCAATGTGACCCAATTGTCATCCTCACATCAACCAACCCACTTACTAATCCCTACCCCACTATCTAGACTCGCAATACTCTAATATTAGATACTTATCCTTCATTCCCTTGCACGGCGGTTTTCTTGCAATTTGAACCGGGACCGAGGGAGTACACTTTTCCCCTAATCCCAGTGCCATCTCATTTTTATTTAAAAATGAGGAGGGAGAATTAGTTAAGGTCAATTAGGAATTACCTTGAACGCTATAGAATTAGAGATTTATATTAGTAGGGGCTCTATTAAACGAGAAGAGAGACTCGCCAGATTGAACTTGCGTATCAAATAAAAGCTTATAATCATTTCCATGTTGCTGCAGGTCATTACAAGGATAACCCGGTGCAGTACAGAGCAGCTGTTGCCGAGCTTCTTGAGGAGTCTCTTTCAGTTTTTTCCCAGAAGATCCAAAAGCTAGGAGAAAGAAGTGGTATGGAGGGTATGAACGACAAGATGTGTGAATTAATTTGTGACCTCCAGAACGCAGTAGTTGACTCAAACCAAAGCCTTAGAAGGGTTGCACTTGGACCCAACGATCATTTCTTCTTGCCAAGTTCTGCAGAAAATCAAAATCCTAGAGAATCCGGGTCTTTACAAGACGAACAGAAAGAAAGAACAATAAATTTACAGAATTCTCCCAGTATAAATGCGCACACAGTTCTTGGCCAAATCCTCTTTGATGCTTGTGTTCCCAAGAATGTTGAAGGTTGGGATATTAAATTCTCGGGTACTTTAAACGGCCATCCCTTAGCATCTGCACAAAGACGTTCGCCTATAAATGCCTTGAAAAGCATTCGAAGGTCAAGATTATGATGAAGAGGTTCTATTGGGAAGCGGTGTTGCCGGATGCCAAGGTGAGTCAGCTTTGTTAAGTTATGTACTGCCCCCTCCGTCCCAAAATCTATGTCGTACTTTAACTTTTTGGTCAACTTGATTGAACTTTGACAAATATTTTATGAAAAAATAATTTATCTTAATGAAATTCTAATAATAGTTATTGATAGTGTTTCCATTGATGCACCAGTAACTATTTTTAGAATAAGATGAAATACTTGAATTTTCATAACTTTTTGGTCAAAGGTCAAGCAACTTGACTAAAAAAAAGTCCTGGTGTGACATTTGTATTGGGACGTATGGAGAAAATGTTAAAGGGAATGGGGCTGATGAGGTGATTTTGACAAGTATGTAACAGACGGACTGGAATAGCATAGCTGATGCCTTTTGGCTTTAGTTGTGGCCTGAAGTGTACAGGGAGAACGAGGAATGTAATGTATATAGAGTGACGGACCGGAATATATCTATATATAAATGTTGATATATTTATCATCTTTTTGTGAGGGATGGATTCCCATCTTCTGGCTGAAGGACTCACGCAACGGTACACAGATGAGCCCTGTTCGACTCGTGGATGGCTTATACTCTCAGTCCTATAATAATCCAATAATAAATGTCTCATTTGATTTGTTAACTTTTTTTTTTAAAATAAAGGAAATGTTTTGCACATTGCTTGATACAATGTTAAAATTGTACTTCTGACACTTGCCTCTTTGAGAAATGCAGCATTTAGTTTGGAACGGATCATTAAAAAAAAAAAAACAACGCAACATTTGTTATGGAAGGTAGAGTTTATAAGCTTAGAGGTAAAAGCTCTTTTCCTGGGATTCAACTTGGTGGTTAAATTGAAGATGACAGGATGTGATATTATTGTGTATCACTTGTGATTGAATGGTTATATTATTATGCATCATGACAATAATCATAGGAGTCCAAATTCTTTGTGCTACTTCGTGTACCACTTTATGTGCCACAAGTGATCTAATGGCTCACAGTTATTGAGATTGATATTATTGTAATATTATGCAAACATGTGAACGGTTGGATTACAAGTAGTACATGGAATAGCACACAAAAGTGGTACAGGAGATCTCAACTCTAATCATAGAGGATGCTACACCACTAAATCACCCCAAACACAAAGTGGTACAGAAAATATTTACTCATTTTGGACGGCAAACTGACCAGAGAGCAATGCTAGGGGCACAAAATAAGCTCACAAAATCTTGCTCACAATATGAGATGTCGATATTTTATTGACTACATCGATAATGGACCCACCACACTCTAATTAAAAACAGTAAAAATCATTACACTTAGGATTTTATGAGCGAGATTTTGTGACTTTTTTTGTGCCTCTCGTATTATTCTTGATCAGAAGGTAAAAACTTTTTTTGTGCCTTTAAGTATTACTAGTGAGTAACCCGTCGATACTCGACGGGCATAGTAAAACTAAATAATTACATAATAAAATTGAAGATAAGTATTTTAAAATCAATTAGTAAATTATAATTTTATCACGATCATTTTATTCGGGGTTTTTACCTCGACTAACATGTATAATATTTATTGTCTTAAAACAATTCTTATATAACGGAACCAAAAACCAAAAATAATCATTCAATTATGGAAACGAAAAAAAAGCTATGAAGAGGAAATCATTGAATTCGGCTTTCAACTAAGGTTTAAGTTATGAAACTCACTTTGAAATTAAAAATATAATTTGAAAATTATTTTGAGTAAACAATTATTCTGGTCATGGTGTTTGCATTATCAGTCAAGGGTAAGGCTCTTCAAACTTACCCTTACGCAAACTCTTCACTTATGCGATGAATTATTTTCCGTTTAATAAAAAATATAAGACTTTCAAAGTTGTTTAAAATATATGATAGAAAATGGAGCTAACCTTTTTTTTTTTTTTTTTTTTTTTTTTTTTTTCTGTTTCCATTCCTCTAATTTTTCATCTTTTTTTTCTATTATAAAATCTAAGAGACATTGCCCTTTTGTGAAAAAAAAAAACCCCCTCATATGCCAGCGCTGTATTATATTCTCTTTATATGTATGCATAAATACACTTCATAATAGCCACACTATACTCAAGTGCAACACTATAATTATGATAATACTGATAAATATTACCTCTTCTAATGTAGTAAGTGTGAAATGAGGAAATAATACAATGGATATGAGGAGTATTTAGATAACAACATATCAAATTATATTGCTATTAAGTTTTTCACTATCACTTGGTTTATTTTAATGTTTGCAGGGGTCAATTTCGAAAATTTTGATTGTAATATCTGTTAAGTTTTTAACCTTCGTTAACATCCATTAATGTATAATAACGATTTAGGTTGATTTGGTAGTTTAGATAGTATGTATGTCAATTTGATTGTATTCATATAGTACGCGGGTTGGGTCATTTTGATCGTTTACTCACTATCAGTAATATTTTAATTTTTTATTTGAATAACTCAATTATTATTAATTATTGATCGAATGTCTTTAAATTAACAAAATAAAAATAAAAATGAGAACATTGTTCAGGACCAAGGGGTATGGTTAAACATTACATAGACACTCTCTTTTTTTTAGTTCAAAATTATAAAAACTCGCTGGCCACCCATCAAAGTAAACCCTCCATTACATGTACAATTATTATTGAAAGGGGAATAATTATATAGGAGTAAATCCGTTGCTCCCACAATTAGTGAAGTAAAAAAGTGCTTCCTTTGTCTCTAAGTGAATGCGCAAATTTCACTTAACATTGGTTAAAAGGTCAAACTTAAGCATTTTTGGTAACATAAGTATATAAAAATCCTTCCTTCAAAAAAAAAAGTATATAAAAATCCTTAACAATTTCACAATATTGCATTGAGTTTAACTGTAAATTAGAACTTGTTAGACTCGTTTGTCGTAGCTCATGGTCGATGACAGATGATTAATAGCTGATGTCTAATGACTTATAGCTTATAGCTGATTAAATGATCACTATTTACTTTAGCTGTTTTGAAATGTCTTCCTGGTTATTTTGATTATTTTGAAGGTTATAATAAGAGAAAACAATTGATTCACAAATACTCCAGAATTGCATGTGTATATTTGAAATGTAATTATATCCTCGAAAATGATTTATATTAAAATTTGTGAAAATTGCTTATATTTAAGTCCATAATTCCATTTTATTTTGCACTTTTTTTTGTTATATTTGAAATCATGGAGAGCACTATTTTTCAAGATACTTTTATACAAAATATAATCTCCTATTATCATAGAGTATATTAATAAAATACTATTATCTGATAATACTGAATAAGGGATAAAAATTAAAGCGAAAACTTTTATAACAAAGAAATGAGTCAATTATTCTTTAAATGAGTGTACAATTTTAAGAAATATTTATCTATATTAGTTTCCATCTATAAGTAGGATCAATTGACTTGAGGAAGGTTTACGTTCAAAAGTGGTAAATACTCGAAATTAGACAATTTCATTCTCTTCAATAATTAGATTTTATAGTTTAAATAAACTTTAATGAAATTAGGATAACATAAGTCTATATAGATTTTTAATATTACAATAAAATTAGTATTATGACTTTTGGCTCAAATTTTAAAATGAAAAATTTAATATAATAAGATATTAATTTCATTATGGAAAATAATACTAATTTAGCAGTTTGAAAATTATCAAATGAATATTTTGGATTAAAAAATTAAATAATTAGGATAAAAATGATAGTTCAGGTATATCTCTATTGAATTTTTATTATCTTCAAAATAATGAATAAGTCAATTAATTACAAAGAAATTAGTCTAATGTACTCCCTACGTCTTAGAGTAAGTGTCCACATTTTTTTTAGTTTGTCTCAATGTAACTACCCACTTCCTAAAATGGTAAATAATCTTTACTATTCCTCTTACTCATTCTCTCTCCTATTTTATTTTTACACTCACAACAACAATCAACTTACTATTCACTACCCCCACATTTTCTCTTTTTCCACACAATGGCTGATACATTTGAGCCATTGAACAAACAAAACCTAACATTTTAAAATCTTGCCCCACATGAAATTGTAAGTCATAAATTCACAAAGCGCGTTATGTGAATGACATTCTGCTAAATATTATATTGATGAAGATAATTATGAAAAAAATATATAAAATTACTTAATAAGCTGTAACTTTATTCACACCACCATGGACCTTCGAATTATTTCATCAACTAACCTGTCTAATGATAATGTTATGCAATACGTGATACCGAATCGCTATGAGAATGACCGAACTTGGGAAGAAAACTCAAGAAATATTTTTAGTTTCTCAAAGAAACTCAATTTCATTCAAATCCAAAAACTGCTAATCTATGAATCCATAATCTGCATATGTACAAAAACATGATAACTTCCCACTAACCCTATTATCCCCACTAATAACAATTAAAACAAAAACAAATTCAAAAATTGCAAAATAAACCTTAAAAACAGTAAAATGACATTCCCCCCCCCCAAACGATCCCGGATGGCTAAAATCACGTCTAGTCATCACAAAGCAATGACTTGATATCTCGAGCCTGTATCGCATGTTCATGCCAAATTTCGTGTCATTCCGAGATCGTCACTTTTGGACCAAAAATTACCCTGTAGTCCCTGCATCACCACGTCTCTTGTTTATCTTATACAACCAAAAATCAACTATAACCTTTTTAATCCTAAAATAGAAAAAAAATATTATCATTTTTATTGTTGCGAGAAAATCATTGAAGTTGGTTTTGAACAATACTTAATGCAATGGAGCTTATTGAGAAATCCTAAAGACAATGTGCAAATGAATTTGCGTAAAAGTTTACAACATGGAAATTTGAAGGTAGGAAACTCTGAGACTAAACTCATTTTCTTTGTGGTGTTTAAATATTATCTTTTGGTTTTCTAAAAATGTAACTTTTATCTTATATAATATATATATATATATATATATATATATATATATATATATATATATAATATAGAAAATTCATTTGGAAATAAAGAAATAAAATGTATGGGCAATTATGAATAATTTAAAGATTGTTTGCTATATTTTAGAGAAATTTGAATTTTAAACTTCAAATTTGAAATAAATCTCACAGATAGCGTTTTGTGAAATTCTAACTATGTTGTGTACATCAAATTAGTTATTTATTTTTTTCTTAAACTTTATCAAAAGCTTTAGCTAAACCTTAAATTGTCAATTGTATTTTGGGAATCACCATAAAATTAGAAGCCAAAATGAAAAGATGGAATAATACCTATTTTTCTTAAAATTTTAATTACTTAGCAAGATATTATCCCAAATAAAAAAAAATGAGTGTCTATTTCCTCTAAAATTTAGTCACAAAATGATATGAAGTTTTGAAGAATAAATTATCTTTAAATATTGCTTTACCAAATCTTCTCCTTTTTTTTTATATTCAAAATTTGAAAGTACTCATCTAACATCTCAAAACTATATCCACTCTATTAATCGTATATGAAATTTTGATAGTAAGGTTAAATTAATTAATCAAGAAGATTCTTGGGGAAAAAAAAAAACCAAAAACCCCCTTTAAAAAAATTTCATATCCAAAAAACCCACAATTTTTTTCTTCAATCTAAAAAATCTTAAATTTAAATTATCAATAATAAAAAGTCCAAACGTTAACTATTTAACTAACGCTGTTAAGTTTGAACTTTCATATTAATAAAATATTAATTTTCCTTTCAATTAATGACATCATAGGAATATTAAAAAAATACAACACAAAATAATAATAATAATAATAATAATAGAATAATAGTAATAATAATAACAATAGTTAAAACAATAACAAAAAATTATTATTATTATTATTTAATTACTTAATATTTTGAAAAAAATATTTATTAGTGAAATAAATTTTTTTGACATATAAGAGAAGTAATTGGAAGGTGATTCTTAATTTTTTATTATTATTATTATGCAAGATCATAAAAAAAAAATAAAAATAAAAAAATATGATGATATTATTTTCAATATTATTATATTCATTAATTTTTTTTATTCTTAGTACTTTCATTATTAACCGTATTATTAAAAATCATTATTTAAGTAAAATAGTAATAATAATTATATATTGATGTTGTTGTTATAATTATTTTTATTTATAATAATATTACAATTAAATTATTTTGCATTTTAAAAAACTTTTGTATTTGTAATACGTCATTAATTGAAAGAAAAATTAATTTTTTATTAATATGAATACTCAAACCTAAATGCGTTAGTCAAATCGTTAATGTTTGGTTTTTTTTTTTGTATCGATAGTTTAATTTTAGGACGTTTTAGATTGAAGAAATATTTTGTGGGTTTTTTGGATATGATATTTTTTTACAGGGGTTTTTTGGTATTTTCCCCAAGATTCTTTTAGGGTATGTTTTTGCTATGGTCTCCAATAATGATAGGAAAAATATAAGAATTTAAAGATGAGAAATTATAAAATGTATACAAAATGGTTGAATAAACAAAAATATAGTATTTGCTTAACACTTAAATTTTATATCTGCAAATAAATACATCTTTTTTCAGCTAATCTGGTTTCAGTTTCAACGCAGTATTTTACCGTCTCTTTTTTTTTTCTTTCAGTCTATATAATACTCTCTCTGTCCCACTCGAATTAGGAATATTGATCAATTTAATTATACTTTGACCAATAATTTGAAGAAAAATAATAATGCTAATAAAAATTAAAAAATTGTTATTGTATCACGGTTACTAATAAATTCAATAACTATTTTTAGATTTTCATTAAGAAAAATTATTTTTCTTCAACTTATAAGTCAAAGTATAATTAGATTAACCAAGAATCCTAATTCGAGTGAGAGTGAGACGGAGGGAGTATATATATAACATATAGTAAGTGGGTTGGTTTATTTGAGTATGAAAATTGGGTTCATTGATTAAAAATTATTATTACTATCCATTTTAGGCTTTTGCAATTTTAAGTGTGACACTTAAAATGACAAATTTTATAATTTAAAATGGGATAAATTGTGTATTTAAATTTTTTTATTCAAATGTAGTGAATAAGTAAAGAGTATAGTGTCGTCCATTCACAAAATATGCAGTAGAAAATTATAAAATGTAGCGCCAATAGTCCCTCCTAAGAAAAGTCATCTCGAGATAAATTACGAATTTGAGTTATTCTTCTTTCCATCTTAAAAATGGTACATCATTCCAAATCTCAAAACTATTTCCAATCCATTAGTACCATTTGCATTATTGATCATAATTTCACTTTATTTAATAAAGAAGATTTTTTGATTTATTAAACATTTAGTCTTGAGAGGAACCTCTAATAAATTCACGTGGACCTATAAATGAAAAATTAAATAAAAAATTATGTTTTCATCATAATAAATTTATTTTCATACAAATATGGTTAAATCCTCAATTAGTAAATTTCTATCATTTCTTTATTTGCAAATACTATTTGCTTCCCTTCATCCAAATATTAAATGGTGTTAAGAACAAAAAATAAGAATTCGTTTGGGAACATGCAAGTATTTATTTGTAGAACTTGCATAGTTTGTGACTTTTATCTCAGATTCTAAGAAAAAGAACGCATGATATGTTTTAATTTTGCTACTTTAACATTTTATTATATGTGAATTTTATAGATTTAGTTTATTGATTTTGCTACTTTGAAATCTTATACTCCCTCCTTCCGTCTGTAAATAAATGTCCAAAATTCCTTTAAAGGGATACTAAGAAAAAATGTTAACTTTAATACAATTTAGTGGCAAACAATTATACATATTCTTGTTATCCACTTGCTAAACATTTAGTTTTGCATGTAAAAAAGGCCTAATGAAAAAAATTGGTACATAATTATTTAGAGACAAAGTTATTTTTTAAAAAATATTCATTTTGAGATTAAATTGGTTTTGATAACTGTCATTCAATTAAAGATAGAAGGAGTAGTTGCTATTAAAAGCTAGACGACCCTCTCTATTTTTAGCAAATAAATACAAAAATTGAACTAATATGTACTTTTGTCTACACAATGATAATTTTTTTTTTTTTTTGAAAACTACACAATGATAAATTAATGAAGCAAATGGTGATTGTTTGATCATTTGTGATGTTCTTCATGCCTTTTAAAGGCCCAGAATACTCCACCCAAGTTGATAGTGTGAACTTCAAATGTTTCCATCTTCTTGCTTCTCCGATCCATCCGTTGACATCTTAATTTCTACAACTCTTTCACTACGGTTAAGAACAACAATTCATTCCATCATGAAGTTCTTCAACCATGTCTGCGTCTTTTTCTTCTTTGCAAATACTTACAGTATTCTCTAATGAATCTATACATGTCCCGCAAACCCGACCCGCTACATAAGTAGCATACAACTGGCCTACTGAGTACAACAACTGGGTCCACTATGCTCAATGGTAGTATAGTGGAGACTTATATATCACAATCAAAGCTCATATCTTTCTGATGGGGTATTACGATACAATAATAGAAAATACTACATCCGTTTTAAAATGAATGTAAAAAAAAATTGCTTTTGATCAAAAGCAAAACTACATTTTTTTAGACATTCATTTTGAGACAAAAGGAGGAGTAATACTTTTCCCGGCATGAAAAATAGGTTCGTTAGTTAATCACAATTCAGTACCTTTCGCCTAATAAAAAATGGAAGCTTTCCTGCTTGCGGCAAGAATAAACCTACAAAAACTTTTAATTCCAAAAAAAAAAAAAAAAAAAAACAGAAGAAATAATTAGGAAAAAATAAATAAAAGTAACTCCTGTCTATAGTTGCGACTATTGTCATAGTCTAGATTCTATAGTGACATGAAATAATGAATGACAACCTTTAAGAAACTTGAAAATAGGCTCCATTGTTCACATGGAATACTGAATCCAAATGACTTATAATTGTCCCACCACCATGATTCACATTGCTGCAATAGAAAAAACTCATAAGCCATGAACTACAAACTCAGAGTTTCAATAGCATACCTTAAGACAGCTTTCAAGCTGATGACAGTGCCATGGCAATCATGGAGTCAGTCGCCATCCTTGACTAACATGTACTGTGTACATACATTGGATCTCGGTTGAATTCTGAGAGTGGAGATATAGAAGACCTGTAGCAAGAAAGCCAAATAAAGGACAAAATCAAAACAATAATTAAGTTTATTTGATTGGATTAAGTTAGTTTGTTTTGGAAGGAATTTGAATAAGTTAGTAAAGTTATCTAGATAAATCTTGACTGAAATACTATTGTTAAAAAATAGATACAGTTAAATCAAAATCTTAAAATTTGGAATAGATAACTTTTGACTTTTGACTTTTGATTTTTGAATACTAACTAAGCCAACTGAGAATGTATCATTATTCCAAAATCACGCGATGATAGTGAAATAGGCTCAATCAAATCCTAGAATTATGATTCTTTTTATTGAAAAGGTAAGATATGCTAAATTTGAAATTCAAATTTCAAATTTAATGTTGATTCAGCCGAAATATTAAAAAGGTAGAATATTTCGTTTTTTTTATATATTTATTAAAACATCAAAAAATGTGCTGACCAATCGAATGCTGACATGTGGCTTTATGACGTGGCGCGCTGTGAGGCCTGTACATGTTTCTGCTTTTATATATTATATAGATTCCTGATCAGAAGGTAAAAACTTTTTTATTTAACATTTATTTATTCTACTTAACTGAAATTCCGCTGGTGTTGCCTATTCAGAACAGAGTTGGTTTTGGGGGAAACTAGTTCCTCCATAAGTTATAAAAAGTCCACTTTTTAACCCTTAAACCTTAAACCCTAACTCTAAATCCTAAACCCTAAACTTTAAACCCTAAACATTAACCCCTATAAAAACAAGACTTTTTATAACTTATGGAGAAACTAGTTTTCCCCAAAATTTTCTCTTCAGAACAAATTTGGCCTATACTAATGCGCCTAACATTTTGCCTTTTTGTCTAGCTCTTTCGGTGCCCTTTGGGTCATCATCATGAGTCACTTACTCACTTGTAATTGCGAATGGAATAATTCCTTGAGGCCCTCTCAATCCAAATCATTCTCCATAAAAACCCAGGTGAGATCTAAAAGTTCACTTACACCCAATGCCCAGATCATAATTCCATATAAACCCAAAACCTACCACTCAAGCCCACTACCAGGCGGCCCAGGCCCGATCCCCTAACCTGCTGCCCGCCCACCTGATCCAAATCACTCAAGTCCGCCCGTTTTATAACAAAAAAAAATATGTTGCCAATGGGTCTTAAACCCTAGACCAACATAGGGAAAGCTATGCCTTAACCACTAAACCAATACAATATTTGTTCCTAGTTTAACAATATCTATTATAATACTGATAACTATAGACAAAATAAATGACAAAAATTGAGATTTCACAATCAATTAATGTCGCGACCCCGCTCCCCGCGGGCCCGGGACCGCGATCTGGACGTCGACTCTAAAACCAAAACTGAGAAATGCCGAAGTTAAAAATTTCATTTGATACCAAAAGGTAATGATCCAAAGTTTTACAAAACCAAGTTTGATAAAAACTAATTACAACTATCATAAACTTCCACAAGTTTATGCTCAACAAATACAAATATACAATTCTTAGTGACGTCATTGTTTGGTACAACTATCCCAAAATGGTTACACATTTACATATGTAAACCAACCTATATCAACCTTCCCCAAAAGAATATATCCACACTCTACGTCCTCTTTCTCGTGATCAGCGAGACTAATCCTTAGCACCTGGGGGGGGTTAAGGAAAAACAAAGATAAAAGAAAAGGGGGTGAGATAAATCTCAATAAGTTACTAATGAAACTACATGACATGCTATGATGCAATATACAATAAGCAATAATAAATATCGCATAGCACATAGCATTTAGCACATAACAGATAGCAGCGGAAATAAACACATAACAAAGGATATAGCCAAGGTTTTCCAAACCGGAACATCCAAATAAAGGATCGCTGCGCAGCTTCAATAATCAACAAATCATCATCTTCATAATAGCATGAAAGCCGAAGAGAAAACCCCGGTACCGGAACCAATAACCAAAGAAAGTGTCACAAGGGACGGGAGACATGCCACAAAGTCATGCTCCAAGAAGCTAAAATGCACACAAAGGAGCTAGCTCTTCTCACATCCAAGGCCAATCTGGAGGAGGGTAATAATGGGGCAAAACAATGGTCAACATCACAATGGACTTGGCCGTGCCATCATAATGTTTCGCATCGCCCAAACACACACAAAATACCAGCTGGACTTTCACGTAAAGGCTAAGTAATAAAATACTAGCACGATAAGCAACAAATGATTCCAAAGTAGGGAATCAATCCAAATAAATTACCGAAAAGGTGCACCAATCCAACAACACATCAAAAGATGTCCAAACAAATACAAAACGATACTTGGTCAAACTCCACACATATCTGTTCCCAAAGGCATCGTTTTAAACACTAGAGTTATTCGCAACCCACACAAACAATTATCCCAACCGAATAAACCACCTCATACTCATTTCCCACTTTTATAACTCTAACACACTCCTTACACGGTTTACATAGGCTTACGGTTGACTTCTTATTGTTCCGGGTGCTTACTTTTAAGTTATAAACATTTAAGCCTAAAACAGGGGTGCTCGGCCGAGCAGTTCTATATGACTCGGCCGAGCAACCTCGGTTCCAAAATTATGACTCTCTGGTCTGCTCCGCTCGGCCGAGTCAAGGGACGCGCTCGGCCGAGCACCTCCTAAATTCAGAAAAAACGTAGAAGAACCCAGGTAACCAAAATTTACCCAAAACTTCACCATTTCTCTAATATTCAAAATCAAGACTTCCTATAAGCATAATAATGCACCAAAACAACTTGTGAACTTGAAATGGACCTAAATAACCATCTAGCTACCCACAACAAGATTCAAACCCCAACATTCCCAAGAACACCATTTTTGGCCAAAACTCAAATAAATCCCAAATAAATTCTAAACTCGACCAAACTTCAAATAAAACACATCAAGCATTATCTAAGCATGATATGAACATTTTAGCATAAAAATGGGGGAAAAGTAACTTACTTGAATTTTCTCAAAGTTGATGGATTTCAAATATTTTTGATTCTACGCGATCCTATCGACGATCTAAACAATGTTCAAGTTTTAAGAAATGAGAGATGATGATGAGAAGAAGAAGAAAATGAAGAGAGAAGGAAAGGGAAATAAAACTTACCCACAATGCTAGGGAGAGATGGAGAGAGGTGCTGGGAATGGAGGTGGAGTGAGTGAGTGAAAGAGTAGGGTGAGGGAGGAGAGAGGGAGTAGGGAGGGAGTAATTTGAAATGATACACCTAGCCCCCTTCCCTAACTAACTAGCTCAACAAAGATACTCCCACAAATTATTAAGACCCAAATAAAATGCTAGGCATAAATTATTATAACACATAAATTGCACGCATAAATATTTAAATAAATAACAACTTAAATAAATAAATAAGCAAATAATTAAATGATAATTATTTAATTACTAATAAAATAGAGCCTATATTTCGGGTCGTGACAATTAATGAGATTTTATAATATTGACAAAAATATCAGATTTTGTAAAAAAAAAAATATCAAAAAATTAAAAACCAAGATTTAAAAAATATCAGAGATCTAAATCTATTTTTAGAAAGAAAAATAATTAAAGACCTAAAAAGGAATTAAATTTCAATTGTGAAATATAGTATTTGAGAAACTTTTATATTTTTCATTATTAACTTTCAGTTAAGGCACTTATTTAAATAAATGACACTAGATAAGTCATTTATTAATAATATTGTGATAATTATGAAAAAAATAAATTAAATAACTCTTGTACCTTAAGTATAAGAGTACTTACAATTCTTATACGTAAGTATAAAAGCGGAGTAGTTATAGAATATGTGATTTCTTTATGATTAAAAAAATTGAAAATTGTGATTTTTTTGTACAATTATACTTTTGATATAAGAGTAATTATAGTCATATATCTCAGTTAAATTATAAGACTAAAATGGGTCTTACGGTTAGAATGCAAAATGCAATTTTAATTTAAAAAAAATACATTTTTATGGCTTTTGAAAAAAAATGAAAAAAAAAATGACTCTTATAACTCAAGTATAAGGCAAAATCAAGTCTTATACTTTATGTAAAAGAGTTAATATTAACAGGTCTCATAACAGCCTCATGAGACCATAGTCTGACACCAAAGCCACAGTACATTTAAAACATAAAACTAGAGTCATAAAAGCAAGCACATTACATTAGGTCTTTTATAAAAATAAAAATGGACTTATGAGGCAACTATGAGATTTGTGAATGGACTCATAACTCTATTATGAGACCTAAAAATGGCTCCTAACTCTGTTATGAGACCTTTAAATGGCCTCATAACTCTGATATTATGAGACATTTCACAGGTCTTATAATAACAGAGTCATAAAAAATCCATTTACAAGTCTCATATCTTAGGTATAGGGTATTTAAGAAAATGTGAAATTAATTACTCTTATACCTCAAGTATAAGACAAGATCTAGTCTTATACTTCCAATATAAGAGTTAATATTAATAAAATATGAGACTTTTTTTTAAATGATTTTATGAAATGTGAAAAATTGTTAAAAATAAATAAATAACTCTTATACCTTAAGTATAAGAGTAATTTTAGTCTTATACCTACGTATAAGAGAGAACATGTTAATATAATATGAGACTTTTTTATGATTTTCTTTTTAAATGTGAAAATTGCGAATTACTCTTATACCTTAGATATAGAGTAACTTAGTCTTATACCTAACATATGAGAGGACTAGTTAATAAAATATGAGACATTTTAAATTTTATGTGTTTCATATTTTTATAACTTTTTAAATAAAACATTTAAAAAATTTGTATTTTTTGAAGTTGATATTTTTGTAAATATTCTAGAATTTCATAAATTGGTTGTGAATCTCATTTTTTTTTTGTTCGTATTGTTATAGTAATAACAAATATTGTAAAGTTTAGAACAAATGAGCTGTTAGTTTAGTGGTTAAGACCTTGTTTATAAGTGTTTTGTCTCAAGTTCAATTCCCACTCTCGACATGTATTTTGTTCTTATTTTTCGGAATTAAAAACGGGCATGGGGCTGCTGGGTGGGCGGGGGCCTGGTTCTGGGGCTACTAGGTGGGCGTGGGTTAGGGCGGGCTATAGAATCCGTTGGGCCTAGGCTGAAGTTGTGGGTTTTTAAAGAATTTTGAATCACTCCTGGGTATTTATGGGATTTTTATTTGGCCCAGGGGCCCTAAGGTCCATAGCCCAATTGCAAATTGCAACTTGCACTGTCGGTGTAAGTTGTAGTAACTTGCAATTACAACGGAAGTTTTTTTTTTTTTTTTTTTCTAATACTAATTTGTGATCCATAGAATGGTTCGTTCCGTTAGGAAAATAAAAGTTTGTTTTGGATTAATTTGCATTTATCTCAATTTAAGTTATCGTAATAAAAAAAAAAGTTTGTTTTGGCTTAATTTGCATTTATCTCAATTTAAGTTATCGTCTATAGAATGACACACCCTTTGTCTACCATCGGTAGTTCATATTGCTTCTTATGTCACATTTAGGGGCATATCTAGGGGATTGAGCATCCACTCCGTCTCAAAATATCCATCACAAAAACTTCACAAAAGTGAATGTCCTTATTTTTCATTTGTCATGAAGTTAATAAATTTGCTTTCATTAGTTTATATATTCCCTCCGCCTCGAAATGATATTCACACTTTTCTCGACACTACTACGAAAAAACTTTTCGCAATGATTTTTTAGGTTAATTTAATTTCTTAGTGAAAATCTATAACTTGTTATTGATAGTATTATTGATGGTGTGCCAATAACAAATTTTAAATTCTCATTATTACAATTGAGTCAACCTAAAATAATTGCTCAAAGATCATTTGTAATAACAAATAAAAAAAGGTTTAATTCCATAAGGATTCTAAGCCCAAATCAAAAAGTTATAAAAACCCAACCCATATACTTAAGCCCACCTGCACCCAAATTCCAAATCAAAATTTCATCAAAACCTAATGTGCTATTGATCCAATCAAAAATAATTCTTAAATACCAATTTTACCCCTGGTCCTAAATAAAACCCCTTATTCCCCTCTCTCTTTCCTCATTTTTGCTTTCTTCCCTCTCTCTCTCTCTCTCTCTGCCCACACACACAAACGGGGCTCTCTCCGGAACCGTCTCCGACGACGGTAACCATCAGCTATGCGACCGGCGACGGCCTCCCACCTCTCTCTTCCCTCTCTCACTTGTGCAGCCATCATCCGACAACTGTCACCGGATATTGTGCCCTAGATCCGATCTGACATAAGGCTCTTTTACTCCCCCGATTCTGGCGACGGCTATCGACTATCGTTCATCTACTCCGTCGACTTTCTTCCCCTCTCCCGGTCATCTCCTTTCTAATCTCCGACACCGTCGTTTCCCTCATTCGTCCGACCGCCACATTTCAGATCTGCAACAACAATCACCACGTCCGACCAGATCCGGCCAGATCTACTTGTTCCTAGCATTCATGGGTTCCCACTGAAATTCTCAAAATTGGAACGATTAATGGGAATTTTATTTGATTCCAAACAAACATTACTTGCTCTGTAATGTCATCTTTAGAAACACCCACAAATGAATCTGGTAAAAGCGACGTCGTTGTTGTAATGCTCTCCATTTTCTTTCTTGCTCTGTTTCTTGATTCTCGAGATAAACAGAGCAAAGAAAATAACTGGGAAAAATTCAAGGAATTGACTCACTAAATCTATTAGTTGAACATATATAGGCTTTTAATTGGGTGAAGAACAAGAAATATTCTCCCCCTCCCCTTGATTATGCTTATGGGATACGCAAAAAAGAGAGGAGAAAATGATGGAAAAGGAGCTGGAATTGTCAAAATTTTGGCTGAATTTCTTTCACTTTGTATCAAAAAATATTATTTATTTTTATTAAAAGTTGAAAAAAATGAAAATAAAATGACTCTTATACTCTAATTATAAGAGTATAACTTGTCTTATACGTTAGTTATGAGAGTTTGACCGGATTTGATCAAAAAATATTATTTATTATTTTATTAAAAGTTGAAAAAAGTGAAAAAAGAAAATGATTCTTATACTCTAATTATAAGAGTGGAACTAGTTTTGTACGTCAGTTATGAGAGTTTCACCGAATTTGACCAAAAAATAGTATTATTTTTTTATTAAAAGTTGAAAAATGTGAAAAAAAATGTCTCTTATACTCTAATTATAAGAGTATAACTAGTCTTATACGTTAGTTATAAGAGTTTGGCCGGATTTGACAAAAAATATTATTTTTTTTATTATTAAAAGTTGGAAAAAGTGAAAAAAATGAGTTTTATAATCTAATTATAAGTGTAGAACTTGTCTTATACGTCAGTTATAAGAGTTTGACCGGATTTGACCAAAAAATAATATTTATTTTTTTATTAAAAGTTGGAAAATGTGAAAAATGAGTCTTATAATCTAATTATAAGAGTATAACTAGGCTTATACGTCAGTTATGAGAGTTTGACCGGAATTGACCAAAAAATAATTTTTTTTTTATATTAAAAGTTGGAAAAAGTGAAAAAATGACTCTTATACTCTAATTATAAGAGTGGAACTGGTCTTATACGTCGGTTATAAGAGTTTGACTGGATTTGATCAAAAAATATTATTTTTTTATTAAAATTTGAAAAAAGTGAAAAAAAATGACTCGTATACTCTAATTATAAGAGTAGAACTTGTCTTATACGTCAGTTATGAGAGTTTGACCGGATTTGACCAAAAAACATTATTTTTTTTATTAAAAGTTAGAAAAATTGAAAAAAATGACTCTTATACTCCAATTATAAGAGTGGAACTGGTCATATACGTCAGTTATGAGAGTTTGACTGGATTTGACCAAAAAAATATTATTTATTTTTTTATTAAAAGTTGAAAAAAGTGAAAAAATGACTCTTATACTCCAATTATAAGAGTATAACTAGTCTTTTACGTCAGTTATGAGAGTTTGACCGGATTTGACCAAAAAATATTATTTATTTTTTTTATTAAAAGTTGGAAAAAGTAAAAAAAAAATGACCCTGACTCTAATTATAGGAGTAGAACTTGTCTTATACCTCAGTTATGAGAGTTTGACCGGATTTGACCAAAAAATATTATTTATTTTTTTTATTAAAAGTTGGAAAAGGTGAAAAAAATGACTCTTATACTCTAATTATAAGAGTGAAACTGGTCTTATATGTTAGTTATAAGAGTTTGACCGGATTTGACCAATTTTTTTTATTTATTAAAAGTTGGAAAAGTGAAAAAAATGACTCTTATATTCAAATTATAAGAGTTGAAATGATCTTATACAAAATTTATAAGAGTTTGACCGGATTTGACCAAATAATATTATTTATTTATTTGTTAAAACTTGGAAAAAGTGAAAAAAATGACTCTTATACTCTAATTATAAGATTAGAACTGGGCTGAGGGATCCGGGCCGGAATGTGGGCCTGATTGGTGAGGCAGGAGTGGGCTGGGGTGTGGGCTTAGGCAGTGAGGGTATTTTTGTCCTTTAACTAGCTCTGGGTTTATATGGAATTTTCATCTCAGCTTGGGTTCTTATGGGTTTATGATCTGGTTCAGGGGGCCTAAGGTCCAAAGCTCATAAAAAAATATAAAGATCATTTTGAGGTGGAAAGAGTATTATTTATTAACCTACTGTTGTAATATTCCTGCTAAAAAAAAACTGATTTTTGTAATGTATAATATGAATTAATTATAGTTTCATGTGTAGATATATTATTCAATTAAATTAGCCTTTTAACATTTTAAGAAAACTAGAATTAGATAGGTACTCGTCCTTTATATTATAGATAGGTAGTCATTCATTCTTTATCTTATGGCTCGTCCAAAATTTTAAAAATTGAGTTTTTTTAAAGCCGAAATTCTTTTTGCACGCTACTATTTTGAGCAGGTAAAATGAGTCAAGATTTTTAAAAAAATCACTCGAAGACTCTCTATTGAGAAAAAACAAGTAGTTTTTTTTTTTTTTTTTTTTTTTTTTTGCTTTATTTTAAACGCACCGCTCTACCAGACGAGACCTTAATAGATTGTTACTATTCATCTCTCCAATAGATATTATAACTTACCTTAAATTTGGTGTAAGTGAATAGTATTACACCAAACATTAGTAAATCAGACCCAAGAGGTAGCAGATAATAATGAACTCAAATCGACAAATAAGAACACAAAAATTTAGTGGTATCAGAGCCTGGTTAGTCAAGAAAAATCAGGGCATTCCGCTGCAGTAGAAGAGATGGATTCCGGGATGGACCAGAAAATTGACAAGTTGGATGGGAAGAACAGTTTCAGTTTATGGCAGATCAAGATAAGAGCCATGTTGCGAAGACAAAGTTTGTGGGCTCCAGTAGCTGCTGCAATCAGGGATCAGAAGGATCCAAAAGGCAAGGCAGAAGTTGTTCCCACAACTGAAGATTCGAAGAAGGCTGCAGACATGTTAGTGTTGGATGAGAAGGCTCATTCAATGATTATCATGAGTCTTGATAATGACATCCTAGCGGATGTAGCGGATCTAGAAACAACAAGAGGCTTGTGGCTGACATTAGAGAAGATGTACTTGACGAAGTTTCTAACCAACTAGCTCTACATGAAGAAGAAATTATTAACTCTCCATATGTCTGAAGGTACGCCTATTAAGGATCACCTAGATCGATTTTCTGCTTTGTTACTTGAATTGCGTAATATAGAGGTTAAAATCGATGATGAAGATACTGCTCTAATTCTGTTGGTGTCTCTACCGATTTCGTATGAATCATATGTTAATTCATGTATAAATAAGGAGACAATTACTCTGGAGCAAGTAAAGTCTGGTCTGAAGACTAGAGAACTGCGCCGAAAGGCGAGTGTTGCTAATACATAATCTCAGTCATCAGGTTTGGCTGCAGAAAGCAGTAGGGGGCATGGTAGAAAGAACGAAGGTTCTAGACGGGGTCCGAGACCTGGAGATAGCTGTAGTTATTTCAAGGAGAATGGGCACTGGAAATCTGACTGTCCCAAGAAGAAAAGAGAGCAGCAGGGAAAATTTGAGTCGAGTGCTGCGGCGTCAAGCAGTGGCAAACTGGATGAGGATTGTGATTATGCCATAGTGACTGAAGAAGAAGCGTGTAAGGAAGTTGCATGAGTTCTAGATTCGAGTGCTTCTTATCACATGTGTTCGCGCAAGGAACAATTTACAACGTACGAGCAGAAGGATGAAGACCGTATTTATATGGCTAATGGATTGTCTGCGAGGTAGTTGGCATGAGCGCCGTAAAGGTGAGAAATTCGGGTGATAATTTTCTCACATTGAACAAGGTGAGACATGTACCTCAAGTAGCAAAGAATCTGATATCGCTTAGTCGGTTGGACAAGAAGGGATTCAGTTTCAAAGGTGAAGGTGGAGTTCTGAATGTCTACAAAGGTTCAGATGTGAATCTAAAGAGCGAGAGAAAATATTCCTTGTATATCCTCCAAGGTTCTGAGATGGGGGACGGTGTTGACAAAAAGGTGGAGCAGCGATTTACTCTAGGCGGGAGTGATCTGCGCAAGCAACGGCTAGAAAATCAACACACACTAGTTTATCTATCATGGTTGGCAAGATCCAATGTCGACTGGATGGGCCATAACTGAATGACTGTTAGTTACCCGTTGAGGCGATTCTGAGTGCTCGTAGGTGCACGTCTAGGTGCCTATAGGATACATGCATGCAAAATATCTGATTGTCCAAAGGACAAAGTTGTTTGTCTGGTGAGGCAAATTCTGAGTGTCTTGAAGATATATATGAGGCTAGCAAAAAATATGGTTGTTCGGACGACAAAATCTAGTGTCTTTGACGAAAGACAGACTGAGGCAAAGGTGGAGAAATCTGTTCCCGGTACGAAGGACGTGGCTTAAGGTGGAGTCTGTCAGTAGTTCGTGCGTCTGAATTATTAGAAAGGAAATTCAAAGTCAAGGTGAAGATTGTTAGAGGAGAATGACTTTGAAGAAGTCAGAAATTGAGAAGACAAAAGAAGAAAAGCATCAGCAGCAAAGGTCCGGCCGGGTAGCAAGTCTGTCCGGACCAGTACCTTGACCCGGGCGGATCCGTCGGTTCCGGGCTTGGCGTGATTTCTGGCTTGTGCGGAAAGTAATTAGGTCCTTCTTGGATTTAATAAAGGATTCCTTTTGTCTTCTGATTTAGGTCTCTAGCAATATAAATACTAGTCATAAACTAGTAGCCTCCGCGTGATTCATGACATTGAAAGTAAATTAGAGATCAATAATTCTAGATCTAGGGTTCTGCATAGCTAGAAATTTTGTAATCAAAATTCATGCAAACATAAATTAGTGTGATCATCAGATTTATCTTCTTGTAATTGTTTCTCTGGCCATATTAACAATATCTGATGATCTTATTTGTTGATTTGAGTTCATTATTATCTGCTATCTCTTGGGTCTGATTTACAAACACCAAATTTAGTGTAACACTATTCACATACACTAAATTTGGTATAATACTTTTATTAGTGCACAAATTTTAAAAGTTACATATTATAAATTATATTTGTTAAACTATGTGCTAAAAATTATGAATCATGATTTATTCAATCTTGCCTTCTAAAATTTATTTTAATAGTATTTTGGACTATAAATAATTTAATTTTGAAGAGAAAATTATCATCTCAATTAAAACATATGTGTCAATGTGAAAACAATAAAACTTTGAATATTGAAATGAAATAATGAGGATTAGTGAAGATGAGGTGCAAAGGGAATATTCACTTTTAGAGCATCTCCAATGTAGAAAGTCAAATTTGGTGCAGGTTTTACAGCAAATTAGGTAAAACCCCGTGCTATGCACGGAAATTTGTTTACAATTTATCGTTTATTTAGTTACTCAAATATTATTTTATTATGATTAAAGAAAAATATTTTTTAAGTATCTCAAAAATACAACTAAAAAAGAAGACATGTAAAAAGTAAATAATCAATTACACTGTAATTTTCTTTTTATTTCGGGGGGATAAATTAATGAGTAAATAATTTTCTAACTTTGGATTTAAAATCAAGATTAATGTTTTTTTTTTTTGACTTTTCCTTTGTTTGCAGGATTAGAGTTGCCTCAACATAAAATTTTAATTTATTAGTTAAACAAAATAAATTGTTGAAGACTTTTCATTTGTTCTAAGTAACAAATAAAAAATTTATTTTTGTGACTTTACATTTCAAATTATGACTTTTCATTTCTTATACCAGATAAGTTAAAGTCACTTTATCATAATTATTTTTTAATATATTAAGTTTTATTGAGACTCTTCATATTTTAGTAACTGTTGCACTTAAATGAATGCATATAATGATCTATGGAGAAAAAAACTTAGGTACAAAATTATTTGAATGTAAAATTTTAAAAAATCATTCATTTTAATATAAACAGGACATTCAATTTGGAATGAAGATAGTAACTATTATGATTTACTAATATTATAAATAGTAATAGTTAATTTATGTTTTAAAAATATTTATTAACTTATATAATAACTATTATAATTAACTAATATTGTTAATAGTAAAAGTTAATATATATAGTAACTATTGTAATTAACCATTATTGTCAATACTAAAAGTTAATCTATATAGTAATTGTTATGGTAAACTAATACTATTAATAATAATAGTTAACTTATATAATAACTATTAACGTTAACTAATACTATTAATAGTAATAAGTAACTTATATAACTATTATAGTTAACTAATATTTTTCATAGTAATGGTTAACTTATACAATAACTATTATAGTTAACTAATACTATTAATAGTAATAGTTAACTTATACAATAACTATTAAAGTTAACTAATACTATTAATAGTAATAGTTAACTTATACAATACATATTATTATTAACTAATACTATTAAAAGTAATAGTTAACTTATATAATAACTATTATGATTAACTAATATTATTAGCTAATAATAAGAATATCAAGAGTCACTTATCAATAAGAATGGTGATGACATGGCTTCACCAAAAGCATTATTTAGCCTAAACTGTCCAAATGGTGAATTCGTATTCCTCCGCGTCGACTTTTAATATATATAGATTTTCACCATTCTACCTCTCTCATTACTTTAATTTTCTTTCCGTATGTAACGGTTTATTTTAATTACTCATTTCCGTTTCTATTTTTTCACCTAATAATTGCTTTAGTGCCATTAATTGTTAATACTACGATTCTTGGTTTTCTTTTAGTATTAGGTAGTACCCTTTCTATTTCAATTTTTTATATAAAAATATTTTATATAAGTGACATGTTTTTTATTTTTGTTGCAAGAATGTACAATATAAAGTTTTTACTATTCGATTTTTAAAATTATATTTTTGTAAGTAATGACTGAAGGATTAAAATATATAGGAACAAAAGTATTTTAAAAATAATATTTGTTTTAGAACATAAATTTCTTTAAAATTGAAATCAAATTTATACTTTATACTATTAGTTAATAATGAAGAAACAATTGCACCTCTTTTAACCACACCCCCTTTTAAGTTACACTTTTCTTCATTATTATAGCTTTTACAACAATTCATTTTACACTCACATCCGTCTCACAAACATGGCATGTCTTTTACCCTATAACTTAACTTAATTATGAATTCATTACATGACTTTTTATGTTCTTCAAACATTAAATTAGATGTTAATATTATCGTTATTTTCGTTTAGGGTGTCTGATAGACAACATTATAATACCTCGCAATTGCACGAGTGTAAGATACCCGCGGGAAAATGTAAATGGTTCCCGGAGAATCAAACACGGCATTTCAATGTTCCAACAAAAAAAAACCGGAGTCGCCACGTTAGTTTAATTTTAAACCCAAACTTAACGAAAAATGGTTAGAGATTGCGAGTTCGGAGGTCAGGTTACACTTTGGGAAGAACACTAGTTCACCCAAAGTGCCTCGGAAAACCGAGTCTCCCTAAAGTTTGTTGACCAAAAATGTACGAGTGTGTGTGTATTTTCAAAATGGGAGAAACTGACTTTTAACAAAAACAAGTTAAAAAGTCAACAAAAAGAGTTTATTTTGCAAAGTTTATGACAGCAAATGGTTAAAACAGAAAAACTTTCCACATGGCCAAACCATCCGTCCGGCTAGTCCAAACTATCCGTACGGTTGGTTGGGCTGTCCCAGAAGGTTTTTATAGATTTAACAGAAACAGTCCAGTTTCAGGCAGAAACAGGGGATTCTGCTAAAACTGGACTGATTTGGGTTTGTTCAGCCTATTTGCTAGTTACAAAACATGAATAAGATCATCCCTATGCCATTGATCACTAGTTAAACACCAAAAACGAAGATTCTTGGGTGTGATCAAGGCAATCATTGGGGAAATATGAAGAAAGTTGATAAATTATGAATTTTGAGCCAAGATCATCATTTGGATGGTTAAAGATTGGAACTTTAACATCCAAATGAATGATTCACCCATGGAAAACCTTGGGGAAACAAGAAATCAACCTTTAGATGGATAAAGATTGAATCTTTACCATCAAAAGGGACATTATTATGAGTTGATCAAGACTTTGAATGGTAAAGATTGAGACTTTATCATCAAAGTTAATCAAACTCAAGTAAATCAACATAAATGTAAAGACTTGAAGATAAATTGCATTAATTTAAAGACAATAAAAGTAAAGACTTGAATATAAAGTGCATTAATATAAATGACAATGAAATAAAGATACATTAAACATAACAAGCCTTGATCATCATGGTTTGTAACCCACAATCACACACTAGGCATGAAGGGCACCATTGATCACTCCAAGGCTTGGAGCCAATTTATATAATTGCAAGGAAATGTATAGACATTATGTAAATAAAGAATACAAAATAGAATGAGATGAAGAGAATATGGGGTAAGGAGGCCTCACCAATATTTAGTTCTAAGCCTATCTTTCTCTCTCTCTTTCACTCAAATGTGTTTGGTGGTATTTCTCTCAGACTGTATTTCTGTAGAGTTTCACCTATCAAACTATGTTTCTCTCCCCCCAAAATGATCAGCCAGGGGTCTAATTTATAGAGACTGAGGGTGCCTAAACCATCCGTACGGATTGGCCCCTCTAGTACCCAAACCATCCGTACGGCTCATCCTGGCGAGCTTCTGGATTTTTCCAATTTTATTCCAGAATAGTCCTGGAGTTTTAGGTTTATCTTAGTAAGGTCCTAGCCTATCAGTTTATCCCTGAATGGTGCTAAGAGATCCTCTAAGTTAGTCAATTTCAGATTGGGGTACTTACAGAGCCCCTCAGAAACGTCGTTTTGGAAAAGCGGGGTTGTCGATAAAAATAAGCATCCCAATCTGATGGGAAGACGGATTGACCGATTTGGTTGCATGGCTGGACCTAGGGGTATAGGATTCCTACGTATCCCGTTTACGGGGAATCAAGCCTAACGTAGTTCGGAAGGGGTGAGAAACTTTAAGGCTACTCAAACCTAAGGGCTAGGTGGATATCTGTCATCCTCTCCTAGGGGGACGGGCATGACTCTTGGCGAGTTCAGAGGCGGGACATGGTCAACTTGGCTACATGGAGAGGGTTGGCTTACAAGACAAAGTCATGACTCTCGGGGAGTTCAGAGGTGGGACATGGTCAACTTGGCTCTACGGAGAGGGTTGAATTACAAGACAAAGGCATGACTCTCGGCTGGTCAGAGGCGGGACATGGTCAACTTGTCTCTATGGAGAGGGTTTGACTTACAAGACAAAGGCATGACTCTCGGCTGGTCAGAGGCGGGACATGGTCAACTTGGCTCTATAGAGAGGGTTGACTTACAAAACAAAGGCATGACTCTCGGCTGGTCAGAGGCGGGACATGGTCAACTTGGCTCTATGGAGATGGTTAACTTACAAGGCAAAGTCATGACTCTCAGCTGGTCAGAGGTGGGACATGGTCAACTTGGCTCTATGGAGACGGTTGACGGGCAAACTTGTCTTACGTCCCACTAAGGACGGCTGGGATTTGGTCAACTTGGCTCTATAGAGAGGGTTGACGGGAAAACTGGTCTTATGTCCCACTAAGGACGGCCGGGATTTGGTCAACTTGGCTCTACGGAGAGGGTTGACAGGAAAACTGGTCTTACGTCCCGCTAAGGACGGCTAGGGTCAAAGACTTAAACCTATAATGACTATTCTGAGTCAAGGTTTGACTTGGGTCAACTCCACCTTCGGGGAGTTTGACGGGAAAAATGGTCTTACGTCCCGCTAAGGACGGCCGGGGTCAAAGACTTAAACCTATAATGACTATTCTGAGTCAAGGTTTAACTTGGGTCAACTCCACCTTTGGGGAGTTTGATAGGAAAACTGGTCTTACGTCCCACTAAGGACGGCCGGGGATAAGGACTTCAACCTATAATGACTATTCTGAGTCAAGGTTTAACTTGGGTCAACTCCACCTTTGGGGAGTTTGACGGGAAAACTAGTCTTACGTCCCTCTAAGGACGGCCGGGGACAAGGGTCTTAACCTATAATGACAACTCTGGGCCAAGGCTTAGCTTGAGTCAACTCCACCTTTGGGGAGTGTGATGGGAAAACTGGTCTTACGTCCCACTAAGGACGGCCGGGGATAAGGACTTCAACCTATAATGACGATTCTGAGTCAAGGTTTAACTTGGGTCAACTCCACCTTTGGGGAGTTTGACGGGAAAACTGGTCTTACGTCCCACTAAGGACGGCCGTGGACAAGGGTCTTAACCTATAATGACCACTCTGGGTCAAGGCTTAGCTTGAGTCAACTCCACTTTTGGGGAGTGTGACGGGAAAACTGGTCTTACGTCCGAGTAAGGACAGCCGGGACAAAGGCTTGAACCTAAAGAGACCCTTCTGGGTCAAGGCTTGGTCAACTCCATCTATGGGGAGTTTGACGGGAAAACTGGTCTTACGTAAGACTAAAGACTACCGGGACAAAGGCTTGAACCTAAAGAAACCATTCTGGGTCAAGGCTTGGTCAACTCCATCTTTGGGGAGTTTGACGGGAAAACTGGTCTTACGTCCGACTAAGGACTCCCGGGACAAAGGCTTGAACCTAAAGAGACCCTTCTGGGTCAAGGCTTGGTCAACTCTGTTGGTGTTGGTGCCCTAGGCACGTTTGTTAAACATTGTTTAAGTTATCATTTTATTCATGATGATAAAGAGATAATAAGATTATTATTGTTGCTCATGTTTGCTTATAATAATCTCCATCCCTAGATCTTGTTAACCACTAGTATAAAAGCTAAATGATTATGGGATGATTATGTTAGATTTATGGGTACTTGTTTGGAACAAAGTACTGGACATGACCCGGGGTATGAGATTTATGTCATGGTCAATGTTATATATAAATCTCATATTAGTTATGTCATTTGAATCCTTAGACATGAATTATTATAGTCTTCCACTTGATGAAGATTATGTTTGACATATTCAAACGCTACCTTTAACCGGGTAGTTATAAAGGGTATGATTGGCATAATCGGATTCACGTAGGAAAGAATAATAAGCTAATTTGATTTGTCCCTCTTCGGAGAGATGTCAAGCTTGGGCCCCTCGAAGGAATGATGTTGATGAAATGTTTGGCCAAACTCAAATGGATTGATTAGATCAATGTCATTTGGATTATCAACATATTCGGAATCGAGAAAGTATTGAACAAAAACAAGTTGACTTGTTGACCATGACTTGTGTTCAATGACATCGTGGATAAAGGGATTGTGACATGTTCTAAAGGAATGCGAACTTGTATCTAGTTATACTATTTGGGTAGGTATGACGGTTTGCTAGAACCTAATCATATCTTATGGTTTCATGTTTGAACCCATTGCTAACTTAGTATAATCCTAGAGGGTCACACACAATAGAACGAATCCTAAAAAGGACTATATTGGAATATTGGGTCGAAGGACCATTGAAGGATTTTGGAAATTAAGGGAGACTGGAGCAAGTGTGCGACCGCACAGAAAATCTTGGGAGGCCGCACAGTTTGGCTCAACTTGTACCAGAATTGTTCCAGGTTGAGTGTGCGACCGCACAGTTGGTTTTGGGCGGCCGCACAGTTTGTCGGGATTTGTTTCCTGATTCAATTTGGAAACAGATTTTGGACATGTTTTGGACTTTCCTAATTGCGATTCCTTGCGGGTTTAGACACAAGTTACCTATTTGGAATAGGTCTAACTTGTATATAAACAGCCTCTATTCGCCCAAAATCAACACTAAGCATTATGTAACTTTGTGAGAGCCTCCAAGGGTTTGAGAGGATGAATTTCTTGTTCTAAGAAATCCCTAGATTGAAGAACAATAATATCACACACATAATAATTCCATATAGTTCTATACATCATGAAAGCGTGTTTCATGATTTGGTCTAGCAACCAAGATCAAGTGTTCTTGATATTCGTTCGCGTGTGGATACCGCTAGAGGGTGAAACTTATCATCTTTATAGTTCGTGATTCTTGCATTGTTCGTGATCAAGATTTCAAGCCTCCATCGAATTCAAGGTTGCAAAATCAAAGGCATCAAGGGTTAGTATTCTAGTATTCATTATGTTGTATTTGATATAATCATATGAACGGATCTATGGCTTTGGGTTTCTATTAAATTTTAAATGCTTAATTCCGCTACGCATGTTACTCCGAAACCCAACAGTGGTATCAGAGCCCCGTTCAAGTTGATTATTTCAATACTAGATCATGTTGTGTGTATATAAATTGTTTATGTGCCTAGCATGATATGAATATTGGGATTATGATGTTTATGTGTTATATGCGTTTTATGTGGTTTATTGTTTTATAAACTTTAATCGCACTATTCAATCGCAATAAAATTATGGTGGATTTAAAATTGTTTGGATTATCAATTTTTGATTGGATCAAAGATTTGATATTCTAGGGATTCATGAATAAATGGTTTATTCAAGGTTTTGATGATCATGGTGATTTGATCACCAAGAACACCAAATCTTAATTGAATCGGGGAAAAAACAATTTTGAGAAAAAGTTTGGAACTTTAAAAATTTGGAATTTTTCAAGGGGTCCGACCGGACCCATGCAGAGACCCGGCCGGACGTAGCTAGGGTTTTGGCGCGGGGGCTCGTGCTAGGGTTTTGGGTGGGATTTTAGGGTTTAATTTTCCTATTTGTTTTAGTCTTGTGAATTCTAAGATTGGTTCAAGGTTTGGATGGCTAATCTATGTTCATCGAGATTGTGTTTCCCAAACTTGATCGCAATAAAAGTTTCAAAGATAAAACGAAGTTAGAATTATGAAGAGTTCATAATTGCTAAAATTGAGAAACAAAGTTCTTGATTCAAAGATTGGAGTTCCATGTGGAATTGTGGATGCAATTGGCCTACGTTCATCGAGACCATCTATTGCATAGTTTCGGCCACATGGACTACTTTATTGGTTTCTTGAATTAGTGCGGAATTGTGGTTGCCTTATGGCTTAGTTCGGCCGCACTTCTTGTTGTTTTGATTTGGAGATGGTAACCAAAGTTCAAATAGTCTCATCCTCATAATTATAGAGAAACTAATGACACATAAATGTTGTGCTTAAATTAATGAAGATTAATTTAGTGGCTAAATTTGATGCGTAACATGTTTATCTTGTGTGCTCATAAATGTGTAGTATGCTATATGGTGATAAACCTTCAAGAAAAGTTTTAAGTCCTCTTGCCACGCCATGATTAAAACACTTCTAAGTACACGGGTATTTTCATGTGGGCTCGCCAAAGCGAGGTGCATTGATTTTATTCTTGTATGAGCAAGTTGAGTGAATAAGAGTTTCCTATGCGTTTAAAATTGTTGTACTTAATTGGGCGTCAAAACAGTTTTGGGCCTAGGCAAAGATGAGATTAAACATGCTTTTGAAATTGGATCACTAAGAATCATATTGGATATGATTGACAAGAAATTGTCTACCTAATTAATTTGATTTTGAGCGGTCCTCCAAAGCTGACTCAAGATTAAATTAAAGTTGGATCTTAGCCCAATTTAAAAAGAATCTCAGAAAAAGGATCTAAGAGTCATATGGGATATGATTGACAGGGTTGTCTACCTAATTAATTTGGTTTTGAGCGGTGCGCCAAAGCGTACTCAAAATTAAGTTAAAGTAGGATCTTAGTCCATTTAAATTATATTTTACATTGGTTCATAAGATGATAAAATCAAAATTGATCTTCCATTTGGGGTTATGTATTACAAACCGCTATAATTACACTAATTTGAGTTCCATCAAATGAGGTTAAAAGGTGAAAGAAAACCGGGTTTGTCTTTCATAAAGATTTAAGATAGTGAGAACTTTTTGGAAATGAGCTGTCTGGGACACACTCACATTTAAATCTAACAAATATATTTTCATGGGATATCCTAAGGAAACTTGAGGATAATGTTTTACTCATAAGAAACAAATGGTTTGTTACTTATGATGGTGCTTTTCTTGATAAGACATTTATCTCTAAAAGAATCAGTGGGAGTAAAATATATCTCGAATGGTTCGAGACCTAGAAAATATAATTTAATCTAAGATGGAAGTTGAACAAGTTTTCACAAGGAGTCGTGAAAAGTCCGTTCAAGTTATACAAAGTACTTGCGTACATGATAGGATACAATCTATGACAAGAAACATTGGATATTTCGAAATAGAAAGTATTGAGGTAAAGTTCATTTAGAATGAAGTATTTACCAACTATCATAGATGCAATGTCCGCTCCACATTTAGATTAATGAATTGGAGTCATAATATCTAAAAGGCAATCCATGTGTAATAATCAGGTTTGGAACTTGATCATTCTAACCTAAGGTGTAAAAACCAAAGGAGAGGAATGAGTTTTCTTGGAGAAAACATACATGGGTAGCAAGAAACTTACTAGAATTTTCATAGTCACATGTTCATATTTGGAATATGAAATTTGACAAAATGATGTCAAAACAAGCGTTCCTCAACGGGAACTCACTTAAGGATGTATTGGATACAACCTAAAAGTTTTGATGGTCAAAGAAAAATTCTAATAAAGTATGTAAGTTGCAGAAATCCATAGGATGGATTGAAATAAGCTTATAGGATTTGGAATCTCTGTTTTGATAAATCAAAATAGTTTTGTTTTATCAAGAACGAAGATGAACCTTGTATATACAAGAAGATTAGTGGGAGCATAGTTCTATTCCTTATTTAAATATGTGGATGACATATTGCTCATTGGAAACAACATTCCTACACGTAGGAAAGTGCTTCGCAATGAAAGATATGGAAGAAACCGCATATGTCCTTGTCATTAAGGAAGCTAATTGGTTTAAATCCAAAGTACAAATATTGACAAGGTCATTAGAAGTTTCCGCATGGAAATTCTAAAGAGGACAGTTGCCAATGTTACATGGAGTTTTTCAATGCAAAGACTCAAATGTCCTAAGAAAAATTATGAGCATGAGAAAATGAATGGGATGCCATTTGCTTCGGTAATTGGATCCATCATACCATGATAAGTACTAAGTCGAATATATCTAAATGCTTGGAGCATGACGAGTAGATATCAATCCGACAACCGGTGAGAATCACTGGATGGCTGTAAAACAATTCTTAAAGTACTTTAGAAGGACTAAAGATTTGTTTTCATCTACGGAGGGATGGAAGATAATCTCGTCGTATATGGGTACACGAATGCATGCTTCCAAACTGACAAAAATGATAGATGATCGCAATCGAGTTTTGTGTCTAAATAGTGAAGCTATAAGTTAGAATGGTTCCAAGCAGAGTACAGTCACTAAAATTCTACATACTAAATCTAAGTATATTGCTGCATTGGATGCTGCAGAGGAAGTTGTTTGGATTAAGAAGTTCATTGGTGAACTTAAGATGGTTCCTAACATTGCTAATCCAATAGACCTTATTAGTAATAATAGTCGTGCTATTGATCTAGCAAAGGAACCAAGGGCACATCCTAAATCCAAACACATACTTAGGCGTTTTTTTATCGTTCGAGAAATCGTTGATAAGGGAGACGTACATATATGCAAAGTACCAACTAATGATGACGTTACGGACACACTAACAAAAGAACTTTCACAAGCTAAACATGATGGTCATGTTAGGTCCATGGGTATTGGATACCTAGGAAATTGGGCCTAGGGCAAGTGGGAGATTGTTCGTGTTGGTGCCCTAGACACGTTTGTTAAACATTGTATAAGTTATCATTTTATTCATGATGATAAAGAGATAATAAGATTATTATTGTTGCTCATGTTTGCTTATAATAATCTCCATCCCTAGAGCTTGTTAAGCACTAGTATAAAGGCTAAATGATCATGGGATAATCATGTTAGATTTATGGGTACTTGTTTGGAACAAGGTACTGGACATGACCCACGGTATGAGATTTATGTCATGGTCAATGTCATATATAAATCTCATATTAGTTATATCATTTGAATCCTTAGACATGAAGTTATTATAGTCTTCCACTTGATGAAGATTATGTTTGACATATTCAAACGATACCTTTAACCGGGTAGTTATAAAGGGTATGATTGGCATAATCGGATTCACGTAGGGAAGAATAATAAGCTAATTTGATTTGTCCCTCTTCGGAGAGATGTTAAGCTTGGGCCCCTCGAAGGAATGATGTTGATGAAATGTTTGGCCAAACTCAAATGGATTGATTAGATCAATGTCATTTGGATTATCAACATATTCGGAATCGAGAAAGTATTGAACAAAAACAAGTTGACTTGTTGACCATGACTTGTGTTCAATGACATCGTGGACAAAGGGATTGTGACATGTTCTAAAGGAATGCGAACTTGTATCTAGTTATACAATTTGGGTAGGTATGACGGTTTGCTAGAACCTAATCATATCTTATGGTTTCATGTTTGAACCCATTGCCAACTTAGTATAATCCTAGAGGGTCACACACAATAGAACGAATCCTAAAAAGGACTATATTGGAATATTGGGTCGAAGGACCATTGAAGGATTTTGGAAATTAAGGGAGGCTGGAGCAAGTGTGCGACCGCACAGAAAATCTTGGGCGGCCGCACAGTTTGGCTCAACTTGTACCAGAATTATTCCAGGTTGAGTGTGCGACCGCACAGTTGGTTTTGGGCGGCCGCACAGTTTGTCGGGATTGGTTTCCTGATTCAATTTGGAAACAGATTTTGGACAGGTTTTGGACTTTCCTAATTGCGATTCCTTGCGGGTTTAGACACAAGTTGCCTATTTGGAATAGGTCTAACTTGTATATAAACAACCTCTATTCGCCCAAAATCAACACTAAGCATTATGTAACTTTGTGAGAGCCTCCAAGGGTTTGAGAGGATGAATTTCTTGTTCTAAGAAATCCCTAGATTGAAGAACAAGAATATCACACACATAATAATTCCATATAGTTCTATACATCATGAAAGCGTGTTTCATGATTTGGTCTAGCAACCAAGATCAAGTGTTCTTGATATTCGTTCGCGTGTGGATACCGCTAGAGGGTGAAACTTATCATCTTTATAGTTCGTGATTCTTGCATTGTTCGTGATCAAGATTTCAAGCCTCCATCGAATTCAAGGTTGCAAAATAAAAGGCATCAAGGGTTAGTATTCTAGTATTCATTATGTTGTATTTGATATAATCATATGAACAGATCTATGGCTTTGGGTTTCTATTAAATTTTAAATGCTTAATTCCGCTGCGCATGTTACTCCGAAACCCAACAAACTCTATCTTTGGGGAGTTTGACGGGAAAACTGGTCTTACGTCCGACTAAGGACTGCCGGGGACAAAGGTTTGACCTGAAATGCCCACTCTGGGTCAAAGCTTGGGTTGGGTCAACACTACTCTACGGGACGGTTGACACATTTTCTTGACACCGGGGAAGAGCCTAGGGGCAACCGTTAAGACACATTGTGGACAAGAGTCCAAAACTTTAGGAAAATCATTTTGAGAGGAGACCAAAATCATTTTGCTTGAAACATGGTCTTTGATAAATGATACCAAAAAGGGAAAATTTGGAAAAGCTTATTTCTAAAGGCAAATATTTTAACAAAACATTTTAGTCAAATTTTTGATTTTAACTTAACCGCGAGGTTTGTTATGCATAAAGTCCTTTGGATTTAGTCCATTCATTGAGGAGTAACCGATGGTAGGAAATCTGCTCGTCACTGTTGTGGGGTAGCCCCAATGCTGTCTTTGTCGTTGATGTCGGGGTAGCCCCATGTCCTTTTTGTCATCGATGTGGAGGTAGCCCCAATGTCGTCCTTCAACTTCTGATGTTGACGTGGACCCGTTGTCGTCTTTCGGCCTTTGACGTGAGGTTAGGAACCCATCCCTTTTCATGACGCACCCTTTCTTTTGCCTAGGCCGCCCTTTCAGGTTTTCAACCTAGCGGGCATCTCTTTTGCGTCTTTTATGGCACACCCTGTTTTTTGCCTAGGCCGACCTTACGGGTTTTCAACCTAGTGGGCTACTTTTTTGGTGCCTTTTTATTTTTTTTATTTTTTTTATGAGTGATCCAGCCGACTCGATAGAACGGGGATTTTAAAGTATTTTTCTTGGAGGAAACATGCAAGGGCGTTTTATTTGGGAGAGAGTCCCTTTATGTTGGTGATCTTCTTTGAGCAATGTATCATGAAACGGGAGGAAGCCCTTGATTGATAGAACATAAGTGTTTAGCTCTTTCCTAAGATGGAGAAAAGAAGACTTGTTGAGACATTTGAAATTTTCCTTAGTTAATATCATCAAATGATTGCTTGAATGGACCATGTTCGTCATTAAGTCAAGATTATAGCAAGCAATTATCCTTAACATGTATAAATGTTGTGATCAATTAAGATTAATATTCAATCAATGCCAAGATCGGGAGAAGAATGTGTTTCTGGGGAATCGGTCATTGATGGGACCGAGAGAAGATAATTTGGTCATTTTGAGAGGACCACGGTTTGATGGTTTTGTTTCATGCTATGACCGGACCCAAAGGTTGCCTACGTTCCCCTCATTTTGAGGAGCTCAGGTCGCCGTAGATCGCTTCACTTTACGGTGAACTTTTGAAGGATGTTGTTGCTTTGCTGATGTAGATCGCTTCACTTTACGGTGAACTCCTCGGGATGTTATTTGAAGTGGACTTTTGCAGTGCACTTGGTGAGCGTTTGAGGTAAACTTCCTCTTTGCCAATATTCATTTCCTTTCCTTCTTTCCATTATTCATTTTTTTTAAGAGAGAGAGAGAGGAAACATTAGCCCCAACTTGCTATCTTGGACATTGGCTCATTTGTAGCCCCTTGGTGGAATGTCTGCCACTTCTCACTTTGTCTTTGAAGATCCGGGAAGTCCTTTGCCTGATCGCGCACGCGCGATCACGGTTGAATCTTGGTGGTTGAGCAACAACATCCTTGCATTTTTATTGTCTTGGGATGATTTTGTATCGGAAAGGTGTATCGGGAAATGTGTATCGGGGATGTGTATAGAGGAAGGCTTGCCATTAATGGTTTCTTCATGCCAATTGATCACAACATTTATTCACATCAAGATTAATTGTTTGCATTTAGCATTTTTTATTTGTGTTAGGTCCACTCATCCTTAATGAGTCGTCATTGACTAGTATGCTTTAGAAGTCAATTCATCAATTTAGGGACGTAGCAATCAATTGATAATAACAAGCAATGCAATTTCAAGAGTAAATGTATATTGCAAATAATGTCTTAAGTCTAAAGAGAAGAGAATGAAAATGACTCTTTTATTTAGATAACTTTGTACATACATGTCCAAGTATGGACCTTTCTAAAAGTAAAAAGACACAGTCCGGGACGGACTTTGGTGAAAGTCTAGATCCTACGAGGCTGGAAGACTCATCATTTTTTTAAAAAGGGATGGGCTCCCATGAGGCACGATGATCCATTTTCTTCCTCAATTGTTGGAGGGGTCATCGGCGGCATATTCCATGTCTTCCACGGGGAACTCGGGTTCCATATCGTCGGGAAAGATGTCGCAAGGTCTCCACTTGGCTTGGCGTTGTAATTGCCGGATCCATCTGTTCATGAGTGGGGAGTTTGCTCTGGACATTTCCCTTTGGTGATTTCCTTTCAAGGTACGTAGCCTTCGTGCGTGGCACTCGAAGAAGGCACTGATCTCCATTTGATGTAGCCGCCTTTGGGCTTTCGAAGCACGGGCCTCTCCTTGTAGACAGGGTTTCAATCTTTTGATCTTGTTGTTCATGTGGACGGTTGTCTCGGATGCTAATTTTGATGTTCCTTGGTCAATGTTTCCAATGGACAGAACCGTGGAGTACTTTAGCATATTAAACCTCAAGGTGAAATTATAACCATGATTTGAGAAGAACGCTTCATTAGCGGATTAGCCTTTTAGGAAAACATGATCTTTTATTTTAAGAAAACTTGATCTACACATTTTTTTTTTGAAAGACACACTTTTGTTTTGAGTGAAAGACTCACACACATTTTTTTTTACAAGGCAATAATGACAATAATAATCTTATTAAGAAAAATGACAATGGATTCAAAATGGTCACCACATGGCATCAACCGGGGAGTCAAGACTCTAACTAAACCTAACAGACACCTTAACTGATTTTTCCTAAAAGGCTCATCACACATCCTAACAATGGAATTTGATTTTTCAAAAGGGGGGAGTGACTTTTCCTAAGGGGAGGTTGATGGAAAGGTTTTTGAAATTTCATTCTCCGTTACAGCAACCGCAGCACCATCAATTTCCCAAACCGGGGTATTTAGCCCTTCAGGCGTTTTCTGTGCCACTGATCTTTTCCGAACGCCTTCCGTCTCTTCGGCTTTGCTGATCTTAGGAACCATCCTCTTGGGCACTGATTTTGTCCACTTTTCCAAAACTGGCTTTTCCCACTTTGGGATTGACGACTTCGTCCATCACGGGCTCCTTTTCTTTGGGGCAAATATCACTCCATTTATCGACCATCGGGGAGGCCACGGGATTAGATTCTGCGAACTCAAGCATGTTGACACTCGTGTCATTGGTTGTATCGGGGGCGTGGGGGCGTTCAAGTTTTCCCTTCTCAATCAAACCCAGAATGATGCATTTTACAACAGAGCACTCATAGGTATTATGCCCATGGTAGCTGTGGAAAACACACTTCTTGTTAACGTCACGGTACTTCTCGGGGATTTTGGGTTGGAAGTTGACAAGAGGCTTTGCGAGGCCTTGCTTAAACAACCGCTCAAATACCTTGCTTATGGGCATTCCGAAATCCTCAAACCTTATGAAATGGGGCTTGGGTTGGCATTTGGCTTTCCCTTTATCTTTGATTGAGATGTGGTGGTGATGAGAATTACCGCTGCTCAAGACAAGGGTCTCCTCATATTCCCTTTGCTTTCTCTATCCCAATAACCTACCTGACTGAGGTGCAACATGAGGAATCCATGGAGGCGCGTGGGTGTAGGAGTACTCACAACCTCGGTTGCTTACATGAATATACATCGGAGGCATGTGAGGAGCTTGTGGTCCAAAAGGTCTCGGATTGTAGAAATGATACGGGTCATCCCAAAATCTCATCGGGAAATCTGGTGGAGGCAAGCTGGCAGTGCCTGGTCGGGTCTCCATATATAGTGGTTTGAACAGTGACCGAGCTCCGGTGGCTTGGTTGATGGCATTAAACCGAGAAGGAATACGATTGGGAAAGTGTTGTAGGTATGATGCTCGAGGCGTAACTGGTGTGAATAGTGGTTTACAGGCCTTTTGAGTGGATTGTGTTTGGGGTTTTATAGGAGGTGTCCTATGGGAGATGTTGGGTTTGGGATGAGGCGGAGTGAGGAAGGTTTGAGTGAGAGGCTCGTTGTGGATGGCGGCGTATTGGGGCGAAGAAATGGGGATCTCGGTATTTTGGTGAGATGAAGGGGACAATTTTTGGTTGCAATTCAGAGGTTGGGTGGCTTCCACCTCTTCTTTGTTATTGGTCACTTTGGTGAAGAGCCCCTCAGTTTGGTGTAGAGCTGTGACACCTCCTTGTCTCGTCGACTCATCAAACGGGCTTTGCGTTTCTTTGTGGCTCTCTGTGATGACTTCTTTTTCAGCCCCGTGAGCTTCTAAAGCTTGGAGTAACTCTTCGTTCGTTGGGCCAATCGGATCATCCGCGACGTCATTTCTCAAGCTACTGTCCACTGAAGTGATCTTTCTGAGGTACCGGGACGGAGAAGTTGTAGTGACCAGGGAACTTTCTGATTCCACACGCACTAGGCGGCGACATGATGCTTTCTTCCACTTCATTTGAGCTACGGGGGAGAAATAAAGGTAGTTTAGGATCGGGTAAACATTGGGTGAATACTTGGGCCAAAGGCTATTTTGAGATATTTGACCGGGCCGAAGTTGCCTACGTTCCCCTCACCAGGAGGGAGGGGATCCCACACGATAAGAGGCTCAGGTCACCGTAGTTCTAATGGGTTTAGAATTCTAAGACAAACATGACCTCAGTCGACTCACTTCAAATGTACCTTTTAGTCGGGATGACATGGGACGATACATTACTGGTTTGAGACTAAATGGTACTCACACTAGTCCGAGTCACAAGGGCGATCGGGTCAATTGAAATGGTCACCACATGGAGGTGCAAATAGAGGAGGTCAATGCTTGACCAAGGTATATTACCATGTGGCGCCATGACGCTTAGACCCGAAGGGGGAATGGTCACGTGACGACACTAACGGGAACGAGATGCCTCGAGGGGCGCAAAATTGGTCATCACATGACGGCTCCAGGAAGGGGAAAAGGGTCATCCTAAGCACTTTTATTTTCTTTTTTATATATATATTATTTTTTTGGAACTTAATTTTAACGGACACTTTGGAGGATAACGGGGTCCATCCAATGGCTCGACTGAATTCTAGGAAGATAACGGGGATCCGTCCAATGACTTGACTGACTTCTTAGAGGATAACGGGGATCCATCCAAGGACTTGACTGACTTCTTAGAAGATAACGGGAATCCATCCAAGGACTTGACTGACTTTTTTTTTAGAGGATAACGGGGATCCGTCCAAGGACTCGACTGGAATCTTATTGGAGACCTAGGGAACTGTAACGCCCATCCTTATTCTTGTTAAATATTTGACTTGCTTGTTAAATTCTTGAACTTGCATATTATGTGCTAGTTTTACTTGAATTAATTTCTTAACTGCTTTAGAATATTAAGGTGGTTAAATGTCTAGTTTTGACTTTTGGGTCATTTGTGAAAATATGACTTTAGGGGCCTTTTTATTAAAAGTGAAACTTGAGGGGCCTATGAGTCATTTTTGAAAGTTGTTAAGGATAAAGGTTCTTGAAGTTGTTGAGAAATCATTTTCTCCCCCAAATTCCTTACGTTTTCTCTGTGAAGAAAAGCTAGGTATAGGGTTTACCCTATTCTTGACTCCTCGAGTTTAATTATCCCTCTGTTCTTGATTCCGATGTGGCGTTGAATAGAGCGTTTCCTGCCGAACAGAAATTTGTTTGGGTAACTTTGATTCCGGAGTAGGTAAGTTATTAGCTCCGCCTTGCTTGTAATAACATGCATATATGTTATTTTTGATACTTGTGCTTGTCAATTTCGTGTTTGGGGTGATTTTTGTGATACTTGTAATTTTGGGACAAAGGGAGTATAAACATACTGTGGAAAATGATGAAAGAAACTTGAAAGTAATGGTTTGAGCTTGTTAGTATACTCCTGGGCATTGCTAAGGTGTTAGAATGTTAGTAAAAAGTTACTCCTACGCTTGGGATGGAGAATTGATAAGCCTGGGAAGAAATGAACATTTGCTGGAAATTGCACCAGGCGCCCGCCTGGTTGGCCACCGAGCGCCCGCCCGGTCCTATGGGCGACCGCCCAGATGAGCCTTGCGCGCCCACCCATTTTACCAGGGTTTTTTGGTCCCAAAAGTATAGTCTGGGCGACCGCCCAGGTGGGGAGTGGGCGACCGCCCAAGTCCCCTGTTTCACAAATGTGGTTTAAACTCAAATGAAATGAAACCTTACCCCTCCTAAGGCATAGAACCTTAGTATAAGATGTCCTAGCAAGTTTATATGTACCTTTTGGGGAATTAGAACTTAGTCTTGAACATGAACACTTATAGAACTCAAATGAGAACTTAAGTATAAGAGTAACAACTCTTCTTTATGTCTTGAAAGTGCTATAACAAGAACTAATGTGTTATGCTTGTCTTGAAACCAATGTTTGTGCACCTTAGGGGCATTAGAACAATGTCTTGAGCTTAAACATCCAAAGTATAGGATGATGAACTTGAAGTATAAGATGTCTAACTCTTATATATGACTTGAATGTCCAAAAATTGGAATGATAACTTGAGTATAAGACAATAAAATCTTGTACATGTCTTAAACATCCATAGAATTGGATTAAGAACTCGAATAAAAGATGATAAAATCTTGTACATGCCTTGAAACCAATATATGTGTATGGTAATGAATTTGAAAGTGCTATGAATAAGCACTAACGTGTATGAGACATGTTCTTGATATGTATGTGCAAACATTGCATATAGTTGCTTGATAACAATGTGACTTCTTGATTACTTGAAGCATGTTTCTTGATGAGCTAGTCCACTACTTTTGGATTTGTTCTACTCTCGTAGTTCCAGTAAATACCTACTTGTGCATTCTTGTATGAGTCCAGCTGGCCCTTGCTTGTTCGGAGGTATATAGGTTCACGCTTATCATGAGGCTGGGGCCAAAGTGATAATCGGGAATCTATGTATCTGCGCTTGACCCCTTACTACAGGTCATAGTAAGGGCATAGCTTCCTTTAGTAGAGTAATACGTCTGATAAAAGTGAATGCTAAACCTCTTGAACACCTCGTGAATCTTGATCTTGGGAATGATACTGGTTACCGGGTCTTCTTATATATACTGCATAAGCAGTTTTTTGATATTGATCGTGATTGTCAAAAGTAATACAAGCTACGACAACAATGGTATTCTTGGGAGGGATAAGGAAGGAAGCAATATCCTTTATAACGTGATAACTTAGCCTTATGTGCTACTTGATGAGTTGGCTTAGCCTCTCATATACTTGTTACTTGATGATACTTGATACATGATTACTTGAGTATCTACTTGAATTGCATGATAACATGTCATGTAGTTGCATTTAATAGCTTACTGAGATTTATCTCACCTCGTTCCTTGTTTATTTGTTTTCCTTAGATCAAAGGAAGGCTAGTGATAGTGCGCAGTGAGGCTCGACATAGCTGGGAGCTTACTACGCAGGTTGTTATTCTTTTGGGGCTTGTGTCCTTTTACACTTTGGTGAGGACGATTTTGTATGGGTTGTATAACTCCTTATTTTGGGGTAGACGGTCTTGTATAGTACTTGTTGTCTCTAGACATCTTATAATGCCAGCTTATGTGCTAGGCATGTTTTCTGCTGTGTATAATCATGTTTGGTTTTAATTTTCTTGTCTAGAACTCTTGTTGTGAGCTATCTTAGCTCCTTACTCTAGAGTATATATATCATGTCAATTTGATTCTAGCAGGTATTATTCTTGTTTCTTGTTAGTTTCTTGATTCTTGTTAGTTACGCGCACCAGGTTCGAGGTTCTATTAGGGAATCCTGGGACTTGGGGGCGTGTCAGTTGGTATCAGAGCTACCCTGGTTTAGCTACCCTGTTTAGCTACCTTGGTTTGATCTAAGTCTGGATAGGGTCTATGGCCTAGGTATGGGTTAGTCTTGGGTGTGTTATTAACGCCGAGTGTTTACCTACAGGTACAATGAGTTCTGAAGGTACTAGTGGCAGTAATCAGGTGAGATCAGCAACTCCTCAAGAAGAGATGGTTGATAATATAGACTGGGATTATCCTAATCGACTTACAAAGTTTTTGAAGTTGAAACCTCGTAGCTTTGATGGGGAACCTGATGCTAAGAAGGCAGAAGAGTGGATTGAAAGTATAGAAAATATCTTTACAGCCTTGAGATGTGCAGGAGGTGATAAGGTAACATTTGCAACCTTTAAACTTGAAAAAGCTGCTGAACATTGGTGGCAAGTTCTGAATAAAAGCTGGGAACTGGAAGGGGTACCATAGACTTGGGAGAATTTTCTCAAAGCATTCAAGTCACAGTTCATTCCAGCAGTGGTCCAAGATAGAAAAGAGATGGAATTTCTTAATCTGGAGCAGGGAAGCTTGACAGTGGGGCAATACTCAACCAAGTTCACAGAATTGGCTAGGTATTGTGATCACTTAGTTCCAACTGAAACAAAGAAGGCACAGAGGTTTGTGAAGGGGTTGAAGACTGAGTATAGGAAGCAGCTTCTTTCTCTGCAGCTTGCTAGTTATCAACAAGCAGTGGAGAAGGCTTATGGCATTAAAAATGACATTGAAGAACACAAAGTGAAGTTGGGAACAATCATGACAGGTCGTGTTTCAGAGAAAGCACAGGGATCTGGTTCTAAGGGTGGTAAATCTAGCCGCCAAGATCGTCGATTTCGACAACCCTCTGAAAGCAAAGGTAGTGTATCAACTGGTTCTAAGACAACAGTCCAAGGTTCCAGGAAAGTGTGTGGTTATTGCTTGAAAGAAGGCCATTCTGAAGACAAGTGTTGGCTAAAGCTTGGGAAATGTTTATCTTGTGGGGAAACAAGGCACTTTATCAAGAATTGTCCTAAAGGCAAAGGAAGTCAAGTTGGGGGTACGAGTCAACAAACTTCAGGTACTAAGAGAGATAGTGGGGGTCGACCTAAAGTTCAGGGTCGAGTGTTTGCTCTAGATCAGCAGGGTGTAGCTGAGTCTTCTGCGGTTATAGGAGGTACTATATTACTTTCTAGTAAGAGAGCGTGAGTCCTAATAGATCCAGGCTCATCTCAGTCTTATGTGGCATCTCATTTTGTGTCGCATTTGCAAGTTCTTCCTGATTCTATGCCTTATGTGCTAGAAGTATCTTCCCCTATGGGAGATTGCATGTTTGCTTCTGAGGTCTATAAGAAATGTGAAGTTCTTGTGGGTGATCATGCCCTTCTTGCTGACCAAGTCGTGTTACCTATAAGGGACTTCGACGTGATTCTTGGCATGGATTGGCTTTATGTGCATCATGCATCTGTTGATTGTCATAGAAAAGTAGTAACTTTTTCTATACCTGGTTTGCCTGATTTTACCTTTGAAGGTGATAGGCCTATGTGTGATTGTAGATACCCCGGGAAACCACAACTTGGCTAGAGCGTGAATTATCCTAGGATGTCTAACTTAATTTTAGATTGTTTAGAGTCGCCACCTATGTTTTTAAAGGAACATAAGAAAAACCTAGAAATAGCCTAATTTATGTACAAAACCAGAGATTCAGGAGAGAAGGGTTCGGGGGTTAGGTGACGGAGTGGGAAGTACTTAAACACCCACTCCGCCCCGCTTATGCGGGTCTTGCTACTATTGGTGTTCTAATGCTAAATGTCCTTCAATTTATTAACAGTGCTAACAATTATAATGTAAAGAAAAAGGGGAAGAAAAGAGAATTGTTTTATTTATAAATTTATGCTAAACAACTAAATTAAGAAATGTATAGGAAATTAAAGTAGAGATTAAAATGTAAGGAGATAACCTTAACCAACTTTAATGTAGTAAAGTGGTCATTTGGTCATGTCCCAATTGATGTGGATTGCATACTAGTAAGACTAGAATAAAAGAGAAGAAGAATAAAAGTACCTTTAGAAAAGAGGACCTTAGACTTTGACTTGAAGATGGTGTTGTTTGTAGAGAAATGGTTGTACAACACTTTGTGTAGTGTTTGTTTGTAGGGAAAATGTGTTGAGAGAACTTATGTATAGTTCTTGTAGGGAAGATGAAGTTGGTGTCCCAAGAGTGTAAAAAGAGTCCAAAAAGAGTCCCTTTCTAAGGTAGAAGATGATGGTTTTTATAGGTAAAAAAGAGAGGGAAAGGTTGGAGGGAAATTGGTCAATCCATGTGAGATGGAATTGACCAATAGAAAATAAGATAAATAAAATAATAAATAAAAGAAATAAAAGAAAATCAAATAATAAATGAAAGAAATATTAGTTTTTTGGGAAAAGGCTAAGAATATGGGATTGGGAGTTAATGAATAAAGGGGGGATGAATGTGGATGTAAAAAGAGGCTCTTTTGTGATCAAGAAGAGATGTGGTAAATAAGAAAAGGGAGGGAAAAATGGTGCAATCCGTTACTGCCAAAGTGGGAAGCGCGCGGGTCCGGCTTTTGGGGCCGGATGCGCGCGCGGCTCACTGACAGTGCCGGAAGCGCCCGCGGCAGAAAAGGACAGAATGACCCTAAAAGTTAACTCTGTTATGCAGTTTAGTCCAAAACTAACGGAATCAGTTAGGAACTTAACCGAAGTAACAGAAATCAACAAAAATATGTTAAATAAAAATACTTTGTATGCAATCGGGGTGAGAGGTCCAAGGCGGGGTGTCTACAGAGCCCCTCGGCGATGTGGATTGCAAAGCAAAACGCGTCGACAAAAGTAAAAACACCCGCCGAGGACATCGACAAAGAGAAAGAAAGAAAGAAAAGAAAGCAAAGACTCGATGAAAGCAGTAATTTGAAATTGCTAGAGATAGGGGTGTGCTCCCTGTGTGAGCGTCTTTTGTTGATAGAGGGGGGTTGGCATGATTCGTTGGTAAACCTGCCGGCTGAATCCGGCCGTTAGTGAACCTTTGAGGAGGCCGTTAGTGAACCTTTGAGGAGGCCGTTAGTGAACCTTTAAATGAGGCCGTTAGTGAACCTTTGAGGAGGCCGTTAGTGAACCTTTGAATGAGGCCGTTAGTGAACCTTTGAGGAGGCCGTTAGTGAACCTTTGAGGAGGCCGTTAGTGAACCTTTGAAGAGGCCGTTAGTGAACCTTTAAGGAGGCCGTTAGTGAACCTTTGAAGAGGCCGTCAGTGAACCTTTGAATGATGCCGTTAGTGAACCTTTGAGGAAGCCGTTAGTGAACCTTTGTTGACGAATCTGTTAGTGAAATCCGTTGATGAGGCCGTTAGTGAACCTTCGAGGCCGTTAGTGAACCTTTATAGACGAATCCGTTAGTGAAATCCGTTGATGAGGCCGTTAGTGAACCTTCGAGGCCGTTAGTGAACCTTCGTTGACGAATCCGTTAGTGAAATTCGTTGATGAGGCCGTTAGTGAAACTTCGAGGCCGTTAGTGAACCTTTGTTGATGAATCCGTTAGTGAAATCCGTTGATGAGGCCGTTAGTGAACCTTTGTTGTCGAATCCGTTAGTGAAATCCGTTGATGAGGCCGTTAGTGAACCTTCGAGGCCGTTAGTGAACCTTTGTAGACGAATCCGTTAGTGAAATCCGTTGATGAGGCCGTTAGTGAACCTTCGAGGAGGCCGTTAGTGAACCTTTGAAGAATTGCTGCTTTGAAGCCGTGTGCTGTTTGGCGTTGCAGTTGACTTTTGCGGGGATGCGAGCATGGTTGATTGTGGACCATTTTCTGCTGGAGATGAAGTGCCTCGAGTTGCAGATGCTGTTTGACTTTGCGGTGGTACCTGTTATGTGTGTGCTTGGCAGGTATATGTGTTTGTGCAAGAAGATGCATGAAGAGAGAAATTGTGCTCGTGGTGCAATGTGATTTGAGAGCAGTTTTGCATGAGAGAGAGCTTTTGTAGGAATGGAGAAAGTGATTTTGTGTGCGGTGTGATTTGAGGAAAGCCTCGGATGCATTCATACCTTCACTTACCATTGCCGCTTGATTGGAGATGGATTGCCGAAGGATGTTGATACTTTTGATGAAGATGATGAACTGCCGTTGCCTTAGATGGAATGTTGTTGAGATGACATTCTGAATGATGGGTTGGTCGTGCCAAAGGCTGCCTACGTATCCCTTGAAGGGAATCAGACCAGCGTAGTTCAAGAATGATGGAGAATGCTGGAGGAGAAGCTAGGAACAAAGCAAAGTAAAGCACATACTTTTGCACATAGAAGGAGAAAAAGAAAAGAAAAATCTTTTTTTTTTTTTTTTTTAAGATTAGAAAAGAAAGAATATGCACACATGTGAGGAAAAGATTTTTTTTTTTTAGTTCGTGGGTGAACCATTTTAACCATTGTGTGCTTGTGAAGCCAACCCAAGATCAAGTCATGTTCAGTCGAAGTCCGGATTGCCTCGCTTGAATTCTGTTGTCGCCGGTGTGCCCAACGAAGATTGATGTCTAGCCCCAAGAGATTTGTCGGTTATGGGGCTTCAAAAGGCTTTTGATGCCGAGATGAGGGGTTGCTGATTGTAAAGCCCCTAGAATGCCTTTGATGCCAAATTTTGAGGGACTTGCATAGCTCCAAGATAAATCAGCTCTTGGCCCATTCGAGTAAATCGCCCTTTGTTGTTGTAGTGAGCAAGCCCCAAGAGGAGATCGTTGATGCCAAGCTTCGAGAGATTGCAAAGCCCCAAGTGTCGTGGGCTTGTAGATGGCGGGATGTGAAGACCTTTCATTGTAAAGCCCCAAATTATCTCGTGATTGGCTCGGCATTGAGAGCGGATGTACCGTTTGGTGGAATTCTTGATAGAGATGGCCTCATTGTGGTTGATACCCAAATGGCGGAGGGCTTATGTCAAAAGATGTAGTAATGTCTTGCGGTGCAGTCGAGGTCGCGGATGATAAGGTCTTGTTGTGATAAAGTCTCAAATGAGTATGCTTGCTTGACTCTTCTTGAGTCGAACTAATGACGGATCTTCGGATGCAACTAGTGCTGTGGCCCAACTTTATCTGAGCTGCACCTTGTGCTTTTGATCTTGGAGAAGGGGGTGCTGAATTGCAGAAACATTGGGATTGGCCGTGGCATTTCCCGCTATAACCCTGTTTTGATTAGAGTTTAGCATATTGAATCTTTTTCCTTTTCTCTAAGTCTTCCTTCAAAATCTCGCTGTGAGTTCTAACAAAAATCATCAACTTCGTTCATAACATCGGAGTCTTCATTTAAAACCAAGAGGCCTTTGACTTGAAGTGTTGAGAGACCCTTTGAAGCTTGATCCCTTTCATGGAGACTACTCCCAAATTGCGTTGCTCGAGTATTGTTGCCCAAAAGACTGTCGGTCGCGAAGCCCTAATACTGCCCTTTGCTTGAATTACTGTAATGCCGTAGCCTAAAAGATTGTAGATTGCGAAGCCATTGGAGACCTTCGGTGCCGAATTGAGGAAGCTTCCAATGTTGCACATGACTTGGCTGGGGATACTGCTGGGGAGTTAATTGCTCTTTGCCGAGGGAGCCTTTAAGGCTTGACCGTAGCCCCTAGAGTGCCATCATTGATTGCGAGAAAGGTCCACCCTTGATTGGGGAAACGAGCACGGGCACACATGACAAGAGGGCTTTTTGACATCCCTTTTGAGGGACTTTGAGGATAGTCTCACACATCTTTCTTGAGCATATCCCCTAGGGCGTATTGATTGCCAAATGAAGCAAAAGAATCACGTGTTCTTGAGTCACATAGCCCCTAGGGCGTCACCATTTGTTGAGCAAAGCAAGAGTGACTCGTCCTCGTGTGAGGGAATAAACATGAGAGGATATGGCAAGAGCTACTCCATTTCTCGGGAGCCTTTCGGCGTACTTTAGAAGCACATACTTGAAGAAGCCTTGAAAACTGAGACACATGTTGTTGCTATTTGCTGCCCAAGCCAATTGACTAGCTAGGGATTATTTGTGCAACCTTGTTCTCGGATGGATCTTGGTTACCACGGGCCTTCTTTTCATGAACCCAAAAATGCACACTGCTGGAGAATGATGCCGATAACCCAAGACAACCTTTGATGGTGCTATATCTTGTCGAGCCTTTTGCAATCCTAAAGTTGACTCGGTGGGGAATTGACTTTCTGAGGAGATTCAATGTAGAACTTGTCTTCTTTAGAGGCCGGGGATCTCCATTTCTCTTTCCCTTCTCTCTCTCACTCTCTCATCATTTTTTTTATGACGCACCCTGTTTTTTGCCTAGACCTCCCTTTCGGGTTTTCAATCTAGCGGGCATCTCTTTTGCGTCTTCATCATTTTTTTTTGACTCAATTGATGAGGAAGTGTGCATTGACTCTAGCTGAGGATGAGAGACATGTGATTTTGCGGTGAAAACCTTTTGTCACTAAAGATGAGTGACATTGACTCGACTAGGAAAGTGTCCCTAGTATTGACATGTATTTTTTTTTTATTGAATTGAATGACTCACGAAGGCAAGTAAGTCATTAAGTGAGAAGAGAAGGAAAGCCCCAATTTGATTGCAAGAAATTGGGAGTATGCAGAAAGAATAGAAATCCTTAGACTCGACAAGGAACGCGAAATGATTCCAAATCTAAGAAAGTTGTTGAATCTTTTTGGTGATTAATTCATTGGCAAATGAATCGTACAAAGATGTCTTGACAAGTTCGAGATGAAGGCCAATCACCATAACGCGCTAGGGATAAACATTTCTTCTTTCTTGCATGAGACCGGACCCGCAGGTTGCCTACGTTCCTCCAGTGTAGAGGCTCAGGTCACCGTAGTTCTTGTGAATTTTCCATTCTTCGGGATGGAATTGTTGCTTCGTCGTGTAGCTTCGTCCTCCTTTGGTGGATGGAATGATGATGATCTTGATGTGAACTTCTTTGATTGAGGGGGATTTTTTTATTTATTTTTTTGTGCTCTAACTTTTGCCTAGGTTGATTTGAAGAGTTCAACTTAGCGAGCATTTATTTTTTTTATTTTTTTTTTAATCCCCCCTTTGAAACATTGCTTGATTTTTCTCCATGGTTGTTGCTTCACCTTTGATGTCTTGGCTTTGTCTTCGTCGTCGATGATGTTTCCTTCGTCACAATGTTTAGCCCCTAAGCGTTCAAGCGATGGCCTTCGTTCCAAAACTTGTTTAGACACTTTTTCATCATTTTGCCAAGAATTAGATTGAACAACTTGGAAGAGTGTATGAGGACGAGAATGACTTTTATTTAATGGTTGACTCAAAATTTAACATTGGACGAGAGAAAACATTAATGCACACATTAGAGGACTTTTGACTCTTTTTTTTTTCTTTTTTTTATCCTATCTCTAGGTAGAGAAAGAGAAACGGAGATTGTTGTCGTCATCCCCCATGTCGTTGTAGTCCTCATTGTCGTTGTAGTCTTCCATGTCACTACATTCTTCCATGTCATTGTTTGGGAACCCTTTGTCGTTGAAGCTTGTGTCATAGGAGGACTCGGCCACTTCTCGGAGCAAATAGTCAATTCTAACCCCCGCATCATACATGCTTGAAAAATCGGAGTGAAAAGCCCCACTAAGATGAGTGCGGTAGTCCATTTTCAAACACTTCAAGAAGATGTCCATTTGCTCCTTCTTGGAAGGCCTATCAACCATCTCGGCTAGCTTGTCATTCCAACGGCAATAGAAGTCCCCAAATGATTCATTACCCATTTGCACGGTGCTCTCCAATTCCTTCTTGGTGGGGCGGAATATGGAGTTGCCTTGATATTGTGACTTGAAGGCAAGCATAGCGGCATCCCAATTGAGGCGGGTAGAAACTGGAAGACCCATATACCAATCTTTCGCGACCCCCTCGAGAGTAAGCGGGAAGCATTGTTCCATTATTTGAGGAGACACTTTCTTTGGTAGCATGGCCCAAATGTAGGAGTCGACATGAGTGTTGGGGCAAGAGTTGCCGTTGAACTTGCCAATATCGGGCATCTTGAACTTTTCGGGAAGAGCCTCCATTGTGTTCAAAGAGCTAAAAACGCAGCTTGAGGAATTACTTGAAAGGGGCTTTATCAGGCCTAGTGTATCACCGTGGGGTGCACCAGTTTTATTTGTCATAAAGAAAGATGGGACTCTGCGATTATGTATTGATTACAGAGATCTTAATCAGGTAACTATCAAGAACAAATATCCGTTACCTCATATTGATGACTTGTTTGATCAACTTCAGGGTTCAGTAGTATACTCGAAGCTTGACTTGAGAAGTGGTTATCATCAGTTGAAAATCAGATCTGAGGATATACCAAAGACAGCTTTTCGTACCAGGTATGGACATTATGAGTTTATTGTTATGCCATTCGGTTTGACAAATGCTCCAGCTGTATTTATGGATTTAATGAACCGTATCTTCAAACCATATATTGATTGTTTCGTGGTGGTATTCATTGATGATATCCTTGTGTATTATAAATCACGGGCTGAACATGAACAACATCTCAGAGTGGTATTGCAAGTTCTTCGTGAGAAACAATTATTTTCAAAATTCAGCAAATGTGCCTTCTGGTTAGAAGAGGTTTCTTCTTGGGACATGTCGTGTCTGCTACTGGTATTACAGTAGATCCTTCCAAAGTTGAAGCAGATGTAACTGGAAGAGGCCAACTACAGTGACAGAGATCCGTAGTTTCTTGGGCTTGGCTAGTTATTATAGGAGATTCATTGAGGGATTCTCCAAGATTGCTACTCCATTGACTAATCTGACTCAGAAAGCTACTTCTTTTGAGTGGACTGACAAATATGAAGCAAGTTTTCAAGAGTTGAAAAGACGCTTGATTACAGCTCCAGTCTTGGCTCTATCTAATGGTTCAGAGAATTTTATGGTTTATACCGATGCTTCTAAAGAAGGATTAGGATGTGTCTTGATGCAAGATGGCAAGGTAATAGCTTATGCTTCGAGGAAATTGTCTCCTTATGAAAAGAATTATCCTACTCATGATTTAGAGTTGGCTGCAATCATTTTTGCTTTACATAAATGGAGGCATTACTTGTATGGAACCAAATTTGAAGTCTTCACAGATCATAAGAGCTTGAAGTACTTGTTTTCTCAAAAAGAGCTTAACATGAGACAACGTAGGTGGATGGAGAAATTGAAGGATCATGATTGTACTATCCTTTATCATCCAGGGAAAGCAAATGTTGTGGCTGATGCACTGAGCAGAAAAACTTATGTTTCTTGCTTGATGATTCGTGAATGGAAGATGTTAGAGGATTTATGTGATTGGAGTCCTTGTTAATCTAGACATAGAATTATCCTTGCAAATATAAAGGCTACTTCAGATTTACTCCAACAAATCAAAGAAGCTCAGGTAACTGATTCTGAATTGCAGAAAATTATTAGTGGAATGAATGAAGGAAAGCAACCAAATTTTTCTTTCAACAGTGATGGAATTCTTACCTTTCGAGGCAGAGTTTGTATTCCAGTTGATCTTGAGATTAAAAAAAAGTTCTTGAAGAGGCTCACAAAGCCAAGTATACTATTCATCCTGGAAGCACTAAAATGTACCAAGACATGAAGAAACATTTCTGGTGGAACAACATGAAAAGAGAAATTGCTGAGTATATGTCCAAGTGTTTGACTTGCCAACAGGTAAAAGTGGAACATCAACGTCCAACAGGTTTGTTGCAACCATTAGAAATTCCTGAGTGGAAATGGGAGCATATCACTATGGATTTTGTGACTGGTTTACCACGTACCAGACGAGGCCATGATGCTGTTTGGGTTATAGTGGACAGGTTGACCAAGTCAGCTCACTTCTTGTCTGTTTCCATGGGATATTCATTGTCTCAGTTAGCTTCATTGTATGTTCAGGAGATAGTCTGACTGCATAGGGTTCCTGTGAGTATTGTATCTGACAGAGATCCTCGTTTTACTTCTCGATTCTGGCAGGCTCTTCAGGGTGCCATGGGTACTAAATTGAATTTCAGTACAGATTTTCATCCCCAATCTGATGGGCAATCTGAGAGACTTATACAGATTCTCGAGGATATGTTACGTGCTTGTGTTGTTGATTTCAAAGGCAGTTGGGATACTTATCTTCGTTTGGCTGAGTTTGCGTATAACAACAGTTATCAGTCTAGCATTGAAATGGCTCCTTACGAAGCTCTTTATGGCAGGAAATGTCGATCTCCTATATGTTGGGATGAAGTGGGAGAAGCTAGACTCTTGGGACCTGAAATGGTTCAACAATCAGTTGAGAGTGTGAAACTCATTCGAGATATATTGCGCACAGCTCAAAGTAGACAAAAGAGTTATGCTGATCATCGCAGAAGGGATCTTGAATTCCAGGTAGGTGACTTTGTATTCATGAAAGTCTCTCCTCGTAGAGGTATAAAGAGATTTGGGAAGAAAGGAAAGTTATCTCCTCGTTATATCGGTCCATTTGAAATTCTTGAAAAAGTTGGGAAGTTGGCTTATAGAGTGGCTTTACCACCTTCTTTATCTGGTATTCATGATGTGTTTCACGTGTCCATGCTTCGCAAGTATATGGCGGATGAGTCACATATTCTTGAGTATGAGGCTATTCCATTTCTGCCTGATTTGTCTTATGAGGAACAACCTGTTGAAATTCTTGACTGGAAAGAGCAAGTCTTGCGCACCAAAAGGATTCCTATTGTGAAGGTCCTTTGGAGAAATCATGAAATAGAAGAGGCTACTTGGGAAACCGAGAAAGAGATGCGAGATAAATACCCGAGCCTATTTGAAAATCTTGGTAAGTAAAATTTGTGGGCGGATTTTCTTTAAGGAGGGAAGGATGTCACGCCCATCCTTATTCTTGTTAAATATTTGACTTGCTTGTTAAATTCTTGAACTTGCATATTATGTGCTAGTTTTACTTGAATTAATTTCTTAACTGCTTTAGAATATTAAGGTGGTTAAATGTCTAGTTTTGACTTTTGGGTCATTTGTGAAAATATGACTTTAGGGGCCTTTTTGTTAAAAGTGAAACTTGAGGGGCCTATGAGTCATTTTTGAAAGTTGTTAAGGATAAAGGTTCTTGAAGTTGATGAGAAATCATGAGAAATCATTTTTCCCCCAAATTCCTTATGTTTTCTCTGTGAAGAAAAGCTAGGTATAGGGTTTACCCTATTCTCGACTCCTCGAGTTTAATTATCCCTCTGTTCTTGATTCCGATCCCGGATAAATATTCGTGGCGTTGAATAGAGCGTTTCCTACCGAACAGAAATTTGTTTGGGTAACTATGATTCCGGAGTAGGTAAGTTATTAGCTCCCCCTTTCTTGTAATAACATGCATATATGTTATTCCTGATACTTGTGCTTGTCAATTTCATGTTTGGGGTGATTTTTGTGATACTTGTAATTTTGGGACAAAGGGAGTATACACATACTGTGGAAAATGATGAAAGAAACTTGAAAGTAATGGTTTGAGCTTGTTAGTATACTCCTGGGAATTGCTAAGGTGTTAGAATGTTAGTAAAAAGTTACTCCTACGCTTGGGACGGAGAATTGATAAGCCTGGGAAGAAATGAACATTTGCTGGAAATTGCACCAGGCGCCCGCCTGGTTGGCCACCGAGCGCCCGCCCGGTCCTATGGGCGACCGCCCAGATGAGTCTTGCGCGCCCGCCCATTTTACCAGGGTTTTTTGGTCCCAAAAGTCTAGTCTGGGCGACCGCCCAGGTGGGGAGTGGGCGACCGCCCAAGTCCCCTGTTTCACAAATGTGGTTTAAACTCAAATGAAATGAAACCTTACCCCTCCTAAGGCATAGAGCCTTAGTATAAGATGTCCTAGCAAGTGTATATGTACCTTTTGGGGCATTAGAACTTAGTCTTGAACATGAACACTTATAGAACTCAAATGAGAACTTAAGTATAAGAGTAACAACTCTTCTTTATGTCTTGAAAGTGCTATAACAAGCACTAGTGTGTTATGCTTGTCTTGAAACCAATGTTTGTGCACCTTAGGGGCATTAGAACAATGCCTTGAGCTTAAACATCCAAAGTATAGGATGATGAACTTGAAGTATAAGATGTCTAACTCTTATATATGACTTGAATGTCCAAAGATTGGAATGATAACTTGAGTATAAGACAATAAAATCTTGTACATGTCTTAAACATCCATAGAATTGGATTAAGAACTCGAATATAAGATGATAAAATCTTGTACATGCCTTGAAACCAATATATGTGTATGTTAATGAATTTTAAAGTGCTATGAATAAGCGTTAACGTGTATGAGACATGTTCTTGATATGTATGTGCAAACATTGCATATAGTTGCTTGATAACAATGTGACTTCTTGATTACTTGAAACATGTTTCTTGATGAGCTAGTCCACTACTTTTGGATTTGTTCTACTCTCGTAGTTCCAGTAAATACCTACTTGTGCATTCTTGTGTGAGTCCAGCTGGCCCTTGCTTGTTCGGAGGTATATAGGTTCACGCTTATCATGAGGCTGGGGCCAAAGTGATAATCGGGAATCTATGTATCTGCGCTTGACCCCTTACTACAGGCCATAGTAAGGTCATAGCTTCCTTTATTAGAGTAATATGCCTGATAAAAGTGAATGCTAAACCTCTTGAACACCTCGTGAATCTTGATCTTGGGAATGACACTGGTTACCGGGTCTTCTTATATATACTGCATAAGCAGTTTTTTGATATTGATTGTGATTGTCAAAAGTAATACAAGCTACGACAACAATGGTATTCTTGGGAGGGATAAGGAAGGAAGCAATATCCTTTATAACGTGATAACAGCCTTATGTGCTACTTGATGAGTTGGCTTAGCCTCTCATATACTTGTTAGTTGATGATACTTGATAGATGATTACTTGAGTATCTACTTGAATTGCATGATAACATGTCATGTAGTTGCATCTAATAGCTTACTGAGATTTATCTCACCTCGTTCCTTGTTTATTTGTTTTCCGTAGATCAAAGGAAGGCTAGTGATAGTGCGTAGTGAGGCTCGACATAGATGGGAGCTTACTACGCAGGTTGTTATTCTTTTGGGGCTTGTGTCCTTTTACACTTTGGTGAGGACGATTTTGTATGGGTTGTATAACTCCTTATTTTGGGGTAGACAGTTTTGTATAGTACTTGTTGTCTCTAGACATCTTGTAATGCCAGCTTATGTGCTAGGCATGTTTTCCGCTGTGTATAATCATGTTTGGTTTTAATTTTCTTGTCTAGAACTCTTGTTGTGAGCTATCTTAGCTCCTTACTCTAGAGTATATATATCATGTCAATTTGATTCTAGCAGGTATTATTCCTGTTTCTTGTTAGTTTCTTGATTCTTGTTAGTTACGCGCACCAGGTTCGAGGTTCTATTAGGGAATCCCAGGACTTGGGGGCGTGTCAGGGACAACGCCTATTTCGACGGGAGTCATAACGGGGACCTAAGGGATGACGCCTAGGGTTTCAAACGGGGACCATAACGGGGACCTAGGGGACAACGCCTAGGGTTTCAAACGGGGACCTAGGGGACGACGCCTAGGGTTTCAACGGGGACCTAGGGGCAACGCCTAGGGTTTTAACGGGGACCTAGGGGACAACGCCTAGGGTTTCAACGAGAATCATAACGGGGACCTAGGGGACAACACCTAGGGTTTCAATGGGAATCATAACGGGGACCTAGGGGACGACGCTTATGGTTTCAACGGGGACCATAACGGGGACCTAGGGGACAACGCCTAGGGTTTCAACGAGAATCATAATGGGGACCTAGGGGACAACGCCTAGGGTTTCAACGGGAATCATAACGGGGACCTAGGGGACAACGCCTAGGGTTTCAAGGGAGACATAACGGGGACCTAAGGGACAATGCCTAGGGTTTCAACGGGAGTCATAACGGGGACCTAGGGGACAACGCCTAGGTATTTAACGGGAATTTTGGAGGATAGCGGGGATCCATCCAAAGATTGACGGGTGCCTCGGAGATCTTCCAAGGACTTAACGGGTTCCTAGGGGACAACGCCTAGGGATTTAACGGGAATTTTAGAGGATAATGGGGATCCATTCGAATATTAACGGGTGCCTCGGAGATCTTCCAAGGACTTAACGGGTTCCTAGGGGACAACGCCTAGGGGTTTAACGGGAATTTTGGAGGATAACGGGGATCCATCCGAAGATTAACGAGTGCCTCGGAGATCTTCCAAGGACTTAACGGGTTCCTACGGGACAACGCCTAGGGATTTAATGGGAATTTTGGAGGATAACGGGGATCCATCCGAAGATTAACGGGTGCCTCGGAGATCTTCCAAGGACTTAACGGGTTCCTAGGGGACAACGCCTAGGGATTTAACGGGAATTTTGGAGGATAACGGGGATCCATCCGAAGATTAACGGGTGCTCAGAGATCTTCCAAGGACCTAACGGGTTCCTAGGGGACAACGCCTAGGGATTTTATGGGAATTTTGGTGGATAACGGGGATCCATCCGAAGATTGACGGGTGCCTCGGAGATCTTCCAAGGACTTAACGGGTTCCTAGGGGGACAACGCCTAGGGATTTAATGGGAATTTTGGAGGATAACGGGGATCCATCCGAAGATTGACGGGACGACGCTTGTTAACGCAAGAAAGCAATGTGTCAAAGACAAGAAGCAAAATGGAGCAAATTCATGCAAGACGCAATTAATTATCCGTTCAAGTTTACTTAAAACGCATTTTTATTCCTAAATGGTTGGAAAAGATTTCTCTTCTTTTTCGCAACTACTCTAAACCCTGGGTCAGTGGAGGCCATTACTACGTCTATAAACCCCTCGTTTTTCACCTGTATTGCACGCTCCCAAGGACGGACTATCCCGGTCGAGGGTCCTATAGGGCACACAGATTCCACTGACCTAAAGAATCAAACCTAGGGTCTAGTGCGTCATAAAGTTCCAATGCGTGAGCCATTCTTATCATAGTTAAGCCCCGATTAAGGTTAAAATTGACTTAACGCTTCAACGAAATTCCGGTATGACCTCATTTTAATGAGGGATATCAGACCTTAGCCTCGGGCTTAAAGATGATTAGGATGGGTCAAGCATTAGAGCTTAATGACGCGGTGTCAACCTATCCTTAATACATGACTTTGGTTAATTATGGTTGGAATTAACGCATAAGTCAAGGACCGGGTCGAGGATGACCTTGGTCACACTTGCCTTCACAAGGAGTCGTGACTCGGGCGTTAACTTGGCCATAATTAGAGTTTGGACATGTATTAGGGACGTGATGATGTGAGCTAGACCAAAAACCAACCATGGTCACTGTATTTATGTGTCATTGACATGTGTGGTTGACTCGGCTCGGAAGGGGAGGTGGAATGGACCCGTGCGCGCGAGAAGGGCACAAGAGCACCAATCAAGATGCATCGTGGCATCCATCCCGGGTTTAAAGGGTTTTTGGAACGTGCACAAGGTCGAGTGCGCGTCGTGTGAAGCCTTCTATGTTCCCTTTTGAGTCAAAATAGAAATTTCCAATGCGTTTTAATATCATGAGAATGAGCAAGAGTACATACAAGACATGGACAAACAATTTAAACAAGTAATTTGCACAAGTAATCAAGCAAAGACATGAACAAGCGAGAGTCAAAATTTGTACATAGAAAGGTTGCGCACAAGCAAAGGTTTTTGAAACCAAAATTTTACAACAAGAACAACCTTTTGAAAATCATTTGTACAAAAAGGTTGTGCACAACAAAAGAATTTGAGAAACCAAAACTTTTATAAAAAGGGGTAATGCACAATGAGGCTTTGAAAACCCAATTTTATGTCCAAAAGATTTGTGCATTACGAAGCTTTGAAAATTCATTTTTGGCTAAGAAAAAGGAGGTAAATGTGCACAAGTAGAGGCTGTAAATGGAACCTGGACAAGAAGAAGCAAGGGGGACCATCAGAATGTTTCTGCCCTACACAAAATTGTTAACTTGAAACATTCTATGGGCCCGGGAAAACCAGCCGTACGGCTAGAGGAGGAGATCCAGTATGTTTTTAAAATTTTCAGCTTTTGATCATCAAGCCCCAGTTCATTGTTTTTCCAGAACAGTTTCATTCCTAGAAATCAAAACAGAAACATAAAATACACACAAAACACACACAAAGTCAACAAACGGGGACGGGAGTTTGACCCACACAAAAGTGTCCCCAAAGCTTCTAAAAAGAAGTTTGAAAACACTTTATTCCCTAGCGGAATCGCCACTGTAAGATACACGCGGGAAAATGCAAATGGTTCCTGGAGAATCAAACACTGCATTTCATTGTTCCAACAAAAAAAAAACGGAGTCACCACGTTAGTTTAATTTTAAACCCAAACTTAACGAAAAATGGTTAGAGATTGCGAGTTTGGAGGTCAGGTTACACTTTGGGAAGAACACTAGTTCACCCAAAGTGCCTCGGAAAACCAAGTCTCCCTAAAGTTTGTTGACCAAAAATGTGTGAGTGTGTGTGTGTATTTTCAAAATGGGAGAAACTGACTTTTAACAGAAACCAGTTAAAAAGTTAACAAAAAGGGTTTATTTTGCAAAGTTTATGACAGAAAAGGGTTAAAACAGAAAAACTTTCCACATGGCCAAACCATCCGTCCGGCTAGTCCAAACTATCCGTATGGTTGGTTGGGCCGTCCCAGAAGGTTTTTACAGATTTAACAGAAACAGTCCAGTTTCAGGCAGAAACAGGGGATTCTGCTAAAACTGGACTGATTTGGGTTTGTTCAGCCTATTTGGTAGTTACAAAATATGAATAAGATCATCTCTATGCCATTGATCACTAGTTAAACACCAAAAACAAAGATTCTTGGGTGTGATCAAGGCAATCATTGGGGAAATATAAAGAAAGTAGATAAATTATGGCTTTTGAGCCAAGATCATCATTTGGATGATTCAAGATTGGAACTTTAACATCCAAATGAATGATTCACCCATGGAAAACCTTGGGGAAACAATAAATCAACCTTTAGATGGATAAAGATTGAATCTTTACCATCAAAAGGGACATTATTATGAGTTGATCAAGACTTTGAATGGTAAAGATTGAGATTTTATCATCAAAGTTAATCAAACTCAAGTAAATCAACATAAATGTAAAGACTTGGAGATAAATTGCATTAATTTAAAGACAATAAAAGTAAAGACTTGAATGTAAAGTGCATTAATATAAATGACAATGAAATAAAGATACATTAAACATAACAAGCTTTGATCATCATGGTTTGTAACCCACAATCACACACTAGGCATGAAGGGCACCATTGATCACTCCAAGGCTTGGAGCCAATTTATATAATTGCAAGGAAATGTAAAGACATTATGTAAATAAAGAAGACAAAATAGAATGAGATGAAGAGAAGATGGGGGAAGGAGGCCTCACCAATATTTAGTTCTAAGCCTATCTTTCTCTCTCTCTTTCACTCAAATGTGTTTGGTGGTATTTCTCTCAGACTGTATTTCTGCAGAGTTTCACCTATCAAACTATGTTTCTCTCCCCCCCAAAATGATCAGCCAGGGGTCTAATGTATAAGGACTGAGGGTGCCTAAACCATCCGTATGGATTGGCCCCTCTAGTACCCAAACCATCCGTACGGCTCAGCCTGGCGAGCTTCTGGATTTTTCCAATTTTATTCCAGAATAGTCCTGGAGTTTTAGGATTATCTTAGTGAGGTCCCAACCTATCAGTTTATCCCTGAATGGTGCTAAGAGTTCCTCTAAGTTAGTCAATTTCAGATTGGGGTACTTACAACGAGCTATCGTCATAGCAATATGCAAAAGACAAGACATATACTTGGATTAATTCTAAGTTAGTTAACTATTGTAAAAACAATAAAATAAAAAAATAAGTGATCAACATGAAATAGCATATAATGATAGGATAGTGGAATATAGATTCACAATCATCTTTTCTATGCTATGTTAATAATATAAAAACACCAATTACAATTCAAGGGTTCATTCACTGTTTTAAGAATTGGGACGGTTAGGTGGCCGGGTTGCAATCCTAATACTCTCTTTATGTTCTACTTTTCGCAAGGTCCGTTTCACATGCCAAGAGTTCATGAAGTACTTAAGAATATTTGAACCTAGATCTTTTTGACTTCCGCAAGGTCCTCAATTAGATCTAATCACCACAATATTGGTCAATGTATAAATCTCCACGCAAGTTCAAGAATTTATACCCAAGTAGTTAAAGAGCCAAAATTATCTTAACATAAAGTTGAAACTCTAAAACAACATTAAGATTATTATGATGAACAAGAAATAGATTGGATTGGAAGAATTAAATAATAAAACATAGACTTGATAAAAGTTACCTCCAATTCGTAGTTGGTGAATTAGTTCTTCATAGACAAAGAACCAATTCCTCCAACCTTGCAAACCTTACAAAATATTTACAAGCTCCATGATTGATAAAAAACACACCTAGTCTAGTATTTAAAGGAGAAAAACCAACCTAAACCTAAAACCTAAAAGGAATAACAAAAGAAAATAAAGTGTAAAAGAAATAGGAAACTAATAAGAAAGTCCTAAACAAAATAGAAAAACAAATCCTAATTCCTAAGGCTTGTGCGGCTGATTTTTAGCCCAGAATTTACACTTTAGTCACTGAAGTTTCAGAATTCTCCAGTTCAGTCCCTAGACTTTCAATTTGCTGCAGTTTAGTTTTGAAGTTCCAAAACTTGCAGATTAGTCCCTAGATTTCAGCAGTCTTTGCACAACAGTCCTTGGCCTTCATAACCTTAATCCATTAAGCTCTTTTTCATCCCCTTTCTTCTAAATTGCGCACATAACCACCCTTCACAACAAAAACAAAAAAAGAACCTAATCAAATAACAAAAAGCTTGAGAATAAAGCAATAATTAAGTTTAAAAGTATCCAATAGAATGAGTAAAACCTCATTCATCAGTGTTTCATACTTATTGTTTGTGATTTTTTTTAATAAAAGTGGAAATAGTTTTAGTTACTATAGTATAATATAAATATTAAGATTGGTTAATAGTATTGGTTGAGAATAACTTTATAATTTTTTTAAAATTTACTTTGTTGGTCCCATAATGAAGTCAATTTTTACTCTTGATCTATTGAGAAAATAAGATTTTAATTATAGTAAACATTATAATAATTATGAGTTTAAATAGTAAATTAAAAGATAATGGTTACCTAAGTAGTACTCCCTCCTTCCCAAAGTAAGAGTCCTATACCTCTCAAATGCATGTCTATTAAGAAATGGTGGAAGTGATTTAAGTGTTGTGAGTGTAAAAGTAAAGTACGAGAGATAATAAGTGGGAGGGAATAGTAAGTTGATTGGTGTTGTGAGTACAAAAGTAAAGTATGAGAGAGAATGAGTAAGATGAATAGTAAAGATTATTTGACATTTTAGGAATAAACTCTTACTCTAGGACGTACCAAAATAGAAAGTATGACTCTTACCCGGGAACGGAGGGAGTAACTTTTATCGTAAATAATAAGTTAAAAGTAATAGTTACTATATACTCCGTATAGTAACTAATACTAATAATAGTTAAAAAAAAAAAAAAGATACTAATAATAGTAATAGTTACAATATATTGCAACTATTCTAATTAGTTAATATTATTGATAATAATAGTTACTCCGTACTTTATATAGTAACTATTACACTTAACTAATATTACTAATAGTAATAATTATGTTATATAATTAACTATTACAATTAACTAATACTATTAATAGTAGTAGTTATCTTATATAATAACTTTTACATGTAACTAATACTATTAGCAGTAATAGTTATCTTATATAGTTAACTAATACTATTAATAGTAATAGTTACCCTTTATAGTAACTTTTATACTTAACTTATATTATTAATAGTAATAGTTATCTTATATAGTTAACTATTATAATAAACTAATACTATTAATAGTAATAGTTAACCAATATAGTAACTATTACAATTAACTAATACTATTAGCTAATAAGAGAAAAATGAAAAGTCACCTAATTAAAATGCTATGGATGATGTGGCATCACCAAAAGCAAGAGTTACCCAAAATTTATCCACATGGCACCACCTAAAGACTCTACCTTGACTTTTAATATATATAAATTTTTCACTAAAAATAATTTTCTTCAATGTGTTACACTAATTGTTGCACTAAAAGGAATCTTCTCTTTACAACTCATTTTCCACCTATTCCCATTGTTTCACAAACAATACTTAAAGTTCAACTTTTAACATATTAACCCACTTTCTTTTAGTTTGAGATGATAAGATTCCAATACAATCATTTATATGTACATGGAAACACCAGTTTCTGGTATCATTTCATGCTTCGATTCCCCACACTTTGCTTTTTATTTATTTTTTTTAAAAAAATTATTATAAGGATTAGTGATAATTTAGACCCTAAAATGGTATACCACTCTCCTAATCGAAGTTTTTTTTTCTTCACTAAATCAGACCTTGAAGTGAAAAATACTCGTCAGTTAAAGCTTTTTTGACGGTTTCAGTTAAAAAACTTGTTATATCCCCCATGTGCATTGCACGTGATCAACAAATTGATTATTTTGAATTAGCATTAACTTTTAAGGGTGTTAAATGGCATATTTTTAAATGAGGGTTGGGTCAAATAAAAACTCCAAATTATTCAATCTTTCCTCTCCCGTTTCTCTCTTCCCATAACCTAAATACGGATGACGACAGTCACACCGCCCCTGCATTCTTCTCTTTCTCCCTCGCCGTCATCTTCGACCGATCTACTCTGCCACCTTCACCGACACGCAGTATCTTCTAGCCGCACCCGTCGTCCCTCATTCCACCGCTCCATCTTCCCTAACCCAGATGAATAAGAGAGGGGATAATGTGTGTGGTTTTATTTTGATATATAAAACTGAATTTATAAGGATAATTCATGAAATTGCGATAAAAACTTGTATGAGAACACCATGACCCGGACCCATGACCCGCGGGATTTTTTTTGTTTGCTTTTTTTTTTTTTTTTTGTTTATATATATATATTTTTGGTATTTTTTCGGTTTGCCAAAAGTAATAGTTACTATAACTAAATGTAACAAACGTGTTACTTATATGTAATAGTTTGTATACATAAAAGTAATACATATATACAGAAAAGTAACAGTTTTTTTTTATGTTTTCTTCATTTGCCAAAAGTAATACTTATTATAACTAAAATGTAACGAACGTGTTACTTATATGTAACAGTGTTTATACATAATTGTAACACATATGTATAGAAAAAAAAATAATTCAACCATATACACTTTAGAGCTAAAAACACTTGTGTTAGTAACATTGTAAATATAAGAAATTAGCAATTTTTATAAACAAATATTACATTTTACTTGTATAATAACATTGTAAAACAGTTACGTTTACTTATAATAGTATATCCATATGTTTTCAAATAATAAGTTACATGTAAACGATATAACCCAGCCCACGATTTCCGAGACTAACAGCCCATGATTTCTGTGGATACACATGGATGTTAGGCTATGATTGGTTGTATTTTGAGTAGGAGATAAGTTAGCATATATTTGTATATATCTTCCTTGTATAGACTAAACCCTAGGAATGATGTATATATTAGCTAATACGAAAGTCAGAAAACTCACTTTGGGTTTTCTCTTCACAAACTCACTGTGGCTCTCCTCTCTAAACTATAATTCTTACATGGTATCAGTCACCCATTAGGAATCATGGTCAACCCTTCGAAATCTCCCGAAACTGAAACATCTTCTTCCTCCGGTGATAGTATCATTGCTTCCTCCAATACACTGTCTTTCAATCTGAGTATTCAAGCCTTCATGGGCAACTCCCATCTCACCTATGAGAACTATATGAACTGGCGTTCAAGCTTGTTCACTGTCTTAACCACCTTATCCCTCACAGACACTCTCGCCGAAACTACACCTCCTCCCACCACACTGCCGGATGGCACCAAAAATCCGGCTCATCATCTTTTCAAACAAGCCTCCAGCTTTGTTTTAATATGTATAAAAGCCACCGTCACCACTAAAATCCTTGCTCGTCTCAACCGTTGCACCACCGCTCCTGAGGCTTGGTCCCTTCTTGAAAAACGCTTTGGGAGTTGTTCTCGTGTTCATGTGCAAAAGCTCAAGACAGAACTCAATTCTTTATCAAACAAGCCTGAGATGTCTATAGACGATTATTTCCTCCATGCTACAACCCTCTCCGACGCTCTCGCCAAAGCCGGCGATGTCGTTCCTGATGAAGATCTTCAACAAAGAATTGTTGTCGGGCTGGGACCCACATTCAAAGAATTCATTACTTCACAGAACAATCGACCCGCCGCGTCACTAGATGATTTGCAGGATCTCTTGCTCCAGGAGGAGGACCTTTTGTCTCGGTTCAACTCTGTCTCTCTGAACTCGTCTCATGCCCTAGCAACCACTGGATCTCCCCACTTCTCCTCTTCTAGTCAGCCTGTCATCACTACCACAAGTTCCAATCAAGGATGGGGGTGTGGCTCCTCTAGACGAGGCGGGCGGAACAACAACAGAAACAGGTCTGGTAACAATGGCCGAGGTATCCTACCTACTCCCACTCATACTGGTTTCTCTCCAAACCACTATAACCCACAGCCAATGTTTCGGCCTACTGGCCCAAACCATCAATCCCTTTTTCCATACAGGCCACCCAATCTGTTTGTGCATGTTACACATGCTGGATGCCAATTCCGTCACAAGCCCGATCACACAGCCCCTCAGTATCCCGACCGTGGTAACTACGCTCTGTTTGGCTCCCATCCGTCTGATTCCACCTACACCGGACCACCATATTCTGCTGCCATGCACACTTCTTCAGTTTTACCTTATGGTACTCACCCGTCTTCCATGGTTCCGTCGGTTTTGGATTCAGGTGCCACCAACCATATGACACCTTCCACTGATGGTTTCTCTCATATCTCTCCTTATACAGGTAAACAAACTGTCACGGTTGCTAATGGTAATCGCCTTCCTATCTCTTCTACTGGTCATTCTTCTTTTGTTCATAATAATCGTCGATTTTTTCTTCGTAACGTTTTATGTGTTCCTAATCTACATAAATCTTTACTCTCAATTCGTCGTTTTTCTATGGATAATAACTGCTTTTTTGAATTTGATGGTTTTGGTTTTCGTGTGAAGGACAATACCATGAAGCAGATTATTCTCTCTGGCAGTAGCTCGAATGGTCTCTACACCCTTCAGTTTGACTCTGCTGCTAGATTCAATCCTTTGGCTCTCATCGGTGAACGTGTATCTTCCTCCACCTGGCATGCGCGTCTCGGTCATCCGTATTCTCAAGTTTTTCGGTCTCTCGTCAATAAGGTCCACATTCCTGTTAGTGGACCCCTTTCTCATTCTATGTGTCATGTCTGCCCTTTGGGAAAGTCAAGTAGTTTACCTTTTGTTACTAGGAATTTTAAGTCCACTGTACCTCTTGCTTTACTTCATTTGGATGTTTGGGGTCCGTCCCCTATTATTTCAAATAAAGGATTTCGGTTTTATTTAAGCATTGTGGATTATTTCTTTCGTTTTGTGTGGATTTTCCCTTTATTTCGTAAATCTGATGTTCTTGATGTGTTTTCATCATTCAAACTTCAAATTGAAAATCAGATCAGTCAAAAAATTTCTGCCATTCACACAATTAAAACCATTCAGACTGATGGAGGGGGTGAATTTGTCAATCGACAATTCACTTTATTCCTTAAGCATAATGGTATTCGTCACCAATTAACTTGCCCTCACACCCCTCAACAGAATGGGACTATTGAGAGAAAACATCGACATATTGTCAATATGGGTTTGTGTCTCCTGGCACAATCTGGTTTCCCTCAAGTTCATTGGCTTGAAGCATTTAACACAGTTGTGTTTCTCATAAATCGTTTGCCAATGCGACAGTTGAATTTTATGTCTCCGTTTCAAAAATTGTGGCAAAAGGTACCGGATTACACGTTCCTTAAAACTTTTGGGTGTTTATGTTTTCCTCACTTGGTCCCATATAACCAGCATAAACTCATGCCAAAGTCCGTACCATGTGTTTTTCTTGGATATGACGATCTTCGTAAAGGTTACAAGTGTTTTGACCGGTCAACAGGGAAACTTTATATTTCCCGACATGTATTATTTGATGAAAATTATTTTCCCGTGTCCAATAATATATCCACAGGTACTCCTTCCAACTCCACTCAATTGGATCACTCAGCCTTCTTTTTGTCAGACTCTTCGCCAACCTTGGCTGGCCCACATCAGATTCCAGTGCCAAGCACAGCCGGACCAATTTTGGACCAGCCCAATTTATCTCCCTCTCTGCCAACATCTGCTCAATAGCCTAGTTCAGCTTGTTTGGAACCAACCGCCCATCCCTCTTCTTCTGTACATGGCCAGCCTACCATACCCTTAGAAACAGGTCCAGCAACAAGCCCAAGTCTGAGGCCCAACTCCATGGCTGCTCTCCTTTACAGGCCAAGCTCCCCTCCCTTGGGCTCATCCACTTCTAGTGCCCTTGATGGGCCGGCCTCATTACAGCAGCCACTTCAACAGCTTGCCCAAAACTTGTTCTTCAAGGGCATCCTATGCTTACTAGGTCCAAGGCTGGCATCTTCAAGCCTCGGCATATAGATGACTTGGTACTTACAACCAAGCACCCTCTACCAGCTGCTCTCTCTGCCATCTCTTCTTCCTCTTTAGATTACGAACCTTGGACTCTCAAGCAGGCAGCCTCTATACCCCAATGGGATAATGCTATGAAAGAAGAGCTATCCGCTAAGCATAAAAATGGAACGTGGTCACTTGTTCCATGCCTTCCCACCATGAATGTTGTTGGAAGCAAATTAATCTATAAAGTGAAAAGACGTGCCGATGGGTCAATTGAACGCCACAAAGCATGCCTTATTCTCAGGGGTTTACTCAACAGGAAGGCATAGAGTACGATGAAACGTTCAGTCCAGTTGTCAAACCACCCACGATCCGCACCATCTTAGCCATCGCCCACTCTCGAGGTTGGCCTCTTCAACAACTTGATGTCAGAAATGCCTTCTTAAATGGTATTCTACATGAAGAAGTTTATATGGCTCAACCTCCCGGCTTCTCTCATCCCGAGTATCCAAATCACGTTTGTCGTTTACATCGCTCCTTTTATGGATTGAAACAATCACCTAGGGCATGGTTTCAACGCTTACAGGATTTTCTACTCTCCATTGGGTTTTTCAATAGCAAGTCTAATAGTTACTTATTCATTTGTCACCAAGGTTCTTTATTGATTGCTATTCTGGTATACGTCGATGACTTTATCATCACCGGCTCTTCTCCCTCCGAAGTCTGCACAGTCATTGAAAGCATTTGTGCCACCTTTGAAAGTCGCCAGCTGGGGTCTCTTAGATTTTTTCTTGGGATTGAAACTCATCATTCTGACACGTCTTTAATTCTTACTCAGACTCGATATGCCTCAAACCTCCTTCGCAAGTTCAAGATGGACGGTTCTAAGTTGGCCACTACTCCTGTTGCACCTGTTGGTCCCAAAGGGGCAACAAGGGTGAGAAAATCGCTAGAGAGGGGGGTGAATAGCGTTTTAAAATTCTTTTCAAACCCTTTTGCAATTCAATGGCAAATGCGCACAACTCTTATTTTGGCTAAGTATAGTGCGCAGTAAGAGTGTGAAATACACAGTGGAAATTTAAAGCAGCTCTGTGCAGGGTATACTGTGCAGAGATAAAAACGCACGTGCTAAGTTTGAGGCTAAAGAGTGGCGCAAAAATGGTTCTAAGGCAAATGAGCAATAACAATTACAACAGCAAAGTGTAGCAATCTGAAAGATCAAACAAAGCAGTTCATAAATAGTTAAGCAGGAAATATGCAGTAAATATAATGAACACGCTATTTGGAGAGGTTCGATCGAAGAAAGATCTACATCCTCTACCAAGATGGTTAGTCTTGGATTTCTAATGGAGATCTTATAATATGAGTGAGTATTACAAATTACAACATTTGAGCTCAATACTAACTCAAGATCTATTATCTATGAAGAACAAATCCTAGACTAAACCAGTGTATCTCAAGAAGTTAGATCAAAATGATCAAAGCTTCAAGAGGTGTGTGTGTGACAGAAATTCTGGGCTCTATGAATATGAAAGATGAAGAGCACCAAGAATTCTAGTGATATAAGGCTTTGCGATTTGAGCAGGATTTTGAAGGTTTGAAGATCTTGAAGGCTGTTCTAAGGAATCTGGAAATATTTAGCAGCAGTCTTCAGATCTTCAAGGTTTCTCAATGAAGCATGAAACTCGAGCTCTTGAAGCATGCAAGCTTAAGAAACTTGGAAATGGGAATGAGCAGGCTATTTATAGCTGAGCGTCAAAAAACTAGCCGTTGGAGCTCTGAGCAAGGACGATGTGCTGGCACAATATGATTGGCGCGCAGGTGTCCTTTATAGCCGTTGGAGACAGAGCAAGGACAATGAGCTGGCACAATATGATTGGTGCGCAGGTGTCCTTTGTACCCGTTGAAGACTAAGCATGAAGACCAAATTCAAATCTTCTTCTAGAAGGTTGACAGCTGTCTTCACTTGAAATATTTCTTTGAAGCGTGTCTCCACCAATGGTTTTGTTGAGTGTGCTTATTTTGTCGTTTGTGCACACCTCAGCACTCTGACTCAATCCAAAAAGCGTAGCTTGTCTTGTCGTTTTCCAAGCTTCTAGAATATGAGATCAGGAGATGAGGAATTTGACCAAGGTTGAGTGTCCGCGCACAAAGGCATGCGCATTGTCGGCGCGCATGGATGCTGCGCAAGGGCAGCATGCGCACCATGCTTGGTCACTAAAATATCTCTTCAGAGTTTAGGGAATAAGACCTTGAAAACTGAGCAGGGTTAAAAATTGCGCAAGATATCTATGCGCAGTGGCGACCTGCGCAGAGAACATCCTGCGTAGTGAAATGAATCCTGCTTAGGAAATCTTCGATCCTTCATAGCTTCAAGTCCTATAATCTAAGCCTATACTATAAAAAGGACGGCTAAAAATTGAAGTTATAAACTTCTTTACATGAGGTCCTAAAGTCCATAAAAATACTCATAGGTGATGGTATCAATCAATTCTAACAAATGTAGGAGGGTTAAGTGATAAGCATACCCAAGAGCACCCCACACACACCTTCGGCTTTTGATGGGGACCCCAACTCCGATGTCACCACTTATCGCAGTATGGTTGGGGGACTTCAATACCTTACTTTGACTCGCCCAGATATCTCGTTTGTAGTTAATCAAGTTTGTCAGTACATGCATGCTCCTCGCACTACTCATCTTGTCGCTGTCAAAAGAATTCTTTGATATGTCAAAGGTACCATCCATCTCGGTCTCCACCTCTCTCGCTCTCCGAATACATCCTTACGAGCTTTTTCTGACTCCGACTGGGCGGGCTCTCCTGATGATCGCCGTTCCACTACTGGCGCTTGTATTTTTATCGGTCCAAACCTTGTAGCATGGACCGCTAAAAAGCAGACCACCGTTGCAAGATCGAGTAGTGAAGCCGAATATCGCGCTTTAGCTACAACTGCGGCAGAATTGCGTTGGTTGTCATTCTTGTTCCGAGAATGTGGCTTATTTTTGCCATCTCTAACTCTATACTGCGACAACATATCAGCATTACACATGTCTAAAAATCCCGTGTTCCATGCCCGCACACGCCATATTAAAATTGATCTTCATTTCGTGCGTGACTTGCATCAACGGGGTTTTTTACGTCTCGCCTATGTTGCCACCTCCGATCAGCTTGCCGACATGTTCACAAAGGGGCTGTCTCTCGATCGCGGTTGTCTCTTCTCTCTTACAAGCTGCAGCTCGCACCCGTGCCACTTAGCTTGAGGGGGGTGTAAATGATATAACCCAGCCCACGATTTCCGAGACTAACAGCATGATTTCTGTGGATACACATAGATGTTAGGCTATGATAGGAATGATTGGTTGTATTTTGAGTAGGAGATAAGTTAGCATATATTTTATATATCTTCCTTGTATAGACTAAACCCTAGGAATGATGTATATATTAGCTAATACGAAAGTCAGAAAACTCACTTTGGGTTTTCTCTTCACAAACTCACTGTGGCTCTCCTCTCTAAACTATAATTCGGGTTCAATTTATCATGATACATGTAAAAGTATTATATTATCTATAGAAATCTGTTACAATTTCATCTACTAAAGTGTTACATTTACTTGTACAAATAATTACATTCATGTATATAAGTTGTTATTTTTTAAATGTTACTTTCTTCAAAAAATAAAATCAAAATACTCAAAAATAAAAAATATTCTGGAAAAACACTATTACATTTCAGTATAACGATAATTACATTTTGTTATTGTTAGTGTTTCACGTATTTATAGTTAGTATTACAGTTGAACGATGAGTAAAATGAGTTTTTTTTTTTTTTTTTTTTTTTGTAAAACTGGTGTTACATTTACTTATAAACAATGTTACTTTACAAGTAACACAGTTGTTACATTTAGTTATACTAAGTATTACTTTTGGCAAACGAAAAAAACTATCAGAAAAATAATATAAAAACTAAAAAAAAAAAAAAAAACAATTTTTTTCTGGGATTTTTTTTTGGGGCCAATGGGCCGCTGCCACGTGGCAGATTTTGAGAGCATGGGTTGGGATCCTACGCTTCGCGGAGAATATTGTACACGGGTTATGGGTCGACCCATCTCTTCTATGAGACGGATCTAGGTGTTCTCACAATAGAGCACCTCTTCATTTCATTTGCACTATATTATTTGATTTTCTTTGGAAGATAATGAGAAATTACAAACAAGAAAGTGAAATTGGGTGATTTTGTTTAGTTTCCGGCGGCTTGATTTTCCGGTTTCCGACTTCAAACGGTGAGGTCATAATAGAAATCAACATGTAGAAGATGAAATCCATTTAGAGAGAGAAAGAGATAGAGAGAGAAAGTGTAATGAATAAGATGAAATTGTATTAATGATATTGTTGTACAGAAATGAAATGGGGAAAAGTATATATACATCAACTAACAACCATCCTAACTGATTTTTGTTTTAAGATCCTAACAAACTAACCGTATTCAGTTACACAATGTTCTAGAAACTACCCTTGAGCTTCCTCAATATTACATTCAGCCCCTTGTTCCTTTATATCCCCCCTCAAGCGTGAAGTACTAAAGAGATTTAGAACTTGAAGCTTGGACAATAGATGAGAAATAGTAGATGAATTCAGCGACTTGGTAAAGAGATCTGCAAGTTGATCATGAGAGGGAACATGAAAAGGGGAAATCAAGCCTGCTTGAATCTTCTCTCTGACTAGATGACAATCAATCTCAATGTGTTTAGTTCTCTCATGGTACACTGGGTTGGAAGAGATATGAAGAGCAGCTTTATTGTCACAAGCTAAAGAAACTGGAGTAACATTGTGTATACCAAAATCTTTGAGAAGAGCAACCAACCAAGTGATCCCACAAGAAGCATTAGCTAGGCTTCTATACTCAGCCTCAGTAGTACTTTTAGATACAGTAGTCTGTTTCTTTACTTTCCATGATATCAAACAAGATCCAAGAAGAACACAATATCCATAAAGAGATCTCCTTGTGGTGGGACAAGCACCCCAGTCAGCATCACAAAAGGCATGTAAGGAAATATCAGAAGACTTGGAATAAAACAATCCTTGACCAATTGAACCCTTAAGATATCAAACCACCTTCAGAGCAGCCTGAAAATGAGTCTGTTTGGGAGAGGACATAAACCGACTCAAAATATGAACTGAATAGGCAATATCTGGCCTAGTAATGGTTAAGTAGATTAATCTATCAATTAACCTCCTATACTGATCAGGATTAGAGCAATCTTCCCCAGAAGCTAAGGCCAGAGTGTGATGTTGATCTATGGGAATTTTGGAAGTTCTTGCAGAAGTTAGACCAGTGTCAGATATGATATCCAGTGTATATTTCCTTTGATGAAGAACCAAACCAGAAGCATTTCTGGCTATCTCTATGCCAAGAAAGTATTTAAGACCACCCAAATCCTTTATCTTGAACTGAGTGTGTAGATAAGATTTGACATTGGCTATAAACTCATCATTAAGTAAAGCTACAAAGATAGAGTCTTTAGAATAGATGAACATGGAATGATCATTGACAGATTGGGTAAAACCAAACTGTAGCAAAGCTTGAGACAATCTTGAAAACCATTGCCTAGGAGCTTGTTTTAACCCATATAATGACTTCAACAATTTGCAATCCACAGGCTGGTTGGATGTAGGAGAAAAGGAGGAAAAATCAGTAGTGTAACCCTGAGGCAAGGTCATATAGACATCCTCTTCTAAATAACTATGCAAGAAAGCATTTGTCACATCCATTTGACCTAGAGACCAACCTTTAATAGTTGCTAAAGCAAGAAACACCCTCACAGACGTCATCTTAGCAACAGGGGCAAAAGTCTTATGATAATCCAAACCATGAGTTTGATTAAAACCTTTAGCAACAAGTCTAGCTTTGTATCTATCCAAGGAACCATCTGCATTAAACTTTAATTTGTATACCCATTTACATCCAATAGCTTTCTTATTTGGAGGCAAAATCTTTAATTTCCAAGTATTGTTTTATTCTAGTGCATTCAATTCAGTTGACATAGCAATGCACCGATTTGGATCCTTGACAGCATGATGATAAGAATGAGGGTCAGAAATAGAATAAATGTTGCAGATGTATTGAAAATAGGAAGGAGAGATAGAAGTATAGTTAACTAGAGAGTTAATGCTTGAGGGTTGGAATAATATTGGGAATCTCAGTGTAATCATTATACTTAACAGGAGCAGTTCTCACTCTCTATGGCCTGACAGATTGAATGGGTGGAGGAGAAAGATCAGTGATATTATTCTGAGAATGTGGACTAGCAGTAGATGGAGAAGCAGAGGATATAGAAGAAGGTGAAGTAATAGGTGAGTGAGAATGGGAGATATCAGAAGGAGAAGATTCTAATGATGAAGGAACAGTAGAAGATGATGGGGAGGGGATAAACTCATCAGAACAAGAAGATCTTAAATCACAAAACATAGGAATATTACATTCAGGAGAATTGAGAGATGGAGAGTGGAAAGGGAAAATATTCTCATAAAAGATAACATCTCTGCTATAAAATATTTTGTGGGACTCAAGATCATACACTTTGTAGGCTTTCTTGCCATATGGAATTCCAAGAAAAATACACTTTGAAGACCTTGAGGAAAACTTATCTCTCTGAGATTTAAGAGTGGAAATAAAACACAGGCAGCCAAAGACTCTCAAGTGTGAATAGATGGGGGGATGATCAAATAGACATTGATAAGGAGATTTATTGCCTAAAACTTTGGTAGGCAACCTGTTGATCAAATAAGTAGCATAGAGAACACAATCCCCCCATAATTTTATAGGAAGATTGGCTTGAAACCTAAGAGCTCTAGCAATTTCAAGAATGTGCCTATGCTTCCTTTCTACTCTACCATTTTTTTTGTGGAGTTTCCACACAAGAACTTTGATGTTTTATACTAAGAGTTTGAAGAAAATGAGTGACATTGTTATTAAAGAATTCACTCTCATTGTCAGATCTTACTTGTTTGGTGGAGGCTTTGAACTGAGTAGCAGTAAATTTAAGAAAAATTTGAAGATAGGTGCAAACTTGAGATTTAGAAGACAAGAGATACACCCAAGTAGATCTAGAATAATCATCCACAGTTGTTAAGAAAGAATGATGACCATTGTAAGTAGAATGCTTGTAAGGACCCCAAACATCAACATGTATTAATCCAAATGGTGTACTACAATGACTGTTGCTGAGAGGAAATGAAAGCCTTGTTTATTTAGAGAAATGACAAATGTCACAAGGCTGATTGTAATTGAAATGAGAAGGAACTTTACAATTGATGTTTGAAATTTTAGACAAGATATGAAAAGGAACATGACCAAGTCTACAATGCCACAATTTTATTGAATCAGTACTAGTTGATGAAATCTGCTCGACAGTAGAGTGCTCAGCAGATCTTGAATTAGGAAAGACAAAGATGTAAAGACCACCATCAAGTCTACCAATCCCCTTCACAATCTTGTGAGTCAAGTCCTGGAATAAACAATAAGAAGGAAAGAATAACAAACAAAGTTTGCTGTCAGTAGCAAGTTTGCTACCTGAGATCAAGTTAAAATGGAAATGGGAACATAAAGAACATCATGAAGTATGATATCTTTAGTGAGAAGAACAGTCCCTTTGTGAGTGACTTGAGAAGATAGACCATTAGGGAGTTTAATGAAAGATGTTGTTGAAATAGGATGTAACAATTTATCAAAGGAAGAGGTGATATGATCAGATGCACCAGTGTCAATGATCCAATGATTTATGCCTTGAGATGTCAATTGAGATAAACACACAGAATTATTATCAATACTAGAAAAAATAGAATTTATACCTGCACCTGTAGTAGCAACAACATCTTCCACTTGTTTCTGACTAATATAGTCTAGAAAATCCTGATAATGAGAGTCAGACAAGTAGGATGAATGAACATTAACTCTAGGTGTGCTAACTGAATTTGTGATGGCCATATGAGCATGTGAACTGGAAGTGTTCCCAAATGATTTGCTCTTAAGAACTTTAGGCATCCTTGCAGGATCAGGTGTAACTCCATGAAGCTTATACCACTCAGGGAATCCCAAAATAAAAAAGCATGTATCCTTAGTGTGTCCATTTCGTCCACAGTGATCACTCAATAGATTCTCCTTCACAGTGCTCTTTGCATTTCTGTCAAACTTCTTGGTTCCAGTCTGAGATTTGTAAGTATTGTTTTTGGAATACAATGCTGTAGCACTTTCATTTAGTAAACTGGGCGGATTGCTCACACTCATAGCATTGGAGCATGTTCTGAGTTTCTCATCTTGAGTGAGCATAGATAACACTTGATTCAGATTAGGCAAGGGTGACATAGCTAGAATTGTGCCTCTTATTGATGCAAATGAATCATTCAACCCCATAAGGAATTGAGTTAGCTTCTATAAATCCTCATATTCATCCAGTTTCTTATTAGCTCCACACACACAATTGCATATACACCTGGGAATATGACTGAAATTAGTCAATTCATCCCACATAGCCTTGAATTTGGTGAAGTATCCAGTAACTGACATGCTACCCTGAGTTAATGACAGAAAATCCTTCTTTATCTGGAATATCTGAGGTGCATTCCCTTGTGTAAATCTATGTTTAAGATCAATCAAAATTTCTCTAGCAGTTTGTACATACACAATGCTAGACCTAATTTCAGCAGATACAACATTCAAAATCCAACTTATCAACATGTCATTGCATCTGTTCCATTGAGAAAAGTATTTTGATTCAATGCTAGGTTTCTTATTAATCCCTAGCACTAAACCTAACTTCATTTTAGATGAGAGAGCTACAGTCATCGAACGTTTCCACTGATTGTAGTTGAAATCAGTAAGAATATCAGTAACAATGATCATACCAGGATGATCGTTGGGATGTAGATAGAGTGGATGCGAAGGTGCCAATTGCAGATTCAGATCAGCAAGTTCATATTCATCTGGAGTTGAATTTGAGGTATCTTCTGAGTCAGACGCCATGAATCTTCAACAGAGCTGTAGAGATTTGTTGTTGTTGTTTGATTTTGAGAGAATCAAATCGAACAAAAATCAAATTCGATAGATGAATAGATTTGAAATTTGTAGCGGAAGAGATCGAAGATGCGATAGAAATCAATCCTAAAAGCTTTGTGATACCATAATAGAAATCAACATGTAGAAGATGAAATCCATTTAGAGAGAGAAAAAGATAGAGAGAGAAAGTGTAATGAAGAAGATGAAATTGTATTAATGATATTGTTGTACAGAAATGAAATGGGGAAAAGTATATATACATCAACTAACAACCATCCTAACTGATTTATGTTTTAAGATCCTAACAAACTAACCGTATTCAGTTACACAATGTTCTAGAAACTACCCTTGAGCTTCCTCAATATTACATTCATCCCCTTGTTCCTTTATAGGTCATAAAGTAAGATTTATCACGGATTAAATTGTTGTACAAAAATAGCTTGGGGTTGTGAATGGGTTGAAAAATGGAGAGGGCATAATTGACAGAATTGATCTTGGAAGAGGAAGTGATGAGCAGGGTTGTGACACGGCTGTTGGAGAACTGGTTATGGCGGATTGTTTGAGCGTGGAGTTGTTGGACATTGATAGACGGTGGTGGACGGCGAACGCTCGTTGCACATTAGTTCCGAAAAAACCCATCTTCTTATAAACTACAAACACATTGAGATAGCTTCTCAGTTTTGTCATTAAACCCAGCACATGATTGAATATCAATTAGCTTATACTGTATTCAAAATTGGGGTTTCTTTCATCAAGCTTGTTGGGTTCGAATATTGATGTAAATAATTGAGGTGTCATGAGATTTTTGTTCTGTTTCTGTTACATAGTGTTACACAAGGTTCTAAAAAGCGCTAGGCGGTCGCTAGCGCCTAGGCGGGACTTAGGCGTTTCATGAACGCTTAGCGCCTAGGTGGGGCCTAGGCGGCCTAGACGGGCGTCTTTTAGAACACTGGTGTTACATAGCACTAGTACTTTATGTGCTCTCTCCGTCCCAAAACACCTTGCATTTATTTCCTTTTTGGGTGTCCCATTGGTAAGTCCCCTTTCCTAAAATGTTCAAAATTTATTGTTTTTTTATTCTCTCTACCCCACTTGTCATACTCACACATTTACTTTTGGGCCCCACTTGTAAATCTCACTCAACTTATCACACTCACAACCTCTTTTCTACTCACAATACTTTTGAATATATATACTCATTCCTTAATTCCCGTGCATCCTCAAAAGTGTGCAAGGTGTTTTGGGACGGAGGGAGTAGTTCATAAGTTTAACTTAGTTGTACAAAAAAAAAGTTTAAATTGGAATAAAAAATTAGAAATAAAAACAGGAAATAAAAATTACATGCATTCTTCAAATAATTAAGTGCTTATATATTTAATTAATTTTTTTTGTTTCATTTCTAAAATTATTATAATATTATTTTATAAATTAATTCTTCGTTAGGAAAAGAAAATTACTTTTTTTCTACCCTTTTTAATAGGTGCACAAAAATTGGTGAATTAAAAAAACTATTTATTTAATTTCCCTAGTTTTTGTTTTTTTAAAAAATAGATGATAATTATTAATTTTGTGGTAAAGTTTTTTTTTTCTTTTTGGAAATGATAATTGTTTTGATTTTCAACCCTACTAAGTTTGGATTTTTCGTCAACCCCCTTACAAGAAACATCGACTTCAAACTAACTACTCCCTCCGTTCCACTCAAATTAGGACAAATTTCTATTTTGGGTGTCCCATTCGAATTAGGACTACCCAAAAATGGAAGTGTTTTATTTAATGCGACTCACATTCACACTCACAACAACTTTCTACTCATTATTCTCTACCCCACTTTCTCTCTCCCACTTCACTTTTCATACTCACAACACCTACTCCACTAATATTTTTTCCTTAATCTCCGTGTCCAACCCAAAAATCCTAATTCGGGTGGGACAGGGGGAGTATATTAAATGCATTATTAATATGAAAGTGAAATTGAGAGCAAATCTTTTTTATAAAGTTATTATTATTATTGTTTTTTTTTTTTTTTGGCTGTTCATCTTCAAGATCCCAGCAGTCTGGAATTGTACTTCAACATTAGCATTTCTTCATTCTTAGCTCTCTTAGAGTGATGACTGTTAGAGAAAATTATCCCACATCCGGAATTAACTAGCCATGCATTGATTATATAATGATCCTGGGCTACTCCTTCCATGGCCAATTGGTTTTGGGATGGAACCTCAGACTTTATCATGGTATCAGAGCTGGCCCGTTACACGTGCAGGCCCAACGACCCACGATGTTGCTCCGCGCCACCCGTAACGAGACCAACCATAAAACAGCTGTAAGTGTTGACTGCCTTCTATTCTGCCTGCAGTTTATTCAAACTGACATAGTTGATTGGCTGAAAGCTATTAGATGAGAGCCATTGTTAAAGCTTGTACTATTGCGCATTTTCAGGTTAAATATTCGGGGGAATGTAGTTCCTCTTAATTAAAGAGATTACTGGAGTGTCTGGTAGTATGATTATGATAGACTTGTGAATATATCCAACTAGAAAAGTGACATTTTCCTGGTCCTATATCCTGGACTTTCCCTTTATGCGCTGAAAAGTGGTGTAAATTCTACCACAGTCCGCATATGCATTACGTTAGTCACATGCTCCTTAACTGATTTTTCTAACAAAATCCGTCAAAAATGCTTTAAATGGCGAGTATTTTCCACTTCAATGTCTGATCTGGCAAAAAAAACTTTAGGGACCGATTGGAAGGGTGGTATATCATTTTAGGGTCTAAATTGTCATTAACCCTTATTATAATTACAATATATAACTGTCAAGGATTAGAGAAAGAGATAGTCGGAGCCAATCATACATGAGAGATATAATTGATATGAGAGACTCAAATAATATTGTATGAATGACTCAAGTATTATATAGCAATACATATTTATAGGAGTACAAAGAGTATTCTAGAGTCCTAATCTAATTAGAAAAACTAATACAATAAGGAAACTAATATTCTAGAATAATCTAACTTGATGTACAAGATACAATCTCTATGTTTGGTAATTATAATATGTGCTAGGAATATTTAATATTCTTTAATATGCCCCTGCAAGATGGACGACTGATAGGAGAGTCCAATCTTGAAAGTAATGAGATGAACCGGGTTGATGAAGCGAGTTGAGTTGATGCGATCCCGGTCTTGTATGATGTTGCATTGATGTTGACTTTACGTTCCAACCACGTCACAATGACGATTTTACGCTGGAAGAATGATGAGATCGATGGCCATGAGATGGGGTAAGTGGTAGAGAAGCCGGAAAAGAAAAACAAAAAAGGGCTGTTAAGCCGGAAGAAAAAAAAGGAGGGCTGTTAAGCCGAAGGGGAAAAAAAATTGAGTGCTACTAAGTGTAGACACCCCGCCTTGGACCGCTCACCCCGATTGCACATTTGATTTTGTGTTTCTCCCCATTTTAAGTGTTTCTCGTTAGTTTCTGTCACTTCCGTTAAGTTCCTGACTGACTTCGTTAAGTCCAGGGACTAAACTGAATGACAGGGCTGACTTTCTAGTCCATTCTGTCAAAATTGCCTTCTCTGAGTCGCGCGCCTCCGACAGGAGGAGCCAGGCGCGCGCGCCTCCCGCCCCCAAAGCAGGAAGCGCGCGCCTCTGGGCGTCAGTTACAGATTTCTGGCCAGGATTCCCTCCCTTGCTCAATTTACAGGATTTTGCCCGGGAAGGATTTCTTGGTGACTGAGTTTTGGCACCAAAAACACCCCTCTTTCACCTATAAAAACCTTTCTTTTCCTCCATTTTGAAGGATCGAAAAATCATCGAAAAAACCCAATCGAAAACTAGACAAAAAAAATCACTTTCTAAAGGTTCTCCAAGGATCTCATCAAGCAACATTTGAAGTTCTTCAAATTGTAGGTAAAAGTCCATCTTTTCCTTTCTTTTCTACTTCATCTCCTCTCTCTCTTTTTACTTTAATCAAATGTGCAATCACCCAAATCATTTTGGGACATGACTCTAATGATCACCTCATCTCATTGAGGTTGGTTAAGGAGTTATCTCCTACATTCCAAATCTTATTTTAAATCCCCCCCTTTTCGTGACTTAAAGAAGAAGAAGAAGAAGAACATTTTCATTCATGTAGATTTTGATCAAGCAAGACCAACTTTAGTTGGGCGAGATGGGTGTTTCGGTACTTCCCATCTCGTAATCTAACCCCCGAACCTCAAAACAAAGAATCTCTGTTTTCGTAACCAAACTTAGGCTACAATCTATAGGTTTTTCTTATGTTCCTCAAAACATAGGTGGCGACTCTAAAAACAAGTTAGACATCCTAGGATAATTCACCGCTCTAGCCAAGCCGTGGTTCCCTGGGGTATCTACAGTGGCGACTCTGCTGGGGAGATTTATTTGAGGGTTAAACTTGTATCCTGATCGAAATCTACATCTTTTCTGGGCATTCTGTTTCCTGATGGGGGAGGCGCGCGCATCTGGCCTTTTAAGCCTAAGGCGCGCGCATCCCGCATCAAGAACCAGAATCGCCCACTTCTTCATGTTCTTCATCTTCTTCTTCTGTTATTCTGCACTAATCACTTCTGCAGGGGTTACAATATGAACATAGGACCAGGGCAATCCCCTGAGTCCAAAGTCTGACATTCTAACAGGTGTGCCCCAGAAGCGCGCGCCTCCCATGAGCATTTCGACATGCGCGCGCGTCCCACATCAGCACTCAGAGGCGCACGCTTCTGGGTTGGTTTCCAGAACAGAGACAGGTTTCAGTGACTGAGCAGAACAGTGGGGTGTGGGCACAGTTGCCTGCATCAGAACAGAATTGAACCCTCGGACTGTTTTAATTTTGTGTTTTATTTACCGGTCACACGGGTGATTCGGGAGTTGTAATTTTATGTGCTTATGTGTTTTGTGTGTTTTTCTTTCTTTTCAAAAAAAAAAATATAAAAAAAAAAAAATTGTCACTTGTTAGACCTCACACTACATGCACATATTCCTATGAACTGCTCACTATCGAGTCGCACAAGTCCAACCCCAAACCCGTCGAGGCCCGTCCTAGAAAGTTTCAAGCTCCACCAGACCTTGGCTCTTTCGAAGCGGTAAACCTCAGCCCGTGGCGTAGTTCAAGACTACATGCCGGGGGTGACCTTTGAGCCTCATATTCAAGCCGAGCACAAACCACACAATTCTAGTTAGGGTCTAACACTCCGTGACTCAAGTCGGTTTCCATGTACCGAGATTTCCCTAAACTAATGTCTTCAAATCATACATGCCAACTTGTTGAAAGGGACGCAATAAAAATCCGTCCCCAAAAGTGGTTATTTTGGACGAAAATAAAAATCCGTCCCCGCATGTATGCTTTACTACATTAATTTAGTTTAATCCCGATACATGTAGGATTCACAAGCGCGATGGAATCCGATGAGTATATGGGACCGCGAGATGGTCTATATACTAGTGTGACGATTCCATTATTTTCTTAGAAACCCCAAAAGGGATTCATTCCCTCCGACTTATAAAAAAAAAAAAAAGTCTTTTTCTTATGTGGTTCGAGTCGTGTGCCCAACTGTGTGTTCTAAGCCTCATCATGGACCGCAAGTGTTACTCAAGACTGACAAGGGCCTCTTCTGCAATATAGGTTCAATTGGTACTTACAAAGTCTACCGGGATTCAGCAAATCGGTTAGTCTGTGAAGAGATCACTCCAACAGCTCCAACATCAACCATGATCGGCAGCAGCAACACCATGTCTCTCGAACAGATCTCAACTATGGTCCAACTCCTCCAAGATCAAGTCTCCACCCTTAACAAAGAGGCAAAAAGCAAAGACGACATTTGGCAATCCCACCTCGACAGCCAAAGGGAGGCCCACGAGGCCGAAATGGAACTAATGAAAGAAAAGCTCACCAACCTTGCCAAGGGAAAGAACAAGAACAATGATCATGAATCCGAATGGACCGAGGGTTTGTTCAAGAGTCCTTATGTCAACACCCGCACCAAGAAGATGGGGGAACCAAGTTCCGAGAACAATGAGCCCAAAATGGTGGATTCTATCATGGCCTACATCGACCAAAAATTCAATGGGCTCAACATGGGGAAAGGCTCCGACACAAGCCTTTATCAATCATCCATCCTCATGAGTACTATGGCCGCTCTTCCCGATAAGTTCAAGATGCCCGACATAAGCAAATTCAAGGGCAACTCTTGTCCTATGGCTCACATTGAGACTTATATTTGGGCAATGGTTCCAAAGAAGGTCTCCACCAAGGTGATGGCTCAATGCTTTCCTCTCACTCTCGAGGGGGCGGCAAAAGATTGGTATGCTACTCTCCCGCTCACTGTCCGTCTTGATTGGGACTCCGCCATGCTTGCCTTCAAGAACCAATACCAAGGCAACACCACTCACCGGCCCACAAGGAAAGAGCTAGAGAACACTACTCAACGAGACAATGAGTCCTTCATCGACTTCACAAGGAGATGGAATGACAAACTCTCTGAAATTGTTGAGAGGCCGAACACAAAAGAGCAAATGGACATATTTCTCAAGTGTCTCAAGATTGATCTCCGCACTCACCTAAGTGGGGCTTGCTACTCCGACTTCTCCCAAATGTATGAGGCGGGGGTACGCATGGATGACTTGCTCAAGGAGATTAAGAAGACCACTCCTACTTACCGCTACAAGGCCGCTTCCAACTCCACAAAAGAGGCCTCGGTCAACGCCGTCACTATTGACAAGGGGAATTACAAAAAGGTTCCTCCACCTCAAGGGAAGAAGTCCCGAAGTGACCGTGTCTACACACCTCTCCAAGGCATGACTCAAACCAAAGTGTTCGAGGTCCTCAAAGCAAAGGGTCAAGTCACACCCGTGCAAGGGTACCAACCCAAGACGATCCTCTCCAATCATGCTCACCACAAATATTGTGGCTACCACCAATATAGTGGCCACACCACCGAGGAATGCTTCGTTCTCCGCAATGTCATTCAAGATCTCATAGATAAGAAAGAATTTGTAGTGACTAATGACGAGCATGTCAATGTAATAGAGATAGGAGAACTCGAGGGGACCACCCATTCAATCCCAATTGTGAATGGGGGCCCCAATGTTATGAATAAACTTGACAATTCTTGTTATGTAGTGACTTACGATGAGGTAATGAGGGAAGTACTAGAGAATAGGAAAAAGAAGCAAGATGGGAACGTCAACATGCTAACTCGATCCGGTCGAGTCATAGCAAGCAACCCTTCCACTTCCGCACCGAGCTCCTCTTCTCAAAAGCCGCAAGCTCACAACGCTCCCGAAGATCCTCTACTTCTCCAACTCAAGAAAACTCAAGCCAACATCTCTATTTGGGACCTCATTGCATCCTCAAAGAAACACCGAGATCTTGTCATCCGCAATCTCGATGATACATCAGTCTCTCCCGATACTACTCCCGAGGACCTCACGGCAATGATTGGTCACATTCATTTTAGCAACGTCATCACCTTTGCCGATATGGACCTTCCACCGTTTGGTTCCGACCACAACGAAGCTATTTACCTCAAGGTATGAGCAAGGGGGAGGTCCGTCTCAAGAGTCTTAGTGGACGGTGGTTCCGCGCTCAATCTCATGCCTGGTAGAATCATGGGCATACTGGGGCTTAAGGATTCTGATTTGAAGCCTTCTACTCAAGTAATCCGAGGTTATGACAGCACCGCCCGTACAGTCATGGGTATGATCGAAATAGACATTGAGTTTGGGAGCATGATTATGTCCGTTCCATTCCAAGTGCTTGATATCCCGGCCTCGTTCAACTTACTGTTGGGTCGACCATGGATTCATAGTGCTAATGCCGTACCGTCAACTCTCTACCAATGTGTCAAGATCCGAAATGGTGACGAAATAGTGACCGTAATGGCTGAAAACATCACTATCCACAGAAAAGGTGAGCCCGTCCACCAAGTTCAGCATGGTCTACCAGACTCCACTCTCTCCGGCGTCTCAATAAACGCCATTGACAAAGAAGGGGTAAACAGATCATGGACCCCCAGCAATCACAAAGTCCTCCGCATGATGAGGAATATGGACTACTTCCCTGGTTTAGGCTTAGGGAAATATCAACAAGGAATCCTACATCCCGTGCAAGTCCCATTTGTCAAGAACACCTTCGGTTTGGGGTATGAGCCTTCCAAAGAAGACTTGAAACAAGAGCAAGCAATCAAGAACGAAAAGGCCCGAGCTCGTAAAGAAGGCCGTCGTTATGAAGTCCCTAATCTGAGGCCTTACCGCAAGACGTTGAATGGTTATTTTGTCCGCCAAGGGGAAGACGTTCCATACATGATCTTTCCCGAGCCGTGGGTTAACAATAAAGGTGTCAAAAAGCCCGGCCTCGAAATCTTCTCCGATTGTGAGATCCGGAAATCCGAAAGGGAACCAACTCCCATGTCGCCCCATGAATGGTGGGTAAGAAAGATGACTATAGAGTCTGAGACAGAAATCACCGTGGGGGAAGAACTGACCGACTTAGCCTCCATGTTTGAAGAGCTTGCCATGATGAATGAATGCCAAGTTAACGCCATCCATGACACCGTCATCATAAACGAGACTATCAGTGAGATCCCGCCAAGCTCCGAGCCGATCAACAATTGGTATTCAACAAAAGGGCCCGTGGTATCCGAGGAATTCTTAGTCCAAGAAATGGGTTGCATACCCCGCACAGCAACAAAGGAAGAGCAGCTCACACTTACTTTCGAGTCCGAGAGTGTCTCTAATACCCTCACCCAAGAGGATTTGGAGGCCATAGCCGAGCGTGTGTTTCCTTTCTTTGCTAATGAAAAATTTGATATTTCTGAGTACCCTGAGATTGCAAACATCATAAATGATGAATTAACTAATAATGAACTTAACGAACAAGTTAATAACGATTCAAATTATGATGAAATAGACCACGAAAACACAACATACTTAAATGAACTTGCTCAACAAGTCCGTAGTCGTGGCGAGAATGGTCCAAAGGCTGACGAAGAATTGCATGTTGTTAATCTGGGTACCGAAGAAGAGCCAAAAGAAACCAAGATTGAAAGCTTCTTCAAGGGAGACGACAGAGACAGATTGACTGCATTACTACGGGAGTTCGTGGATATGTTCGCATGGTCATACAAAGACATGCCGGGTTTAGACAGAAAGGTAGCGGAGCACAGGATTCCGATCAGAGAAGATGCCAGGCCAGTAAAGCAGAAGCTCAGAAAGATCAAGCCAGAATGGTCTCTGCAGGTCAAAGAAGAGATTGAGAAGCTCCTCAGTGTGGGTTCATCAAGGTTATCGAGTATCCGACATGGTTAGCCAACATTGTGACAGTCAGGAAGGCGAACGGCAAGGTTCGAGTTTGTGTAGACTTCCGGGATTTAAACAAAGCTTCCCCAAAGGATGATTTTTCACTCCCTAATATCGACATGCTAGTCGACTCCACTGCTGCCTACGAGGTCCGCTCATTCGTGGATGGGTTCGCTGGGTACAATCAGATTCTCATGGCCGAGGAAGATCAACATAAGACAGCCTTCACAACACCGTGGGGTACCTTTTGCTACACAGTCATGCCATTTGGGTTAAGAAATGCTGGGGCTTCCTACCAAAGAGCCGTAACAGACTTGTTCCACGATATGATTCACAAAGAAATCGAGGTCTATGTGGACGACATGATCATTCACTCCAAAGGAACCGATGGTCAACACCTAATCGATCTCCGCAAGTTCTTCGAAAGGCTTCGTCAACACAAGATGAGGCTCAACCCTGCAAAGTGCACATTCGGGGTTATCCGAGGCAAAGTTCTTGGTTATATGGTCACTGAAAGGGGAATCGAAGTAGACCCCTCCAAAATCAAGGCAATCATTGACATGCCTCCTCCAAAGACGCAGAAAGAGATTAAAGGTTTCATGGGAAGACTACAATACATCAGTCGGTTTGTGCACCAACTCACTTCCATGTGCGAGCCAATCTTCAAGCTACTCAAGAAAATGTGGCTCTAGAATGGACCGACGCGTGCCAAGAAGCCTTCGATCAAGTAAAGCATTACTTGACGTGCCCTCCTGTTCTAGTTCCGCCGCACAAGGAGAAACTTCTGTTGCTTTATCTCACTGTCAATGATGAAGCCCTAGGGGCTATGTTAGCACAAGAGCAACGAGAGTCCACAAAGGAGAACGCCATTTATTTTGTCAGTCGCCGATTCCAAGGAGGCGAAAAGAACTACTCTGTCTTAGAGAAGTCATGTGCAGCATTGGTTTGGGTCACTCAAAAGCTCAAACACTATATGGAAGCTTTTCCGATCAAGCTAGTAGCAAAGGTGGACCCGCTCCGCTACATCTTCGAGAAGCCTTTCATGTCAATGAGAATAGCCAAATGGTACTTCATGCTCGCCGGCTATGATATCACTTACGTCATACTAAAATCCGTCAGGGGGAAAGTGTTCAGTGACCAGCTTGCCGAATTCCCGTGTGACGAAGTGAATGGGGAAGATGTACAGTTCCCCGACGAGCATTTAATTTGTACTGCAACCGAGGAAGACAAGTGGCAACTTTTTTTCGATGGCGCCGCCAATAAACACGGTTTTGGTATAGGGGTATTGCTTGTCGATCCAAAAGACATCTACACTCCCATTTCCATACGCCTGGAATTCGAAGCTACCAACAACATTGCCGAGTACGAAGCATGCATAGCAGGGCTCGAAGCAGCTCTCGAAAGAAACGTCACGGAACTAAAAGTGTTCGGTGACTCTTTGCTCCTTATCAATCAGCAATCGGGTAAATGGCGAACCCAAGACCCGACTCTCCAACAGTATGGTCAGCACCTTGAAGAACTGGTTGAACAATTCCAAGAGATCACTTTCAACTACCTGCCAAGGGATAAGAATCGCTTCGCCGATGCACTGGCCACTATAGCTTCATTAGTTGAAATGCCCAAAGGGAAAATGGTGAAGCCTTTCAAAATTGCTCGAAGGAACAGTCCGGCATATTGCATGAGTATCGAGATCAACGAGGTTCAAACAAACTCTCCGTGGTATTCGGATATCATGAACTTCCTCAAAGACGGCACTTATCCCGAGAACATCAATAAGAAGTCTCAAGCAGCTCTGCAAAGGTTAGCCTCTCGGTACGTACTGATTGGGGACCGAGTCTATAAAAGGCACCACGACGGGATCAATCTCTTATGCGCCAATGAGACCGAAGCTCAAGAGATAATGTGTGAAGTGCACGAAGGAGAATGTGGACCCCACATGAATGGGTTTATGCTAGTCAAGAAGATACTTCGCATTGGTTACTATTGGAGCACTATGGAACGAGACTGTATCGAGAAAGTCAAAAGGTGTGCCAAGTGCCAATTCCACGCTAATCTGCAACATGCTCCACCCTCACAACTTTACAACATGGTCACACCTTGGCCTTTCTCTTGTTGGGGGATAGACATCATCGGTAAAGTTCATCCTGCCGGGAGCAATGGGCAGTCATTCGTCCTAGTGGCAGTCGACTACTTCACAAAGTGGGTCGAAGCACAAGCCTATCGAACCCTCAACGCCAAGAAAGTGGCCGAATTTGTAAAGATTAATATCATGTGCCGATACGGCGTGCCTCATGAAATCATTTCCGACAACGGCTCTCACTTTGAGAAGGAAATGGATGCACTTTTGGTAGAATACAAGATCACCAAGCACAAGTCATCTCCTTACCGGCCCCAAGCAAATGGCGCAGTCGAAGCAGCAAATAAGACCATCGAGACCATCGTCAAAAAATGGCCTCAACAGGAAGGGATTGGCCCGAGAAGCTACCATTAGCATTGTGGGGCTACCGCACATCAATACGATCCGCAACAGGAGAAACTCCTTATGCATTGGTCTATGGTTCTGAAGCCGTACTCCCTATCGAACTTGAAGTCCCATCTCTACGGGTCCTCCTCGAGAATCAAGTCAACGAGGTCAACTGGATGCAAAGTCGATACGAACAGCTAGCCTTACTCGACGAGAAAAGGTTAAGAGCACTCGAACGCACGAGGGCATATCAGCAAAGGATGGCAAGAGCTTTCAACAAAAAAGTGAAGCCTCGAAACATCAATGTGGGAGATTTGGTCTTAAGACAACATCCTCCTAATGCCATGAATCCCCTGGGGAAATGGGGACCCCGATGGATCGGTCCGTACGTGGTCAAAAAGATACTAAGCGGTGGTGCAGTCCGGCTCGTGGATTTAGATGGTGACCAGCTGCCAAAGGAGGTCAACCTCGACAAGCTCAAGAGGTTCTACGCTTAATAAACAAAGACCATATAAAAAAAAAAAAAAAAAAAAAAAAAATCGCTCGCTAGGTTGAAAACCCGCAAGGGCGGCCTAGGCAAAAATTAGAGCACGTACAAAAAAGAAGCCCGCTAGATTGAAAACCCGCAAGGGCGGTCTAGGCAAAAAACAGGGTGCACCAAAAAAAAAAAAAAATGGTCTTTGTTTGTTTGAACTACGAAGACCTGAGCCTCCCAACTGGAGGAACGTAGGCAACCTTCGGGTGCGGTCTAAAACATATCAAAAATACCCAATTCACTTCAAATAACAAAATGCAATTTCTATTCATTCAATGAATTATTCAAACCATTACAACGGATTTATTGAGCAACAAAAGACATCAAAATATTAAATCCTAAAACAAAGTGGTCTAATTGCAATCTCTTAGGGTACTAAGAAAAATCCAATTTTCTCTTAGCTTTCGAAGGACCACCCGATCGTCTCTCAATCCTTTTCTTCTTGGGTAACAAAGGAGCACTAATACGCACCGAAACCTTCTGTGCTGCAACACGTCTCCTAGAATAAAAGTCATCCAAAGGAGTACCGAAAGGGTCAGCGAGAATGTTACTCGAATCAGCAGCAGCCTCCCTATATCTCAAAGTGCTGCTAGGCTCAAAACCCTGTCCCAACAACTCGGCACGAAGCACATCAACCCAAGTGATGCCACGGTAAAGGGTGCCAAATAAATAATCCAAGTAGCTCTCGGGAAGGAAGACACTCCCCCGATGCAGAGGAGCGAAAGCCCAACGATTGCGGTCATCTCCCCAAGCCGACTGAAGCTCACTCGAGAAGTCAGGACCCATGTAAGCAACTGGACGAAGCATTCCATCCCTCGGAAAAGGAATTGTCTGTTGGCGACCGAACTGCCGCAGAACCCGCTCTGGCTGGTAAAATGAAGAATCTCTCAAACCGGGTACAACCACGTGCTGAAAACCAAGAGTCCATTCCACAAAAGGACGAAGACCCCAAGAAGGAGGACACCACTCAATATCAACGGTCGCCCGAGAGGCAAAGAATTTCTTCCAATCATCTTCAGATAAATCCCGGATCAACAACTTCCTCCTATAAACAGCAAAAGGAGACAAATCACCATCCGGAGAATAAATTCTGAAGTGTTCTCGGAGCCATATGGTCAAGAGCAAAGGGCTTCCCCGACACATCTTGCCCGTCCTGTGTAACTCATCAAGGCCGTGCAACGTCTCCCCTACAATAAGAGGGATTACACTAAATTGCTGTCCTTAGCTTGCAAAATAATCTCAGCCAACTGCGCGTCCGCAGTCCCGAAGGGTGTAACAAACAGTACTTCGCTGAAGAGACAAACGGCCATGGCATTTCTTTTGAAAGATTGAACCACCGGGTCCTCCGAGTGTAAACTGAAGAACATCGGCAACTCAGTTATGTCAATCACGGTACCGTGCAACATCTTCCTCACGTCCTCAATAGGGAGATTCAGTAACTCAACCCAAGAGTCGACGGCACCACGGTGATATTGAGGGACGGCAATCCGACCGGCCAAAGGCATGCCCAGGATGGCCCCGAAATCGTCAACAGTCGGCACCATTTCATTAGCTGAAAGGTTGAAGGTATGGCTGTCGCAATCCCAGAAAGCCGCGGCAGCTCTCAACAAATCCCAATCCGGCTTCAACGTCCGCAAGGTGAAAAGAATTCGGAACCCGAAATCTTTAATGAAGGCCTTCTTGGGATGGGTCTTGAAAGAATACACAAAAGTGCCCAAGTCCTTTTCATACGCACTAACGACCTTGGCATCAAGGGCAAAAGAATTGGAAGCCATGGAAAATGTTGATCACAAGCGAAGTTAAGCAATAATATGATGTTCAAAAATGGCAGAAAGGAGCTGTGAGAATCAAGTGGTCGAACAGAAGATGATATTATAGCTGTTGGGGCTCTTTTGGTCAGCAAATGTCAAGCCCGGAATTCCGCCTCCCAGACGCGCGCGCCACCCGCCAGCGGTCTGAAGTGCGCGCGCGTCCCAAGACTACATATGAAGGCGCGCGCCTCCCAGGTCTAAATCGCTTCAAGAAAAGGGCCTTGTCAGAGATCTCCAGCCTATATCAAGACACTGTCCCGATCCTCAGACACCCAGTTGGGCACACCTTTTTCTGGTCCGCCCTTAAGGCATGTCAAAAATCGAAAGTAGGATAGAAACTCCCACTCAAAAGTAGGCTGTCCTCTTCAATATTCCGAACTCCCTAAGTTCTGTCACGGGTGCCACACCCCCCTCAAGAGTCAATCTCAACATTTCATCCCCAGCAGGAACATTTTTCTGGTCGCGGTCAACTGTGCCCGTACCCCACAATTCAAAAAAGTCAAGTGTGACTCCAAATGGCACGAGACTTCAAAGCAATATTTCATCAAACGGATTCACAAACGGATTCGTCAACAAGGGTTCACCAACGGGCTCATCCAAGGGATTCACTAACGGATTCATCAAACGGATTCACTAACGGATTTGTCAACAAGGGTTCACCAACGGACTCATCCAAGGGATTCACTAACGGATTCATCAAACGGATTCACTAACGGATTCGTCAACAAGGGTTCACCAACGGACTCATCCAAAGGATTCACTAACGGATTCATCAAACGGATTCGTCAACAAGGGTTCACCAACGAACTCATCCAAGGGATTCACTAACGGATTCATCAAACGGATTCACCAACGGATTCGTCAACAAGGGTTCACCAACGGACTCATCCAAGGGATTCACTAACGGATTCATCAAACGGATTCACTAACGGATTCGTCAACAAGGGTTCACCAACGGACTCATCCAAGGGATTCACTAACGGATTCATCAAACGGATTCACCAACGGATTCGTCAACAAGGGTTCACCAACGGACTCATCCAAAGGATTCACTAACGGATTCATCAAACGGATTCACCAACGGATTCGTCAACAAGGGTTCACCAACGGACTCATCCAAGGGATTCACTAACGGATTCATCAAACGGATTCACCAACGGATTCGTCAACAAGGGTTCACCAACGGACTCATCCAAGGGATTCACTAACGGATTCATCAAACGGATTCACTAACGGATTCGTCAACAAGGGTTCACCAACGGACTCATCCAAGGGATTCATTAACGGATTCATCAAACGGATTCACCAACGGATTCGTCAACAAGGGTTCACCAACGGACTCATCCAAAGGATTCACTAACGGATTCATCAAACGGATTCACCAACGGATTCGTCAACAAGGGTTCACCAACGGACTCATCCAAGGGATTCACTAACGGATTCATCAAACGGATTCACCAACGGATTCGTCAACAAGGGTTCACCAACGGACTCATCAAAGGGATTCACTAACGGATTCATCAAACGGAATCACTAACGGATTCGTCAACAAGGGTTCACCAACGGACTCATCCAAGGGATTCACTAACGGATTCGTCAACAAGGGTTCACCAACGGACTCATCCAAGGGATTCACTAACGGATTCATCAAACCGGTTCACTAACGGCCTCATTCAAAACATTCAGCCGGCAGGTTCACCTAACGGATCATGCCCCCCTATCAACAAAAGCCGCTCACACAGGGAGCGCACCACTATCTCTCGCAATTTCAAATTCCTGCTTTCATCGAGTCTTTGCTTTTTTCTTGGTGATGTCCTCGGCGGGTGTTTTTAACTTTCGTCGACGCGTTTTGCTTTGCAGTCCACATCGCCGAGGGGCTCTGTAGACACCCCGCCTTGGACCGCTCACCCCGATTGCACATTTGATTTGTGTTTCTCCCCATTTTAAGTGTTTCTCGTTAGTTTCTGTCACTTCCGTTAAGTTCCTGACTGACTTCGTTAAGTCCAGGGACTAAACTGAATGACAGGGCTGACTTTCTAGTCCATTCTGTCAAAATTGCCTTCTCTGAGTCGCGCGCCTCCGACAGGAGGAGCCAGGCGCGCGCGCCTCCCGCCCCCAAAGCAGGAAGCGCGCGCCTCTGGGCGTCAGTTACAGATTTCTGGCCAGGATTCCCTCCCTTGCTCAATTTACAGGATTTTGCCCGGGAAGGATTTCTTGGTGACTGAGTTTTGGCACCAAAAACACCCCTCTTTCACCTATAAAACCTCTCTTTTCCTCCATTTTGAAGGATCGAAAAATCATCGAAAAAACCCAATTGAAAACTAGACAAAAAAATCACTTTCTAAAGGTTCTCCAATGATCTCATCAAGCAACATTTGAAGTTCTTCAAATTGTAGGTAAAAGTCCATCTTTTCCTTTCTTTTCTACTTCATCTCCTCTCTCTCTTTTTACTTTAATCAAATGTGCAATCACCCAAATTATTTTGGGACATGACTCTAATGATCACCTCATCTCATTGAGGTTGGTTAAGGAGTTATCTCCTACATTCCAAATCCTATTTTAAATCCTCCCTTTTCGTGACTTAAAGAAGAAGAAGAAGAACATTTTCATTCATGTAGATTTTGATCAAGCAAGACCAACTTTAGTTGGGCGAGATGGGTGTTTCGGTACTTCCCATCTCGTAATCTAACCCCCGAACCTCAAAACAAAGAATCTCTGTTTTCGTAACCAAACTTAGGCTACAATCTATAGGTTTTTCTTATGTTCCTCAAAACATAGGTGGCGACTCTAAAAACAAGTTAGACATCCTAGGATAATCACCGCTCTAGCCAAGCCGTGGTTCCCCGGGGTATCTACACTAAGGCAAAAAACGGTTGCTACTAAGGCAAAAAAAAAAAAAAAAAAAAAAAAAAAGAGAGTGCTACTAAGGCAAAAAAATGAGTGCTACTAAGGCAAAAGACGGTTGCTACTAAGGCAAAAAATGAGTGCTACTAAGGCAAAGTTTTGGCTCTTTTACGTCGCGAGACGGGCTTTAGCACTTTTACGTCGCGAGACGGTCTTTGGCACTTTTACGTCGCTAGACGGGGTAAGGCTTTTAGGTCGCGAGACGAGGTCGGGTGGGGTTAGTTATGAGACGGGGTCCGGGTTACTGTGCGTGGTTGGTAGAGTTGTACTGCAAAAGGGTGTGCTGATTGGGGTGTAGTTCAGACGGGGCAGGTATGAAAAAAAAAATTGAGGGCAGTAGGGAGCCGGGGGGGGGGGGGGGTTAAAGGATGTTTCTGTGTTTGGTTGGATGCAAAAAATAAATAAAACAAAACAAAAAAGGGAGTAATTATTTCAGGTGTTGAAGAGGGAGACGGTTGGGTATTGGGGTAGTGGTCAGCAAAGCCAAAACAAAAATTGGTTGTTTGGAAAGGTTAGATCGTGGGTTTGGTTTTGGCAAAAGGGGTTTGGGGTGTTCTTCTCTGCATGGTTCTTGGGTGGATGGGGATTTTGCTAGGTGAATGAGATAAGAAAAAAAGGGGTTTGCTTACAAACTCGGCAAGGATGTTGTTGAGGCGGAGGCTATTTCGGGTGCGGCGGCTTTTGGTGTGAGAAGTCCCATAATGGATCTAGGCTTTGATACCATTTCAAGGATTAGAGAAAGAGATAGTCAGAGCCAATCATACATGAGAGATATAATTGATATGAGAGACTCAAATAATATTGTATGAATGACTCAAGTATTATTGATACTAGCAATACATATTTATAGGAGTACAAAGAGTATTCTAGAGTCCAATCTAATTAGAAAACTAATACAATAAGGAAACTAATATTCTAGAATAATCTAACTGATGTACAAGATACAATCTCTATGTTTGGTAATTATAATATGTGCTAGGAATATTTAATATTCTTTAATAATAACTTCTTAAAAATAGAGGGATTAAATTGAACAATTCAAACTATTACACTAAACTTGGTGCTAGTGAATCTATATTACAATAGCAAGCAGGAATAAATGTTTTATAAAGAATGGCTAAGATTACTTCTTAACCACCATAAAGAGTGGCTAAGATTCACCCAAACCCTATTCAACCCAAACCCTATTCAACTGCTGCACGGTTTCTCTCCTACCGATAACATAACCGGTGAACAAAGAGGTTTTCAAAAGATCAATACTTTCGTTCTCTCACCCCTTTGCCAGAAATCTTGCATTTAGCAAACGGTGGTTGGCTTTTGTGGTGTAAATGGCGTACAGAACACCTAACTTCTTCGTAGACGTGTTAAAGAAGAAGAAGGAAGCGAAGATGATGGGTTTTTGCTATTTTCTCTTTGTCATTGATTTTCTGGTCATAATCATCATATCGATCATATTCCCTTTCATGGCTTCTTCCCATTCAGACGTTCAGCCAAGCGATTCGAGAGAGAGTGACGAACAGCTTTATTGACTTCCCTTGACCCAGGTTTCACCTCTCTGTGCCTATTCATATTTGGAGTAAACTCCAGGTAATTTCTTGGTTGCTGTTTTCTATTGATAGTATTTTTTTAAATCATAATCTACATCTTGAGAATGTTTGCGTACTCTATGTTGGTGTTATTCTTCAGTTTTGATTACATTAGGGACAGAGAATTGCTCTTCAGTTAATTAATTTAGGGATAGAGAATTGCTTGGTGATGAGTGATTATTAAGATTTAGGTTAAACACCCCTTGCTAAAAGGTTTCCAACAGCACCAAAGAATACTTCATGGTCTGACATTCAATTTTCGCTACAAGAGTTGGTCAAGTTTGCATTGTCAAATGCTCTACTAAGTTATACCCCCCCCACCGCCCCACCCCAACCCACCATCTTTACTTGGCAGTTGTCCTTTGCAGTATTTCAAAGGAAGGGATAGTGCATCGGTGGTTTCTTTATTTGTGAAGCCATTATATGAAGCCAAACGTAGGGGTACAAGCTGGGTTGCAATGTGTATGCCTAAAATGATGGAGCTTGCTACTGACTCGCTGGTGGCTGCATTTCAAAAGATGCGCCCAATTATCTGCAAGTACCTCAACAACTCAAGTTCTTGGCAAAAGCTTCACTTTTGCAAGTCATTCCCAGTCTTTCTTAAAAATGTTGAGAAATCAAATGCAACATTTTTTATGGGACGGAGGGAGTAGAATCGAAAAATAGGACATTCAATTGTTGTGTAAAGTTTTTATTTAATCATAAATAATCAAAATTTGCTTGAAGCTAACATAACGACGTCATGCAGAGGTGCTATTGATTATGAGAAGGGAAGCATTGAGATGGAGAAGAATTTGGTTTCAGTGGCATGTGAGGTTGAAAGGCTATGGTCAGAACTAGCAAACACTGATGCAAGAACGTGGACATATGGTATATCCTGTCTCCTCTCTATTTTTAGTTGGTCGCTCTTGCTTTCTTATGAGTTTCGTATGTTTACTTTAATAATTGTAATGGTAGCTGACAGTGGTTGTTTTCGATCGATTTTTAATCTACTATTACTGCATTCATATGATTTTAATTTTTCCTTCATTGTTTTGGATTTGATTGTCATGTTTTTCTAATCTGAATATATTTTCCTAATTTGTTAGAAAAGAAGATCCAACTCATCTCTCTGGTGGCTAGGAAGGATAAAAGCAACAACGCAAGCAAGGAAAACGACTGCGAACAAAAGAAGAAGCTTTAGCAGCATGAAGCAACAACAATAGATAACAGATTGGAAGAAATCAACAAACCAAAATGATGAAAACAAGTCAAAGAGGGTGAATAACTGTCAACTCATTGCTGGCTTATTAGCTGGAATTAATTGAAATTAAGACGCATTTTAAATTCTATTTAATTTATTAGCTTCAAGAAGATTCACAAAATTTAGCAAAAGCAATTATTTTCTCATTTACTCTTCCCAGTTCTCTTAGCCTGCATTGGTAAATAACATCACCATTTCTCTAATTGTGTGAGTTTTAATTTATTAGCTTCAAGAAGATTCACAAAGTTTAGCAAACGCAATTATTTTTCTCATTTACTATTCCCAGTTCTCTTAGCTGCATTGGTAAATAACATCATTAGTTCTCTAATTATGTGAGTTTATTATTAATTGAGAAAGGTATATGGAGATGGAAATTGACAAGCAAAATGGTCTCTTGACAGAGAAAGGTGTTATTTAGGCCAAGGCATTGTGCAACCAAAGAACGAAGGCGGTGGTAGTGGTGGCAAGGTCAAGAGTGGCAATGATGGTGGTGACAGTGAGAAGGAGAACGGGAAGAAGGGTGGAGATGATAAAACCCAGAATTTTGTAGGCACTATATGTGAAAAATGGGTCAGCAGATTTGCCAAGACTTTTAGATAAAATTTATTGTGTATTATAAGAATTACAACTTTGGTTAGTAGGAACTGAAAGCACCAAGTTCTGTTGGAACTGGTTTTCTTCCGTTCGCTAGCATAGACAGTAGGATTTTTTTGCATTGTAGTATGTGGGTGGAGTCACAGAAAATAAATTATCGGGTTGGTTTGATAATTGTGAAAAAGAATAAAGTGGGTTGGGGGAGGGGTGACAGGGAAGAGGAAAGTGAGTGGAGGGGGCTTACTGTTGGTGTTGGTGCCCTAGACACGTTTGTTAAACGTTGTATGAGTTATCATTTATTCATAATGATAAAGAGATAATAAGATTATTATTATGGCTCATGTTTGCTTATAATAATCTCCGTCCCTAGAGCTTGTTAAGCACTAGTATAAAGGCTAAATGATCATGGGATGATCATGTTAGATTTATGGGTACTTGTTTGGAACAAGGTACTGGACATGACCCGCTGTATGAGATTTATGTCATGGTCTATGTCATATATAAATCTCATATTAGTTATGTCATTTGAATCCTTAGACATGAAGTTATTATAGTCTTCCACTTGATGAAGATTATGTTTGACATATTCAAACGCTGCCTTAACACGGTAGTTATAAAGGGTATGATTGGCATGATTGGATTCACGTAGGGAAGAATAATAAGCCAAATGGATTTGTCCCTCTTCGGAGAGATGTCAAGCTTGGGCCCCTCGAAGGAATGATGTTGATGAAATGTTTGGCCAAACTCAAATGGATTGATTGGATCAATGTCATTTGGATTATCAACATATTCGGAATCGAGAAAGTATTGAACAATACAAGTTGACTTGTTGACCATGACTTGTGTTCAATGACATCGTGGACAAAGGGATTATGACATGTTCTAAAAGGAATGCGAACTTGTATCTAGTTATACTATTTGGGTAGGTATGACGGTTTGCTAGAACCTAATCATATCTTATGGTTTCATCTTTGAACCCATTGCCAACTTAGTATAATCCTAGAGGGTCACACACAATAGAACGAATCCTAAATAAGGACTATATTGGAAATTTGGAAAAATTGGATTTTTCTGGGCCTTTGGGCGACCGCCCAAATGGGCTGGGCGACCGCACAAGAACTTGGGCGGCCGCACACCTCAGTTTGGGCGGCCGCACAGTGCTGTCGGGGGGCAGATTCCTAATTTGACTCGGAATCGAATTTTGGACGGGTTTTAACACAAGTTTCCTATTTGGAATAGGTCTTACTTGTGTATAAACATCAGAATTCGGCCATAACTCAGACCTAATGTTTGTGCAAGCCTCCAAAGAGTTTGAGAGGGTTTTATTTTGTTCTAAGAAATCCTAGATTGAAGAACAAAATCATACACAAAGAAAATTCCATATAGTTCATATTTAATTATGAAAACGTGTTTCATAATTTGGTCTAGCAACCAAGATCAAGTGTTCTTGATATTCTTTCGTGGTGTGGATACCGCTAGAGGGTGAAACTTATCATCTTCAAAGTTCGTGATTATTACTATGATCGTGATCAAGTTTTCAAGTCTCTATCGAATCCAAGGTTGCAAAATCAAAGGCATCAAGGGTTAGTATTCTAGTATTCATATTGTTGTATTTGATTTAATCATATGAATGGATCTATGGGCTTTGGGTTTCATTAAATTTTAAATGCTTAATTCCGCTGCGCATGTGACTACGAAACCCAACAGTGGTATCAGAGCCCCGTTCATGTTGATTATTTCAATACTAGATCATGTTGTGTGTATATAAATTGTTTATGTGCCAAGCATGATATGAATATTGGATTATATGATGTTTATGTGTTATGTGATTTTATGTGGTTTATTGTTTTGCAACTTTAATCGCACGATTCAATCGCAATAAATAAATTATGGTGGATTCAGAATTGTTGATTATTAATTTTTGATTGGATCAAAGTTTTAATAATCGGGGAAAAACGATTTTGAGACAAAATTTTTGAACTTTGAAAATTCTGCACATTCTGATGGCACTGGGCGACCGCACAAATCTCCCTGGGCGGCCGCACATGTTTGGGCGACCGCACAGGAGAGTTTGGGCGGCCGCACAGTTCACTGATTCTGTTCTGATTTTGGTTAAAATTGGAATTTGGAATTTTTGAGAGGTCCAACCGAACCAGTAACAAAACCAAATCAGACTTGCTGATCTGGAATGGGCTTTGGGTAGTTGGTTTGAGTGTGGATCTTGGGGTTTGATTTTCCTATTTGTTTTAGTCTTGTGATTCCTAGATTGGTTCAAGTTTTGGATGGCTAATCTGCGTTCATCGAGATTATGTTTCCCAAAATTGATCGCAATCAAAGTTTCAAAGATAAAACGAAGTTAGAATTATGAAGAGTTCATAATTGCTAAAATTGAGAAACAAAGTTCTTGATTCAAAGTTTGGAGATCCATGTGGAATTGTGAATGCAATTGGCCTACGTTCATCGAAACCATCTATTGCTTAGTTTCGGTCACATGGACTACTTTCTTGGTCTCTTGAATTAGTGCGGGATTGTGGTTGCCTAATGGCTTAGTTCGACCACACTTCTTGTTGTCTTGATTTGGAGATAATAACCAAAGTTGAAATAGTCTCATCCTCATAATTATAGAGAAACTAATGACACATAAATGTTGTGCTTAAATTAATAGAGATTAATTTAGTGGCTAAACTTGATGCGTAACATGTTTATCTTGTGTGCTCATAAATGTGTTGTATGCTATATGGTAATGAACCTTCAAGAAAGTTTTAAGTCCTTTTTGCCATGCCATGATTAAAACACTTGTAAGTACACGGGTATTTTCATGTGGGCTCGCCAAAGCGAGGTGCATTGATTTTATCTTTGTATGAGCAAGATGAGTGAATAAGAGTTTCCTATGCGTTTAAAATGGTTGGACTTAATTAGGCGTCAAAACAGTTTTGGGCCTAGGCAAAAGATGAGATTAAACATGCTTTCTAAATTGGATCCCTAAGAATCATATGAGATATGATTGACAAAAATTGTCTTCCTAATTAATTTGATTTTGAGCGGTCCGCCTCCGTGGACTCAAAGTTAAATTAAAGTTGGATCTTAGCCAAATTTCAAAAGAATCTCATAAAAGGATCTAAGAGTCATATGATATATGATTGACAGGGTTGTCTACCTAATTAATTTGATTTTGTGTAATCCGCCATAGCGGACTTAAAATTAAATTAAAGTTGGATCTTAGCCCATTTAATTATATTATACATTGGATGTATAAGAAGGTTATATAATTTAGTGGGAGTATTTTTGGAAAATACATTATTTATCTCTTTAATGAGATTGGTACTTGTAAAATTTTGGAAATTTTGCATAAGTTGTAGATGACAACTAACTTCGTTGCGATCAATCCTTTAGAAGGATGAGCTTCAAAAGAATGATACAAACTTCATGGATTGGATCCTGAGCCTAAGAATCGTTCTAAGGCAAGAAGATGGGCTGTACATTCTTGATGGGCCTATTCCTAAAAGAACCAAATGCCGGAATAGACAATCACGAGAATCATGAGTATGATTTTAGGAGTGTGAGTTGTCTTATGCTCGCGATTATGTGCTCAAAACTCCAACAAAGTTTGGAACTTGTGGAAGCCTATTAGATAGGCGTGGAGTTGAGTTACATGTTTCAAAGAGAAATCTAGGCAAGAGAGGTATAAAACCATTATTGCATTCACTTCTTGCAAAAGGAGTAAAGGGCAATAAGTGGAACCTCACATGCTTAAGATAATGGCTACAAAGAGCATCTTGAGAAACTTGGGAGTCCAATTGGATTGGAGCTAGCCATGGATCTTATTCTTAATTCATTGACTAAGAGTTATAATCACTTTGTGATGGACTATAACATGTTTAGAATGAATAAGAATTTCTTCGAATTGCATTAACATGCTAAAAACTGCGAAGATGAAGATAACGGAGAAAGGTTCTCCAATGCTCATTGTTCATGATGGAAAAGGAGCCCAAATGCCAAAAGAAAAGTAAGACAAGAGTTGTCAAACCTAAAGGAAATAATTTTGGTTATAATAATAACTCTAATAGATGCAATTTGGTAAAATGGCAATTGGATTGACCATTTAGAATTGTAGTCAAAATTCTGGATGATCAATAAAAGGAATGGTAGTGGGACTACCACTTGGGAATTTTATGTTATAAATTATTCTTTCTAAATTTAATTATTGGGTATTGGATACCAGAATAATTAGTAAAATGAAAGACTACTTATAGTAAAGTTTTATCTACAAACGGTAATGATGCAATGGTTGCAACATTGTTCGTGGAACACTTGTAAAATGACTTTGCTGATGAAGTAGAAAACATTATTTTGTTAAAAGATAATGAAGGATATTAATTTCTTGTTTGGAATAAGAAAAGTTCTATATTTATTATGATTTACTTCATTGTGTTATCATATAAATAAATCTTATATCCTAAATCTTGAAGAACAAAGTAATAAAGGCTATAACATAAATAATTAAAATTCTTTATGCATTATTGTTTTGATCAAATAAATAAAAGATGCATATCTAAAATTCCATGGGACGGAGTTTTAAGTCATATGATTTTTTATTTTTATTTTTTTATTTTTTTTTAGAAACCAGGGCGGCACCTGGGAAGATTTTATTAATTATAAAATATAAGTACAAGAGGGGGACAACCACCCGACTGATTGCCGGATATGGAGCCGGACCTCGAAATCCAAAAAATAAACCAACTCCTCAAAAGGTAAAACCATCTAAAAAATAAAAGCCTGAAAAAATTAAACCAAAGAACAATCCTAATAAATTCAAATGAGCCCAATGATCCATCAAAAGTCCAAGACACGGGCCCGTGTGCCTCTTTTACAACCGAAACGAGTCCGTATGCCTTCCTTGCACTCAAGAAACTATTCCACAGAACCAAACACCATAACCAAGCGCAGCAAACACCAACAACATCAAATAATTATCGACGCTCAACATAGTATCCACTTTCATCAAAACGTAACGCGTCCAAGACACTCCGTGGAAGCTCCCTTGACGATCCATATATCCAAACCGTTTTATGAATATGAGCTTCAAAAGCCAATCTATCCGCAACCCCATTTGCTTGACGAAGAACATGACGTAACTCATACCCTCCAATCAAACTTTCACATTCCCGCAATTCATACGTGTATTGCCACGGACAATTATTTCGCCCTTTTAAAATATTCACAGCTACTAAGGAATCTGAGTTTACCTGAACAGAAAGTAAACCCCAAGAATGACATAAGCGCAGGCCATCACGTAAAGCAAAGATCTCCGCCTTCATGTTGGTTCCATCTCCGTAGTAGTGTGAAAAGGCACAAACAAAAGCCCCCATACCATCCCTTATAATACCACCACCCGTGCACTGGCCGTTTATCGCGGAACCATCCGTATTCAAAGTAAAAACATGAGAGCGCGAAGGCTCCCATCTCAACAGCCTCTGCCGCCTAAACTTATGCTCTGCCACTTTGAGGCCTAAGCTCTCCAACAAGTCACGGTCATTCTCACTAGGAGCCCCTTTCGGGACTAGGAATGAGCACATCTCAATAAGAGAATTTTTAACCCCATCCACAATTTTGGCACTATTCATAACAGTTCCTTCGAAAATCGATTTACACCTTGCTTTCCAAATCTCCCAACAAGTAAAAAGCATAATACCCATACGAACTAAACCAACCTGTCGGCGCTTTGACTGTCCACCACACCAAATAGTCCACAAATGATGTAAATCAATATAATTATAAGTCAAAGGGAAAAGACTAACCCAATGCCTCCAAACAGACTGCGCAATCGCCGACTGTAGAAGTAAATGATTAAGAGTCTCCCTATGACCACCTCCAGGACAGCACACACATCGAGATGGGATATTGAAGCCCCGAGACTCTAATTTTACATCCACCGGAAGACCATTGTGCATAGCCCTCCACCAGAAACCACTGACCTTTGTAGGGATGTTGGGATGCCAAACCTTAGCACCCCATTCCACCAAAGGGCTGCGGACCCGAATATAATCCCACCATGCAGCTGTCTCAAAAGTTCCCATTTTTGTAAGAGTGAAGACCGGACAATCCTCACTATGCTCATCAATATGCACCCTACAAACATTGGCATGTAGATCCTGCGGGATAAACTGAAGCATGTCCTCCAAAACCTGAATACCATCTCTCACTGTCAAAAGTTGATCTTCAGGAAGCGGGCCCCCAAGTTGAACCCCACACCAATTATCAGTCCAAAATCTGATATCTCCTCTGCCAACAACCCAACGACTGCAATCATCCAACTGATGTAAATATGACGATGCAGCTTGCCACACATGCGAACTAGAGGCTGCAGGTTGACATTTATACTTGACACGGACCCATTGTGACCATAGGGAATTGCCTCTGGTGGCCACCCACGCCAACTTGGCTAACATAGCCTGATTCATATCCCCCACCCTCCGAATTCCCAAACCACCTTCCTAGATAGGTCTACAAACCACATCCCAAGAAACCCAATGAGCCCTTTTTTCACCTCCACTGCTCCATAAGAAGTTGGACATAATGCTTTCCAACTTACGAGTTACAACCTTAGGAACCTTGAGCACACCCAAAGAATAAATAGGAATGCTAGAAAGCACAGATTTGATGAGAGTTACCTTCCCACCAAATGACAGAAGCCGTGCTTTCCAACCATCCACCCTTTTCATCATCTTTGCTTCTAGCTCCGCAAAGTGTACCCTCTTGACTCTACCTTTGAACAACGGGATCCCCAGATATTTGAGCGGAAACTGCTGGTGCGTGCAACCCGACCATCTTCGAATATTTTCTATCTCGAACTGTCGCCTTTTAGCACCCACATAAAAACCGCTCTTCTCCAAATTAATCAATTGACCCGAAGACCTCTCATACATACTCAAAACCTCACGAAGACCCTCAATGGATCTCTGACGCCCGTTACAAAACAAAAGCATGTCATCCGCATAAAGCAAATGGGTCAATGGAAAATTCCCCCTACCATGTTCAAACGGCCTAAACACCTCTTCCTGAACAGCTCTGTACAATGCCCGGGACAGTATTTCCTGAGCAATAATGAATAACAATGGAGAGAGCGGATCTCCCTGTTTCACCCCACGAGTTGAGGGAAAGTAACCATGAGAAACACCCCCCATACGAACAGAATACCAATTACCCCGCACTAACCTCGAAATCAGGCTGCAGCAGTTGGCATCAAACCCAAACGTTTCTAAAGCTCTAAATAAGAAATCCCACTCTAGTCGATCATACGCCTTAGACATATCCAGCTTGAAGAGAACATTCCCACCCACAACCTTCTGATCGATCCGATGCACCATCTCATGAGCCAAGGCAATATTTTCCTGAATACCACGACCCCTCATGAAACCCGTCTGTTCCGGAGAAATTAACTTAGGCAACACACAAGCCAGTCGTAAAGTTAAAATTTTGGAGATCACCTTGTTCATAAAGGTGGATAGGCTAATAGGCCTCAAATCCTTAAACCCAGTCGGCTTATCAACCTTGGGTAAGAGCACCAACACATTAGACGACAAACCTTTGGGAAGTTCCTCACCTCTATAGAACGACTGAACCGCAGCAACAACATCAGTTTTAATAATTGACCAACATCCCCTAAAGAATTGACCAGTAAAACCGTCTGATCCCGGAGCACTGTCTGCATTCAGAGATTTAATAGACTCCCAAACCTCTGTCTCATCAGGGACTACAGTAAGCATCGCATTATCTGCAGTTGTTACTCCTGCCACAATACCCTGAAATAACCTGTCATCAACCTCATGAGGACCAGAAGAAAAAAATTCCTCAAAATGTGTAGCTCCAAGCTCTCCCAATAAGTTCTCATTATCACACCAAGAACCATCCGGCAGCTGCAGCTTCAAGGAATTCTGCCTTCTCCGCTCTTTGATGGAAGCGTGAAAAAAGGCCGAGTTTCTGTCTCCGTCCTGAACCCACAATTGCCGTGACTGCTGCTGTTTCATGTCCACCTCCCATCTGCGAACCTGAACTAGTTCCTCATTTTTCTGCCTCTGTTCTGCAGCAACTAAATCATCCCAATTTTGCTGCAGCGAGAAGTCCAAACGGGTAAGATCATCCTGCAACTGATCGATCTTACGGTAAATATTACCGAAAACCTCCCAATTCCACTTTCTGAGTTCTCCGCGCAACACATGAAGCTTCCGGTGCAGTCTGAACAACGGTGTTCCCCAGCAACCTCTACTCCACACCTCCCGTACAAAGTCATCAAATCTTGGATGCTCCAACCACATTTTATAAAACTTAAAAGGGCACTTCGGTTTGGTGATAGCAGCGATATTAATCTGCAGCGGAGAGTGATCAGATACATCCCGCGGTAAATGAACGACAGTGATACTGCCGTGTTTAGCAGCGAAAGACCCGTTCACCAACACCCTATCCAATCTCTCCCAAATCCGACGATTCCCAGGATGCCCATTACACCAGGTATAGATACTCCCTTCATAACCCGCATCCGAAACACCGGCAGTAACCATGAAATTGCAGAAGTCATCAATACTAGGAAAATCCCACCCATTACCTCCCAGTTTCTCCGCCGGCGCTGCAATGATGTTGAAATCACCACCAATCAACCACGGATCATCAGACTGCGAAGATAAATTAACGAGCTCTCCCCATAAAGATTGTCTCTCCAACCGATCACAACTGGCATAAACAAACGAAAATACCCCATACTGTTCACCAAAAACCGTAACCCGAACAGAGATATGTTGCTTAGAGACTAGAGCAACATCCATATCAATACCATTTTTCCATAACACCCAAATATGCTTATTAACAGGATCTCCATGCATGAAATGAGGAAACCCAAGTTGTTTAGCGATATTCGGGAGCCTAATACCATAGATTTTAGGTTCCAGAATTGCTAAACACCAAGGTTTATGCTGCTGCACTAAAACTTTTAACGCATCCATAGTCTTAACATTACCGACGCCTCTAGCATTCCATATGATGAACGACATTAAAAACTATTAGAGATAGAGGTTACCCCAACAGTCTTGCTTCGGGTCTGCGGAGGCGAACCCATCGGCAACGGCTTATTACCCTTTTTCTTCCTACGTCTCGACTTCTTACCACTGGAAACGTCTTTAAAAGAAGGATCTTGTTTCGCTATAGTGTCCCCTGTAGAACTTGTCTCAGTAGTTGTCTCGACCTCAGTATCACCCTCAGAAAATTCTGAGTCCTCAGATCCCTGAATAGTCCCTATATCTGTATCCATGCCTTTCTGTCCCTGTCCCTGATTAGTATCCTCAGCTACTACCACCGGCACCTGTGTCTCAGAAACATGATCAATCGACGCATTAGTCGAAGAGACTTCCGTACTAGAGCTCATGACTACCACTGTGTTCACCATGCAAGGTGGTAGCTGTTCCTTTGTTCCCTTATCAACATCCTCCTCACCATCTAAATCCTGAAGCACCGCAAAAGCATTCATATTGGACTCCTTTACTGCTGCCCCATCCTCCTCTGTATCCTTGATCTCAATCTCCTCATCAACCTCCTCATCCTCCAAACCATCTAAAACCGCAAAAGAGTTTTCATTAACTTTTGGTTGTTGCTGCCGCTGCTGCTGCTGCTTCTGAACCCCTTTCAAGCTCTTCTCTTTCTACTTTATCCTGTTCTGGAGAAATCTCCTCAACCAATATCGCAGAACTGGTTTTACCACCTGACTTGGGAGCTGTAATCTCCCCATCTTCCTTACCAGTACCCTTGTTATCCACCTTATTCATCCAAACATCATGATTACCCAAAATTTGTACTGCCCCATACTCCAACCTAGAAAAAACTGATCCCTTTGTCTGTCCCTGCTTACTAGTACCTGCATTTGCATCCACCGCTTTACCCTTCTCGGCCTCAGTTGCTTTCCGATTTCCTTTCCCACCCACAACCTGCCACTCAGAGTTGGCTTTACCCTGTCTCTGTGCCGGATCCCTAGGTGGTACCTGCTGGTGGGTTGGTTTCTGCTGTTGTTGCTGCGATGGGGGTTGCTTCTGCTGTTGAATCTGGACCGGAGGTTTCTGATACCCAGTGTTTCGACCCATTCGCCTAGCATTACGCCGACACGAGTATTCATCATGTCCCAACATTCCACACTTAGAACAGTAGAGCACATTCCCCTCATACTCAATGTCCTGCCAAAAACCATTTTCTCGAGAAGACCCAAGATAAATCCTACTAGGCTTATGCTGTGAAACATCCATTTCCACACAAAAACGAGCAAAACCATGATGAGTGAAACCAGCAGACCTATCATCAGCCCGTAAAAATGTACCCAACGTATTTCCAATGTTAGCCATAAAAGCATAATAATGTAAAGGCAGGTTAGGCAAGCGTACCCATACAGAAATACGAGGATTGTCACAACCATAATCAAAATCCTGTGTCCACCGAAAACATCGAAACATAGAATTCATAATAACATCGGATTCCCGAGCTAAAGCCAAAGTTAGGTCCTCTTGTGTAGAGAGATACACTGAAACATGGTGTGGGTCAAGTAAACCCACATTAAAAAAACCCTTTAGCCCCCAGTGTTGAGTTATGTGATCGTGAATTACCTTCAATTGAGGCCTTCCAGTAGTGAATTTTAATACGACCATAAATTTCAAACAGTCCGCAGCCGCTTGAATCTCCCGTTCAGTCAACATCAACATTGGTTCCCCATCAATAAAAGATCCACGGCGAGGAGGAGCCTGAAATCCCTCAAATGGGTTGACAAACGTACCTTCAACACCCTTATCCCCGCTCAATGCAGCCGAGTACGAAATAGGAGCCCTAGGTGCATGACCTACCTCACTCTTAACCAGATTGGCCTCTGCAGCCGCTATTGCTGACTTTCCTGCGTTGTTGGCAATCAAACCTTGAGAGATGGCATCCTTGGTCCCTTGAGCAATAGCCTCAATAATTACACCCGAGTTTGCACCATCCCCAACAACATTAGAACCTCCACCATACAAATTAGGGTTTTTGGAATTCAAAACCCTAGAAACGCCATTGATGCCTCCCCCACCAAACAAACCAGTACCAGCGCCCTCCTTAGCCATGTATGAACCTAGAGGAGTTCTAGGCGACAACCACGAGCCAACAACCGACGAAAAATTCCGGCCAAAAGCCCAAAATCCGATTCAAAAACAAAAAACTGCACCTCCAGAATTCGGACTGTAAAAACGCGATTCCTGATGATTGAACCGTTGGATCGTCTTCAAATTTTTGTAGCACATGCGAATCACGAATACTCACTTTTTCACCGTTGGGATTGTCAAAATAATTCCTGATGCAGGAGATATGGCCGGCGGCCGAATCAAATTCTAAAATCCAGGACAGTCCAGAAAAATGAAGATTCCCGATGATTGAACCGTTGGATCGTCTTCAAAATTCTGGAGGAGATATGGCCAACGGCCGAACTGAAAACTAAAATTTGCCTTTATAGTGCCTTTAGTATATAAACCGTTTATATACTATAGAACCTGCTCCCAACGGGAGTAGAACCTGAGACCTCCCCCCCAGGGGAAGGCCATGATACCACTAGACCAAGAGGTCATTGGTTAAGTCATATGATTTGGAATCACATGATTTATGCAAATCTTATTTACTTGGACCAAGACATCTTTTACTATGATTGGTAAAAGGCTAATATCTTAATTGACCTAATACATTTTGATGTGTATGGTGCATTAAGAAGCAATGCTAAAAGAATTTTTTTATACTTGGTAAAACTATTCAAAGATTCTGATTGGATCATAATGACGAATAATTGAACCAAGAATTTGACAGTCATCATTAAAGTTGTGAAATGGTTTCACAAATTAACTTCACTAAGAACATCATTTTAAATGATGTGTCTACATGGAAGTATAAGAACCTTATTGGATATGGTTAATTGGATGACTAAGTCAAATAGATCTTCCGTTATTTGTTTTGGGGTAATGTATTTGAAACCGCTATGATTATACTAATCTGAATTCCATCAAGAGAGGTTAAAAGATGAAAGAAAACTCGGTTTGCCTTTCGCAAAGATTTAAGATGGTGAGACCTTTTGGAAAAGAGTTGTCTGGGACACACTCACATTTAAATCTAATAAATATATTTTCATGGGATATCCTAAGGAAACTTGAGGATATAATTTTACTCATAAGAAACAAATGGTTTGTTGATTATGATGATACTTTTCTAGATAAATGGTTTATCTCTAAAAGAATCAGTGGGAGTAAAATGTATCTCGAATGGTTCGAGACCTAGAAAATATATATTTTAACCTAAGATGGAAGTTGAACAAGTTTTCACAAGGAGTCGTGAAAAGTCCGTTCAAAAAATATACAAGAACTTGCGTATGTGATAAGACACAATCTATTGCAAGAAATATTGGATATTTCGAAATAGAAAGTGCTGAGGTAAAGTTCATTTGGAATGAAGTATTTACCATCTATCAAAGATGCAATGTCAACTCCACATATTTAGATTAATGACTTGGAGTCATGAAATCTAAAAGGCAACCCATGTGTAATAATCAAGTTTGGAACTTGATCATTCTAACCTAAGGTGTAAAAACCAAAGGAGAGGAATGAGTTTTCTTGGAGAAAATTTTACATGGATAGCAAAGAAATTTACTAGAATTCTCGTAGTCACATGTTCATATTTGGAATTTGAAAATTGACAAAATGATGTCAAAACAAGTGTTCCTCAACGGGAACTCACTTAAGGATGTATTGGATACAACCTAAAGGTTTTGACAGTCAAAGAAAGTTCTGATAAATTATGAAAGTTGCAGAAATTCATTGGATGGATTAAAGCAAACTTGTGAGAGTTGGAATCTCCGTTTTGATAAATCAAAAGAGTTTGACTTGATCAATAACAAAGATGAACCTTGTATATACAAGAAGATTAGTGGGAGCATAGTGATATTCCTTAAATTAAATATGTGGATGACATATTGCTCATTGGAAACGAAATTCCTACACGTTAGTCTGCAAAGACTTTGTTAAGAAAGTGTTTCGCAATAAAGAATATGGATGAAACTGCATATGTCCTTGGCATTAAGATCTATAGAGATAGATCGAAGAAGCTAATTGATTAAGCCAAAGTACATACATTGACAAAGCCATTAGAAGATTCCGCAAGGAAAATTCTGAGAGAGGACGGTTGTTAATGTTACATGGAGTTTTCTATGCAAAGACTCAAATGTCCTGAGACAAATGATGAGCATGAGAAGAATGAATGGGATGCCATTTTTCTTCGGCAATTGGATCCATCATACCATGATAAGTACTAAGCCGGATATATCTAAATGCTTGGAGCATGACGAGTAGATATTAATCCGACAACCGGTGAGAATCACTGGATGGCTGTGAAACAATTCTTAAAGTACTTTAGAAGGACTAAAGAATTGTTATGATCTATGGAGGGATGGAAGGGATCTCGAAGTATATGGATACACGGATGCATGCTTCCAAACCGACAAAAATGGTAGAAATCGCAATCGAGTTTTTTATAAATAATAGTGAAGCTGTAAGTTGGAATGGTTCCAAGAAGAGTACAGTCACTAATTCTACGAGTAAATCTAAGTATATTGTCGCATTGGATGCTGCAAAGGAAGTGTTTTGGATTAAGAAGTTCATTGTGAACTTAAGATGGTCCCTAGCATTGCTAATTCAATAGACCATATTAGTGATAATAGTGGTGCTATTGACCAAGCAAAGGAACCAAGAGCACATCCTAAATCCAAACACATACTTAGGCGTTCTCTTATCGTTTGAGAAATCGTTGATAAGGGAGACGTACATATATGCAAAGTACCTACTAATGATAACGTTACGGACACACTAAACAATGGGACTTCCACAAAGCTAAACATGATGGTCATGTTAGGTCCATGGGTATTGGATACCTAGGGAATTGGGCCTAGGGCAAGTGGGAGATTGTTGGTGTTGGTGCCCTAGGCACGTTTGTTAAACGTTGTATGAGTTATCATTTATTCATAATGATAAAGAGATAATAAGATTATTATTATGGCTCGTGTTTGCTTATAATAATATCCGTCCCTAGAGCTTGTTAAGCACTAGTATAAAGGCTAAATGATCATGGGATGATCATGTTAGATTTATGGGTACTTGTTTGGAACAAGGTACTGGACATGACCCGCTGTATGAGATTTATGTCATGGTCTATGTCATATATAAATCTCATATTAGTTATGTAATTTGAATCCTTAGACATGAAGTTATTATAGTCTTCCACTTGATGAAGATTATGTTTGACATATTCAAACGCTGCCTTAACACGGTAGTTATAAAGTGTATGATTGGCATGATTGGATTCACGTATGGAAGAATAATAAGCCAAATGGATTTGTCCCTCTTCGGAGAGATGTCAAGCTTGGGCCCCTCGAAGGAATGATGTTGATGAAATGTTTGGCCAAACTCAAATGGATTGATTGGATCAATGTCATTTGGATTATCAACATATTCGGAATCGAGAAAGTATTGAACAATACAAGTTGACTTGTTGACCATGACTTGTGTTCAATGACATCGTGGACAAAGGGATTATGACATGTTCTAAAAGGAATGCGAACTTGTATCTAGTTATACTATTTGGGTAGGTATGACGGTTTGCTAGAACCTAATCATATCTTATGGTTTCATGTTTGAACCCATTGCCAACTTAGTATAATCCTAGAGGGTCACACACAATAGAACGAATCCTAAATAAGGACTATATTGAAAATTTGGAAAAATTGGATTTTTCTGGGCCTTTGGGCGACCGCCCAAATGGGCTGGGCGACCACACAAGAACTTGGGCGGCCGCACACCTCAGTTTGGGCGGCCGCACAGTGCTGTCGGGGGCAGATTCCTAATTTGACTCGGAATCGAATTTTGGACGGGTTTTAACACAAGTTTCCTATTTGGAATAGGTCTAACTTGTATATAAACATCAGAATTCGGCCATAACTCAGACCTAATGTTTGTGCAAGCCTCCAAAGAGTTTGAGAGGGTTTTATTTTGTTCTAAGAAATCCTAGATTGAAGAACAAAATCATACACAAAGAAAATTCCATATAGTTCATATTTAATTATGAAAACGTGTTTCATAATTTGGTCTAGCAACCAAGATCAAGTGTTCTTGATATTCGTTCGTGGTGTGGATACCGCTAGAGGGTGAAACTTATCATCTTCAAAGTTCGTGATTATTACTATGATCGTGATCAAGTTTTCAAGTCTCTATCGAATCCAAGGTTGCAAAATCAAAGGCATCAAGGGTTAGTATTCTAGTATTCATATTGTTGTATTTGATTTAATCATATGAATGGATCTATGGGCTTTGGGTTTCATTAAATTTTAAATGCTTAATTCCGCTGCGCATGTGACTACGAAACCCAACACTTACTGGATGAAGAAAATTCTGAATTGTAGGATGTTCTTTCTATTTTTATACTGTCACCGTGCCATCGGCACGGGTAAAAGTACTAGTAGTATTACAATAGGTGTAAGAAACTATTCAAACTATTACAATTGAGTCAACTTAAATTTGTCTTTTAACATTCTAAGAGCACTTCCTATGAACACTATAAATCATACTATAATCTCACTTAAAATTGCAAAAATAAATAAATGGAAAGTATATACTTCCTCCATTACAGATGAGTCCTACTTTGGCTATGCACTCTTTTTAAGAAAACAATAACAAATGGGTAAATATTTCAAGAGGATTGACGACATAATTGTCCAAAACACTATGATGTAAGTGGGTAAAAGTAGGTTAGTAAAGTGTTGGATTTTTTTTGTAATTATATAAGCATATGAAGGACAAAGTTGTCCAAAACACTATTCATTATGTCGCTTCATTTGCCATTTTGGTTAAGGAACTCTTACTCGGACGTACCAAAATAGAAAGCATAACTCATACTCTGGGACGGAGGGAGTAATATTTGTTAATCAATGAGACCTACTCCTCCGTTCCTCTTTAATTTACAAAAATTGAGTTGGACACATTAATTAAGAAAAAAGTGATGTGTTGTGAGTTTAGATAGTGAGGTATGAGAGAGAAAGTGTGATAGAAATTAGTTAGTGGATAGTTGTTGTGAGTATGATAAGTGTGTCCCATTATTTTAAAAGTATTAAAACATTTCATTTTAAGACTTTGTAGATTAAAGTGAGACAACCAAAATGATAAATTTTGTAGATTAAAAAGGGACAAATTATATTTAACTATTTACACTTTCTCACTTTCTCTCTCATATCTAACTATTGATTATAAAAATAGCAAGCTGAATAACCGTTTTCTCTCTCAACAACTTCCATCTCCATTGCCTTTCATCTTTGTTCCATAATAGAATTTCCGGTCGAAATCCGGCGAGTTTTTGTCAGATTTTGACCAATCCTTCTTCTTGTTTTTGTTTTATTTGTTGTCATTTCAAGATGATGATGATGATGATTTACAAAATTACGAGGATGATTTTTGCGGTGATCAAGATATGTCATATTCATTGATATGGCTCCTTTTTTAACTTTGGTTGGAAGATGATCATTCTCAACGGTATATATTAAATTATCATCATTTTTCTTTTTCAATTTGTTTCACTTGTTTTTATTTTTGTTCAATAAGTTTGGGAGTTGGATTTTCTTTCCATAGTCGAGAGCATTTATATTCTCCCCATTGTGTTGGTAGCCTTTGTCTATTGTTTTTGTTTCTTCTTGTTGTAATGCTTGGAACGCTTGGTTTGACTCTTATTTTTGACCTTAATGCTTCCTTTTATCGTGTCTTCAAAGCCAAATTATACTCTTGTAGAGGATTTGTAAATGTCAGTGTTAGGCAGTGTCCAAGTTATACTTGGAGAATCATTTGTACGTCTCAAGTTATGATTCAAAAGAATGTGCAATGGATATTTGATTCAGGGTTTCTATATATTGTGTATGTTAATCGGTTCGTATTATTGTACAAAATGAAGCTCCGATCTATGTGGAGTGTCATCTTTTAACTTTTATGTGAATGTAATTAATTTACTTTAAAAAAAAAAAACGAAACTCACATAAAATTAATTTAATGTTAATTGAAAACGTTGGAATATGTGGTCAGTACATGTACAACCAGAAAGGAAGCGTAGGAGAACTTCTGCCGCCCTACACAGTAGGGGAGTAAATGGGTCGTTTTAGCTCGATCTTGGCCATTTTGGAGACCGAACCACTAGTCATCGGTTTGGGAAAATTCTAGAGCGAACCAAACCACGAAAAAATTCAAACCGAACTAAACCAAACCACCGTAGTTTGGTTCAGTTTGTTTCATACCGCGGTTCGATAATATGGTTCAGAATGCGGTTTAGACCGTGGTTTAGATAATGGTTCAAACCACCATTCAGACCGAGGTTCATATGACGATTTAAATCATGGTTTAGACTTTGTTGAAAAGAGAAAATCCAAAGGGAGAATAATATTTAACGAATAAAGAAGCTGAATAAAGTGAACACCCTGCAGAATTTTTGTTAACTATGTGCCTCAATAAATATAACACGTGATGAAATGAATATTGAATAAGATACAAAACGGGATTTAAGAATGGTCTAACGTAATGTATTTTTTTTTTTTTTTAATATTTCAAAGATGGGTGTTACTTAACATACAAATACTCCTTCCGTCCCAGACAAAGTAAGACTTTTGCTCAACTTGATTGCACTTTGACAATTAATTTGAAGAATAAATAATGATCGTAACTAAAATTTAAAAATTATTATTGTATCATGATTCATAACATTTTCAATAACAATTTCAGATATTAAATATGATAATTAATTTCAATTAAATTATTAGTCAAGTGTAATCAGGTTTGACTAAAAATCTCATTTTGTCTGGGACGGAGGGAGTATATGACTAATATATGCGGTCTGGTGGTTCGGTCTGGCGGTTTGGTCTCGTGGTTTGGTCTAGTTTGGTTCGGCCTGGTTTGGTCTGAAGGAGTCAGACCATAAACCAAATTCAACAACACGGTTTACCTATTTTTGAAACCGAACCGAACTACTTGTGCTTGAAAACTGAACTAGATCGTATAATTTGGTTCAGTCCCAAACTGCGGTCTATACCGAACCACACTCCTAGGGGGCGTTTGGTTCGTGGTAAAGTGAGGGAATGGAATGCTCAATTCCGTTTGACTAATTTCATTGCCATGTTTGGTTCTTTCTTTCCTAATTTTTCATTCCAATGGAATGTCCAATTCCTTTCCATGAAGGAATTTGCCATTCCATCCTTAAATGGGATGAATGCTCAATTCCATCCATTTCATTCCATTGATGGAATTGAAGAAATTAAGAACACCTATTATTATTATTATTATTATTATTATTATTATTATTATTATGATTTTTATAATAATAATAATATAATATAATAATAAATAAAAAATAAATAACAATAATAAATATAATAATAATAATAGTAAATATAATAATAATAAATAAATAGTAATAATAATAATAAATATAATAATAATAATAAATATAAAAATAAAAAAATAATATATTTGTTATAATATATTATTATGTGGATGTCCTTTGAACCAGAAGTGTACAAGAGAATCTTTGCAAGATTATCTTTCGCGAAGCTTACTAAGGAAGCTTTGTAAATATCTTCAGTGAAGCTTACTAGGTAAGCTTGGTAAATATCTTCAGAGAAGCTTACTAAGGAAGCCTTACTAAAGGATAGTTTTTATCCTTATGGAAGCTTATAGAGGAAGCCAATTTTCACCTATAAATAGTAGGCTCTAGTTTTCATTTCAATATACTTCAGAAGTTCTTAACTTCTACCTTTCTCTCTTGTACACTTTCTCTATAATAGTCTTGAAATAAAATAATATCTATTGAGATTATGCTCTTGGTTCTTCAGTTTTATAACACGTTATCAGCACGACTTCGTTCTAGTTCCAGATCCTGAGCTATAGTCACCGAAGTAGGTACGGTATCGGTAAGATCTACCTAGTCTATTTTCAAGTTATTTCAAAATTATATCTTATATATGTTTGCAGGATTTTAAAATGATAAGTGAATATAATTCTACGATGTTTAAAATTACAACACAGTTAAAACTATGTGGAGAAAGAATAACTGATAACGATATGCTAGAGAAAACTTTCTCCACATTCCTTCTTTGATTTGCTCCTGCAGTAGCAATATTGAGAAAAAGGTTTTAAAAGACATTCTGAATTGATCTCATGTGGCTGAGCAAAATAATGAGATCTTATTAAAAACCACGAAGCCCGCCCTACTGGCTCTACTCCGTTCCCTGAAGTGAACGCGAGTATATATGATAATATTGAACGAGGGCGAAAACGTGGTCGTGGACGTAATCGCGACCGTGGTCGGGGGAAATTTTATAATCGGTATCATAATGACAATTACCCCAATAATGATCGAAATATTTCTCGCCACCAGAAGTGGAATAGAGAAGGTAAGAATGAAATATCATCGACTAGACAAATTGAGCAACCGATAAAAATTGAGAATTTATGTTATCGGTGCAGAATGAAAGGCCATTGAGCCCGTACCTGTCGTACGCCTAAACATCTTGTTAAGTTGTATCAAGCATCAATGCTGAATAAAGGGAAAGATGTTGAAACAAATTTTGTCTATGAAAACGATGACGTAAATCAAGATCCATCTACAAGTATACATCTGGATATATCAGATTTTCTCAATCCAGATGTAAATGATTACATACTTAATGGGGGAGAAACCCAAACTAACTAAAGTATCTGACTCATTATAATTTACTTAAGTGTGTTCTATTATTTCAGTGTGTGTGTTTTCTAACATATTTAACTTTTACTTATAAGTATATTTGTAAATGATGTTAATATTAGTACAATATGTGGTAGTACAAAGATAATTGATGGCTTCAGAAGAGCTAACATAGTACTACTAAGAGGAACAAAAATCAGTATAAAAATGCATTACTTTCATTTATGTCTCAAAGAAATTTACTATGCTTTAAAGATATTCGTGAAAATTGATATCATATTGAGACAAGTAATGAAGGAGAGATCAAATATTTATGCATTACAAATACTGAATCAGGTAACAAATATGTGGTAGAAAAGTTACCTGTATTTTTCTCTAAAGTATGCTATACAAAAATTAGCATAATTGAAATACAAATGACAGTAAACCAGAAGTTTACTTATATAAATGGTCTTACCAGTAAACCAGAAGTTTACTAATATAAATGGTTTTAACAGTAAACCAGAAGTTTACTAATATAAATGGTTTTACCAGTAAACCAGAAGTTTACTGATATAAATGGTTCTACTATATGGCATGACCGGTTGGGGCATCCCGGTTCTAATATGATGCGAAGAATTATGGAAAATTCACATGGGCATCCATTGAAAAACCAGAAGATTTTTCAATCTAATGAATTCTCATGTGATGCTTGCTCTCAAGACAAATTGATAATTAAGCCATCACCAGCAAAAGTTGGAGTTGAATCTTCAAAGTTTTTATAGCGAATTCTAGTTAATATATGTGGACTGATTGATCCACCGTGTGGACCATTTAGATATTTTATGGTAGATGCATCTACTAAATGGTCATACATAAGTTTATTATCAACTCGCAACCTGACGTTTGCGAAAAATTCGATTACGATCACAATTTTCAGATTATGTGATCAAGACAATTAGCGTTGATAATACTGGTGAATTTACATCAGAGACTTTTAATAACTATTGTACATCTATTGGAATAGATGTTGAACATCCAGTTGCTTATGTTCACACACAAAATGGTTTAGCTGAAGCATTTATTAAACGAATTCAGTTAATAGCTAAACCATTGCTTATGAGAGCAAAGCCACCTGTCGTAGCTTGGGGACATGCTGTTTTTACATGCAGCAACACTTATACGCATCATGCCATCGAGTTATCATAATTTCTCCCCATTAGAATTGGCTTATGGTCAGGAGCCAAATATTTTCCATCTAAGAATTTTTGGGTGTACGCTATATGTTCCAATTGCTCCACCACAACGCACCAAGATGGGACCCCAACGGAGATTGGGGATATATGTTGGGTATGATTCTTCTTCTATTATACGATATCTTGAACCATTAACAGGAGATCTATTTGCGGCACATTTTGCCGATTGTCATTTTGATAGAAAAAAAAATATTCCCAACATTAGGGGGAGAAAGTAATAAGCTGGAAAAAGAAATCAAGTGGAATATATTGCAATATTATCTTTATCCTCATACAAAGCAATGTGAACCAGAAGTTCAAAAGATAATCCACTTGCAAGAGATAGCGTATCAATTGCCAGACGCATTTACTGACCTAAAAAGACTGAAAAAGTCACATGTTCCAGCTGTAAATGCTCCTATACGGATTGATGTCCCAATTGGACAATCCGCTAATGAATCTAAACCATGCCTGAAGCGTGGAAGGCCTATCGGTTCAAAGACAAAAATCCTCGAAATAAAAAATGAGCAAATTATGAGAAAAGCCCCGTCGAGGTATATGAATCTCCAGAAGAGATACATGACAAATCTGATCAAATACTTTCAGAAGAAGTTCAGGTACCTGTAATCATTAAGAATGATGAGATCTCGATCAGTTATGTCAGTACAGGAAAAAGATGGAACCGAGAGGAAACAATTGTCGACAATATTTTTGCATATAATATAGCGCTTAATGTTATGGAAAATAACGAGGATCACAAACCTAGATGTATCGACGAGTATCGATGTTGAAATGATTGGCCAAAGAGGAAAGACGCAATTCAAGCAGAATTCAACTCACTTGAGAAGCGTGAGTTTTCCGGACCTGTAGTCCATACACCTGAAGGTGTAAAACTAGTAGAGTACAAGTGCGAAAATAAAATATATAGCACATTTTGTTGCACAAGAATAAAGCATGTCTTGTTGCACAAGAATAAAGCACGTCTTGTTGCACAAGGTTTTTCGCAAAGACCTGGAATTGATTATGAGGAGACATATTCTCCTGTGGTGGATGCAATTATATTTTGCTATCTCATTAGTCTGGCAATACATGAAAAGCTTGATATGCGTTTAATGGATGTTGTCACTGCATATTTGTATGGCAGACTTGACAATGATATTTATATAAGAATCCCAGAAGGGTTTAAGAGAATCCCAGAAGGATTCAAGATGTATGATGCATGCAATTCAAATTCTCGAGAAGTTTGTTAAATTAAATTACAAAGATCTTTGTATGGTTTAAAACGATCTGGACGGATGTGGTATAACCATCTCAGTGAATACTTGGTGAAAGAAGGATACAAGAATGATCCTATTTGCCCATGTATTTTTCATTAGAAAATCTGTTTCAGGATTTGTTATAACTGCTATTTATGTTAATCTAAATGTTATTGGAAGTCCAGAAGAACTTTCAATAGTTGTTAAGCTGCAAATGTGCCTACGAAGATAGAACTCCCAGAAGGAGTATTATCAGGAAGGCCAGTGATCTCACCTAACGAAATACATACCCCTGCCCAGAAGAGAGGGATGCCAATTGATTCCAAGGATTTGCATCCCCGTAAACGGGCGAGTGCACAAAAGTAAAATCCCGTTAGCGATAATAAAATTGGAATCTCATCCGATCTATCTCATAATATTGTTCCAGATTATGGATTCGTTTGGAAAACGAAGTCGGGGGACGCCTCGACATTGACATCCATTTCTGAGAATAAAGAAATATCAGTTAGTCATGCATGCATATATGAGATATGTAATCGGGATGGAACAATTATCAACGGTGTATTTACTTATACAGTAGCAACTGAGATTATATGTGGTAATGATATTGAACCTCACTCCGTAAATGAGTGTAAACAAAGAATTGATTGGCCTAAATGAGAGAAAGCAATCCAGTCAAAGTTTGATTCCTTAAAGAAAAGAGGAGTGTTTGGACCAGTAGTTCCTACACCTTTTAGGGTTATACCCGTGAGATATAAATGGGTATTTACGAGAAAAAGGAATGAGAGAAATGAGATTACGAGATATAAAGCTCGCCTTGTGGTATAAGGTTTCTCTCAACGGCTTGGGATTGACTTTGATAAAACATACTCTCACGTTATGGAAGTTATTAGATTCTGATATTTTGTCAGATAATGATCCAGCAAATCAGAAGTCAAGACAACTGCGGCGACTGATTCACGAAGTCACTACCTAAAGCCACTTTTGAGAAGTATATAAAAACAATTGGCTTACGCAGATTGTTGGAGCTTCCACCCTTGTAGTTTTCAGGGGGAGTATCCAGACGATACTCAGATTTCATTGTACTCTTTTTCCTTCGCGCGGGGTTATTTTTCCCACCGGGTTTTGTTACCCGCCAAGGTTTTAACGAGGCAATGAGCGTTTATTGAAAAGATCGTGAGTTGCACTCTTTTCCTTCGAGATTATTTTTCCTAAAGGGTTTTTGCTCGGAAGGTTTTTAATGAGGCAACATGTGCGGCACAATTACCATTCAATAGGAATCTCCAAGGAGGAGTAGGCGACTAAGAGATCGCGAGTAATATTTTTTTCAAGAGGAGCATCATGAAGCTAAGAAATCGTGTACTCTTTTTCCTTCACTAGAGTTTTTATCCCACAAGGTTTTTCTCTGGTAAGGTTTTAATGAGGCATGCTACTTAGCTGCGGACATCCAAGGGGGAGTGTTATAATATATTATTATGTGGATGTCCTTTGAACCAGAAGTGTACAAGAGAATCTTTGCAAGATTATCTTTCGCGAAGCTTACTAAGGAAGCTTTGTAAATATCTTCAGTGAAGCTTACTAGGTAAGCTTGGTAAATATCTTCAGAGAAGCTTACTAAGGAAGCCTTACTAAAGGATAGTTTTTATCCTTATGAAAGCTTATAGAGGAAGCCAATTTTCACCTATAAATAGTAGGCTCTAGTTTTCATTTTAATATACTTCAGAAGTTCTTAACTTCTACCTTTCTCTCTTGTACACTTTCTCTATAATAGTCTTGAAATAAAATAATATCTATTGAGATTATGCTCTTGGTTCTTCAGTTTTATAACAATATTTATAATTATAATAAATAATATTTTCTTTCAAAAAAAATTATAATAAATAATAGTAAATATAATAATAATAAATAAATAAATAGTAATAATAATAAATATAATAATAATAATAATAAACAATGATAATAATAAAAAATATAATAATAAAAAATATTTAAAAATATAATTATAATTATAATTATAATAAATAATAATAAAAAAAAACAATAATAATAATAATAATAATAAATGATAATATTGATAAATATATTAATAAATATAATAAATAATAATAATAATTAATATAAAAATATAAAAAAATAAATATAAATATAATAATGATAATAATAATAATAATAATAATAATAATAATAATAATAATAAATAATATAATAGTATATATATATATATATATTATTATTATTATATTAGTATTATTATTAGTTATAATAAATAATAATATAATAATATTTATTATTATTATTATTATTATATTATTATTATTATTTCTATTATAATAATGATAATATTTATTATTATTATATTAATTTATTCTAATAGTTTTGTCGTGAAACCAAATATGAATTGCCAAGGAATTAAATGACAATTTCTTTCCATTCCGTGTCAACCAAACACAAGGTTTGACCAATCTTTTTTCATTCCAATTCCTTAAAGAATTCAATTCCATTAACCTTACATTATTTTAAAAAATTCCACACGAACCAAACGCCCGCTACTATACAACCAAGTGGGACGTTGTTGGTGGCCTACAAAAAGACGGCGACAGCATGTACCGTTGCCGACATCTAAAATTCTTTGATAACTGCTGACTAAATCCAATGAATTATGGAGTATGGACCCGCCCACGCCGACCTAATCAAATGAAAACGGCCGTTTAATAACCGCTGACTAAAATAGGAAAAAACCAAACGACCGTTAATTTTTTTTAACAGTGGTGGTTTAGGCCTTGTTTGTTTTTCCATTCAGAGCCACTTAATGGGGTGAATGTTTGGGAGAGTCCGACCTTAAGGCATTAAGTTTGTTTGTTTTTTTTCAGATTCAGATCTAAAAGCATCTGAATTGTCTCTTAATGTTCAGACCTAAAATGAAATCTGATTTGCATTTGAATTGATTTTTTTTCAATTTATATTTTTTCTTAAACTCATAATTCTAAAGATATCCAACTAAAACACTATATAAACAACTATTCACGTCATTTTTCTACTTCATTCAATGTCGAAATCCTAAATTCAGATGTGTATTCAGACAAATAATCAAACAGTTTGAAAAATTCAGAAATCAGCTTTCAGACGCTGTCTCTTATCAATTCAAATAAGCATTCAGATTTCAGGATTTTAACACTTAAAAAAAACAAACGCCACCTTAATCATCCCAATTCACAAAGGGAGGGCTATTTCCATGCTCGCCTCCCGCCATTCTCTCTCATCCTTCTCCATACCATTACATACTTTCTCTCTCTTGATTCCACATGTCCTCCGTTACGACGAATCAGAATTCAAAAACTGTTTCGATTCTATTTGATCGGACGCAAAGGTAAATTTTCTGACCGAAGAATTAACTTGATCATCATGGAATTTGTTAAACCCCAGGCCCAGGGGTATATCGTTGATCCAGATTGGATCCCCAAGTTAGAGATTCAAACCTCGTCTCGTCGTAAGGTTCTGTATCGATTAACGTTTGATTTTGTTTATTTTATCTTTGTATGATGATGCATGTTTGTATTGAATCTGTTTTTGATGTGGTGATGAATGAAGCGGAAGAGATTGGCGGTGATGAAAGGGATGGTTCAGGATGAGAAAAGGCCATGGGGTTTCCGATGTTTGCCGAAACAAGAGGTTAGTGATTAATTTCTGTTGGTTAGGTTTTATTGAATATGGTATTGTTGATCATTAGAATCGTTGGGACGGAGGTTCTAAAAAGCGCTAGGCGGTCGCTAGGCGCCGCAGCTGGGCCTAGCGCCTAGGCGGGCCTAGACGGGATCTAGGCGGGGCTGAGATTTCAGACATAGTTATACTATCCTAGGCGGGACCAAGGCGTTTCATGAACGCCTAGCGCCTAGGCGGCCGACTTTTAGAATACTGGTTGGGACCACGACCACTCCACATTAGTTAGTATGATATTGTCTACATTAGTTAGTATGATATTGTCTGCTTTGCTTTAGGTTCGGTCCGTACGTATTTGTTTTTGGCACGCCGCCTCTCAGGCCTATCCTTCCGCACTAACCATGAGTCCAGTCCGTACGGATTTGGTTTTGGCACGCCGCCAATCAAGCCCCCACTATTTAGGCCCAACCCGCACAGATTTGTTTTCGTGCATCTTTCAAAAGACCTCATACTAATGGAGTGTCTGGACACCTTTATATACTAGGTAATTTTTCTTTCAATTGCCAATATGGGACTTGGGTTGACACCCCAACAAACCTCCCCTCAAACCAAGTACCTCCAACTAACCATGGCTCTGATACCAGCTGTTGGGACTGTGACTACCCCTACTATTCCATATTAGTATGATATTGTTCGTTTTGGGATAGCGCGCACAAATTTGTTTTCAGGCATCTCTGAAAAGGCCTTATACTAATGGAGTGTGTTGACACCTTTATATACTAGGCAATTTTTCCTTCAATTGCCAATAAGACTTGGGTTGACACCCCAACAAACCTCCCTTCAAACCAAGTACCTCTAGTGAAACTTGTAGCGCCGCTATCACTACTTGCGGAACACGCCACCTAATCACGATATCAGGAAGACTTTCACACAACGCTCCATTCTGCGAGGTCAAACACAAGGGGAAATCCTACACATCACATACACGCGGTCCACCGTGTTCGGCCCATCTACTGACTTGGGCTCTGATAGCATACCAGTTAGTTGTTGAGGTCACACACAATGGGAAATCCCATGCATCACTTGCACGCGGTCCACCGTGGTGCGCCCATCCACTAATCTGGACTCTGATACCGGTTGTTGGGACCGCGACCACCCGTAACACTCCACATTAGTATGATATAGTTCGCTTTGGGCCTAGCCGGCACATATTTGTTTTCATATTTGTTTTTGAGCACCTTTCGAAAGGCCCCATATAAATGCAACGTGTGAACACCTTTATATACTTACCAATTCTTCTTTCAATTGCCGATGTGAGACTTCTGGGACTTGGGTTGACGCCCAACATGAATTAAATTATTGTGATTTCATATAGTAAAGTTGGAGATCAAATGTTCCATATCAATTTTATGGGTCATTAGTGATCTATCGGATATGCATAACTAATGACATCATGTCAACCTTAATAGCGAATAACAATTGGATAACTGGCACGCAATGTAGCATAAGGATCAATCACGAATTTGAGGCTTGTGCAGTCGGCTGTCGGACTGCACAACAGTCCAAATTAGATGCAATTCATCTTTTAAATATAACTCACGTAAGAACTAACACAAGTTAATAGCAGATGTAACTCATTTTTACTTTTCCGATAAAATATAACACGCGTACTATAAGATGTGACTCATGTTACAAGCTGTCATAAATCATTTAAATAGAAACTGTTAACATTCGGGAAAATATGTGGGTTTGACTCTGCACATAGGTTAAGGAAAGATAATTGACTGTTTCATAAATATTACGGTGTTAGGTTATTTTCAATGATGGCCATACCAAAGTTGGAAGTATCATTTAAAGTATGTTAGCAAATCAAAGCAAAATGATAACACTATAACATCTTAAAAGGGTAAGATTACAAAGTACTCCCTCCGTTTCAAAACAAACTTCCCACTTTGCCATTTTGGGCGTCTCATTTGAAACTCCCACTTACGACCCAAAAAAAGAAAAGATTCCCTCCACTTTCTCTCTCCTTCCCACTCACAACAACTATCCACTTACTATTATCTACCCCACTTTCTATCTCCTTCTCACTCATACCACATACTTTTACAACATCTTTCCTTAATTTCCTTCATAACATTCCATGGGAAGTTTGTTTTGGGACGGAGTAGACAATATTCTTAAGATACAAGATGGAATGATGGACTCTTTTCAGCAAAGGAGAAGTAATAGTTCTCATTTGTTGATAATACGTAGATTCTAAAGCTAATGGTATTTGTTTGGGGAAAGAACTTGGGCTGGTTTTTGAATCTTTCTGGTGTTCTAAATAGAAGACTTCATAAAACCCATCTGGCTACATTGAACTCTAATTTGGTTTTGGTAGTTCCGAAACACCTGGAGTTGATATTCATTCACTCCGATCTTCCTCTTCTTCCAGGCGAGTATGTTACGGCATGATGTGGTAGGTCAAACCTTCCTGATAGTTATATATTTCACGTGTTCAATTTGTCCTACTATTTCAACCCAGGCTGAGAACCTACTTTGTCCTCTCTAGGAGAAATATGTATTTTCCACTAATGTACATCCCTCATGAATTGGGTTGACTTATTCCCATTGATAACCCTGTTGGAGGGTATATATTCTAAAGGGTTTCTTAAGCCCACATGATGACAATCCTTTGTGGTGACCTGACCTCTATTGCATAGGCAAGCTTGAAATTAAAATAAAAAAGCAAAAGAATTTGAGGAGTAATAAGTAATAACAGTGTTCAATACAACTTATGGATCCTAAGATGCTAAGAGCTTAAAAATAACGCAAAACCCATTTAAATAATCACTTTTCATTTCAAAATTAAAAATAATTTAGCACGTGGAAACATTTCACCTGGTATATATAGTGTCTCATTAGTTTCTTAATCATTTGATGATTTGGTTTTTTTATTTCCCCAGACGGTGAACTAATTTGCTAATTCTGATTTCTGAAACAGGTAGTTTCTGGTGATGCACGCAAATCCAAAAGGTTAGCTGATGTATGTCAATTTGTGTCTTTATGATTTATTTGTTTATATGGATGAATATATTGACCTTGCTTTTTCTTTCTTTGTTTAGCTGTAAAAGGAAGAGGCGAGTGCATGACTTTTCTAGTCAAGTTGAGGTTACACCAGCAATGGATCGAGCAAAAGTTGTCCAGGAGAATCTGGATACCAGGTATCCCAGTTTTGTGAGGCTGATGATCCATTCAAATGTATCTGGCGGCTTTTGGCTGGTAATTATCAGTGTACAGTTTCATATTTAATTTGTATTACATTCATGCTTTGACAAACTTCTATCTAATTTCCATATTGCAGTCTCTTCCAAAGCCATTCTGCAATATGTATATGCCTAAACAGGATACAATATATTTTTTGGTTGACGGAAAGGGCCAAGAATACAAGGTGAAGTATCTAGCAGATAGAGTGGGATTTAGTGGTGGCTGGCGAGGGTTCTCAATTGCACACAAGTTATTAGAGGGAGATGTTTTAGTTTTCCATTTTGTTGGAAATTACAAAATTAAGGTAATGATTTGATGTTATTGTTGCTGGATGTATTACTTGTTTAAATATCATGCGTAAAAAGCAGAAGATTTATGGAAGAGAACGAGGGAGATGTGGGGCGTTATTAAAGTGGGGAATCATTGTCTTGATTAATGCCTCTTAATGGTTATTCCATGATACTCCCTGTCCCTCTGTCCCAGAAAGATAGTCTCATTTTGACCTTTTATGGTCAACAAAAATGAACTTTGACCAAACACTAGTGTCGATCTAATAATTCTATTAAAATTCTAAAAGTTGTAATTCATTAATCATTTAGTGATTTATCAATAACATATTTTAGAATTTTATTGTGATATTAGATCGACACTAGTGTTTGGTCAAAGTTCATTTTTGTTGACCATAAAAGGTCAAAATGAGACTATCTTTCTGGGACAAAGGGAGTTTTTTTTTTTTTTTTTTAAATCTATCTCCTAAATGTGAATTATTTGGCTATTACTTTTGAGATTGTTATTAGATTAGTTGAATTGTCCACCCTGCGTGTGTGCAGGTATACATTGTCAGAGTGAAGAGTCTAGATAAAGTGGATGCAGCTCTTTCCCTTCTGCATTTATCTGCTCATCTGAAAAAGATAGATTCCGGTGAGTATTATTACTTCTCTGTTTTACTGCTTAATTCTACTTTGCATAAAGTTTGCTTGACAATCGATTCCAAGCTTGTTGGAATTGAAAGAGCAACCTCTTATTTGGAACTCAAATTGTTTCTCTGTTTCAAGTCGTTAATCCAAGGACTTGGATTTGAGTTGTCATAGATAGAGTTCCCATTGATATTCATTCTCATTTAATATTGATATTTGGGGAAAAGATAGATTGCATAAAGACGGATATTAGGAGACAAACACAAGCTGGGGAGGAGCAGTTAAATCCAGTTCCTCAAGTTCTCATTACCCAGAGTTTCCAAACGGATAGCCAAATGGCCCTGAATGATCAATTTGGAATGGCACTGGTTCCTCAAGTTCTTACACAGAGTTTCCAAAAGGATAACCAAATGACTCCGAATGATCAATTTGGAATGGCACTGGATCAGCCCGAAAGCAATGGTACTCCACTTGGCCTTGTTTTGGAAGGTATTATTGCAGCATAACAGTAAGCTTTCCTGTCCTTTTATCCGTCCCAAATTAAATATCACACTTCTTTGGTCCGTCCCAAAATAAATATCGCATTTCTAGGAAAGAGTCGTAATGCAATTTTTCCAAGTAAAGGGAAATTTCTAAAAACGTTGACAAGTCAACTGCGACAATTATTTTGGGTTAGAGGGGGAGTGTATCCTTTCATTCCTTTTGTTATTTAGATTTGGATATCTCCTATTTCTTGGTGTAGTGGAAAATTTAACTACAAAATCTTTTTTCAGGACTTATATCCGAGACCACGAGCATTTCAGATGCCGTGGGGTCTTGCAGGCTCACCACCTCTCCTGATGAGGTTACTTATAAGCTCTTACGAGCTAATATTGGCTTCAGAAATGCTCGTCTGAATTGGCTTTTGCGCCATGCTATTACTGGTAAAGAGACGATAGAATGTAGAAATTATACAGAATCTCTAATTGAACAAGAATGTGGAAAAGAAAGGAACAATCTTGAAATACAAATGACAAAGTTAAACAAGGCAATAGATAGACTGCATGCAGAAATTGATGCTCTAAAAGCAATTGATACACAAGGGTTGAGTTAGAATTTGCAGAAAGATTGTTGGTTATGTTGTTCCAATTTTGGCAACCCACATGTATAGCTTGTTGCTTAACAATACCTCAATCAGTAATTTACTTGTAGATACTGATAATTAAAGTCATTTTAGATATATTTAGTTGTTATGCATGTATCACATTGTGCGTCACTAATGGTCATATGATGTCATTGTTCCCGCTGTGTTACATAAAAATCGTACATAACATTTGATCTCGCATGAAAATGATGTAATTCAAGATAAATTAATGTTTATGGAACATCAAAGGTGGGCGGTGTGGTTAATCGGCACTGCTCAATTGCTCAATGTTGTGTGCATAGCAACGTCTGCCAGAGCGGTGTCAAGTAACACAATTTTTAAGCATTTCGATTGGAAATCGAGGAACAATATTGTTCTTTCAAAATTCAAATTGTTCTTCTTATTTTAACCCTACAACTTGGAGTTGAATTGCCAAACATAAGTGTGCACTTACAACAAACAACACATATTACTTTTTTTTTTTTTTTTTTTGATATCATATTATAAATGTTTAGAATTTGACTTTAAAAATCCTCATTCAAAGTGGTCTGGCCGAATTTGGTGCAGATATGCCCTTGTACAAGTTAATTGACATATTAGCCCCCGTACTTAGAAAAAAGGTGTGGAGATTAGGACTTCGTTATCTTTCCGTTCAAATTCTAACGAAAAGGCTGACTGGACAACTTAGTTGGCACTGACATGGCAAAATTTGCTGATGTAGAAATAAGATGGGATAAAATCGTAAAACATTATACTTAAGACCCTAAAGATTATTTCTCATTCTAAAGGGTCTTAAAAGTAACATTATAATTTACAAACACACCCCTTCTTCTTCATCCCCAATTTACAGCACACTGAACGACACCTAAAAATTCAAACCACCATTTCTCACTCCTCTCCCAAACCTCCATCGGAACTCTGAAATTCGCCGGCGATCTAGGGTTTAGGACTGTTCAACATCTCACAAAAAAAAGAAGAAGATGATTCATCTGTTGTTCGTCGTCATATTCGCCGAAATGGCGATGATTTTGCTGCTTCTGTTCAAAACACCGTTACGGAAGCTTCTCATCCTGACTTTGGATCGGGTGAAACGTGGAAGAGCGCCGCTCGTTGTTAAATCGGTCGGAGCTACCGTGCTCGTCATCATGATGTATACGGTTTACTCTATACAAGAAATCCAGTCCCGTCCAATTGACGCCCTAAATCCCACCGATCACATCCTCCTCGCCACTCACATGCTCGAAGCCTCTCTTATGGGTATTCATTCATCTCTCCTCTCTCTCTCTCTCTCTCTTCTTTCACGCATGGATGTCATTTAAATTATGATCAATAGTTTATTATTTTCTAATTGAAAGGGATTTGCTATTAATTGTGTTTGTCTGTTCCCCAATTCCAGAGGTTTGGAATTGTTTTATTACTGTGTTACTTCTCCATGTAAGTTTCCGATTATGTAACCTGAGTATCAAATCTATTAATCGATAATTTGCTGATGTAGAAATGGCGGTTTGGGTATTCCGCCGGCTATGTTTTCTTCTTCAACTCCGGCCGGTCGGATCTTCAAAACTCCGGCCGACAAGCAAATATATGTCGATTTGTGGTGTTATTTTTTTATTTTTTTTATTTTTTCCAACAAAACGACATCGTTTTGAGGTTTAGAGACAAAAAAATTATCATTTTTACACGTTAGCAACTCTATTTGGTAATTCTTTCCACGTGTAAGCCAAATAAGTAACCCAGTCAGCCTTTTCGTTAGAATTTGAACAGAAAGATAACGATGTCCTAATCTCCGCACCTTTTTCCTAAGTACGTGGGCTAATATGGCAATTAACTTGTACAGGGGCATAACTACATCCTTAAGCTAAGTACAGGGGCATATTTCTATATTTTCCCATTTTCTATTTCTTTGAAGATTAGATTTTGACTAGTATAAATACTAGTAATAATCTAATTAGAAAAATCATTTAATAATTCAGATATCCGAGATTAACAGAGAGAGAGAAAGATATTTGTCAATTTTTGTTCAAATAGTGATTAATCTGTGTTCGTTGGTGATCCAAGAGCAGTCCAAAGCGTCCTAAAGTTCAAGACAAATTTGTCAGTCTTTTTCTGGGTAGTCTGGTATTTCAATCTGGTATTCATCTGGTATTACTAAATAGGCTATTTAGAACACATCTTGAACATATCTAAATTTGGTCAGGTTGGTGTATTTTGTTTTGGTTCTAGATAGGCTTCTAGGCGTTTGTTACACCATCTGAGTTTGTAATATGTTGCTCCATAGTAATAATTTGTTCTCCCTTTGCCTGTGGACGTCGCTAACAGTGTTAGTGAACCATGTAAATATGTATGTGCTCTGATTTTATTTATGTCGTATATCTGTTTGTTCTTTCGTTGCGTTAATCATACTGGTAACAATTGGTATCAGAGCTCCAGGTTAGATTTCTGGGGCTTCCGCTACTGCAAGAGAAGGTTAATAGCCTGGGTTGATAAGAACGAGGAAAGGTGTCGTAGACTCGTAGTAGGTAGTAAATATAGAAGTTCATCGAGCATAATCGTTTTACTTTATGGCTGATCAAGATGGAAGCCGTGTTGAAGAAACATGGCATCTGGGCACCTTAAATCTAGGACTGGAAGAAGAAATTAAGTGAGGACTAGTTGGTCGTTTTGGAAGAGAAAGCTCACTCGCAAAGTATCATGCGTCTTAGTGATGATGTCCTCGTGGAGGTTGCTACTGGAAAGACAACAGTCGGTTTATAGGCTAAGTTAGAGAAGTTGTATCGGACCAAGTCTATTACTAGCAAGTTGTATTTGAAACACATTTGTATACAACACATATGAAAGAAGGTACGTCGCTCAGGTCCCATCTAAACAAATTTTGCACTTTGTTGTTAGAATTGCATAGCTTAGAGGTTAAGATTGATAATGAGGATGCTGCTTTGATTCTTCATATTTCTCTTTCGTTTTCATATGAGAATTTTGTTGATTCTTGTATAATTAGGAAGGATTCGATTACTATGGAAGAGATCCAATTCGCTCTTAAGACAAGAGAATTGTGGCATAGGACGAGTGGTACGGGTGTAGATGATCTTCATGATCAACCACCTTGGACTAGTTGATAGAAGCAGCAAGGCTCACAAGAACAGGAAAAAGATTAATAGGCGTTCATCTTCAAGAGTTCCCAACTCAAAGAATATTTGTAACTACTGCAAAGAAAAGAGACACTGGAAGATTCAATGTCTGAAGTTGAAGCAACAACAGAAAGAAAAGGATAAGGTGTTCACTGTTGCAGCGGGGAATGATGATGGACATTATGCTTTATCAGTTGCTGTAGACATACATAGGAAGGATGAGTGGATTCTTGATCCTGTGACATCTTACCATATGTGTCTGTGCAGAGAGTGGTTTGAAACGTACGAGCAGATAGATGGGAGCGATATTTATATGGCTGATGGTTCGATTTGTAAGGCAGTAAGCATTGCCCCAGTTAAGGTGCAAACATATGATAGTAAGATTTGCAAATTTAATGAGGTAAGGCATGTTCCATAAGTAACAATGAACCTGATATCACTTAGTATGTTAGATAAAAGGGGATTCAGTTATAAAGGTAAAGGTGGAGTTTTTTATGTCTACAAAGGTTCAAATGTGATTTTGAAATCTGAAAAGCGGGGTTCCTTATTTATCCTCCAAGATACTACGTTGTCTGGTTTGGATGTTGTTGAATTGTCAAATCATACTGTCTCGAGTACAGCACAGACGATCGGTACTGCGTGAAGTGTGAGTCGGTGTTATATGGAGGGGGTGTTGGTAGTGGTGCCCTAGGCACGTTTAATAAACGTTATAATTTTTATCATTTATTTCATATCAATAAAAAGATGTTTTGATTATTATTGTTGTTCATGTTTACTTATAATAATCTCCGTCCCTAGTACTTGTTAAGTACTAGTATAAAGGCTAAATGATCATGAGATGATCATGTTAGATTTATGGGTATTTGTTTGGAACAAGGTACTGGACATGACCCGTTGTATGAGATTTATGTCATGGTCTATGTCGTACATATATCTCATATTAGTTATGTCATTCGAATCCTTAGACATGAAGTTATTATAGTCTTCCACTTGATGAACATTATGTTTGACATATTCAAACGCTACCTTTAACCGGGTAGTTATAAAGGGTGTGATTGGCATAATCGGATTCACGTAGGGAAGAATAATAAGCTAAATGGATTTGTTCCTCTTCGGAGAGATGTCAAGCTTAGGCCTCTCGTAGGAATGATGTTGATGAAAATGTTCGGCCGGACTCAAATGAATTGATTAGATCAATGTCATTTGTATTATCAACATATTCGGAATCGAGAAAGTATTGAACAAAAACAAGTTGACTTGTTGACCATGACTTGTGTTCAATGACATCGTGGACAAAGAGATTATGACATGTTCTAAAGGAATGCGAATTGTATCTAGTTATACTATTTGGGTAGGTATGACGGTTTGCTAGAACCTAATCATATCTTATGGTTTCATGTTTGAACCCATTGCCAACTTGGTATAATCCTAGAGGGTCACACACAATAGAACGAATCTTAAATAAGGACTATATTGGAATTTGGAAATTAGGGAAATCTGAGGAAAGTGTGCGACCGCACAAAAGGGCTTGGGCGGCCGCACAGTTTGGCTCAGAAAGTACCAGAAACCTTCCAGATAGATGTGCGGCCGCACAGGTGTTTTGGGCGACCGCACACCATGTCGGGACTGGTTTCCTAATTTGATTTGGAAAAGAATTTTGGTCGGGTTGAGACACAAGTTTCCTATTTAGAATAGGTCTAACTTGTATATAAACAGCCAAATTCAGGCCAGAACACATCATAGCTTTTGTGCAAGTCTCCAAAGAGTTTGAGAGAGTTTTATTTTGTTCTAAGATATCCTAGATTGAAGAACAAAATAATACACAAATAAAATTACATATAGTTCATATTAATTGTGAAAACATGTTTCACAATTTTGGTCTAGCAACCAAGATCAAGTGTTCTTGATATTCGTTCAAGGTGTGGATACCGCTAGAGGGTGAAGCTTATCATCTTCAAAGTTCGTGTTCTTACTTGTTCGTGATTAAAGCTTCAATTTCTCCACCAAGATCAAAGACCAAAGTCAAAGTCATCAAGGGTTAGTTTTTTCTAGTATTCATATTGCTAGTATTTGATTCAATCATATGAACGGATCTATGGGCTTTTGGGTTTCATTATTTTAAATGCTATTTTCCGCTGCGCATGTTACTTTGAAACCCAACAGTGGTATCAGAGCCCCGTTCATGTTGATTATTTCAATACTTAGATCATGTTGTGTGTATATAAATTGTTTATGTGCCTAACATGATATGAATATTATATATATGATGTTTATGTGTTATATGATTTTATGTGGTTTATTGTTATACAAACTTTAATCGCACTATTGAATCGCACTAAAAATTATGTTGGATTCTGAATTGTTTGATTATTAATTTTTGATTGGATCAAAGTTTTAATAATCGGGGAAAACAATTTTGAGACAAATTTTCGAACTTTAAAAATTCTGTCTGATGCTACTGTGCGACCGCACAGAAAATATGGGGCGACCGCACATGTTTGGGCGACCGCACATATTTTCTTGGGCGGCCGCACAGTTGTTCAGAACCATAATCAGATTCTGGAATTTTGATGGGGTCCAACCGAATCAGTGACAATACCGGCCAGACCTGCTGATCTGGAGCGGGTTTTGGGCAGTTGGTTTTGGTGTGGATCTTGGGGTTTGATTTTCCTATTTGTTTTGATCTTGTGATTCTAAGATTGGTTCAAGGTTTGGATGGCTAATCTACGTTCATCGAGATTGTGTTTCCCAAACTTGACCGCAATCAAAGTTTCAAAGATAAAACGAAGTTAGAATTATGAAGAGTTCATAATTGCTAAAATTGAGAAACAAAGTTCTTGATTCAAAGATTGGAGATCCATGTGGAATTGTGGATGCAATTGGCCTACGTTCATCGAGACCATCTATTGCTTAGTTTCGGCCACATGGACTACTTTCTTGGTTTCTTGAATTAGTGCGGAATTGTGGATGCCTTATGGCTTAGTTTCGTCCGTACTTCTTGTTGTCTTGATTTGGAAGATGATAACCAAAGTTCAAAAGTCTCATCCTCATAATTATAGAGAAACTAATGACACATAAATATTATGCTTAAATTAATGGAGATTAATTTAGTGGCTAAACTTGATGCGTAACATGTTTATATTATGTGCTCATAAATGTGTTGTATGCTATATGTGATGATCCTTCAAAGAAAGTTTTAAGTCCTTTATTGCCATGCCATGATTAAAACACTTGTTAATACATGGGTGAATTTAATGTAGACTCGCCCTAGCGAGATGCATTGACTTTATTTATGTATGAGCAAGATAGATAATGTGGGCACGCCCTAGCGAGGCACATTAACTATACGCTTAAAATGGTTGGACTTAATTGGACGTCAAAACAGTTTTGAGCCTAGGCAAAGATGAGATTTAACATGCTTTTTGAAATAGGATTTCTTAAAGAATCTCATAAAAGGAACTAAGAGTCATATGAGATATGATTGACAAGAGTTGTCTACCTAATTAATTTGATTTTGTGTAATCCGCCTTAGCGGACTTAATATTAAATTAAAGGGGGATCTTAATCCATTTAAATTATATTATACATTGGATGTATGAGAAGGTTATATAATTTAGTGGGAGTATTTTTTTGAAAAAAATACATTGTTTATTTCTTTAATGAAAATTGGTACTCATTAAATTTTGGAAATTTTGCATAATTGTAGATAATGACTAACAACATTCAATCAGTTTCGTTGCGATCGATCCTTGAGAAGGATAAGCTCCAAGAGAATGGTACGAACTTTATGGATTAGATCCGTAGCCTAAGAATTGTTCTAAGGCAAGAAGATAAGTTGTACATTCTCGATGGGCCTCTTCCTGCTGAACCAGAACCTACTGCCCCTAGGACAGAAAGAGACAGTTACAAGAAACATCGTAATGATTCTAGAGATGTAAGCTGTCTCATGCTTGCTACCATGTGCTCAAAACTCCAATAAAGTTTGGAACATTTGGAAGCCTATGAGATAGGCGTGGAGTTAAGAGCCATGTTTCAAGAGCAAGCTATGCAAGAGAGGTACAAGACCATTGTTGCATTCACTTCTTGCAAAATGAATGAAGGACAACAAGTGAGTCCTCACATGCTAAAAATGAAAGGTTATGTCGAGCACCTTGAGAAACTTGGCTATCCAATCCCATTGGAGCTAGCCACGGATCTCATTCTTAATTCATTGCTTAAAAGTTATAATCAGTTTGTGATGAATTATAACATGCATGGAATGGATAAGAATCTCTCCGAGTTGCATGGGATGCTCAAAACTGCGGAGATGAAGATTGTGGAGAAAGGTTCTCCCGTGCTCTTGGTTCATGATGGGAAGAAGGCTAGTGCCAAAGGAAAGGGTAAGGAAGTTGTCAAACCCAAGATAAGCAAGGCAAAGGTTGCCAAGGCTTCTGAGGCAAAACCCGATTCACAAAAGGATGCAATCTGTTTCCATTGTCAAGAAATTGGTCATTGGAAACGTAATTGCAAGGCTTTCTTGGCAGAGCAAAAGAAGAAGAAGAGCAGCAAGGCTGCGTCGACTTCAGGTATCTATATGATAGATATTCTCCTTTCTACCACTGATTCTTGGGTATTGGATACCGGATGTGGTTCTCACATTTGTTTAAATGTGCAGGGACTAAAGAATAGGAGACTACTTAAAGAGGGTGAAGTAGAACTACGCGTGGGGAATGGAGCAAGAGTTGCTGCATTAGCCGTATGGACTTATGAAGTCACTTTACCTTCCGGTTTAATACTTGTTTTGAACAATTGCTATTATGTACCGGATTTAAGTAGAAATATTATTTCAATTTCTTGTTTGGATAATGAAGGTTTTAAGTTTCTTATTGAGAATAAGAAATTTTATATTTATTTAAATGATGTGGTTTATGGTATTGCCAATTTATTTAATGGCCTTTATGTCTTGGATGTCAAGAATGAAAATAATGAAAATGTCTATCATATAAATAAGAAATCTAAACCTAATGATGTAAATCATTCTTATTTGTGGAATTGCCGTCTTGGTCATATTAATGAGAAGCGTATCTCAAAACTCCATGGGGACGGTCTCTTGGGTTCATGTGACCTTGGGTCATATGATACTTGTGAGTCGTGTCTTCTTGGGAAAATGACTAAGACACCTTTTACCAAGCTAGGTGAAAGGGCAAGCGACTTATTGGGGTTGATACATTCCGATGTATGCGGACCACTAAGTAGCAATGCTAGGGGAGGATTTCAATACTTCATAACCTTCACTGATGATTATAGTAGATTTGGGTATGTTTACCTAATGAAACATAAAAGTGAAGCATTTGAGATATTTAGAATATTTCAAAATGAAGTAGAAAAATAACTTGGCAAAAGTATTAAGGCACTTCGATCAGATCGAGGTGGAGAATACTTGAGTCATGAATTTGATGATCATCTAAAGAATTGTGGAATAGTTTCACAATTGACTCCACCCGAAACACCACAATGGAATGGTGTGTCCGAGTGGAGAAATCGGACTTTGTTAGACATGGTTCGATCAATGATGAGTCAAGTTGATCTTCCAATATCCTTTTGGGGTTACGCTCTAGAAACTGCTGCTTTCACACTAAATCAAGTTCCAACTAAATTGGTTCCAAAGACTCCATATGAGATGTGGAGCGAAAAGAAACCTAGTTTGTCTTTCATGAGGATTTGGAGTTGCGAAGCTTTTGTCAAAAGACTTGTCTCCGACAAAGTAGCACACAAATCTGATAAATGTATTTTCGTGGGATATCCTAAGGAAACTAAAGGATATTACTTTTACAACCGAGAGGACAACAAAGTGTTTGTTGCCCGAACTGGTGTCTTTCTAGAGAAAGAGTTTCTCTCCAAAGAAATCAGTGGGAGTAAAATAAATCTTGAAGAGATTCGAGACCCAGAAAATGACATTGAACCAATAGTGGAACAAGAACAAGAACCACAAGGAGTTGTGGAACCTGTTCAAAATACACAAGCAACTCGCAGATCTAGTAGGTTACGATCCGAGCCCGAGAGGTATGGATTTCTCGTAACGGATAGTAATGAGGTGGAAATCATTGAGAATGATGAACCGTCAACCTACCAAGAGGCGATGTCTTCTCCTGATTCGGATAAGTGGCTTGGAGCCATGGAATCTGAATTGCAATCCATGCAAGACAATCAAGTTTGGAACTTGATTGATGCGCCCGAAGGTGTAAAAACCATAGGATGCAAATGGGTCTTCAAGAAGAAGACTGACATGGATGGGAAGGTGCATACTTACAAAGCTAGGCTTATAGCGAAAGGTTATAGGAAAATTCATGGTATTGACTATGATGAAACCTTTTCACCCGTAGCAATGATCAAGTCTATAAGAATTCTGCTTGCTATTGCCTCATATCATGACTATGAAATATGGCAAATGGATGTCAAAACCGCTTTTCTAAATGGAAAACTACAAGAGGATGTGTATATGATACAACTGGAAGGTTTTGAACAGAATTCTAAGGTATGCAAATTGCAGAGATCTATCTATGGATTGAAGCAAGCTTCAAGGAGTTTGAATCTACGTTTTGATGAATCGGTCAAAGAGTTTGGTTTTATCAAGAACGAAGATGAACCTTGTGTATACAAGAAGATTAGTGGGAGCATAGTGATATTCCTTATTTTATACGTGGATGACATATTACTCATTGGAAACGATATTCCTACACTTCAGTCCGTAAAGACTTGGTTAGGAAAATGCTTCGCAATGAAAGATATGGGTGAAGCCGCATATATACTTGGCATTAAGATCTATAGAGATAGATCAAGGAGGCTACTTGGTTTAAGCCAAAGTACATACATTGACAAGATCATTAGAAGATTCCGTATGGAAAATTCTAAAAGAGGAACCTTACCGGTGTTACATGGAATTTCTCTAAGCAAGACTCAGTGTCCTAAGACAAAAGATGAGCGTGAGAAAATGAATGATGTTCCATATGCTTCAGCAATTGGGTCCATCATGTATGCCATGATTTGTACTAGGCCGGATGTATCTTATGCTTTAAGCATGACAAGTAGATACCAATCCGACCCCGGTGAAAATCACTAGATGGCTGTAAAAGCGATTCTTAAGTACTTGAGAAGAACTAAAGATTCGTTTTTGGTCTACGGAGGAATGGAAGATGATCTCGTGGTAAATGCTTACACGGATGCAAGCTTTCAAACCGACAAAGATGATAGTCGATCGCAATCGGGTTTTGTGTTTATGTTAAACAGTGGAGCTGTAAGCTGGAAGAGTTCCAAGCAGAGTACAACCGCTGATTCTACAACGGAAGCTGAGTATATTGCTGCATCGGATGCTGCAAAGGAAGCTGTTTGGATTAAGAAGTTCATTACTGAACTTGAAGTGGTTCCTAGTATTGCTAATCCAATAGACTTTTATTGCGATAATAATGGTGCTATTACTCAAGCAAAGGAACCGAGAGCACATCAGAAATCCAAACACATACTTAGGCGTTTTCATATCATTCGAGAAATCGTTGATAGGGGAGACGTAAATATATGCAGAGTACTTACTGATGACAATGTTGCGGACCCGCTAACAAAGGGACTTCCACAAGCTAAACATGAAGGTCATGTTAGGTCCATGGGTATTAGATACATGGGAGATTGGGCCTAGGGCAAGTGGGAGATTGTTGGTAGTGGTGCCCTAGGCACGTTTAATAAACGTTATAATTGTTATCATTTATTTCATATCAATAAAGAGATGTTTTGATTATTATTGTTGTTCATGTTTACTTATAATAATCTCCGTCCCTAGTACTTGTTAAGCACTAGTATAAAGGCTAAATGACCATGAGATGATCATGTTAGATTTATGGGTACTTGTTTGGAACAAGGTACTGGACATGACCCGCTGTATGAGATTTATGTCATGGTCTATGTCGTACATATATCTCATATTAGTTATGTCATTCGAATCCTTAGACATGAAGTTATTATAGTCTTCCACTTGATGAACATTATGTTTGACATATTCAAACGCTACCTTTAACCGGGTAGTTATAAAGGGTGTGATTGGCATAATCGGATTCACGTAGGGAAGAATAATAAGCTAAATGGATTTGTTCCTCTTCGGAGAGATGTCAAGCTTAGGCCTCTCGTAGGAATGATGTTGATGAAAATGTTCGGCCGGACTCAAATGAATTGATTAGATCAATGTCATTTGTATTATCAACATATTCGGAATCGAGAAAGTATTGAACAAAAACAAGTTGACTTGTTGACCATGACTTGTGTTCAATGACATCGTGGACAAAGGGATTATGACATGTTCTAAAGGAATGCGAATTGTATCTAGTTATACTATTTGGGTAGGTATGACGGTTTGCTAGAACCTAATCATATCTTATGGTTTCATGTTTGAACCCATTGCCAACTTGGTATAATCCTAGAGGGTCACACACAATAGAACGAATCTTAAATAAGGACTATATTGGAATTTGGAAATTAGGGAAATCTGAGGAAAGTGTGCGACCGCACAAAAGGGCTTGGGCGGCCGCACAGTTTGGCTCAGAAAGTACCAGAAACCTTCCAGATAGATGTGCGGCCGCACAGGTGTTTTGGGCGACCGCACACCATGTCGGGACTGGTTTCCTAATTTGATTTGGAAAAGAATTTTGGTCGGGTTGAGACACAAGTTTCCTATTTAGAATAGGTCTAACTTGTATATAAACAGCCAAATTCAGGCCAGAACACATCATAGCTTTTGTGCAAGTCTCCAAAGAGTTTGAGAGAGTTTTATTTTGTTCTAAGATATCCTAGATTGAAGAACAAAATAATACACAAATAAAATTCCATATAGTTCATATTAATTGTGAAAACGTGTTTCACAATTTTGGTCTAGCAACCAAGATCAAGTGTTCTTGATATTCGTTCAAGGTATGGATAACGCTAGAGGGTGAAGCTTATCATCTTCAAAGTTCGTGTTCTTACTTGTTCGTGATTAAAGCTTCAATTTCTCCACCAAGATCAAAGACCAAAGTCAAAGTCATCAAGGGTTAGTTTTTTCTAGTATTCATATTGCTAGTATTTGATTCAATCATATGAACGGATCTATGGGCTTTTGGGTTTCATTATTTTAAATGCTATTTTTCGCTGCGCATGTTACTTGGAAACCCAATAGGGGGCGTGCGTGTGTTCTGTAATTTTGAATTTGGTTGTAGAAGTGTCGAAAAACTAGTGGAGAAACACGTTACTCTAAGCGGGAGTGAACCGGGTGTACCACACTCAGCAGATCAACATTTTGTGTTTGTTTTGGTTGGCAGGTCCAATGTCCAATGGACTTGTCAAATTTGAATTTGTGTTAATGATATGCTAAATTGCACACCTACAAATTAAACCTGGACTATGTTCTAAAAATATGTAGCTAGGATAAGTCCAGAATAGATCCACGAAGAACGGTTATTTGTTTACGTAATTGTCACTTGACAAGATTGGGGGAAAATTATAATTATTAAATCCTAAAAACAAGAATTAAACTAAATTATGAGCAAATACAATAATTAAAGAATACTTCAGATTTGATTCCTTCCCCGCCTAATTATCCAATTATCATCGATATCTCTTTCCACTTTTTACCCTATTCACTTGATTACGAGATTTATTTCAATCTCTATTTCTTCTTTCAGAATAGTTACTATCAGTGGCACACTCACTAGAAACCCTAATGAATAAATCAATCTAACTGGCACAGTCTAGATCGCAATATTAATTGATGAACGATTTAAGAAACTAAGATCAAGAACGATTTCTAAAATTATTTCATATAGATAATCGTCTAATTTTACCCAATTCACAATTTACCATGGCACATGCATAAATTGTAAAGATGCTACTTATGAATTTCTACACTGGCTGCAGTCATAGAAAATTCTAGCATAAATTAATTGACAACGATAAACAGGTTGATCAAGTCTATAAACCCTAGCAATCAATTTAGATTAAGCACAAGTTAAATTATGAATAGGTATAAAAGATTAAAAAGAAAAATACCTCAAAATTGATAAAAAAAAAAAAAAAAAAAAAAAAAAAATCAAGAAATCAAACCCAAAGCTTGGATTTAGTTCCTCATCCAAGGCTTTGAAATCTTCATGGAAGAAAAATAAAACCTAGATCTAAAATCATTGTATAAAGTCTCTATAATTCTCTCTTCAAAACAATGAATAAAAACTAGTTTTTATACCCTAGGAAAAGTCCTAATTAAATAAGGAAAGAAAAACAAAAACAAAATATCAAAAACTGCTCAAAATCGGTCCAAATCTGCCCTTTCTGCGTCTGGGATGCGTCTGGGCACGAGTCGTGCTCTAGAGCACTAGTCGTGCTAGCCAATTCCACTCGTGAGTACTAGTCCTTCACTTGTGAAGATTAGTCTTGGCACGAGTCGTGCTATAGAGCACGAGTCGTGATCTGTGTAAACTTCAAAATCTCAGCTTTTCTTCAGTTTTCAAGGTTGACTCGATGTTTCGTCCGCATGGTTGACTTGATTGACTTTGACTTTGACTTTTCTTGATCCTTGGGACTTCACTTTCAAGTTCATAACAAATATTGCACCGGGATAAAATGTAAAAATACTAAAATGCCCCCGGATTACAGTAAAGCCCCAAAATACATATTTGACCCAAAATTCATCAAAAACTAATCTAAAATACATTAAAATCATTATTTAAGCTCATATAAACATATGAATTAATAGTATAAAATATGTCTCATCAGTTAATTTCCCAGTGGGCAATTCTGGTGCGCTAGAGGCATATTTGGGTGCTCAGCGAGCACGTTTGGTTGCTTGACGGAGCAAATTTGTTTGCCCAATGGACAAATTTTGGTTGCCTAACGGGGCAAATTTGGTTGGACAAATCATGGTTCCCAACGGGGCAAATTTGGTTGCCCAATGAGCAAGTTTGGTTGTTCGTGAAGAATACGTTTGGTGCCTTTGGCTGGGGAAATTTTGAGGTAAAGGTAGAGAAATTTATTTCTGATATAGAGGATGCAACTCAAAGTGGAGAGGTGTTGATATTGTCATTTGGATGTTGCTATGGAAGATTTGTTAATTTTGTTTTTAAGGATTCAAGTCAATTTGAATATTTGTCAGGAATTTGACTTTGGAAATCCTCATCCAAAGCAGTTCGGCCGAATTTCTTGCGTGTGTGTGTGCGTGGAGTAGAATGTAGTTGGTTTCCTTATTTAATTTTGGTACTATTCATACTATCCTTCTGTCTCAAGTACATTCAATTAGATTATGGATTTGGTTAGGGTTTTCTGTTTCCTTATGGACGAGCTTTTGGTTAGTATGAATACTAGTAATAATCTAGCTATCAAATTCATTCAGAGAATAATTTATAGATCCGAGATTAATAGAGAGAGATAGAGATTTGTCTATTTTTGTTCAAAAGTGCTTGATCTGTGGTCGTTGGTGATCTAAGAGTAGTCCGAAGCATCTTGAAGTTCGAGACAAGATCTTTTATCTTCTTTTGGGTAATCTAGTATTTGAATCTGGTGTTGCTAAATAGGCTATATAGAACACATCTTAATTTGGCCAGTTTGGTGTATTTTGTTTAGATAGGCTTCTAGACATTTGTTACGCCATCAGATTTATTAATCTGTCGCTCCATACTAATATTTTTTTCTTTCTCTTTTCATGTGGATATAACTAACAGTGTTAGTGAACCGCGTAAACTTATATGTGCTCTATTTTTATTTATGTCGTATATCTGTTTGTTTTTTCGATGTGTTAATCAAACTGGTATTGAATAGTATTCAGGTTGGAGTTCTTGGGCTTTGGTTGCTACAAGAGAATGTTAATATCCAGGGTTGATAAAAATGAGAAAAGATGTCGTACGAGGAAGCAAAGATCGATAACTTCACCGGGCCTAACAATTTTACTTTATGAGATCAAGATGGAAGTCGTGTTGAAGAGACATTAAATCTAGGCACCTTTGGTCAAGGACCAAACGGAGAAATTGAGCAGGGACCAGTTGGTCATTTCAAAAGAGTCACCACACTACAAATCATTATATGTCTTGGTAATAATGTCTTCGTAGAGGTTTTTGCTGAAAAGACAACAGTCGGTTTGTGGGTTAAGTTAGAGAAGTTGCATCGGACCAAGTATATTAATAGAAAGTTGTATTTGAAACCACATTTGTATGTGACACATATAAGAGAAGGTACGTCATTCAGGTCCTATCTAGACAAACTTAGTGCTCTGTTGTTAGAAATGTGTAACTTAAAGCTTAAGATTGATGATGAGGATGATGCTTTGATTCTTCTTGTTTCTCTTCCATTGACATCCGAGAATTTCGTGGATTCTTATATAAGTGGAAAGGATATGAGTACTTTGGAAGAGATTCGGTTGGCTCTTAAGATAGAAAGGAGAACTACATCGTAGGCGAGTGGTGTGGGGGCATATGATCTGCATGATCAGCCGGTTGGACTAGTTGCTGGTACGAACAAGGGTACAAGAACGAGAAGAAGAAGAATATGAGTTCATATTTAAGAGGTCCCAAATCAAAGGATATCATTAATTACTGCAAAGAAAAGGGACATTGGAAGACTATGAGAAATAATCTTACCTCTGACCCTAAAAATATTTTTTTAATGAACTTTAAACAATATTTTGATGTTAAGATAGTAATTTTATTGAAAATCTAAACATTGTTATTGATAGTAATAATATTTATAATGATGAATCAAACAAATTATAAAATTTTCAAGATAATTAAATTAATTTGAAACTGTTGCTTAAAGTGTAAATAAATTTATAAAAATAAAATAAAAATGAGACTAACTTTATGGAAAAAGATTATTTCGTGCTTTCACTTTTTGTAAAGTGATTGTCACAGTTGAGCATTGTATCAGACATAACCGTTCAACCTGAGTACAAAGTTTTTGGAATTGCTGAAGATCTTCGCGCGGACATGCTTCAATAATGCACGGACGTACAATTTATTTTTAAAGTCTTGGGAAGAGTTGAAGAGCTTTGCACAGCCAAAGAATCTTCGTCCAGGATTCAAATAAGTCCAAGATGTTTTCAGAGACACGAATTCATCACAATAGCACCTCACGAAACCAATTGATGATTCCGCGCAAATTCCCGCTTCATGCCTTTCATGGCGAATACAAGACGAATGATGAAGATGGTGGTTGAATGGTTGGTGTTCCTGATTTTAAACTGTAACGCCCATCTTTATTCTTGTTAAATATTTAACGTGCTTGTTAAATTCTTGGCTAGCATATTTAGATGCTATTTTATTTGAGTTAATTTATTTAACTATTTTAGAAAGTTAAGGTGGTTAAATGTCAAAGTTGAAAGTTTAGGGGCCTTTTTGTAATTTGTGAAACTTGAGGGGCCTAGGGGTCATTTTCGGAAAGTTCCATGTATATCAAGTTGTTGCTTTCTTTGAGAAAGCTTATTTTCTCAAACTTTCTCGTACACTCTCTCTGGTTCTTAAAAGCTAAGTTAGGATTCTTCCTATTCTCGACTACTCGAGCTTAATTATCCCTCCGTTCATGATTCTGGTCCCGGATAAATATTCGTGGCGCTGAATAGAGCGTTTCCTGCCGAACAGAAATTAATTTGGGTCAACTTGATTTCGGACTAGGTAAGTTATTGACTCCCCCTTACTTGTAATAACATGCATATATGTTATTCCCGATACTTGTTCTTGTTAAAATTGTGTTTTGAGCAATTTTTGTGATACTTGTAATTTTGGGACGAAGGGAGTATAAATATACTGCGTACGAATGAAACTTGAAAAAGTGTTTCAAATGGGTTAACCTCCTGGGTTGTGAATAGATTATTAGGAATTTATACTCCTATTCGTGAGACGGTAAAATAGTAACTTGATTTAAATATTATTAGAAAAATTGTACCATTATTTATGGTACGGGAAAATGAATGGAAGTATCCCTAAATGTTTATAGTAGTATATTAGAAAATTGTACTTATACTTTTGGGGACGGTGAAATATTAAATAGGAATAAAAGGAAATTGTCCTATTATTTATGGGACGGTAAAAGAAATGAATTGGGCTTGAAATAGGAGTTCTAAACTTGTTAGTATACTCCTGAGAATGTTAGGGAGTGTTAGAAAGTATACTCCTACGCTTGGGACGGAGATTTCTAAGCCTGGAAAGAAATTTGGTATTTGCTAAAAATTGTACCAGGCGCCCGCCTGTTGGTACCTCGAGCGCCCGCCCATTTGGCCAGAAGATTTGGGTTTCAGAAATATTTGGATGAGCGCCCGCCCGGTCCTCCTTGAGCGCCCGCCCGGTCCCCTGTTCCAACCAAAGTGATTTAAATCTAAATTAAATTGAAAGCTTATCCCTTGTTAAGGCATATAGCCTTAAGATAAGATGTCCTAGCAAGTGTTGTGACACCTTAGGGGTATCAGAAGTGAGTCTTGAACATGATTACTCATTTAATTAAAATGAGAACTTGAGTATAAAAGGAAGAACTCTTCTTTATGTCTTGAAAGTGCTATGAACAAGCACTTATGTGTTATGCTTGTCTTGGAACCTATATTTGTGCACCTTGAGGGCGCCAAATTAGTGTCTTGAGCTCGAATATCCTATGTAGGGGATTATGAACTTGTAAGTATGAGTTGTCTAGTTCATTTACTTAAATTGAACTCGAAGTGTTTTTAGACTAAGTTTAGGGTACTACCCTAGATGGCCTAGATGAGTGTTGTAGAACACTCTAATATTGAAAAATAGTTTCTTTATGAACAAATGAAATGTGGACTTAAATCATAATTAAATGATAACTTGAGTATAAGAGTAGTAACTCTTTTATTTGTCTTGAAGTTAATGTTTGTGTACCTTAGGGGCACCAACTAATGTCTTGAGTTTGAATGTCCTAAGAAAAGGATTGGAAATTAATACGTGAAAGATGTATAATTCATCTTCCTAGCTTGAACTTGAAGTATAAGATAATTAACTCTTGTACATGTTTAACCATCCAAAGAAATGGATTGATAACTTGGATATAAGATGATAAAATCTTGTATATGTATTGAATGTCCTGAATGTCTTGAATGTCTTGGATGTCTTAAGATGAGACAGTAACTTGAAGTATAAGACAATAAAATCTTGTACATGACTTGAACATCCAAATAATTGGATTAAGACTTGAATATAAGATTATAAAATCTTGTACGTGCCTTGACACCAATATATGTGTATGGTAATGAACTTGAAAGAGTCTGGATGTGTATATGCAAATCTTGCATATATTTACTTGATAGAATGTTACTTCTTGATTACTTGATACATGGTATGAATAACCAAAGAATTGGGTTATGGAACTAGATAGAGAATGATTAACTCTACTACATACTTGAACTTGATACGTGTATATTGAAAGTGCTATAAATAAGCACTAAAGTGTAAATGATTTAGTTTTAATCGTGTATATACTCAATGAAGTATATAAAATATAAAGAAGAGATCTTGTCTTGAAATGAGTTCCTAAAGAAAATAAGGACTAGTGTAATATGAAGATCATTCATATAATCGTGAATACTACGATTTAAGTTAATAAGAGTAACTACAGAACACAATATGTGTTAGAAAATGTATTCGATTATTAACGATACATATACGTGAGATATGACTGTGACTAGGTATGATGTGACCTATTCTATTACGTGTTAGGGTCTAAGGTATTGGGCTCTATTTGATAGTAAGGGTATCGTGATAGACACTTTAATGTGTTAAACGTGATATGAATATGTACTTGTAAACTTGGCATGTGACAAAGTGATATACCCTACTACTTGACTGAAGTCTGATATTAATGGATTCTTACTTGGATTGATCGTGTTATATGGACACCTTATGTGCCATTGTTATCTTGGGTTGTATTCGCAATAATTGCGTATGTGTACTTGTATTCTCGTGAGCACATGATACATGATTACATGGTGCATATTCTCGTAAGCACATGATACATGACTACATGGTGCATATTCTCGTGAGCACATGATACATGATTACATGGTGCATAAAGACTGGTCCACTATTATGGGACTTAGTTCTATTCTCGTAGTTCAAGTAAACATCTACTTGTGCATTCTTGTGTGAGTCCAGCTGGTTCTCCTTGCTTGTTCAAAAATATATAGGTTCACGCTTATCGCGAGAGCTGGGGCTTAAGTGACAATCGGGTCCCTATGTATTTCCGCTTGACCCCTTACTACCGGCCATAGTAAGGGCATAGCTTCCTTGGTTGGAGCAATAAGCCTGACCTAAGTGAATGCTAAACTCCTGTCTTGAACACCACGTGGATCTTGTTCTTGTGGATGACACTGGTTACCAGGTCTTCTTATATACTGCACAGCAGTTTCTTGTTCTTGTTCTTGGTTGTCCTCAGCTAGAAAAGCATCGACAACAAATGGTATTCTTGGGAGAAATAAGGAAGGATTCAGGTAAAAATGCGTGATAGGCCTATGTGCATCTTGGTGAGCTGGTCTAGCCTCTCACACTACTTGACTACTTGTTACCTGATCATATCTTGAGCTTGATTACTTGTTGAGTTGGCTTAGCCTCTTCTATACTTGTTACTTGATGATACTTGATATATGTTTAGTTGAGTATCTACTTGTATTGCATGATAACATGTCATGTAGTTGCATGTTAATAGCTTACTGAGATTTATCTCACCCTTTATTTGTTTAATTGTTCCCCCCCCCAGGAAAGCAGGGGATAGTACGCAGTGAGGCTCGACTTAGCTGGGAACTTACTCAGCAGGATATTCTTGTTCGAAGTTAGTGTCCTTTTATATTTTGGTAAGGACGATCTTGTATGAGTTAATAAACTCTGAGCTTGTATTGGGGTAGTATTTGTTGTCCCTAGACAGTTCTTGATGCCAGCTTATTTGCTAGGCATGTCTTCCGCTGTATGTAACCTTGTTTGGTTTTAATTTTCTTGGTCTAGAACTCGTTGTGAGCTATCTTAGCTCCTTATTCTTGAGTAGATATAGCATGTCAGTTTGTTTCTAACAGGTATTGTTCCTGTTTCCCGTTAGTTTCTTGTTTCTTGTTAGTACGCGCACCAGGTTCGAGGTTCTATTAGGGGATCCCAGGACTTGGGGCGTGTCAGTTTGGTATAAGAGCTATGGTTTAGCTCTAAGCCTGGATAGGGTCTATGGCCTAGGTTGGGTTAGTCTTGGGTGTGTTTTCGACGTCGAGTGTTTCGTTACTTGTTGTTATACCAGGCATAGGACTGGTGTTGATAGTGTTAATCCAATTGGATTAGATGGTTTGAGAATCGAGAGCGCGAGTCTTCAAAGACTTAGGCGTATCTATCTTGTCTTGTGGACATTGTTTCGTGCTCTATATGCATGCTTGTCCTTATCTCGTGAATTACGTGGAAGTGTATTCTCTAGTAAGAGACTACATGCTTGATATCGTTATGTATAAGAGCTTGATAGAAGTGTGGGTGATAACACCCTATACGTTCTATGTTAACTTGGTCATGTTACCTAGATGGGACATTGATGTGATACGTGTTATGGCTTGGCTCTTACGTGTTATGATTTGGCTTTCTATATGTTATGCCATACTTGTTTACCACACTAGATGGTAAATATTACTATGCTAGTATACTTGACTATATATGTGAGCATGATAGATTTATGCATAACCTTCATGTTCTGCGTTGAAAGTTCTAACAGTGTTATCGAGATTGTACTGGGTATTTAACCTATGTGATTGACAGTGGAATTCCTACTGAGTAGTGCATGTTACTTGATGAGAACCTGGGTTATCTTGAGTGGTTACAGTGCGAATACAGTGCTGACATCTGGATTAATGTTCTTGACCTCGATTGAGTTAAACGAGTTGAAGATTCAACTTGAGAATTTCTTGATAGAGGATATATCTACCTTGTAGTGGATGTCTGAAGTGAGTATCTGTGTTGACCTATAAGTGGAAACAACCAAGGTACGCGTGTTCTTGAGATTTTCTTGATCTTGTTAGAGATTCATAAATGAATTTCGAGGGCAGCTCTATCGTTAATTATTTGACACTGAGAGCTACATCTTTCGATGGATTTTCTCGATGGATTGATATACGTGAAGTCAGTTTTGAATATTGAAACGATGGATAACCACGACTTCAGTAATTGAGATTGCCTAGTGGATTTGACTAGTATTACAGTGATCTGAAGGATATGACCAGTCCTATTATTTCTAGTGGATATGTCAAGTTTCACCGATATAGTGGATTGACTAATCGAGTCTGTTTGACTTTATGTGTTTCGATGTTATAATTATACATCTAAATTGCATAGAATATTTGTGAGTATCTGTGCATAGTCTTGATGCTCTTGAGTTCTATTTGTTGATTATATATGTTATAATCTTGATCTAGTAAAAATTCGAGGACGAATTTTCTTTAAGGTGGGGAGGATGTAACGCCCATCTTTATTCTTGTTAAATATTTAACGTGCTTGTTAAATTCTTGGCTAGCATATTTAGATGCTATTTTATTTGAGTTAATTTATTTAACTATTTTAGAAAGTTAAGGTGGTTAAATGTCAAAGTTGAAAGTTTAGGGGCCTTTTTGTAATTTGTGAAACTTGAGGGGCCTAAGGGTCATTTTCGGAAAGTTCCATGTATATCAAGTTGTTGCTTTCTTTGAGAAAGCTTATTTTCTCAAACTTTCTCGTACACTCTCTCTGGTTCTTAAAAGCTAAGTTAGGATTCTTCCTATTCTCGACTACTCGAGCTTAATTATCCCTCCGTTCGTGATACTGGTCCCGGATAAATATTCGTGGCGCTGAATAGAACGTTTCATGCCGAACAGAAATTAATTTGGGTCAACTTGATTTCGGACTAGGTAAGTTATTGACTCCCCCTTACTTGTAATAACATGCATATATGTTATTCCCGATACTTGTTCTTGTTAAAATTGTGTTTTGAGCAATTTTTGTGATACTTGTAATTTTGGGACGAAGGGAGTATAAATATACTGCGTACGAATGAAACTTGAAAAAGTGTTTCAAATGGGTTAACCTCCTGGGTTGTGAATAGATTATTAGGAATTTATACTCCTATTCGTGAGACGGTAAAATAGTAACTTGATTTAAATATTATTAGAAAAATTGTACCATTATTTATGGTACGGGAAAATGAATGGAAGTATCCCTAAATGTTTATAGTAGTATATTAGAAAATTGTACTTATACTTTTGGGGACGGTGAAATATTAAATAGGAATAAAAAGAAATTGTCCTATTATTTATGGGACGGTAAAAGAAATGAATTGGGCTTGAAATAGGAGTTCTAAACTTGTTGGTATACTCCTGAGAATGTTAGGGAGTGTTAGAAAGTATACTCCTACGCTTGGGACGGAGATTTCTAAGCCTGGAAAGAAATTTGGTATTTGCTAAAAATTGTACCAGGCGCCCGCCTGGTGGTACCTCGAGCGCCCGCCCATTTGGCCAGAAGATTTGGGTTTCAGAAATATTTGGATGAGCGCCCGCCCGGTCCTCCTTGAGCGCCCGCCCGGTCCCCTGTTCCAACCAAAGTGATTTAAATCTAAATTAAATTGAAAGCTTATCCCTTGTTAAGGCATATAGCCTTAAGATAAGATGTCCTAGCAAGTGTTGTGACACCTTAGGGGTATCAGAAGTGAGTCTTGAACATGATTACTCATTTAATTAAAATGAGAACTTGAGTATAAAAGGAAGAACTCTTCTTTATGTCTTGAAAGTGCTATGAACAAGCACTTATGTGTTATGCTTGTCTTGGAACCTATATTTGTGCACCTTGAGGGCGCCAAATTAGTGTCTTGAGCTCGAATATCCTATGTAGGGGATTATGAACTTGTAAGTATGAGTTGTCTAGTTCATTTACTTAAATGGAACTCGAAGTGTTCTTAGACTAAGTTTAGGGTACTACCCTAGATGGCCTAGATGAGTGTTGTAGAACACTCTAATATTGAAAAATAGTTTCTTTATGAACAAATGAAATGTGGACTTAAACCATAATTAAATGATAACTTGAGTATAAGAGTAGTAACTCTTTTATGTGTCTTGAAGTTAATGTTTGTGTACCTTAGGGGCACCAACTAATGTCTTGAGTTTGAATGTCCTAAGAAAAGGATTGGAAATTAATACGTGAAAGATGTATAATTCATCTTCCTAGCTTGAACTTGAAGTATAAGATAATTAACTCTTGTACATGTTTAACCATCCAAAGAAATGGATTGATAACTTGGATATAAGATGATAAAATCTTGTAAATGTATTGAATGTCCTGAATGTCTTGAATGTCTTGAATGTCTTAAGATGAGACAGTAACTTGAAGTATAAGACACTAAAATCTTGTACATGACTTGAACATCCAAATAATTGGATTAAGACTTGAATATAAGATTATAAAATCTTGTACGTGCCTTGACACCAATATATGTGTATGGTAATGAACTTGAAAGAGTCTGGATGTGTATATGCAAATCTTGCATATATTTACTTGATAGAATGTTACTTCTTGATTACTTGATACATGGTATGAATAACCAAAGAATTGGGTTATGGAACTAGATAGAGAATGATTAACTCTACTACATACTTGAACTTGATACGTGTATATTGAAAGTGCTATAAATAAGCACTAAAGTGTAAATGATTTAGTTTTAATCGTGTATATACTCAATGAAGTATATAAAATATAAAGAAGAGATCTTGTCTTGAAATGAGTTCCTAAAGAAAATAAGGACTAGTGTAATATGAAGATCATTCATATAATCGTGAATACTACGATTTAAGTTAATAAGAGTAACTACAGAACACAATATGTGTTAGAAAATGTATTCGATTATTAACGATACATATACGTGAGATATGACTGTGACTAGGTATGATGTGACCTATTCTATTACGTGTTAGGGTCTAAGGTATTGGGCTCTATTTGATAGTAAGGGTATCGTGATAGACACTTTAATGTGTTAAACGTGATATGAATATGTACGTGTAAACTTGGCATGTGACAAAGTGATATACCCTACTACTTGACTGAAGTCTGATATTAATGGATTCTTACTTGGATTGATCGTGTTATATGGACACCTTATGTGCCATTGTTATCTTGGGTTGTATTCGCAATAATTGCGTATGTGTACTTGTATTCTCGTGAGCACATGATACATGATTACATGGTGCATATTCTCGTAAGCACATGATACATGACTACATGGTGCATATTCTCGTGAGCACATGATACATGATTACATGGTGCATAAAGACTGGTCCACTATTATGGGACTTAGTTCTATTCTCGTAGTTCAAGTAAACATCTACTTGTGCATTCTTGTGTGAGTCCAGCTGGTTCTCCTTGCTTGTTCGAAAATATATAGGTTCACGCTTATCGCGAGAGCTGGGGCTTAAGTGACAATCGGGTCCCTATGTATTTCCGCTTGACCCCTTACTACCGGCCATAGTAAGGGCATAGCTTCCTTGGTTGGAGCAATAAGCCTGACCTAAGTGAATGCTAAACTCCTGTCTTGAACACCACGTGGATCTTATTCTTGTGGATGACACTGGTTACCAGGTCTTCTTATATACTGCACAGCAGTTTCTTGTTCTTGTTCTTGGTTGTCCTTAGCTAGAAAAGCATCGACAACAAATGGTATTCTTGGGAGAAATAAGGAAGGATTCAGGTAAAAATGCGTGATAGGCCTATGTGCATCTTGGTGAGCTGGTCTAGCCTCTCACACTACTTGACTACTTGTTACCTGATCATATCTTGAGCTTGATTACTTGTTGAGTTGGCTTAGCCTCTCCTATACTTGTTACTTGATGATACTTGATATATGTTTAGTTGAGTATCTACTTGTATTGCATGATAACATGTCATGTAGTTGCATGTTAATAGCTTACTGATATTTATCTCACCCTTTATTTGTTTAATTGTTCCCCCCCCCAGGAAAGCAGGGGATAGTACGCAGTGAGGCTCGACTTAGCTGGGAACTTACTCAGCAGGATATTCTTGTTCGAAGTTAGTGTCCTTTTATATTTTGGTAAGGACGATCTTGTATGAGTTAATAAACTCTGGGCTTGTATTGGGGTAGTATTTGTTGTCCCTAGACAGTTCTTGATGCCAGCTTATTTGATAGGCATGTCTTCCGCTGTATGTAACCTTGTTTGGTTTTAATTTTTTTGGTCTAGAACTCGTTGTGAGCTATCTTAGCTCCTTATTCTTGAGTAGATATAGCATGTCAGTTTGTTTCTAACAGGTATTGTTCCTGTTTCCCGTTAGTTTCTTGTTTCTTGTTAGTACGCGCACCAGGTTCGAGGTTCTATTAGGGGATCCCAGGACTTGGGGTGTGTCATAAACCCATTAATAACCCCCACACTTCATTAACCTATGGGACCCATGTGGCTAATGACATAATAGTCCTTCATTTTTTTAGTATAACGATAGTTATACCCATCACGTGAGGGGGCACGTGATTTTTTTTTCTTTTATTTTGAAACAGTGTTTGGGGTCAGGGGTAAAGTGGGATGAAAGATTAATTAAAAAGTTACTTTGAGATAAATTTGGTTTTAGGGTGAAAAGTGGGAGTGGATACTGTAGATACCCCGGGAAAACCACTACTTGGCTAGAGTGGTGGAAGGATCCTAGGGTGTTGTTGGTCCCAAAGACACAACAAGGGTATGAAAAGAGGCTAGAGGGGGGGGGGGTGAATAGCCTATTAAAATTTCAACCCTTTTTCAAATTCAACCAAGTGCTTACTCTTGAATATGCGGTCAAGTTAAAACCACACGGTCAAGGGGTAATATGCACATCGGAAGTTTTCGTTAGAAATGGGAAAGGTTGGTTTTGACTAAAATCTCTAAGTAGGAATACCAGCACTCACGGTCAACCAGGTTGCGGTCGAGTGAGTCCGGTCGAGGGTGAAGTGCGGTCAAGAGATTGAGATTGAAAGTTGTTGTCTTAGAAGTTTTGGCAAAAGATAAGTTAGTCAGATTTTAACTTAGGCAATAAGGAGAACAAAACAAACACAATTCACAGCAAGTTCTTAAATCTGAAAGATCAATCACTAAACGACAAACAAAGTTAATATGAACAATAAAGAACAAGATGAACAATACTTGAAAGTAAATTTGCAGAAAGTAAAATGACACAAGTATTTGGAAAGGTTCGATCTGTTAAAAGATCTACGTCCTTTACCAAGATGGTCAGTCTTGGATTTTGAATGAGGTATATATTGATTCTTGAGTGTACAGATTACAGAGATGAAGTATTGAATCAACACCTACTTTCTATGAAGAACAAATCCTAGACTTAGACCAGTGTATCCCTTTTAATTCAATCTATGTGATTGATCAATCGGGGTGAGTGTGTGTGTAAGAATCAAAAGCTCTTTGGAATCTATATGATTTTAGAGCGTAATGAATCTTGTGTTGAGAGGCTTGAGATTTGATCTTGAAGGTTGCTGGAGATTTGTTGAAGACTTGAAGGTTGAGTGCTTGAAGATTCGAAGGATTCTGGAAATCTTGAATATGATCTTCAATCACCAAGAATTTCAACAGCAATTTCTCTCTTAGAATCTCAACTGTTTTCAATGAAGAACTTAAGGGCTATTTATAGCCTTGAAAGAGAAAATAGCTGTTGGATTTACTTGGGCTCCAAGTTGAAGGACAGAGAGCTGTTGAATTCTGATTGGAGCTCAATCTGAGTTTGTCCTTTTTGCAGATAAGAGGTGGTCCCACTCAGATGAATTCAAATTTGAATTACTTGGGATCCAAGTTCTGCAACGTTCTAAACTAACCATAGTTTGACCATGGTTAAGTTTTAACAAACTTGAGTTCTTGGACAACTTCATCATTTGCGGTCAAGGCCTCACGGTCGAGTGGCTTGCGGTCGCGGGGGTCAGATGTGACCTGTTAAGATATGACACAAAGCTCACGGTCACTGACTTCCGGTAAAGTGATTCACGGTCAAGTGGTCTTCCACGGTCAGGTGGTCTACCACGGTCAAGTGAATTCACGGTCAAGGTCTTGACCACTAAACTTCCAGACTTAGAAAATTTTCAGCCTATCAATCTAAAGCCTATACTATCAAAGTGGACTATTCTAAAAATGAAGTTTAACATTTTTTACAATATATCCTAAAGTCCACAAAAAGATAAAATTAGGTTATGGGATCAATCAAATCTAGGTAATAGGAGTGGTTTATAATAAGCATACCCAACAGGTGTCTAACTTGTTTTAATTGTAGAGTCGCCACCTATGTTATTGAGGAAACATAAGAAAAACCTAGAGAAATAGCCTATTTTAATATTACAAAACTAGAGATTCGGGAAGAGAAGGGTTCGGGGGTTAGGTGACAGAGTGGGATGTACTTAGACACCCACTCCACCCCGCTTACGCGAGTCTTGCTACTATTGGTGTTCTAATGCCAAATGCCTTATTTTAATATGAGAAAAGTGCTAACAATTGTAAGGGAAAGAAAAGGGAAATAAAAGATAAATCGTTTTATTATATTAATGCTAAAGATTACATGTCAAACTATTCTAACAATTACATTAATATGAAATGGGGAAATTAAAGTAGAGTTGTAATGTAGGGAGATAACCTTAACCAAATTTAATGTAATAAAGTGATTAGTTGGTCATGTCCCATTTGATGGGGATTGCATACATTGATTAAGACAAGTAAAATAAAAGAAGAAGAATTAAGTACCTTTAGAAAGGAAGAACTTCAAACTTGACTTGAAAAGAGTTTGTGTAGAGTTTTATTGTTTGAATAGAATTCTTTGTCAAGAACTCTTGGAGAGAAATGTGTATAGTGTATTTGTGAAGAAGTTTCAAGTCTTAGAACTTGTGTATAGTTTTTGTCGAGAAGATGAAGTTGGGTCCTTTTCTAAGGTAGAAATGAGAGGTTTTTATAGGTGAAATTAGGAGGGAAATGATGATCAATCCATGTGAAATGGAATTGACCAATCAAAAATAAGATAAATAAAATAAATAAAATCAAATCAAATAACATAAAAAGGAAATATTTTGTTTTTTATGAAAAGGGCTAGAAATATGGGATTGGGAGGTTGCAAATAAAAAGGGTTTAATGTTAGAATAAAACATGTGGTGAAAAGGGGTTTTTGTGATCAAGAAAATGGAGGAAAAATACTGCAGTCCGTAACTGTCATAATGGGAGGCGCGCGAGTCCGGCTTTAGGGGCGAGACGCGCTCGCAGCCCACAACCAGTGTCGGAGGCGCCCGCTGGAGAAAAAGACAAAATGACAGAAATGACTCTAAAGTTAATTCTGTTATGCAGTTTAGTCCAAAACTAACAGAATCAGTTAGGGACTTAACCGAAGTAACAGAAATTAACAAAAATAAGTTAAATAAAAATACTATGTATGAAATCGGGGTGAGAGGTCCAAGGCAGGGTGTCTAAAGAGCCCCTCGGTGACGTGGATTGCAAAGCAAAACACGTCGACGAAAGAACAAAACATCCGCCGAGGACATCGATAAGAAAAAAGCAAAGACTCGATGAAAACAAGAATTTGAAATTACGAGGGATAGAGGTGCGCTTCCTGTGTAAGCGACTTTTTCTAATATAAGGGGTGCGTTGATAGAAATTGGCCCACCGTGGCCAAAATTTAGAGTCCGTATAGAGGACTTGGAGGGACTGGAGAGTTTGCCTGCCGATGTAGAGGGACTCGAGAGTCTGCCTGCTGATGTAGAGGGACTCGAGAGTCTGCCTGCCGATGTCGAGGGACTAGAGAGTCTGCCTGCCGATGTAGAGGGACTCGAGAGTCTGCCTGCCGATGTAGAGGGACTCGAGAGTCTGCCTGCTGATTTGGAGGGACTCGAGAGTCTTCCTACTGATTTGGAGGGACTGAAGAGTCTGCCTGCCGATGTAGAGGGACTCGAAAGTCTGCCTGCTGATTTGGAGGGACTAGAGAGTCTGCCTGCCGATGTAGAGGGACTTGAAAGTCTGCCTGCTGGTGTAGAGGGACTCAAAATTCTGCCTGCTGGTGTAGAGGGACTCAAAAGTCTGCCTGTACCTTCACTTACCATGGCCGCTTGATTTGGGATGGATTTCTGATGCCGTGGCTTTGATGAAGGATGCCGACACTTTTGATGAAGATGAGTCGCTTGTACTTTAATGGAGTGTCGATGAGATGACATTCTGGATGAAGGGTTGGTCGTGCCAAAGGCTACCTACGTATCTCTTTGAAGAGAATCAGACCAGCGTAGTTCAAAGATGATGGAGAACGCTGGGGAAGAAGCTAAGAGCAAAATAAAGCACATACTTTCTACACAAGCAAGAAAAAGAAAAAAGAAAAATCTTTTTGTCGTTTTTTTTTTTAGTTCGTGGGTGAACCATTTTAACCATTGTGTGTTTGTTAAGCCAACCCAAGATCAAGCCATGTTCGATTGAAGTCCGGATTGTCTTGTTGAATTCTGTCGTTGTCGCCGTTATGCCCAACGAGATGTGATATCTAGCCCCAAGAGATTTGTCGATTATGGGGCTTCAAAGACCTTCGATGCCGAGATACCAAGGGGTTGCTGATTGTAAAGCCCCTAGAACGCCTTTGATGCCAAACTTTGAGTGACTTGTATTGCCCCAAGATAAATCAGCTTTTTGCCCATTTGAATAAATTGCTTTTTGTCGATGTGAGCAAGCCCCAAGCTTCGAGAGATTGCTAAGCTTCAAATATCATATACTTGTTGTTTGCGAGCTTCAAGACGGTGGAATGTGAAGACCTTTCGATGTAAAGCCCCAAATTATCTTGGAATCGGCTCGGCATTATATTGAGAGCGGATGATAGAGATCTCCTTCTTACTCTTACTGGGGAGATGAATGGCCTCATTATGGTCGGTACCCAAATGGCGGAGGGCTTATGTCAAAAGATGCAGTAATGCCTTATGGTGCCGTCGAGATCGTGGATGATAAGGTCTTGGTGTGATAAAGTCCCCAAATGGGTATTCTTTCTTGAGTCTTCTAAAGACGGATCTTTGGATGTAACTAGTGCTTGAGGTGTGAGAGCCACACTTTTTGGTTTTGATCTTGGAGAAGGGGGTGTTGAATTGCAGAAACATTGGGATTGGCCATGGCATTTCCCGCTATAACCCTGTTTTGATAGAGTTTAGCGTATTTAATCTTTTTCCTTTTCTCTAAGACTTTCTTCATAACCTCGTCGTAAGTCACAACATAAGATTCATCAAATTTATTCACAACATCGGAGCCCTCCTTTCAAACCAGAATACCTTTGACGTGAAGTACTAAGAGACCCTTGAAGCTTGATCGCTTTCATGAAGTCATAAGACTACTCCCAAATTGCGTTGCTCGGGTATCATCCCCCAAAAAGATTGTCAATTGCGAAGCCCCAATATTGCCCTTTGCTTGGATTACTGTAATGCCGTAGCCCAAAGATTTTAGATTGCGAAGCCCTTTGAGGCGTTCGGTGCCAAACTAATTGAGGAAGCTTCCAATGTTGCACATGACTTTGCTAGGGCCATTGTTGGGAGGTGTCGTGAATTTCTTCTTAATGAGGGAGCCTTTCAAACTTGATTGTAGCCCCTAGAGTGCCACCATTGATTATAAGTGGAGCAAGAAAGGCCTATCCTTGATCGGGGAACAGGCACAAATGACAAGAAGGCTTTTTGACATTCCTCTTGAGAGACTTTGAGGGTAGTCTCACACATCTTTCTTAAGCATAGCCCCTAGGGCTTATTAAATGTCGAGAGTAGCAAAAGAAGCTCTCGTTCTTGAGTCACATAGCCCCTAGGGCGTCATCATTTGTAGATCAAGAGACTCGTCCTCGTGTGGGGGAACAAGCATAAGAGGACATGGCAAGAGCTACTCCATTCTCGGGAAGCCTTTTGACATACTGTAGGGGCACATGCTCGTAGAAGCTTGAAAACTGAATTACATGTTGTTGCTACTCGCTGCCCAAACCAATTGACTCACTGGGGACCATTTGTGCAACCTCGTACCCCTTAATGATGAGCTCATTCTCGGATGGATCTTGGTTACCGCGGGCCTTGTTTCTCATGAACCCAATAATGCACATTGCAAGAACAATCTCTCTTATGCCAATAACCCAAGACGACATTTGATTGTGCCATATCTTGTCGAGCCCTTTGCAATTACGAAGTTGACTCGGTAGGGAATTGACTTGATCGGGAGATTCAATGTAGAACTTGTCTTCTTTAGAGGCTGGGGATCTCCATTTCTCTTTCCCTTCTCTCTCTCACTCTCTCATTTTTTTTTTGTGATGCACCCTATTTTTTGCCTAGACCGCCCTTTCGGGTTTTCAATCTAGCGGGCATCTCTTTTGCGTCGTCATTTTGACTCGATTAATGAGGAAGTGTGCATTGACTCTAGCTGAGGATGAGAGACATGTGATTTTGCTGTGGAGACCTTTTGTCACTAATGATGAGTGACATTGACTTGACTAGGGAAGTGGTCCCTAGTATTGACATGTATTTTTATTTATTGAATGACTCACGAAGGTAGGTAAGTCATTAAGAGAGAAGACAAAGAAAGCCCCAATTTGATTGCAAGAAACTGGGAGTATCGCTGAAGGATAAGAAGCCCCTAGACTCGATAAGGAACGCAAAGCGATTTCAATTGTAAGAAAGTTGTTCAATCTTGTGGTGATTAATTCATTGGCAAATGACTCGTACAAAGATGTCTTGACAAGTTCGAGATGAATGCCGATCACCATAACGCACTAGAGCTAAACACATCTTCTTTATTGCATAAGACCGGACCCGAAGGTTGCCTACGTTCTTCCAGTGTAGAGGCTCAGGTCACCGTAGTTCTTGTGAATACTCCATTCTTCGTGATGGAATTGTTGCTTCGTCGTGATTTTTGTTGATGTCGCTTCGTCCTTGTGCACTTCTTTGATTGAGGGGGATTTTTTTTTTTTTGCTCTAACTTTTGCCTGGTTGTTTTGAAGAGTCAACCTAGCGAGCTTTTTTTTTTTTTTTTTTTTTAATCCCCCTTTGAAAACTTTTCTTGATTTCTCCATGGTTGTTGCTCCACCTTTCTTTGTCGCTTGATGTCTTGGATTTGATGTTGTCGCCTTCGTCACGATGTTTAGCCCCTAGGCGTTCAAGTGATGACCTTCGTTCAAAAACTTGTTTAGACATCTTTTCATCATTTTGCCAAGAATTAAATTGAACAAATTGGAAGAGTGTATGAGGATAAGAACGACTTTTATTAAGACCGACTCAAACTTTAACATTGACGAGAAGGAAGAAAACTTAATGCACACATTAGAGGACTTTGACTCTTTTTTTTTATTCCTATTACTAGGTAGAGAAAGAGAAACGGAGACTGTTGTCATCGTCCTTGTTGTTGTAGTCCTCCTTGTAACATGATCTCTTATTGAAACCCTATTTCAAAACCAAGCCTCCTCTTTGATGAGTTCTTGTATGTTGTCACTCTCTAACGGTTGCTCTTCACCCACAGTAAATTCTCCATTGTCGATCAAATCTTGGATGACGCTTTGGAGAGCGAAACACCCATTGGTAGTGTGGCCGCTATGCTTGTGGTAGTCACAATACTTGTGATGGGCATGGTTGGCACAGATCGCATTGGGCTTGTACCCTTCTAAAGGCTTGATCTTTCCATTTGCCACCAAAGTCTCAAATGCTTCGGCTTGGATTACTCCTAGGAGAGGAGTGAAAACTCGGTTGTCGGCGGTACTTTTGTGGCTTTTGAGGGACGGGCCACTTGAGCATGTTTTGCCATTGAACTTTGTCTTGTTGTCGGTGATCTATTGCAAACGGGCCTTGAGTTTGGACACTTCTTCCTCGTGAATTCTCCTCTTGAGAGCATCAATCTCACATCAACAGGTATTCCCCACCCACAAACAAAAAAATGGAGCATTTCCCCCAATGCTTCTCACATATCAGTATAAAGACAGGGATAGGAATACCTCAAACAACTCACTGCGAAGGCGGGAAAAAATGGTCCCACGTACCAGGCATACTTGAGCCCGAACTCGACCCCTGATCTGGTCCTCTCATATGCTTCTCCCAAGTAGGCCATGCACTGCTAGGCGGCGGAGGCGGTGCATACGGAGAAGGAGGTGGCGGGTACATCATCGGAGGGAACTGCTCCCAGGATAGTGACGCGCCATCATCCGGCGTCTATAGTACTGCTCCTCCTGAATGTTGGCGTAAACCGCCTCCTCCAACCTCCTCATACGCTCATTGTTCTTATCCTCTCTGCACTGCCTGTGATAATTGGCCAGTAATTGCTGCTGGTGATACCCCTCAATCTTCTCATCCAAACCATGGATCTGTCCTGACAAATAATAGCTGAGTTCCTTCTGTGTCATCTCCGGTGCATCATCAACATTAGCCTGACCACTGCCCCCATGCTGCCCTATCGGATGTGAACTACCCCCCTCCATCGTAGTTTTGGAAATGGTAGTTCCTGCATTCAGATTCTTCTGAACTCCCGACAATAAAACCCCCGCCTTCTCGATTAGCCTGGTGATCATAATTGGGAAAATGAAGTTGCTGTACCCATGTTGATGGCCCTCTCAACAACCTCATTCCTCATAATGGCTCCAATGTCCACCGGCAACCTTTTCACCATCACATACAACAATGGGGCCCGCGTCCAATGTACCTCTTGATAATGAGACGTGGGCAAAATTCGTTCACAAATAAACCGGTAGATCGTGTTTAGCTTAAATCTCAAGGCACTCAAATGGAACAAATATCCATTCTTGTAATAATTTGGGTCCAGCTGCACCCCAAAGGCTTCCGAAAGCTTGGTATATGTACCCAACATATTGTCCTTCATTTCTCCTCTCAATTTCCAGTATTCACAATCCTCCTATGCAACTCTCATAAACATCCTATACAACTCGTTTATAGTGGCATCAGTAAATACCACATCATGCCCCCTCACTCTTACACTCTCGGCCTCAGTCGCCGAGTGCAAATTAGCATAAAACTTCCGCACTAATAAGCTAACCCCTGCTCAAGCCGGCTTTGCCGCTAATTTATTCAATTTATAAAAGGCAAACAACTCTTGCAGCCCACAACTTGATTATTCTCAATCATCAAACAATAATAATCAAAGGGAGAAATTGAAAAATCGTTCTTCATCAAGATTTTCATCCTAAGGACCTAGCAGTCAAGTCAATAAGAGTTCTTGAATCCGTTCGACGTATGGATCACCGGTAGAGGGTGCTCGTCTTAGCATCTAAATCCAAGGTTTTATATTTGATCTACAAAGGTTAGTTTCTTTCATCTTATATATTTTGAATTGTTGAACATAACAGATCTAGGCTTTTGGGTTTCTTCATGTAATATCTTCCGATGCGCATGATTGCACGAAACCCAACAGGGGGTGGGTTAACGTATTTTGGCATTTATGTTGTCAATAAACAAATTTGAGTTAAATAAAATGAATGTTTAACAATAATAAATAAAACATTTTACTTCATTAAGGTAAAAAAATTCCTAAAAAGATAATTCATATACATTTTTTTTGTTTATCGCTAGAGAATATTTTCCAAGAAAATGTGTAGCTAATACTCAATAATTAAAATATAAAAATTAATTCAATTAATAATAAATTTAAATTTACCATTTGTTATAGTAGTTTAACCAGAAAAAATATAACGATAATATTCATTGCTCCTGTTATATTCACTTGCGGCGAAATATTTTCTGCATCAAAATTTGTGAATCAATATCTTACAAAATAGTATTCACATTTAAATACTATACAAATATATATATATATATATATATATATATATATATATATATATATATATATATATATATATAAGAAATTTTAGTGTAATAAAAAATCATTTAAATTAATTTATTTAATTTTTATCAAATAAATATTCACATAAAAAATTAAACAAGATAAATTTATAAAATTTCAGCCCAATCTAGCCCATTATAATGACCCAACATATTGAGGCCCAACTGACCCCGTTAATAACACCAAGCCCATTAATAAGTTTTGTGAGTTAAAATAAGACCTAATTAGGAGACATATAAATAGAAACTATTCTAAACCTAACCCCCACTTTCCTCACGCCGCTCTATCTCTCATATCTCTTACATTCAACGGCGATTTCTCTCTCTCTCTCTCTCTCTCTCTCTCGCTCGCTCTTTCTCTCTCTCTCTCTCTCTCTCTTAACCCAAAATGGTATATCCGGCGACATTAAACAGCCAGATGGGATTTCCTCTCTCCTATTGTCGTCATTAAATTAATATTTGAGATTTCCAAGAAAAAATTACAACAAATGGATCGACCGACATATCAAAGAAAATCAATGAATTCTCCGGCTGACCATAGTTTCAAGCAATTATTCTCGGTAATTTACAAATCTCGATAATATTTTGTTATAGTTTTACCCAAAATATGCACATTATTATGATATTTTTAACTTTGGACAAATATGGTCACAATAAAATGGCCTTGTTTTTATTTATCTATGTTTGAATCTTCTAATATAGCATAAAATTTGTTAAAATATTTTAAAATATTTTTTTAATTATTAATATGAAATATTCGTTTGAAAAAATTTAGATCTCACTATAAAAGAAAATATCTATTTTTTTTGTCAACAAATGCATATTATAATGTTTTATTTGGGATAATATTTTGCTCTTCTATATGTTTATCCATGTATGAATAAGGTCAAATATCATCAGATCTTTAGTTTATTTTTGTTCATCCACGTAATCTTTTATATAGCCTTAGATCTAATTGTGTATGATAGATTTTGTACTTGTTATTAGTACTAAATATTGATTGCTCTGTTTTTATGTATGGATGGTTTTAAAATTTGTTACTCAAAATTTAATTATAAATTCATTTGTAGCACAAGGATAAGTTTGGGTATTTCTTTAAATAATCAGAAGTTTGGGTTTTAAAATGTTGTTCTATGACTCTATGAGTAATTGGGTTTTGCTTTTAATTGTATAAAAACTTGTACAATAATTTAAATTTTTTAAGAAGAGAAAAGAAACTTGTTTGATGTGAATAAAGGGGTAACTGGGTTTTTCTTTAATTTCATAAAAACTTGTACAACTTATTTTTAAAATCTAGGGAAAAGTTGAAGAGCTTCGCACAGCGCATGATCGTTCCACAGATGGACTGCTTTGATGCTCGCGATTCAAAATTAGATTAAGAATGTTGTTTAGATTAGTATTTGATCTCCTTCATTTGTTAAAATTATTGGTGATAATGCCCTACGCTTGTTGTTAGAACCTTAAATGTTATTTTATGCTTTCATTTAAATAAATAGATTTTACATGTTTATGATTATTCTATTTTTTGCATGTTTATTATAGTAATCATGGTCTATAATTACTTGTGAAGAAGTAGAATAAGTTTAATGAAAAGTCATCAGATGATTATGTGCATGTTGATGCAGATTAAATGTGTGGGTACTTGTTGGAGAACAAGGTGTTGGATTGACCCGTTATGAGATTTATATCATGATCAAATGTCATAAATAAATCTCATAAATAGTTATATCTTTAAATCCCTAAACCTGAGGTTACCATGAACTTCCACATGATAAACATTATGTTTGACATAATCCAACATTATCCTTAACCGCATAATCTTAACACTTATGATTGGGATAATCAGATTCTTGTAGGGAGAATGACAAGCCAAGATGAGATTTGTCCCTCTATAGGAAAGATATATGTTGGGTCCTTCGGTGTGTAAGATTGATGAAATGTATGACATACGCATATGAATTGATAGAGATCAATGTCATTTGGTTTGTTAATTTACTTGAGATCGAGAAAACATTGAACAATATAAGTTGATGTAGACCATGACTTATGTCCAATATGATATCGTGTGACAAAAGGATTATGATATGTTCTATTGAAGAAATATCGGTCTATCGATATTTAGATTATCTGGGTAGTCATAGTGTCATACTAGAGACCAACTATGATTTATGAGCGAATCAAGCTTATTGCCAACATAATATAAGCCTATAGGGTCAGACACAGAGAACGAATTCTGAAAGAAAGACTAAAAGATTAGTTCCAGATTTTTTTGCACGACCATGCACTTTGTTCAGCACGATCGTGCATGCAGTGCACTGGTTGCATGACCGTGCTCATTCCAATGCACGATCGTGCCTACAGTGCATAAAGAATGATCAAATCAGAAGCCTGCTGGGCCGACGGCCGTAACAAGCACTTGTTTTATGAAACCTTGCAGGGTTTGGACAGGGGAGTATAAACACTCCCCTTTCCTTATTGTTGTTCATACGTTGTTTTTTTTGAAAATAAATAACTTGTTTTTTTTTTTTTTTTTTTTTTTTTTTTTAAGAATCAAGAATAAGAAATAGCATGTAGCGTAAAAGATTATAAATTAGTTTTCTGATACCGGATCTATCAATTCAATCAAGAAGAGTTGTTGAGTTTGTTCGCGTGTGAATACCAATAGAAGGTGTTCACTTTTCAGTGCCTATAGTCTACGATTCAAGGTTAACGTCACAATGGTTAGTATTCTTTACTAATCATCATTAAAATACTCCCTCAGTCGCATCTATTTTGGCCACGTTTGTCAACACAATTGAACTTTAACTAATCATTAACCTTAATCTAGTCATCCTAGTGAAATTCTAAAAATTGTCAATCAACGGACAATTTTAATAATTTCACTAGGATGACTAGATTGAGATTAATGATTAGTCAATGTTTACTTGTGTTGACCCATAAAGTCAAACATGTCCACCATAAATAGGATGGAAGGAGTAATTGTTTTGCATGAATTTATTTTTGAGTTTCGATTTAATTGTTATTCCATTGGGCATACTCCCTCCGTCCCGGTTTAAGGTTTTTAGTTTGACTATGAACGCTTATTAAAAAACTAAGGCAAAAACAATGAATATGAGTCGACCAAAAGTAGAAAGTGAAGGATATAAATGTCCATAACACTATTCATAAAGCATGTGAATGAAAAATAAGTTATGTAAGTAAGGTGTTTTTGTAATTAAATGAACTTTTCAGGAGAAGATTGTCCAAAACAATGTTCATCCTTTGCCATTTATAGAGTATAGCAACTAAAAACTTTAAACTGGAGTCCAGATCTCATGTACCACTTTATGTGTCCCTCCCTGTACAATTATAATCTCAACCGTTTACATGCTTGGATAATATCAACACAATGACAATCTTAATGACTGCAAGCCGTTGGATCACTTGTGGCACAGGGAGGGGCACACAAAGTAATACAAGAGATCTGAACTACTTAACTGGGACAAGACGGAGGGAGTATATGTTTGTCCCAAAACCCAACAAAAATTTCTTTCTGGTTTAGAGTTGGGTTGAGTACCAAATCCTTTTTACTTATAAATTACAAAGTGGCAAGCAATTAAACCTTAAAACCCTAACATTTTCAGTATTAAATCGCTGTCTATAGTTTTCTTTTCATTAAGGGCAATACTAGGGGTATAAAAGAAGTTTACAAAATCATGGATACAAAGTGAGGTGACGATATTTTATTGGTTGCATTGAATGTAGACTCGGCACACTCTAATTAAAAACATCAATAAAATTTTGACACATCATTTTGTAAGCCACATTTTATGCCACATTTTATGTCACATTTTTGTGACTTTATATTTACCCTTTCATTAAATCAGTATAGACTACAAAAATCACAAATTCAAAACTAACCACAAAATGATTTTTCTTTCAAAAAAAAAAAACCACAAAATGATTTTAAGTTGGGAATACCTAGAAGCAGGCAGCAGCACATAAGTCGAGAAGGTTTAAATTTTTGGCTCCAAAATAGAAATGGGATGGGCCCCGCATTGCCTTGTTTGTCCAAGATGGTGGAGTGGAGACGTGGAGTATGTCTCTGATGAGTGACAGCCCCATCCCATCATCCACTACTTTCCCAATTTATGCAAACCCATTTTTTATTTTTATTTTTAACAATTCAAACGGTCAATTTCCATTTTTCATCTTCTTTCTATTCATCTCTTTTACTTCCTCTTCCCCTTCTCCCCAGGACCCTCCATTCTCTCTCTCTCTCTCTCTCACACACACACACAGTTGTGGTAGTGAAGGCAAGAAGAAATCAAATGGCCATTGCTCAGCCTTCACTCTCAAAGTCGAAGAACAGCCCTCTCTCTCCTTCCAAGGTCTAATCTTTATTTCTCATTTTTATAGTAATAATGCATATTATACACATACCCACTGAATCATGATGGTTATTATTAGTTTAATCTGTTTGTTATTTTTGGCTTCTTTTGCAATTTGAAGCAGAGAAAGGCATTGGAGATCAAGAAAAGACTGTTCCGGAAAAAGACCACTGATCCTATCCCTAATCGAAAAAAGATCAAGAAAGTGAGATTTTCTTTTCAACTTCACTCTATTTTCTCACATTTTCCTATTTCGTTTTACCCATTAATCGTATTTCATTCGCAATATGGAAAATCAGAAATTGACCCCCCCCCCCCCCCCTTCCCAGTTTAATTTATGCCAGCTACAACATCCGCTCATTTACAGTCTTCAATACTATTGTATTATTGCAGGCTTGCAGTCACCTCCTTTCTGTCGATTTGTAATCTCTTAATTTCGTTTAAACATCTTTGCTTTTCTAAAAACACTTTTATAGAGAGCATCAACAATACTCCCTCCGTCCCACTCAAAATAGGATTCCTGGTCCCGCCACAAGCATTATGGAATGTTAGTAATAGTATTAAAAACTTTCATTTTTGGATGTTCTATTTCGGGTGAGACACCCAAAATGGCAAAACATCTTATTTCTGGTGGGACGGAGGGAGTGTATATCACGATTCATGCTCTGACATTAACACTCCCTCTCTTGCGTGCCTACGTGAATCTATATACAGTGCACTTGATACAGGGTTGATACTTACCCGATCTGATCTCTGATACCATGTTAAGTAACAAACTCATCTAAAAGCTCAGCTGTTAGAGAGAGCACCGACAATGTATTTCAGTCTCTAATTTAAAAAACTCATTATGGGCAATAGTTATGACATTTTGTGCTTCTATTGTGTTTATGTTGCTCATTGAGTTGAGACCTCAAATGCTGGATATTTTCGTTTGATTTTAATCATTCATACTTCATGTCTTCATAGATATCATTCATATTAGTTTCTTACAGCTTATGATCATTAATTAACTTTTAAATTATTGAGCAGGTAAGTTTTGATATCCCAACCAACGCTGTTGTAAGGTTAGTGAACTAAAGTTTGTTTCTACAAACAAGGGTTGAATTTAACGCTAATATTGCTTTTATTTTCATTAGCTATGAACCTAAAGTGGTTATTACCGATGCCCCTCCTGATTCTCAAGCCAAATCCTTGGCCATGGCACGAGCACAAGAGGTTCAAGCAAACCTATCATCCGAGTTCCCTAGCTTCATTAAACCTATGCTTCCGTCCCATGTTACTGGTGGATTTTGGCTGGTAATTCCAAACTTTAGGCTTGAGATACGGTCTAAAGTTTTAATACCCAATTGATAAAATTGAGCAAATATTTATGTTGTGACAGAGTTTTCCCAAGGGATTCAGTGATTTACACTTGCCAAAGCACGATGACACTGTCGTGTTGGTTGATGAAAGTGAAGCAGAGTTTCAAACCAAGTATCTTATTGCTAAGAATGGATTGAGTGCGGGGTGGAGAGGGTTCTCAATTGCTCATGAATTGCTCGAGGGAGACGCCTTAGTTTTTCAACTAATTAAGCCTTGTAAATTTAAGGTAACGCAACATTTTTCCATTCCTCCTACAAACCTCTCATTGGCATTTCAGTTCTCTTCATTATCTGTTATTTATCTAACTTGCAGGTTTACGTTGTAAGAGTTAATGGTTTAACTGAACTTGATGGGGCTATTGGTCTTTTAAATTTAGACGCTTCTGCAAAACCACTATCAATGGCTTTCTGTAAGTTACTTCACTTTCTCCTTTCCTTCTGACCCTTTATTACTGCAAAAGGCCTATATAATGTTACTTCTTTCTTTAACTAACTTCCCTTCAATGTAATAAAAACAAAGGTGGCACGGAGAAAGATGAGACAAATCATGAAAAAGAGTTGAGCCCAGACCCGATCTTAGTCGCTTCTCATCACGAAAATACTCAAGAAGACATGGCTATGTTGGATCAATCAGGAAATGATAGTGATGAAATGGCTTCAGAAGTTCTTGAAGGAATCAGATTTTCTCAATCTGTTGTTGAGTTTAAGGACATCAAGGGTGTCGATGATTTCAACATTCTTGTTGATGATTTAATCATAGATTCTGAAATACCAAAGCATCTTCGAATCAAGTACTATGATCTTTGTCGTAGTCAAGGCTCATATCTTCACGATCGTCTTTTAGAAGGTCTGAACATTAAGTTAACTGCTGGAGTAATATCTGAAACGGTGAACATTGCTGATGCAGTTACAGCTTGCAAGCACACGACTTCCCGTGCTGATTTTGAGGTATGGGACAAAACTCTGAAAGCGTTTGAGGAGTTGGGCATGAACGTTGGATTCTTACGTGCAAGAATCCAGAAGCTTGTCAGCATTTTGTTTGAATCGGGACGGATCATAGAAGAAAAGCGAGCTGAGTTAGTTAAAGCAAAAGAAGAAATGAGAAATATTGAAGAGAAGCTTTGTGGTGTGAGAAGTGTGATTAAAAATCTTGATGATGAGATTGGTAGTTTGATGTTGAAAGGGGAGAGACTGGAGCCCGCGTTTAGGAATGAGGCTAATGCACCATGGTGAAAGGCTCGCAATACACTAATCCGCGGTACCTCCAATCCGTGTTTAATACCCTCTCCGTCCCAACATGAATGTCCAATTATTTTTTTAAAAAAAAATTTGCTGTTATTCATTTTGGCACGGAGGAAGTAGTACTTTTGTGAGCTACAAGTAGCTAGATTTAACTGATATTTTGACTGGCTAGATAGGAGAACAACTTAGTTCTCCAAAAAAAAAAAAAAAAAAAAAAAAAAAAAAAAAGTCTTTTGTTTTGAAAGGGTCTGAATGCAGAAAAATGAGTTTGATCAACAATATGGAATTTGTCATTCAGATAACATCTCTCTGGTTCTTCTCCCACTGTGTGTTGTATGTGAAGAAATTTCATTTGATTAACAAAATAGGTTAAACTATACATTGAAAGTAGTTTCCCATCATCAATCTTATCTGAAACACACATAAAAATCTGGATACAGCTTGGCAAATGGAGGAACCAACTTCAGTAAGCCAACTTCTTTTGACTAACAAACCCCACTTTTTGGCCATGTGCTATTGCAAGTGTTATACTCCCTCAGTCTCATCCTTCCGTCTCCGTTTTGGGAGTTAATTTTTGTCTCAATATACTTGTCGTTTTACTATTTTTAAGGGTTTTGTTATTATTGTTGTAAATCAATTATACCCTTATTTATGATACTCCCTCTGTCGCAGTTTAATGTTCTTAGTTTTTTTACTGTTTGCCTGAAGCTACTTTGAGCATTAATTATTGGTTAATCCAATTATCGTAATAAATATCTAAAAGTTGTTTTTGATAGTATTTATAATAGTGTACCAATAACAAGTTCTAAATTTTCATTAGATGCTCAAAGTTCCTTCAAACAAACCTCTAAAAAAAACTAAGAACCTTAAACTGGGACAAACTAAGAACCTTAAACAGGGACGGAAGTAGTAGTAAACAATCTCTTGCACAAACATTTAATTATTTATTTGCTTAAGTAATTGGATTACAGTATATACGACTTTTTCACATGCATTAATTGTATTTCTTAAAACTTATACAAATGCTCAAAACGACATTTATTTTGAGACGAATGGAGTATTACTAGCATCTAACCCACTTAAATAAACACTGGAAATGAGTTTATCAATCTGGGAAGCGGTGGAGATTAAGTTTCAGATGGTGGGTCTCACTTGATTTAATGGCTTTAGTAATCTTATAGCATGCGATATTTATAAGATTTTTGCAGCATTTTTAATTTTTGTCCAATATATTTTTATTAATGCTCCAAACATACCTATACCTATCTAAGCTCTAAACATAACCTCATAGGTGTACTCCTCTGTCCTTAAATGAGTGTCCATTTTCAAGAAATCTTTGTCCCTAAATGAGTGTCTTTTTTAAACCTAACTTTCTCCCTAAACGTTTTTTTTCGATTTTTTTTTCACCGGTTTCTTTATACGTGTAAAACTAAAAGTTTGAAAAGGAGATTACAAGATTATATATGAATCGTTGTTATCAAATTGTTCAAAAAGTTGAGATTTTCAATGTCCCTTAAAATGAAATTTGGACACTCATTTAAGGACAGAGGGAGTATTATTTTTTCATATTTAAAGGAAAAGTCATTTTAAGCCAACCGCAGTCTACCAAAGCTTGAACTTTGAAGGTCTTCCACATCATCAAGTTCTTATTTTACTGTATTATCTAAAATAAATAATCAGACTCATTTTCTCATATTTTTTTATTCATTTTTAATTTTCGTGCAAAGTCAAATTAAATCAAGACGTAGGGAGTACTTGTTTATACAATGATTGTTTCATAATAAAAATACACTAAAAATATTTTTTACTTAAAAAAGAGATATTCATTTTGAAAAGTAGAAAAAATAAAAGTGATACATTTATAATGGGAAGGAAGGAAAAACTATTTTGTTTATTTGTTAAGTTCTCAGTTGACATCCAATTTTAGGAGTATTTTTTAGTGAATGTGGGGAAAAAATTTCCATATAACAAACTTTATATACACATACAATAAATACAACAATTATGAAATACTTTAATAACTTTGAAAAATCATGTATAAACGCATTTTAAATAATAAAAAAATCACAAAACACCTTTAAATAAATGGGCTTTATACGCGTAAATCAAAATCTAGACACTTTTATGGGAATACGAAAAGTATTAACACCTCCCTAATTATTACAAATTCAAAGAATACATAGCAAAATCCAACGGGTCATTCACTTATCTCCCATTTGCTGGGTTCTCTACTTTACCTTCTTCTTCTGCATATACATATACATATACATATATACACAAAATAATACTGTATGTAGACAATTTCAAAATATATTAAAAAAAAAAAAAAAAAAAAAAACAATAGAGATTAATGTTGTGAAAACGAAAGAAAGAAAGAGAAAGGAACAAAACACTAGTGGTGGATCATTGGAAGAACAAATTTGTAGAATGAAAGGAAAAAACATGGACAGAGGAGCAAGTACATCTACATCTGTTAAACAAGATGAACCACCGTCTATGTCCCCTTCACAACTTTCTCTCTCTAAATCTCCATCTTTGGTACTACTTTATCTCTCTATATATATCTAATAGTACTATGTATTTGTGTATGACTTAGTTTGAATGTGTTGATTCCTTACAGATGCAGCAAAAGGGTAGCAAGAAAAAGAGGGTTCAGAAGAAACCCTTGAGTACCAAATCCAAGGGTAAGCAGGTGAGATTTTTTTTTTCTTTTTTCTTTTATTTTTTTACCCGGATATATGAATTTGTTGCTTGATAATTTTACTTTATTTACATGTTCTTAAGATTGTGGTTTATCTTGGATCTGTTGATGTTTTATTATGTTTTTGATCTTAGATGTTGTCTGAAATGGATGTTGTTTGGAGTTGTGTTCAGATGCATTCGCACCCGTAGGCAGTTTAGGTTCCCCCGATATCGTTTTCCTGAAATTATATGGCCCTATTGTTTCTGTTTTCGGACCGATTAGAGCTTAGGGAGTAATCGGAGAACTGAATGCGAGATTTGTGAATGTTTGAGAATTTTGAAACCCTAGTTTTTTCCGGCGTAGTTGCATTTTAGGCCGATGTTACGGATGTTATTGATCAACGGTTATGATCTACTTGACGATTTAGTTATGGTCGATGTAAATGTTTTTAATTGGAATTTACTCAATAAACGTTGAACAAATGACGTTTTAGTTTTGTAGTTATTTGCTCTGAATGTGGTTGCTGTATGAGTCGCGACTCTCGAATGGGGTAATTCAATCAATGTTTATAGGATGATGACTTGTAGTATCTCTCTCGCTGATCAAATTTATAAGCTACTGAAAAATACATTTTTATTTCCTTTGAGCAGATAACTTCCAATAAACCCAAGAAGTCAGAAAGGTTTGCACTTTATATTGGTTGTTATTTAGACACATTTCTTAACTAAACAAATATGAAATTTGTGAAATACTGATTAGTTTTGCCTCTACGATGTAACTAAAGCTCAAAAAGAAAGAGAACTCAAGTGAACGATTTGTACGAATGTGATGAAGATTATTATTCTGTAAAGGAGCGAGCAGGAAAGCTGCTCTTAAGTCTTGACAATGACCTTGCTGACCTTCCCGGCTTTGGGAAAAGAATGCTACCCTCGAATGTTACTTACAGTTTTTGGATGGTAAGTCCGAAATATAGTTCCAAATCTTCTCGAGTATTTATTACATATTCGTAAAAGTTCTCTTTTTATTTAGCCAGTTGCCCTTCCTTTTTGCAGATACTCCCCGTTGATTTCTGCAAATCGTATTTGCCACAACATGACACTACCATCTTGTTGGTGGATGAATCTGGAGAAGAATTTAAAATGAACTTTCTTATGGCTAGGCATGGACTGAGTGCTGGATGGAGGGGATTTTCAATTGGCCACAGATTGGTAAAGGGGGATATTTTGCTTTTCCATTTGGTCGAGCCTTGCAAATTGAAGGTACTTGTTTGATGCTTAACATTATCTCCATCTTCTAGAACTTGACACGAATCTCCCTTTCATGTACGAGTAATCAACTAGGAAGCAAGACATTGATGCATTGAATCTCACCCCGCCCTCCTAAAAAAAATGATTTTTTTTTCTTTTTTTAAATAAACAGCATGGGGGTAAGTATTTGTAATTCTGTTGACTTGGCTATGGATTTCATTGTGCAATATGATGCAACTTCAGATATGTCTCCACCCACGAACGGGGCTATACATGAGAGGAGTTAATCTATGAACATTCTCAGACCTTGTTGGCTTGGGTCGTTACAATGGCCCAAGGTGATTATGGTCAGTGGGCCAATGCATAGTGCTTACGTAGTGGATCGGGTTTTCGGGGTCATTCGTTATGGCCTTACTTTGTGATGATCCATGGAGTGCTCATGCGCGTTTAAAGAGATTCTAATTTCGATATTTTAGGGGTGGAGGGGGGTCTCGGCTAGATGTTTACTTTTGGTGTTTTTTTCTTTGGCAGCTCCTCATACCTCGTTTGAGGATTAGCGGTTTCTACTCGGAGACATCTCAATTAATACTTCACTATCCTCTACCCTCCCTCCGTCTTTTGTGTCGTGTTTGGTATATTGTTTCAATAGGGGTTGTATATGACTATATGTCCCCTTTTTTGGTCCACCTCTTGATACTTCCTTGTCACTTCCCTCAAACAACTATTGGCAAGGTAGAACGACATATATTAGACACTTCCAAGCCTTGCAATGCTATGAGAACTAATCTGGTCCTTCGGGCTCTTAGTCTGATCATTTGCTACTCTTATAGGATGACTTTGATATTACAACCTCTCTCCCAAAATGAATGTCCAGAGTTGCTCTTGGTCAAGAGCAGTTTTGGACATTCTTTTTGGGACGGAAGGAATGCTTATTTCAGTGGTTTGTCATCTTTATCTCCCTTCTTATGAGTATAGCTGTGAGATCATAACCCACATCTTTTTTAGGTACATATAGTGAGAGTACATAGTTTGGATATGATAGAAGCTGCTTTTTGCCTGATGAAAATAGACTCTAACGAGAAAGCGTCCACCTCTGGTACTTAGTTTTGTTTTACTTCTCTACGTTTCTTTTTATCAGGAAATGGTTCCAAAAGTTACGCCCCTAATCTTCTTCTGTCAAATTTTGATCAGCAAAAGGAAAAAAGAATAAAAAGGCAAAAAATGAAACCAAGGGGGACAAAAAACGGATAAAGCATCTGGAGGCCATGGACGCTTGTTCATCTGAAGCAGAAGTTGAAGATGATGGCGAAGAAGTACCGGATGTTGACTTGTACCATACAACAGAGCAGTCTCGAAGCAGCAGTGGTAATTCCAGCTCTAAAGCCTTAGAAGGTACTTGGGGGGGGGGGGGGGGGGGTTCCAGTGTTAATCTTAAGAATTGCAGGGGTAGTATTGTCATAATGATACTAATGCTGCTGCTGCTAATACTCCTTTTAGATTCCGAGCTCATGGATCATGTAAATTCAAATGAGCTAAATGGATCAGGAAGTTTGTGTTATGTCGGAGTTCATCTTAAAGAAGGCATCAGTTGCAGGACAGCAGTCCGAAGATATGATAGTTCATCAACAGTGGCAACATAGACACACAGTTATATTACGAGCGTTGTTTCTCACCCTACACCTCCTTACCATTTCATATGGGACCCTCCTCTATATGTAGGGACGCGGCGATGAAGTAAACACATTAGTTGATTTTTGTGTATTTTGGACGGACGGGATCAGCCTCTTGGATGTGAAAATGTATGAAAAGGGGCGGGTTCTGAGATGAATGTCTCTGAGTTATAGGCAAATATGTTGGTGGGTCCCACAGAGATGTAGTAGTAGTGGCATGGACCTTGAGATTATATTGGCTACTAGTGTATAATGTTTTGAGAAAATTCATGTTTTTATATAGCAGAGGAAAGTTTTGATTTTCAGACATTTTTTTTAGCAGTTAGTTGTAACTGCTGAAATGTTGATTCCTGAGTTCATGTCTGAAACTGGAGTTTTATGAGTTATGTGGGCCTGCAGTGGGCCTTTATGGGAAGGGTGGTGTTAGCAGGCTTTGTGGGCCAAAGCAAGATGTGAGGCCCATGTAGTGGGAAAAGATTCATTATTACAGGGTGGAAAATGGAAACTGGGGGGGGGGGGGGGGGGGGTTCATTTTCTTGAAGAGTGGGAAAGTCCTTTATCCCCAGTTATTCTTGTGTACGGTGGGACTCTCGCTGTTGAAATATGTGCCTCGTTGATTTCGATTACCTTATTATTTGGTACTCTCTCCGTCCCAAAATATTTGTAGTTATAAGATTTTCACACAAATTAAGAAAAGCAATCAATGCATGGGCAAAAACTATATACACAGCCCCGTAAATACACAGCCCATTTAATTCCATCGCTGCCCTTGCACGTCTCGTGTATACTTACACGAGATTAGAGCTTACATCTCGTGTACATATACACGAGATACATCTCGTGTAAGTACACACGAGATGAGAACCGCAACAGCAAAAGCAACAATAAACATAACTTGGAATGAAATTTGATTCTCAAATAGGACATCTCCACAAAACATCAATAGACCATTACACATATACTATCGCCTAATTGTATACGAAATGAAAGTGTTAACAAGGATAAGCATATAATTCAAACATTTCATACAAACTGGATAAATCAAAAACCATTACACATATACTATCCTATATGTAATCTTCTTTGTCTTCTTGCATCGGTATCCTCCTCATAGAGTTGACTGAACTCTGCTATCCTATCTTGGTATGGGAGGAGTAGTTGGCTTGCGGCTGGATCACAGCGGTTCCGATAAAGGTTTGGTGGTGGTGGTATTGGGTAATCATTGCCTAACATGCGCAGCTGCAAAAGTAATAACAGTTAAATACAAGACAATGAAATATAATGAATATAAGTAAGACAACTAAATATAACTAATATAGATGAGACAATTAAGTTTCATACCGCTATAAAATGGTTTCCATTGACTTGTCCCACCACAACTGTGTTCACCGGTGGTTGTACTGGTGCAGTCACTGGAAGGCATAACATACCACCGCTAGTCGAGTAAGAAATGAACGCCACATTAGAAATTTGTGACATTATTAGGGTTTTTAGGGTTTTAAGGAAAATGTCCCGATGTTGTGAAAATGGTATATACGACCACGTAGTTTATTTTTTTTTATTTTTTTCTAGGCTCTAAATGACATTTAAAGTGTTTTTCATTAGTATCGCTTTCCTCAAAATCCAAACGGAAATCGAGTTAGAAATTTGTGACATTATTAGGGTTTTTAGGGTTTTAAGGAAAATGTCCCGATGTTGTGAAAATGGTATACGACCACGTAGTTTATTTATTTTTATTTTTTTTCTAGGCTCTAAATGACATTTAAAGTGTTTTTCATTAGTATCACTTTCCTCAAGGGCCAGCCAGGAGACCACCGTTCCAAAAATGCCGTTAGGAGGGCATGGTTAGGCCTATGAATGACGGAATCATGCAGATGCTGGAGGCCAGATGCATCTACAAGGGCCAGCCAGGCTCTATCAGCAACCGGCTGCTCATCACGCTTGAACCTGTTCATTCGAAACAAAAAATATTATCAGTACTCAAGAAAAGCAGCATAGGATGATAATTAATGGAATATTTAGAGTGTGTGGTATAAATAACTTCAATATTTAAAACATTTCACATTAATGCTAAGCTTACTGTGCAAGATGCGTGAGTCTCGTATGGAAAGTCACCAATCCCTCAGTAGTAGAGTCACCCCAAATCTGTCTGGCTCGGTGGTCACCGAACCCGTACATCAGTGAAACATCCTCTGGCCCACCACCGGGTCCCTCTGAAGCTGCCATGATGGTGGCGCATTCTGACCCCGCCTCCTCCCGTGTCTCAGAGGTCTAGGCGGCTCTACTACATCATCATCCTCATCATCCTCCTCCTCCTGCACCCCCACCTCCACCTCCTCCTCCTCCTCCTCATCATCCTGCCCCCCCCCCCCCCCTCCTGCCCCTCCCCATCCTCCTCCCCATCATCACTATCACTCTCCTCCTCCCCATCATCACTATCCTCCTCCTCCTCCTGAACATCATCAGCTGCTGCCGCCTCCTCCTCCCTATCCTCCTGCTCATCATCAGCTGTGGCATCCTCGTCATTCCGAGCCTTGCTCCGGTTTTCTCCTCTCTCCAAACGCTCTTCAGCCTTCCTCTTTCTAGCTGAAACGGTCATAGGATCACGTGCCTACAAAAAACACAAATAAGAGACAATACATTAGCGACAGTTACAGTATATTAAATAAATGAACACAATGCTGACTGATAATTCACAATATTCAGAAGGATCCATCTCGTGTAACACCACTCGAGATGCATCTCGAGTGGGTTTACACGAGATGACATCTCGTGTAAAACCACTCGAGATGCATCTCGAGTGGGTTTATACGAGTCTTGTCTCGTGTAAACACACCCGAGATGCATCTCGAGTGGTGTTACACGAGACACACCAATTTCAATTTCAAAAAATACAACGTACTTTGGGAATATAGAAATGTAGAATAAGGTTAAAAATTTCTTACCTTTTTCACAGGCGCTGTAGACGAGCTAGTCCCGGCGGCGATGTGGGCGGCGGTTGTGGCGGCGGCGGTCCCGGCGGCGGTCTTGGGTATTTTAAGTTTCACCATTTCAATTTCGATTTTTTTTTTTTTTTTTTTACTGTTAGAGAGAGAGGTGAGAGAGAAGAACAGAGCGAGCGAGAGAGAAAGACGACGCCGACGGTGAGCGACGACGGTGAGAGAGACGTTAGAGAGACCGTTCGTTTCGTTCGTCGTTTCAAACCGAGAGAGAGAGAGGGGTTAGGGAGCGAACGTGAGGGAGAGTGAAATTGAAAAAAAAAAAAATATATATATATATAGGGGTACTTTGGTAATTTAACGGGGGCTGTGGAAATATGGGCTGTGTATATAAACCAAATTGCCCTTGAAATATTTTAAGTATCAAGACAATTAAATGCTTTTACAATGACAACTATCATCATAAATAAGAGTATATTTGACAAACAATGTCAAAGATGTCTAGATAAAAGCAAAACTACAAACATTTTGGGACAAATTTCAAGCCCTTAAACTACATATATTTTGGGACGGAGGGAGTAGTATATAGTCCTAGCATTAAGATGCGCAAACTACTTTCCTATCTACTTTTATTGTAGTCCTGAGCTTGAGATGAGTCTGTCAGGACGATGATGTTCTTTTATAGTTGTTGCAGATTACCCATTTTAGACCTTTACATACCCATTATTATACACCTTTAGATATAGCTATAGCTGTTTTAAATGAACACTATTCTTCCTTTTCTTGGGTCCCATAGCTCCCATCCTAAACCGGCCCATCGGATGTACTTTACTAGTCATCTCCGTCTCATAACAACAGTATACTCATTTGCTTTTAAGAGTAATAATTAAAAAAAGATGATAGAAAAATAAGAGAGCGAGAAGGAGAGAGAAAGTGAGATACTTTGTTTCACCACAAATGAGACTATTTTTTGGGCACGAAGATTAAAAAAAGCAATATAATACTAATAGTATAATAGTAGAAGAGTGTTGTGAGTATGAAAAATAAAGTAGGAGAGAGAATGAGTGGTAAGAATAATAATACATGAATTATTGTTGTGAGCATGATGACAAGTGAGTCCAATTAAATAAAAAAATATTAAAACATTGTCGTTTTAAGCAGTGTTAATTGTTTTGAGTGTTAATTGTTTTGGGACGGACAAAAAAATAAAGTCATTTTTGAGAAAGTGTTAATTTTCAATGGGACATCTTAATTGGGAGTTTTATTAATCAAGTCACACTTGCACACACTTTTGCTCGTCTAGCTACTTACGGAGTAGGACGAGCAAAAGTAGCAAGTCCTCATACTCGATTACTAATAGCATGAATCTGCCACAACATAGGAGGCAAGGAATTTGCAAATATATTTTTCCTTTATTCTACATAAAAATGTTATACAGCCGATATTACAGAAATTGGAGGAGTTTGTGGGCAAGATACTCGAAAACAGAAATGGATGTCCATACAAGTTGTATGCAAAGCTGACGGACTAATAATATTAATGCACGTCTATACTTTTGTGGTTCTTGCTTTCAGCAGACGTACCATAGTGAAAGAACCGCACGACTGGTCTAAATTTGCAGTCTCTTGTTATGCACGTACGATTATTATTACAAAATTAAATAGTGAATATGTTGAAGCCAAAGGCAAGCGGTGATTCAGCAAGTACCAGATCAAAGTTTTGCCTTTTGTTGACTCAAGGACGGGTCAACGCAAACTACCACCTGAAGAAACAAATGGCATGAAATATTAATGTAGAAGCTTATGTGTTGTATATGAAAGAAAGGTGAGACGAAAAAGGGTGTGTTATTTCCCTTCATTTAGTATGTCAGTACCTTGCCAACACTTTTACCAGAATGGAGATACTCAACAGCATCCGCAACTGATGAAAGGCCCACAAATCTTTTTGGGTCTATGGCAACCTATATAACGAAAACACAAACTTATTACAATAAGAGCTTCACAAGTAACCATAACAGAGTTCCTTTTAGAGCACGTGAGAAAAAACTAGTTGATTGTTTTCACAAAATATAATCGAGTAAACAACCTTTGGAAACATATGATAAAAGAATCACGTCTAATGGTGATATAAAATGCTCAACATTTATCACATAAGCTAGACTAACTTCGATTACTAAAAAATAACTCGGATTATGCCAAGAATATTAAATCTAATGTGAATTGGAACTGCAGAACATATGAAGTATGCAAATGTAAAGGAGAAAAGAATGAGGAATGTATGTATCTACCTTAAGCTTTCCCGCAGAGAAAAGATCAACGAGGTTGTCAAGATGCTTTTGCCACAGGTGACCATACTGGACTAGGAAAAAACCAGCCTGCAAAAATAAGGACTTGATAGCATCACACATAAAACACACGAAGATGCATACCTATGCAGTTCAAGTTATCATATTGAGTTCCTTAAAATGAATATTGAAGTCTCAAGTCGTTAAACAACACAAAAAGGAAGCTACACCAATCAAGAGAAAAGTTTTGATGTGACATTGATTTCGATGGAAATAGAAGTGCTTGCATTTGCAGATATGATCAGTCAATCAACGATAATCGGTTACTCTGTCAGTTTCATGTAAAATTTTTTCAACATTATGAAAAAAAAATTGCTACTGAACCATCATACGATAAATACATTTCAAAGGAAAGAAAATTGCTACTGAAGCATCATACGATAAAAAGATAGAATACATACCACAGTTTGGCTTTTTGCCAAAATTTTCTCGCAGAGTCCAGTATAGTTTAATGGCTTCCATCCTTTCTCACCTTGATACTGAAAAGCAAGACATGAGACATCACTCGCTAGATGATCATAATGGACAAAGAAAGAGTAAAATACAAATCAAAAGTGTAGCAGTATTTCAGAATTAACAGAATGAGAGTTATTAATAAGATTTCAGAATTTTTGGATCCCAAGTTATAATCAAGATTAAAGTTATGGAGCTATGCCATCTCCAGGTTCAGCTTCACAATTAACAATTGAGGCTCTAAAACCTAATAAGAGATGGTCAGAAGTTGCTTTCCAGTATCAGTTAACTAAGATTCTGCCTGTGATGTGAGCTGTCGATATAACGCAGGGACTGATATGGAGAAAGGTGTTGATTTGCTAGTTAACCTGGTAAAAGGTAACGCATAATGAAATTCTCGAGATAATTGCAGATATACCAATACATGGTGAATTATGAGAGTATATTTCTGGATTGGGCTAGATATACTCAGGTTTTTGAAGGAAGAATAACTTTTATTATTGAATTCATAGTTTAGAAAGTTCTTATCAAGTACTCCACCTTCTCCCAGGGGCAAGTCTCAAAATAGTTATCTTAATTTTAATTTTAAGTTCCAGTAAGTGAAAGTATGAACACTCTTTCAGTTAATTAGCGTATTTTTCTAAAATTGACTCCTTGAATGGAAATCCCAAAATAGAAAGCGCTAGGTGAATGGAGGGAGTTATATGTGGAACTCTTTCTCCATTATACTGATCAATATATTAAATGGCTGAACCAACAAACACAAAACCAACCAACTAAAAGCTACTGAAAGGCACTCAATATTGTAAAAATTCTACACCACTTTTTCTAAGAAGGATTCAGCCACTGTCATCTAACCCCTAGCGTGAAATGAGTACATACTCACATTTGAAAACAAGCCTCATCCTGAAGATCTGAATCGACCTGACATAGGTACTTACAAGTTCAGAAAAATATTAGATGCAATCTGTCCAAAAGGCATAATTAACCTAATAGTTAACGCAAAATATGAAGAGCAAACAAGGCAATTAGTAACGAAGGACAGTCAGTTGAACAAGGCTCTTGCCAACTGCAGAGTAGTTTATGGAGGTTCTTTTATATGAAGTCTTTCCCCACATGTGGAGAGGCTATCGTTGGGGTTTGAACAGTGAACCCATGTCTTATTTGAGGATTATCATAATTGTGCCAAGAACAGCTCCTTTTTAGTGATCCCAAACTGAAGATAGGAAAAATAAGTGCACTCACCTGAGAAATCATACCAATCACGACAAGTCGTCCATATACTGCCAATGCATTCAAGCATAGATCAAACATTTGACCACCGACAGACTCATAGATAATATCAACACCTTTTGGAAATTCCTTCTTAAGAACCTGTTAGATTGAATGACAAAGGCACTTAGATATAATACAGTAATGGTCAAAAGAAAAACACCACAGATTGATTCGGAAAATCATATTTCAACGCATTTCCCTCAGCTATTAATATGCAGGAACAATATTCTCAATCACATTTGATAAGCACACTAAATCAATTTCTAGTAAACTGCTGCAAAGGATCCACTTTAGCTTAACAGTGAAACTGAGAAGGCAATAGTATCTAGTTACATTCAACAAAAGATGTATGGTATACATAAAACATTTAAGATGGATGACATGAACTTTCTGGATCCTTTAGAAAAATCTAACAACTTCAACATCACAGAGGAGGAGAAAAACTAGGATAACAAGCGGACAAACTAATGTACTCAAGTCAAACATTTCAATAAACTATCGTTTTATGGCGACTCTTTCAAAGTGACCAGATTGTAACTGCTAGACAGCTTCTTATTAAGATGAGATTAAGAGAAATCTATCTTGCAAGTAGAGTTTAAGTTGCTTTCATCTCCATCTATTTATCTTGTTTTCTCCCATTCATACCAACTGTAGCTTGTTCGTTAATGAGATCATTCTTCCGCAACTTCATTTTAAAGCCCATGATTGACTTTAAGAAAACAATCTATCATTACTGATCAGACTCTATAGTGTTAAAATGTTAGTGATGTGCATGGTTTCAGAGATATTTTGATGGCATGCTCAATTCTAGGTTGCAATCAAAGCACTCTTTCTTTCAAATGCCTAAGGTGGGTAATTACCTACTAAAATAAGAGTCAAGAGCTTTAGAAGCAACTTTGCTAAAGTATATGGAGAAGAGTAGGAAACATGTAAAAAATAAAAATGGGATAGAGATGTACAGTTTTGATATCTTCCGCTCTATAGTCGATAACTCGATCAACTCCCAGGTCTCTTAATAGTGTAGCCTTCTCTTTACCTCCACAGGTTGCGACAACTGTATTTCCAGCTAACTTTGCAAGCTGCCATTTACATGATTCAGCATCAGGTAACGTGCCATCATCATACGAAAAGGAACAAATAGAAATTTCAAATTATATAACTGTTCAAATATTACGAGGAAAGGGGGCTAAGATAAAGAACACGTAATACAAAACACAACATTCCTCAAACCGATGACAGATGTACAGATGTCCTAGAATATGTCAAACCAGGCTTCTAGAGCTTGTAGGAACTCTGGCCAGATTTAAGTTAGCGAGCCACATACCCAGTGGTGGAATCGGCTATAAACATGTTTTCTTGATCATTGGACAGTCGAAAGACTCACAAAGAAAGTTCCTAAAACTACAATGAAACTAAATGGAAAATTTGGAAAATCAAAGTTCTGTTTGTTCCTTGTCCTTTTTTGCCAGAAGAATATCCAGTATAAAAAAATGAAACGGACAAGTGTCCCAGGGGCCACATTTGACAAGAGGACTTGTTTTGGATTTGAGATTTTTTTGTAAATGATAAGGGAAAAAGGTAAGAGAGAGAAAGTCCAACATCCAGTAAGAAAATCTCCAAGTCGTGATGCCAAATAAGGCCAAGATAATCCATCAGCAAGTTTTTAGGACATTTTCTGTTACTTCTCATTGAGTTTCTTGCCCGTATACCTTCATCAAACTAAGAGCAGTTGCGTCTCTTGTATGTCGAGAGGGTGTTGAGCTAGCAATGTAATTTTTCTATGCATACTCTAGATTTTCCCAAAACGGCTGTAAAGTCATACTCCCTCTGTCCCGAAAAATTTGTCCCATTTTGACTCTTTATGGTCAACATAAATGATATTTGACCACGCATTGGTGTCCATCTAAGGCTCACAATGAAATTTAAAAAAATGTTATATGTATAGGAATCCCTCTTTTTTGTTGAGGATCTTGCGCTTTGTGCAAGAACTCCCCCATAGATTTCCTTTCTGGTGGTTGAGGTTGGTTATGTCCCCCACCATGTTATGTACTTTTTCATTAATCAATAAAATCTACGGAGGTACCGCCCTCCTTTCGCCAAAAAAGAAAAAAAGATTTGTCAATTAATTTTTAAAATTTCACCAGAATGATTAGATCGACATCAATGTTTGGTCAAAGTTCATTTATGTTGACCATAAAAACTCAAAATGGGACAAACTTTCCTGGACAGAGGGAGTATATGTATAGCCTATTGTCGCCTCCAGTTAGGAACTAGAATAGGGAAGAACTAAATGAATCTCTCTGCTCGAGCATCTTTTAGCACCTAAAGATGCCTCTTTATCACATTCAAAGTCAAATTCAAGGCAAAATCAAGTAGAGTTATGAAATATAGGGGTAAGCAATAAGGAGTATAATCAAGAAGAATATATAATTAACTGAAATTATAATAGGACACAGGGTTGATTATCTTCCAAACAAGCAGGAGAAAGATACAGGTACCACCTAAGCGACTAAGCTTTCCTCCAGAAAATTTTACACCAAAACATAATCATGTTCTCGCAAGAGAGTATACCTGCACTGCAAACTGCCCAGTCCCTCCTGCAGCAGCAGTTACAAGAACAACTTTTCCAGAATCCATTTGTGCAGCCTTCATGTTGCATAAGAAAAATTGAGAGAAAAATAAATAATGATTGAGAAAATCACAAACGAAGAGTATACCAGAGTGACAGATAAAAGCGTTTGTTGATAACAAGGAAGAATTTCAACCAATGCAAAACACACAGCATTCAATCTTGAAACAAAACACTAAGCAATAACCTTTTCTAGAGCAATTGAAGCAGTAAGTCCAGATGTAAGCATGGCAACGACTTCTGGGTCTGGTCTTGCCACTGGAAGGATATGTTTTGAAGGTACCTGAATTTTACAGATTCCAACGCTTACAATTATCAGTCTGATCATTTGTGAATAAGTAGCAATGGGTGATGTAGTTTCGAAAAGAGAAGAGAAATAAATGTTTTCCCGTTTCTGTACCATCGCAAATTCAGCATAACCTCCAAAAGTCATGATTGCAGCTGGAGTGCCAACGCTCAGATTTTTCACTGAATCACCCACTGCAGCAATTAGACCCACAGCCTGCAATAAGAATATGATAAATTGAATTTACTTTCACCGCGGAGCTTTAAAAAGGATAAAAGTTCAATTTAAAAATGATAATTATATATTATAGATTATACAAATGATAACAACAGCTGCAGCAATTAGTTCCCTGTCAGTTCTCGGCAAGAAATCAAGCTTACACAACTCCAAGTACTTCAAGAAAGGTTTAAAGTGGTAACTTATTTAAGTATATGTAGGCTATTTGACTTTCACCACTTCTACCAGGACAACATCTCTAACACTAGGAAAGGAGACAACCTCTTTACATGGTTAGGGAATTCTTTAGAAGGCACAACGGAATTAAGTGGCAGGAATCTGAAGCTCAACATGACCAAACAGGAATCCGCAGCTAAACTTTCAAAAAGCAAGATCTGCAACCATACTCCCCTGGCAGAGTATTTCAATCTCTCCCTTTTGGAAGAGAGACAAAGAGAGATAAGTCATTTCTTAATTCCACACGCATGCTAAGAAATTACCAATGAGTCTTCCAAGCGAGCGGTTCATAGATTAATGAAGAGATGAGATCTACTCCCTCTGTCTCAATCTTTTGGCCACTAGACAAAGCTCTTGGTTTAAGAATACAAAATAAATGTTTTATTTAATTTATACCCTTCAATTATCTCTTGTGAAGGTAAAAGGTTGTAATTTAGGTAGGGATGCCATGCGAAAGTGTAAGAGACCAAAAAAAAATAAAAAATGGAACGGACAAAAAGGAAAATTTGACCAATATGAATGAGACGGTCGGAGTAGTTACTGACAGCAAAACATAATTTCGAACTCAGATTACCAGAATGAACCTGAGTGCAGACCTAGTACTTACTTCTCAGCAGCAAAAAATTATAAATCAGCGGTAAGCAAGAGATGAAGAGCAAAAGAGTGGAGGCAGAAGATAACCAACTGTAAGATGATTAATAAATCCCACTAATTTAGGCGAAGCTACCAATTTCATGGATGAATGTGATCTCATACCCCCTCCCTCCCGGAATGATGTTCCCACTTTTTTGTCGTCAATTCGAGTGTAACTTTTGAGCAAAAAATTAGGTTCATATTATCCTAATGAACATTTAAAATTTGTTATTGATAGTATTACAATGATGTATCAATAATAACATTTAGATTTTCATTATGATAAATAAATGGACCTAAAATTATTGCTCAAAGTTCAATCAAATTGACAACAAAAAAGGGAACATCATACCGGTATTGAGGTAGCATTACTATTAATGAAAACAAAATGAAAAAAAAAAAAAAAAAAAGTAAGGCTGGTGATGAAACTAACTACATGCTAGTACATACTAGACCAGTAACATGCAGCATGATGGTTCTTATAAGCAGATTACATCCATAATGTTTGCTTGATGAACATTGCTTACTGGATACGACAATATGATCAAGATTATTCAAATCATTTCATAAAGCTTAGTATTTTCTCGCACCTCAAAGCCAGCATCAAATGGAAGGCGGGAGCTAATTTCTTCGCGGCTCCCACTGAAATAACTTCCAGAGCTAAAATTCACCTGTCGCAAAAAACTCACATTAGCCAGTAATTACAATCAAAACAATTATTAATTGATATTGTATGAGGGAGATACATGGATCTACAGGGTTACATTCTAAAGAGACCTTGGTTGACCCCTACTAAACTATCAATCTACTATTTCACTGCCTTTGGTTGGGATACTGTTCTAATGACAATATATCAGTTGATTGCAAATGTATTTGTATGAGATGAATTGACCCAACCAGGAATTAGTTAGACAATTAGCAGTTTCGATTTTGTATCTTCGAACTTCGATATAGAATCAATTGATAGCATAAGGAAAATCTAGAGTTGAAAGAAATTTATGTCAAGAAAAGTATCAAGTGCAATAAAGTCATAGCTAAAAGAAAAATTAACCGCTCAATTGCTAAAATAAGCAAGCCAAACTTCTCAGTTAAATTGCATGTGATCCTTCTACATTAATGAATCACTACCTCAGTAAGCAAAGGTTAGTTAGAGAGCTTGGAATTGAATACTAAGTATATGACTCTTAAATTATATGTCGTTCCGCAAGTATAACCAAAGAGGAAATCCAAAGACTTACGTCACTTGCATTCACACCGGCATAAATGACTTTCACAAGAACATGATCTGGCTTAATCGGCAATCTCAATGGGGCACGCACTATGCTGGTAGCGCTGCGGAAATTGTGGCTCAGAGTGTGAACGATTCTGCAAAAATAAACGAAGCAGCAATGTGTGACTAAGAAATCAGGACCAACGTGCATAAAAAATGACAGCTGATAATATGAAAAGGCAGCAGTAGGCATGCTTGCAATGTGTGACTAAGAAATCAGGACCAACGTGCATAAAAAATGACAGCTGATAATATGAAAAGGCAGCAGTAGGCATGCTTGCAATAACTAAGTTGTCTTGATAAACCAGAAATGTGGACAAGATATAAAAGGACCGCATTGAAGGGAAATTTGTACCGTAATATTGATGGCATGAGGAAAATACAGTATTCAGCAGGTACTTTATAAGTTTGTTCAAAATACAGTATTCAGCAGATCAAGTGTAATCGAAGTCAGAACTCTGGCATAGTCCACTTAACCAGAAGAATACTTTGGTAATAACACAAATCTGAACTCTTGTAATCAAGTTGATGCAATTGAGTAAGAGCAAATCTTGAAATATAAACAAGTTCTGCCATCAAAACACATCACAGCCTCTCACCCCCCCCCCCCAACACAACGCACCTCTCTGAGAAAGCAACACGGCAAGAAGAAAACAAAAGAAAAGAAAAAAAACAAACAAGCTGGACGATGGAGAGAGTTGACCAGATCTAAAAGCAATGGCCCAAGTTTAAAGTCGTTCCTCGACTTCAATACTAAAGACTCCAGAACTCAGCTACAAATTAAAGGTTCCACTTGAGAGGAGCTACAATTCAAGCTATATCTTCCAAAATTCTTCACATTCAAATTTCGTAGAGTTTTGGCTATGCTCTTTTGGTCAAGTATACTCCTAGATAGTGTACAAAGGCTGCGTCGTCTGTTCTGATGCCTTTTGTTTACATATACCTCTTTCATTTATTAAAAAAAAAAAAAAAAAAATCAACGTGCAGTAAGGTAAGAGAGAGCAGTAACCTCCAAAGCAACTGAAGAAATACGACATTGAGGCCCACAACATAAAAAAAGGTCAGTCATTATCCCAACTACCTGGGGTCGATTACACAAATTTAGCTTGCCCGAATCAACATCAAGTGTTAAACCACATTTATCAAAATAAAAGCTAATGTCTCATCCTTGCTATATGCATCCATATTCATCTGGATCTTCTTCCCTGGCATTGCCATTGGTTACTATGTTGTTAGTCTTCCTAACTAGCACAAACATTGATGTATCTCGCAGGAACATAAATTATGTTAAGATCCTTTTTCCATCTTATGACTACGTGTTCCACTGGGCTATATGTCACACTAGTGGTTTCAAGGAAAAACTGAGAAAAGGTTAAACTGGGGCATCAGTAATTGGTCACATAACGTTGTAACACTTAATCACCTCCCCTTAACTTCTCAGACATAAATATTGATGGGGTTGAAGGTGTATTTTTCTATTTTATACATTTTTAGATTCTATGACGTAAATAAGGTACATATCATTAAAACAACGGATAGCAAGCCAACTGTCTTAAAATCTTCTTTAGTAATTATATGCACCTTGAACAGGTTCAAAGTGATTCATATCACATAATACATCAACCGCAGTTACAGAGTTCATCCATAGGCATGATTCTGATGCAAAATGGAAGAGGATAATCCTCCAGAATAGAACTTCTTCACTGTTTCTAACGGATAGTAAGAAAGTACTCCCTCTGCCCTAATGAATGATGTGATGCTCGAACCTCGCCGTACCTGTGTCCATACGACAGGACGTGGGTGTAGGTGAGGGTGTGGGTGTGGCTACTTTACACTACATTTGGTGTAAAATCTTAAAATTTTGGAGGGTCCGACACTCGAATCCGTATCCGTCTCAAACACTCGTACCCGAGTCCGAGCATCATAGAATGAATGTCCATTTTTAAGAAATTTTGTCCCAAAATGAATGTCTTTTTGAAAATAACTGTCTCTAAATGTTTTTTGCCAAAACAAATTCACTAGTCTCTTTATACTTGCAAAACCAAATGTTTGGAAAGAGGATCACAGAAATATTATATATGAATCTTTGTCACTAAATTGTAGTCCATCCGTTTCAAAATAATTGTCGCTTTAGACACTTTCACACATATTAAGAAATGTAATGAATGCAAGTTAAAAAAAAAAAAAAAAAAAAAAAAAAAACTCAATTACCGTTGAATAATCCAATTTTTTAAGTGATTAAATGCTTGTACAATTTACTCCAAAATCATTACTAAGGGTATAATTGACACAAACGGGTAAGAATGTCTTGATAATAGTAAAGTGTCAAATATTTTGGAACAAAATTTCACTTTCTAAAACGACAAATATTTTGAAACGGAGGCAGTATAAAAAGTAGAGATATTCAGGATGTCCCTTAAAATGAAATTTGGACATTCATTTAGGACAGAGGGAGTAATATAAATTCACGTACACTTTCTCATAGTTTTGAGGGATTTGGAGACTTAATGGGGCAACAGATGGAGATTTTCTTCTCCGCGCCGAAGAAGGCAGCTTGTATTTTGCTTCTTCCATGGGAGTTGGCCAATATTCCATGCCTCTTCGGTTAGTAATCCATAAACAAGAACCAGCTTTAGTCTCATCACTGATAAGCTCAAAGGCACCTGAAAATATTTCATCTAAAAATTAATTTATATACAATGAGTTTGATCAATCACAAAGTATCTAAGTCTTCTCTAGTGAAAGCAGATTATCCTACAAATATATTATGCGAGTTAATGAGCATTAGTGGTGCAAAGGACCGTATTCCTATCCTAGTAAACTAGCACAAACACAAAAAGACCCAAAAGAGCATGTGAAAAGGATTCATATGAGTGTTTAAGTAGCTTCATCAGCACTTCGGATTAAAAATTATTTTTTCTTTATCTCATCAATCACATCAGATGTAGGATCCTAAACAAGCCTAGTTCAATTTGGTTCAAAAATGCAAAAATGGTCTAATTGAAGAAACGTACTGATCCAATAACTGTTTCAAGTGGTTAGCTCTGTTCTGTAAATATGGTATGAACTGAACATGAGAATTAGAATGTAGTGTATCCAGAGAGTTATATTGTCTTCCAATTAAATATAGATCAACGAATTATGCCAATAACATTGATCTTGTCAAAAGCAACTAGATATATACTCCCTCCGTCCCAGCACAAGTAGGACTAGAGGATTGACACAATAATTAAGAAAATAGAGTACATGTGTGGTAGAAAATGAAAAGAGAGAATGAATGGGGTAAATAGTAGAGTTGGTTGAATAAATTGAGTGGTGGAAAATGAAGAGAGAGAATGAGTGGGGTTAAATAGTGGGATAAAGTGAATGTAAATACATTAAAACATTTCCATTTTGGGCAGTCTCACTTGTGGTGGGACGGACTAAAAGGGAAAGAAGTCTCACTTCTGCTGCGACGGAGGGAGTATATTGCAATTCTAGTTCAAGATGAAAACGTAAAACTGACAAATTTCGTAGTAAATGTCATAAGATCTGGAAAATGCAAAAGAATCTTGGGTTACACTACTTGGTATCAAAAATTAGTCGTGGGCATCAAACAGCATAGAAAAATAAAATCCAGAATTTACACAGCTAGTGACTCGTAAATATGTCATGTTTGTGGACACGAAGTTCTTCAGTGGCAGCAAATCATCAGGCGAAATGCTGACAAACATATATACAAAAATGTCATGAAACGGTGGTATAAAGGGGCATACATATATCTTGGTGCCATCTAATAACATGTGTAGATGCATAAAAGGCACGACTACTCTTTTTTTTTTTTTTTGAAGAGGATTATAAAACTCCCACCTAATTTGAGGGATTAGGAGTACATAACTCTTAAGTAAAAGAGTATCAAATGAGAGCACTGTCTAAAGATATTGACTTTTGGGCCAGGAATAAGGAATAATATCATTTGTCATACCACTCAAAATTGTTTCTTGGGTCCAAGGGTCACTATACTGTGTATTTTTCTAATCAAAATCTCTTCTCAACCCCACGTTATTCTTCAGCATCAACATCTCTGGCTCGTGTCCGGACCCTCAAACATGTTCTGAAAATTCATAGGGTGGTTGATGGCTTGTCCACACTTGGAAATGTATTAGAAGAAGAGGCAATAAAGAAGATATACAATGATCTTAACCTCTGTTATTTGACTACATCCACTTCAACAGTAAAACATGTACTAGTAGTATACTGATCAACAGTTTATCACCTCCATGCAACAATAAATCTCACCAACAGCCGCTTTCCCCATAAGAGACTTCTGGTATGGATGATTCCAATGAAGGAACGTATCAAACCCACATATGTATTAATGTTTAAGTGTGATATGTTACGTGGGTCAGTATGTCACACACACACACAGGGCGGAGGAGAGAGAGCTCATGTATGACTGAAAAATATTTCTCAACGTTATTTCTTGAAGCAAAAACACATACCTTTAATCACCATATCCATAGACAAATAACCACCCATCATACCAACAAATTTGGAATCCACTTGTTCGGCCATGTCAGTCCGAACAAACTGCAGGCAGAATAGCAGGGAGTCAACATCAACCGCTGTTTTGTCATTGGTTGGAGCAGTACTCTAAGAGAACGACAAGGCAAGACTACTGGATATCTTGAAGTTGAACATAAAATTTAAATTTCGAATAACTAATGTGGTTAATACATGAATTTGTGAATGGCAACAAGATTTACATCAGATTTCCAAAACAGAGACACAGTCCAGAGTTAGGACCCAGGAAAATAAGATACTTCTAGTTGGATATACTCAAGTTTCCCACATGCAATAAGATACTCCACTAAGCTCATTAATTAAGAGGAACTCTAGTCCCTAAGTCTCTAACCTGAAGATTGCACATTAGTATAAGGCTATAAGTTTTAACAATGACTCATCTAACAGTTGTAGCGAATCATGTTTGATCAACAGAGCAATAGCTAAATTAACTCTCCCTATATCAAACTATGTGGTGCTTCACACGGGGAAAAAAAAAAGAAGAAGAAGAAGAAATATTTACTTGTTTGGAGTGTGACATGATGCCAACATAGATCATTATGTGAGAGACATATTCACTTGTGTGAAGATCAGATCATGTTATTTATTTTGATGTCATAGTAGACCATATTGAACTGGACATGCACTTAACTAGACACCTTGTTTGATAGGCTATTTGGAGATACTACGTTTTTTAATGGAACAAATCTATTCAATTTGTATCAATATAACAATCCAACACAAGTAGGTCGAATCAACTTTTTAGAAGAAACGATCCATGCACCTGTTTATCTCGCAAGAAAAAAAACAAATTTATAGGTAAGGATTCACCTCTGGACAAAGTACATTGATGCGTATTCCTTTTCGCTTGTAGGCAGCAAGTGACCTGGTAAACATAACCACACCCCCTATGAAAGCATAGTTACGTCAAAACCCAAAAGTTTGATAGTAACAAACTATATGCATAAACTGTAATATGGGGTCAGGCCTATAAAAGAAAAGGTCTAAACACATAAAATGAGCATCTATGGAAAATAGCTATAGGAAGTTGAAAAAGAACAAACCTTTGGACCCCGAATAGATAGGGTCAACATACATTGGATAGAGCCCAGAACCAGACCCTAAGTTTATGATTACTCCAGGCTTTTGAGCAGCTTGCATGATTTGAATCTGCATAAAGACAATTATGTGACAATCCTGATTTAATGATCAATTAGATAAGATAGAGAGATTTTCATAACACAAAAAGAATAGCCGAAAAAAGAATATGGCCATTTCTCACTCTCTCCCTCCCCTCTTCTCCCTCTCCTTTTGACAGTCAAGAAAACGGCAGTTTCAAATTGCTGCCTTTACCCACATGGGCCACACCCGCACCCATGTTATATCCTTTGGACACGGGTACTTCGGCAAAATTGAAGGGTCTAAGCATCACAGCTCTTATTATTCTGACCTTTTTTCATTTAAACTTTGTTGTACTTTGTTGTGAGAGATGGATCTCCCTTTTGCTAAATGAAGAAGTCAAATGACCTTGCAGTAAAACTTAAATTAGCTGAAATTCGAAAGAGACACATTTCACTTCTCATTCTATAAATTATCCTTTCTCAACATCATTTCTATATTAAACAGGCGCCATCACATGATGTTCAAGGAGCAACAACCACAAAGCCACAAACACTGTTCACATGAGACCAACCATTCAACTACTCTAAAGTCTAAAGTACTTCAAGGACAAACAATATGATCACAAAGAACAAAAGGGCTATGGGCATTAAACTTTATATTCTTTTGTGTCTACTTTATATGCTTAATTTCAACCTGTATAACAGTTAAATTACTAAATTTTATCAAAGGTTAGAAAGGTCAAACTTTGCCCCTTTTCTAGAAAATCATTGATTCATCCTTGAGTTTGAAGGTAACAATTGTAGCCACAAGATCGCTGGAAAGGAAAAAAACTGATTCAAAATATCACTATTTTGACCTCAAACAATGTTCCATGGTAAAAGTAGTATGCTCTCTCCGTCCCATAACAAGTGAGACCAAAATTCAATGCACTGGGATTAAGAAAAAGTAGTATAATATTGATAGTTGAGAAAATGTTGTGGGTATGAAAAGAAAAGTATGAGAGAGAAAGTGAGGTAGGGAATAGTTATGGATTGTTGTTGTGAGTATGACTAGTGGGTCCAATAATTAATAAAAGTTTGCTATTTCAGGTAGTCTCACTTGTTATGGACGGACCAAAAGAGAAATAAGTCTCACTTGTTATGAGACGGAGGGACTACACAACTATTATCTCTATGCACCTAAAAAGAAGTCAGGTATACAGAGGCAAAATCAAGTATACCGCACGATGTGTGCAGTCAACTACTGCAATGAGATTCACATTAAGAGCGTGTCTCCACGTACGAGAACCATCACTTTGATCCTTCTGGAATGGCACAGGAGTTCCAATACCAGCACAGTTAATACAAATATCCAACCCTCCATATGTCGTCAGGTGCTTTTCAAAAGCAGCGGCCAGTTCTCCTGCTCAGAGAAAGTAGGGTTAATGTGGCTAGCACGACCTCCAACTTTTTGTGGAACTTTCGATATAGAAGGAAAGGGGAGTACACTAAAGAATAAGAAATATTCTTAACAAAAAGCATGATGCATTGACAAATTTTTAACATCCAAATAATCTACTTATTTGTTTAAAAGAAAGAAAAATTCTAATCTTTCTGATCTAAGGCAATAATATTCATAGAAGATTTGTTCACTTCCATACTTGAATATTTTTCAGTGATCAACCACTAAATTATACTCCCTCCGTTCCAAGGAAGTTGCAACATTTTGCCATTTAGGGTATTTCACAAAAGTTGCAACAATCCAAAAATGGAAGCTTTTTATTACTTTTATAATCCTCCACTCATTCTCTCTCTTCCTCCCAACCATTCATTATTCTCCACTCATTCTCTTTCCACCCCCACTAATTCTCTCTCTTCCTCTCTACCTTTCATTCTTAATATAATATTATATCCTTAATTTCCCAACTCCAAAGTAAATGTTTCAACTTTTCTGGAACGGAGGGAGTATATATATATATATATATATGGAGTTGCTAGGATACCCCTTCAAGGGTATCTTAGCAAGTAGCCCATTTTTATTGGACCAAAATATCCTTATTATTCAGTGAGAAAAGCCTATGGAAGGACAAAATGGTTATTTCCCAAAATTGAATCATTGTTCATTGAATTGCAGCCCATAAAATGTATGACCGATTACATTTCTCTTCCATGCCTGTTACCTTCAACTACCCAATTTTTTTTTATCATAAACCCCATCTCTCAATCGAAAACTCATATCATTATCATGGTCGATTCTTCTTTTCCAATGAAAATACCAATCAATCTCCATATGTTTGCTTATGAACCCATGAAATTCCTTCTTTTTTTTAAAGCCGAATGTGAATCACACTTCAAAAATTTTAAATTCAGTGTGGGAGATCCTATAGCCTCTGTTGTTAGCAGTTGAGCAATAGCTCCATAAATCTGTTTAAACCCAAATGTGAATCACATTCTGTGTTATTCTCTTAGACCCCATCTCTCTTCAATCAGAAACCCATCTCATGGTCGATTCTGGAACGGAGCTCAGGTGCTCATCAGAAGCGGCATCCGAGACATGCATGTAGAAAAGAAAGAGAGGGAGAGAAGAAACGCTGAAGGTAGAAGAGGCGGGGGGCGGAAGCAGCCATGGGGAAATACATTGTGACGGAGAGGAGTTTGCGCAGTTGATTTGGGGAAAAGGGTTGAAGTAAAAGCAGGGTGGGGACTTTATTTATTTTCAGAATCACAATCTTAGCCCCATTATGTATTTGCTTAATGTAGAAAACAATAAGATACCCTTGAAGGGGGTATCCTAGCAACTCCCATACACACACACACACACACACATATAAGCTATAAGCCAATAACTAGGTCTACTCTTTGGTTAATTAGCAACGACAAGCTATACACTTGTGTTTCTTTTTTCTTTCTTTAGCTTTAGATACTTCTACTATTGAAGAGGTATTTAGATTTAAAATGCATGTGTCATTAAACATTTGGTGGGTAAATGGTTGATCATCATCCATGAATTAGATAAGATGCCATATATGTATATCCAGAAAGAAAATACAACAACACTGCAGACTTCAGCATATACATCGAACTTTTCCTTTGCTTGGCCAAATATCCACTACAGGTCCACACCTAGTCCTTTCAAACAAAACTACTTACTTGAGTTACTGACATCGCATCTCACAAATATAGAAGATGGGAACGCCAAACCAGAGTGAAACTTAGCATTCTCTTTTTCAACAAGGGACGCAGCTTCCTTTCCCCTCTGCTCAGAGAAATCCACAATTGTAACAAAAATTCCCTTCTGTGCAAGAGCAATACTGAGTGCTTTACCTGCATTTGCATGCAAAAAAAAAAAAACATAAAATATAACTGAAAAGAAATAATAGTATCCCACCATCTACAACGCATGCCAGATTAAACAACAGGCTCAAAACAATGCCTATAAATGCGTGCAAACCTGTAACATACAATGATACGAAAGTAGAGAGTATTACTAGAAACCACAAAAGTTCAATGTTTGGGATAATATATTGTGGACAAACAAATGAGAATTAAGATAATGCTAACCTTTCAATTGTAATGGATTTCATTCCGAGTAACAAACTACCAATCCATTGGAACATTAGACAATTAATTGATACTTTCTAATGCAAATATACCCTGGCCCCCTAGTCAGCAAGAACTATCTCAAACAAATATCTACTCGTCTGGGTACCTTCCAGCTATTTTCAAACAATGGAAATTGTAATATAAACAAAGGCCACAAGGGCACAAACCACAATTTGCCATGGGAACAGCTTTGCTGTCGTAAATGTTCAGCGTGTTCTCGTTTCAAATAACTTCAGTTGCTAAGTACTACCCTCAGCTTAAATTTATGTTACTCTTTTTTGTTTAAAATATAGTCTAAAATAACAGACACGTTTCTCAAAAATGTGGTCTAAAATAACTTTTACATTTCGGTTAGAAGTATTTGAATTCCAGTTTTCCTTACATCTGAAATAGTTGCATTCATTAGTTGGTCATATTGGGTTAAGTAATGCAAGAGATAAAACAATTAAAAAGGATAAATTAATCTATTCATTAAACTGTTATAACGGAGTATATTTCTTACTTCCTCTGTCCCCTAAATGAATAAAAAAAAAGGGCAGCTCGGTGCACAAGGCATCCCCGCATAGCGAGGGTCCGGGGAAGGGTCCCCACCACAAGGGTGAAATGTAGGCAAACCTTACCTTGCATTGCAAGAGGCTGCTTCCAGGACTTGAACCCGTGACCTCCAGGTCACACGGCAACACCTTAACCGGTGTACCAAGGCTCCCCTTCCCCTAAATGAATGTCCATTTAAAAAAAAAAATGTCCATTTAAAAAAAAAATGTACCAAGGCTCCCCTTCCCCTAAATGAATGTCCATTTAAAAAAAAAAAAAAATGTCCCAAAATGAATGACTTTTTGAAAGAAAAAACTAGTCCCTAAATGTTTTTTTCCCAAAAAAAATTTCACCGGTCTCTTTATACTTGCAAAACTAAATGTTTAGGAAGACGATTATAAAAATATATTGAATCTTTGCCACTCATACATATAAAAAGTTGAGATGAATATCCCATAAAAAATGAAATTTGGAAATTCATTTAGGACCGAGGGAGTAGAAGTTTTGAAAGAAAGAAAACGAAAAATTAAGATAAATCTGACCAGAGAGAGTAAAATGAGAAAACTCAAAACAGTCAACGATCAGTGACTTCAATTTTCAGAACAGTCAACGATGGAAAATTTCAAATTACTACTACAGGCGCATAATAAGTACTTATCAAAACAAGATGAAATTACTTTATATCATAATAATAATAACCAAAAGGAACGAATTAGTTAAGATTTACCGATGCCGGAGGCACCGCCGGTGACCAAAGCAGATAGACCTGGCTTGAGCTCCATTTACTTTGGGTTAGGGTTGTTTGATTGATCAACAGCGCGAACAACGATGATGATACCGGTGAGATTTGCTGTTCCCGAGGCGAGTTTCGATAGTGAGGTTTTGTTTTAAAATTCAACGTCATCCTTACGCCGTATTTATCCCGTCGATTTTTGCGTAAACGACAGTAATTGGGCCGGCGAGTTGTTAACCGTTTAGAAGTGTTGATTTTACCCGCGAGTTTTTGTGCTTTTTGTTCCCGTCTGGTCCGGTTGATTAGGTCCTTGATTGTTTGGCTTTGTGGCTTCGGTAACTGGAACCCAAAAAATTTTACTCCACCCATTCCAATTTAAGGGATATAGTTAAATACAGGGAATCAAAAATACAGGGAAGGGCTAAAATTACCCAAATACCCATTTATATACTTATTTTGGGCATTTTGATTTCAGTTTCAAACTCTCTGTAACCTATACCGCGAAACCGACGACGCCGCACACCAGACCGCACCACCACCGACGCCGACGCGAGACCCACGACCACCACCACACGACGATGGCGAGAGTGAAAGTTCCCAAGAACGTTCCCAAGGCCGCCGCCGGCCGGTGCTTCCGCCGCTTCCATCACCGCCGCCGGATCTTCATCTAGGACCGTTCTGGTAAAAATGGTAATGTAAATTAAAATGTTATATTAACCTAATTTTATACTCATCAAATTCCCAATGTATAATTTTTTGTTTGATTATATCAAATCGATTGTATGAACTGAGTGTTTAATGTCATTCTTGTCTGAACTCAATCGATAATTTTTTCGTGTTGTCTAACACGAGGGGCATCTCGTGTTGTCTAACACGAGGGTCATCTCGTGTTGTACCACACGAGACACGTCTCGTGTTGGCTAACACGATATGAGTCTCGTGTTGGACAACACGAGATGCGTCTCGTGTGGGACAACACGAGATGACCCTCGTGTTAGACAACACGATATGTCGTGTTTGGCAACACGAGATGCGTCTCGTGTTGTTCAACACGAGACGTGTATAGTCTTGTTCATATTTGCCAGATGCTAATTTATTGTCTGTTATTTGATTTTTTTGTAGCCACGTGAACGTATGACCGCGTCCAACAGAAAGAGGAAGGCTGAAACGCATATGGAGAGAAAAGAAAGGCGGACCAAGAGAAGGGAGGAGGAGGCGGTAGCGTCTGATGATGTTCAGGAGGAGGAGGAGGGTGGTAGTGAGGGGGATAGTGAGGAGGAGGAGGAGGAGGAGGGGGGTAGTGAGGGGGATAGTGAGGAGGAGGAGGAGGAGGGGGATACTGAGGAGGAGGAGGAGGGGGAGGAGGGGGAGGGGCAGGGTGAGGATGAGGATGAGGAGGAGGATGAGGAGGAGGAGGAGGAGGAGGAGGTTGTTAGACGACCATTGAGGCATGGGAGGAGACAGGGTGGGAATGTGGCTAGAGGGCAGGGACGGAGGAGGAGGCAGGATGCGGGTGAGGAGGAGCCACCATCATGGCAGATTCAGGGTAACCCAGGTGGCGGCCCAGAGGATGTTACTCTTATAAACGGGTTTGGTGATCACAGAGCCCGGGAGATTTGGAGGGAGGCCACTAGTGAGTCAATGGTGACTTTCCATACGAGACTGCAGCATCTGCACAAGTAAGATAATCATTAATGTGAAACTATTAAAATATTGAAGTTATTTTGCACACACTCTAAAAATTCCATTAATTATCATCCCATGCTTTTCTCGAACTCGAGTATTGATTATATTTTTTGTTTGTAATAAACAGGTTCAAGCGTGGTGATCTGGAGGATACTGATAGAGCTTGGGTGACCCACGTTGATGCATCGGGCCTCCAGCAGCTGCACGATGCCACCATTCAGAGGCCTAACTTCGCGTTGATGACGGCATTTTTGGAACGGTGGTCTCCTGAGACTAACTCGTTCCACATGCCTTGGGGGGAGATGACCATTACGTTACATGACGTCTCTCATATCCTGGGTATGTTGTTATATATAGATTTCAAGACTATATGAACTATCTACATTCATCTCATGTACTAAAATGCGTTATTTCATCTTCAATTTACAGGTATAAGCTGTGTAGGTGCATATGTTCGGTATCCGGACCCAGTGCCTGACGTATCCGGCATCAGTAGACACCTTCATTTGAGCGGCACTGGGTACTTATTAAAGGATGTCCGGCGTATCTTTTCTACCCGTATAGGTGGCGTGACAGATTTGCAGCGTGCTTCTGCATATATCCTGCACCTCTTGGGTTCCACGATGTTCGTGGACAAGAGTCAGGATAAGGTGCCCGCAGCATACCTTCCCCTATGCATGGATCTTGCGAGACTCCCCACTCTCTCCTGGGGATCAGCTACGTTGGCATATTTATACAGAGAGTTGGGGAAGGCGTCCAGATCCGGATGCAAGCAGATTGGTGGTTGTGCGACATTGCTAGAGGTACATCTTACTCTATTCACTTTCAAAGTTACTTTGTCGACTCCCCCCCATGTAATTACATGTTGCATTTGATTAGTATTTAATATTTTTTTACATACATCTCAGGGCTAGATATACGAGTACTTTCCAGATTTCCGGCGAGTTTCTGACCCTCACTGGCAGCAGGGGCAGCCGAGAGCCCGTAGATGGTCTCGTACTGATACAGCTGGGAGGGCATTAGACCATCTAGTTCAGTATCGCCGCACTCTTGACAGGATGCATGTTGAGAGGGTGAGTTATTCATATTAAAACTGTTTCAAATTGTTACACTCCCTCCGTTATTATGTACACTTTACCTAACAAAGTCTACTCACAGGTTCTTTGGACTCCTTATGGTACCGGAGCGGACACGATTTTGCCGGTTTCATACTTCTCAGGGGTTATACGATTTTGTGACATCACTGAGGCGTACATGCCTGAGCGTGTTAGTAGGCAGTTCGGGCACCAGCAGAGGATCCCTGGACAACCCCGCCTGGTTCCCACGATATGCATTTTGGCAAAGGGTCAGAAGGGGTACCAGAAGGACTACGGTGACCACGATTATGTTTGGGACGCGTGGGTGGAGCACGGCATGGAGGAGTTCAGGCCCGTTCGCCGCTGGGGGCCACTAGTGACCACATCTTCTCTCGTGACTGATGATTATATGGAGTGGTTTCTGGCTAGGAGTCATGTTCGGATATCTAATCCGATACACGATCCCCCCGTTGACATTCCACCTCCCCCACCGCCCCCACTTGATGTTCCACCGCAGCCTGGGGTTCCAGAGGCACGAGCTATCATACTTCCATATTTGACGGATGCCAGGGTCCCCGAGGACGTCAGAGCTGGTCTTACACGGGCCCACGAGATTTTAGGAGGTTTTATTTAGGAGAGTTACTGATTATGGAGTTTTGTATTACTGATTATTATGGATTTTTATTACTTGGATTTATTTGGATTATGTATTACTGATTAGTTGGATTTATATTCCTTAAAACCCTAAAAAATGTTAAAAATTTCTAACTCAATTTCCATTTGGATTTTGAGTGAAGTCATACTAATGAAGAACACTTTAAATGTCATTTAGAATGTAGAAAAAATAAATAAATTAAATAGGTATCCGTATACCATTTTCACAACATCGGGTCATATTCCTTAAAACCCTAAAAAATGGCACAAATGGCACAAATTTCTAACTCAATTTCCATTTGGATTTTGAGGAAAGTCATACTAATGAACAAAACTTTAAATGTCATTTAGAATGTAGAAAAAAAATAAAATTAAATAGGTATCCGTATACCATTTTCACAACATCTGGTTTAGGGTTTAGGGTTTAGGGATTAGTGTTTAGGGTCTAGACATCTCGTGACGAGATGTCTAGTTACATCTCGTGTAATAGCACACGAGATGTAACGAGACATCTCGTGTTATAGTACACGAGACGATTAAATTACATTTAAAACCTTCAAACGACGACCTGCATTATATTTAACGTGAAAACCCTACTGAAACACACCCGTTCTGAACAAAAACCCCCATTATTATTCAAGAAATCAATCTCTAAGTTCATAGCATGGATTCCTCACAAATATCTCCCCAACATTCTCCAAGTTCCAATGATCATAGCATGAATTCCTCACAAAATACCTCAACAAGTTCTTATGAGCGTATTGACCTTGATATGATAGAATTTGTGCATGATGAAGAAGAAGGAATCTCACGAAATTCTCCTCCACATCAACATTCTCCAAGTTTCAATGATCCAAGCTTCTATGAAGTAAGTTATTAATGTTTTCTTTTGTTTTGTATTGTGATCAAAATCAAAATTCAAATCTCATCTTGAATTAAAAATCCAATCTTGAACTAAAAATCCCATCTTGAATTAAAAATCCAATCTTGACCTACACATGAGGTTTAGTTATACAATCTTCAAATACACATGAGAATATTGGATATTCAGAACTGATGGTGACATACATCCCGTGTAAGACCACACGAGATGTATGTCGTGTAGTTTTACACGAAATATAAACTTTACGTACTGAAACTGAAGGTTCTGTGATTTGCAGGGTCCGTTTCCGGATATCAGTGATGAATTCACGACATCAGAATTATTTTCAGATAGGGATGCACTTCTTGCACATGTACGAGAAATCGCGAGGCGTCGAAATATTCACCTTATTATAGACTACTCGAAGAGGAGAAGTGGAAATAAACTAGCTTATGCGATGATAATATGTCATTTTGGTGGACATCACAGGCCCGGAAGATCAAAGAACATTAGGAAGAGTAGTAGCAAGAAGAAAGAGTGCACTTTTAAATTACATGCCAAAGAAAGGAGGGAGGATGGGTTATGGGGATATGTTGTAAGGAACGGTGTACATAATCATTGCTTTCCTTTGTATCCGGAAGGTTTTCCTCTCGGGAAATTGACACGTGGAGAATATGACGCTGTGTGTAGCGCAAGTGAATGTTCATTGCGTCCAAATGACATAGTATCAATGTTAAAGATGAACGATAAGAAGAACGTGAGCACTCCGATGCACGTCCGCAATGCCATCACAAAATATAGAGAAGAAGAACGAAAAGGGAGGACCCCGCTACAACAATTCCTTAAGTTACTCGACGATCATGAATATATATACTACACGAGGGAAGACGCTGAGAGTGGCATGGTCAGCGACATATTATTCTCTCACCCAGTATCAATAAAGTTGCTAAACTGTTTTCCATATGTTGTACAAGGTGACTGCACTTACAACACCAACTGCTATGGACTGTACTTCTTGCAGTTTGTAGGATTTACTTCCACCGGGCATAATTTCACAATAGCGTGTGCGTTCCTCAAGTATCAGAGTGCGGATGATTACATATGGGCATTGGATAATTTGCACAGTCTGTTTACACCTCCCCGGTTGCTAACAGTTTTTGTCACTGATCGTGAATTGGGTTTCATCAGCGCTCTCCGTGCAGTTTTTCCCGACACCGCACACTTCTTGTGTCGGAGGCATATCGAAGTCAATGTGAGAAAGCATGGCTTGAGTCATACAGGTAGCGAGGATTTGGCAGAATCATTCATGAGGGGTTTCAATTATGCAATCTCAGCCGCTACATCCGACGAATGGGAAGAACGTTGGCAAGGGCTTTGTGACCGTTTCAGATCTTATCCTCTATTATTGGATTACCTCCGCGATACATGGATTACTCCATACTCTCAAAATATTCTGTCTATGCACACGGATGTGTTACCACACTTCGGGACCCATACCACAAACAGGACTGAGGGTGAGTATAACAGGTTGAAGAAGGCATTGGGGAGTGCTTCTTCTACTTTTGACACGATCTTCAAAAAGGCTCATAAGATCTTGGATATCCAACTAAAAAATATCAAACAGAGTATGAATAGATCAAAGACCAGAACTCCAATTGATTTGATGACCGGTAATCTGTATCAGAACATATTGACTAAAGTGTCAACGGTAGCCTTGCGCAATATCAGAAAAGAGCGGTATCGTATTCAAAAAATCATTAGAAACCAGCGGGGTCGTAATGGGGGTAATGTCATCACTGAGGCTGCCTGCGGGTGTTACTACAGGCGACACACATGAAATTCCATGTAGTCACGAGATTGCACGGATAGAGGACTGTGGGGGACGGATTGAGCTTTCCTCAATTCATGATTTTTGGAAGAAGTTGGACATTGAAGTAGACAACCCTCCATGTGAGCCTTCGATAGATAAAGACAATTTTCAAGCTATGTTGAATAAAGTTGAGCAAGCACCTGAACCGGTAAGGAGGAAGTTATTCAAAACGATGGAAGAAGGGCTTAATCACCATACGAGAGATGCTTACGAGCCAGATCATATTTCAAAGGCGAATAAACCCCGGACCGGAAGTTCTAGAGAACCGTCAGATTGGGAGCATACTAACAAATTTTTTCGAGTCCCCGCGACACCATCCTCGACTAGCAAAGGGTATAAATCTTCATTCATTTGTGGCTCACACTGTTGATTATGTTTTTGATATGAGTTTGTTAATATTGTTGTTGATTATGTGGTTTAAGTTATGTGTCTTCTCTCTATAACCCAGTACAGATTTCATATCGTGTGAAAATACACGATTTGTTGGCTATAATCACGTGTAGTGTTACACGTTATAATCTCGTGTATACACACACGAGATTCATCTCGTGTAACAATATACGAGATGGTAACCCAGTACAGATTTGATTTTTCTGTTGATAGTATGAATGCTTCTCACTCTTTTCTTTGCCTTATTTCAGGTCTAGATCTGCATTCATGGCATCAACCCAAGCTAGTTCGGAGTCCACGCACAAACGGAAATCAGCTTCAGAACCCACAACATCTACCCCTCCTTGTACTCCTACGTCTCATCCACCACCTTCCGGTCGTGGGAGAGGACGGGGTCGAGGGCGAGGTCGAGGTCGAGGACAGGATCAGGGTCAGGGTCGTGGACAGGGAAATGGACAGCCCAATCACACTAGTATATACAGCTCTCCGTATATGACGTCTTTTCTGCCTTTCATTATCCCATTTATTGGAGGCATCACAGATGTGGGATCTGATGGACATTGTGGCTATAGAACCGTAGCATCACAGATATACGGAGATGAGGAGATGTGGGCTCGAGTGCGCACAGAATGTTACAATGAGGTGCATGCTCGCCGAGACCTTTATCAAAGAGTTCTATTTTGGATAGATATAAAAGAACTCTTACGTAGGATTGCTATTTATGTCCGGCCGACGCCGGACAATACTTATTGGATGGACCTCCCCGATCTTGGGCACATCATTGCCACGAGGTATAATGTGGCGTTCATTTCGTACTCGGCTAGCGGTGGCAACTTATGCCTTCCAGTGACTGTACCAGCAGGAGTTGGACCACCGATAAACACAGTTGTGTTGGGACAAGTGACAAACCATTTTATATTGGTATGATACTTTAATTCGTTATATTTAACAATATTACTTAAATTCGTTATACTTAACTGTCTCATCTATATTAGTTATATTTAATTGTCTTACTTAAATTCGTTGTATTTAACTGTTATTACTTTTGCAGCTGCACATGTCAGGCAATGATTACCCAATACCACCACCACCGAACACTTGGAGGGAAAACTGTGATCCAAGCGCAAGTCAACTGATCGTCCGATACCGAGATAGGATATCAACATTCAATGAACTGTATGATCAGGATACCGATGCAAGAAGAGAAAGATTACGTAGGGTATAGTATATGTGTAATGGATTTTGAATTGTCACGTTTGTATGAATTATCAAATTTGGCGATAGTATATGTGTATTGGTCTATTGGTCCCTCCCACTGCTTTGTGGAGATGTGCTATCATTTTAACAATCAAATTTCATTTCTACTTCTGTTTCTTGTTGCTTTTTCTGTTGCTGTTGTGAAAATCAGGTTCAGACACTATGTCGTGTACCTGTACACGAGATGGATTTTACAATCTCGTGTAACTGTACACGAGATGTCTCGTGTGCAAAAACGATTCATCACGTGTAAAGTTACACGAGAATGTAAAAGCCATCTCGTGTATACGTACACGAGACGGGCAAGGGCATATTTGGAATATTTCGTTCCCTGTATATAAGATTCCCTGTATTTAGTATTTACCGATTTAAGCTTTAAAAAAATCTGAGTTCAAGAATTAAGAAAAATATGGTGTGTTGTGAGCGCAGATGGTTTGATAGGAAAAAGAAAGTGGGGTAGGAAATAGTTAGTGGGTAGTTGTTGCGAGTATAACATGTGAGGTCCACAAATAAAGAAGTATAAAATTCCTTTTTAAGTTTTGAAGTTTAAAATAAAACACCCAAAATAAAATTTTTGAAGTTTAAAATGGCACGGAGGGAGTATGTTTAAAGTTAAAATTAGGCCAATCGTCATTTTTACCCGTGTAATTTAGTTTAGCTTCGCTTTTAATTTTTCTTATTTATGTTTAGCAGTTTTAACCTCTCTGGCTTAAAATACGCATTCGTTTTGTCCAAAAGACCTAACTTCATCAAAAAAATATACACAAAAGTTAAAAAAAAACAAACTAACGAGACTTAATGAAATTCAAGGCTAAAGTCAAATCAATAATTAGGTTTTAAACCCATCAAATACCGATTTCAGACGCATGTCAAAAACTTATTATGAAGCACAAAGGAAAGCATACGAAACCACACAAACCAAGTTATAATTTCAAATACAAATTATACACCAATTTCAAACCAAAATCAAACACAGAACAAATAATAATTGACAATTTCGATTTGCTTTTGGCGAATAAATTAATTTCAATCACACCAAACTCTCGGAGTGCAATCGAATTCAAACTCACTTAAATCAACCAATGACAGTTTCAAAATTTGGTTTTGGTTTTATAAACCCGAAAGGTCAATTTCAAACACACATTACTGTGTGTTTCAACTGCTCATCGATTGTATATGCATATATCTGAGTTTTTGGGTTTGATTTTAAAGTACGCGAGTTAAAAATGTCAATTGACCTCAAGATAATTACGTACTCCTCCGACCCGGTTTAAGGTTCTTATTTTGATTTTGCACTCTTATTAAGAAATCAAGGCAAACTTGAGTCAAGAATAGTAGTGGGTGGAGGATATAATTGTCCATTCATAATGCAAGTGGGTGAAAAAGTAGATGGGTAAGTGATGGGTTTTTTGTAATATATGAACTTTATGAGGACAAGTATGTCCAAAACACTATTCATCCTTTGCTATTTAAGGAATAAAGCAACTGAGAACCATAAACTGGGATATACCAAAAAAGAAAGTAAGAACCTTAAACTGAGACGGTGGGAGTATCTTTTCTTTTCGGTCAAGGTTTAAAATAATTATCAAACAAGGTAAAATTGTTGAATCAATTCCTTTGGGCCCCTCAACCAAATGCTCATTGTTTATTAGGAGTCTGATTTTCTTAATTCCTCTAAGGCCCTTAAGACAACACAGATAGCTCCAACCTCTTCAAAACTGGCCATTTGCTCGCGCACACATCATTTTTTTTTTTTTTGTTTCAGCTCAATGAGTTCTAATAGCCATGTCTTAGGCACTCATAGCTATCAGTATGTCTTAGACATCTGATAGTCATATCTTACACTCTGATAGTAATAACCATGTAGTCATATCTCAAATATTTTGATTAACCATGTCTAAGAGGAAATAAACTACAATCTCAATTCTCACATGTTTTAAAAAAATGATAGTTGTGTCTCATAATAAAAAAGATAAGATATTTGGTGGGGGGAGGGGTCTGAAAGTTATGGATCATACCAATTTTTTGTTTGAAATAAACTCTGAGACTCAATTTTGCAGGCCAAAATAAAGCAATACACTAACAAAAAAATATTGTGAGCCCTTACGTAACCGAAATGAACGAAATAATCCAAAATTGAACCATTTATAATAACAATTTAATTTCAACAAAACAAAAATACACAAATATATTTTTACAAAATTGGAACTAGTCAGACGCTTCCTTGTTTTGAGCAGCCTTAATGTCTCCATGTTCCATCCTAAAAGCTCAGAATCACAGCCACTTGGCTTCCTACACTCCACGATCAATAGTCGGGGTCCCTAGACGAGCTTGAGTAGATCTGGAGATGAAGATGTTAGAGCAAAGTGATTTTGAGGAAGAAAAAGAAGTGAAGCAGCAGTCACTAAGATCCGGCCGGGTAGCAACAGTGGTGCGGTCGGACAGGTCTAGGTCCGGGCGGACCCAGACTAAGACCCGGGCGGACCATGTCCTAGACCCGGGCGGACCAAGCTATTCCAAGGCATTCTGAATTCTGGCACTGTTCTGGCTTGCGTAGAAAGTAAATCAAGTCATTTAGAGATTTGATTTAGGACTCCTTCTATCTTCTGGATTAGGTCTCTAAATCTAAATAAATACTAGCCATAAATTAGTATTTGTTCCTTGCGTGATCAAAGACAGAGAGAGAGAGAGAGAGAGAGAGAGATCAGTAATTCTAGTTCTAGGGATTTGCATAGCTATGAACTTTGTGATCAAAGTTCGTGCAAACATAGATTAGTGTGATCATCATCTTCTTGTAATTGTTTCTCCGCCATAATAATATTTGTTTCCCTTTGCCCGTGGAGGTAGCCAATAGAGATTGGTGAACCACGTATATTCTGTGTTGATTTGCGTTCATTATTATTTGATATCTCTTGGGTCTGATTTACTAACAAGTGGCACTAGAGCCTGGTTAGTTGAGAAAGATCAGGGAATTCCGCTGCAGTAGAAGAGATGGATTTCTGGATGGACCAGAAAATCGACAAGTTTGATGGGAAGAACAGTTTCAGTTTATGGCAGATCAAGATGAGAGCCATATTGCGAAGACAAAGTTTGTGGGCTCCAGTGGCTACTGCAATCAGGGATCACAAGGATCCAAAAGGTAAGGCAAAGGTCGTTCCCACATCAGAGGATTCGAAGAAGGCTGTAGACATGGTAGTATTGGATGAGAAGGCTCATTCAATGATTATCATGAGTCTTGATGATGAGATCTTAGCGGAAGTAGCGGATCAAGAAACAGCGGGAGGCTTGTGGCTAACGTTAGAGAAGATGTTTTTGATGAAGTCTCTAACCAACAAGCTCTATATGAAGAAGAAGCTATTCACTTTCCATATGTCTGAAGGTACGCCTATCAAGGATCATCTAGATTGATTTTCTGCTTTATTACTTGACTTGCGTAATATAGAGGTGAAAATTGAGGATGAGGATGCTGCTTTAATTCTTCTGGTGTCTCTACCGTTGTCATATGAATCATATGTTGATTCATGTCTGAACAAAGAGACGATTACTCTAGAGCAAGTAAAGTCTGGTCTGAAGACTAGAGAACTGCGCTGAAAGGCGAGTGGTACTAGTACAAAATCTCAATCATCAGGTTTGGTTGCGGAAGGCAGCAGGGGGCATGGTCGAAGGAACGGAGGTTCTAGACGGGGTCCGAGACCTGGAGATATCTGTAGCTATTACAAGGAGAAGGGGCATTGGAAAACCGACTGTCCCAAGAAGAAGAGAGACCAGCAGGAAAAATCTGAGTCGACTGCTGCGGCGGCAAGCAGTGACAATCTGGATGAGGATTGTGATTATGCCCTGGTGACCGAAGAAGAAGTGTTCAAGGAAGTTGCATGGGTTCTAGATTCGGGAGCGTCTTATCACATGTGTTCACGCAAGGAGCAGTTTGCAACATACGAGCAGAAAGATGGAGACCGTATTTATATGGCTAATGGATCAGGCTGCGAGGTAGTTGGCATGGGCTCCGTAAGGGTGAGAACTTCGGGTGATAAAACTCTCACATTGAACAAGTGAGACACGTTCCACAAGTAGCAAAGAATCTGATATCGCTTAGTCGGTTGGACAAGAAAGGATACAGTTTCAAAGGTGAATGTGGAATTCTGGATGTCTACAAAGGTTCAGATGTGATTCTGAAGGGTGAAAGAAAAGGTTCCTTGTTCATCCTCCAAGGTTATGAAATTGGTGAGGGTGTTGACGAGCAGGTGGAGCAGCGTTTTACTCTAGGCCAGAGTGAATTGGGCAAGCCACGGTTAGAAGATCAACACACACCAGTTTTATCAGTCATGGTTGGCAAGATCCAATGTCGACTGGATGGGCCACAACTGAATGACTGTTAGTCGCCCGTTGGGGCGATTCTGAGTGCCTGTAGGTGCACGTCTGGGTGTCCGTAGGATACATTGCATGCAGAAAATCTGATTGTCCAGAGGACAAAGTTGTTTGTCTGGTGAGGCAAATTCTGAGTGTCTTGAAGATACATGGTGCACAAAATTTAGTGTCTTTGACGAAAGACAGACTGAGGCAAAGGTTGAAAAATCTGGTACGAGGGATGTGGCTCAAGGTGGAGGCTATGTCGGAAGCTCGTGCATCTGAATTATTAGGGGAGATTCAAAATCAAGATGAAGATTGTTAGAGCAAAGTGATTTTGAGGAAGAAAAAGAAGTGCAACAGCACTCACTAAGATCCGACCGGGTAGCAACAGTGGTGCGGTCGGACAGGACTAGGTCCGGGCGGACCCAGACTAAGACCCGGGCGGACCATGTCCTAGACCCGGCGGACCGAGCTATTCCGAGGCATTCCGAATTCTGGCACCGTTCTGGCTTGCGTAGAAAGTAAATCAAGTCATTTAGGGATTTGATTTAGGACTTCTTCTATCTTCTAGATTAGGTCTCTAAATCTAAATAAATACTAGCCATAAATTAGTATTTGTTCCTTGCGTGATCAAAGACATAGAGAGAGAGAGAGAGAGAGAGAGAGAGAGAGAGAGAGAGAGAGAGAGCAGTAATTCTAGTTCTAGGGATTTGCATAGCTAGGAACTTTGTGATCAAAGTTCGTGCAAACATAGATTAGCGTGATCATCATCTTCTTGTAATTGTTTCTCCGCCATAATAATATTTGTTTCCCTTTGCCCGTGGAGGTAGCCAATAGAGATTGGTGAACCACGTATATTCTGTGTTGATTTGTGTTCATTGTTATTTGCTATCTCTTGAGTCTGATTTACTAACAGAAGACGACGGTCCACATGGGATTGGATAGGGGGGGGGGGGTTGAATCAGCAAGGTAATGGTTGAATTCCTTGAAAGGACACACTAATGTGGGTTTGGAGCATTGGGGGAAAGAGGTGAGAGGGAAGACAAAAGTTTCAAGAGAGTATGGGACTTACATCACACGTGTCACCAGGCTGCTCCATCCACCACTCGAACACATAACCTCTCTTACCATCCTTCACCTTCTTACCACTGAGCGCGGGGAAAGCTAGGGGAGGGGTAGTACGCTCTCCAATATTATTACTATTTTGCACCAATATTGAAGATGTAATTATTTTTAAATATCAAATTTATCCTTGTTAACTATCTTTCATACAGCATTTGACTTAATATAACCAGTTAATATACAACAAGGTCTAATGTAAAAGTTTAAATTTCAACATCTTTAATGAAAATGTGAAAATTATTTTTTAACACGCTTTGAGTGAAAAATGATAGGAATTTCACTTTTTGCCAGCAAACTTTTTTTCTTTCCATTTTACCATCTTACTACAAACAATAGTGTAATTTTTACCATTGTCTACTAACAATAGTGTCATTTATACCCAATTTTTATTACAAAATGACACCATTGTTTGTAGTGCGATGGTAAAAATTAAAACAATTTCAATATAAATTATAAATTTGGGTATAAAATGAAACCATTGTTTTTTTGTACGATGGTAAAAAAACGGTGGTAAAAGTGAACCACGCCCTAAAGCCCGATGGACAAACAAAATTTATCTTAAGAAGAAAATGTATATTAGAGTTGGAGAGTATTATTCAATGACAAATACTTGTGTGAGACGGTCTCACACGCGAGACGGATCTTGTCGAGAGAGTAAATGGTTTGCCCCCTATAGGCGAGGCGGGGCAAGCCCATTTCCTCTCTCATCGAGATCCGTCTCACACAAGACTTCCTCTTAGTCAATTATGGCAGTAACAAAAAGGATATCAAGTATATGCCTCAGAGGCTCAGATGAAGATGGAGATTATAGACCAGGACTTAGCAGAACAAGTAGAGGATACCGTCAAGGAATTTGTACATAATAATGTCTGAATGTATTGTTATAAAGCCATATTTTACAGAAACTAATGAGGTTTTAGGCCAAGACACAGTAATATAACACCAAAAACAAAAACAAAAAAACATAAGCAAAGCTGGAAGATTATTGACATTATTGTGTGTATGATGCTTCAGTGATTTCTGCTTTTGGCAACTATACCTGCTCGGCGCTCGCTGTGGAGGAAGAACCGCAAAACAGGTCTAATTTGCAGTTGCTTGTTATGCTCGTACACTTATTACTTCAAACCCAAAAAATTAACACGATGAAGGCACTCCCAAGGCGGAGGTGATTCAGCAGTGCCAGCTCAAAGTTTTGCCACTTGTTGACTGAAGGATGGGTCAATGCAAACCACCACCTGAAGAAACAAACGCAATGAAAATATTGAAGGATTTATAGAACATAAGAGTAAATACATACTCCCTCTATCCCGATTTTTTTATTTTTTTTATTTTGGGTGCCCACTCGAAATAGGACAACCCCAAAATGGAAATAGTTTATCTAATGGGACTCGCTATCACACTCACAACAACTCTCCAGTTATTATTTCCTACCCCACTTTCTCTCTCTTACTTCACTTTTCATACTCACAACACCCCGTGCCAGTTCTCAAAAAACCTTTTCCAGTGACACGGAATGACAAAATGCTCAAGTTTATGTATTGTATATGAAGGAAAGAAATAAAGGAAAATTTCTGAAGGGTGGGGTGGGGGGTGTGGAGGGGCGGGGGCAAAATCATTTTCACTCGTTAAAAGGGGAGCAAAATAAAATTTAGTGTATTATTTTATTTGCGTAACTGGGGGCAAAAATCCACTGATTGCACTATAATCTTTAATCTTAGATAAAATTTACACTAGTATTTAATTTGTTTTGTTGTATCAAATAGGGGCAACTAGTGCCGGGAAGGATATGACATTTCTTTTTATGAAAGCGTCTGACATTTCTCTTTATGAGGTATGTTCGTACCTTGCCAACACTTTTACCGGAATGCAGATACTCAACAGCGTCTGCAACAGAAGGAAGGCCCACAAATCGTTTTGGGTCTATGGCAACCTATCATGAAAACACAAGCTTATTAAACCTTGAGCTTCACAAGTAACCGTAACGGAGTTCAATTCAGAGCATGTGAGAAAAATTAGTTGATGGTTTTTACAAAATACAACAGGGAGTAAACAACCCTCGAAAAAGTAAGATCAGATTATCACAGTTAATGGTGATTGAAAATGATTTACATTTATCCTATAAGTATGACTAACTTCGATCATGAAACTAACTCTTGGAATATGCCGAGTAAATTAAGTCTAATCTGATTTGAAACTGCATAACCTATGTGTTGCAATAGCAATGAGAGAAGAATGATGAATGTATGTATCTACCTTGAGCTTTCCTTCAGAAAAAAGATCAATAAGGTTGTCAAGATGCTTTTGAAACAGGTGACTGTACTGGACTAGGAAAAAGCCAGCCTGCAAAATTAAGCACTTGATAACATCACATTCACATATAGAGCACAAAAAATATGCATATCTATGCAGCTAAATTTACATTATTGAGTTTCTTAAAATGAGTACTTCAGTCCAAAGTTGTTAAAGGACGCAAAAGGGAAGTTGCACCAACCACAAATGAAATTTGATTTTCTATACGACTACTGTAAATAAAATAGCTTGCATTTCCAGATTTGGTCAATCGACGAGAATCGGTTATTTTCTGGTGGTTCTTTTAACTCCAAGAACCATGCATAAGCAGGCAGTATGTTATATGTGAATCATCAGAATCTAGTAACCTAGATCACTTGAACGATAATTATGACATCCTTCAATCTGCTTAAAGGAACTTCCATTCTATTTTACGATGCTACACTTAAAAGAGTGCTGTTTCAAAATCTATATCTATGAACGATAATGATAAAATTGTTCATTCCGTACTTGAAAGCCATTTTTAGGGTATAAATATATCCATGAACATCCTCCCTTTTTTCAAATAACAAGGAAAACTTGGAAACTCAAAAAATCTACGACCATGATTTTTTAAGCAAGGTTCTTTATGTTAAACAACCTAAGAAAGAATGTAGGACTATTTTTCATAATGGAGGGAGCTTAAAATTTTAATCCTGCTCATACGTTTGCAACTAACTTGTTGAGGATTTGCATGTACAAAATGACAACGGTATTCCCCTGGAGAGTCTTGTTTACGTTTTGTTTGCAATAAAACAGATGAACCCGTCATATTTTTAACATGGTTGCAAGTAGATTAGTCAAATGTAATTACAAATCATGCTAAACTAGGTGGCCACCCTTATACAGTGATAGCTATCTTAGACTGTAGTTAAATGCTTCCAGAACCTACATATGATTCAATAAATAAGATGGCATAAAGACATTTCAAAGGAAAGAAAAGAAAATTGCTACTGATTCATCAATATGATAAAAAGAGAGACTATTTACCACAGTTTGGCTTTTTGCCAATATTTTTTCGCAGAGTCCAGGATAGTTTAATGGATTCCATCCTTTCTCACCTTGATACTGAAAACCAAAATTTTAGTCACTATTTGCTAGACGGTCATAATACTTATGAAAGAAACAGTTCAAATTTTTTTAAAGGATGTCAGAATAATCAGTGAGAATTATTCCCAGATTTTAAAAATTTGTCTATCCTAAGTTGTAATCAAGATGGAAGTTATGGAAATCTGTTTAAAATCTCCAGGTTCAGCTTCACTATTAACAGTTGAAGCTCTAAAACCAAACAAAAGATGTTCCGAAGTTGCTTCACAAAAATTCTACAAGTGATCTGAGGTGTCTATATAAAATTAGTAATAAGGAGAAAGCTGTCGATTTACTAGTTAACCTGGTAAATAATAACGCAAAATGAAAATCCAAAAGATAATTTCAGGTATGACAATACATGTTGAACTATGACAGTAGTATTACTGGATTGATATAGACAAAAAAAATCAGATGTCGCCCAAAAACAATGCCCAAACCTACAAGGATCTATTTGAAGCTTGATGCTGAGTTAGGATAGAAGGAAGAGCATAGAGCATTGACTCTTCATGAATACATATTTTAAATTTTCTAATCAAGTACCCCACTGACCTGACTAAGGAAGACTCATAACATTTTGCTGATTAAGCTTAGTGTAATAAGGCACAAGAAGAGCTTATTCTTCGAGCGTAACTCTTTTAATGGAACCTCCCAAACATAAAGTACACAAGTGGAGGGAGTATGGCGCAAAAACCTTATTCATTCTCCAACATATGGATACACAAATCAATCAGATAAAAAAAATATACTGAAATCACTCAATATTATGTATCACTCCATGTCTTGATGAAGTGATATCGTAGTTGTTATAAGAACAACCATTTTTAAAGCAAATAGTAAGTGTTCGCAGACTGGAATTAGGGAACAATATGGGTGATATAGAGTTACAAGCACACTCACCTGAGATATCATCCCAATCACGACAAGTCGCCCGTATACTGCCAACGAATTCAAGCATAGATCAAACATTTGACCACCGACAGACTCATAGACAATATCAACACCTTTTGGAAATTCCTTCTTAAGAGCCTGACAGATTGAATTATAAAGGTACTCAGATATAAAACAAAAATGAACAAAAGAGAAGCACCGCTGATTGATGGGGAAAATCATATTATGAATCATTTCCATCAGCTGTTAATAATGCAAGAACAATATTCTGGACCACATTAAATAACCGTACTGACTCATTTTCAAGTAGACAACTGCAAAGGACCCACAGAAAGTTCGGCTACTAGTGAAACTGAGATGGCATGTGAATCTGGTCACATTCAACAAAAGTTATCTGGTATATGTAAAACATTTAAGATGGATGATAAGCACTTTCTGGACCTTTAAGAAATGGTTAAAACCTACAACGTCCCAGACAAGAGAGAAGCTAGGGTAACAAGCATGAAAAGATTTCAGCATTCAAGCATTTCAATAACCTACTCCCTCAGTCCAGGAAAGGTAAGCCTTTCAAGAAACCACTCCCCACATCCCGGAAAGATATTCAAGCATTTCAAGAAACTACTCCCTCCGTCCCAGAAAGATAGTCCCATTTGCCATTTTCGTTTGTCCCAGAAAGTTAGTCCCATTTCTCTAATTGAGGTATTAAAGTGTAAGATCTTCCAAAACTAACCTTATAACAGAAAACTGGAAAACGTATACTAGTCTCATAATCTCATTTCCATGCTGGAGTAGCACACTTGTTAATGTGATAGAGAGACTTTCTGGTGGAACTGAAGAAATGGAGATGTGATTGCTGAAGTGATGAAGTAGAAATGAAAATTTCAGTTGAGATTATTAAGAGATGCTGCGATGGGGGCAATTATTGGGAGAAGGTGATGCTGATTAAAGGGGATTACTGAATGGAAGAATACACAGCATATATTACTCTCGTGAATAGTTGCATTGATTAAGGGTAACTATGGAAATCAGAGTATGTTGTTAAAAGTTTGAATAGTCATACGAGACTATCTTTCCAGGACGGAGGGAGAATATATTTTATGGCGATGCTTCAACAGTAACCAGAATGTAACTGCTAGATAGCTTCTTATTAAGATAACATTAAGAAAATCCATCTCGCAAGTGGGGTCTAAGTAAGGCATCATGTCCATCCCTTTATTTGTTTTCTCTCATTGCCGATTTTAGTTGTTGAGAATTGAGATGCTTCTTCTGGCAACTTCACTTTAAATCCCATGATCGACTTTAGGAAAAGAACCTGTTTGTACAAACTAGAGATTCTAGAGCATTAAAATATTTGTGTTGTGGATGGTTTCAAAGATATTCTGATGGCATTCTCAATTTTTGGCTGCAATCAAATCACTATTTCTTTCAAATACGTAACATGGCTAATTTCCTACTGAAAGTAAGAGGTTAGAGCTTTAGAGGCAACATACTGACGTGTATACAGAAGAGCAGGAACTATGTAAAAGTTAAAAATGGGATAGAGATGTACAGTTTTGATATCTTCTGCTTTGTAGTCTATGACTCGATCAACTCCCAGATCTCTTAAAAGTGTAGCCTTCTCTTTACCTCCGCAAGTTGCAACAACTGTATTTCCAGCTAATTTTGCAAGCTGCCATTCACGACTCATTATCAGTTCACAGCCCACCATGCTAAAGGAACATTAGAAGCTTTAAATCATAAAGATAACAAGAAAGAGGGTATTACAAATAGAAGTACATATTACAAAACACACCATTCCCCAAACTGATGACAGATGTACACAGGGGTAAATACTATCCCAGCATAAGTCAAAACAGGTTTCTAGAGCTTGTAGGAAGTGGGGACAGATTTAAGTTGGCGAATAACATACAGTAGTGGCAGCGGCTATGAACATGTGTTCTGGATCATTGGACAGTCAAAAGACTCTCAAAAAAAGTTGCTCATACTAATCTGAAACTAATGGCAAATTGGGAAACAGTTTTTTTTTTTTTTTTCTTACTGTGATTTGGTAGAAGAATATATAGGAGATGACTGAAACAAATATGTGGTCCTAAGGGCACATTGATTAGAGAATTTGGTTTTAATTTTCTTTGTTAATGATCAGGAAAAAACGGATTGAATCCATTTTCGACCATTGTACTTTGGCTCGACTTCCATTTAACCATTATACTTAATTTTTTGCACAAAAACCACTCTACTCTGGGAAATGTTCGGCCAAGCCCCAAAAAGTTAACTCCATTAGATTATGATGGATGGAATTTTTTAATTATTAACACTCCCCCCCCCCCCTAAACTTTCACATGGAGGGGTGGAAGTGTGAATAACAAAAGTTTTTCATCCCTCGTAATCTAACGGGGTTAACTATTTGGGGCTTGGGCGAACATTTCCCACAGTACAGTGGTTTTCGTGCAAGAAAATAAGTATAATGGTTAAAGTGAAAGTCGGGCCAAAGTACAGTGGTTGAAAATGAAATTAAACCGGAAAAAATTAAGAGACGAAAAGATAGAAATGTGATTGGTGAGTGAGTGAGTGAGTGAGTGAGAGAGAGAGAGTGAGTCCAAAATGAAAATCTCCAAGCCATAATGCCAAACATGACAAATATATCTTTTAAGCCAATGTCTGAACACATTCTGTTACTTCTCCTTGGGTCTCTTGCACGTCTGCCTTCATCAAATTAGGAGCTGTTGCTAACCTTCCCATGAAGAAAAGTTATTGAGCTAGCAAAGTAAATTCTGCATGCATACACTAGATTCTCCCCAAGCAGCTGTAGAATGAATATATGAAGCCTACCATTGCCTTGAGTTAGGAACCAGAAACCTAAACACTCCTATGTGTTCCAAGGTAAAGAGTTCATCACATCCACAGACAAATTAAAGGCAAAGCAAGTAGGGGTTCTTTAATATAGGTATAAGCAACAAGGAACGTAATCATTAAGAATATAAAACTAACTGAAGTTATATTAAGTCAAAGGTTTGATTATTTTCCAACCAAACAAGGGAATACAGGCACCATCTAAGTTACCATGTTTTCCCCCAGAAAATTTTCCTCCAAAACATAATCATGTTCGCACAAGAGAGTATACCTGCACTGCAAACTGCCCAGTCCCTCCTGCGGCAGCAGTTACAAGAACAACTTTTCCCGAATCCATTTGTGCTGCCTTCATGTTGCATAAGAAAAATCAAGAGTCAAACAGATAGAATACTGAGAAAGTCAGAAATAAAGGGTATATCACAGTGACGGATAAAAGTGCTTGTTGCAACAAAAACACTTTAAGCAATAAACCTTTTCTAGAGAAATTGATGCAGTAAGTCCAGATGTAAGCATGGCAACGATTTCTGGATCTGGTCTTGCCACTTGAAGAATGTGTTTTGAAGGTACCTGAATTGTAGAGATGCCGTAGCTGATATTATTAGTCTGATCACTTGTGTATAAGTAGCAATCAGTATTGTCATAATAAAAAGAGAAGATAAATAATGTTCTATCGTTTCAGTACCATTGCGAATTCAGCATAACCTCCAAAAGTCATAATAGCAGCTGGAGTGCCAACACTGAGGTTTTTAACTGAATCACCCAATGCAGCAATTACACCCACAGCCTGTAATAAGAATAGATTGAATTTACTTTCTCCACAGAGGTTAGGAATCACTAAACTTTGCCTAATATAAAAAGATAAATGAATCCAACTCCCTTTACGCCTAAAAGATTGTCCCACTTTCCATTTAGGTTGTCCCAAAAGGATCAACATATTACTAATAAAGGCAATAATTATCATGTAATTTCAATTCGGTTATTATAATTAATTATTACTATTATTATTATTATTACTACTACTACTATTACTATTACTATTATTATTATTATTATTATTATTATAGTTATTATTATTATTATTATTATTACAACAGCAACAACTACCTCTCCCTATCTTCCCCCCAAGACGACATCAAGCTTTCACCGCTCCAAGTACTTTCTAAACAGTTTTAAAGTGATAACTTATTTAGGTATATACAGGAAATTTGACTTTCATCACTTCTACCAGGACAACACCTCAAACACTGGGAAACGAAACTATCTCTTTAAAGGGTTAGGATATTTAGAAGACACAACGAAATTAAATGCAGGAACACTAGCCGAAATTGACCGAAAGAGAACCATCAACCAGCAGCTAAACTTTTGAAAGCAAGATCTGGGACCGTACTCCACAGGCAGAGTGTTTCAATCTATCTCTAGATGGAAAGACTAGTTATTTAATAATACCCCCCCCCCCCCTTGTAAATAGAGATATGGAAACTGGACAGTGAAAGGTTATCCCTTTCAGGTTTGAAAGATGTTAGCACTAAAAATGACTACGTTTAGACCAAGAGATTGATTGTGAACCCTTTTCTCCCAGTCTGGTTGACAAATGATATGTGTAACAATACCAGAAAGGACTATCCCCAGACATTTCTTCTGGATCATAAAGCAGTATTACTGTCATGTCTAATATGATTGATGTATGCTTCAATAGACTAAAAAAATCCAGAGAAAGACAAAGGTTACGAGTCGAAGCTAGTTTCTCTTTAATCTTCGTAGTGTTGTATGGTTTCTTAACCCTAAAAAGCGATCAGGCTATCTCAAACTCATAAAGATGGACCCTGCAACCTAGGATCCCAGATTATTTTTCTACAAACAGTGATGGATCCCTCAACCTAATAGTAAAACAATCCTCAATATACTCATTGACCTGCAACTTGGATCTTGTTGTATGGCCTTCTAGATTGTGGTAACTATGGAGCACCTTCTCCCTCAAGCAAACCAACACCACACTTTCGCTTCTAGATTGAAGATTATTTACCAAGCTCATGCTGCACATTTATGAACCTATTGGTCCAAATTTTACCTAATTAGTACAATTGAAAAGGAAAAAATAAACAGGGAAAAAGCTAAGAATGAGCTATACTATCACTAGCGTTGGTGATAGCTTCCTAATTATCTACACAAAAAAATATTTTATGCTTAGTCTTCTCCAAACACACACACACACAAAAGAAAGGGGGGGGGTGAAAAAAGGAATTATTATTTTTTAGATATTTATCTGATGGCAAGATTTTTCCTATCTTTCTACATTCACATTGATGTCTCTTGAGTTAACTGCAACATTGCAACGTTGTACTAAGAACTTCAACGTCAAATTTCAGCTGTTTTTAGACTTTTATCACAAGGAAAGTCTGTACACCTTCTGTATGAATTGCTTTTTCTCTTCAGATTTATTGGTATTTTATGTTTCGCTGTTCCCTGTCATTTCCCGAAGTGATGTTCATTTTTATGTTTATATTGTAAATAGTGAGTAAAACAGAGATAAGTCATGCATACCCATGCTAAAAAAAAATTACTAGTTTGTCTTCCAAGAATTGTAGGTCATAGATTTGATAAGAGACAAGATTAGATCATAAATCCAGAAGAATATCAAAGATCAGATCACAAGAATGAACATGGGTAAGCAACGGAGATGACTAGAGGAGGGTGGGGTGTGGACCGGGGAAAGGGGGAGGGAGCAGACGACCAAGAGTTAAATAACTCATAAATAATCCCCCTAGTATGGGGGGAACAAATGTTTCCAGTTTCATGGATGCACATGTTATATTTTATTTTTATTGATGTGAACAAAATGAAAGCAACAGTCAGGTAAGTGACGAAACTAATTACACTATACACACTATTACATACTCCCCTCCGTCTCGTAATAAGTGTTTCAGTTGACTTGTCAATCATTTTAAGAAATGTGCTTTACTTGTTTGTACATTGCTTGCACCATGGTAAAATTGCACTAAGACTATTTCCCTATTTAGAAATGCGAAACTTATTTGGGATGGGCAAAAAAAGGAAATCGTGACAGTTATTACAAGACGGAGGGAGTACTAGACTTAACACGTGCAGTAACATGGTTTTGACCAGACTCCATCCATAATGTTTGGTTAATGATGATTTCTTGCTGAATACCACAATATGATAAATCAGGATTATTCTATCATTTCATAAAGGTTAGTATTTTCTCACACCTCAAAACCAGCATCAAATGGAAGGCGGGAGCTAATTTCTTCGCTGCTCCCACTGAAATAACGTCCAGAGCTAAAATTCACCTGTCACAAAAAGGACATTAGTAAGTAATTACAATCAAATATCTTAATCACTATCGTATGAGGGAGATGCATGGACCTAAAAGATTATACTCTAAAGACATCCTGGTAGACCCAACTAAAATATCATTCTGCCATTTTGGTGTCTGTCTCAGGTTGGGGCACTTTTCTAACAACGTCATATCAGTAGATCACAAATGAATATGCTTAAGCTGAATAAGCCCGACTAGAAAAGAGTTAAACAATTAAAAGCTTATATTCTCTATATATTCAAACTTCAATACAGAATCAATCAACAGCATCAGGGAAATCTAAAGTTCAAAGAGGTTTACATCGAGATAACAAATAAATGCACTAATGTAATTGTTACATAGTCACATAGATAGAAATAATCATCGTTCACTTGTTAACATAATAAAGAAAAAGTACCAATTGTTTTTTATCACTTAAAATCATTCAGCAGTATAGGATCACGTACTCCAACCTACGGTCCAGTTGAAAATTTACATCACTGAGCGAATTTTGGTTAGAAATTTTGGAGTAAATACTACGTATATGATTCTTAAATTCTATATGAAATTTCGCAAAGTAACCAGTGAAAAATTCAAACTCTTACATCGCTTGCATTCACACCAGCATAAATTACTTTCACAAGAACATGATCTGGCTTAATTGGCAATCTCAATGGGGCACGCACTATGCTGGTAGCGCTGCGGAAATTGTGACTCAGAGTGTGAACAATTCTGCAACAAGATAATAACGAAGCAAGTTATAACTAATGAATCAGGAGAAAACTGCATAAATATGACAGCTGATCAGAAGAAAGAGTTACAGAAGGCAGGCTAGCGAAACTAAGTTTTGTCTTAGTGAATAAGAAATGTGGACAAGATATTTAGGCACATTGAAGATAAAATTTTATCATAATATCGATGGCATAAGGAAACCAGAGTATGCAATACCAAACAAGAATACTTATCCGAATTGAAGAATTAGTCTTTGTAGTCCGCAAACCAATAGTATGACTAGAAACCAGAACCTGGCACTGTTCCACTTCTATTCATAGACTGAAGGAGAAGAGGCTTCAGATACATTTCGGGGAAGGGGATAAAGAGAAGCTCTAAATACAAAGGAATATAACAGCACACCTATTTCTTATTAACCAGTGCTTTTTAGTCAAACGATTAGATTCAATGAAAAACGGTGCAAAGTATTGAACTGGGGCTTCGGTAATTTAACAAGGACGGTTACACGTGATCATCAAACGTTGTAAGACTTCCATCACCTCCCCTTAGCTTCTCACAGGCATAACATAAGCATGGTATCCAGGGTGGTTTTTGGGTTTTACAAGTTTTTTTATACTTTAGCTTCTAAGCTGACAAAAGGTGCGAAAAAACATCATAACTTCAAACGCAAAAAGGTACATACATATAGAACAAGGGATAGTGAGCCAAGTGGCTTAAAATGTTGTTTAGCAATTTTACACTAGTTTTATATTATGTAGTTTGATAGCTTGCTTTGTTTTTTCTATTATTTACTTGTTCTTTATCATGTATTTTCGCTTTTTCGAGGACACCTTCTCCTCTACGCTTGGCATTTCTTCCTCTTAGTAAATCTTCTTCCTTTATCCAAAAAAAAAAAAAAAAAATGAACGAAAGAGGATAATCCTCCAGAGTTGGAACTTTTCAACTATTTCTAACGAATAATCAGGAAGTGATATAAACTCACATTTTCTCATAGTTCTGAGGGATTTGGAGACTTAATGGGGCCACAGATGAAGATTTTCTTCTATGAGTTGAAGAAGCCAACTTGTATTTTGCTTCTTCCACGGGAGTTGGCCAATATTCCATGCCTCTTCGGTTAGAAAGCCATAAACAAGAACCAGCTTTAGTCGCATCAGTAATAAGCTCAAAGGCACCTGAAAATGTTGCAGCTCAAACATTAATTTTAATATATACACTGCGTTTGATCAACCATTACTGAAGTCTCTTGTGAAAGAAGATTATCCGTGTGTGTGAACCACACATAAGGACCAAGTGGTTGCTTATATAATTATACATGAAAGGACAAAACCAATGAACTTTCAAGACCACATTTGCCCATGTTGTGTTTGCCCATGTTGTGGGTAATGATTGAAGGGTTGCAAAATAATTAGCAAATATTTTACTCCCTCCGTCCCGGACTAAGGTTCTTAGTTTGACTTTACACGGAGATTAAGAAAAAGGTTGTGAGTATGAAAAAGTAAGAGAAAGTAGGAGAGATAAAGTGGGTAGGGGGTTTTGTTGTGAGAATGACAAGTGGGTCCCATAGTCCATTTTAAGTAATAAAGCAACTAAGAACCTTAGTCTGGGACAAACCAAAAAGGAAAGTAAGAACCTTAGTCTGGGACAGAGGGAGTATGTTTTATGAAAAGAAATCGAGAATCACTCTCCCAAAGTCCCATGTACTGTAAATCACCTAACTGCTGATATCTTAGGTCTTTGACTTCAAGTGCAAGGACAAATGCAAATGAGTCTTGATTTTACACCGCTCTCTGTCAAATACTCCCTCCGTCCCAGCTCACTTGAGACTTATTTCCATTTTGGTCCGTCCCAGCTCACTTGAGACCTCCCCAAAATAGCCAACTTTCCATTTTTATATTGAATCTACCCCACCACTCATTCTCTCTCTTCATTTTACACCACCCAATTTATTCAACCAACACTGCTTTTTACCCCACTCATTCTCTCTCTTCATTTTCTACAACATATTTTCTTTATTTTATTCTTTCTCCTTAGTTATTGTGCCCACCTCTTAGGTCTCAAGTGAGGTGGGACGGAGGGAGTATTAGTTATGGGCATCAAGGAGCTTAGAAAAGTAACATCAAGAAGTGTTTTTTTTTTTTTTTGAAAATTTGAAAGGGCAGTAAATGATCAGGCAAAACAAGAATGCTGGCAAGTAGATACAGCTATCATGAAACGCTGATATAAAAGGGGGCATACATGTTCAACTTATTCGTAGGGTGGTTAATGGACTCTCCAGTCTCCACACTTGAAATGTATTATAAGAAGCGGCACAAAAGATATACAATGATCTTAAGTGCTGTTATTTGACTACATCCACTCCAACCGCAAAACCTAAACTAAATGAATACTGATTAACAGATTGTCACCTCCATGCAACAATAACTTTCACCAACTGCCGGCTCCACAAATTGACAAGAAACTTCTAGTTGAGATTATTTCAAAGAAGAAACATAACAAATCCGCCTATGTATGAATGTCAAAGTAGTGTATGTTGCGCGTGTCAGATCAGCTGAAGTCCTATCACAATATTTGATCTATAAATCAAATAACCACCCACTACTTTTACTATTTCTCGAAGTATAACTAACTACCTAAAAAACATAATATCATCAATAAATAACTCAGTATATTTTTTGTAAATTAAAAAAAAAAAAAAAACAATTGCAAGCAAGCAAATATTATGCACATACATAGTGTGTGCAATGGTTACTTGTATGACAGAATTACAAAACAGTATAGGTGAACATTATTTCATATATTAAAAAAAAAAAAAAAAAAAAAAAAAAAGAGCATACCTTTAATCACCATGTCCATGGATATATAACCACCCAACATATCAATGTATTTGGAATCCACTTGCTCAACTATGTCAGTTTGAATAAACTGCAGGCAGAATAGAAGGCAGTCAACACTTACAGCTGTTTTATGGTTGGTGTCATCACTCTAAGAGAGCTAAGAATGAAGAAAAGCTAATGTTGAAGTACAATTCCAGACTGCTGGGATCTTGAAGATGAACAGCAAAAAAAGATAAAAAAATAAATAATAATAATAACTTTATAAAAAAGATTTGCTCTCAATTTCACTTTCATATTACTAATGCATTTAATATACTCCCTCCATCCCACCCGAATTAGGATTTTTGGGTTGGGCACGAGGATTAAGGTAAAAGTGTTAGTGGAGTAGGTGTTGTGAATATGAAAAGTGAAGTAGGAGAGAGAAAGTGGGGTAGAGAATAATGAGTAGAAAGTTGTTGTGAGTGTGAATGTGGGTCCCATTAAATAAAACACTTCCATTTTTGGGTTGTCCTAATTCGAATGGGACACCCAAAATAGAAATTTGTCCTAATTCGAGTGGGACGGAGGGAGTAATGCATATGCGGACTGTGGTAGAATTTACACCACTTTTCAGCGCATAAAGGGAAAGTCCAGGATATAGGACCAGGAAAATGTCACTTTTCTAGTTGGATATATTCACAAGTCTATCATGCTACCAGAGACTCCAGTAATCTCTTTAATTAAGAGGAACTACATTTCCCCGAATATTTAACCTGAAAATGCGCAATAGTACAAGCTTTAACAATGGCTCTCATCTAATAGCTATCAGCCAATCATGCTTCATCGACCGAATACAAAATTACATGAACTCGCCTTATATTAAACTAAGATGGAGTTTGAGGCTTCACCAAAAAACAAAGCGTAGTTCATTACTAGTAACAGAGACACAGGTTAAAATGTGTATCTTTTTAATTTTGATTAATGCTACATAATTGCATACCTTGTCATAGTTTTAAAAAGAATAATATTATATAGTTAAGGGTAGTAATTTTTAATATAGTGGAGAGTGGGTAATATTATGGGTGATTTCAGTATTTTGAAAACGCATGGTGTGAGTAGATGGATTCAAGAAACACTGTTCATTTCAACCCTCCCGCTCTATTATAGTAGAGCTTCGAAGCATTTTCTCCATGTTAAAATCGAATCGAGTTATTTATTTTGATGTGTCAGAATTAAACAGTGCTGCACTTAACTAGAAACCACTGTTAGGACTTTGAAGATGCTACGGCTTTCACTAAGAACAAATGTATTCAAGTTGTATCAATTATAACGGTGGAGCATAAGAAGTAGTTCGAATAACCTATTTTGAAGAAAGATCCATCTACCTCTCTATATCACAAGCAAAACCACAATACTAAGGGATTAGGCTTCACCTCTGGGCAAAGTACATTGATGCGTATCCCTTTTCGTTTGTAGGGAGCAAGCGATCTGGTAAACATAACCACACCCCCTATGAAAGCATAGATACGTCAAAAACCCAAAAAAGTATGATAAATACAGAAATTGCATATATAAGCTGGAATATGGGTGGCGCCTTATAAAAGAAAAGGTCTAAGTAAATAACAATTAGCATCTAGTGGAGTAACAATTTTGATACGAAAATGCTACAGGACCACAGAAAAGAACAAACCTTTGGATCCCGAATAGATGGGATCCATATACAATGGATAGAGCCCAGAAGCCGACCCCACATTTATGATTACACCAGGCTTTTGAGCTGCTTCCATGATTTGAATCTTCATATTAATATTAATAATTATGAGACAGCCACAAATATAATGATCAATTAAGATAAAATAGAGAAATTCTGAACAACAAAATAATAGACAAAATCAAATTCTAAAGGACGCCTATCAGTAGTGATCCTTCCCAATGAGAAAGGTGCCGTACAGATAAAGTTAAAATAATCTGAATGGACAATGAAGTTATATAGTCATTAACATAGCAAACTATTTGCATACTTGATATAGATATTTCATGGAAGCTATGATCATTCAAATATTATCACCAACACAGAGAACATGGGGAGGAAAGGAAGAACCTTTTCTATCCTCATTGGTTACTAACCAAATCACAAATATATTTCTTGGGCTAGTTTTAGTCTGTTGGTTACGTATTGAAGCTTAAATAGTATATCTGTCAGCCCATTTATATAAATCTCTTGTAATGGTTCATCATGCTCGACGACAGAGGAATTGATCATAAGCAAAACACATAGTGTAGAATATAAATTAATACACAAATACACTTTACATAGATAGTCCCTTGGGTCGTATACAGATTCATACTTTTCCATCCAACCTCGCCTTACTTTTATTACTTAAGTAGTTTTTGCTAAAAGCCCCATCCTCCATTCATCCTCTATTTCCTACTAGTGATAGAATCTATTCATATTAAACTGTAGATTACACCCATCCCTCAATTTGCAATATATAAGAGATTCACTGCTTATCTTATGACCAAAATGCCATGTTACTTAATGGAACTAAGAAATTTCATGTGGGTTCATACCATGAGGTATATGTATCTATCTCTCCCTCCCTCCACCAACCTCCACTCTCTCTCTCTCTCTCTCTCTCTCTCTCTCTCTCTCCTTTTTATCTTTTCAAGAATATGACCATTTTGTCATTTTTAAGTAGTCTGTTTCAAACAAGTGCCATTATAAGATGTTTTGAGTAACTACCAAAAACACCGGTCACATGAGACCTGCCGGTCAATTACTCTGAAAGTACTTCAAGGACCCATAAGGCCATAATATACATTATAAGACGCAAAAGGATTACGCATTAAACTTAATATTCCTTTCCGTGTACTTTGTATGCATATTGCCATTTTAGTGCTTTCCCATCTGAAAAACTGCCAAATTACCAAAATTATCATAGGTTGGCAATGCTAAGCTTTGCCCCATTTTTAGAAGTATCAGTGATTCAAGATTTCTTGGGAAATAAAAATAAATGATTCACGATGTCACTATTTTGACTTTGATTCTTCCATGGTGAAAGTGATATAAACAACTACAATCTCCATGAACCTAAGTAAAAGTCAGAATTACAGAAGTAAATTCAAACATACCGCGTGATGTGTGCCGTCAACTACTGCAATGAGATTTATATTAAGAGCGTGTCTCCACGAACGAGAACCATCAGTTTGATCCTCGTGGAATAGCACAGGAGTTGCGATGCCAGCACAGTTTATACAAATATCCAACCCACCATATAATGCCAGGTGCTTTTCAAAAGCAGCAGCCAGTTCTCCTGCTCACAAAAAGTAGGATTAATGAGGCTATCACAACCTCCCAACTTTTGAGGAACTTTTAACTTAAGATGGAAAGTAAACAAGAAATTACTGACATATAAAATTAAAAATTTAATCTTGTTTGTTTAAAAGGAAAAAAGATCTTTCAGAGGTAGGAAAAGAATATTTATAGAAGATTTGTCCATTTCTTAGTTCTTGAATACTAATACTTCAGGTTTCAACCACTGACTAGGCCTGTTCTTTGGTACACAAGCACTGAGAAGCCATTCACTTGGACAAAGTAATTAGAGTGCCTTAGTTATAAACATAGCAGAAAATTTTAAACCCATTGTAAGGTGAGACAGGCACCATGGTTTATCAAGTAAAACAGTAACCTTACACTTATGTTTCTTTTCGTTCTTTAACTTTAGATACTTCTATTACCTCAGAGGCGTTTAAGTTTATGTTGCACATGTCATTAAACATTTTTTAGGCAAACGATCTATCATTCATTCATGAACTGCAAAAAAATGTGAAGTAAAAGTCCTCTGTCCCAGAAACAGAATAGTTTCATTGGGAAGTCAAACTGTATCATGGTTGATGCTTTACTTACTCGCACATTCTTGAAATTGTACTATAATTATTGATTCTTTTAGAAATGGGACAGTCTTTTCAGGACAAACCAACCAGGAAAGTTGGACAATTGTTTCACATACCATGGGACATCCCTTGTCCTTTACAAAAAAGTAACTTGCCTGGGTTGCTGACATCGCATCTCACAAATATAGACGATGGGAACGCCAAACCAGAGTGAAACTTAGCATTCTCTTTTTCAACAAGGGACGCCGCTTCCTTTCCCCTTTGCTCGGAGAAATCAACAATTGTAACAAAAACTCCCTTCTGTGCAAGAGCAATACTAAGTGCTTTACCTACAGTTTACACAGCCATAATAACAAAACATAAAATGTAAATGAAAATGAAATGGCTTCTCATCAACTACATCGTAATGCCGACTAAAACAACATACTAAAAAATGCCTATAAATGTGTGCAAGCCTGTAACATATAGGAGAAATAATATGAAAAAAGTTCAATGCTCATGCTAATATTTTGGAAAAACAAATCTACTAAGAACACTGGACAATTTGGTACTTATTTCCATCGAAAAAGTATCTACTCGCTAGAGAACCACCCAATAATTCCAAACATTGGTAACTGTATTTAATCAAAGACCAAAAACCACAATTTTTCATGGTGGTTGCTTATTGCTATCAAATATATGCAGCATTTTCACATTTCAAAACACTTCAAATAATAGCAAAAATGAGAATAATTCCATTTCAAAACAGTAAATGATCAGCGACTACAAATTTCGAAACAGGAAATGATTAGTGACTACAAATTTCAGAACAAACAACAATGAGAAATATCAAAATACTAGGGCTACTAAGAGAGTTGCTGGTGCCCTAACGACAAGTATCAAACAACAAGACAACGAAATTGAATTTCATAACAGCTACGACCAAAAGGAAAGAAGAAGAACAAAGTCAGGATTTACCGATTCCGGAGCCACCGCCAGTGACTAAAGCAGATAGACCTGGCTTGAGCTCCATTTACTCCGAGCTAGGGTTTGTTTGATCGATAAACAGAGCAAGCAACTATGATGGTACTGGTGAAATTTGGTTTACCCGGGAGTGGGGTTTTATTTAAAAATTCTAAACTCATCTTTTCGTCGTCTTTCTCCGTCGATTTCTGGGAAAACGACGGTAATTGGGCCGGCGACATTCTTATCCGATCAGACATACTACAGTATTCAATTTGCCCGCCATATTTATTCTTTTCGTTTCTGTTTGGCACGGTTAGTTAGGTCCATTATTCGATTATCGGCTTTGCGTTATCATTCTTGTATTAATTTAATACTCCACCCATCCTAAAATACTTTTTAAATTCTTTTCTTTTGAAAAGGATAAAATACTTTTTAATTAAAGAATTGAAATTCGCTCAAAAAAAATAATTAAACTATTGAAATTTATTTTTTAAAAAAATATTATTTTATTATTGCATAGGAATTCTTCAACATTGTTTGTCAAATATATCATTATTTATAATATTATTTACAAGTGCATAATAATAATAAGAATTCTTGTGTGAGACGGTCTCACAAATAAGACGGATCTCGATGAGAGAAGATATGGGTTTGCCCCGCCCATAAGTTCAAACCATCTTACGCATGAGACCGTCACAAACAAGTTTTTGTTAATAATAATGATGACAAATGTTTATTACTAATAATTGACACTATAGTATTTTTTTTTAAATATTTTATGATAAATTTATGACAATAATGGTGCGTAACCATGAATAACTTATCATATCTTTTGCTTATTATTTAATCGATTTTTTTTTGAAGATATGATTCCTAATTTTCAAAGAAATTTATGGGTGATGTTTGTTTGGTTTCTCCAAGCAACCCATATTCTATTCTCAAAGAAGATTATCGGTTTCCTCAAGACAAAAAAGAAAAAAATAGATTATCGGTACTGTTTGTTTGGTTTAAGAACTTGTATTTGTAAGAGAATACTATGACCCATTTCAGTAGAGACGGGTTTTTTTATCCATGACCTGCGGGCAAAAAAAAAATTGCCTTTTTTTTTTTTAAGAGTTGTTCTTATGTAGAACGCGTTCTACACTAACCCTTAGTGTAGAACGCGTTCTTAATTCGGCTCTTATATACGCATTCCTATATAGACCGGGTTATAAGTTTTACCCCCTTTTTTTTTTTATTAAACCTACCATAAAAATTCAAAATCAAAATTACACACACTAAAACACACACCGATCCAGACGCCGTGATCATACTATTCTCTCGTCGGCTAATTTTATGCCTTTTTCATCAATTCTGGTACCTAGATTAAATTTTAATGAATTAATCGATCACCAGATCCATTAATACTAATGCATGTTCATTTGTTTTAATTAAAAGGATTAGCTTAGAAAAATATCATAGGAGAGATGGATTACGAACATGATGAAGAACAAACCAGTGAGATTTTACTGCAAATTGCTTTTTATATCTATCATTTATGCCTTCTTTTTTTTTTTTTTTTTCATAAAATGCCTTTCACATGTGTAACGCCTTCTCATGTTTAATTATATGCCTTCTCATTGAATTTAATATGCATGCTGTTGATTTGATTTATGCCTTTTCAGCATGGCTGCCTTTTTAAAAATGCCTTGTTTGTTAAACACTACTGCCTTGCCTTTGTTTGTATTTTAAAAATGCGTTCTAAAATGTGATTGGATGCCTGTTCATTCATACTTATTTGCCTTCCAACCCGGATTGGATGCCCTTTCATTCATACTTATTTTTCATGGCTGCCTTTTTACATTGTATTTCTTCTCTTTCATTTTTATGCCTGCTACTTTCATTTTTCATGCCTTCTCATTCATTCTAATATGCATGTTGTTGATTTGATTTATGCCATTGTCTGTTATACACTACTGCCTTGCCTTTGTTTGTATTTTAAAAATGCCTTCTAAAATGTGATAGGATGCCTGTTCATTCATACTTATTTTTGCCTTCTAACCCACATTTCATTAACAGTTACCCCAAATTATTTGATTCCAACTCCATCAACAGAAATAGATTCAGCAACTCAGGAACTTACAATTCTAGTACCACCTCCATCACAAAATCAAAAAAAGTTCAAAAATCAGCCAAAAATAATGCAAAAAAAGTTTGATAAAAAAAGCATTTCAAAATAAAACAAATAAAATACTTACATTCTTGCCGTTCTGGACTCCAAATTTGTGCACTATTGTTGTTCATGGCTTGTAATTCGATCAAAAATTTGAAAAAATCAACTGTATTTTGGCGGAATATGAAAATTTATAAGTTGAATAGTGAATTTAACTTTTAGGGACCGGTTAACCGGTTTGCGGTGAATCGCGCGTTTTTTTTACGCAAGCTAATATTTACAAGTTTGCCACCTGCTTAAAAACACGTTTTACACTAAATAGTGTAAAACAGGTTTTTCCCAAGATTTTGTGTTTTTTTTTTTGTTTTTATATTATTTTTTTGGTTTGCCATAAGTAATAGTTACTATAACTAAATATAACAAACGTGTTACTTATATGTAACAGTTTGTATACATAAAAGTAATAGTACATACTTATTTGCCTTCCAACCCGGATTGGATGCCCTTTCATTCATACTTACTTTTCATGGCTGCCTTTTTACATTGTATTTCTCCTCTTTCATTTTTATGCCTGCTACTTTCATTTTTCATGCCTTCTCATTCATTCTAATATGCCTGTTGTTGATTTGATTTATGTGTTGTCTGTTAAACACTACTGCCTTGTGTTAGTAATACTTATTATAACTAAAATATAACGAACGTGTTACTTATATGTAACAGTGTTTATACATAATTGTAACACATATGTATAGAAAAGTAATAATTCAACCCTTTACACTTTAGAACTAAAAACACTTGTGTTAGTAATATTGTAAAAATAAGAAAGTAACAATTATTATAAATGAATATTGCATTTCACTTGTATAATAACATTATAAAACACTTACGTGTATATCCATATGTTTTCAAATAATAAGTTACAATGAGTTCAATTTATCATGATACATGTAAAAGTATAACATTATCTATAGAAATCTGTTACAATTTCATCTACTAAAGTGTTACATTTATTAGTACAAATAATTACATTCATGTCTATAATTTGTTATTTTTTTCAAATGTTACTTTCTTTCAAAAATTAAAATCAAAATACTAAAAAAAAAAAATGTAAAAACACTATTACATTCAGTATAACGATAAATACATTTACTTATTGTTAGTGTTACACGTATTTATAGTTAGTATTACAGTTGAAAGATGAGTAAAATGAGCTATTTATTTTTTGCAAAACTGGTGTTACGTTTACTTATAAAAAAAATTACTTTTTAAGTAACACAGTTGTTACATTTAGTTATACTAAGTATTACTTTTGGCAAACGAAAAAATCTGGAAAAAAAAAACAAAAAAAAAAAAATCGAAATTTTTTTCTGGAAAAAAATAAAATAAAATTGGGCTATGGTTCTCTGCCACGTGGCATATTTTGAGTGAAGCATAGGTTGGGATCCTGTGCTTCGCGGAGAATTGCTCCTATTGCAACCGTTCTCATCCATAAGAACAAAATGGGTGTTCGCATGGGAGGCCACCTCATCAGTTTAAGTGTTGAAAAATTGATTGGTGCCTTCCCAATAATTGATAATGGGGTCCGCACTAAAGGTACTTTCCATAATTAGAAAAACGTGTCGATAAATATGTGTTGCGTTTAGATACTCATATTATTATAATTTTCTCTTACAGAAGTGTGATATATGTTATGTGCTTTTTCGAATTGACTACGGTCCTTCCCAGGCTCGGGCTCTGTAGCTAGTCGAGTAAGGCCGTCGTTTTACGTGTATTATACTTGGTTTTGAACCCTACACGAAACCATGCTGGTCATTTTATTTTGGGTTAATGACAATTTAGTGCATGAACTCCAGGGGGTGCGTCTAAAAGGAGCCTGGGGTTTTTTTTTCCGCTAGATCAGGGCTCAATATCATAATTTTTCGGCAGTTAAGGGCTTTTTGACGAAAATCGTTAGAAAAGTCAGTTAAATGCCATGTGCCGTGCACGTGATCGACTAAATGGATGGGTTTGTAATGATATTAGTTAGTAAGGGTTTTAGTGAAATTTTTAAAACTCAAAAGGTTTAAAAATGAAATAAATTTTTTTTTTAATAGTCAAGTATATAATAAAATAAGTAATTATCATATATAAAATAAATTTATTAAAAAAACAAAATTATTAAACAAATTAATCTAATAGCTATATTAAATAAAAAAATGATTTAGATTATTTTCTAAATAATAAATTTAAAATAAAGAAAATTATAAATAAATTTAAATTTTATTCTATTCTATGAACATAATAAATTACTTTTTACATTCACCAAATTTAAAACAACATAAAATAATTATCACTATTTACAATAGAAAGCTTTTATTACTTTTTTATTAGTAGGACCCACTTGAAATAAGACATCCCAAAATGGAAAACTTTTATTAATTTTTTATTAGTAGGACCCACTTGTCATACTCACAACTTCTTTACATTTATTATTCCCCACCCACTTTCTCTCTCCTTCATACTCACAACGCCTACTTTTCAAACAACTTTTTATAATAAAAGATTATTATTCCTTAATCCCCATGTCGGACCAAGAATCTAATTTCAGATGGGACGGAGGGAGTATTATAGATACTTAATATTATTATACAACATTTAAAAAAAATAGACTTATTAAAATATAAAAAAAATCCACATTCTTATTTAAAAGGATTAATTACAATTTAATAGAAACTTTAACAAAGTAAATAAAAAAAAAAAAAAAAAAAAGGAAACCCAGCAAGAACAGTGCTACTGTCCTATTCCTACCCACCCTTTCCCTTCCCCTTTTCCAGCCATCCCTTTACCTCCCCAAACACCAACTTCCGCCCTTCAACCATCCACCACCACCCATCCACATCCCACCCTACAGCCGGCTGCAACCTCCCACGTCACCTCTTCCTTCCATGTCACCCCTCCCTCTCTCGTCAAAACCCACATCATCTCCTACTCACATGCCCGCCGCCGTCTCTCCTCTCCACACCGCCCCTTTGTATTCATCAAAGCAGCCGCCCTAACCTCCTACTCTTTCCTCTTGGCGTCGGTTCCCACTCTAGATCTCACCTCGTCATTCCCCCACACCTCCGCTCAAAACCCAGATCTGTTCTCATCTCTCTGTTTCAACATTTTCAAAATTTTCAAATTTAAGTTTGATAGAAGGCTTTAATTCTGAATTTTGGGTTGGTTTTGTCCTTTAAATTTTAGATTGTGATAATCAATGGGTGGTTTTGCTATTAAAATGGGTTTTGTTTGATTTGTTGATAATGGTGATTGGATGAAGGCGGTGGCGGCGTTCATTGTGATAATGGTGATTGGATGAAGGAGTAGATTGAAGAAGGTGAAATTATGTAATGGAAAGTGGTGAGAAGGTCGAATCTGGTCGGCGTTCGGAGGTCGGCGGTCGGCGGTCGGCGTGGGTTCGATCTGGGAATGGGGATTAGGGTAGGGTTTTTATTTGAAGAAGAAAGAGTGTTTACTTCTCTCCTCCCCTTATTTCTACACTTGTACATTTGACCCCCTAAAACATGAAGTCAACTTCGAATTAACTGATATGTTGATCATGTGCACGGCACATGACACTTAACTGACTTTTCTAACGATTTCCGTCCAAAAGCCCTTAACTGCCGAAAAATTATGATATTGAGCCCTGATCTAGCGGGGAAAAAAAATTCAGGCCCCTTTTAGACGCACCCCCTGGAGTTCAGGCCCTAAATTGTCATTAACCCTTTTATTTTTATTTACCTACATGACAACTTATTTACTCTCTCGTATCAAAGCCCCATTTCTTCCTTGTTTGTGTTACATCCATAGTTCTAAATTTAATCAGTGGGCTTCCCAAGTTCCCACCAACTATTTCAATCTTGTTTAAAAATTTTATTTTTGTTACAATATATTTTAATGAATTATTCCAATCATTATTTAAATATTACAGCAATATTTTTCTGGATTACTTGCATTTATAATTAAAACTTTGGTGAATAGTTTATTTATAATCTTTACAATATTACTAAAATTTATAAAAACACAATCGTCCAATTCTAAAACTCAATATATGTATCAGTAAAATTTAATTTTTGAAATCTCTTGTGAGTTTGAGATTCAATTTGGTATCCAACGTTTTGGAGCGATAAAACCTTCAAAAAGTTGGAAATTGATACTTCCAATAGACGGAAAGATCAGGAGAAGTAAACTTGTTCGTGAAATATTTAAGGCCCCCGATCAAATAGGTTGCCTAAGGCCTCAAATTTCACAGGACCGGCACTGATCCTTCTCATGTGAACTTAGCTGCATTAACGGGATGTAAAACTTGTTGTTGTGGAATAGACCCTTCAACACCCAAGTAAATCGCAAGAAATCACCGCACCACAAACAAGCACAAGAAATAATAAAGCAAAGCAAAAGACAAAAGAACACAAGAAATTGTTTACCCAGTTCGTCAATATGTTTGACTACGTCTGGGGGTACTACCAAGCCAAGATCTTGCACTATAATATGTAAATCTGGAGTTACAATGAGTATGAGGGCGGAACATTGCTTAAATATACAACCAAGAATAAGACCTAAACCTAAACATAAGAGAAATCCCGAAAATACTGCTCAATCCCGAATTCCCGTCTGCGGCACCGAGCGCCCGCTCGGTAGGTACCAAGCGCCTGCTTACCTCTCCGCCAAAGACCAATCCTTCTGATCAGACCAGGCGCCCGCCTGGTGTAGACCAGGCGCCCGCCTGCTTCTCTGGCAGATTTTCTTCTCTTTGTTTCCTTTAAGATCTCTACTCCAACAATCTCCCACCTAGAGATCAACCCATGTATTCAAGCCCCGTATCCGTCTTCAACTCATCCTTAGTGTCATAGTGCTCACCTCGATCATGGTATTGCCTTCTTCCTCCCCTATTCTCCAAGCCCCGTTGAAGCTATACCCAGCTTCAACTTCACCTTGCTTGAGAAACCTAGAGCCTTTGCCGATCTATACTCTCTGTTAGATCTGCGCAGCAGAATATCCGGTCCTGGAGTATTTGGTTCATCTTCAGTGACCCCTTGATCTTGGTCATCATGAACCGTCCCGCTCCCACCTGAGTCTGGAATATCCATGCAAATTTCATTCGTATCACAGTATTCCTGAAACTCCCTGAGCTCATACTCCCCGCCATTATCAACGAAGGTCATGTAGTTTAACGCACCACCTAGAGATGTTACCAGGGCCGGTCCCCACAAATCTGTGTGAACCGATTCTAACTTTACTTTCCTCAAAGCCCTACCTGTCCTCGAGAAATTACTCATCGCCTGTTTGACAAACACACAATCTTCGCAGATCCCCACGTCGACTGTCTTCAAACCCGGTAGTCTTCCCTTTGAGCAAAGTACCCGTACCCCCTTCTCACCCATGTGACCCAATCGACAATGCCATAAATCCGTATCACCCTTGGCTGACGCCACCACGATACTATCCTTGGTGTTATTCGCCAAATACAATCTTCCTTCCCTATTACCCTGAGCGATCTCAGAATCCTCCTTGGTAATAACCCAGTTCCTGCAGCTAAAAGTTACCGTGTAACCTTTTTCACCCAGCTGCTCAACTGATAACAGGTTCTTTTTCAAACCCGGAATGTGTCTAACCCCGTGTAGATGTAAGACCTTCCCGTACGATGCTCCTATTCTGACTTCCCCCTTCCCCTTGATTTCCAAAGGCTCGCCATCCGCCAGATAGACCTTTTCGAAATCACCGGAAGTGTAATTTTCTATCTCTTCTGCATGCCCGCATGAGTGGAATGATGCCCTCGAATCCAGCACCCATGATTCTAGCGCACTACTAACGCTCAGAATCAGTACATCTTCACCCTCAGTTATCACATTCGCCGATTTATCCCCTCGCATGGGACAATCCCTCTTGTAGTGTCCTAACTCCTTACAATGATAGCACTCAACCGATCCCTTGGCTACCCTTGGTGCATTCGTGTTCTCCCTAGTCCTGTACTCACCACCTCCTACGTTTTCCCTTGATTCGGTTCTTGTTGGGTATGCTTATCTCTTAACCCTCCTAATAATGTTAAAATTAATTGATACCATCACCTAAGAGTAGTTTATGGACTTTAGGACCCTATATAAGAAGTTTTATAACTTCAATTTTTAGCTTAGTCCATTTTATAGTATAGGCTTAGAATATAGGGCTTGGAGAGAAAAGGAATGAAGAACTAAGCAAGACTGTGGTCTCTGCGCAGGACTTCTCTGCGCAGGACACCACTGCGCTGGTCTCTCCTGCGCAGCATTCTACCTTGCTCAGTTTTCGATGCATTCAGATCACCTAACTTGGAAAACGCTTAGAAGATGCACGCTTATTAAAGTGCTAAGGTGTGCAGAAATGACAAAGCAAGCATACTCAGCATATCCAACGGTGGAGATGCACTCAAACGAAATATCTCAAATGAAGACAGTTGTCAAACCTTCTAGAAGAAGATTTTGAATTTGGTCTTCATGCTCAGTCTCCAACGGCTCAAAGATCCCTGCGCACCAATCATATTGTGCCAGGTCATCAACCTTGATCAGAGCAACAACGGCTATAAAGGACATTTGCGCACCAATCATATAGTCCCAGCTCATTGTCCTTCCTTAGAGCTCCAACGGCTAGTTTTAAGCTCTCTGCTATAAATAGCCTGCTCATCTTCATTTCCAAGTTGCTAGAGTTTGTGCTTACTAAGTTTCCTTGAAGTTCTGAATATTGCTGCTTACAATTCCCAGATTCAAGAACATCCTTCAAACCTTCATACCTTCAAACTCCTACCCAGATCCTAAGCCTTATATCACCAGAATTCTTCGTGCTTATTCATCTCATAGATTCATAGAGCCCAGAAATTTTGTCACACACACACCTCTTGAATCTTTGATCATTTAGATCTTATTTCTTGAGATACACCGGTTTAGTCTAGGATTTGCACTTCATAGATTAGATTTTGATTTGAGTTTTGATTCTTTGTAATCTTGTAAAAAGCTCCTCACATCAATATAAATCTCTTTAGAAAATCCAAGACTAACCATCTTGGTAGAGGACGTAGATCTTTCATCGATCGAACCTCTCCAAATAGCTTGTTCATTATTCTTACTATTTGTTTCCTACTTAGTTATTTCTGAATTATTGCTTTGTTTGATCTTACCAGATTACTGCTATTGCTGCTGTGTTTGTTATTGCTTATCGCCTTAGAATCCCTTTTTAACCAACAATTTAAGCCAAAACTTAGCGCGTGCGTTTTTATCTCTACGCAGTCTTTTCCTGCGCAGTAGCTGCTTAAATTTCCGCTGTGCATTTCACACTCTCTCTGCGCGCTATACTTAGCTTATTTGAGAACTGTGCGCATAAGCAATTGATTTGCAAAAGGGTTTGAAAAGAATTTTAAAACGCTATTCACCCCCCCTAGCATTTTTATACCCTTGTTGCCCCATTGGGACCAACAAGTGGTATCAGAGCAAATACCTTCATAAAACTTGTTTTGTTTTTCAAGCTTAACAGCTTGGGTGCCGATTCAAGATGGCTTCAAAATCTTGGGCAATGGCTAACTATTCACATGTTCCAGTACTGAATGAAGATCACTTCAAAATCTGGAAGCACTGCATGCTCACTCATTTTTCTTCTATCGACGAGATCCTCCACGACATCGTTCTTGAAGGACCCTACATCCCAATGAAGGCTAATCCAGATGCTGCTACCAACAAGGACAATCCTACAATCAAGAAGACCAAAGAGGAATGGACCGATGAAGAAAAGAAATGGGTTGGTTATGATGGAAGGGCAAGAAACATCATTCTTAGCACTCTAGACCTCTCCACGCACAATCAAATTGTGAGCGGTGGAACTGCAAATGAACTATGGGATGCTATTGAAGGATATGTGAATGGAGACAAAGTAAGCAAGGAAAACAAAAGATTTGTGGTGCAAAGAAAATTCAACTGCTTCATGAGAAAAGATGGTGAAACCTTGAGACAAACTTATGATCGCTTATGTGCTGTTGTAAACTCTTGTAAATCTCTTGGAACTACTTTCACTAATAAAGAAGTCAATTCTCAATTCTTAGATGCGTTAGGTTCCAGATATGACAAGGCAAGTCATCTGGAAGATTCTAGATTTCTAGATACTTGGCCTCTGCGCAGCTTATACGCTAACTTAAAAGTGTATGAGCTAAAACTTGATCGAATTGATGAAACTGAAGGCAAAGGAAAACTTGTTTCCTATGTTGCGTAAAAGGAACCTGCGCCTGCTCAAACCTCAGACAAAGTCTCCACTTCCTCTCTACTTGAAATGGATGATGATGATTTTGCTATGTTCGTGAAGCGATTTTAAAAGTTTAGGAAATTCTCAAAGCCAGGATCCTCAAGTAAAGCTCCAGCTAAATTCTCTCGTGGCAGAGACTCAAAGAAAGATGATGACTTGGTCTGCTACAACTGCAGAAAGCCTGGTCATTTTGCTTCAAAATTCCCCACTCCAAAATTTGAGTACATGAAGAGGAATACTGCGTAGAGATCATCAAAGCAGCGCAGAATGATTGCTGAAGAAGACTTCGTAGAAAAGGAACTGAAGACTTGGATAGAGACTGACACTGAAGACAGTGATGATGATGACTCTAAGGATGGACTGCTCTGCTTGGTGGCCAATGCTGATAGCGATTCAGACATTGATCCCGATACGGACACAAAGGCTGCGCCAAGGACAATTCAGAAGAAAGGTCCCACTATCACAGAACTGGTGGAAATGGGACATCTGACTTCAAGCAGACAGAATGGCAAGTACTTATTTGCTAGAGCAGACCTATCAAAGAAATTTGTAGCTACGCCTCCGCGCAAGGAATCTCTTGAAATTCCTGCTGAAATTGCAATAGAAAAGGATGACTCTGCTGCTGAGCGTGAGTCTATTTTCAATCAAGCTGAAAAGGTAATCAAGAAATTTAATTCTATGAAAGAAGCAGTAGATTGGAGAAATTTCACAGCTTAAGACGGAGAAAACTCTTTTAAAATCTGAGATCACCCTCCTTAAGGAGCAGATTAAGAGCATGACTCCTCTTACTGAAAAGAACCGTTTTCTTACATATCAAAATGCGCTATTTAAAGTAAGAAACGAAGAATTGGCTGCTCAAGTAGCTGATCTCACAAAGATCACTGATGAGTGGACCAAATCTCGTGTAACTATGGATCAAATTCTAGAAACCCAAAAAGCCAGTGGAGATAAGGAAGGCTTGGGGTTCTCAACTAGTGACAACTTTAAATGCGCTGTTTGCTCTGAAAAGGAAAAGGAATTTGCACCCCAGCAAACTATTGAAATTCCTAAAGCAAAGCATTCTGCTTCAATGGGTAAAGGACAGGAGAAAGTCCAGAGATAAAATTTCCATTATGTCTACCCAAAGAAGCAAACTGGGAAAGCCAAGGGTAAGGCTAAAGTTGAATCTGCGCTTGACAACGCAATTCCTGATTATGGCTGCGCTTCAACTTCGAATGTCAAATCTGTGCACAAGGGCCATGCGCATGAAAGCCATGCTCCTCAACGCCAGATGCGCATTCTTAAGAAAAGCGCCCCCAAACCTCAGAAAATGGTGTTTATCAAAGCAAGTTCGACTGCTCCAGTTAAGAATGCTAAGCCAAAGAATAGTAAAGAGTTTGTAAAAACCCAATCTATAAGTGGCTTACATCATTGTGTTGTGTGTGATGGTTTAGGTCAAAAGGCTGCAGAATGCCTTTTGCGATTTACTCCTAATGCCAAGGGACGTAAAAATCCTAAGGTTAGATAGGAGTGGGTTGTCAAAAGTTGCTAACTCTAGGACCCAAGAATAAAGGGGACCTGCGTTTTTAATGTCTATTTTTAAGGTCTCCTGCTTCACTGCGCACTTTTCACAAGCTAAAGCGCATATATGGTACCTCGACAGTGGATGTTCTAGACACATGACTGGAGATGTCACCGCTCTTGAAGATGTGCATAAAGGAAGAGGTCCCTCTGTAAATTTTGGAGACAACAACAAAGGGCACATAGTTGGATATGGAAGAATCAGAAAAGATAAAGTGTGCATTGAGAAAGTTGCGCTCGTAGAAGGACTCAAGCACAACCTGCTCTCCACATCACAATTCTGCGATAAAGGTTTGGAATGTCACTTCACTGCAACGTATTGCTACATCAAAGATGGCATATACGGACTAACTTTGCTTACAGGGACTCGTAAGACTAATGTTTACATTATTGATCTTACTGCTATAGATTCTATTACTAATCTCTGTTTTGTAGCAAAGAATGTAAGTGAAAGCAGCTGGCTATGGCATAAGCGCTTAAGTCATTTGAACTTCAAATATTTGGCTAAGCTAGAAAGGGAAAATCTTGTCAAAGGGCTTCCCAAAGTAGCTGACCATCATGATAGAAAATGCGCAGCATGCCAGCTCAGTAAACAACCTAAGTAGTCTTTCTCAAGCAAGATTGCCTCCTCAACTTCCAAATGTTTACAACTGCTTCATATGGACTTGTTTGGACCAGTCACTACCACGAGCATTGGAGGAAACAAGTATACTTTAGTTGTGGTGGATGACTACTCAAGATACACATGGGTTGAAATGATGATATCCAAAGATGACTGCTATAATATCTTGACTGCTCTCTTTCGAAGACTCCAAACTCAAAAAGAAGATGACATCGTGAGCGTTAGATCAGATAATGGAACTGAATTCAAGAATAACGGTGTCGCGCAATATTGTGATGATCATGGAATTGATCACAATTTCTCTGCTGCTGGAGTTCCTCAACAAAATGGCGTTGTGGAAAGAAAGAATAGCACGTTGATTGAGGCTGGAAAAACCATGATAGCAGAAGCAAAGCTGCCTAAGTATTTATGGGGAAAAGCTGTCAACACTGCTTGCTTTACTCAGAATAGATCCCTCATCAACAAAGCCTATAACAAGACTCCATATGAGCTATGGAGAGGAAGAGTGCCCAACATTGCTTTCTTCAAGATTTTTGGCTGCAAATGCTATATCCTCTATAATGGAAAAGACCATAGAGGTAAATTCGGCGCCAAATCAGATGAAGGTATTTTTGTTGGGTATGCCAAACATTCAAAAGCTTTTCGTGTTTTTAATAGAACTACTCTAGTAATTGTTGAATCTGTACATGTTACTTTTGATGAGCATTCTCTCCTTGAGCCACATTTGGCTCCAAATGATTCTGATGATTCTGCTGAGAATGATGAGACAGGTACGCAGCCTCAAACTGCACCTGCGCAGAATGATAATCAAGTTTATCAAAGTCAGAATCAAACAAGTCCATCTCATGCGCATACACCCGATGCTGCGCCAGAAGTTGCAACTCCTGATGCGCAAACACCTCCTCCTGCGCATTTCTCCACTTCAGCAAATCACTTTTGATGACCTTGATGCTGGAGCAAATGAAGTACCCATTTAAGATCTTCGTATTCCTACTACTCAACCCAACTTACCTCCTGAGGTTCGTGAAGTTAGAGATCATCCAACTACAAATATCATTGGTGATCTCAATGTAGGGGTTTGTACTAGGAGAGCATCAAACTTTGATGATGAGTATCACTCTTTTATCTCCCAAATCGAATTAAAGAAGATTGATGAAGCGCTCCAAGATTCAAGCTGGGTTACTGCTATGCAAGAAGAGCTTAACCAATTTGAGCGCTGCAAGATTTGGACTTTGGTACCCAGACCTTATGACCAAGGATTTATTGGTACAAAATGGGTATTCAGAAACAAGATGGATGAGAATGGAAGCATCACCAGAAACAAAGCAAGGTTGGTTGCGCAAGGCTATAGGCAAGAAGAAGGAATCGACTATGATGAAACTTTTGCGCCTGCAGCAAGACTAGAAGCTATCAAAATTTTCTTAGCTTATGCCTCTCACAAGAAATTCAAGCTTTATCAAATGGATGTGAAGAGCGCATTTCTCAACGGTGAACTCCAAGAGATGGTCTACGTAGCTCAACCCCCTGGATTTGAAGATAGCAAATTTCTAAATCACGTCTTCAAACTTCAAAAAGCTTTGTATGGACTTAAGCAAGCTCCAAGAGCATGGTACGATACTCTATCAAAATTACTGCTAGAGAAAGGCTTCAAGCGCGGTAAAATCGATACAACTCTTTTTATTGCTAAGTATAATGATCATTCTTTACTTGTTCAAATTTATGTCGATGATATTATATTTGGTTCTACTAATGAGTTACTTTGTAAGCGCTTTGAGAAGCTCATGAAAATCAAGTTTGAGATGAGCATGATGGGAGAACTCACATTTTTCCTCGGGCTTCAAATCAAACAATTAAATGATGGCATCTTCATAAATCAAGCCAAGTACACAAGAGACTTGATCAAGAAATTTGGACTTGAGAATGCTAAAGCATACGACACTCCAATGGCTATGGGCAATAAGCTTGACAAAGACTTAAAAGGTAAGAAATTGATCAAACATTATATCGAGGTATGATTGGCTCTCTCCTCTATCTTACTGCAAGTAGGCCAGATATTATGTGTAGTGTTTATGTCTGTGCGCGCTATCAAGCGGACCCTAGAGAAGCGCACTTAACTGCTGTTAAACGCATTATTCGTTATCTTTCTGGAACTATTAACCTTGGACTTTGGTACACCAAATATTCGAATTTCGATTTGCTAGGTTATTCAGATGCAGATTACGCAACATGCACAATCGACAGGAAGAGCACAAGTGGAACTTGTCATTTCCTTAGAAATCGACTTGTTGCGTGGGCAAGCAAGAAGCAAGAAGCAAGCTGCTGTGTCCATCTCCATTACAGAAGCTGAATACATTGCTGATGGAAGTTGTTGCTGCCAAATCCTATGGATGAAGCAACAACTAGTGGACTATGGAATTAATGAAGGAAATTGCCTAATTTTCTGCGATAATATGTCCACCATAGCAGTATCCAACAATCCTATCATGCATTCAAAGATAAGGCTCATTGACATCAAATATCATTTTCTCAAGGACCACGTGGAAAAAGGAAATATACACTTAGAGCACGTGGGCACAGATAATCAAATTGCTGATATCCTCGTAAAGGCTTTTGATGCAAAGCGATTTCTCTTCTTGAGAGGAGAAATGGGTATGCTTGAACTCAGCTAACTTGTCCATATGATTTGTTATTACTAACAATCTTGTGTTTGCTTGATAAGTATTCCACATAGGTTAAGATGCATGCTTCTGCGCAACTCCTGCGCAACATTGTACTGCGTAGCAATTCATCTGCGCATAAATTTAAAGTTGTAAGACTTGAGGAACCTCTTGCGCTACTTAATCTTTGCCCATGATTTCAACATGCACACTTCTCGTGGATCGCAGGTAAGTCTTCTATTAATTAGAAATTGCACATATGTCTCTTACTGAAAAGTCAACGCTTAGTTTACAAGGGTACTTGTGTAATTTAAAATTTCCCTCGCCTTAATTTTTGAATTTTCTTGGGAAATTATGCTTTTACCCCTGCGCATGTCCCATTATCATTAATGCAACCTGCCATTAATGATAGCGCCTGTTAGGATTCCTGGGCAACATTTATGAGGGAGTTGAAATGACTGTGACCTGCCTAGAACTACTGACACACGCGCGCATCAGGTCTGCGCACGCGCGCTCCTTATTCGGCCACGTCACTTCGCTATCGTGCGCCTCTGCGGTTTTTCACCAACTCGCTGCCTTTCACAAAACCGCTTCGCTGACATCATGCTATATTTTCCCTTTTAAGTATAAAACCAGTTGACCCTTTTCTCTCTCTCTTTCCTGCTCACTCATCTCTTTCACCAATATCTTCATTTTCTCTCTGTTTCTGAAACCTTTCACCATTCCCAAACTTTACCTCTTTCTCTCTTCTTGACTTTCTTCCTTCCTCCCTCCAACTCCTCATCTCTTTCTTCTCTCAAAAAACCCTAGTTATTTTAAATGGCTCCTCGAAAGGCAAAAGCTAAGGTTATTGTTGAGGTCCATGAGCCCGCTGAAGAAGTTCCATCTCCAGAAGCTAAAACCATCGACGATATGGTATAATCCTTAACCTTTGAATCTTTTTTGTCTGTCCGCCATTGTTGTGTGTCGAGCTCTAAAAGCTCCCCTTCTTGATTTCTTGCTCGTCTGTTAATCATTTTTAAAATCATTTGCTGTTTCGTGTTTGTCTCTCTCTGATCTACCTTTGTATGTACTTTCTTTCATGATCAACCTTGGTTTCATATGATTTCTGCAAATTTTTTCGTTCGAAAACTACCAAGGCAGTCGAACAGTTATTCTCGATTTCTGGGCTTAATGTCGTGTTTTTGGAAATCTCGTTTTCTTAGTTGTTTTCGTCTCTGAAATGCGGTCATTTTGATATGCTTTTTGCCCATTTTGGTCAATCTTCAATTTTTTGATGTTCTTGGTGTTCTTCGTGTTCATGTTCTATTATTCCGTGTTCATCAAGTTCTTATTTTTCTCTTATGATTTGGGTCGCATAAGAATTTCTAAGTGTTTGTGCTTTTGCGCATATTTACCCGTTTTTGCGCATTACTTTCCCATTTTTATCTAGTATGGGGTTGCTGCGCATACGTATTTCTGCTCTATATGCGCATGCGCTTCGCTCCATGCGCAATACTATCTGTCTAATCTCTTTCTTGTGTTACGCAGAATTATTTCTATTTCCTACAAGGGTGGGAATTAGATCTTGCTGCGCTACAAAAAGACGCTGTAGAACGCAGGCTTATTCACCTCATGGATACCTCTGGCATTTTGCCCCTCTTCACTCTGGATCAGGACTTCTATGTCCCTTCATTAGTGGATGAATTCTTTGAGAATGCAGAGCGTGTTACCATGATGCAAAAGCAAACTCGAGCAAAGATTGATGTTATTCGCTCGGTTGTTTGAAATTACCCAGTGCGCATCGTTCCTGCGTCACTTAAGAAGCTTTGCGGATTTAATGTCGATGATGCGCCTGAAGTCTATTCTGAAGCTAAACAAAACAAGCTTGCGCAGAAACTGGTTGGGGAACCCACTGTTGCAAAGAAGTGGAGCGTTTATAACAGAAAGGAGTTTGGTGAGGTGATGTATCACATGTGCACCATTATTGGTGATTCAGTCAACTGCAAGAATGGAAATAAGGGCTCATTTCCAAGCAATGGTCTTACTGCGCTGCAGTTTATAATGGCGATGCTCTGGACTGGTCCTCTATTCTGTTTGATGAGCTATGGGATGCTTCGGAGAGCTACGACAAGCGCATGGACAAGAAAGTAGCCAAGTACAGAACTCACTGTAGGTTACTCTCGAAATACCTAATGAATGTTTCTGAGCTACGCACCTTCATACAGAAGAGTCCTGATCTCAAGGTCCCTTGCTCCAAGACCTATTCCATCTCTCACCTCCACTCACTGCGCAATAAAATTGGTCGCAGTGATTATCGCAAGATTTGGAACAAGGATAACAGCTCCAACAAAGAAGATTGGGTTGATAGCGATGATGATGATAATGATGATGATGAAGCCCCCCAGGCCAAGTCCAAGAAAACTTCTGCGCAGCCTTCTAAGGCCGCTGCGCATAATGAGCCTGAAATGGCAGCTGCACAAGCAAAGCGTAAGGGCAAAGGTATTGCAGATCCTGCGCCCGAAAAGGTGAAGGAGATTCCAAATGTCAGATCCACTGTTGGCATCAAAATCAGGTTAACCGACATGCCAGCTCCTCTTGCTCCCAAGCCTTCAAAGAAGTGCAAGGCTCCATCTGCGCCTGCTCCCTCTCCTGTCAAGTCTAAGAAAAAGTCTGCTTTTACCAGACTTCCTCCTGCGGCAGCTATGGTTGAAGAAGACAGCGAGTCTCGTATGGATGAGACTGCTGCTGATGTTGATGCTGCGGTTGATACCGCGTAGGGGGAGCAGGTTCCCGAGGCTGCTGAAAAACCCTCTATTGCTCAGGGTCAAGGAGATAGTGATGACTGGATGGATGGGGCTTTCCCTGATACCGCTACTCCTGCGAAGACTCCTGCTGCTGCCATTACTGCGGATGTTCCTCTTCGAACTCCGTGCAAGAAACAAGTTGTGCGCAGCACTGCAAAGGGACAGCCAAAAGCTGCGGATGCACCACCCTCTCCTGAACCAACTACTAGTGCCTTCCGTCGCCTCAATATTCCGGTTGGAAATACTCAACCTGGCACTTCTGTCCTCCATGATGGACTAGACTTGGAGGATGAGGATGAGGTTACCAAATCTGGGCAGGCCGATGTTGCTGCGCAGCGAACTGATGATCCTCCTGAAGGTGAAAAGGAAGGTGATGTGCGCACAACTAATACAGATAGCAGCAGCACGCACTCTTCTATGCATAAGTCTCTTGCTACCGATCCTATTCATCTCTCTCCCAATCTACCCTCACCTAAGCACTCACCTCCCAAAGAGACTCCTCCTCCCGCCTCAGAACAAGCTGCTCCATCCGCTTTTCCCACAGTATCTACCTCCTCTCTCTCTTCCTTTGCAGACCTGCGCCAAATTCTCCAAGCTCTGAATACTATCCAAGTAAATCAGGTAGCTGCTCAGTCCCAAATGGCTCAACTTATTACTGCGCAGACAGCCATTCAGGAGCAACTTGATGAGCAGCGTATAGAGATTGCTGCCATTAAGGGGGAGAGTTTATCAAAGGCAAGTACTGCCGATCCTTCTGCCGGTCCCTCTGTGCAGCGCGTCCCTGATGCTTTAGATCAAATGCTCCTGGACTCGCTTAAGTCAATTGCTGGGATGCTCGAAAACGTATGCACCTATACCGCTATCAATGATGGGTTTATAGGAATGCTGAAGCGTATGCGCAAGAGTTTGGCCGATGGCCTGCATGAAGGGTTTGCTGGCATTGAAGCTCAGATGCTCGAGAAGTTTGAGTAAGGTGATCCTGCGCAAGCCAGTGCGCTTAACATGGAAAGTTTTAGGGAGTGTATTACTCAAGCGATGACTGATTTCGCTGATGGGTTCAACGCTAGGATAGACCAAACAATGTTTGACATTCAAGCCATTGTGAACACTCAGCGCCTCCACACTGACCAAAGACTTGAAGCAACGCAAACCACCATCATCATTACCATTGAAGCTGCGGAACAGTCATACTTCAATCAAATGACTGGACATCAAGTGCAATACAGAGTTAACTTCCGCGAGCTCCAAGATGATAATAGGTTGATGCGCGATGGAATGCGCACGTATGTTAGTGAGGCTGTTGATTTCCGTGAGAAGTTCCAAACACTAAAGATTGAACTTATGAACAAGTTCAACAGTCTGCAGAATGAGCTGCGCGAAGCACTTCACAGGATCAACATTGACACGCCCCCAAGTCCCAGGATTCCCTAATAGAACCTCGAACCTGGTGCCCGTAACTAACAAGAATCAAGGAACTAACAAGAAACAGGGTGACATCTGCTTATAACAAACTGACATGATATATATATTCAAGAGTAAGGAGCTAAGATAGCTCACAACAAGAGTTCTAGACAAGAATATTAAAACCAAACTTGGTTACATACAACGGAAGACATGCCTAGCACATAAGGTGGCATTACAAGATGTCTAAAGACAACAGGTACTATACAAGACTGTTTACCCCAAAATAAAGAGTTATACAACCCATACAAAATCTTCCTCACCAAAGTGTAAAAGGATACAAGCCCCAAAAGAATAACAACCTGCGTAGTAAGCTCCCAGCTATGTCGAGCCTCACTACGCACTATCACTAGCCTTCATTTGATCTAAGGAAAACAAATAAACAAGGAACGGGGTGAGATAAATCTCAGTAAGCTATTAGATGCAACTACATGACATGTTATCATGCAATTCAAGTAGATACTCGAGTAATCATGTATCAAGTATCATCAAGTAACAAGTATATGAGAGGCTAAGCCAACTCATCAAGTAGCACATAAGGCTAAGTTAGCACGTTACAAAAGGATATTGCTTCCTTCCTTATTTCTCCCAAGAATACCATTGTTGTCGTAGCTTGTATTACTTTGACAATCACGATCAATATCAAGAAACTTTTTATACAGTATATATAAGAAGACCCGGTAACCAGTGTCATTCCCAAGATCAAGATTCATGAGGTATTCACGAGTTTAGCATTCACTTTTATCAGGCGTATTGCTCTAATAAAGGAAGCTATGCCCTTACTATGGCCTGTAGTAAGGGGTCAAGCGCAGATACATAGATCCCCGATTATCACTTTGGCCCTAGCCTCATGATAAGCGTGAACCTATATACCTTCGAACAAGCAAGGACCAGCTGGACTCACACAAGAATGCACAATTAGGTATTTACTTGAACTACGAGATTAGAACTAATCCAAAAGTAGTGGACTATCTCATCAAGAAACATGCTTCAAGTAATCAAGAAGTCACATTGTTATCAAGCAACTATATGCAATGTTTGCACATACATATCAAGAACATTTCTCATACACGTTAGTGCTTGTTCATAGCACTTTAAAGTTCATTACCATACACATGTATTGGTTTTAAGGCATGTACAAGATTTTATTATCTTATATTCAAGTTCTTAATCCACTTCTTTGGATGTTTAAGACATGTACAAGATTTATTGTCTTATACTCGAGTTATCATTCCAATCTTTGGACATTCAAGTCATATATAAGAGTTAGACATCTTATACTTCAAGTTCATCATCCTACATTGTTCTAATGCCCCTAAGGTGCACAAACATTGGTTTCAAGACAAGCATAACACATTAGTGCTTGTTCATAGCACTTTTAAAACATAAAAAATAGTTGTTACTCTTATACTTAAGTTCTCATTTGAGTTCTATAAGTATTCATGTTCAAGACTAAGTTCTCCTTACTCTTAAATATATATATCATGTTAGTTTATTATAAGCAGATGTCACCCTGTTTCATGTTAGTTCCTTGATTCTTGTTAGTTACGCGCACCAGGTTCGAGGTTCTATTAGGGAATCCCGAGACTTGGGGGCGTGTAAGGTTGGTATCAGAGCTACCTTGGTTTAGCTACCCTGTTTAGCTACCTTGGTTTGCTCTAAGTCTGGATAGGGTCTATGGCCTAGGTATGGGTTAGTCTTGGGTGTGTTATAACGCCGAGTGTTTACCTACATGTACAATGAGTTCTGAAGGTACAAGTGGTAGTAATCAGCTGAGATCTGTAACTCCTCAAGAAGAGTTGGCTGATAATATGGACTGGGATTATCCTAATCGACTTACAAAGTTTTTGAAGTTGAAACCTCGTAGTTTTGACGGGGAACATGATACTAAGAAGGCAAAAGAGTGGATTGAAAGTATAGAAAAGATCTTTACAGCCTTGAGATGTGCAGAAGGTGATAAGGTAACATTTGCAACCTTTAAACTTGAAAAAGCTGCTGAACATTGGTGGCAAGTGTTGAATAAAAGCTGGGAACTGGAAGGGGTACCACAGACTTGGGAGAATTTTCTCAAAGCATTCAAGTCACAGTTCATTCCAGCAGTGGTTCAAGACAGAAAAGAGATGGAATTTCTTAATCTGGAGCAGGGAACAATCATGACAGGTCGTGTTTCAGAGAAAGCACAGGGATCTGGTTCTAAGGGTGGTAAATCTAGCCGCCAGGATCGTTGATTCCGACAAACCTCTGAAAGCAAAGGTAGTGTATCAACTGGTTCTAAGACAACAGTCCAAGGTTCCAGGAAAGTGTGTGGTTATTGCTTGAAAGAAGGCCATTCTGAAGACAAGTGTTGGCTAAAGCTTGGGAAATGTTTATCTTGTTTCTTGTTAGTCACACCCACCAGGTTCGAGGTTCTATTAGGGAATCCTGGGACTTGGGGGCGTGTCAAACATAGAATAGGTTATGTAATTTTTTTGTTTTGCGCTAGGTATTCCTTTTTGTGCGCATTTTTTTTTTCTCTTTCAAACTTGTAATCTGCAACTATTATCATTCCAAGTTTTAATGAGAAAAATTGCATCATTAGTTTTCAAAACCTTGTTCAATTCAAACTATTCGTTTGTGGAACAATGAATGTTTTATTCCACCTCATGCGCATATTATTAACTGCTCATATTTTCTACGCATGATTTTAAACATTCAGTTTAAACGCATACTTAAACTAAAATTCATATCATTTGTATGCGCTGCATGTTATTTCTGTCTTTCCCATATTGTAAGTTAATCTTTTGGATAGACTAGAAATCTATAGCATAGGCTTATGTGTGCATTGACTTGAGGCATGATTTACCATTTTCATTTTTATGGACATGTTATTATCAAGTACAATGAATTGCCTTTGTTATAGTAGGTAATGGCATCAATTATTTAGGGGGAGATTGTTGGGTATGATTATCTCTTAACCTTCCTAATTATGTTAGAATTGATTGATACCATCACCTAAGAGTAGTTTATGGACATTAGGACCCTATGTAAGAAGTTTTATAACTTTAATTTTTAGCTTAGTCCATTTTATAGTATATGCTTAGAATATAGGACTTGGAGCGAAAAGGAATGAAGAACTAAGCAAGACTGTGGTCTCTGCGTAGGACACCACTGCGTAGCATTCTACCTTGCTCAGTTTTCGATGCATTCAGATCACCTAACTTGGAAAACGCTTAGAAGATGCACGCTTATTAAAGTGCTGAGGTGTGCAGAAACGACAAAGCAAGCATACTCAGCATATCCAACGATGGAGATGCACTCAAACAAAATATATCAAATGAAGACAGTTGTCAAACCTTCTAGAAGAAGCTTTTGAATTTGGTCTTCATGCTCAGTCTCCAACGGCTCAAAGATCCCTGCGCACCAATCATATTGTGCTAGGTCATCAACCTTGATCAGAGCCCCAACGGTTATAAAGGACATCTGCTCACCAATCATATAGTGCCAGCTCATTGTCCTTGCTCAGAGCTCCAACGGCTAGTTTTAAGCTCTCTGCTATAAATAGCCTGCTCATCTTCATTTCCAAGTTGCTAGAGTTTGTGCTTACTAAGTATCCTTGAAGTTCTGAAGATTGCTGCTTACTATTCCCAGATTCAAGAACATCCTTCAAACCTTCATACCTTCAAACTCCCGCTCAGATCCTAAGCCTTATATCACCAGAATTCTTCGTGCTTATTCATCTCATAGATTCATAGAGCCCAGAAATTCTGTCACACACACGCCTCTTGAAGCTTTGATCATTTAGATCTTATTTTTTGAGATACACCAGTTTAGTCTAGGATTTGCACTTCATAGATTAGATTTTGATTTGAGTTTTGATTCTTTGTAATCTTGTAAAAATCTCCTCACATCAATATAAATCTCTTTAGAAAATCCAAGACTAACCATCTTGGTAGAGGACGTAGATCTTTCATCGATCGAACCTCTCCAAATAGCTTGTTCATTATTCTTGCTATTTGTTTCCTGCTTAGTTATTTCTGAATTATTGCTTTGTTTGATCTTACCAGATTACTGCTATTGCTGATGTGTTTGTTATTGCTTATCGCCTTAGAATCCCTTTTTAACCAACAATTTAAGCCAAAACTTAGCGCGTGCGTTTTTATCTCTGCGCAGTCTTTTCCTGCGCAGTAGCTGCTTAAATTTCCGCTGTGCATTTCACACTCTCTCTGCGCGCTATACTTAGCTTATTTGAGAACTGTGCGCATAAGCCATTGATTTGCAAAAGGGTTTGAAAAGAATTTTAAAATGCTATTCACCCCCCCTCTAGCATTTTTCATACCCTTGTTGCCCTTTTGGGACCAACAGTTCTCCCCTTGTTGCTATTACCCGGCTTTCCCCTGCTAGATATAGCTAAAGACGATTCCGAAGTAGATGGCGTCCCCAACTTCTTTATGCGATTTTCCTCGACTAGAAGAAATTCCTTAACATCATCATACTTCAATTTGTTCTTACCCGCTGAAGCATTTAATGCCGTCACCGTTCTGCTCCAACTTCCTGGTAAGGAAGCTAGCAATTGACAAGCATGAACCTCATCCCCAAACATAATATCCAGCGCCGCCAATGAGTCTATAACATCCATAAACTCATCGATGTGCTTGGATATGAATCCTCCCTCTTGCATCTTGAGATTACCCATCTTGCGTATCAAATCAACCTTATTTGCAGCAGATGGAGTTTCAAATCTCTCAGTAAGATAATCCAATAGCTCCTTGGTGGTTTTCACCTTCTTGGTAGTCTTCGCGATCCACTTTGACAAAGTAGATCGAACCACCCCTAGGGCTTTCCGATCCATAAGATCCCAATCTTCCTGTTTTTCGCTTTCCGGCTTGACTCCTGTTAAGGGCTTATAGAGATCTTTGTTGTACAAGAGATCCTCTATTTTCATATTCCAAAACCCATAGTCAGACCCATCAAATTTCTCCACCGCTTGTTTATCCTTGCCCATTCTTGATTGCTTGATAAACCTGGATCGTTAAACCGGAGCTCTTGATACCAGTTGTTGTAGAATAGACCCTCCAACACCTAAGCAAATCGCAAGAAATCACCGCACCACAAACAAGCACAAAAAATAGATAACCAAAGCAAAAGACAAAAGAACACAAGAAATTGTTTACCCAGTTCGTCAATATGTTTGACTACGTCTGGGGGCTCTACCAAGCCAGGATCTTGCACTATAATATGTAAATCTGGAGTTACAATGAGTTATGGGGCGGAACCCTACTTAAATACACAACCTAGAAAGAGTCCTAAACCTAAACATATGAGAATTCTCGAAAAAACTGCTCTCTTTCCCGAATTCCAGTCCCCGGCACCGAGCACCCGCCTGGTGTTACCCGAGCGCCCGCTTACCTCTCGCCCGAAGACCAATTCTTCTGATCAAGACCAGGCGCCCGCTCGCCCTCCTGTGCAGATTTTCTTCTCCTTTGTTTCCTTTAAGATCTCTACTCCAACACTTGTTAATCTAGTTTGAGATAATTACAAATCAATTCAACGTACTACACTCTTGGTTACACAAAAGGTAACCTACTCTTCTTTAACAACATAATGAAACGTACTTTCAAGTCGGGTTACAAATAATGAAACTCAGTTGGATGAAGTTAAATTTCACTAACGGAATGAATGAACTAGTTAAATAAATAACGTCCGTTAATGAAGTCATACCCATTTCATCATCATCCTCATTTCCCTATTCATGAACCAGATTCAAACCAAATGCAATGGTGAAAAGTGAATCCAAAAAATTCAACACAAAAAAACCCAAAATCAAACCTAAATCGAACATAAACTCAAATCAAAACTGAAAAATCCGAAAAGCAAATCGGATTGAACACAACTCAAATCACAAGTGGAAATTTCGAACCCTAGGCAAAACCGAAGGCGAAATCACAAAGATAAGCCAAAACAATGGCGAAAGGGGCATCAATCCAGATTGGCCTTCTTCAACGCCATTGCAATCATTGCCGGAACCGAGCATTCTTCAAAATCGAAGTGTTGAAGCATCCTTTGTTCCATGAACTCGAATGACATTTCGTGGGTAACAACAATGGAGGTGATTTGGTGGTTGCTTCAGTATCGATTTTGAAAACCCAGATTCGAAAATTAGGGCTTAAGGAAGAAGATAACCAACCTCATTAAGTAAGGTAACAAATGTTAATTTTATTTAACGGGTGTTAGTATTGTGCTTATGCCGTTGTCATTTCAATTAAATTTTTAACGTCGTTATGATGCGTTCCATTATATGTAACAAAATATTAAAGTACATTTCATTAAGATGTCAAATCGTAGTACGTTGCATTAATTGTAACAAACGCGATAGTACGTTACCCTACTTTGTCGTTCGCCCGATCTGGTTCCTTGGAAGGTACAATTCTTGCCTCCGTAATTATGGCTCCGTTTGTTTCGAGTAAAACAACTTCCGAAAAATGTTTTCCTCATTTTCTGGTGTTTGTTACGCACCGAAAAATGAGGAAAATATTTTCCAGAAAATGGTTTTCCCTCTTTTCTAAGTAAAATGACTTACGGATTTTTACTAAGTATATTTGAACTCTCACTTTTTATTCTTTCGGTACTTGTTAAACGTAGCAGAAACTATTTCTGACATTCTTCAACAAAGTTATTCTCTTAATACTAGAACATAGCTTCTACAATTTACTGTAGTGGTGATTATGTAGCTTTATGTTTGTTTTGGTTTTATTTTGTCTCCTTAACCCTTCTGAACATCTACCTGTCCATATGTTCTTTTAACTTTTTGATTATGTTAAGGTTTGATATACATAGTTGAGTTCCTATCTAATAACTTAAGCTTTTAGCTGAGTTAACATGGTATCGGAGCTCAGGTTTGGCAAGGTCTTGGGTTCGAGTAATCCCACTTGCATTTGTCACTCGAAGTATCATGAGTGCAAGTGCTGACACTTTGTTTGGGTTGTAATGCCCAGGTTGTGGCATGCTTGTTTCTCTCCATGTGTCAACGGGTCACACATGAGGGAGAGGTTTAATTCTTTATATGTAACGCCCATCTTTATTCTCGTTAAATATTTGACTTATTTGTTAAATTTTTGACTTGCTTGTTAAATTCTTGGCTAGCATATTTATATGCTATTTTATTTGAGTTAATTATTTAACTACTTTAGAAAATTAAGGTGGTTAAATGTCAAAGTTGAAAGTTTAGGGGCGTTTTTTGTAAAAAGTGAAACTTGAGGGGCCTAAGTGTCATTCCTTGATTCTTGTTAAGTATATCATGGTTTGCTTGGTTGTCTGAGAAAGAATTTCTCAAACTTTCTCGACATTTCTCCCTCTGTCTCAAAGAAAGTTAAAGATTTACCCTATTCTCGACTCCTCGAGCTTAATTATCCCTCTGTTCGTGATTCCGGTCCCGGATAAATATTCGTGGCATTGAATAGAGCGTTTCCTGCCGAACAGAAATTAATTTTGGTCAACTTGATTTTTGACTAGGTAAGCTATTAGCTCCCCCTTACTTGTAATAACATGCATATATGTTATTCCCGCTACTTGTTCTTGTTAAAATGGTGTTTTGAGCAATTTTTGTGATACTTGTAATTTTGGGACGAAGGGAGTATAAATATACTGCGTATGCATACATATGAAGGAAACTTGGAAAAAATAGGCTACTGGGTTTGGTGTTAAAAGAAAAGTATAGAAAAGTTACTCCTATTCGTGAGACGGTAAAATAGTAACTTGATTTAAATATTATTAGAAAAATTGTACCATTATTTGTGGTACGGGGAAATGAATGGAAGTATCTCTAAATGGATATAGTAGTATAATATAAAATTGTACTTATACTTTTGGGGACGGTGAAATATTAAATTGGAATAAAAGGAAATTGTCCTATTATTTATGGGACGGTAAAAGAAATGAATTGAGCCTGAAATAATATTTTGGGTATTGCCTAAGAGTTAATAAAAGTTACTCCTACGCTCGGGGCGGAAAGTTATTTAATCTGGGAAAGAATTCGGATTTTGGCATTTTTGGGCCTTGGGCGACCGCCCATTTTGGGCTGGGCGACCGCCCATCTATCTGAAGTATTTTGTTCTTGGAAAGCCCGATTTTGGGCGACCGCCCACACCATTTTGTGCGGCCGCCCATATGTCCTGAAAAATTGTAAAACTTGTTTAATGATTGTATAAGTTGGAAATAACCCTCGTTAAGGCATATAGCCTTAGGATAAGATGTCCTAGTAAGTATTGTGGTACCTTAGGGGTATCAGAAGTGAGTCTTGAACATGATTACTCATTAAATTAAAATGAGAACTTGAGTATAAAAGGAAGAACTCTTTTATATGTCTTAAAAGTGCTATGAACAAGCACTTATGTGTTATGCTTGTCTTGAAGCCAATGATTGTGCACCTTAGGGGCATTAAAACAATGACTAGAGATTGAATATCCTATGTAGGGGATTATAAACTTGTAAGTATAAGTTGTATAGCTCATTTACTTAAAGTGAACTCGAATTATTCTTGGTCTAAGTTTAGGGTACTACCCTAGATGACCTAGATGAGTGTTGTAGAACACTCTAGTACTGAAAATAGTCCCTTTGTGAACAAATGAAATGTGGACTTGAATCATAATTAAATGATGACTTGAATATAAGAGTAATAACTCTTTTATGTGTCTTGAAGTTAATGTTTGTGTACCTTAGGGGCACCAACTAATGTCTAGAGCTTGAATGTCCTAAGAAAAGGATTGGAAAATAATTCGTGAAAGATGTATAATTCATCTTCCTAGCTTGAACTTGAAGTATAAGATAATTAACTCTTGTACATGTTTAATCATCCAAAGAAATGGATTGAGAACTTGGATATAAGATGATAAGATCTTGTATATGTATTGAATGTCCTGAATGTCTTGAATGTCTTAAGATAAGACAGTAACTTGAAGTATAAGACAATAAAATCTCGTACATGACTTGAACATCCAAATAATTGGATTAAGACTTGAATATAAGATTATAAAATCTTGTACGTGCCTTGACACCAATATAGGTGTATGGTAATAAACTTGAAAGAGTCTTGATGTGTATATGCAAATCTTGCATATATTTACTTGATAGAATGTGGCTTCTTGATTGATTGGTACGTGGTATGAATAACCAAAGAATTGGGTTATGGAACTAGATAGAGAATGATTAACTCTACTACATACTTGAACTTGATACGTGTGTATTGGAAGTGCTATAAATAAGCACTAAAGTGTAATTGATTTAGTTTTTAATCGTGTATATACTCAATGAAGTATATAAAATATAAAGAAGATATCTTGTCTTGAAATGGTTCCTGAAAAAAAAATAGGGACTAGTGTAATATGAAGATAATTCATATAATCGTGAATATTACGATTTAAGTAATACGAATAACTACAGGACACAATATGTGTTAGAAAATGTATTCGATTACTAGCGATACATATATGTGAAGTATGACTGTGTCTAGGTACAATGTGACCTATTCTACTACGTGTTTAGAGTCTAAGGTATTGGGCTCTATTTGATAGTAAGGGTATCGTGATAGACACTTTAATGTGTTAAACGTGATATAAATATGTACGTGCAAACTTGGCATGTGACAAAGTGAAATACCCTACTACTTGACTGAAGTCTGTTATAAATGGACTCTTACTTGGATTGATCGTGTTACATGGACACCTTATGTGCCATAGTTAAACTTGATTGGTATTCGCAATAATTGAGTACGTGTACTTATATTCTCGTGAGCACATGATACATAGTTACATGGTGCATATTCTCGTGAGCACATGATACATAGTTACATGGTGCATATTCTCGTGAGCACATGATACATAGTTACATGGTGCATATTCTCGTGAGCACATGATACATAATTACATGGTGCATATTCTCTTGAGCACATGATACATGATTACATGGTGCATAAAGAATAGTCCACTAATAAGGGACTGAGTTCTGTTTCCGTAGTTCAAGTAAATATCTACTTGTACCTTCTTGTGTGAGTCCAGCTGGTTCTCCTTGCTTGTTCGAAAATATATAGGTTCACGCTTGTCGCGAGAGCTGGGGTTTAAGTGACAATCGGGTCCCTATGTATTTCCGCCCGACCCCTTACTACTGGCCATAGTAAGGGCATAGCTTCACTGGTTAGAGCAATAAGCCTGACCTAAGTGAATGCGACTGTACTGAACACCACGTGGATCTTGTTCTTGTGGAGGACACTGGTTACCAGGTCTTCTTATATACTGTACTCCTGTCCTGTTCACCACGTGGATCTTGTTATTGTGGATGACACTGGTAACCAGGTCTTCTTATATACCGCACAGCAGTTCCTGTTCTTGTTCTTGGTTGTCCTCAGCTAGAAAAGCATCGACAACAAATGGTATTCTTGGGAGAAATAAGGAAGGATTCAGGTACAATGCGTGATAGGCCTATGTGCATCTTGGTGAGTTGGTTTAGCCTCTCACTCTACTTGACTACTTGTTACCTGAACCTTTCTTGAGCTTGATTACTTGTTGAGTGGGCTTAGCCTCTCCTATACTTGTTACTTGATGATACTTGATATATGTTTAGTTAAGTATCTACTTGTATTGCATGATAACATGACATATAGTTGCATGTTAATAGCTTACTGAGATTTATCTCACCCTTTATTTGTTTAATTGTTTCCCCCCTCCAGGAAAGCAGGGGATAGTACGCAGTGAGGCTCGACTTAGCTGGGAATTTACTCAGCAGGATATTCTTGTTCGAAGTTAGTGTCCTTTTATATTATGGTAAGGACGATCTTGTATGAGTTAATTAAACTCTGGGCTTGTATTGGGGGTAGTATTTGTTGTCCCTAGACAGTTCTTGATGCCAGCTTATTTGCTAGGCATGTCTTCCGCTGTATGTAACCATGTTTGGTTTTAATTTTCTTGGTCTAGAACTCGTGTGAGCTATCTTAGCTCCCTACTCTTGAGTATATACGTCATGTCAGTTTTGTTTTTAACAGGTATTGTTCCTGTTTCCCGTTAGTTTCTTGTTTCTTGTTAGTTACGCGCACCAGGTTCGGGGTTCTATTAGGGAATCTCGGGACTTGGGGCGTGTCATTATATACATAATTGAGTCCCTATTTAGCACCTTTAGCTTTAAGATGAGTTGGTAACTTAACATAATATTGACGATTATATATATGTTTACTGTTAAAAGGCATTCCTCCCGTTCGATCATTGGTTGCTGTTGGTTCTGGTGCTACAAAGTTGGTTTCGCTACCTTTGAAGAGCTACAGGAAAGATGAAAGAATTTTGAAGGGAATGCAGAGAGGTAAGGTTTTACGCACATACAAATTTACTTCCAGTATCTTCAATAAGGGTTTCGAGTAAACTCATGATTGCCTCAAATGTTATGTGGAGATTTTGAAACATGCTACTCTTCCGTCCCAAAATAAGTATCCACTGTATTACCTTGTTTTCTCTAGTGATGTTTATCAGTAGATCCATATCCTATACAAAATAATAATAATAATAATAATAATAATCAATGGATCCATCTCTTTTTTTCCTTTCTATTCACAATTAAATCGGGTACTATAAACAGTTGGTTTTAGAAGATACAACAGAAGGAAAGAAAAAACCTATTTTGGGACGGAGAGAGTGTTTTTTACTCTGGTATGCCAGATGACTTATTTGGGTTGTTTCATCTATGAAATTTCCGTCCATAGAACTCAAACTGATTGTCCTGGAAGCCAAACAAGATATAGTATGCGCTCTGACCCTAAGTGACGGCTATTCTTTTAGTTTCATTCAAGGAAATTAAGACAGTAACTTTTAGGCAGATGTAACCCTTGTGTAGACACAAAATTTATCAATATTAATTATTTTTTGACTTTTTAAATTAGTCAAAATGTTGACTAGTCAAATTAAAAAATCAAAGCCCATAAAATATTTAAATGTTTCCATTTATTAATAAAATGGAAAAGTCCAAACAAAATAAATGGGCAATCCATATATTATAAAATGGGCTCATTACAAACCCAATAACGGCCCATTTCTCGGGTTACCAAAATTACACCCTTTTTGCCTAGCCTATAAATAGAGGCTACTGTAAAAGGGAGGAGGGAGATCTCTGCAAGAAAAACAAGCCAAAGCTCTGCCAAGACTTCAAGCAAGACCTTCAACCTCAACTTCAACATCAACATCAAGAAATTCCAACGAAGAACAACAAGGTCAAGCCGTTCAAAGTCGACATCTTCAACAACAAATCACTCGACGAAGTACAATAAGCCACCGAGCCGTTCAAGTCAACATCAAATCAAATCGACAAAGAACACCAAGCCACGCACCGTTCAGAGTCAACATCAAATCAACTCGACAAAGAACAATAAGTCACTGAGCCATTCAAGTCAACATCAAATCAAATCGACGAAGAACACCAAGCCACGCGCCGTTCAGAGTCAACATCAAATCAAATCAACGAAAATGTTAGGTTTTGAGGTAACATGCGCAGCGGAAGAAAGCAATATTAAATCAACAAAACCCTAAGCCCCAAGATCCATTTATGATGATTAAACTAATGGCAAGATGAATTAAGAATACTAACCGTTATAGAGCGTTTAAATTTTTTGGATCTTCAAGTCTTCAAGCTTTAGATTTGATCTCCTCGTTCTTCGCGTTCATCGGATCATGATCACAGGAACACGAACTAAAGATGCTAAAGTAAGCATCCTCTATGTGTATCCACACGCGAACGAATATTTAGAACCATTCTAGATCTGGGTTGCTAGACCCATTAGAAAACACACTTTTCTAATCTTCAAAGGCTATATGAATTTTTGTGTTCTTGATCTTTGATTCTCAATCTTGGATCAAGAATTATGTTTCTCAAACATACTAGGTTGTATTAGTTTAATGTCTAGTGAAAAAATGTATTTATAGTCCCTAGTCATTAACCCTTAATGACCTAGAAGACCTAAATCCCGTCACCCAATTAAACTGGCCAAAAACTGACTTCAGGGGGTTTGGCACGGTCGTGCTCACAAAGTGGCACGGCAGTGACACTTGTTCCGAGCCGCACCTGCCCGAAATCAATAATGGCACGGTTGAGCTTGTTATCTGGCACGGTCGCTCCATTTGGCACGGTCGTGCGTACAGAGTGGCACGGTCGTGCCATTTGGGCCGAACCTGCCAGATTTTCAGCTTTTTCCAATTTTAGCCTTTTGATCAATTCGTTCTTTTGTGTGTGATCCCATAGGATTATATTGAGTTGGCAATGAGTCAAACTAAGGTCAAACTCATAAGAGCGGACTCTAGGAAGCCATCATGACTACCCAATTAATATAACTTAAACAAAGTTCGTCATCCTTATAGAACATATCACAATCATTTTGTCACGCGATATCATATTGAACATAAGTCATGGTCAACGTCAACTTATCTTGTTCAATGCTTTCTCGATCCCGAGTAGAATGATATGAGCAAATGACATTTAACACTTCAATTCATTTGGGTACGACCGTAGACTATCATCAATCTCATTCATTGAGAGGCCAAGCAGATATCTCTCTTGAGGGAGGGACAAATCCCATCTTGACTTATCATTCTTCCCTACATGAATCCGATTATGCCAATCGTAGCCTTTATAACCACCCGGTTAGGGGTAGCGTTTGAGTACGTCAAACATAATGTTCATCATGTGGAAGACTATGATAATCTCAGGTCTAAGGATAAATGATATAACTATTATGAGATTTAATTATGACATCTGACCATGACATAAATCTCATAGGTGGGTCAAGTCCAGTACTTGTTCTCCAACAAGTACCCATAAGCTTAATTTGTATCACATACACATGATCATCATATGATCATCAATTAAACTTATACTAGTTCTTCATAAGTACTAGGGATGGGGATTATTATAATAAATATGTAAAACGTATAATAATCCAAGGTTGTTATCTCCATAACAAATGAGGACATGATGTAACGTAAGGCCTTTCTCAAGGGCCTAGGGCATAATCTCCAACAATCTCCCACTTGCACTAGACCCAATCAATGCGTATTAAATACCATTGAGCTTAGCTTATGACTATCATAACAGCATGTGGAGAATCTTATGTAGGAATATTATCCTTGTTATCATCATAAGGTATTTTGCATATTTTGACATCTCCCATGTCAACGATTTCTCGTAGAGATGGAAATGTCTGAGTGCGTGTTTGGATCATAGATGAGCCTTTGGCACCTTAGCTTGTGGAATAACCATTATTTCACAATAAAGGTCCATAGGATTAGTAGTACAAGAAATTATTTCTAGTTTTACTAATAACATCTATATTCAAACAACTCCCTTAGTTACAACTCTTGTAACTAAATACTCAGTTTTATTCGTAGAATAATATATAGTGTATTTGCTTGGAACTATTCCAACTAGTAGCACTCACTTTGAACATATGTTTATACTGCGATTTAAATTACCCTTGTCAATGTGGAAGAGTGCATCTATGTAACCATTTACTAGATCATCTCCCATGTCAACAACCATCAAGAATGCATCCTTAGTTCTTCTCAAGTAAATAAGGACATTCTTAATCACTATCTAGTGACTTTCACTAGGATGTGACTAGTTTGTTCTCATCATACTCCAAGTATACGAGTTATCCCGTCTAAGTACATAATATGACATACATGATAGATCCAATTGCCGAAGCATATGGAATCTTAATCATGTATTTTTGCTCATTAGTCTTCCACTAAGACTAAGTCTTGCCAAGAACATTGTCATTAGACAACTTTGCAAGTTCTTCTCCAAGAGTCTTGCATACTGAACAATTCAATATTTTGTCTCTACAAGTACTTTGACACAAACCAATCAACTTCCTAGATTTATATCAATAGATAGTAATTTAAAGGATGTAAGCGGCTTCTTCCTAAGTCTTTCATTATGAACTCTTTCCAATGAACTATATGTTAACCACATATATAAGACTAGGAATTAGACTATGCTCTCACTGTTTTCTTAGCAAACACAAGTCTCATCTTTGATGAATTTCAAACGGTTTGAACACTTCATCAAAATGATTATTTCAACTCCAAGAAGCTTGCTTCAATCCATCACATGGATTTTCGCAACTTACATACTTTATTAGAAGTTCTAGACTATCAAAATCTTTAGGTTGTATCTAATACATCCTTAAGTAAGTTCCCGTTAAGGAACGTTGTTTTGACATTTATTTGTCAAATTTCATATTCCAAGTATGAAGGTATGACAATTAGAATTCTAATGTCTTAAAGCATGACTACGAGTGAGAAAATTTTATCATAGTCGAAATATGAGTTAACCTTTCACATTTAGTTTTGCTTAATTAGTATCTTCCTTGCTACCCATGTATAGTTTTCTCCAAGAAAACTTAATTCCATCATTTGATTTTTACACTTTAGGCTAGAATGATCAAGTTCCAAACTTGATTATACTACATGGATTGCCTTTTAGATTCTATGACTCCAAGCCATTAATCTAAAATTGGAGCGGACTTCGCATTTTGATAGGTGGTAAATATGTCATTCTCAATGATCTTTACCTCAATATTTTCTATCATGAGAAATCAAATTTTTCTTGTTATAAATCGTATCCTATCATATATGCAAGTAACTTGTGTAACCTTGAACGGTTTTTCACAACTCCTTGTGAAAGTTTGTTCAACTTCCATCTTAGGTTCAATGTAATTTTCAAGGTCTCGAACCATTCGAGATATATTTTACTCACACTGGTTTTTTTAGAGATAAATAATTTATCTAGAAAAGTATCATCATAAGCAACAAACGATTTGTTTCTTATGAGTAAAATAATATCCTCAAGTTTCCTTAGGATATCTCATGAAAATACATTTATTAGATTTAAGTGTGAGCTTGTTCCAAACAAGTTTTTTCGCAAAAGTCCCACTTTCTTAAATCTTTATGAAAGACAAACCGAGTTTTCTTTCATTCCATATCATTATGGTACTTTTGAACCTATTTTGATGGAACCTAAATTAGTGTAATTATAGCGGTTTCCAATGTATAACCCCAAAATAAATAGTGGAAAATCAATTTGACTTTTTTCATCTAATAAACCATATCCAATAAGGTTCAATTCATCCATGTAGACACATCATTCAAAATGGTGTTCTTGGTGGAGTTAATTGTGAAACAATTTCACAATCTCAAGATGACAGTTAAATACTTGGTTCAATTATTCATCATCACGATCGAATCGGAATCTTTGAATTGTTTTGCCAAGTAGTTACAAAATCCTCTTTCAGCATTGCCACTTAATGAACCATATACATCAACATGTATTAGGTTTAATAAATCACTAGCCCTTTTACTACTCCTAGTAAAAGATGTCTTAGTCCAAGTAAATAAGATTTGCATATATCATATGATTCAAAATCGTATGACTTTAAAACTGCGTCTCATGGAATTTTAGATATGCATCTCTCATTTATTTGATCAAAACAATAATGCCTTGAGAATTTAATTATTTATGTTATAGCCTTATATATTATCTTGTTCTTCAAGATTTAGGATATTAGATTTATTTATATGATTTAACAATATGATAAAGCAAATTATAATAAATAAGCACTTTCTTATTCTCAATAAGAAATAAATATCCCTCATTATCTTATAACAAAATAATGCTTTTCTACTTAATAAATAAAGTCATTTCATAAGTGTTCTATGAACAATGTTGCAACTCTTGCATCATTACCATTTGTAGATTAACTTTACTTTTAAGTAGTCTTTCAATTTACTAATTCTTGCATATTTTTACAAATGTGGGATCAAATCCGGTATCCAATACCCAATAGTTAAAAATAGAAAGATTAATCTTATAACATAAATGTCCGAAGTGGTAGTCTCACTACCATTCACTTTCTTTGATCATCCAGAATTTTGATTGCAATTTTAAATGATCAATCCAATTTCCATATTACAAATTTGCTTTATTTAGAGTTATTATTTTAGCCACATTTATTTATTTTAGGTTTGACATCATTTGTCTTACCTTTACCTTTTAATCCTCTTTCCTTTTAGAAATTTATTAAGTCAAAAATCAAATTTTCGGCTTAGATCATCATCTTTGCGCATTTTAGTTCAGAAATTGAGAGCACAAACTGTACGGCCGAAACTAAGCCAAAAGGCATCCACAATTCCGTATATCATTCAGAAATTTAGAGAACATTCCATACGGCCGAAACTAAGTCAAAAGGCATCCACATTTTCATATGAATCTGTAGTCTTGTTTCTAAATTCCATGTCTTATCAATATAATTGATTTCAGCAATCTAGAACAATTCAGGATTCTGATTTCAATTTTCTGAATTCTTAATTGGCATCACTTTTCAGGAAACACAGTTTCGCAAACCATCCATCTGAAACTAGATTCAACCCAAAGTTGTTTTGAACTTGACATTTAATTTCAGGAAACACAGTTTAAAAAACCAGCAATCTGACAATTAAATTCACCTCAAAATATATTTCATAAAAGCGGTAGATTTTAAATTTCCAAAATTTACCTCAAAATTGCTTTCATTGATTCAATTAGGATTTGGTGTTCATGGTGATCGAATCATCATGACCATCAAAACCCAGAATAAACAATTTATTCATGAATCTAAGATCATCAACAAGTTAATCAAATTAAATTTTGATGATCCTACGGAACATATTAATCAAATTAATATTTCAATTTAGGTTACATAGGATTATTAAGAATGTATAATTTCCGTTCTTGCTTTAGAACAATTCTTAAGCTCATGATCATATCAAAGAAATTAATTTCATTCTCTTTAACTTTGTTATTTTAAAGAGACAGATCGCAGTAACAAACATAATTAAAGTTTAATATAACATTTTACACAAATATGCAAATAAATATACACATATATTTCATACCAATCATTTAAGAGATAATAATTGTATTTCATAAATACTCCCATTAAATTATAAAACCTTCAAATATAACAATTGTATAATATAATTTATGTGGGCTAAGATCCATATTTCACCCAATTTTGAATCGGCTAGGGCACGACTGCTCAAAACCAAGTTATTTAGGTAGACAACTCTTGTCAATCATATTATATATGACTGTTAAATATTTTATGAGATTGTTTTAGACATCCAATGTCAAACATGTTTTAATCTCATCTTGTTCCTTAGGCCCAAAACTGTTTTGATAGCCTAATTAAGTCAAACCACGTTAAACGTATAGGAAACTCTTATTCACTCATCTTGCTCATACACTGATAGAATCAATGCACCTCGCTAGGGCGTAGCCTGAATAAAACTACCCGGTGTACTCACAAGTGTTTTAATAGTTGATTGACACATGACTTAAATTTTTTAAGAAGGTTCTTTCATATAGCAACACGCATAACAAAGGTATAATTAATCTAATTAATTAAGGGCTGGTCTTGTGTGCACCCGCCGCATGGCGTGCGGCGGCGGGCCAACACTTTTCCAAATTTTTTTTCTTTTGCCGAGTTGTTGTTGTTTTTTTTTTTTTTTTTTTTTTTTTGTTGTTTTTTCAACCCCAACTTTTTTTTCCCCCAACAAAAGTAACATTTATTATAACGAAATATAACACTTTTGTTTTTCAAATGTAACACTTTTTTTTCTATAAATGTACCAAAATTTTGTTGCAATAGATTAAAGATAACATAAAAATTAACAACTAAAACAATGTCACACTTTTTATAAAGGAATGTAACACTATTTTTTCAAATGTAACGTTTTTTTTTTTTTCAAATGTAACACTTATTTTTTCAAAAATGTTCCACAATTTTGCTGCAATATATTAAAGATTGACAACTAAACCAATGTCACACATTTTATAAAGGAATGTAACACTCTGTTTTTCAAATGTAACACTTTTTTTCTCCCCAAAATTAACATATGATTGACAACTAAACTAATGTTACATTTTATAAAAATTGAATATAACATTTTTTTTCAATTGTAATAGTTTATATTCTTATATGTAACATTAGTATATGAAATGTAACAATTTTTTATTGAGAAAGTAACAATTGGAATGCAAAACCCATTTTTTTGTTGTAAAAAGCTGATGTTACATTTAACAGTTTTTGTGTTACTTTTTGAAGATAAAAGTGTTACTTTTATCAGAACAGAGTGTTACATTTGAGCTGACAAGCAGATCAAATTTTTTTTGTATCTTAAAAATTATGTTTTTTTAAAAAAAATAAAATCAAACCATATCATGACCTATGTATTTTTCTTCGTCTTGTCGAGACGAACACAACGGTATTTTTAAATATTTTTTTCGACTTATAAAACTCAAGATATAGCATTTTAATGTTTTTGGAGGTTTTTTTTTTAACCGCTGGACAAATGGATGGACCAGTTTTAAGAAGAACCGCTGGATAATAACCGATGGATAACGCCTTGGACCGCTGAACAATGCCTTGGACCGCTGGACAAAAACCATTTGATTGGGTTGACCCACGGATTTGGCCCGTTGCACCACGTGCAACGGTTGTATATAAGAATTTGTCATTAATTAATGAACGGATACTATGTGAATATAATTATGAATTTTAGATTTTCATAGAGTCCCACTCTAGGTACAATACATATTGAATAATGAATTCTTTCATAGAGCCAACTCTATTAAGAATGTATTACTTCATAGAATCCAAATCCATGAACAATACGTATTCTACAATGCATCTCCAAGTCTGAAAATCATGAATTCAGAAATTTGCACTGCACGCGAACTGCACGAAAAATCTGCACGAAATCGTGCATTTCATGCAAACTGCACGAAAATTCTGCACAAAATTTTGGGCTGCACGTGCGATGCACGTATTCTGCACGAAAATTCTGGATGAAAATTCTGCACAAAACGTGTATTGCACACGCGAACCGCACGATCGCAATTTATCAAATCTTGATCCTTTAAGAATTCAACTATTTATGATAATCTGTTGGAATATAAATTACGGAACGAGTAGATTAATCAAATAATCAACGGGGCAATCATGCATTCAACATTGTAATCGCAGTAAGATCAACAACGAAAGTAACACGCAATAAAGCATAATATAACAATAAGAAAATTAAAGAGCAAGTTAGAAACTTATTAAATTGTAGAAAATAGTGACTTAAGAAAATAGATATAATCTATTTTATTGTATATGGAAAAAGTAAATCCATTACATGGATGCTATCTTATTAAGTCACTTGACCGATTCGTATATATTTACTTTTTCCATATACAATGAAATAAGATAGCATCCATGTAATGGATTTTCAAATCATATACTCAGTCAAATATTAAATTGTAGAAAATAGTGACTTAAGAAAATAGATATAATCTATTTCTCACTTTTGCTAAAACCCTTTCACAACCAAACTAGTCTTAAACATTTTTCATGGTTACTTTAATATCTTAATTAATCATGAAGGCTTACATCAATTCATTCATAGGCAATTATGAGTGAGCTAAAATAGTTTCATTACTCATATAAAGACAATATAAATTATCTAGCTCTTAAAACATCCTTAAACATTAAACATCACACTTGATAGTAACTATAAAGTAATTAAGTTACTTTGCACTATCCTTAGTAATCTTAAGTTTCATGTTTCTCCTAAATTCATCTAACTTTCAAAGTTAGATTTATATGAATTTACCCCCACATTTGTTATCCTTTTTTATACGATTAGTATAAGGATTAAATCTAGGAATGAAGTCTAAATCACTTCTAATTATATGGGATAGACATCTTTATAAAAAATAGTATTGAGATAAATTCACATGTTAACTTATGTGCCAAAGATTTCACAACAGAAGATCTTAAACACGTTGGCTTCACATATCTTAAAAGATTACATGAATAGTAGTATTTCTTACAATTTTAGTTTTTAGTCTTTTAATGTAAAGTACGTACTTATGAAAGATACCCCCACATTCCAAAAGATTTTCAAGCTAAAATAACACTTTATCAAAGTTTGATTGACTATCACTTAAATACTTGAGAGTTACTTTTTCCAAAATTAGGTAAACTAATTCAAAGTTTATCGCCAAGTATTACTTTGATAATTTCAAGCTTAGAGGGCAAACAACTATTATGTTCTTTAAGACGTTACTTTATCTCATGCATTATCCCATAAAAACTTAGAGTATTTAGCAAAGTCTTTCTATGGACTGTAAACAGAGCATATACGAATTAGACTTATTTCGCTTCATAAGATCATAACCAAAGTAGTTCCTTACCAGTTCCAATTTTAACTTAATATCAGAATTTAATCAACTTCTTTATCTTTGTAATTAAGCAAAGATAAATGGTCTACGCGTAATCAATAAAATTAATAATGTATTTTAACATGTCTTTGGTCATGATACTATTAATAATCACAAAATTCAGCATTACAGAATAAACGAGGTTAAAATATTTTCTCTCAAGAAAATTTCTTTTGACCAAGTTACAATTCACCAAATGCTAAAGAATTTAAGACTTTTAGCATAATCAAGAACTATTTTAAATTAGCAATCCTTAAAGGAATTATAATTTAAATCATCTTAATGACCATGCCAATCACAAACAATTCAGTTATTAAATCAAGATAATTAAACTTATTATTCTCAGATAAACTACCATGTTCAACTATCACATTAATCATGATTTTTAGACAAGTACTACAAGTCAATAAATAATACTACACGGCTAGAAAGCAACATTTTATTTTACACATGTACTCAAAATACTTCCTAATTAAATATGAGTCATTGTAAAGATATTATAACTTGTAGAAATATTGTGATGTATTTAGTACATAATAAGAATATATACTAAAGTGAACTTTAGATCCACACATTCTTATATGAACACTAACGCAACACTTTATATTTCTCATTGTTATAATCTTCCACGTCAAGTTACTAATATGCAAAAGAGTTAGTCAGAAACGAATTTCACTCTTACTTGCATATTAACTAACTACTATTAAAACTCATAACTAATTATAAATTTTGAGACATATAGAGTAAAATAAAGTATTCCGCTTTCTCCGTCCCCAAGTATTTTAATTTACTACTTTACTTATCAATATGATTAACAATAATTGAACAATTTCTTCTGTAACAATTTTCTCAATTGTTGTCACGTTGGTCATACATTGGTACATTAGAAAATGGAACACGAATCACATAGTACAACTCTAATTTTTCATAATAAAATTATGTCATATGATCAATATTCCAATTGAATGAAACAATCTTAAAAATATGACTTTACCGAATTTTCTCAAAAATTCTCTTTTAGTATTTATTAGAGTACAACTGATAATCATGACTTTATGCGCTTCTTTACTTATTGATTTTCTCACATAATATGAAACAAACAAGATTTGATAAATAATACTTTTCATATTGACACACTCAATAAAGTATTATTTTTCAATCTTCAAATAGTGACTTAAACAATAATACCCAAAAGGTAAGAGAGTACCTAAAAAGCTCATTCAACATTCAAAGTTGTAACTTATGCTTTTTTCAATACATCAAATACCTTTAACACTAATCAACAAATATAAGAAAATAGTCTAATTCAATTTTACGCTCATGATCTAAATAGCTCAAAGTTCGATTCTCACTTCACATGAAAATCCATGAGATCTATAAATCATATCCAAAATTAGTAAGATTCAAAGTCTCTAGGTCCTTCACTACTAATTTAACACAACAACGCAAAATTAAATGCTACACAACTATTTTCATATTTCCTTCGATTAATCTAATTATTTGCTTGCACTATTTTTCACCGTTTCATGATACATAGAATCATCAATAACAAGCACATGAAAATTATCAGACCATCATAATCATTCAAATTTAATATGTTTACACAAACAATTAAATTACTGGTTCAAAGATCTCATCTTTCAAGTAAACAATGATTATATGGACAAATAAAGAACGTACCAAATCTACCACAATCAACAAGAATACATGATATTAATTTCTCTTAGACTGTTGGAATATAAATTACACAACGAGTAAATTAATCAAATAATCAACGGGGCAATCATGCATTCAACATTGTAATCGTAGTAAGATCAACAACGAAAGTAACACGCAATAAAGCATAATATAACAATAAGAAAATTAAAGAGCAAGTTAGAAACTTATCGAGTCGCCTTAGGAAGACTTTCCTAAGAGAAATTATTGCCTCCTACTCGTGCGATTTCGGATACAAACAAATTCCTCCGAGGATAAAACGATCTTAGAATTTGAGTCAAGAACGATGCACACAGACTCAAATCCAACTGCGGCTCTATCTCATTCACCTGAGTTTCTCGTGATTTCACCATGAATTAAGGATTGTAACTCCGTTAACAAGATCACCAACCAGATAATAAGAAGACAAAAGAAAATAATTTAAGAACTGCATAACGAAGACGACACAATAACTGTTTTAATACAGTCCATGCGCCATTGTTGTCTCACATATCTTAAAGAATTCGTGTACTGTTCTTGAGAGCACAGTACTTAATTTCTTTCAATGTGACGGCAGTCCCTCTTCTTTTTCCTTCTCTATTCCTTGGTTCAACCATTGTTAACTTTATACAGTACATTAAAGTTGGCTACAATTCCTAATCAAAAACAAACACTAACTAGCAAAACTAGTTAGACTTTAATTAGGATTTCTTATCCAGTCAATTTAGGTTAACTAGATATTTATTTCAATACAAATAGGATATTACCATCCTATACTCAGTATAATGCCAAACACGTTTGTTCAACTTGGGTTGACTTCTTTCATTTATAAATTACTTATAATTCTAATACAAACAAATAAATTATTCTACAATAAAAATAATTATAAAATACTTTATTTTAATTATATTGAACTACATATAATCCAAAATAATTAAAGTAAATATAAAGTATTTATTTCATATCCTTAAACAAGAACAATTTCAAAGTAAGTATTTGAACTATGGATTTTACCATAAATAGAAATATCCAAATTTATAATCATATCTTTGAAACCCGCGTTAAATATACAAACATTGACTTCGGTCAATCGCTTTGAGAACCAATAAATGGACCCTCTCAAAGGTCACCTTAGATCAATATTTCCAACATAATCAAATTATCATAGACATCAAACCCTAAGAACAAACAATTTGTTCTTCAAGATCAAGAATCATCAATTCAATAATCCAATTAAAGAAATTGATGATCCGATAAATAGATTAATCATACTAATCAAGTAACTTGAAAACCTTGTTCATAATCATACTATATCAAATATATATAATTGTTTCACCAAACAATTCACATAAATCCCTTATTCTAAATTCACATCATGCTAGATCATATAATCAAATTATATATTAAACATGATAATATTAAAATAACCATACATGAACGGGGCTCTGATACCACTGTTGGGTTTTGAGGCAACATGCGCAGCGGAAGAAAACAATATTAAATCAACAAAACCCTAAGCCCCAAGATCCATTCATGATGATTAAATTAATGGCAAGATGAATTTAGAATACTAACCGTTGTAGAGCATTTAAATTTTTCGGATCTTCAAGTCTTCAAGCTTTAGATTTGATCTCCTCGTTCTTCGCGTTCATCGGATCACGATCACAGGAACACGAACTTATGATGCTAAAGCAAGCATCCTCTATGTGTATCCACATGTGAACGAATATCTAGAACCATTCTAGATCTGGGTTGCTAGACCCATTAGAAAACACACTTTTCTAATCTTCAAAGGCTATATGAATTTTTGGAGAAAAGTACCTTTTTCGTCTCTCAACTTATCTATTTTTTACCTTTTCGTCACCAAACTTTTTTTTTTTTTTACCTTAGCATCCTTAATCTACTGTTTTTTTTTACTTAAGAATCCTTCCGTTTGTTGGCCATCCATAATGCCGTTAAGTATTGTTGGTGTGGCATGCTGACTCATCATTTTTGCCTATGTGGAGCTGACTAAGCAAAAAAAATCTTATGTGATACTGTTAGTTAAATAAAGGGGTTAAAGTGAAAGTTTCCCACCCCATCTTCCTCACCGTTGCAGCACAACAACCATCACTTTCTCCTCTCTCTCTCTCTCTCTCTCTCTCTCTCTCTCTCTCTCTCTCAGTAGAAACACAACCCAAATCCGCTGCCGTCCCCTTCTGTTTCTCAGCACCACCCTCTCCCACAAAGCCACCTCCATCATAAACCTCCTCAACCAATCTCCGTCATCACCCTCCTCAAACCCACCCTACCTCTGTCATCATCATCCACGTCGGCGACTGACATCATTGACTGTTCAACACAACCATCATTGACTGTTCAGCACCACCACTACCCCACCATGCCACTACCACCACACCCAGCCTATAAACCACATCAGTCACTAAACCACCAAACCGTCACCATCATAGTCAACTACAGACCGTCAACAATGTCCACGTCCACGTACCAAACCTCCATCTCCGGCCGGACAAAATCATTAAAAAGAAAAAACAAAGCTCAAACGCGCGCACACACACATAAATCGATAAAATCCCCAATTTTCAAACTCAAAATACCCAAGTTACAGTTGCGAAATCAGATCCAGTTGCAAAATCATTAAAAAGAAAAAATCAAAGCTCAAATGAGCGCGCACACACACAAATCGATAAAATCCCCAAATTTCAAATTTCAAACTCAACAAACCCACAAATTGAAGAAAAGAAGCTAAGAGAGATGGTTCCGGAGAGAAATTTGGCTCCGGGATGCGGAAAGAATGAGAGTAGATTAGTTCCACAAATTCGCCGCCATAGGAGGAAGGGGAGAACGGAGGTGAGAGGGAGGAGTAAGATGACAGAGGTGGGGGCGAGGAGCGAGACGGAGACGGAAGAGTAGGGTGAGGGCGACGGCGACGGCGGCTCTGTAAGTCTGATGAGAGAGAGAGAGGTACGTTAGATTTTTTTGGGTTAGGGTAAGTGGGCCTTTTAAGTAAGATTTGTTTTAATTTAAACATTTTAATATTATGAAATGTCTTTTATAGATATACAGTTTGAAGTTTAAGCAATTTGACCCCTTATAGATCCACATAATCATTTGGTGTATGTTAGTTATGCAACGTCATCGCCAAGTAAGCAAAAATAATGAGTCAGCATGCCACATCAGTTAATTTAACGGAGAATCTAACGCCTAAGTGACGGAAGGATTATTAAGTAAAAAAACAGTAGATTAAGGATTCTTAAGTAAAAAAAATGGTTTGGTGACGAAAAGGTAAAAAATAGATAAGTTCAGGGACGAAAAAGGTACTTTTCTCAGAATTTTTGTGTTCTTGATCTTTGATTCTCAATCATGGATCAAGAATTATGTTTCTCAAACATACTAGGTTGCATTAGTTTAATGGATGGTATAAAGATGTATTTATAGTCCCTAGTCATTAACCCTTAATGACCTAGAAGACCTAAATCCCGTCACCCAATTAAACTGGCCAAAAACTGACCTCAGAGGGTTTAGCACGGTCGTGCTTACAAAGTGGCACGGCCGTGCCACTTGTGCCGAGCCGCACCTGCCCGAAATCAATAATGGCACGGTCGAGCTTGTTATCTGGCACGGTCACGCCATTTGGCACGGTCGTGCGCACAGAGCGGCACGGTCGTGCCATTTGGGCCGAACCTGCCAGATTTTCAGCTTTATCCAATTTTAGCCTTTTGATCAATTCGTTCTTTTGTGTGTAACCCCATAGGATTATATTAAGTTGGCAATGAGTCAAACCAAGTCAAACTCATAAGTCATGAGCGGACTCTAGCAAGTCATCATGACTACCCAATTAATATAACTTAAACAAAGTTCGTCATCCTTATAGAACATATCACAATCCTTTTGTCACGCGATATCATATTGAACATAAGTTATGGTCAACGTCAACTTATCTTGTTCAATGCTTTCTCGATCCCAAGTAGATTGATATGAGCAAATGACATTGAACACTTCAATTCATTTGGGTACGGCCGTACACTACCATCAATCTCATTCATTGAGAGGCCAAGCAGATATCTCTCTTGAGGGAGGGACAAATCCCCTCTTGACTTATCATTCTTCCCTACATGAATCCGATTATGTCAATCGTAGCCTTTATAACCACCCGGTTAGGGGTAGCGTTTGAGTACGTCAATCATAATGTTCATCATGTGGAAGACTATGATAATCTCAGGTCTAAGGATAAATGATATAACTATTATGAGATTTAATTATGACATCTGACCATGACATAAATCTCATAGGTGGGTCAAGTCCAGTACTTGTTCTCCAATAAGTACCCATAAGCTTAATTTGTATCACATACACATGATCATCATATGATCATTAATTAAACTTATACTAGTTCTTCATAAGTACTAGCGACGGGGATTATTATAATAAACATGTAAAACATATAATAGTCCAGGGTTGTTATCTCCATAACAAATGAGAACATGATGTGACGTAAGGCCTTTCTCAAGGGCCTAGGGCATAATCTTCAACATAAGAACACCAAGACACGTGTCGTTCAGAGTTAACATCAAATCAACTCGACAAAGAAAAACAAGTCACCGCGTCGCTCAATGTCAACATCTTCATCAACAAATCAAATCTAAGATCAAGCCTATTCGGCCCTCGTGAAAAACCAAGCTCAAGCTTCAACAGAAAGACCCGAGATCAAGCCCATTCAGCCTTCGAAGTTTATATCACAACAAAGAAAGAATTAGAGGATTATTACCTGTAATAGGTAAAGTCATAGAGTTGTAACCTACATCACTTGATAAATAATAAAATTCATTTCTTGTGCATTTAATTTCGTGTCCACGTGTTAGACGAGAATTTAGTGTGTACAAATTTTGGCACGCCTGGTGGGACCACTCTACCTATCATCTCTTTCTCCACAAGACTCCTCAAGAAAAAGACACTACATTCAGAAACGATGACACCAACGAAAGGCATCGCTCAAGTTAACAAGGCAATGCATGTAGCAGCCGCAGACGCCAAGGTGAGTCCACATGAAAAGCCAAATCATAAATCAAGCATTGGAACATCTCTGGGGGCAACAAGTAAGTCTAACTCGAAGAACCACTCTGGCTCGTGCACTTTTGCCATGCCGGTGATGGTGACCAACGCAACTTCAATGGAAGAACAACTTACAAATATTGCCCAATCCATTGAAAAACTAACAAAAATTGTGGCGGATAAAGACTTGGAGATTGCTTCCCTCATCCAAAAACACAAAAATCAACACATCACAGAGTCAAGCCAAGATCAAACTTATCAACAAAGATTCATTCACCAAAACTATCAATCCGAAGAGCACAAGCATGCATTTACTTTAAAGCAACCAGAAGGCGAAAACCATCAACAATCATTGCTTGGATCGATGTCCGTTCAATAGCTTCAGGATATGATAACCACCGCAATTCGATCACAATATGGGGGTCATACACAAAGCAGTTTCATATACGGGAAGGCTTACACAAGAAGGATTGACAACATGAAGATGCCATCAGGCTACCAACCACCTAAGTTACAACAATTTGATGGGAAAGGAAACCCAAGGCAACATATTGCGCACTTTATGGAAACATGCAACAATGCGGGAACAGAAGGTGATCTACTCATCAAACAATTTGTACGATCCCTACAAGGAAGTGCATTTGACTGGTACACTAATCTTGAGCCTGAGTCTATAGATAGTTGGGGACAACTAGAGAAAGAGTTCTTAACAAGATTCTATAGTACTCGTCGTATTGTAAGCATGGTTGAGCTAACCAATACCAAGCAAAGGACGTACGAGCCAGTGGTTGACTACATCAACAGGTGGCATTCTTTGAGCTTGGACTCTAAAGAAAAGATCTCTGACCAGTCTGGAATCGAGCTTTGTATGCAAGGCATGCACTGGGGTCTTTTGTACATCTTACAAAGCTTTAGACCTCAAACCTTTGAGGAATTAGCTACAAGGGCACATGACATAGAGATGAGCATAGCCAACCATGGAGAAAGCGTCATAGAAGGTGACAACAACGACGACAATTACGCTTCTGACGAGTCGGCGAGTGATAGTGAAGTCTCTTTCTACATGTCATCCAAAAGTTCAAAAGAATCCACGGATGATGATGATCTTGAATATCAAAGCGAGCGTCATTTCTCTATCAACAATGATGAATCTCTATAAATTTGCATTATGCTCCTGGCCCGCACGAGCTTAAACTGCGAACGACAAAAAAAAAAATTCCCCGAACTACCTTATGACTTGATCCCATTTCGGGTACGTAGAAATACAGATCTAAAGGATATGTCTTCCACTGCATGCCTTAGACCATGTCCAATAAGGGGGTTGAATGGGGGGTTGAGTGGGAGTCAACTAGTTGAGGGTGTCCAATAAGGGGGTTGAGAGGAGGGGGTTGAAGGGGAAGGGTTGAAAGGTTTCAACTAGGTTGAATGTTTTTTGGTGGGGCCCGGAAGAGACACTTGTCGGCTTGGGAGTGGCCAGCACTTGGAGAGTGTAGCTCACCTCCCAAGCCGGCGAGTTGCTACTCCATTTCCGTTTTTTTTTTCTTTTTTTCCTTTTTTTTTTTTCTTTTTTTCGGGAGAGGTTTTTATCCAAATTTTTTGAGCTCAATTATTTCATAGTAAATTATTTTTTTTATAAAAAAATAAATTACCAAAATTTATAATTTTTTTCCCTCTATAAATTGATGTAAGATTCATTTAATTTGGACACCGAAAAAAAATCTTCTTTTCTCAATATAAAATTTTCAATTATACTTTATTAACATTTATTTAAAACATTTTAACATCTTTTTAAGTGTGAAGTATTTTTTATCCAAATTTATTTAATTGCAATAAAATTTAATTAAGTGTGAATTAAAAAAAATCTCGAATTTATAAGTAAAAATATTGATATTTTATTTTTTAATAATAAATTTTTATTATTTTTTTAATTATAAAAATAAATATTGTAAATAAAATAAAAAGTGGTGGGGTATAGAATGATGAGTTGGGAGGAGTTGAATTTTAAACTAAACTAGCTTATTGTGGGAGGGGTAGTTGAGAGGGTAGTTGAATGATTAAGTGGATGGAGAGAGAAGATGAGGTGTCGTAATATTAAGGTAGTTGAATGTTTTTAGGTAGTTGGCTTATTGTACATGGCCTTAGATGAGCGACAACGTGTATGTCTTCTTCAAATTCTCCAACTAGCAGATATTCGTGTGGCCCTTGAAAAGAAACATGCTCACATAAAAAGTCTCAATCTACAAGAGAAGTGTCAAGCTATACAAAAGGGCTGATCAACAAGAGGGTGTCACCTAAAAGTTTGGAAGTCCTTGAGATGTTAAGTCCATGAAAGATGTCGGTCTTCGAGCAAATCTTGCAAGCACCACCAAAGGTGTCGGTTTACGAGCAAGTCGTGTTGAGCTCCACCTAAGGTTAAAAAACCAAAGGTGTAGGTCAACAGCTGCTTTTCGAGCTACACCAATGGGTCTTCATCTTCAAGTAGGTTGTGGCGGGCTTTGTGAAGAAGGTGATTTGCGCATAAGTTGTTGAAGTCACAAATTTGCTTACTTCATTATGCTTGATCAACCTGTTTAAAAAAAAAAAAAAAAAAAGGGGGGGGGGGGTGCAATGTAAATTGTTAGCTACAAGTTAATTACCAAACACTGATGATAAAGATGCTCCAAAAGAGTGACGATGCTCGCAGCTCGAACGTGTTTGTAGCCTGCAAAAAAAATATATAATACTCCCTCTGTCCCTAAATAAGTGTCCATTTTTAAGAAATCTTTGTCCCTAAATGAGTGTCTTTTTTTAACATAACTTTCTCCTTAAACGTTTTTTTTCGAAAAAAAATTCACCGGTTTCTTTATACGTGCAAAACTAAAGGTTTGGAAAGGAGATTACAAGATTATATATGAATCGTTGTTACCAAATTGTTCAAAAAGTTGAGATTTTCAGTGTCCCTTAAAATGAAATTTGGACACTCATTTAGGGACAGAGGGAGTATATATATATATATCGAAACAGAAATCAGACACGTACAATAAAGCAAGTTCGAAAAAAAATAAAAGAAAATATATAGAAAAGGAGCATAGTTTTAATGGAAGTTGATAAAAATTATGGATGGCCGCCACACTGGATTGGCGGAACGGAAGCCAACAAAGCAAGAAACCAGCTCAAATGCGTGTGGCTTTCATCTCATAACTGTACCTTCTTCTTGCTGAAGAGAGGACAAAGTTCAAAAAAAATAAAAAATGAGGAGGGTCTCAAAGGCTGTGTGTATTCATGTCAACGTGGATGAACAACAAAAGACAAAATGTATGTTACTAGTACAAGGACATTATAGTTTCATGGATTCATTGCAATCGATGTGTGAAGAAAGGTGTTGCGTAATCATGAGCAAATATATGCAGCAACATGAAAAATAAGAAGATAATAGAAGCACTTACTTCTATTATGTCTGCTCCACTATCCTCGTCAACCCGAAGCGAACAAGACAAACAAAGGTGTTGACTGCCTTGCACCGAGGAAGAAAAGAACAGTAAGCTTTCCTTTGCAGAAGGGAACGATACCTCCCTTTCCTTTTGCTCCGTTCCGCTAGGCCCTCTTCAACCAAACGAGTACACCAAAAAGCAGAAGGGAGAATGATTGGGTCTTGTAGATACCCCGGGGGACCACGGCTTGGCTAGAGCGCGTGTATTATCCTAGGATGTCTAACTTGTTTTAGAGTCGCCACCTATGTTTTGAGGAACATAAGAAAAACCTATTGATAATAGCCTAAATTTGATTACGAAAACAGAGATTCTTTGTTTTGAGGTTCGGGGGTTAGATTACGAGATGGGAAGTACCGAAACACCCATCCCGCCCAACTAAAGTTGGTCTTGCTTGATCAAAATCTACATGAATAATAAACGTTCTTCTTCTTCTTCTTTAAATCATAAAAAGGGGTTTAAAATAGAGTTTGGAATGTAGGAGATAACTCCTTAACCGACCTCAATGAGATGAGGTGATCACTAGAGTCATGTCCCAAAATGACTTGGGTGATTGCACTTTGATAAAACGAAAAGAAAGAGAAAAGAGATGAAGTTGAGAAGGGGAAAGAAGGAGCTTTACCTAGACTTCAAGAGACTTCAAACACTTCTTGTTGAATTACTTGGAGAAATCCTTTGGAAAATGCTTTGAAAGTAAGAAATTTGGTTTCTTATTGAAAGTGTGAGATTGAGAGCCAAAGGTTTCCAAGGTCCTTGAAAATGGAGGTAAATGGAGGTTTTTATAGGTGAAAGAGGAATGTTTTTTGTGCCAAAACTCAGTCACCAAGAAATCCTTCTCGGGCAAAATCCTGTAAATTGAGCAAGGGAGAGAATCCTGGCCAGAAATCTGTAACTGACGCCCAGAGGCGCGCGCTTCCTGATTTGGGGGCGGGAGGCGCGCGCGTCTGGCTCCTCCTGTCGAAGGCGCGCGACTCAGAGAAGGCAATTTTGACAGAATGGACTAGAAAGTCAGCCCTGTTATTCAGTTTAGTCCCTGGACTTAACGAAGTCAGTCAGAAACTTAACGGAAGTGACAGAAACTAACGAGAAACACTTAAAATGGGGAGAAACACAAGATCAAATGTGCAATCGGGGTGAGCGGTCCAAGGCGGGGTGTCTACAGAGCCCCTCGGCGACATGGATTGCAAAGCAAAACGCGTCGACGAAAGTTTAAAAACACCCGCCGAGGACATCACCAAGAAAAAAAAGCAAAGACTCGATGAAAGCAGGAATTTGAAATTGCGAGAGATAGTGGTGTGCTCCCTGTGTGAGCGGCTTTTGTTGATAGAGGGGTGGCATGATCTGTTAGGTGAACCTGCCGGCTGAATATTTTGAATGAGGCCGTTAGTGAACCTTTTGAACGAGGCCGTTAGTGAACCTTTTGGAGAGGCCGTTAGTGAACCTTTGAGGAGGCCGTTAGTGAACCTTTGATAAGGCCGTTAGTGAACCTTTGGAGAGGCTGTTAGTGAACCTTTGAGGAGGCCGTTAGTGAACCTTTGGAGAGGCCGTTGGTGAACCTTTGAAGAGGCCGTTAGTGAACCTTTGGAGAGGCCGTTAGTGAACCTTTGAGGAGGCTGTTAGTGAACCTTTGGAGAGGCCATTGGTGAACCTTTGATGACGAATCCGTTAGTGAAATTTGTTGATGAGGCCGTTGGTGAACCTTTGGAGAGGCCGTTAGTGAACCTTTGAAGAGGCCGTTAGTGAACCTTTGGAGAGGCCGTTGGTGAACCTTTGAGGAGGCCGTTAGTGAACCTTTGAGGAGGCCGTTAGTAAACCTTTGGAGAGGCCGTTAGTAAACCTTTGGAGAGGCCGTTAGTGAACCTTTGGAGAGGCCGTTAGTGAACCTTTGAGGACGAATCCGTTAGTGAAATCCGTTGATGAGGCCGTTAGTGAACCCTTGAATGAGGCCGTTAGTGAACCTCTGTAGAGGCCGTTGGTGAACCTTTGAAGACGAATCCGTTAGTGAAATCCGTTGATGAGGTATTGCTTTGAAGTCTCGTGCCACTTGGAGTCACACTTGACTTTTTGAATTGTGGGGTGCGGGCACAGTTGACCACGACCAGAAAAATATTCCTGCTGGGGATGAAATGTTGAGATTGACCCTTGAGGGGGGTATGGTACTCGTGACGGAACTTAGGGAGTTCGGAATCCGTGGGGAAGGACAGCCTACTTTTGAGTGGGAGTTTCTATCCTACTTTCAATCTTTGACATGCCTTAAGGGCGGACTAGAAGAAGGTGTGCCCAACTGGGTGTCCGAGGACAGGGGCTGTGTCTTGATTTAGGCTGGAGATCTCTGACAAGGCCTTTTCTGAAGTGATCTAGACTTGGGAGGCGCGCGCTTTCCTCTGTAGGCTTGGGACGCGCGCGCATTTCAGACCGCTGGCGGGTGGCGCGCGCGTCTGGGAGGCGGAATTCCGGGCTTGACATTTGCTGGCCAAAAGAATCCCCAACAGCTATAATATCATCTTCTGTTCGACCCCTTGATTCTCACAGCTCCTTTCTGCTATTTTTGAACCTCATATTATTGCTTAACTTTGCTTGTGATCAACATTTTCCATGGCTTCCAATTCTTTTGCTCTTGATGCCAAGGTTGTTAGTGGGTATGAAAAGGACTTGGGAACTTTTGTGTATTCTTTCAAGACCCATCCCAAGAAGGCCTTCATTAAAGACTTTGGGTTCCGAATTCTTTTCACCTTGCGGACGTTGAAGCCGGATTAGGATTTGTTGAGAGCTGCCGCGGCTTTCTGGGATTGCGACAGCCATACCTTCAACTTTTCAGCTAATGAAATGGTACCGACTGTTGATGATTTCGGGGCCATCCTTGGTATGCCTTTGGCCGGTCGGATTGCCGTCCCTAAATATCACCGTGGTGCCATTGACTCTTGGGTTGAGTCACTGAATCTCCCTGTTGAGGACGTGAGGAAGATGTTGCACGGTACTGTGATTGACATAACTGAGTTGCCGACGTTCTTCAGTTTACACTCGGAGGACCCGGTGGTTCAATCTTTCAAAAGGAATGCCATGACCGCTTGTCTCTTTAGTGAAGTACTGTTTGTTACACCCTTCGGGACTGCGGATGTGCAGTTGGCTGAGATTATTTTGCAAGCCAAGGAGCAACAATTTAGTATAATCCCTCTTATTGTAGGGGAGACGTTGCACGGCCTTGATGAGTTACATAGGACGGACAAGATGTGTCGGGGAAGCCCTTTGCTCTTGACCATATGGCTCCGAGAACACTTCAAGATTTATTCCCCGGATGGTGATTTGTCTCATTTTGCTGTTCATAGGAGGAAGTTATTGATCCGGGATTTATCTGAAGATGGTTGGAAGAAATTCTTTGCCTCTCGGGTAACCGTCGATATTGAGTGGTGCCCTCCTTCTTGGGGTCTTCATCCTTTTATGGAATGGACTCTTGGTTTTCAGCACGTGGTTGTACCTGGCTTGAGGGATTCTTCATTTTACCAGCCAGAGCGGGTTCTGCAGCAGTTTGGTCGCCAACAGATAATTCCTTTTCCGAGGGACGGAATGCTTCGTCTAGTTGCTTACATGGGTCCGGACTTCTCGAGTGAGCTTCAGTCGGCTTGGGGAGATGATCGCAACCGTTGGGCTTTTGCTCCTCTGCATCGGGGGAGTGTCTTCCTTCCCGAGATCTACTTGGATTATTTGTTTGGCACCCTTTACCGTGGCATCACTTGGGTCGATGTGCTTCGTGCCGAGTTGCTGGGAAAGGGTTTTGAGCCTAGCAGCGCTTTGAGATATAGGGAGGCTGCTGTTGATTCGAGTAACATTCTTGCTGACCCTTTTGGTACTCCTTTGGAGGACTTTTATGCCAAGAGACGTGCCGCAACACAGAAGGTTTCGGTGCGTATTAGTGCTCCTCCATTATCCAAGAAGAAAAGGATTGAGAGACGATCGGGTGGTCCTTTGAAGGCTAAGAGAAAATTGGATTTTTCTTAGTACCCTAAGAGATTGCAATTAAATTAGACCACTTTGTTTTAGGATTTAATGTTTTGATGTCTTTTGTTGCTCAATAAATCCGTTGTAGTGGCTTGAATAATTCATTGAATGAAATAAAAATTGCATCTTGTTATTTGAAGTGAATTGGGTATTTTTGATATGTTTTAGACCGCACCCGAAGGTTGCCTACGTTCCTCCAGTTGGGAGGCTCAGGTCTCCGTAGTTCAAACAAACAAAGACCATTTTTTATTTTTTTTTGGTGTGCACCCTATTTTTTGCCTAGACCGCCCTTTCGGGTTTTCAATCTAGCGGGCTTCTTTTTTGCACGTGCTCTAATTTTTGCCTAGGCCGCCCTTGCGGGTTTTCAACCTAGCGAGCGATTTTTTTTTTTTTTTTTTATGGTCTTTGTTTATTAAGCGTAGAACCTCTTGAGCTTGTCGAGGTTGACCTCCTTTGGCAGCTGGTCACCATCTAAATCCACGAGTCGGACTGCACCGCCGCTTAGTATCTTTTTGACCACGTACGGACCGATCCATCGGGGTCCCCATTTCCCCAGGGGATTCATGGCATTAGGAGGATGTTGTCTTAAGACCAAATCTCCCACATTGATGTTTCGAGGCTTTACCTTTGTGTTGAAAGATCTTGCCATCCTTTGCTGATACGCCCTTGTGCGTTCGAGTGCTCTTAGCCTTTTCTCGTCGAGTAAGGCTAGCTGTTCGTATCGACTTTGCATCCAGTCGACCTCGTTGACTTGATTCTCGAGGAGGACCCGTAGAGAAGGGACTTCAAGTTCGATTGGAAGTACGGCTTCAGAACCATAGACTAACGCATAAGGAGTTTCTCTTGTTGCTGACCGTACTGATTTGCGGTAGCCCCACAATGCTAATGGTAGCTTCCCGGGCCAATCCCTTTCTGTTGAGGCCATTTTCTTGACGATGGTCTCGATGGTCTTATTTGCTGCTTCGACCGCGCCATTTGCTTGGGGACGGTAAGGAGATGACTTGTGTGTTGGTGATCTTGTACTCTACCAAAAGTGCATCCATTTCCTTCTCAAAATGAGAGCCGTTGTCGGAAATGATTTCATGAGGCACGCCGTATCGGCACATGATATTAATCTTTACAAATTCGGCCACTTTCTTGGCATTGAGGGTCCGATAGGCTTGTGCTTCGACCCACTTTGTGAAGTAATCGACGGCCACTAGGACGAATGACTGCCCATTGCTTCCGGCAGGATGGACTTTACCGATGATGTCTATCCCCCAACAAGAGAAAGGCCAAGGTGTGACCATGTTGTAAAGTTGCGAGGGTGGAACATGCTGCAGATTAGCATGGAATTGGCATTTGGCACATCTTTTGACTTTCTCGATACAGTCTCGTTCCATAGTGCTCAAATAGTAACCAATGCGGAGTATCTTCTTGACTAGCATAAACCCATTCATGTGGGGTCCACACTCTCCTTCGTGCAATTCACACATTATCTCTTGAGCTTCGACCTCATTGGCGCATAAGAGATTGATCCCGTCGTGGTACCTTTTGTAGACTCGGTCTCCAATCAGTACGTACCGAGAGGCTAGCCTTTGCAGAGCCGCTTGAGACTTCTTATTGCTATTCTCGGGATAAATGCCATCTTTGAGGAAATTCATGATATCCGAATACCACGGGGAGTTTGTTTGAACCTCGTCGATCTCGATACTCATGCAGTACGCCGGACTATTCCTTCGGGGAATTTTGAAAGGCTTCACCATTTTCCCTTTGGGCATTTCGACTAATGAAGCTATAGTGGCCAGTGCATCGGCGAAGCGATTTTTATCCCTTGGCAGGTAGTTGAAAGTGATCTCTTGGAATTGTTCAACCAATTCTTCAAGGTGCTGACCATACTGTTGGAGGGTCGGGTCTTGGATTCGCCATTTACCCGATTGCTGATTCATAAGGAGCAAAGAGTCGCCGAATACTTCTAGTTCCGTGACGTTTCTTTCGAGAGCTGCTTCGAGCCCTGCTATGCATGCTTCTTACTCGGCAATGTTGTTGGTAGCTTCGAATTCCAGACGGATGGCAATGGGAGTGTAGATGTCTTTTGGATCGACAAGCAATACTCCTATACCAAAACCGTGTTTATTGGCGGCGCCATCGAAAAAAAGTTGCCACTTATTTTCCTCGGTTGCAGTACAAATTAAATGCTCGTCGGGGAACTGTACGTCTTCCCCCTTCACTTCGTCACACGGGAATTCGGCAAGCTGGTCACTGAACACTTTCCCCCTGACGGATTTTAGTGTGACGTAAGTGATATCATAGCCGGCGAGCATGAAGTACCATTTGGCTATTCTTGTTGACATGAAAGGCTTCTCGAAGATGTAGCGGAGCCGGTCCACCTTTGCTACTAGCTTGATCGGAAAAGCTTCCATGTAGTGTTTGAGCTTTTGAGTGACCCAAACCAATGCTGCACATGACTTCTCTAAGACAGAGTAGTTCTTTTCGCCTCCTTGGAATCGGCGACTGACAAAATAAATGGCATTCTCCTTTGTGGATTCTCGTTGCTCTTGTGCTAACATAGCCCCTAGGGCTTCATCATTGACAGTGAGATAGAGCAAAAGAGGCTTCTCCTTGTGCGGCGGAACTAGAACAGGAGGGCACGTCAAGTAATGCTTCACTTGGTCGAAGGCTACTTGGCACGCGTCGGTCCAATCTAGAGCCACATTCTTCTTGAGTAGCTTGAGGATTGGCTCGCACATGGAAGTGAGTTGGTGCACAAACCGACTGATGTATTGCAGTCTGCCCATGAAACCTTTGATCTCTTTCTGCGTCTTTGGAGGAGGCATGTCAATGATTGCCTTGATTTTGGAGGGGTCTATTTCAATTCCCCTTTCAGTGACCATATAACCAAGGACTTTGCCTCGGATAACCCCGAATGTGCACTTTGCAGGGTTGAGCCTCATCTTGTGTTGACGAAGCCTTTCGAAGAACTTGCGGAGATCGATTAAATGTTGACCATCGGTCCCTTTGGAGTGAATGATCATGTCGTCCACATAGACCTCGATTTCTTTGTGAATCATATCGTGGAACAAGTCTGTCACGGCTCTTTGGTAGGAAGCCCCAGCGTTTCTTAACCCGAATGGCATGACTGTGTAGCAAAAGGTACCCCACGGTGTTGTGAAGGCTGTATTATGTTGATCTTCCTCGGCCATGAGAATCTGATTGTACCCAGCGAACCCATCCACGAATGAGCGAACCTCGTAGGCAGGAGTGGAGTCGACCAGCATGTCGATATTAGGGAGTGGAAAATCATCTTTTGGGGAAGCTTTGTTCAAATCCTGGAAGTCTACACAAACTCGAACCTTGCCGTTCGCCTTTCTGACTGTCACGATGTTGGCTAACCATGTCGGATACTCGATGACGTTGATGAAACCCACACTGAGGAGCTTCTCGATCTCTTCTTTGACTTGCAGAGACCATTCTGGCTTGATCTTTCTGAGCTTCTGCTTTACTGGCTTAGCATCTTCTCTGATCGGAATTCTGTGTTCCGCTACCTTTCTGTCCAAACCCGGCATGTCTTTGTATGACCATGCGAACACATCCACGAACTCCCGTAGTAGTGCAGTCAATCTATCTCTGTCGTCCCCCTTGAAGAAGCTTCCGATTTTAGTTTCTCTTGGCTCTTCTTCGGTACCCAGATTAACAACATGCAATTCTTCGTCAGCCTCTGGACCATTTTCACCACGACTACGGACTTGTTGAGCAAGTTCATTTAAGTATGTTGTGTTTTCCTGGTCTATTTCATCATAATTTGAATCGTTATTAACTTGTTCGTTAAGTTCATTATTAGTTAATTCATCATTTATGATGTTTGCAATCTCAGGGTACTCAAAAATATCAAATTTTTCATTAGCAAAGAAAGGAAACACACGCTCGGCTATGGCCTCCAAATCCTCTTGGGTGAGGGTATTAGAGACACTCTCGGACTCGAAAGTAAGTGTGAGACGCTCTTCCTTTGTTGCTGTGCGGGGTATGCAACCCATTTTTTGGACTAAGAATTCTTCGGATACCACGGGACCTTTCTTAGAATACCAATTGTTGATCGGCTCAGAACTTGGCAGGATCTCACTGATAGTCTCGTTCATGGTGACGGTGCCATGGATGGTATTGACTTGGCATTCATTCATTATGGCAAGCCCTTCGAACATGGAGGCTAAATCTGTCAGTTCTTCCCCCACGATGATTTCTGTCTCGGACTCTATAGTCACCTTCCTTCCCCACCATTCACGGGGCGACATGGGAGTTGGTTCCCTTTCGGATTTCTGGATCTCACAATCGGAGAAGATTTCGAGACCGGGCTTTTTGACACCCTTATTGTTAACCCATGGCTCGGGAAAGATCATGTATGGAGCGTCTTCCCCTTGGCGGACAAAATATCCATTCAACGTCTTGCGGTAAGGCCTTCGATTAGGGACCTCATAACGACGGCCTTGTTTACGAGCTCTGGCCTTTTCATTCTTGATTGCTTGCTCTTACTTCAAGTCTTCTCTGGAAGGCTCGTACCCCAAACCGAATGTGTTCTTGACAAATGGGATTTGCACAGGATGTAGGATTCCTTGTTGATATTTCCCTAGGCCTAAACCAGGGAAGTAGTCCATATTCTTCATCATGCGGAGGACTTTGTGATTGCTGGGGGTCCATGATCCGTTTCCCCCTTCTTTGTCAATGGCGTTGATTGAGACGCCGGAGAGAGTGGAGTCTGGTAGACCATGCTGAACTTGGTGGACGGGCTCACCTTTTCTGTGGATAGTGACGTTTTCGGCCATGACGGTCACTATTTCATCACCATTTCAGATCTTGACACATTGATGGAGAGTTGACGGGACGGCATTAGAATTGTGAATCCATGGTCGACCCAAAAGCAAGTTGAACGAGGCTGGGATGTCAAGCACTTGGAATGGAACGGACATGACCATGCTCCCAAACTCAATGTCTATTTCGATCATGCCCATGACTGTACGGGCGGTGCTGTCATAACCTCGGATTACTTGAGTAGAAGGCTTCAAATCGGAATCCTTAAGCCCCAATATGCCCATGATTCTGCTAGGCATGAGGTTGAGTGCGGAACCACCGTCCACTAAGACTCTTGAGATGGGCCTCCCCCTTTCTCGTACCTTGAGGTAAATAGCCTCGTTGTGGTCGGAACCAAATGGTGGAAGGTCCATATCATCAAAGGTGATGACGTTGCCAAAATGAATGTGACCGATCATTGCCGTGAGGTCCTCGGGAGTAGTATCGGGAGAAACTGATGTATCATCGAGATTGCGGATGACAAGATCTCGGTGTTTCTTTGAGGATGCAATGAGGTCCCAAATAGAGATGTTGGCTTGAGTTTTCTTGAGTTGGACAAGTAGAGGATCTTCGGGAGTGTCGCGAGCTTGCGGCCTTTGAGAAGAGGAGCTTGGTGCGGAAGTGGAAGGGTTGCTTGCTATGACTCGACCGGATCGAGTTAGCATGTTGACGTTCCCATCTTGCTTCTTTTTCCTATTCTCTAGTACTTCCCTCATTACCTCATCGTAAGTTACAACATAACAAGAATTGTCAAGTTTATTCATAACATTGGGGCCCCCATTCACAATTGGGATTGAATGGGTGGTCCCCTCGAGTTCTCCTATCTCTATTACATTGACATGTTCGCCATTAGTCACTACAAATTCTTTCTTGTCTATGAGATCTTGAATGACATTGCGGAGAACGAAGCATTCCTCGGTGGTGTGGCCACTATATTGGTGGTAGCCACAATATTTGTGGTGAGCATGATTGGGGTGGACCGTCTTGGGTTGGTACCCTTGTACGGGTGTGACTTGACCCTTTGCCTTGAGGACTTCGAACACTTCGGTTTGAGTCATGCCTTGGAGAGGCGTGTAGACACGGTCATTTCGAGACTTCTTCCCTTGGGGTGGAGGAACCTTTTTGTAATTCCCCTTGTCGATCGTAACGGCGTTGACCTAGGCCTCTTTTGTGGAGTTGGAAGCGGCCTTGTAGCGGTAGCTAGGAGCACTTTTCTTCACTTCTTTGAGCAACTCGTCCATTCGGACCCCCGCCTCATACATTTGGGAGAAATCCGCATAGCAAGCCCCACTTAGGTGGGTGCGGAGATCAATTTTGAGACATTTGAGAAAGATGTCCATTTGCTCCTTGGTATTTGGCCTTTCCACAATCTCGGAGAGTTTATCATTCCATCTCCTTGTGAAGTCGATGAAGGACTCGTGGTCTCGTTGAGTAGTGTTCTCTAGCTCTTTCCTTGTGGGCCGGTGAGTGGTGTTGCCTTGGTATTGGTTCTTGAAGGCAAGCATGGCGGAGTCCCAATCAAGACGGACGGTGAGCGGGAGAGTAGCATACCAATCTTTTGCCGCCCCCTCGAGAGTGAGAGGAAAGCATTGAGACATCACCTTGGGGGAGACCTTCTTCGGAACCATTGCCCAAATATAAGTCTCAATGTGAGCCATAGGACAAGAGTTGCCCTTGAATTTACTTATGTCGGGCATCTTGAAATTATCAGGAAGAGCTGCCATAGTACTCATGAGGATGGATGATTGATAAAGGCTTGTGTCGGAGCATTTCCCCATATTGAGCCCATTGAATTTTTGGTCGATGTAGGCCATAATAGAATCCACCATTTTGGGCTCATTGCTCTCGGAACTCGGCTCTCCCATTTTCTTGGTGCGGGTGTTGACATAAGGACTTTTGAACAAACCCTCGGTCCACTCGGATTCATCATCGTTATTCTTGCTCTTTCCCTTGGCAAGATTAGTGAGCTTTTCTTTCATTAGCTCCATCTCGGCCTCGTGGGCCTCCCTTTGGCTGTCGAGGTGGGATTGCCAAATGTCTTCTTTGCTTTGTGCCTCCTTATTAAGGGTGGAGACTTGCTCTTGGAGGAGTTGGACCATGGTTGAAAGCTGTTCGAGAGACATGGTGTTGCTGCTGCCGGTTATGGTTGATGTAGGAGCTGTTGGAGTGATCTCTTCACGGACTAACCGATTTGCCGAATCCCGGTAGACTCTGTAAGTACCAATTGAACCTATATTGCAGAAGAGGCCCTTGTCAGTCTTGAGTAACACTTGCGGTCCATGAAGAGGCTTAGAACACACATTTGGGCACACGACTCGAACCACATAAGAAAAGACTCCTTTTTTTTTATATATAAGTCGGAGGGAATGGATCCCTTTTGGGGTTTCTAAGAAAATAATGGAATCGTCACACTAGTATATAGACCATCTCGCGGTCCCATAAACTCATCGGATTCCATCGCGTTTGTGAATCCTACATGTATCGGGATTAAACTAAATTAATGTAGTAAATCATACATGCGGGGACGGATTTTTATTTTCGTCCAAAATAACCACTTTTGGGGACGGATTTTTATTACGTCCGTTTCAACAAGTTGGCATGTATGATTTGAAGACATTAGTTTAGGGAAATCTCGGTACATGGAAACCGACTTGAGTCATGGAGTGTTAGACCCTAACTAGAATTGTGTGGCTTGTGCTCAGCTTGAATATGAGGCTCAAAGGTCACCCCCGGCATGTAGTCTTGAACTACGCCACGGGCTGAGGTTGACCGCTTCGAAAGAGTCAAGGTCGGGTGGAGCTTGAAACTTTCTAGGACGGGCCTCGACGGGTTTGGGGTTAAACTTGTGCGACTCGATAGTGAGCAGTTCATAGGAATATGTGCATGTAGTGTGAGGTCTAACAAGTGACAAAATATTTTTTATATTTTTTTTTTTTTGAAAAGGATGATTAAAAAAAAAAACACATAAGCACATAAATTACAACTCCCGAATCACCCGTGTGACCGGTAAAATAAAACACAAAATTAAAACAGTCCGAGGGCTCAATTCTGTTCTGATGCAGGCAACTGTGCCCACACCCCACTGTTCTGCTCAGTCACTGAAACCTGTTTCTGTTCTGGGAACCAACCCAGAAGCGTGCGCCTCTGAGTGTTGATACGGGATGCGCGCGCGTGGCGCAATGCTACTAGGAGGCGCGCGCTTCTGGGCACACCTGTCAGATTGTCAGATTTTGGACTCAGGGGATTGCCCTGGTCCTATGTGCATGTTGTAACCCCTGCAGAAATGATTAGTGGAGAATAGTAGAAGAAGAAGATGAAGAACATGAAGAAGCGGGCGATTCTGGTCCTTGATGCGGGATGCGCGCGCCTTAGGCTGAAGAGGCCAGAAGCGCGCGCCTCCCCCATCAGGAATCAGAATGCCCAGAAAAGATGTTGATTTTGATCAGAATGCAAGTTTAACCCTCAAATCTCCCCAGCAGAGTCGCCACTGTAGATACCCCGGGGGACCACGGCTTGGCTAGAGCGCGTGTATTATCCTAGGATGTCTAACTTGTTTTAGAGTCGCCACCTATGTTTTGAGGAAAATAAGAAAAACCTATTGATAATAGCCTAAATTTGATTACGAAAACAGAGATTCTTTGTTTTGAGGTTCGGGGGTTAGATTACGAGATGGGAAGTACCGAAACACCCATCTCTCCCAACTAAAGTTTGTCTTGCTTGATCAAAATCTACATGAATAATAAACGTTCTTCTTCTTCTTCTTTAAATCATAAAAAGGGGTTTAAAATAGAGTTTGGAATGAGGAGATAACTCCTTAACCGACCTCAATGAGATGAGGTGATCACTAGAGTCATGTCCCAAAATGACTTGGGTGATTGCACTTTGATAAAACGAAAAGAAAGAGAAAAGAGATGAAGTTGAGAAGGGGAAAGAAAGAGCTTTACCTAGACTTCAAGAGACTTCAAACACTTCTTGTTGAATTACTTGGAGAAATCCTTTGGAAAATGCTTTGAAAGTAAGAAATTTGGTTTCTTATTGAAAGTGTGAGATTGAGAGCCAAAGGTTTCCAAGGTCCTTAAAAATGGAGGTAAAGGGAGGTTTTTATAGGTGAAATAGGGATGTTTTTTGTGCCAAAACTCAGTCACCAAGAAATCCTTCCCGGGCAAAATCCTGTAAATTGAGCAAGGGAGAGAATCCTGGCCAGAAATCTGTAACTGACGCCCAGAGGCGCGCGCTTCCTGATTTGGGGGCGGGAGGCACGCGCGTCTGGCTCCTCCTGTCGGAGGCGCGCGACTCAGAGAATGTAATTTTGACAGAATGGACTAGAAAGTCAGCCCTGTTATTCAGTTTAGTCCCTAGACTTAACGAAGTCAGTCAAGAACTTAACGGAAGTGACAGAAACTAACGAGAAACACTTAAAATTGGGAGAAACACAAGATCAAATGTGCAATCGGGGTGAGTGGTCCAAGGCGGGGTGTCTACAGATCTAAACACACACACACACACACACACACACATATACTCCCTCCGTTCCAAGGAAGTTACAACATTTTTCCATTTAGGGTATTTCACAAAAGTTGCAACAATCCAAAAATGAAAGCTTTTTATTATTTTTATAATCCTCCACTCATTCTCTCTCTTCCTCCCAACCACTCATTATTCTCCACTCATTCTCTGTCCACCCCCACCAATTCTCTCTCATCCTCTCATTCTTAATATAATACTATATCCTTAATTTCTCAACTCCAATCCAAAGTAAATGTTTCAGCTTTTCTGGAACAGAAGTATATAATACTCCGTCTAATTATTGAGGTACTTGAAATATTCAAATGGTAGTTTGGTCTATTTGATATTTATTGATTTTTTTTTTTTAATACGTGTGAGAAGTTCTAAAACTACAAATATTTTGGAACGAATGGAGTATCAAACATTAATTTCCTTTTTCTAACCTTAAGTCCTTAAGTTACTTTATTACGATATAGGGAAAAAAAATCAAACTGCCTTATTGTAATCTTTTAGTTTTGGAGTCGTGGTGAATATTATGTAGAGTCACTGTATTGTTTAGTTTTCAAGACTTCAATTGTTCTACTTTTCTTTAGTTTCAAGACTATATAATTTGTATTTGAGATATATTTTATGTTATAATGTGTTTTTTTATACTAGACAAGAAAGTGTCTAACAAAAAAAAAAACAAAGCAATTTTTTTTGGTCTTCATTTACATTTGGTATATATCGAGTACCAACCGTACCAATAAACTTGGTATACCGACTTTTGTGATTGGTACTGGTACATATTTTTTTGTACCAAATCATACTTCGTTGGTACACGGTACAAGCAAAATACACTTAGTATACCTACAAATCCACACATAATGTAGAGTCATTCAAATTGGAATTATTATTATTTTTGTTCCTCAGCCTATTATAGGCATTAATTGTATAATAGTACATTTTTAATGCTCTCTTTCTCTCTCTCACACGTAAAAGCACACGACATTTTTTGTACGGTGCGTTACATGCGTATATACTTTCATCCCTCACACACGTTCATTGTGTGGGCATGTGTTGTGAGAGTGCCAGTCAGCATTGAGATTGAGATTGGATGTATATATATTTAGATACATACTAGATTAACGCTGTGATGCACGGTTTCTTTAAGATTGTTATGAATCTTACTTTTAATAACCTGTTACTAGTTAGTTGTTACATTGTCTTTATCATATATTTATTTATTCAATACAATAAAATAAAATAAAATTATGGACTATAATTGATTCAGCTCAACGGTGAATTCATTACCCAAAAATATTGAATAGAAAGGAATTTATAAATTTTAATCAATTCATCAGAGAATAGCAAAAAAATAATGTTTTTAGGTGGAATTTTTTTATACAAGATTATATATAACAATACTAATGTGTTATAGGAAAAATAATTATTTATTTTTCATCTAGAGGATAAGAAAAAACATAGTTGCCAATCGTTTTCTCTCTTCTTTTCTCTCACCTTCTTCAACAATTCCATCAACAAAATTTATCCTCATCCGTCTAATCATCCAAGGATTTTCTTCTTCTTTGTTTGACTTAATTTGTTTAGTTTTCATCTCTTAATTTAAACTTTAAATCATTGAGAATAATCAATGATTAAAGTTTAAATTAAAAGTGTTTTTTTTTCTTTTTCTTTTTGCTCTTCAATAATAAATACTCCCTCCGTCCCAGCTCACTTGAGACTTTTTGACCAAAATTGGTCAACTTAAGGCCGGTTTGACCAACACTTTATAGAAATATTTATGTTCCAAAAAAAAATTCAAAAAATTGTTATTGAGAGGATTTTTTAATGGTGATCATTTTACATTTTTTTAATTTTTATTCGGATCATAAATATTTCTAAAAAGTGTTAGTCAAACCGATCTTAAATTGACTAATTTTGGTCAAAAAGTCTCAAGTGAGCTGGGACGGAGGGAGTATCTCTCATTTGTGAGAGCCGTTGTATTATCTCCTTTGTGAGAGCCGTTGTATTATCTCCATTGTGGAAGCCGTTGTTTGTTTATTTGTTGTTTTTAGTTTTGTAATTGCGATGATTTTTGTATTTTCTCATAATGAAGTGGATGTCAATATTTTAACTGCCAACACTACTAGAAACACGCGTTTTACCCACGGAATAATTCCATCGGTATTAGCTACGGATTTAAATTGTTTACCGACGGAAATCAGCTTTTGTCAGAGCGGGAAGCTCAAATTTTCAAAATTAAAGATTACCCACGGAATTTAAACTTACCTACGGAAATTTCCGTCAGTAATACCGACGGCAATTTCCGTAAGTAATACTGACGGACATTTCCGTAAGTAACTTTAGTTTGACTTTGACTAAACATAATATATTCAATTTTTAAAGATTACCCACAGAATTTAAACTTACTTACGGATATTTCCGTAAGTATTACTTACAGAAAATTCCGTAAGTGGTACTTACGGAATTTTCCGTAAGTAACCTTAGTTTGACTTTGGCCAGACATACTATGTTCAATTTTTAGACATTACCCACGGAATATAAACTTACTTACAGAAATTTTCGTAAGTATTACTTACGGAATTTCCGTAAGTATACTTACGGAATATGCTTTAGGGTTTAGGGTTTAAGGTTAAGGTATATGGTTTAGAATTATTAACCTCCTTTTAGTTAGTTGCATTGTGAATGACATTTTTTTTTGACAATTATGTCTTTAAACTATTTATCTATTTATTAATATAATATACTCCCTTCGTCCCACCTCATTTGAGACCTAAAAAGTGGGCACAATAACTAAGGAAAAAAATAAAATAAGGAAAATGTGTGGTAGAAAATGAAGAGAGAGAATGAGTGGGGTAAATAGTAGTGTTGGTTGAATAAATTGAGTGGTGGAAAATGAAGAGAGAGAGAATGAGTGGTGGGGTAGGTTCAATATAAAATTATTAAAAGTTGGCTATTTTGGGGAGGTCTCAAGTGAGCTGAGACGGACTAAAATAGAAATAAGTCTCAAGTGAGCTGGGACGGAGGGAGTAGGGTTTAGGATATAGTGATATATAATATAGAGTTTAGTTATATGATTATGTACTCTATACATTAATAATTTCTTACAATATATTCTCTCCGTCTCACCTCAATTGAGACATAAGAGGTGGGCACAAGAACTAAGGAAAAAAATAAAATGAGGAAATTTTGTCTTTTTTGTCAATTTAATCATCCTATTAAAATTGTAAAAATTAGTAAATTACTAAGTGATTTATTAATTAATAACAACTTTACGAATTTTATTAATATGTATAAATTGACTTTAATATTTGAGCAAATTAACTTAGGTTAACAAGAAAACTGAAACTGTATTTTGGTATGGAGGGATTATTAATAAAATTATTGCTATTTATTTTAAAGATTAAATATTATTATATTGTTACTGTAATAAATAGTTTTCTTATAATTTACTTCTAATATATTTATAAATATAATCTTTAGCTATCACATGGATTACCATCTTAGCCATCTATGGTGTAACATTTAAATTGAATCCAATTCTTATTATTCTCATCCCTCACATTCAGCGTCGTCGCCCTTCAACCTCTGTCATCCTTCCACCCCCGTCATCCTTCACTGTCTTCCCTTCACCATTTTCCCTTCCTATAGTTCTTCTAAGTAAGATACCGACGGAATTTACCGACGGACTATAATCTGTCACTAAGGTGTGTATATACATTTATTATTATTATTATTATTATTATTATTATTATTATTAACTAATTATTATTGTTAATAAATATTTTTTTAGTTCATTACTATTATTATTAGAATTAGGTTGATAATTTTCTACTTTGATTTTTTTAGACTAAAGTGTGATGAAGGGAGTATATGATAATTATTGTTATTACTCCCTCCGTCCCAGCCTAAGGTTCTTACTTTTCTTTTTGGTCTGTCCCAGCCTAAGTGTCTTAGTTGCTTTATTACCTAAAGTAGACTATGGGACCCACTTGTCAAACTCAGACTCTTAGGCCGGGACGGAGGGAGTATTGTTTTTACTAATCATTATAATCATCAAGATAATTTTAGTAACAAATAAATAAACGTAAGAGTTTCAATACTTTATTGGAAGAATTTTCGGAAAAAAAAATACTTTATTGGAACACAAGTATTTACATGTATCTCTAAGAAACATCTTCACCATTAAATACATCATTTATAATTGAATCTAGTGGCCCAAATTCATCCAAGAAAACACAAATACACTTCACTTTGATTGGCTTATTAATGTCCACATGGATTGATTCATAAATCAATCTTGACCATTGATCTAACAGATCCAACGAACCCAAATTCATCAAAAGAAAAACAAACCCTACATTTACTCTTCCCCTCTTCTTTCTCCTCACGTCGCCTCCCTCTTCTCCCTCTCTCTCTTCTTCCCTCTTCACTTTCTCCCTCACGCCGCCATCAACGGAGGTCGAAGTCAAGCTCCGACGCCGAGCTCTCCTCTAAGCGCTCCGTCCTCCGCCTCCGCATCCGCCGTTATCGTGTTCGTGTCTACTCTTTGTCTCCAAATCTTGATTTTGATTTTGCTTGACTTTGGAAACAACGCTTAGTTTTTGTCAAATCTTGATTTTGATTTAGTTTTTAGAAATTCATATCCGATTTTTTTTTTTTCTTGATCTTTGATTTTTTATTTTGACTTTGGGGGTGAAGGATTTAGATTTTGACTTTGAAGTTTGAATAAGCTCTTGTTTTCTGAAAATTTGATTATTCTAACACAATCGTAATCTGGTAAGTTTGAATAAGCTCTTGTAGAGATGTAGGTATTTCATCAATGAAATAAATTTTGTACCGAAATTGAATAAAGAATGTTAATTGAGATGGTGGTGGTTTATAGTTTTGGTTAATTGAGTTGCCAAATGATATGTTTTTTTTTTTGAACGGTGGTGTAATAGTGGTTGGCTTTGGATGGTGGTTGAAGAGAGGGGAGATAAAAAGATTGAAATGTAAATTTTGGGTTTTGATTTTTTCATTTGTAACAAATTTGAAATTTGACTTTTAATAGATTTTATGCCAATAATGTTGTGGAGATTTATTAGAAATTTATGTATTTTGATATTTTTCAATTTATTATTATTATTTATTTAATTAAGTATTTTTTTTGTTTGAGAAATTGTTTAATTAAGTACTAGCAACGAATTTTTGGTATTTTAATTTTTTTTTTAAACTGCTCAATTTACCTACGGAAAATTCCTTGGGTAATTTTTTTTTATATTAAATAAAATTACCCACGGAATATTCCGTGGATAATACTTACGGAAATTTCCGTCGGGAAAGTCCGGCAAGTCCGGCCGGTCACCGGAGAAATGTTTTCCGACGGAATATTTACCCACGGTTTATTTGTGTTTCCCACGGAATTTCCGTGGGTAATACCTACGGAAATTTCCGTGGGTATCACCAACAATAATTTACCCACGGAATTCCGACGGTCGAATTCCGTCGGTAACCGTTACTTACTGACGGAAATGGTCAAATTCTGTCGGTAACAGGTTAAGAATCGGTACTGCTATTAAAATTTGGGGTGGACCTCCGCCCTTTGTGGTGTGCCATCTGTTTTTTAATTGTGAATGAAATATAATTTATCGTTTTCTCAAAAAATAAAATAAAACATAGTTGCCACGGCTCCTCCCAATTTTTAAATGGAAGACATCTAAAAAAAGACGAATTATACACACTAATTATTATAAGCATACATTCTATTTAGGGATTTTTACCAATAAGTCCCTCATAGAAGGTGGGATTTGCCAATAAAAGCAGACATTTTCATATTCTACCTTAAGGTCTTTAAGTTGAAATCAATTTTACCAATAAATCCCTAACCCTTTTTATATTTATTTTAAATGGCCAAACTACCCCTAACCCAAAAACAAAACCCTCCCCCATTCCACGCACGCAACAGACGCAGACGCACAATTTTCCTTTCCTCTTCCCGACATCCCGTGACCCCTCCCCACTCCGACCTCCGGTGACCCCTTTCCGACCTCCGGGGACCCCCTCCTGCGATCGACCTTCTCTCTAAATCGCCCCATACCTTTAATCCCACTATTCAATTTGAATCCTCACATATACTGCTCTCCGTCTTCTTCCCCAAATCCTTGCAAACCCTAGCGCCCTTCTCTCAACTATGATTTCTCTATAGCTCCGTCTTCTTATGTCTTCAACTCCGGCGGCATCGATCAATCTCACCTCCGGTCAAAGCTCCAAAGGCAAAGCCGTCCTTGCCAGAAGCTTCGACCGGAATTTATGGACGTTATCGATTTTGTTTTCTCCATCTACAACTCTCTTAATGAGATCCTTGTCTGAGTCGAATTACAAAGGGTGGGAAATGGGAATCGTTGGTTAATTTCTGCAACCCTTGATGAGATTCTTCTTGATTTCCAAAGGCAAACACAAATTGATTTATTTTTTATCAAGCTGCCTTTTCTGTTGTGTCGAAGGAGGTTCCTGAATTGACTATGAACTTAAAAAAATCTACTTGGATTGGGATTGGTCTTGAGTTCCGTGAATGGGGGATGAGTCTAAATGCAAAGAATAATAAAATTCTTGTTAGTGTAGCAGCACCAAAAAAATCCCACGCATTGAACAGTTGAAGCCTAAGGTAGAATGCTTATTCCAGTTGAGAGGTAAAGACAACAAATTTGAATAGAGTATTTTGAGATGAATTACAACTTATCTTTTTACTTTATTTTTCTTGAACTTTGTCCCCTGAAGCCTTGACTTTCAGCCATTTTTTTATTTTCAATTTCAGCCATTTTTTTCAATTTCTCAGTTTTAAACTTAAAAATCTGAGAAATTGAGTATCAATTGTGATAATTGATTTTTCAACTATTTGAAGATCACACAATTGTGAAAGTACACAACCGTGAAATCAATTTGTGAAATGAATGTTCGAGTTTTAATACTCAAGTCATGTGTAAACTTTTGTGAAATGAATGTCCAAGTTATTATACTCAAACTCATGTGTGAACAACCGTGAAATGAATGTTTCAGTTATTAAACTCAAACTCATGTGTGAAAAACTGTGAGATGAATGTCTCGGTTATTAAACTCAAACTCATGTGTGAACAACTGTGAAATAAATGTCTCTGTTATTATAATAATTGTGAAAAATTGAGAGATGATTTTATCAGTTTTTATACTCAATTATGAACAGATGAGAAATAAATATCTTAATTTGTAAAAGTTATATAGCATTAGACAATTGTGAAATCACACAACTCTAAAATCACACAATTGTGAAATCACATAATGTGTACATACAACTATGAAGTCAATTGATAAATGATTTACAAGTAAAAAATTAAAAAAAAATGATACAATTGTGAAATCACATAAATGTGAAATCAATGTCTCAGTTATTAAACTCAAACTCATGTGTGAACAGCTGTGAAATGAATGTCTCAGTTATTATTTTCAAATTCATGTGTGATAACTGTAAAATACATGTCTCAGTTATTACAATAATTATAAAAATTTGTAAGATGAATTTATCAGTTTTTACAAGTGAAAAATGAAAAAATGACACAACTGTGAAATCACAAAACTGAGAAATCAGTTTGAGAAATAATTTTACAAGTGAAAAATAAAATTTTTATTTTCTAAAATTATGAAATTAATTGAGAAATGAAAAATAATTTTCTCAAATTTTTACTAGTGAAAAATGAGATTTTTATTTCTAAAATTTGAATTATGTGTTGAGTGTACTTATCCGATTCGTTTTGACGACACGATTAAAACGGTTCGGATTATTTTTTTGATTTCTAGATTTTTAGTTATTACATTTTAAAATTTTGAGGCAAAAAAAAAAGGAAGAGAGAGAAAAAGTAGGGAGGAGGAGAGAGATTTGAGAAGCGCAAGTACTACATGCGCTTAACGTCTATTTTTTTTCCCGTCCGCCTAGAACCCGCATCAGGGAGTGAAGGTGCATTTTGGTCCAACAAAAATCCAGGGACTTTTTGGCGAGTTTTCATAATGTCTGTCCTTATTGATCGTTTTCATTTGGATGAGAGACTTATTGGTGAAAGCCTTTTCTATTTAATTATATTCAGAGATTTGTTTTACATAATTTTTTTTGGAATAAATAATATAATTGTTCAACTATTTCAATCAAATTATTAGAAAATCAAAGCGAACATCAATTTTTAATTCTACATTTTCAAACCATTTTCAACTATTTTCTCGCCGTAGTCTTAGCTTTTTTAATAGTAGTAACGTTTTTAAATTCCTAGCAATTAATATTTTAATCATAATAATTAATCATGAATATTAACTACATCAAAATACTACCACCAATTATTATATACAACGAATATGTTGGCATGTAAATCAGTTACATTGAATATTTAAGACATTTTTAAAATGACTATTTCTAGTTTGTAGAATTGTGTTTATTAGGGTACTAAATAACTTTGGATTGCATAATTAAAATAAATAATGGAGAGGGAGTAATTGTAAAAGACTAATAATTAATGCAGGTAGTAATGAATTAATTAGTTGTAACTTAATTAATTGACTTAATAAATGATTACTGATGTCAACAAGTGATTTTGGATGGAAAATTTTGCATCAGAACCCACCACGTGGCATTGCTGATGTCAGCGGCTTCTGTTTTAGTAATAGTATATAGATTCCTTCCATCCAACTCGAAATAGCATAATAGATACTTCATCCCAATCGAAATACGATTTTTGGGAATGATACGGGATTAAGAAAAAATGTTAGTAGAGTAAGTGTTGTGAGTATGAAAAATGAAGTAGGAGAGGAAAAGTGGAAAGTTGTTGTGAGTTTAAAATTGAGTCTCATTAAATAAATCATTTTCATTTTTAAATTGTCCTATTTCGAGTGAACACTCAAAATAATAAAATTTCCTAATTTGAGTGGAAAATACTCCTTCTGTTTCATTCCTACAATGGTAGTCCCATTTTGACTACTCCCTCCGTCCCAAAACACATGGCACTAATTTCATTTTTTGATGTATTCTTCTGAGATAAGAATCTGGGAGTCTTGTTGATTGTAGTTTTTGATGTATTCTTCTAAAGTCTTTCCATTTCTTGAATCAAGACTTCTTACAGAAGATTGATGTTGGTATTCCCCAAATGTTTTATGGAACAAAGAAGGCCATCTTTGAAGACATTTTATTCAAGATTAGAAACCGTCTTCAAGGATGGAAAGGAAAATTTCTATCGTTAGCTGGTCGATCTGCTCTTATCAAACATACCATTGCTACCATCCCTTGCCATGCTATGTATTGCTTCAAATTCCCGATATACGTCATCAAGGAAATGCACCGCATTTTCAACAAATTAGCAGAAACTATTTCTGACATTCTTTAACAAAGTTATTCTCTTAATACTAGAACATAGCTTCTACAATTTACTGTAGTGGTTCTGTAGCTTTATGTTTGTTTTGGTTTTATTTTGTCTCCTTCACCCTTCTGAACATCTACCTGTCCATATGTTCTTTTAACTTTTTGATTATGTTAAGGTTTGATATACATAGTTGAGTCCCTATCTATTAACTTAAGCTTTTAGCTGAGTTAACATGATATCAGAGCTCTGGTTTGGCAAGGTCTTGGGTTCGAGTAATCCCACTTGCATTTGTCACTCGAAGTATCATGAGTGCAAGTGCTGACACTTTGTTTAGGTTGTGATGCCCAGGTTGTGGCATGCTTGTTTCTCTCCATGTGTCAACGGGTCACACATGAGGGAGAGGTTTAATTCTTTATATACATAATTGAGTCCCTATTTAACACCCTTAGCTTTAAGATGAGTTGGTAACTTAACATAATATTGACGATTATATATATGTTTACTTTTAAAAGGCCTTCCTCCCGTTCGATCATTGGTTGCTGTTGGTTCTGGTGCTGCAAAGTTGGTTTCGCTACCTTTGAAGAGCTACAGGAAAGATGAAAGAATTTTGAAGGGAATGCAGAGAGGTAAGTTGTACGCACATACAAATTTACTTCCAGTATCTTAAATACGGGTTTCGAGTAAACGCATGATTGCCTCAAATGTTATGTGGAGATTTTGAAACATGCTACTCTTCCGTCCCAAAATAAGTATCCACTGTATTACCCTGTTTTCTCTAGTGATGTTTATCAGTAGATCCATATCCTATCAAAATAATAAAAAAATAATAAAAAATCAATGGATCCATCTCTTTTTTTCCTTTCTATTCGCAATTAAATCGGGTACTATAAACAGTTGGTTTTAGAAGATACTACAGAAGGAAATAAAAAACCTATTTTGGGATGGAGAGAGTGTTTTTTACTCTGGTATGTCAGATGACTTATTTGGATTGTTTCATTTATGAAATTTCCGTCCATAGAACTCAAACTGATTGTACTGGAAGCCAAACCAGATATAGTATGGATATAGTATGCACTCTGACCCTAAGTGACGGCCATTCTTTTGGTTTCATTCAAGGAAATTAAGACAGTAACTTTTAGGCAGATGTAACCCTTGATCTCTATAGCATCGGACTATCAGTTAAAAAGTAATGTAAGATATAGTAGTCTATGACAGCAAACTCGATAAAGGCCCCCGCAGAGAGTGCTTGATTTTTTTGCTACCGGCTTTTGCTGTATTGCATTAACTTCCAAGCTTTTCATTTTTGTCCTTCATATCAAGGCTCTGACTTTCTACCTCTCCTACTTCAACAAAATGAGATTTCTGATTCTTGGTGTTAACAGTTTTTTATGGGACTCTTTTTTAGGAACATAGCATTTTTGACAAGGATTTCATGGGATGCAATTGGACTAGGAGTACATTTGGCGGCGGGGGCTCATGATGACATCCTCCTCCAAGCAGAATACATACTCGCAAGTACTTGACCACCCTCTGTACCAAGGCCTTTGCAAAGCCAGGTGGATACAAATGTAAGGTCTAGTCAGCCTAAAGATGCCCGACAAGGAATTCAACAGGTGAAACTCCACTGTTCTTATTTCAGTTGTGCACCACTCGTTAAACTGAAGAGAACGTTTGCTTTTTGAGTATGTTTATGTCAATGCTTAATGGCTAGGTTGAAATGAGTCCTGATAAACATCGTCATAATCTGGATTATTATGGAAATTTTCTTCTAAAGTATGCACTTTGCTTTTTGAGTTAGAAGGAGAGCAATGAAAACATTCTATACCTGTTATTATCACTCAAGGAGATGATATATACTCCCTCCGTCTCAGTTTAAGGTTTATCGTTTTTTTTATCAATAATTATAGGTTAATCTAATTAGAAGAGAGAGCAAGGAAAACATTCTTTACCTGTTAATTCTCATTCAGACAGATGATATAATATAGACTACGCGTGAAGATCCAGAAAAAGCTCGTCATTCAGACTCTAGTTGTATAAAACTCCATCTTTAGTTAATTTAGGGCTTAATGTATTTATTGGTTATAGGTGTGTGTAATAAGGGAAGTAAATAGATTCTTTTTATTAGTCAAAAGTAGAAATAGTTGTTCTGTAAAATGTGTAAGTTATGAGTTATGTATAGGTTCTTATACAAATGCTATATGTAGAGGAGCAATGCTAGGGGCACAAGATAAGCTTACAAAATCTTGCTCACAACATGAGGTGGCGATATTTTATTGGTTGCATCGATAATGGACCCGCCACACTCTAATTAAAAACACCAATTAAATCATTACACCTAGGATTTTGTGAGCAAGATTTTGTGACTTTTTTGTGCCCCTAGTATTATTCTATGTAGAGTCATTCAAATTGGATTTTTTTTTTGTTCCTCAGCCTATTATAGGCATTAATTGTATAATAGTTACATTTTTAGTGCTCTCTTTCTCTCTCTCACACGTACACGCACACGGCATTTTTGGTACGCACAGGGTGCGTTACATGCGTATATACTCTCATCGCTCACACACGTTCATTGTGTGGGCATGTGTTTTGAGAGTGCCAGTCAGAATTGAGATTGAGATTGGGTGTATATATATTTAGATACATACTAGATTAACGCCTGCGATGCACGGTTTCTTTAAGATTGTTATGAATTTTACTTTTAATAATCTGTTACTTCACTACTAGAAACTGCAAGCTTACCAACGGAATTGTTCATTGCTAAACAATGACTTCCGTTGGTAAGTTCTATTTACTGACGGAACTGTTCCGTTGGTATTCCGTCGGTAAATTCTTGTTGGTAATACCAACGGAGTTAGCCGTTGATATTACCAACGGAATCTCCGTCGGCAAAAGGAACAATCGATTGGAAATGGTCCGTTGGTAAAGCTACACGCCGGACGGCTACCGGAGTAAAATGCCGGAAGTTACCAACGGAATGTACTGTCGGTAAGATCTGAATGTTACCAACGGAATATTCCGTTGGCAAGAATTAGTATAAATGAAAAAAATATAATATTTACCAACGGAATGTTCCGTTGGTACAAGTACCATTTTTTTTTGAAAAAAATCTTGCAATATGGATAATACCACCTCTAAATATGACCTGAAAAGATTCAACAACCATTCAACATTCTTACAAACCTACAAACTCAAAAACTACTTAAATGTCATTATAAATCCAATAAAAACAGTTCAACTACTCATTACAAATCCAACAAAAACACGTTCAATTAGCTCCATGAACCTACTAAAATATCATTGCATATCCAATAAAAACAAGTTCATTTACGACCACGACCACGACTGCTCCTACCACCACGATGACTATCACCACGACCATTCCCATTCAAATTAAGGTATAAACCGACCGATGAGTTTGAGGAGTTACCGTTTTGTTGTTGCGGCTGCTGATGTTGCTGCATAAAGGTTTCCATCATTTGGTGCAAGCGCTCCTCAAATTTCTTTTCCATTCGCTGCTCCACTCGTTGCTCCATTTCTCGTGCTGCATCTTCTGCCTCAATTCATTGTATCTCCAATTGTCTTTGTACTTCATCACGAACCTTGGCATCGAATGTCTCTTGGTCCACATTCTGAGTACTATAAGAAGAGAAGCATTGTGAAGAACGGCTACTTAATGTCAAGCCAAAAAATCCAGCGTCATGCTCTCCAAATCCAGGCAAACGATCTCCACTTGGTTCCCTTTTCTAGTAGTGCTTGTTAGTTGTTACATTGTCTTCATCATTTTATAAATTTATTTATTCAATACAATAAAATAAAATAAAATTATGGACTCTAATTGATTTAGCTCAACAGTGAACTCATTACCCAAAAATATTGAATAAAAAGGAATTTATAAATTTTAATCAATTCATCTGAGAATGGCAAAAAAAAATGTTTTTAGGTGGAATTTTTTTATACAAGATTATACTCCATCCGTCCCACCTCACTTGAGACCTAAGAGGTGGACACAATAACTAAGGAAAAAGAATAAAATAATGAAAATGTGTGGTAAAAAATGAAGAGAGAGAATAAGTGGGATTAAAAGTAGGTTGGTTAAATGAACTGTGTGGTGGAAAATGAAGAGAGAGAATGAGTGGGTGAGGTAGATTGAATATAAAATTATATAAAAATTTTGGGGAGTCTCAAGTGATGTGGGACGGACTAAAATGGAAATAAATCTCTAGTGAGGTGTTAGGTGTGACAGGTGTGACGGAGGGAATATATAACAATACTAATGTGTTATATAGGAAAAATAATTACTCCCTCTGTCCCTAAATGAGTGTCAATTTTCAAGAATTTTTTGTCCCAAAATGAGTGTCTATTTTGATTCTAACTTTGTCCCTAAATGTTTTTTTTCGAAAAAAATTTCACCTGTCTCTTTATACTTGCAAAAACTAAATGTTTGCAAAGAGGATTACAAGATTATATATGAATTTTGCCACCAAATTATACATAAAGTTATGTCCCATAAAATAAAATTTGGACACTCATTTAAAGACAGATGTAGTATTTATTTTTCACCTAGAGGATAAGTAAGAAAAAGCATAGTTGCCAATTGTTTTCTCTCTTCTTTTCTCTCACCTTCTTCAACAATTCCATCAACAAAATTTATCCTCATCCGTCTAATCATCCAAGGATTTTCTTCTTCTTTGTTTGACTTAATTTGTTTAGTTTTCATCTTTTAATTTAAACTTTAATCATTGAGAATAATCAATGATTAAAGTTTAAATTAAGAGTGATTTTTTTATTTTTCTTTTTGCTTTTCAACAATAAATACCTCTCATTTGTGAGAGCCGTTGTATTATCTCCATTGTGGAAGCCGTTGTTTGTTTATTTGTTGTTTTTAGTTTTGTAATTGCGATGATTTTTGTATTTTCTCATAATGAAGTGGATGTCAATATTTTATCTGCCCAAGGATTGTTCGTGGACTTTGAGATTGTTGGTAGGCGTTTTCTCGTCAACCTAAATTATGCATGTGAAGTGCCAGCGCAACATATTACCCAAGGGGGGGTTTTTTGAACGTCGGGTTAAAGCAGTCTCCAAGTTTTACTTGGTGAAGAATCTGAACATCTCGATATAGATCGAAAATATTGTTGTAACAGGTTAAGAATTGGTACTGCTATTAAAATTTGGGGTGAGCCTCCGTCCTTTGTGGTGTGCCATCTGTTTTTTAATTGTGAAATAAATATAATTTATCGTTTGCTCAAAAAATAAAATAAAACATAGTTGCCACGGCTCCTCCCAATTTTTAAATGGAAGACATCCAAAAAAAAGACGAATTATACACACTAATTATTATAAGCATACATTCTATTTAATTATATTCAGAGATTTGTTTTACATATTTTTTTTTTTGGAATAAATAACATAATTGTTCAACTATTTTAATCAAATTATTAGAAAATCAAAGCAAACATCAATTTTTAATTCTACATTTTCAAACCATTTTCAACTATTTTCTCGCCGTAGTCTTAGCTTTTCTAATAGTAGTAACATTTTTAAATTCCTAGCAATTAGTATTTTAATCATAATAATCAATCATGAATATTAACTACATCAAAATACTACCACCAATTATTATATACAACGAATATGTTGGCATGTAAATCAGTTACATTGAATATTTAAGAAATTTTAAAATGACTATTTCTAGTTTGTAGAATTGTGTTTATTAGGGTATTAAATAACTTTGGATTGCATAATTAAAATAAATAATGGGGAGGGAGTAATTGTAAAAAACTAATAAATAATACAGGTAGTAATGAATTAATTAGTTGCAACTTAATTAATTGACTTAATAAATGATTGCTGATGTCAGCAAGTGATTTTGGAGGAAAAATTTTGCATCAGAAGTCGCCACGTGGCATTGCTGATGTCAGTGGTTTCTGTTTTAGTAATAGTAAGTCCATCCAACTCGATATAGCATAATACATACTCCATCCCAATCGAAATACGATTTTTGGGAATGATACGGGATTAAGAAAAAGTGTTAGTAGGGTAAGTGGTGTGAGTATAAAAAATGAAGTAGGAGAGGGAAAGTGGAAAGTTGTTGTGAGTTTGAAAGTGAGTCTCATTAAATAAAGCATTTTCATTTTTAAATTGTCTTATTTCGAGTGGACACTCAAAATAATAAAATTTCCTAATTTGAGTGGAAAATACTCCTTACGTTTCATTCCTACAATGGTAGTCCCATTTTGACTACTCCCTCCGTCCCAAAACATATGGCACTAATTTCATTTTTGGGTGTCCCATTGGTAAGTCTTACACAAGTTTTTGTCTTCTTAAAATGTTCAAATTTTATTATTTTTCTATTCTCTCTACCCCACTTGTCATACTCACATACTTAATTTTGAGCCCGACTTGTAAATCTAACTCAACTTATCATACTCACAACCTCTTTCTTACTCACAATACTTTTGAATATAGTATATACTCTTTTTTTAATTCCCGTGCATGAACAAAAATGGTGCAAAGTATTTTGGGACTGAGGGAGTATTCAAAATTAACAACTTAATTGTCATTTTCATAACTAACCTTAATCATTCCTACAGTGGTTTAATGGTAGTCTCATTTTAACTATTCAAAATTAACAAGTCATTGTCATTTTCATAACTAACCTTTTAATGAAATTTATTTATTATTCATTGCTTCATTTTCTTCCTTGATTTGCTCTCATCCGCCTCTATTATTTTAGGACAAACAAACAAAAAAGGCATTATTATTCATTGCTTCATTTTTTTTCCTTGATTTGCTCTCATCCGCCTCTATTATTTTAGGACAAAAAAAAAAAATTGGCAAATGAGAACATTTTTATATGAGTACCCTTGAATAGTCCCGACTAAGAAATAAAATAAAACTGATAACAACAAGAGAACTCATTTAATTTGGACAAAAATTTGTGTGGAGACAGTTTCAGACGTGAGACGGGTCTCGTTGATAAAGTGAACGGTTTGCTCCTTATGGGCGGGGCGGGGAAATCTTATTTCCTCTCCCGTCGAAATCCGTCTCATACGTAAGACCATTTCACACAAGACTTTCTCTTTGATTCGGGAAACAAACTGGCATAGTGAAAAGCTCAACAAAGATTCATTAGATACATTAGATTAGACTTAAAACAAAGTTGTTATTAATACTATTACATAGAAGAAGCTCTTCAACTGCAAACATTCTGTACAAAACACCAACAGTTAAAACAACTACACAAACATTACCTTACCTAGGAAGTGACAATATTAATCAAAGAAAATGATCAAAAATCTCTACACTCATTCCAAATCTAACATAGTAAGCTCCAAAAAAAAAAAAAAAAAAAAAAAAACTAGCAGGCTTGCCGTAGAAAATCCAGTGCACCCATGTGGTTCCTCCGCTGTCTTCAACGCGATTATTCTTATTAATTAATTAGCTCCTGCAATGTAAGAAATAATCAAATAACAGTTCAGTCCGATCCGATCCGATCCGATCCAATGTCTATGTTAAATAAGAAAACTACTGACATAATATTTGACAACTCAACACCAAGATCTTGAGAACATCCAGAATTTATTTATTTAAAAAAAAATACTCTTTTGTGTTTTAAATCTGAAGCTTGAAGATGAGTTGCCAAAACATGGTTTGAATATCTTTCCATGGAACTTATTCCATTCTTATTGCATTTGTTCCAGTGCAATTTTACCATGGTACAAGCAAACACATATTAACAAGTCAACTGCAACACTTAATACGAGACAGACAGAATGAGTATTTTTTTGAGTCATATCATACCTATGTTAGAAAACATATCATTTGCAAAAACTGGCTTCCTTGCTTCATCAATTGTTTCTAAACCACCAAAATTCTTATGGTCACCTTTCTTGGACCCAATCTGATTTCTTTTAAGACCCAACTTCTCCTTCCACCACCCTGAATTCTTCAAAGGCCTGTAATTGAAAATATCATCACAACAATCATCATCTTCACCAGCAAGAAGCTCATCCCTCAATGTCACCACCTTGGTAGAGTTTATCTCCTTTTTCAATGGCATTAACTTGCCCTTGAAAAAAACCTCGTCGGCCGGAATAATGAGGTTGTTGCCGGAGATGGAGAACTCGAAATCGGACGATACGGGTGCTTCTCTATAGCTATTATTTTCATGGTGGATTGATTGTTTTGAATCAGCAAAGTCATTGGAAAAGGAGATTCTTGGGCCCATTGAGCCATTGCAGAAGCTTTGTTGTTCATTGTTGAACATGTTTATGCATGCCATGGTCAAACTCAAAAGTCAAAACACACACACACACACACGCACACTCTTCACTAACAAGTTTCTTGTTGTATGGATAGGAAGTCACATGTTCATGCTTTGTATTTATATAGGGATGTGTTTTGTCCTTTTGTACAATTTTTTATTATTATTATTAAAATTAAAATACAAAGTAAGATAAAACTTGGTGACTTGAGTATGCACAACTCACAAATCACAATATTTTGCTTTGTTTTTGTTGGATATTATATATGGTCAAGTCAAAGGCTAGAATTAGGCTAATTATATTCCCATAATTGTTTCAAAAAAAAATTATATTCCCATAAAGAAAACTGTATTATAGGCCAAAAGACAAGCAATACAACTCACATTAACGAGATATATGGTTAAAAAGAAACGAAGCAAAGCAAATTACTATGTGAAACATTTTTCTTTTAAATCCGTCCCAATATAAATGTTGTGTTTAAAATGAATATAATAATTCTGTATCTATCATGAGATGGAGAGATGTCCCCAAAGGAGTGACCCAATGGTAAAGCTAAGTCTCACCCTCGGTGAGCGCTAGGGTTTGATCCCTATCCTCGCCTCCTTATAGCGTGGACATCGTCAAAAAAAAATCATGAGATGGAGAGGTCGATAAATGATAATTACATGATCTTGATTACAGTTAGTCATAGGGTCGTGAACGATTAATGTTTGCGAGGATTAGGTCTAGTAAAGCATAATTGACTTATTAAAATGAGAGAAAAAGAAAGAAAGAAAGAAAGAAAGAAAGAAAGAAAGAAAGAAAGAGGAGGCCAATTAAAGTAAGAATCACTTGAATCTTGAACTTGAACCATTAAAATTACATGTGCGAAAGATTGCACAGTTTTTCATTCCTCTTTAAATGAATGTCTATTTTTATTGTTGTTCAGTTTAGGACGGAGGTAATATGCGGAAAAAAAAAACAAGTGAGCATGTCGTAAAAGTATATGATATTGAAATTTTCATTTACTAAAGTTGAAGTTGGCAAAGGGAAGAATAATTGCCTCAACAAATCAGTCAAAAATGCATAAAACTGGTTTCAGCATAAGATCTTGACAGTACAAAAGAGCAGTTACCCAACATTATATTATTTTTTTGTTCAAAATGATGTGGCCATACTATACATCACTAAAAGATCTGAGTACTAGACAAAACATATCTCATTACTTTGTTAAGGTAGATTACAGGTGTTGGCCCATAAATGGGCGAGAGAGAAAGAGGGGGAGAGAGAGGGAGATGTGTGAGTGTAAAAGTTGTTGCTTTTGTTGGCAAGTGAGGAGAGTAGATTGAACAAAGATTTCTTTTAAAGAGGATTGATTGCAGGACCGCGGCCACCACCACCGCTCTTCACATTAATATGATATTGTCCGTTTTGGGCTCAGCTCGTACGGATTTGTTTTTTTACATCTTTAAAAGGGCTCATACTAATGAAGTGTGTGGGTGCTTTTATATCCCTGACAGTTATTTCTTTAATTGCCGATACGAGATTTTGGGTTGCACCAAGAGTCCCAAGAAGGCTAAAAAACAAACCTAAGGGTGTAAAGTAAAGAATGGTGAGATGGAGTAGTTGTTTGTTGTGCAACTTTCCCATGACAAAAGTTCTCCAATTATAGCTTTCTTGAAATTAAAAAGCTGATGATGAATGAGCTGTTATTAGAGATGCTGAATCAATCCCTTTGACCACTTAATAAGTGGGTCAAACTAGACAAATCCTTCCATGTTTGACTACAATTTTAGATTGAAGCAATACTTTTCTACCTCAAAGATGTAATTAATATAACCGAAAACTTGTATAATTGCACAATGAAATACTGCAAGTTCCAACCTCACACTCATTATGTATGTACAGTACCACCATTCTTGGTCAAGCCAAAACCTCTTATCAAAATACTGAAAATTCAAATGGTTCTGAAAAAAAAGATAGTCTCACTTTTTTCGTTATTACTACGAAGGAAAGTTGAGCAATAATTAAGGCTACTACTCCCTCCGTTTCGCAAACATGTCGTTTTAGGTGTTCAATTTTGTTCCAAAATATTTGACACTTTTCAATTATCTAGGAACTTTTACCATTACTTAACAATTATACCCTTATTTAATAATTGACACACCCTTTGTAAATGCATTTAATTACTTAGGTAAATGAATTGTTATAGGGGTGTTTGAGTCTTTCTTACGTGTAATAATTGCTTTTCTTAATCTAAGTGAAGAATGTTAAAACGTCAAGTATTACGAAACGGATGGAGTATTAATTATCTTAATGTGAATATAAAAATTAATATTGATAGTATCTATAATGGTGTATCAATAACAATTTTTACATTTTCATTAAAATTATTAAAAGTTGCTTTAATTATTGCTTAAAGTTATTCGTAGTAACAATGAAAAAAGTGGGACTATCTTTTTAGAACAGAGGGAGTATGTTGAAACATCTTGTTTAGTAGAGAGAGAGAGAGTGGAAGAGGTAAAAGATAGTAAACCTTACCTTGATGAATTCGAGGCATATACATACAGTCGGACTAAAATTGGATAATATTCATCTTATTATTATACCTCATGTTACTATAAGATCTAACTCGTGTTAATAAACTATGCAACTCATTTGTTACTCCCTCCGACAAAATGTGACACTTGATGTAAGATGCCGCTCATATTATTATAAAATGAAACTCATCTAATATGAAAATTCAACTGTTGTACAGTTAGACTGCATACACCCGGATCCTTCCCTACTACATAAGTGTGCGCATTATTAGAACCACGATAGTTTATGTTAATCACTGCTTTTAAGGACAGTAAAAAAAGCAGTGTGAAAACAACATAACATGGGAAACAGAAGGAATCCTTAATCGCAACATGTCCCAGTTTAAACTTTAAATGAAACCAAGACATGCTCTCTGATCTCAACTGCAGCAAAACCAACCACTTATGATCATCCTAGTCTTATTTCAATATTTTTTTCATGAAATAAACATGTACTCCCTTTGTTCCGGAAAGATAGTCTCATTTTTTTTTGACTTTTTATAGTCAACAAAAATAAACTTTGACCAAACATTGGTGTCAATTTAATGATCACAATGAAATTATAGAAATTGTTATTAATAAATCACTTAATGATTTATCAATTACATATTTTAGAATTTCACTAGAATGATTAGATTGTCACCAATGGTTGATCAAAGTTCATTTTAGTTGACTATAAAAAGTCAAAATGAAACTATCTTTCCGGGACAGAGAGAGTATCACATACTTCCCTCCCTATGTCCCAAAATGAAAATCTCCTTTTTTGTTCTTAACAAATACTCCCTCCTTCCCAAAATGAATGTCCAAGCAGTTTTCAAATTTACTTTTGATTACTCTAGATCAAGAGGAAATTTGAAAGTTTTTTGGACATTCATTTTGGGACGAGTAGTAACGCACTAGGGATAATGCTTCCAAATTACTACTAAAGATCATGTGGAATTGTGCTTTTCAATAAGAATCTGCAACTTAAAGACATGAACTAAATTGACTACTAACATGGGGGGTTCTGAAGTGAAAGGAATCCCTTTCCTTACTACTACTACTAAGTACTTACTGACTTTCACATGGCTTATCCACTTCTTTAATGGAATTTTGAATGACTTTTCTGACAGAGAGTTGATTCTTAACACAAGAACTTTGAATACTCCCTCCTCCGTATCAAAATAATCTTTCCATTTGACTATTCTAACTTTTTAAGAATATAAACAATTATTTCACTACTCATGCTTTGTTTATGCACTTTAAATCTTAAATTGTAGAAATGGAAAAAACTTTTTGGGACAACGTAATAAAATGGCAAATGAGACGATCATTTTGGGACGGAGGGAGTATGTTTTTTTTTTTTTTTTCCTTGGTGGGTGGGTGGGGGGGTGGGGGGAAGGTCATTGGATCAACCTCAATGAACAGACGTTGGTCTAAGGGCATTTGTCTCCCTTCTGGTCTCCTTTCTAGTGGGCAAATTTTGTTTTTATTGGTCTAATTTAAGAATCTGTTTTTCCCCATCTTCTATCATTATCGATTTTCTTTTGACCCAATTCCCAAAGTCAGATCAAGAGAAGAATACCCTTTTTTATATCTCAATTTGGTGCATTGCATGTTGCCTATATTCTCCTTAAAGCAATCCTTCCCTCCACCATATTTTACTATACAAAGAACACACTCCCGCCCCCCTCACCACCACCCCACACACACACACACACACACATCTTGTTTTGATAGAAAAGTGATCCGTTTGAGTCAGTTTTCACGCACCTCAACTTAATCTTTCTTAACAACTCCAATGATGTGTCCCACATTAGGACCATGTACTTAGGAATTACCTCTATTAGAAATTTAGCCGCAATCTCAACTCTCTCTCTCTTTCTATCACTAACCGGTGTAGTGTGATTTGTCTCTCGGGACTAAGGAAATGGCCGATGACAACCCATTTTCCAATGGTGTTCCTAAATTAATGGCCAAAAAGTGGCGCAACGACCTAAGCCTATAATCCTAATACTTCATAGCATACCCCTCGAATGCATTAAAGTGTAACTTAGATCTGCTCAATGTATCTTTAACATAATCCAATAACTCAATTTTAGTCTAAGACTGATTCTGAAGTGGGTTCAAAGTCTCGGGAATTAAGGAGAGAGTATATATGCTCAAAAGTATTGTGAGTGGGAAAGTGGTCGCGAGTAAGATGATTTAAGAATGTTGTTGGAACCTAAGTTACGCAACGAGTAGATTAAACAAATAATCAAAGGGGCAATCATGTAATCATCAATATAATCGCAGTAAACCAACAAATAACGGTACAAGTAAATCAAGCATACTTGAATAACAAGAAAATCAAGAGAAAGTAAGAACACTTATCGGGTAGATCGAGTCGCCTGAATAAGACTCTCCTAAGAGAAACTATTGCCTCCTACTCGTGCGATTTCAGATACAGGCATATTCCTCCGAGGATAAAACGATCTCAAGATTAGTACCAAAGTTTGCGCACACAGGTACCAACCCACTTGCGGCTGCGCCAGAGTCTTTGTTAGGCTCCGTTTGTTTCGCGTAAAATAACTTCCGGAAAATGTTTTCCCCATTTTCCGGTGTTTGTTACGCACCGGAAAATGAGGAAAATATTTTCCGGAAAATGGTTTTCCCTCTTTTCTAAGTAAAATGACTTACGGATTTTTACTAAGTAAATCATTTTCCGGAAAATGTTAACTCTCCCACTCACACTCAACTCTCCATAAAACCCCACCCTACCCACTACACCTCTAACACCACCCTCTTCATCCATCCTATCCACCACCCCCACCACCCACCCCCACCCTACCCCACCACCCCACCCAAAAAAAAAAAAAAAACTTTTCACTCATATTAAAAAAAAATGAATATCTCCACCACCCACTACCCCAGCACCCACCCCACCCCCACCCTACCCCACCACCCCACCCAAAAAAAAAAAAAAAAAAAAACTTCTTTTCACTCATATTAAAAAAAAAATTGAACATTTCCACCACCCCCAACTACCCCAGCACCCACCCCACCCCACCAAAAAAAAAAAAAAATCTTTTCACTCGTATTAAAAAAAATGAACATCTCCACCACCCCCAACTACCCCCCCACCCACCCTACCCCACCACCCCGCCCCACCAAAAAAAAAAAAAACTTCTTTTCACTCATATTAAAAAAAAAAATGAACATCTCCATTCTCCACCAGCCCCAACTACCCCAGCACCCCACCCCACCTTACCCCACCACCCCACCCACCCCACAAAAAAAAAAAAAAAAACTTCTTTTCATTCATTAAAAAAAAGAACACCTCCACCCCCCCAACTACCCTACTACCCCCACCCTACCCTCACCACCCCACCCACCCCCCCTAAAAAAAAAATTAAAAAAATAACTCATATTAAAATTATTTTTGAACACCTCCCCCACCCCCACCACCTACCCCACCCACCCACCCCTACCCCCCCCCCCACAACCACCCATCCCACTCCAACCCAAAATCTCCACCCACATTCAATTTTTTCTCATAATTATTCTTTTCCTCATATTAAATTATTATTATTTTCATATTTTCGGAGAACATTTTCCTTAGATTTACCAAACAACCAAAAACATGTTTATGTCATTTTTCGGAAAACATTTTCATTTTCCGGAAAACATTTTACGGGAAATCATTTTCCGGAAATTGTTTTACGCGAAACAAACGGAGCCTTAATTTCACCATGAATTAATGATTATCAAATCATAGAAAACGGATATCAAACCTTATGCGAGATAAAACAGTAACTAACAAACAAAGGAGATGGATTAGTGAACGACGAACGCATAGTGAACCCATGCGCCGCCGCTCACATGTCCTCTGCCTCCATCTCTCTGTTAATCATGTTAGGCTCGTGTCCTACCTTTTGTAATATATACACTAAGATGAAAAGTCTCATTGCAATACCAATGTAAGCAAACTTTTCCTAGTGAAATACATCTATGGGCTCTTTTACTTCTTTAGGATGTGTAATTGGTTTTAGTATTTTCTAAAACCCAAAATCCTAGTCAACCCGTCAAGAAGGATATTTGACTTTTTATATAGGATTTGACTCATTCATTAATTAAAGAGTCCAATTTAACCACTCAACCAATTCAATTAATCTTAGAATTAGTTAATCAAGTTAAATTAAGTATTTGAATTATGGATTTTACCATAAATGGAAATATCCCAATTTACAATTATAACAATGAAATCCACATCAAACATACAAATATTGACTTCGGTCAACTACTTTGAGAACCAAAAATTGGACTCACTCAAAGTGTACATTCAATCAATATTTCCAACAAATGTGACCCACAATTTAAGCGTGTGAGTATGACAAGTGGGGTCGGATGAATAAAAAAACTGTTTTTTTTTTTTTAACATTTTAGGAAAGTGAGACTTACCAATGGGAAACCCAAAAAAGAAATTATTGCAAGTTGTTTTGGGACGGAGAGAGTATATAACAATGAAGATTTCGTTATGAAGGTTCATATTGCAAACAAGCATCTTAACCATTAGGTGCTAGCAAAGTTACAGAACCAAGACCAGAAATTTGGTATTATGCAACTATCGAAGACCAAAAGAATTCTACCTTTGAAAGTTTAAAGAAGAAGCAACTGGTAATGTTTAAATGGTCAACCCAAATCAGACAGTAACCAACTACCTGAAGTCAACTATATGAACCCTTTTGTCATTCTCTTCTATCCAAAACACAATTTCCTGTTCAGGTGACCCGAATCATATCCTTCTTAGTTACTACCACGGCCCCGTAAGAATCTATTTGTTCATGGTAATTTATACCATATATTAAGGGCGCCGGCGATTGCCTCTTGGACTCTTTAGGCATTTCTCCTTATTTTACCCTTCAAGAACTATCATCTCATTAACTTCTTCTCCTTTCAACAATAAACTAGTTTTCATAAACTAAAACATTCACTCACCATTAACATATTTATTACGATGAAAAACAAATAAACTTTTCAAATGTTGAACCGCGAAAAATATGTGTAAACACGTGCACACGCATCATGTGTGCTGTGATTGCTTGCGTCAACTACATTGGCATGGAGGGATTATCATTCATTTCATGTTAGCTTTGGTATTTCCAAAACACTTTGATGTTAGTATTAATCACCATAACAAAATTTAAGTGCAAACCATCTCAAGCAATTAATTCTCTTCATTTTATCTCTTGTAATTTATCTTTTCTAAATTTGACCACAAATCCATCCTAACCATTCGGGTGCATTCATGTAATTATGTTCTTAGTTGCCTCAATATTTCATACCACAAACTAAAGCCAGTCAAATGATTGTTCCACAGAATTTACCTTGCAACTCTACGGGTACATAAACTGGTCAACAAATCGGTCCCTTTGCCACTTTCTCATTAATCCAACTTAACAGAAAGAATACCATGACAGAAAGTGAAAAGTATTGTGAAGTCCTTTTGGTTACAATAGTGGAAATTCATTCTATGTTGATTTATTAAATATGTCGTTGTTTTCCTCTATCATCGTAAAAGCAACGCGAAGTTTTTATTTAGTGTTCATGCTTCTTTGAGAAACAATAGCTTAAAGTGTTAGACCCCCCAAGTCAAATTCGCTAGATTCATTTTGACCAATGCAAAATAGAATTTTATTTTATTTTTCCGATTAAAAGCTCCAAAGTTATCTAGGAGTAGTAAGCAGTAGAATGAGAAGTAGAAACAAATAATATATAACACATTTTGAAATATAACAAAATCAGAATATACAAAGTATCATGTATTCATGCAAAATCATCATCATCATCATCATCTATAGGGCTGGAAGAGAGTCTTTTTTTAGATAAGTGATTTCCTATCGAGACGTTAGCCTTTAATGATACATGATTCTTACCTTCTAGTGGTGTTCTTATTGACTCCATGCGAGCTCTTTGCAATGTTTTCAGAGAAGCTGGCAACTTGCTTCTGATAGGAGCACCTTTGGAAAAAATTGATGAAAATGTTTGCTCATGTTGAGATTTTAGCATGGATTTTGGCTTCAAATTTTCCTTGGAAATGGAGAGGTTCTTATCAGCGTGTACTCCATCTGCCTTCGGCCTTACCATTGAATCAACAGGGACAAGCTTTCCACTGATTTGGTTTGTAAAGACAAATGTAACCTGCATCAACATGAAACCATGAGCTTTATTTTATTCCTACATTCATAAAGTAATCTTGATAAATAATAAAAAAGCGCACATGATACTCCCTCCGTCATGGAATGATAGTCCCACTTTTTAGTGGTTAATTCGATTGAACGTCGACCAAAGGTTTAGAGGAAAAATAATTATCTCAATAAAATTCTAAAACTCGTTATTGGTACACCATTAACAATACTACCAAAAACAATTTTTAGAATTTCATTAGGATAGTTAAATTAATGTAAATTATTGGTCAAACTCCAATCAAATTAACCACAGAAAAGTGGGACTATCATTTAGGGAAAGGAGGTAGTATATAGCATTTCTGGTATTTGACTCTGTGGGTAACAAATTATCATCAAAACTAAGCATGCTCTCCAAACTTATGTAATACGGAGTAGAACTTTTTCAATGGGGTTTGAGCTTTTCGATAGTATTTTATGCACCACGGTCATAAGAGAATGACGAAACTCAAATTCTGTTGTTGCATGTTAAGTGACTGAATCGAGTTTTAGCACAACACCCATGTTTGTCATACATGCTGCATAACAAGATTCTGCCAATATATATGGAAGGAGATTCAAAACATCACTGTAACAGCACAGATTAAGACAATATAACCCAAGCAAAATGATATCAGGTGCCTATCGTAAAACTTAAAAGTCATTCTCCTGTCACTCCAGAATGAGAATCTTCACAAAATTTGGAGGCAATCCCATAGTAAGAACATAATTCCTCTGTCCCATTTTAAGCTTCAAAAAAAAAAAGAGGCACAAGAATTAAGATGAGAATCTTTATATTATTAAAATAGATAGTGGGTTAGAGTGTTGTGAGTATAGAAAGTGGGTAGGAGCGAAAAAGTGGGGTAGGGAATAGTTAGTGGATAGTTGTTGTGTGTATGATATGTAGGGCCCACTAAATAAAAAAGTACAAAAAACTTTCTTTTTTTGGTTTTTGAGGCTTATAATGGGACACCCAAAAGGATCACAGCCATAGAACTGAAAACCACCATAATGCTCTGACGGACCTCATAAGCTTATAACACTTAGAATTGTGTTTTATAAATCCAAACCAAAATTAATTTTTACTCTTTACGCACCTCATCTCCAGCTGAAGCTTGAAAAATAGTATCAGGTACTGTTGCTGAGGAAAAATGATGACCCCAGCTATTTAAATCCTCTTCTAAAGGAGTTCCTATCTGCGTATGGTTATACAAAATTGAATGAGATAACAACACTTGACAGATATAATTCTAGTCCAGCAAGAAGATAAAAAATCAATGAAAACTAAATAATGCATGACCTGCTTTTCTGAGCTCCGTAACTTATGCAAGCATCCAGAATTAGCAGCGAATCCACCTATATCCTCATCATCATGTTGACAGCCTTCATTTGCAGATTCAGCTCCATCTATCTTACCTACACTTCCAGGATTATCATCGACTGATACTCTACAGCTCTGGCAACGGATACAGTTCATCTTCTCATGGATCTCAGAACTATACAGATAACATTAATCAGAAGAGGAAGAAGAAAGAAGATGACCATTGTGACTATGTCATATGTAAATCATATATGCAGAAAGTGAGGGACGAGTCCTTGTTTGACACAGTTGCATAAGATATCGCAAGGTGCAATTACTTGCAACTCTTACAAATTCACAAGTGACAATATTCTCCTTGGGTAACACTATGTCCAATGCAAAACACAAAATCTCTAAGTGAGAGAGAATGGCACACATTAAGCTCAAATGCTTTATCTCAAACAGTGTCTTTTCTGCTGTCTTCGTGGCATGAGAGTTGACTAGAGGTTCTTATGCATTGCCATTTTTATTTTTATTTTTATTTTTATTTTTATTTTTATTTCATTTAGTCTCCTTAGTTTAAAATTCGAGAAATTCTTGTTCTCCCCTTATGTTATGAATCTCTTGGTTGTTGAATATATATGTGTGTGTGTGTGTGTGGTCCCGACCCTTCTGGACCCCGTGCATAGTGGGAGCTCTTGTAGCACGGATTTGGAACCACTCCGCGGTCCTTTGCTGCAGCAAGCTGCAGTGAGCGGTTTAAAATCCTTCTCGCCCCTACTAAATCATCAACGATCGTGATTAATTTGGCAAATGTGAGACCCATTTAAAGCAAAATTTATCTCAGCCATAGATATCAAAATGAGGTAAATGTGGCCAAATCTTGACAGTGGCTACAGTGTTGAGTGTTGTAAGTAGCTAAGACAGGAGCACTTTTGGGTCCCTTGTAGGACAAGATTGCCATTTATTATACACACACACAACAACAACAACAGCAGCAGCAGCAAAGCCTTAGTCCCAGAAAGATTTGGGGTCAGTTAACATGAATCGGTATATGGACTCATCAATGAAATAGGTCAGGAAAGAAGGAAAAGGGAGAGATGGTAACACACACACGCACACACACACAAAAAAAACGAATAATGCATTCAAAAGAAAAATAAGTGGGAAGAAAAACCTTAATACATCATTGCTGATGTTAAGAATTGATAGAAACCTCATCCCAAACAAAAATTTCATATTGCTATACTGAACAAATGACTACAAATACATCAAAGATAAAATTGACACTAGGGACACTTACCTCACATTATCATGAAATGTGAACAGGTCACGAAGATCTTCTGTTGAGAGAGTGTTTCCCTACAATGAGAATGCCTTGGTGTTATCATTGAAGAGTGTTGCACAGTTACACGATAAGAAGCAACAATAAACACCTGGATCGTGGACTCAGTTTGCTCCTGCTGAATAACTTTTTGAAGGCCTTCTTTTGACATCTGACGCTGGTACACCTTCAGAAGAGTAGATTATTTCATTAAACTGACTCCATGGTAGCTTACAGAATAAAAGTTTTCAAATGCAAAATGAGTGCGCAAACCTTTTCTTCAATGGTTCCAGTACTCAAAAATCTATAAATGTATACTCTCTTTTTCTGCCCATCTCTCCAGACTCTCGCGGCAGCCTATGCAAAATCAGAGAAAGAACAAAAACAATAAGCAAATCAAAAGCTTATAAGTTTGTCCAACGAACGTCGATAATCCAAGGTTCTAGCAAAAGTCATTACTTGTTTGTCGTTGGCAGGATTCCAATCAGGATCAAATAGAACAAGCCGATTTCCACCTATCAAGTTGAGGCCACAACCGCCAGCCTTGCTGCTCAAAAGAAATGCAAACTCATCCTGCAAGATGTAGAGTCTCATATATGTAAATCCCTGCACATAGTAGCTTTTACATGTTTTAACTAAACAAAATTGAAATTTTGCCTACTTTTGATGGATCATTGAAACTGTTGACCAATTTCTGTCTCTTACTAATTGATGTAGTCCCGTCAAGCCTTAAAAGTGGATATCTTCTTTCTCGACATAGCTGAGCAATAAGGTCCAGGGTCTGATAAATCAAAGCAAGTGTAAGCAACAGAAGAAAAGAAAGAAGAAAAAGAAAAAAGATAATGAAAGGGGGGAAATTGATGGACTACGTACTAGTTTCTCTAAACGATCATACTAACTAGTTACCAAATTCAAAGGGTTTTTTTTCATAGTAGATCAACTCCAAGATACGTGTACATTTTTGGCAATTAAGGTTATTGCAGAGCTATGTGAATATTACCCATTCTGTTATCAGGAAAAAAGTAAAGAACTTTTAAAACTCTAGTGTGGACCCTGTCTAACATTCTATTTTCCTTTGTTGTCTTCACTCTCTCTCTCTCTTAGTTTAGTTTTCTTTCCTTCACTTTAGTTATTTTGGTGGAGAGGGCTTCTCCAGACTTTCTCCTCCACTACTTAAGAACTTTATCAAAGATTTTAATTGGCAACCATCTCGATTTACATAGCATACCATGAACTGAAACACCTGTGATATGCTTTAGTCAGTTTGATTACATAATCTAAAAGGTGCTTGCCTGTAACAAATTCATGAGAAATAACAAACCCCGTAATGTATCTAAAATATCAATTTTACTCAAGTGTTCAAAGATATCTCATTTATGGATCTGTAACAGGGGAGGATGAAGGAAGCTATCCTACATCTACAACCTAACAGAGAGAAAAACAAAATGAAGACTACCAATCAGTTGTAGAGTGACGTATGGAAGTACAGAAAACTAGGGTCTTTGTATCAAAATGTATGTTCACAAGTTTGACATGAGAAAAGCAAGCAAGATGCCAGAACAGATGTCTCTAGAGAACTAATCATTGTTTGCAGATGAAGTAGGCTATAGCAGAAGGTAAAGATACAAAGTGCAAGCACACAGAAAAAATATGCATAAACTGCTTTAATTGTTAAACCTGTGTGTAGTTTGAAACTAAAACAATTCGATCATCTGTTTTCTGGCGCAGCTGAGCCAAAAAACGGGCTAAGAAATGCATCTTTCCTGATAGTTCCACCCACAGCCCATCACCACCAGTCCATGATCCAGATCTAATGGGATAAAAAGAATCAGTTATATCTGAAGTAGTGGATGACAAGTTCACATATACAGCTTGACAGAGATGACAAACCTTCCCGAGAACATTTCTGGCGGGAAGAAGCGCATGCAATCCTCAAGCCCTGATGTTCCCGGATTTCCACTTTTTATTGTGTCATATATCAGCTTCAATAGCATTATCATGCATCATAAAACAGAAACTTTACATCATCCACTAACAGATTAAAAAAACGAGATAGTATAAAGACCTAAAAACTGTTACAAGGACCTAGCATCATGACCTTCAACAAATATATAAGGATTCCATAGAAAAACATTGAGTTATATGGTGCCATATATTGAAAATCAAAGTACAAATCTAGTATCTTAAAGTACATAAGGGTGTGTTACTTTATATAAAGACCAAATATGATAAACATTAAGAAGATTTAAGATAGGGGCACTTTGATGAGAACTCTATGCCAACAAACTAGCTTCCATTTCATTTAAGGTAGGTTTACTCTGATGCACTTGACCATTAAATTTTCCTCTTTTGTGTCGTACTCATCAAATCAAGTTAAATACTTCCTCTGTCCCAACTGAAGGTGTGTATTCCTTTTTGGGCTGTCCTATTAAAAGGGTAACTTTACTTTTTGTGGCTTCCTTTTTCAATCAAACTGACTATACTAACCTTCTTTTCCGACCTAATCTGAATTCAAATGTTCTGAGGGGAGATTGAGAAAATTAATCCATTGTCAACCACTTGCCTAAATTTGCTTGTTTGGCGAAACCACACCTCTTAAGTGGGACGGAGGGAGTAGATTTTATTCTCAAGAGTAAAGGACTATATTGCATAACATGTCATTTCAATAAAATGGAAGTGCACAACAGGGGTTCGTCACTAGAGGTCACAGTTTGAACAAAGGGAACCTCTTTAGTTGCACGACGAGGCTTCAGTTGCACGCATCACATTTCCAAAGACCCAGAGCCTGGGAACCTTTTACTGGATTATCCTTTTCTATTATAACCTTGCCCAGAAACTTTATAATCAACACTGCACCAGAAATCAAATACCTTTCTGATGGATCGAATTTATCATATGTTATCTCTACATTTTCGTTCTTATTTTATTGACTTTTTGATGTAATTTAGAATAGTTTAATGTAATTTTGGTCTAATTGTGTTTGAGGAACTTTGTGAGATTATTTGAGTTTTGAGACACTTTTTAGTGTAATGTGATGTATTACATAGTCTTAGAGATTGAAAGGATGGAAGACCAAGAAGTGATCGAGTCAAAGTCAAAGGTCAACAGTGGTCAATTTAGTCAAGGAGGTGAAGAAAAGAAGAAAAGATAAAGAAAGTCAGAAAAGGCTACCAGGCGCCCGCTCGCCAAAGCCAGGCGCCCGCTCATTAGGAATCTGAAAAAAACCAAAGCTACTGGGCAAATGAGCGCCCGCCTGGGTGTGGGTAGGCGCCCGCTTGCGTGTTCCGTACAGTTTTCGGGTTTCCTTTACAAAGACGGGTTTTAACCCAATTTTCCCTACTTTTGGCCCTAGTTTTCTCTATGTATAAATATTAGACTGCAGTACTATATTTCTTTATGCTTTGTTTTAGGTTTTTCTTAAGTTTTGAAGATTGTAAACAAGATTTGGGAGATTATTCATCATCAAGCGTTTATCCAGGTTTATGATTTTTAATTATATTCTTGTATTTATTGCTATGTCGATGAGTAGCTAATTTTATTGTTCATGGATTGGGAGTAATAACTATCAAATCTCTATGCTAAATTGGGCTTAATTAAATATTAATCTTGTTCTTGTTCATAAGAATAGAACTTAATTAATTTAAAGATTTCATTAATATGACTTGATATTCTTGATCTTTAAATCATCTTGGTTTAGATTGTTTCACTAGCGTGGATAATTTATATATTGAATCATATTCTTGTGATTAGATTTAATTGAGGACCTCGCGGAAATCAAAGGAATTTAAGATCAAGTGTTCTTAAGAGCTTAATAAATTGTTTTTGTGTGTTGTTGACCTAGTGGAATATTTCACATAGAGATAATAATAGGGTTGCAATCCGGTGACCAGACCGTCCCAACTCTTAAATAAGTGAACGATTTCTTGAACGAGTTTAATAATCTTTTTAATAAAATAGCATAGAGAGGAGATAGTTGTGAACCCCAATCCGTGAATCTTTGTCATCTTGAATTTAAATCCTTGCTTGCTTTGTGATCTTTAATCTTAGTTATTTTTACTGCTTAGTAGTTAAAGTAGATTAATAAAAGAAATCAAAATTACAAACCCCCCCTTTGGTTCGTTTACACTAATTAAATAAACTTGTTTGTCCAACAAGTCTCTGTGGGATCGACCCTCGCTTTCGCGCGTTACTACTACGGTGACTAGTGCGCTTGCTAGGTATTTATTACTTGGAATTTTATCCATCACTTTCTTATAGTGTGTCAACCATGCACTTTCCTAGTTTTATTCATTCAGTACTTTCTAAAATTTAGAACCTAGTACTGTGGCATATATTAATTTTCTAATATGCAACATAGGTGAGTGAGTTGAAGCGGAAAACTCATAAGGTACACAAGATTTTCTCCAGGAAAATGTTATACCTTTGGATGATTGCAGAGCTTCTTCAGAGCTGTTATATAAGCTAAAACCTTTGATTGTTTTACTCCTTCAGTAATTGCCTGTTTAACCTGCAATAATAGACAAAACAAAATCAAAATATATTCTAAAGTTGTAGTATCTAGTAAGAACATCTTTAGAGCATCAGTATGCAGTAAGCGTACATTTTTCGAGTGGATAAAATGGTTGTAAAGGTCTGTTTGGAGGGGGGTCATCTTGCAACAAACAACAGCCACAATCTGCAGTCATTAAAATCTCATAATCAGTCATGAGCTCATCAGAGCATCTGAAACAAGTGTGATGTGAGTGACTAGAAGCAGAAAAAATTGGAAAAAGGGCATCAAACAAAGCAATTGCTCCTTGCACAAGCTGTGTGGTCTGAATTTATTTTCTTAAGCAGGTTACCAGAACGGGTTAGCTTGTCAATAGAGAAAATGCACTACTTTGGGCAATCAAAGCTGCAATGAGTTGAAATCAGTTACGTCTACATTAAAAATTTTGAGTGTTCAACTGTTTGTTTGAGATTGCTGCACGGTAAATCATACACTGACATGCGCCAATTACTAGACAAGAAAATGAGAGAATGCAACAAAAATTAATTTTTAACAATATATCTGAATGGATGACAGTGACAGAAAATGAGTTTTTTCAATTGCAAAAGCAGTATCTTCAGGCATTACTGGTTATGAAGGGATATGAATATAAGTGGAGCACAGTGAAGTTGGAAGTTTATGCTTAAGGTAACAGTCGTTGCAAATTAAGGAAACAATGATTATTGGTTGACAAACAATTGGTACAATCTTGCTGTGGAGATATGCACATAAACTTCAGTTCCAGGCAATAGAGTAAAAGTTACTAGTGCAACTAAAAGAAAAATAACCAGGCTCCACTTAAGTCTTAGAAACCATTGGAATATTTTCTATTATTTTTTTGGGGGGAGGGGGTGTTGAGAGGTAGGGGAAGAGGCTCTGGAAACGAAGTGTATAGAAACTACGAATTTATCTTAATGAAGACGTGCAAGTAGTTGAACTGTTGTAATTGGTAACCATCCAACTATAGTTTGCTGCAATTTAAAGAATTGTGGCCAAATAGATCAAGATAACTGTCATACCTTTGGTGGTAAGTGATTGGATAACAGTGCATTAGTCCTCCTCAATATGAACTGGAAACATAAATTGGAAAGTTACTCTGAGGAATAACAGTAATGTGTAATTGAGCGCTTATCTTAGCACCCATAAGCTTCAAAAGTTTTAACTTGTCCTGTGCATGGGAAGAAACTAATATATCTAGGAAGTCTACGATGATAGAAGTTCAGATACTTTTGGAGTAAAATTAGATAAAGCCAGCTTGTAAGACCACGTTAAGTAAGAAGACGTCATTACCTGATTCACCTTTGCACTTAGTTCTGCAGAACGCTCAGTACCTAGCTTCTTCTCCTCGTCAGAGGCTGTGGGTTCTCTTCCACAAATGATGGGGGTCTTCATTGCAGTTAGTTAGCCATGCGTTCAAATGTCGAAGAAAAATAGAAGTTCAGATTTGATATGTATCTAAGAATGATAAGAGACTTGAGTAATTCCCATTCTATAGTTCACCCATAGATACAAATCTTTTCCGGATCAAAAAACTTTAACTTTAAGGGTTTGGCTCACCTCATAATAACGACGAAAATATGCAGCATCTCCCAAGATTCCAGGATTAGTAAAGTTAACCATGGCGAAAAACTCTTCTAGGTCATTCTGAAGGTTAAAGAATTCAGAGAGAAAAAACATAAGAAGATTGCATTAGGTATAACCTAAGTGGCTAAGTGTGACAGCAAGGTGTATCATTTCTTACTTGCATCGGGGTCCCTGACAGGAGAATGCGGCGTTTGCAAGATAAACCAGCCAATGCCTGATTGACAAATTTTTAATAATTACGTGAAAGGAAGGTATAAGTATGCATAGTGCATCATTCACAAAGAACACTCAAAATAATTTATTGTGTTTATTTGACATTTCTTACTCGGTTAGTCAGTGTCTGGTCATTTTTTAGCCTGTGAGCTTCATCGCATATAAGAAGGTCACATGACCCACTTTCACTAAATTTAGATGCATGCATCCTAAAGGTCTCATATGAAACAATCAGTACCTGGAAGAAAGTTAGATGTATCAGTGTGTGCTTGTTACAAAAGAAAATAAAAAGATAAACATGATCTACCTGCAGAGGACTGCGAGGACGTCGGAAGCTATCAATGCCAGAGATAACGTCTTCACGGGTGCTTTCACATAGTGCAACAAGCTTAACTCTTTCCCCTACCCACTTCTTGATTTCAGCCTCCCAATTACTTACAAGACTCGTGGGAGTCACAATTATTGCCTTCTTAACCATTGGCTTCCCATCAAAACCCTGATGAAGAAGAGTATGCAGTAGTGTGATTGACTGCAAGGTCTTCCCTAGCCTGCACAACAAACCTATTAGAAACTCAAATGACTGCTAAAATGGAGCAGTCAGCATATTCCAGACAAATAGTCACAGGAGATAATAATAGTAACAATTACCCCATATCATCTGCTAGAATACATCCATTGATATCTGCAGAGCTGCATAAGCCTGAAACGCATTCAAACATGAACTGGACCCCTTCTCTGCAAACAGTAAATGCAGCACAGCATGACTGAATGAAAACATAACTTCATGGCACTATATACAACAGATACATCTGTACTATCTGACAGTGAGCAAATGACTTATCATAGATTAAGTTAATCAAAAAAACAGAACCAGATCCACTAACAGGTGGGCAATAGCGTTGATGTCTTCTTAAAAACTTTCCAAACGGTGTAGTATCTACCAGAAAAATAAATAATGGTGTACCAGATTCATTTGAAATTATTATGACATAATATATTTCCTAATACAAACAATTTTTTCATCATCAATTGACTTCAATACCTTTGATGGGGTCGAAGGAATTTAACAAGCATGTGATCCACTTCTATCTGCACCGAATTACAGTCCATTATATCAGATTCTTCAGGCTGCCACAAGACAAGAGGCTCAATCCCAGGGGGCAGATTTACAACTTCTGTGACTTCTTCCTCAACAACAGGAACATTAAGCTTGTTGGTGATTGCAACCAAAACTGGACTTGTGGAACCCCAGGGTACAAACCGTTTACGAGCCCAAAGGCGGCGAACTAGCTGTTCATTGTGATCAGAGTAGCCATCAGAACACGGACGCTTAAAGGGCCTTCTAACAACAGCTTCTCTGTCTGTTACTGAAAGAACTCGTGGAATAAGCGACTGCCTTTTGACAACAAGACTCCCTCTATTATAAATTAGAAAATACTATTAGTTTGTCTAAGCTCTAATCTATAATAATCAAATCAAGCTAGTAAAATCAACAGAATTAAACACATGAATTGTTTGATAGAGCAAGTTTATCAAAAGTTTCAATGCCCAAACAATTGAATTTTCAAACCATTTGATACATACAATACAGTAAGATATACATAAGCAACTTAAGGCAATTATCGGTCCGTTAATGAGAGAATCATGCATGTGAAAGTTGAATTTGGAATTGCTAAGAACTGTATGATCCTTCATATGCGTGCACAAATTTTCTATACATCCAGTGTGCACTCCATTAATTTAAGATAAAATCTGTCCACGTAAGTTGTGTGAGCATCAACTTCAACTTCTCAAAATTGGATTTGAATTGAAACTCCTATACTTAAATATTTTAATAAGTTTGTTTATATTTTACTCCCTTTGTCCCTAAATGAATGTCCAAATTTCATTTTAAGGGACATTCTGAAAATCTCTACAATTTAGTGGCAAAGATTGGTATATATTCTTGTAATCCTGTTTCCAAACATTTAGTTTTGCAAGTATAAAGAGACTAGTTAAAAAAAAATGGTAAAAAAAACGTATAGGGAGATTTATTTTTTCAAAAAAGATATTCATTCTGGGACAAAAATTTCTTGAACATGGACATTCATTGAGGGATAGAGGGAGTATGTCTTAAGCTCAACTCTCAAGCATAGCCAAAGGTAAACTTCACACGGGGCTTTAACGCCATTCCCATTTCAAGGAAGCTTAAGAGCTGCAAGAACTATAATTCTATTTGACTTGTGCTTTTTTACACTAAAAAAAACAATAGCGATATCAACAAATCAGATAAACTACGACTATTCCCCAATGACTAATTTAATTCAGAAAATCAAAACCCTAATTCGGAATTAAAAAAAAAAAAAAAAACTAAAAGACGTATAAAATGTAGGTTAACAAAGATGAATCAAACACAAAATTCGAAAGTGATTATGACTAAACAGATCAAACGGACCTCAAGAGAGCATTGACGTTCTGCGATTTTTGGTCTTCGAGTTTCGGACATGGACGTGGAGCTGGTCGTAAAGTCTCAGCTGCGTTATCGCTTTCATCGCTACCAGATTTGGAATTGTTGACGTCTTCTTCTTCTTCATCTTCGCAGGTGAATTCATCGCTCGAATCGGAGCTGGAGTCGGAGATAGAAGGAATTTCATCTTCGTATGAATCTTCCATTGGAAGGAAAGGAACAGTCGATGCGCTTCCCCTCATAATCGAATTTCTGGCAAAAATGAATTCAAATACTTTGAGGTTATGGCGGTAAAATGTATGAGACGATTTGCTGGGGTCAAGTATGCTACTGTTGGTACTGGTGAAGGGCAAAAGGCCAGCCCATTTGATTGGCCCACTTTACTACATGCCTAAAATCCCGTTAGGTCTGCGCATTAAAGTCTTGCAATCCAAACCTTATGGATGACAATTTGCTCAACTCGATATCGATATGATCTGATCCGCTTAAAAAAATAAGGTTTAGATTGCAAGACTTTTTATACCCCCTCCCTCCGTCCCCGAAAGATAGTCCACCTCGTTGTTACTACGAGAGAACTTTGAGCAGTTATAAATGCTACTTATAATTATATTAATGTGAATCTAAAAATTGATATTAATAGTATTTATAATGGTGTATCAAGAACAATTTCAAAAATTTCATTAGAATAATTAAAAGTGGCCTTAATTATTACTCAAAGTTCCTTCGTAAAACCCATGAAAATAGGGGGACTATCATTCTGGGACAGATAGAATATTAGTTAATCCGTCTGTCCCAGAAAGATATGTCACTTTGGATTTTTGACGGATGTGAACTTTGACCAAAGATTATTATCAATCTAATCATCCCAATGAAATTTTAAAATTTGTCGTTGATAAATCACTTGATGATTAATCAATAACAAATTTTAGAATTTCACAAGGATAGTTAGATTGACATTTATATTTAGTCAAAGTTCACTTGTATTGATCATCAAAAGTCAAAAGTGGACCATCTTTCTGTGACGGAGGGAGTATATTTTATAGTTGTATGTGGGTGATTTTCGACGATTGAAGACTTGTTGTACAACTCATTCAAATTTGTGACAATCTCGAGAAAAGCTTGTTTTACACTCGTTTTAGTGTAAAACATGTTTTCATCCCTTATTGTAAAATTGAATTTGTTAATGTAAAATAGGTTTTACACATCTCTTAGTGTAAAACAAGTTTTTCATAAAACAGAATCTTCAAATTTTGGTTTAAGCATATATTAAGAAAAAAATGAGCAGCGAGAACTAGATTTTGATACAACTCGGTTCAGACGGGATCGATTTTTCACTAGCCTCGGGCGGGGCAGGTTACTCCCTTTGGAATTAAGGTCGGTTTTGTTTTGAATAAACCCGCCCGAACCCTACCCACTGCCGTCCCTACTTACTCTGGTGTTCTTTATGTTTGTTTAAAAAGAGTCTCAGTGCATGTAGTACTGCTATATATTTTGTTAGTGTCAGTGCATGTGTTATTTAGTTTATGGATTTGTTAGAGCGCATGCGCGGTAATGAACGTAATTTTGACTATGGATGACTCTCGTAGCTCATCGCATATCAAATAAAAATAAAAAAGAGATTTAAAAATGATACCGGGCTTCCCATTGATAAAGGGTTTAGAAGGTCAAAAATAAATAACAGTGTAAGTTTCTAGGCCTTGATGAGTGTTACCCGCGTGCAATATGCGTGCAGAATACGTGCTGATGAGTTGTAAATTATGTACAACAAGCATGTAAAATGCGTGAAGTGTTTGTTCAGAGTTAGTGCAGTTGACGTGTGCAAGGTGTGTGCAATTGCGAGATGTGCGTAATATTCAAATGTGGAAGAGAAACTTAGTTTCCAATTGGGGACATGGAAGATTACCAAATGGGTTGATTTGGTAACTCGGGGTACGATGTTTCTCATCACGCTCAGTATTGAAATGGCATAAGTCGATTAGTCACGTCGGAATAGGCTTTCTAATAACAACGAAGGGTCACACGGATTCTACTGTGCAGTTAAGATGTGAAGGTGGCGAAGCTGAGAGGGCCACAATGAGAATTAATTTTATTTAAAGAGTTGGTATGTATGGTAGTAGGGTGATGCTCAAGTCGGTCGACTCTAGAAACACAGTATCGTTGACACCAATATGAGCTGATCCACGAGAACTAAATGCAATCGTTTCTTGAGAAAACATATATATAAAGACCATGACCATGTAAGCATGTTGTTATGCCAGCGTTTGTAGGTGATATGAAAAGACGAGTGAGAATAACTCTAAGGTGGATCACATGGAGTGAAGCAAAGGCAAACCAATCACAGTTTAATCGCATATATATAACTAGGGTTAATGACAATTTAGACCCTGAAGTACCATACCACCATTCCAAGCGAACCCTGGGTGTCTTTTTTTGTCAAATCGGGTCTTGAGGTAATTTATTTTCGCCAGTTAGGGCCTTTTTGACGGAATTCGTTAAAAAGTCAGTTAAAAGGCATGTGCCATGCACGTGACTAACGGAAATGGGTAGTTTGAAGTTGATATTTCATTTAAGGGGTTAAGTGAAAATTTTGAAATTGGAGGACTAAACTATAAAATAAGAAAATACTATTAACCCCTTCAACCATTAATCAACCTCCTAGAAATAGAACAAAAAATGGTTCAAAAAAAAAGAAAAAGAAATAGAGCAAAAAATTTATCTTCTTCTCCGACCTCGTACACTCCGCCGCCGGCTTCCCCAGCCTAACCCACCACTGTCCCCACCGTGTAATGCCATCGTTGCATTCCATGTGAGTTAGGTCACCCCTACTCCGTCGTCTTCTCCGATCATATACCATCCCCCGTTCCCCAGTCGCCCCTACTCCATCGTCTTCTCCGATCATCACCATCTTTTTCGTCGTCTTCTTTGGCTTCCTCCTACTGTAATTTCCCTCTTCCCCCATTCATCCCTATCTTCCAAGCTTCACCATTTCCATCACATAGAAATCAACAACCATCGTCACTACTTCCATCACCGTTGACATTGAGAATTCCCAAATTTCATCTCACGAGTATGCGTTCCCAACTGGAGCTCATTCTATGCATTGTTGAAGCCCAGATATATGTGTTTAACCCAAGTTTTAAACAAGATATGATGAGTTTGTGCACCAATTTATGGGTTTTTGAACCAATTTCTTTTGGGTTTGTGCACAAATTTGATTTGGGTTTGTGTTTAGATATGTGAAAAAAGATTTGTTTCAGATCTAAAATAGTTTGGAAAAAAAATTCAGGCCTCTCTATGAAATTGATTTGGGTTTGTGCGGTGGTGGCTGTCTGATGGTGGTGGTCCGGTGGTGGTGTGGTTGTGTGGTGGTCTGGTGGTAGTAATGGTGGTGGGCTGGTGGTAGTAATGGTGGAGAGAATGGTGATGATAATTTGGTTGAAATGTAAATGATCAGTGGTTAATCGTAAATGTTAAGTCTCTTAATTCAATTTCATTATCACTTTTCACAATATAATACTATTATTCCTTAATCCCCGTGTCGGGAGAGAAAATCCTAATTCGGATGGGACGGAGGGAGTAATGCTTATACGTACCGGTCTATCAAACGAGCCAAAGAAAAAAAAATTAGCCAAATAAAAATTATTTTGGGAAGGAGAGAGAGTAATTAAGAAGTAATAAAAAGGAAAATAAAATAGTTAATTTTTCATTTTGTCTTGAAAGAAAATGATTATTTATATAAGGTAAAATATATAAATAGTGAATGCTCGAAAAGAAAATTTATTGGTTTAACAAAATCAATAAATAGTTTTTTAAAACAAAAAATCCAAAATTTTGTAAATTTAAAAAATTGATGAAAGTAATGATAATAAAATTATATTGTATGGTTTTATTTAATATTCTGATAATTGTTTTTTGCTCAAATAATTTTTTTTGATAATTGTTTTGATTTCAACCATGTTAAGTTTGGAATTCTCATTATGCCCCTTAAATGAAATATCAACTTCAAACTACCCATTTCCGTTAGTCACGTGCATGGCACATGCCTTTTAACTGATTTTTTAACGAATTCAGTCAAAAAAGCCCTAACTGGCAAAAATAAATTACCTCAAGACCCGATTTGACAAAAAAAGACACCCAGGGTTCGCTTGGAAGGGTGGTATGGTACTTCAAGGTCTAAATTGCAATTAACCCATATAACTACCAGTGAAATATCTTCAACTCTCGTTGCCTCTAAGGTGTATCAGAATTTGGGAAATTGATTCATAACATAAACAACAAAGCTGCCTCCCGATATCTTAAAAACAAAGTATCTATATGTTCTGCAACCTTAAAAGAAAAAAAATCGTTAACTAAGCAAGATTGATTTTTCTACAAAGAGTTTTCTGTTGTCATTGTAAATTTTTTGAAAGTGTTCCTTAGAAAAAAGAGTAATTCTTTCTAAGAGTTTTTTTTTTTTTTTTTTTTTTTGTGTGTTTGTCATTAATTTTACGATTTTTTTTTTATGCAAGTCATTCACCTTTCTTTGTATATATGAAACTCTTTTTTTTTTTTTTAAATCCAGACTCATAAAAGAGGGAATTCGAGCCGCTTCAATAGGGTGTTTGCTCCAGCGCTACAGCGAAGTGAAAACGCGACAACAACATGTAAAACGTGCGCTACACAATATAAAAAAAAGGTGTTTTCATCTTCTTAATGAACAGTTTATACACATTACTACAGAATTTACATCACGTTTAATACAAAAACGTGTTTTTATATTTGTTCAAAATATTTTATATTGAGTAGTAGACGTTTTACATGTCGTGGTCTTGTTTTTCACATTGGAGCACTACAACAATGTATTCGCTATAGCAGTTTCAGGTTCCACAAAAAGATTTGACCAAGATGTTTTTTCATTGTGGAAAATTGCTAGAGATTTTTAGATTTTTTTTCTTGAGAAAATTTTGGGGGAAACTAGTTCCTCCATAAGTTATAAAAAGTCCTGTTTTATAAGAGTTAATGTTTAGGGTTTAGGGTTTAAGGTTTGGAGGAACTAGTTTCCCCCAAAACCTACTCTTTTTTCTTATAATGATGTGGCAAAAAAGAACACAAAAATAATTACTCTTTCTGTTTCAAAATAATTGTCGTTGTAAGAGTAATAATTTGCTTCAAAATATTTGTCACTTTACCATTATCAAGGCATCTTTGCTCATTTGTGTCAATTTTACCCTTGTTAAAAATTGTAAAGTATCTCTTGTATAAGCATTCAATCATTTAGAAAATCGGATTATTTAAGGGTAATTGAGTCTTTTTAATATATTACATTCCCTAATGGAATTTTTCCCCTAGGGCCCCTGGGCCGAGATTTTATTACCCATAAACCCTAGCCCAGATGAAATGCCAGATAAGGGTTTCACCCGAGATCAAAATTCCATCCACACCCCTAGCTTCATTTAGCTTCCTTTGACTGGTCAAACATAACACCTACATTACCCAAACTACCCCTAACTCCAACAAAACCCTCCCCTCTCCTCCCTCCCATCACTATGGCACCAGATCTCACACACAAGCTCTCTCTCTAAAACACACACCTCACTTTCTCTCTCTCGAAAAACACGCACACACTCACTTTTCTGAAGCCGGTGCTCTCATCTTCTCCGGTCCACCACCACATCCGACCTCCTTCTCCGTCCCCGGCGTCTCCGGTTCAAAAATCCATCAGCTCTGACGGCGAAGGCGACGGCGGCGAGTTCACTCCGGCGACTTTATTGTTCCGATTCGCCCAGATCTGGCTGGAATGATTAGATCCGTCATCACGCAATTGTAGTTGCTGCTCTGATGTTGATACACCGGCGAAGAACTCACCGTCCTCGATCTCCGATGATGCCGATCTTGCTGCAACTCTGCTTCACCATCATCGCCGGCGCCGTCAGATCCGGACCAGATATGTCACGCCTCTCTCTATTTCGTTGATCTCCGGTTCAAAAATCCATCAACTCGGCGTCTCCGGTTTAAAAATCCATCAACTCTGCTTCTCCGACGCCATCAATTTCTTTGATCTCTCTAGATCCGGCGACTTACACCTTCCTCCGATTCTGCAGTGATTGCAATTTCAAAACGAGGTCAATGAGATCGTCACCTTTGTTGCTTGAAGCTCTCGCTCTTCTGCTAGACATGGCTTTCTCTTTATGCTGCAAAAGGTATTATGATTTCTGCCCAATTGAGTGAAATCGACACCTGTTCATGCAGTTGATGATTTTTTCTCTGGTTTATAATCACGAAAAAGAGACCTAGCTTGACTACAGTGAAAGAGGGGGAGCATACACTTGTGGTAAATCAAAGATATATGCATAAAAGTGGTCGAGAGGGAGGGAGAATGGGTAACCACATAGGGCACAGTTGGGAAAAAGATAGTCTTACTTTGCGCATTACATCTTAAAACTACATTGAAAAAAAAGGTGTTCTGTAATTCCAAGCCAGATTATTTCTTCCCCCTCCCAAAATGAATCCACAAAAAATGTTTAAATTTACTCTTGTTCAAGAGCAAATTTGAAAATGTCTGGACGCTTTTGGGACGGAGGGAGTAGTTTTAGTCGACACGAATGAAGAGCAAACGAGAACCGGGGATTGAAGGATCATGACCATATGTATTAACATGTTGAAACTGGTAAAGCAACCCAATTTAACAATTTAACAATGAAATTTTTGGTGTTCTTAACCATCTACAATTAATGTTTACACTTTTTAAATATCAGTACGCCCTTCCAACCAAAACTTGATTCTCTTCAACTGAACACAATTGGTTCTTGATAAACCTTACCGTCTTCAGCTGAATATAATTGGTTCTTGATAATGTGCGTGGAAAGAAACACCACACGAACTTTAAGGGGTTAAGTTGTCTCTGTCTCTTTCATGAAACTCATTACCTGATATTAATTAGTAGAGGTATATGTATATCTCATCACATGCATTTATGAGCTCCCAGTTTCTTCTTTCTTTTCCTCTTAATGACCTGCACCATTTTGTAGTGCACCATAAACAGTTTAGCACATGTTCATTTGTATCAAAATAGGTTTATAAGACCATGTTCATGAGACTTTTCAGTTTTGTTCGAGCAAAAAGTCTTATTAATGTTTATAAGACTTTTTGACTCTTATAAGAGTCAGTTATAAGAGTTTGACTGCTGTTTGACCAAAAAAAAATTGTTTATTAGACTCTACACTAAAGTCTTATTTTAAACTGTTCATAAGATTAAAGTCTTATTGAATCTGTTTATAAGACTTTGCTCTTATGACTAATAATATGTATTATAAGAGCTATTTTCAGTCTCATTAAAACATGTTCATTTGAAACTTGTGTTCATAAGACTAAAAGTATTATTGAAACTGTTCATAAGACTTTTCAATCTCATTAAAACATGTTCATTTGTATCAAAATGGGTTTTATAAGACTTTAGTCTTATGATCAGGTTCAGACCATGTTCATGAGACTTTTCAGTTTTGTTCGAGAAAAAAGTCTTATTAATGTTTATAAGACTTTTTGACTCTTATAAGAGTCAGTTATAAGAGTTTGACTGATGTTTGACTAAGTTTGACAAAAAAAAATTGTTTTTTTTTTTGTAAAAAATGGAAAAAGTGTTTTTTTTTACTCTTATGTGTTAGTTATAAGAGTTTGACTGTCGTTTGACCAAATTTGATTAAAAAATTTATTATTTTTTTGTAAAAAATGAAAAAAAAAAAATTTGTAACTCTTATGATAATTATGTCTTAGTTTTAAGAGTTTGACTGCTGTTTGACCAAGTTTGACCAAAACATTTATTATTAGTTTTGTAAAAAAATGGAAAAAGTGAAATTTTTGACTCTTATGTGTTAGTTATAAGAGTTTGACTACTGTTTGACCAAGTTTGACCATGTTTGACCAAATATTATTAATATTTTTTTCTAAAAAATGAAAAAAAACAATATTTTTTTACTCTTATATGTTAATTATGTGTTAGTTAAAAGAGTTTGACTGCTGTTTGACCGAGTTTGACCAAATTTGACCAAAAAAATATATAGTTTTTTTGTAAAAAAATGAAAAAAGTATTTTTTTTTAACTCTTATATGATAATTATGTGTAAGTAATAAGAGTTTGACTGCAGTTTGACCAACTTTGACCAAAAAAATTATTTTTTTTTGGTAAAAATGGAAAAAGTGATATTTTTTTTTACTCTTATGTGTTAGTTATAAGAGTTTGACTATCGTTTGACCAAGTTTGACCAAATTTGACTAAAAAAATTTATAATTTTTTTGTAAAAAATGAAAAAAAATAATTTTTGTAACTCTTATATGATAATTATGTGTTAGTTATAAGAGTTTGACTGCTGTTTGACCAAGTTTGACCAAAACGTTTATTATTATTTTTGTAAAAAATGGAAAAACTGAAATTTTCGACTCTTATGTGTTAGTTATAAGAGTTTGACTGCAGTTTGACCATGTTTGACCAAATATTATTAATATTTTTTTCTAAAAAAAAATAAAAAAGTAATTTTTTTTTACTCTTATATGTTAATTATGTGTTAGTTATAAGAGTTTGACCGAGTTTGACCAAAACAATAATTTTTTTTTTCTAAAAAAATGAAAAAAATAATTTTTTTGACTCTTATATATTATTATGTGTAAGTTATAAGAGCTGACTAGGATTTGACCAAAAAAGTAAGGATGAGATGAGATATGAGGGCATTTTAGTCTTCTTGCATCTTTTTGTTAGTGAGGGGTGGGAGGAGATATGAGGGCATTTTAGTCTTATTGCATCTTTTTGCTAGTGAGGGGTGTATGAGGAATTTTTCATCTGAATTTTCCTTATTTGGGTTTGAATCTGGGCTTAGGGGCCCTAGAGTCCAAGCCCCATTCCCTAATACTCCGTCCGGTCCAAAATATTTGTCCCTTTTTCATTTTTGGATGTACTTAAATGTGGGAGTGTGAATAACACTTCAAAAAATTAACCTCTGATTGTTCTGTTCTGAATACAAACAGAGATTGTCAAAACCCTAAAACCCTAAATAGCTTCCAATTCCTAATTCCCATCAAATCTGCGACAAATGAAGGTCTTCCATGTCGAGGCAACGACTCTCACGCTTGCCCTCTTCGTTGACGTCTGTAATTCCAGGTATTTTGTCGCTCCTCAAAATCTTGTATTTTATTCACCAACAAAACACACAGAAACACACAATTGTCAATATGTTATGTACTGGCATAGATGTAAGCTGTTAAAAGTATTCGATTGGGGTGGTTACTTCTCTAAGGAGTATAATGTTAAGATCGGCAAATGTTTCTCCAGCAACGAGATATTTGCTAGATATGAAATGATTGTAGGTAGGCATATTTTTGGCTTGAAATGAGGCTGATGTGCAAGAACAATGCTAGGGGCACAAAACGCTCACAAATTTCGATTCACAAAATCCTAGGTGGCAGTCATTGTTTGGGGTTGAAATCTTTTACTAACCTTTGGCCCCGCAGTTTCAAAATCCAATTAATGACTGATTCATAAAAAAAAATCGTGAGCATTTTGTCCCCCTAGCATTACTTGTTGTGCAAATAATCTAGCAATATGAAACATTTCTTCTAGCTGTTTGCACGCATATTTTGACTTCTTACAGACACTGTTGATATTTGACAGGGATTTTATTTAGTTTTTGTGTCTATTGAATCATAGTTTTCCATACATTGGGATGTACGTTGATTAGGATTCCATCTCACTTTATGTTTTTTTTTTATTTGGTTGGGTGGGGGGCGAAGTTTGATTGGGAAAGTTGTGGCATTGAGTTGGTGGTAAGAAAAGTGCAATATGAAGGAAACACTTTAGCTCCCTGTTATACATGCAACTCAGCAACTGTTATGTCTAGGACGCGATTGAAATTAAGGACAAAGTTACTCGCTTATGATCAATTTTTTCAACTGAGCTAAGTAAGGGTGAAAACTACATTTGGCATTCTAAAATCGGTATGTGGTGGTAAAAAGATTTCTTCTGATTGATCTTTCGCTGGGTGTGATTCAGAGAACCTGGTATCGATACTTTTACCCTTATCCAATGACAATAAAGTCAACTCGAACTGTTTATATTATTTGCAGAGAACTTCTTGATTTAATGCAAGCTGGGACAGTGGAGCCAGAAGTAGCGCTTCTCAATGCATCTCTTGTATGCATTCTTTTCCAGCCTCTCCTATGCACATGATCTCATAATAATCTTGTTTTTAAGCTGCTTCACTCAGGAAATCTCTAACACTTGCGTAAATTTGATATAGATCCCGGATGTTTTCCCTGTTCTAGCTGCTGCACATAAGACATTGGTAGCTAAATCCCGGGGGTCGTTGACCACACGTACCCATCCACTCTGAGCTTGTTTATAATTACTCGGGTTCTAGACATGTGATGACACTTTCCCCCTAAATATCATTAGTTTATCTACTTATCCGTCCCTTTGTATTAATAAGCATCTATTCTTTACCAGATTTCAGAATCTTTGAAACGATGTGGTATATCTGACTCCTCAACATATGTTCTCGTGGCCCGTTTTGGTGCATCCACTGACGAGGTTAGACGACTGTGCCATCAATGCCTCTAGGTTATAGAATTCCATCATCTCTTTCTATTAATTATAAAAGGTCATAATGAATCATACCTACCATTTTGACTAGATAACGGCCATAGCAAATCTTATCAGAGGCAGGGAGATTAATTTGTCTGAGTTAGAAGGAAGAGCGAATCAAGCCCATATACAAAAGGTATGTTTTATGGTTTGAGTGATTGTTTATTACCGGTTGCTGCTTGTGCTGATGCCTAATGCTCATTTAAATTTCTTCTTTTTTTCAGCATTACAAAATATCTGGCGTTGAATTAACAATATCATCACTTGGAGATGCTATAACATCCCGAATTGCTGCTCGTGATGCCTTGTAAGAAAAACCATTTATCTACTTGATATGGTTAGTATACGTTCCAGTAATTTAGGTATTAATCTTATGTACTTGTACAATGACAGTTTTAAATATTGGTATGCGCTCTTAGCTCGTGATTGTGAAAACAACGCACATTTTTCATATGTGTCGTTACTTCTTCGATAGGGGTAATTTATGGGGTTAATTTCAGTTCCCACCCCTGAGGTTTGGACAAGAGTCACCGCCCACCCTTTTCCTTCACGATTTTCATTTTTTATTATAACTCAAGAAGGGTGGGAACTTATACTTAACCAAATTTCAGGGGTGGGCACTGAAATTAATTAATTAACCCAAACTTAACCTGTATTTCATTAGTGACTGTGGTATTTGTTGGTTAGATGATATTACCTTTGGTTTGTGAAATTTCATAGTTAACTTTAGGATGATGATCATTGTTGTCGGGCGATAAAATGATGGTCAGTTTAGTCAATTTGTTGTGAAAAAGAACTCGAAGGGAAATGTTATTCTTCAGTAGGCCGGCCTAAAAAATTGTACTTCTATTGGAATGGAGGTGTTATTATTTTCAGAACGTGGCACATGTTCTGACTAAATGAATTCCTTGTTATGATTTCCTTCTATTTTGCATTATAAAAACTCTGGTCTTGAGCTGGCAAAATCATCATTTGGAGTTTCTAATGTCCCGGATCACTGCCCCTGTTCCCATTATCCATTGATTTTGAGTTTCTAATTTGGTGTAAGTTGATCTGCTGTATTTGTATAATGGAAGCTGCAAATACTAATCTGCACTTGCAATTCTTTTTGTTCTAATGGTCTATTCAACCCCTGCCAATAACCTTTCTCTCTGATTAGTCAAGTCCTCTTTAAGTTGTTGATAGAGAAAATGAACAAAAAAAAAAAGGAAAAAAGAAAAAAAAAAAGAAAAATAAACCCGTCTTTCCAGTTTTCAACCAAGGCATTCTACTTTGTCTGCATGGCATAAAATGCATGCTCCTTCTGTCCCGCCCGAAATAGGATTTTGGTAGCCTTTTTTATACTTTGACCATGTAATTTAAATAAGAAATAGTTATCTTAATATATATTTAAAAATTGTTATCGAGAGTATTATTAATTAAGATACAATAACATTTTTTAAATTTTTATTTAGATTATTATATTATCTTCAAGAGACTTTGTCAAAGTAAAGTCGAGTTTACCAAAATCCTATTTCGGGCGGGACGGAGGGAGTATACAAGATAAAAATAACTCACTTGCAAAGAATACATGTCAATATCTATAAATCAAAGTTATCAGAAAGCACATACACTAGTATTTCAATGTTTTATGTATGTATGTATACACACAGGGGGCAGTTTTGTCATTTCATCTCAGCATCATCATCTTCTTCTTTCTTGGGACACGAGATGCAGACGGACGTAACTTTCATCGGGGTTGCAATGGCCAGTGGTAGACCTTCTTGAGTATCGCTGTCATCATGTTTGTTGTGCATTACCCGACTTTCAATAATCAACTCATCCTTGGGAAGAAGCTTGTAGCAGTAACAACTCTTGAGACCTTGCTGATTCCGGTAGCACTCATGTCCACTATCCTTCACTTGCTGGAAGTTCCACAGTACACTGTATTCTCCCACTGTCGCTAGCAGGTGACGTTCTTCTTTTCTTCTTTTAGTTACCTGAAAATTCAAGAAAACAAAAAGGCTTGTTCTTGAGATCCGGGGTGTGTGCGCAGTCCGGCCGCAAAAGCAAAGAAGTTCGGCTTTTATAGTAGCATGAGTTATATCTTATAGCACGCGTGATACATTTTATCAGCGTGAGATAGCACCTACAAGACATTAGTTATATCTTATACTCCCTCCATCCTAGGAATTTTGTCTTATTTTTGATTTTTTATGGTCTAACACAAATGAATTTTGACCAAACATTGGTGTCAATCAAATGATCACAATAAAATTCTAAAAATTGTTATTGATAAAGCACTAAGTGATTTATTGAGAATAATTTTTAGAATTTCACTGGACCATTAAATTTGTGTCAATGTTTGGTCAAAGTCCATTCACGTTGACCTGACCATAAAAAGTCAAAATAAAACAAACATTCTGAGCAGAGGGAGTAGTATAGTAGGATGAGTTACATTTTATTTTATTTAGACTTCTGTGTAATAGAACTGGTAATGCTCGACCAAGAAAAAAAATTGTCAGAGAAAGTAGATGGATACATACCCACGAGAACTCGCCCCCTTGGAGCTTGTTATCTAGACCAGCCAATTGTGAATCCGAAGGAGCTAGCTTCAACAACAATGGTGCTTGAAACTTGTTACCCATCCGGCCATGAAATCCGGTCTTTCTCTTTCCATCTTTATCAGTAAACAAAGTATGCACGAGTATCAAGAATGTATCAGTGGTGGCTAATATCCATTTGCCATCGCGAGTAACATCAACGTGCGTGATAGGTGAGCCGAGGCTAGGGAAGACAGTCTTGGCTTGCTTCATGGTATTCCTTGAATACAATCGTATCCTTCCATCGTACGATCCAACGGCTATGGAACCATCGCCGGTTCTGGCAAAGCACTGAAACCTTGTCCCTTGAGGATGGCCTTGTGTCCAGTGCAAAACTAAAGATGATTTTGATTGTTCATTTTCACTATTGTGAACCGCCCTTTTCTTCAACCTCATTTCCACTATGTTCATTCAATGGAACCCTCTTTTTGGACTCCTTATATAACAATCTCCCCCCCCCCCCCCCTTTTTTTTACTTTTCTAATATTCCGCCCCCTCATAATAAACGCTGACGTTTTGAGTAAGTGGTTTACTCGTTTTTGTACAGTGTTATTGTATTATGATAAAATTGCACTAAAGTCATTTTGTGACATAATTTGGTATGTACTGAAATGTGAAGCGCGACATTTATCATGGGATTCAGAGAGTATATTTTTGCTTTTCCACGTTTTGTAAATTAGTAAAGTAAAGCTATTTTCTATTAAAAATGTAGGAATGATGGAATTTGAGAGCTTTAATCACTGCATAAACTTTAATGATTGGATTAACTTTAAAAAATTAATCGATGAGCATACTACTTTTCAATAAAAATTAAGGCACATGTAGTAGTTGTTTAATTAATCAATGGTAGAAATGGACTTTAAATTTTGAATTTTGATGAAATATTATGACTTAGTAGCAATGAGTGTTGTCGTCAAATATTTTATTGTAGACGTTTATGTAATTTTGAAATATTATGATGATTCATCAAACACATGCAATCATATCTGCTTTAGTATAAAACAATTTGATCCATATTATCCACATCAAACTCCTGTAACGCTTAACATGACCATCTGCCTTAGCGGGCAAGTTTTTGAACTTTTATCTTATAAACGGGGCGGGGCGGGCAAGCCCATTTCCTCCCTTACCCTCCCTCCGTCCCAAAATGATTTTCACATTTGACTATTCAAACTTTTTAAGGATATGAACAATTGCTTCACTAGCCATGTTGTGTATATGAACAATTAAGCCTAAATTGTAGAAATGAGAGAACTTATTGGGACAATGAAAAATGGCAAATGAGAAAATCATTTTGGGACGGAGAGAGTATTATTTGATGGAGAAAATATGTCATAGGAGTATGTAACTAAAAGAGAAAAGAAATGTGCCCCAAGGTGACAACATTTATTAAACCTCTTTCAGACAATAAAAATAGACCAAAGGCTCAAAGTATCTCCATACAAACCAGAAAATGATTCAACCTTCCTATCTTTACACAAACCAAACCAACTGTCATACATGAAAACATTTAAAAAATAAAAATTAAATGAAACCAACATCATCTACAGAAGCAAGAAATAAGAGCTGTTGAGGTAGATTCAGAGCTGATAATGTCATCCAAATATATCATCTTTTCTTTCCACCTGACATGCTAATAGAAGTAACTTTCATTGGTGTTGCCACGACCAGTGGAGCTTCTGGAGAGGAGCTTTTGACAGCGAAGTTGTCGTGCATGAACTGACTCTCGATAATTGACTCGTCCCTTAAAGCCAGTTTATAACAATAGCAGCTCTTCAGACCTTGTTGATTCAAGTAGCAGTGATGTCCACTGTTCCTCACTTGCTCAAAACTCCATATAACGCTGAATTTCCCCACCGTCGCAACCAAGTGACGTTCTTGTTTTCCACTTTCAGTTACCTGAAAAACGAGAAAGGTAATTTAACAAAATGAGGGTCAGAAAAATCAAACTTGAACAGAATGCCTTGTAATAAATGGCAAAGCTTCATGGAAAATGTGGGTGTTGCTCAGTTATTTAAACTCAAAGTACAACTGAAGCGGCCATTGTGATATTATATTCAAAACCTATCTAACAAGGACCCGAGTAAAGGGTCAGCTGCGTGTACATGTCCAGAGGTCGGATTTGACAAAATCAATTGTCAGGATCAGCGCACACAGGTACAAAATGCCCAAATTTTGTACACGGACATAAATGGTTATATCTCCTCAGATACAAAATGCACGATGTTTGTGCATTATTAACTATTCAGGATCAGCGCAATCGGTATGTATTTAATTATTCTCTGACTATAAGAGATCAAAAGCATATTGCAAATGAAATACTCCCTCCGTCCCAAAATGATCTTCATACTTTTTTCGCTGTTATTGCGAAGGAACTTTGAGCTATAATTTTAGGTTGATTTAATTGTCCTAGTGAAAATCTAAAACTTGTTATGGATGTCATCAACAATACTATCTATAATAAGTTTTAGATTTTCATTAAGAATTAAATCAACCTAAAATTATTGCTCAAAGCGTCTTCGCAATAACAGCGAAAAAAGTATGAACATCATTTTGGGACAGAGGGTATGAAATTAATAATACCGACAAGTCAATAACATAACTTCAATATCCAGACCTACAATTAAACTGGAAGGCAAATAAGTCAATAGTCAAGAGACTCAACATAATGTAAATAGACAAAGGCAAAGAAAAGAATCAGACAGAGACACGTCTAACAGAGGTGGAGTCGAGAAGGTTACGAGTTCCGGCAGCCAGCGTGGTCGTCGTGACCGCAGCTGTAGCCGGAGACCGACATACTTACCGAAAGGCTTTTGGTTCCCAATTCGACTTTAGGTATGCTTTTTTTTGTTTAGACTTCTATATAGGATTTACTATGTTGTTTGGTTATAAACTGGGCCCTGTGTCCACCCTAAAGAGAGTCCTTTCTTACTGATGAGCCAGAAGTGACTCCTCAGGAAACCATAAGAGTATAAAAACAGTTGCTGACTTTTACATGAATCAACGAGGCAGAACGTGGAACAATGAACAGGGATGATTTTTTTTTACTGTACTTGCTACAAGTAACCAATTGACACTGGCAAACATAAAACTCAAGAAATTACATAATAATGTACAGCTTTTCCTTTAAGATTTTAAGTATTCAAATCTCAGTTCCCTAGGTATATAGCAATAGACATCCACAAGGAACAGGTTCCAGTAGGTCCACCTTATTGTATATGAATAAGAAGCATGTTTTTATGGCAATAAGAGCAACACTAGCACAGCCAGTGGTGCGAAGCATGATAACGCATTATGTATTTAGCTTTTCTGCTCTTAATTGTCAGACATGGTTCTGCTAATATATAACACGTAGAAAGATAAGATTCATTAATCTACTTGGATCACTGGTTTATTAGTTTCAAATTCAATGACTCTTATAGCAAGAAATCCATCTATATACAAAACAGAACGTGTGTTGAGTTCCTCGCCAATGATAATTAAGTAAGCTAGACAAGCTGGAAAAATCGTACTTCTACGCAGCTAGAGGAAAACAAAACTTATCCATGTAATCTGAAACAAATATAGTAATTTGTCAGAGACGGTAAACTGCATATCTCCATTCGCAAGTCAAAGGCATACTCGGGATATAAGAAGAATAGAAGGATTAAAAACTGACTAGATATGGTACCAATGTAACCATATTATATCACAAACCTTCAAAAACTGGTAATTAAAAAAAAAATGTCTTCAACAGGAATTCACAAATATGATAATTGGTTCATTGTAAGTCCTACAAGCAAATCTTCTACAGATATTTATGGGATAGTACTCCTTGTTTTAATGCCAATAATGATGCTAGAGACTTAAGCAAGTAATGAAGCAAACCTTGTATCAAATAAACTCCAAAGACAGAACTTCAAGAAAAGGTATAAAAGCTAGAGATGAATAGTGTCTTACCCATGAGAACCGACCACCATGGAACTTGTTATCCGCTCCAGCCATATGCGAATCCACAGGTGTCAGCTTCAACAATCTTGGAGCTGGAATTTTGTTCCCCATTCGACCATTAAACCCGGTCTTTGTCTTCCCATCTTTATCAGTAAAAAGCGTGCAAATAAGGATCAGATATGTATCAGTAGTACCCAATATCCACTTCCCATCATATGTAACATCAACATGTGTAATAGGCGAACCAAGTCCAGGGAAAGCAGTCTTTGCCATCCTCATAGAAGTTGAAGAATACAACCTAATCTTCCCATCAAGTGATCCAACAACAATAGAACCATCACCGGTTGTTGCAAAACACTGAAAATTAGTCCCTCGAGAGAACTGATGCCCCTGTGTCCAATTCAACACTGGCGACTTCGAACTAGCAATAGTTTGAACCACTCCTCTCTTATCCCTCATATCCCACTGGCACAATGCATTATCATCCAAACCCAAGAATGTCGACTCAGATGGATCCAATTGCGACCCTTTAGTGTCATTAGTAATATCCCTCATCTTAATATCAGCCCCATCCTTATCAAACTTCCATTCGGTAACAATTCTTCCCGTCTCAATGTCCAATTGATTCAACCCTTTAGAATGTGGCTTCCCATCTGTTCCGGGACTCATGAGCATCATATTCGTCTCCCCCCTCATCAAAAGAGCTTTCTTCGGAGTCGAATCTTGTAAACTAGAACCGCCCCTTTTACCTCCATCATCAAACTTCACATACACACCCTTCCCATGAATCCCATGGCTAAAATTCTTAACAACTTGAACACCAGAACTGTTTACTAAGAAACTATTATCCAATGCACCTAATGTCAAACTCTGTATCCCTCCACCCGTAGATGCCTCCTCAAACTCCTCCAAAAGATCCTGGTTAGCCCTCATCGGAGTCTTCCCAGGACTTCTCCACATAGTTTCTTCTTCCTTCTCCCACAGCGTATCGTCGGCTGCCTCGGGCTTCACCCACCCAATGAAGTCCTTGCCATAAACCTTAACCTTATTCTCCTCGGTAGCCTTCAAATTGTACACATTCTCAAACAGACAATTCTGAAACTGGGTGACAAATTCACGATACTCTTCATCTATGAAGAATTTCAAAGCCCAAACACCACGATCAACAAAGTCAACTCTACGCTGATCGCCAAACATCTTCAACTGCAAGTCCGTCGAAACCCTAGCTCGAATTTTGGAACCAACTTTCAAAACCCAATATCCTCCGCCTTTCAATTCATCATCATCATCATCATCTTCCTCGTCTTCCAGGTTGTTGGTTTTGACGAATTTGTAGGAAGTGAGTTTTTCAGAAACGATCCACTTGGCTTTGGGAGTGTTACCGCCGACGTGAAGGTAAAGCTTGACGGCGTTGTTGGGCAAGTTAGGAGTTGATGGGGAAGCGTATTTGAGCTTGAGGGATTTCAATTTAGAGTCGAGATCGTCGACGGTTTTGGCCGGAGCAGTTTGGGTTTCTTGAGCGTCTTGATAGTCATCGTCTTGTTGATCATCATCATCATCATCATCGTCTTTGTACTGATCGGAATCATCGGAGTCGTAGTCGGAGAGATCGAGACCTTCGCGACTCTGAGAAGCGCCCATGTATGTATGAAGAAGGAAGGGATTGTTTTGGATTAAATTGATGTTTGAATTTTTACAGAAATGACAGAAGAAGAAAGAGGAAAGTTGGAATTTCGATATATGATTTGAGAGGTTCGTTACAGAAATGATTTGGAGAGAGAACAGACTGTGTGTGGGTCCTTTTGTTGTGTGTGTGTGTGTATATTGGCGTACCTGACGCGGACACGTATTGTACATGGTTTCCTTTGTTAGCAAGTAAAATGACCTGTGTGAGAAATATTCATATTCCTTCTAAATGAATGATCCTATCATAGTCCTCGCTCACTATAATCTCATTCTTTTTTGGAATTTTTCCTCTAGGGCCCCTAGTCCCAAATTTTATTACCCATAAAACCTGGCCCAGATCAAATCCCAAATAAGGAGCTGGTCCGAGATCAATATTCCAGAGACACCCCTGGGCTCCGTTCCAGTCAAATAAAACACCTAATTACCAAACTACCCCTCCCCAACAAAACCCTCCCCCCTCATCCCTCCCCTCACTCTCGCATCGCACCAGATCCACACACACTCTCTCTCACACACAAATATTCTCTCTCTCTCTCTCTCTCTCTCTCTCTCTCTCTCTCTCTCTCTCTCTCTCTCTCTCGTCCTGCGTCGGTCACGTCCCCGACACCCTCACGCCGCCGTTACTCCTACTTCCCCTCCGGTGGAGTTTTCCGATCGTCGCCGACGATTCTTCAGATCGATCCTCTGTCTCTAGATCTGCTCGTACCTCCTTCCCTCTCTCTATCTCTCTCTCTGTCTCCAGATCTGCTCCTCGATGAAGGAGCATTCCGACCAGATTTGGAGTAGATGTTGATCATGCTTCACTCTGCTTCACCACTCTCGCCGTCGCCTTCAAATTTGGACCAAATCTGTTCAGATTCCATCTCCACAGCTCGTCTTTTCCGGCAACAAACCAACTCAGGCGATAAGATCTATAACTTAGGCGAGAAAACCAACTCAGGCGAGAAAACCAACTCAAGCGGTGGTGGTGGGATCAGTCGGGTGTTGCAAGATGGTGCTGTGTGGGAGAAGGTTGGAGTCAATGTTTCTGTTGTCTATGGGGTTATGCCTCCTGAAGCTTATAGAGCTGCGAATCCAACTACTGGCAATGGTGATGCTAAGCCTTCACCTATTCCATTTTTCGCAGCTAGGATCAGCTCGGTAATTTCTTTCATTGGTTCTTGAGTATATGTAATTTGTTAATGTGTATATTTCTGCTTGTCTAATTGGTACCCCAATGATGGAATTTAGTCGAAGTTGTATTGGTTATTTAGTATGGATCCCATGATTCCGAATACTAAATAAAGTTATACATTAGTTTTGGGCAAATTCAAAGTGTTTAGTTATGGATTCTGTGGGTTGTAAACATAATCCCATAAGTGACGTTTATGGAAATGGAGTTTGTGTTACGGAAAGCTAAGAGGAATTTTATTTATTTATCAGAAAATTAACATTATTCTTTTACTAGTGTTTTGGCGAAGTATTTGTGTAATTTTGTGGATTCTTTTAGTTCGATTTATAATTTTTATAGATGGTTTATTAGCCGATTTTTCGAATACCATTTTTTTCTTCTACTTATAACTTATGAGATTGTCGTTGCATGGTGCTGATTATGGAGTTGATTGAGTTTGTCTTTTATATATAAGACTTTTTATGGTTAAAAAGGAAAATGCTAAGAAATAAGACTTTTGGTCTTATGAACACGTTCAATGAGACTATATTCTTATGAACATGTTCAATGAGACTTTATTCTAATGAGCAGGTGTTCAATGAGACTTTAGTCTTATGAACAGGTTCAATAAGACTTTATGTTATGAACATGTTCAGATGAACATGTCAAAAAAGATTTTAGTCTTATTAACAGGTTTAATAAGACTTTAGTCTTATGAACAGGTTTAATAAGACTTTAGTCTTATTAGTGAGACTGAAAATAGCTCTTATAATACACATTATTATTCATAAGAGCAAAGTCTTATGAACAGGTTCAATAAGACTTTAGTCTTATGAACAGCTTAAAATAAGACTTTAGACTTTAGTGTTATGAACATGTTCATAAGAATTTTGACTTTTATATGTTAATTATGTGTCGGTTATAAGAGTTTTGACTGCTGTTTAACCAAGTTTGACCCAAAAAAATTATTATTTTTTTGTAAAAAAATGAAAAAAGTATTTTTTGTAACTCTTATATGATAATTATGTGTAAGTAATAAGAGTTTGACTGTTGTTTGACCAAGTTTGACCAAATTTGACCAAAAAATTGTTATTTTTTTTGTAAAAAAATGGAAAAGGTGATTTTTTTTTTACTCTTATGTGTTAGTTATAAGAGTTTGACTGTTGTTTGACCAAGTTTGACCAAATTTGACTAAAAAACTATTATTTTTTTTGTAAAAAATGAAAAAAAATAATTTTTGTAACTCTTATATGATAATTATGTGTTATTTATAAGAGTTTGACAAAAAAAAATTAATTTTTTTTGTAAAAAAATGGAAAAAGTGAAAATTTTGACTCTTATGTGTTAGTTATAAGAGTTTGACTGCTGTTTGACCAAGTTTGACCAAATAAATTATTATTTTTTTCGTAAAAAAATGGAAAAAGTGAAAATTTTGTCTCTTATGTGTTAGTTATAAGAGTTTGACTGCTGTTTGACCAAATTTGACCCTAAAAAATTATTTTTTTTTTTTGTAAAAAATTGAAAAAAATAATTTTTTAAACTCTTATATGATAATTATGTGTAACTTATAAGAGTTGACTAAAATTTGACCAAAAAGGTAAAATTGGGAAGAGATATGAGGGTATTTTAGTCTTCTTACATCATTTTGCTAGTGAGGGGTGTATGAGGAATTTTCCATCTGGATTTTCCTTATTTGGGTTTGAATCTGGGCTCAGGGGCCCTAGAGTCCAAGGCCCATTCTTTTTTAGGCTCTCTCATTTCATTTTTTATTTTTATGTGATTTTTTTTTTTTTTTTTAATGTTTTACTATTTTCGTTTGTCTTAGAGTATACTCTCTCCGTCCGACTCGAATTAAGAATTTCTCTCCCGACACGGGGATTAAGGAATAATATTATAAAAATGAAAAAAGAAAAAGTCAGTCAAGATTAAGGAATTGTCCCCCTTTTTGATTAACTCTTAATCCTTTTCACACACAAACAAAAAAGTACATTGAACCCAAAATAACATTTCAACCAAATTCATCACCATTCTCTTCCCAACCACCATCAGCCCACAACCACCACCGCCGCCGCCGAACCACCCCCACCGGAAAACAGACCACCACCATCATCAACACAACCGTCGTCCCACAGTCACGCCAAACGCCGTCACTGCACTATCATCCCTGCCACCACCACCAAACAACAACAATTCAAAAATCAAAAGAAATTAAAGTACACAAAATCAAAGAACAATCATTTAGAATAATACACACACAGAGCACAAAAAGATTCACAAACTCAGCACAAACAAATTACACAAAAACACACACATTAAAAAACACCAGGATCTGGGTTGATCTACATTCGCACAAAACACAAGATCTGTAAAGATCTGGTCGATCTACAACCGCACAAAACACACACATTAAAAAACACCAGATCTATAAAGATTTGGTGGATCTACAACCATACAAACACACACCCATGAACAACACAGCATATCGAAAATTCCGAGAATGAGAAAGAGATGAAAGCGAGAGAGAGAGAGAGAGAGAGAGAGAGAGAGAGAGAGAGCGATACTTACCTGAAGTTGAAGGTCGCGACGACGGTGGCGGCGATAATGGTGACTTTGTATGGGGGCAGCGACGATGGTGATGGAAAAGAGGAAAGGGAGTTGCAAAGAGAAAGGAGGTTCTGGTAGACGGTGAGAGAAAGAGAGTTGCTAGATTTAGGGTTTGATAAGAAATGAGGGGAGGGGGATTTTTAGGTTTACTTACCTGGTAATAGGTTTGGGTTAGGGGGTGGGCCAGCCCATTATGGGTGGTTAATTAGGATAAGTTAATTGGGTTAAATTTAATTATAGATGATTAGAGTAAATAAGGTGGGGTATCCCCAATATAAAAGTAATATAAACTTTCCATTTTGGGCTGTCCTAATTCGGATGGGACGCCCAAAAAGGAAATTCGTCCTAATTCGGACGGGACGGAGGGAGTATGTTCAATTTCTTATTCGCACGATTAATAAATGGTATAGGTGATGTAAGAGCATCAGCAGTGGGTCGGTCGTCCTTGGTCGTCAGCCTATGTGGCACCAACGACCCACACAGTGAACTAAAAGTGTTCGGTCATTCATGACCATATTCAATTTGTTTTTTGGCAGACAATCGAAGGCTGTGGGGAGAGAGAAACAGAAAGGGTCAAAGGACTTGGGACAAATGAAATAAAGACACTTGTCACATTCCATAATTATTTGTCTCTAAAAAAGTTATACTCTATCCGCCAATTTTAAATTGCAAATATTAGGTTGGCATGAGGATTAAGAAATAATGATATATATTAAAATATAATAGTAGTGGGGTGGGATTAGAACTGATTAGACAAATGGATTAAAAATCCACTCACCGCTAATCTTTACCCCAGTTAGAAATTTGAATTTGGAGCCAAATGTTGATCAAAATATCTATTCACCCATCACCTGCTTCATGACATAACAAGTCGGTAATAATTTTTCCCGCCCAAATGTTCATTCAAATTTACTGAAAATTCAAACTTACAGTAATTTACAATAATTACAATTCAAACTTCCCTCCTAAACATTAACAAAATGGGTATAAATAAACCCACTATCTGGCATCACATTACAGTTTTTTTTTAACACCAAAAGTTTGATCATAAAAACTAATTTAACCAATACAGAGAGAAACATCCTGACACACTTCTTGCTGGATGCTTCTGTTGAAGGAAAGCTTCCTCAAGGCAAAATGAAAGAAGCTCTAGAATACTTTGGTGTTTCCCTCCGGATTGTCTACTACACCTGGACAAAAGTGGAGCAGCTAAAGGCACAATGTATGCCTATTTGCTTATCTTAAAAAAATAGGGTTATCAAGAACAAAAAGAGTGGAAATTGATGTTGAAAAAATGAAGAGCATAGAGTTCAGCAAGAGGAACACAATTAGAAATCTGAGTTCTGCCATGGGAATTAGCAAGAGTACAATAGGAAGATGGAAAAAATCAGGTGTTATCAAGGCTTACACTAATGCCATAAAACCCTTACTAACACAAGCAAACCAAATTTCTAGGCTAAAGTTTTAATTTAATGCAATTTACTTTGATGCACGTCTCTGTGCAACAATGTTTAAAAACATGACACATGATATTCATGTAGATGAAAAATAGTTTTATTTGTCACAATGTAGTCAAAGGTACTACATTATTCCGGGAGAAGTTGAGCCTCATAGAACATGCCAAAGTAAGTGATTCATCTCAAGTTATGTTTGTGTGTGCCTCTAGTAGGCCAATGTACTCAAATGAGGGGGAACTAGTTTTTGATGGAAAACTAGGGATGTGGCCTTTTACAAAAAATTGAGTCAGCCAAAAAGAAAAGCAAAAACAAGCTTGCTGGAACACCTGTTACAAAAGTTCTTGATTCAATAAATAAGGTACTCCCTTCGTCCCGGACTAAGAGTCCTACCCCACATTTGCACGCTTATTAATAAATATTGGAAGTGATGTAAATGTTGTGAGTGTAAAAGTAAAGTAGGAAAGAGAATGAGTGGGAGAGAATAGTGAATTGATTGGTGTTGTGAGTATAAAAGTAAAATAGGAGAGAGAATGAGTGGGGTGAATAGTAAAAATTCTTTGCCATTTTAAGAATAGGACTCTTAGTTTGGGACGTACCAAAATGGAAAGAATCAAGGAGCTAGGGTCGGGCGGAGACGATTCAGGCGATGAATAACAATTGCCGACACGGGGAAAACTTGAATCCATGGCTGAAAGGAGAGAAAATGAGAGACAAGGAGATGGGTTTCCATCTTAGATCCTGATCTAAATGAGGGAATATGAGGAGTAGGGATGACCAACGCCGGTTCCGGTTCCGGTTCGGAACCGCCGGTTCCGGTTCGCTATTTATGTGAACCTTAACCGGCCCTTGGTTACACCGGTTCGGTTCCGGTCAACAGAATCCGGTTCCGGTTCGGTTCCACACTACATTTTTTTATCATACAATAATGAATAAACAGATTAAAATTTATTGAAAAACAAGGGATTTTTTATTTATCATACAATAATGAATAAACATGTTAAAATTTATTGAAAAACAAGGGATTTTTATTTTTTTTAATGGAAACGCCGGTCCGGTTCCGGCTCCGGCTCCGGTTCGCCATTTATGTGAACCTTAACCGGCCATTGGTTACACCGTTTCCGGTTAACTCCCCGGTTCGCTCCGGTTCCGGTCCGGTTTTCTGGTTCCGGTCCGGTTCCAGGCCGGTTTGGTCATCCCTAATGAGGAGGATGGAAAAATTTGTGGTGGAGGTATAATTGAATTAGTTGGGCTGGGTTAATTTAACTAAGGGTTGAGTTGATTAGTTTTCTTAAGCATAAATTTAAGTGGGCCAGTCTCAATAAAAAACAAATAAAAACTTGCCATTTTTGGATTTTACAATTTTAGTTAGGACACCATTTTTGGCAACTTTTGCATTTTGAAATGGGACGGAGGGAGTATAGGTTTATAAGAAAAATAAAAAAGCAATAAATAAAATTAAAATCACCAATATTTATATTTTTTCTTACTCTATAAATAAAAATCAAATTTAATTAATTTTGCATAATTAAAAAAATTAAATTCTCATTTTTTTATTACTAATGGTAGGAGAGAGAAAGTTATGGTTTTGGTCATGAATGTAGGTAAATAATTTTGAGTTGTGGTTGTTGATGACCGATGGCGTGGAAGTAATGTGGAAGAAAGAGCGATCAATGACCTTGGTCATGGATGTGGATGCTCTAAGTGTTGTGAGTATAAAAAGTAATGTAGGAGAGAGAAGGTGAGTTAGGAAATAGTAAGTTGATTGATGTTGTGAGAATAAAAGTAAAGTAGATAATGAGTGGGAGGAATAACAAAGATTTTTTTGTCATTTTAGGAAGTGAACATATATTCTAAAACAGACTAAAAAAAGTTGGACATACTCTGAGACAAAGGGAGCAAGGCCGGTCCTATCATATTTGGGACCTTAGGCAAACTATACAGTTGGAGTCCTTTAATTCCGCGTGTGCGCGAGCAATACTGCGGAGTGACGTTCTCACATCTCTACTTTTTTTTTCTCTATTTTTTTTGGTATTTCGTAGAATGACAACGAGAATTAGAGAATTTTATTGATAAAGAATATTGAGATTTGTACTTATTCAGATGTGTTTGTAATTTGATTGAGTTGAAAATTGCAAAGAAATCAATAAAATAATAAATTTTAGTGATAATAGCAAAAGATTTAAAGAAAAATCTCACTTAGTTTTTAGTGATAAATACAAATATATTTTTTAAAAAATTCAATATATTAAATTAATTGTTCAAAATAATTCATAAAAATATATTGCAAACCCCATAGTCATGGAGAATAGGCAACTTGGTTGGTTGAGAGACAAAAAAACAAAAGGGCACGGGTGTTAAATGGGATTCGAATCTGCGCCATTCCACAGCCACAAAACACACCATAACAACTCAGCCAGCTACATTAATTTATTTTTATTTGATGCCGTTTATATATTACTCCCTCCGTCCCAAAACACCTTGCACCATTTTACATTTTAGAGATGCACGGGAATTAAAGAATGAGTATAAAAATTCAAAAGTAATGTGAGTGAGAAAGACATTGTGAGTAGGATAAGTTGAGTGAGATTTACAAGTGAGGTCCAAAATTAGGTGTGTGGGTATGACAAGTGGGGTAGGGAGAATAGGAAAATAATAAAATTTGAACATTTTAGGAAAGGGGACTTACCAATGGGACACCCAAAAAAGAAATAAGTGCAAGATGTTTTGGGACGGAGAGAGTATAAACTAAAGTTAAAATTTTGGGGCACTAAATTCGAGTAAATTTCAAGAGCCGCTGGGCAACTACCTCACCTGCCTTATGGTAGGGCTGGGCTGAGGGCCTGTTTGGTAAAGCTGAAAATTAAGCTCTGAAAAACTAGAGCTGGAAAAGTAGAGCTGAAAACATTAAGCAGCTGAATTTTAAGAACTGGAAATCTATTTGTACTGATCTTAAAATTAAGTGCTGAATTGATTATTGTGTTTGATCATGACAAGCCAAAATATATATGAAACTGATCAAATTTCCAACTTTGTCCTCTAAAAATTAAAAAAAGAAAATTAACACTCAAAAAGGGGTATACATAAATACAAGGCATGAAATATACAAGGCATGAGTAATTGACTAAAATACCCTTATATATATACTTCAAAAATACCCATAACCTATCATTTTAAAAAAATCCCTCCGTCCTTCCATCTCTCTCGCACGCACAGACCAATCGAGGATTCCATAACATGTAAATTACAAAGTCAATTTTTGGGTTTAGGAAAGCTGGGGCCCCAAAATTGGTGGCTTCGATAATCTGCTGGTAATAAACCCCAACTAGATACACATACATACATGCTCGTATTTGTACCGTCGGAGGACGTCGGACGGTAGAATGGGTGACGGAAACCACCATGGCGGCGGCAACAATAACCGAGGCGGCAGTAATAGGCCTGAATGGCTTCAACAGTACGACCTAATTGGTAAGATTGGTGAGGGAACATACGGACTCGTTTTCTTAGCCAAGATCAAATGTAACCGGAGCAAGTCAATCGCCATCAAAAAGTTCAAGCAGTCCAAGGACGGCGATGGTGTCTCCCCTACTGCTATCCGTGAAATAATGGTCAATTTCACTCCCAATTTCATTTACTATATAATTAATTTCTTGAAAGAACACAATCTAGGTTAGAGTTGTGATTCTGAGGCTAATTTGGATGAATTTGAGGGACAGAGAGAACAGATCGTGACCGAAATGGTGTGTGTTATGCTGTTATTTCGGGTAAAAGTTGGTGAAATGCTCTATCACATTTCGTGTACAATTGGGTGAAACTCACGCATGATTTCGTGTAAAACCAGACGAAAAAAACAACTTCCACATTTTCCATATTTCGTGTACTCTTGTGCGAAATAACCAACTTATTTCGTAAGCGTGTACACGAAACAAGCATATCCGGGTAAGGGCATTTTTGGCATTATTGTGCCTTGTACACAAGGATGACTTGTATTTAGAATTCGCCCTCAAAAAGAAATCTATATAATATATAATAAGAGAGTCTTTTTCTCAATCCTCATCAAGCCATGTGGAATTATGACGTGGAAGGCCACATGTTTTTATTTCATTAGCTTAAGCAAAAGACTCTCATTTAAGGAACAATTTTTCATTATTAATTGTAATCTATATTTATATTTAGCACATTTATTTAAAATTATTTGAATTCAAAATCATTTAAATTCAAAATTCAATCTCAATTAGATTTTATTGTTGGCTAGAGGAATCTAAATTATCTAATTAATATTTTTATAAAATCGTTTACATCATTTTTCAAAGTTTAAGCCAACAAGTCTAATTGAATGAAATAATTTTAAAACTAATTGTTATTATACTTTAAATAAAACATTGAAAAATAAATATGGACAGTAGTATCACCTATTAAATCGATCATATAGTAAATCAGTTTAATATGAGTTGTAAACTTCATGTTATGTCAACTTATATTAAAAAAACATTCTTAAATAATACAAATTTGAAAAAGAAACATGGGTTGTAAAAAATAAATAATTGCATGGTATGAATTTAATCAAATCTTATATTTATTTTTAGACCTTTTGCATAAATTTTATATGCTATATAGCATAACAACTTAAAGAAGAAAAATAGTCCAAGAAGTATTATAGAGCAAGGTGTGAAATAATATTTTAAGGGTACTTTAATAATATTTTTCTTAATTAATTTTTTTTTAATATAAAATACTACTTTATTATGGAACGGAATGCATAGATCAAGAAGTGAAAAAATATTTTTAGTGAATAAAATTTCACATATTGGAAGGACTGGAGGAGTACAATAGATCACAATGAAAAATAATATATTAAAAGTAATTTAATAACATTTTTTTATTTTTGCTTTCTAAAATAAAATAAATATTTTGTTATAAGATGGAAGGAGTATTATAGATCAATAAGTGGAATAATACTTGCTTTTTAATTTTGGTGTCTAACATGTAAAATTTATTACCTTATTTAAAAATGCCAACAAATATGAAATTTAGAGAATTAAAAAAAAAAAAAAAACATTCTTTCATGCTCTTACTATAATTACCCAAAGTCAACTGTGTGACATTTCCAAATATGGCATTTTGAATATGGTATTCTTCGGGTCAATTTTTTCCTTAATCTAGGCTAGGCACAGTAAAATTTAGGAATTTAGTTACTCCCTCCGTCCCTGTTTAAGGTTCTTAGTTTGATTTTACATGCTTATTAAGGAATTAAGGCAAAATTGAGTCAAAGATAGTAGTGGGCGGAGGATATAATTATCCATTCATAATGCAAGTGGGTGAAAAGTAGATGGGTAAGTGATGAGCTTTTTGTAGTATATGAACTTTATGAGGACAAAAATGTCCAAAACACTATTCATCCTTTGCCATTTAAGGAATAAAGCAACTAAGAACCTTAAACTGTGACATACCAAAAAGGAAAGCAAGAATCTTAAACTGGGACGGAGGGAGTATTATTTGTGGTACATAGTTCGAGTTATGTTTATTTATTTTTTCAATCGATAATTGTACTTCACTATTATTCTCTTGAGTTTTTTTTTTTCGCACCGCATCCGCTTCCTTCTTCAGGGATCTTCAAATTTTCATTGAAAGCTTTCTTTATTTTCGATATTTGTTTTCAGTTTCGTTTTTGTGTACGCTATAGTGATTGCAAGTGTACCTAAAATTACTTTAGGCTACTCAATGCTATAAAAATGAGTTGTGTGATTAAAACCACACATTCTTATTAGTTCGGTGATCTTGGTTGCAATTTTTCATACTTTTTGTGATTCTCAAACAAGCGTAAACTTTGCTCGAATACTATATCCATTTGCTTCCTCAAAATACTAATATGTTGTTTTTTCTGTTTTCTATAATTTAATTGATTAAATTTTACTATGAGAAAATACTTGCGTTATCAATATATGTAAGTCAGTCTTTTACGTATAATCCAAACAAACCAACTGATGCATACGCTTCAAAATTGTGTTAATCAAGTTATTTTATAGCATGATCTACTCTTTCAATATTGCAATTTATTGATTAATTTAATACGTATTTGAATACACAATCTCAATTATATTTTGTAATTAATTAATTTATTATGCCTCATCGAGTATCGACGGGTTACAAACTAGTTTCCAATAAAAGTACAAAATTTCCACCCCCGTATAAACTTATAGATCATCCTTCAATCACATTCAATTAAATGACAGTTTGATTCAAAAATTTACACCCAAAAAAAATTTTCTACTAAAATCCCAAAAAATCACACATAGAGGACTTATAGAGTCTTCAATCACATTCAACCAGAAAGCAAAAATAAAAAGTGGTCATTTATTTTATTCCCTTCGTCTTAAAATAATCTTTACATTTGACTATTCATACTTTTCAAGTACATGAACCTTCGTTTCACTAGCCATGTTTAATTTATACACTTTTAAGCCCAAATTATAAAAACAGGAAGAACTGTTTCAGACTATGAGAAATAGCAATTGAGAAGATCATTTTGGGACGGATGGAGTAAAACGAGGTTATTGCAAAACTGACATGCGTACTTTCATTTATTTTCAATTTGACTCGCGAACTTTGGAAACATCAAATGTGGTTTGCGTACTATCATTTTCAAAATTTTGAGACGACTTTTTTAACACCCGTTAAAAAACTTAACGGAACACTCCATATAGGGGGTAAAAGTGTAATAAATAAAACTTAAAGCCCTAAATCATGCTGCTGAGAAAAAAAGAAGAAGACATGAGCTGGGAACCTTTGGTCACCGGAATCCATGGAGGATGTTCCCCTCTCCAGATCTACCTCTCAATCAATACGAAAACGAGTTCCCCTCTCCAAAACGATTCAACCGGTGTGGAAAATACAACCATCGTCCCTGAAACGCAACACCAGTCGCCTCTGTAAACTCCGGCGATCTTTACCGTCGCCGGTGACACCCCGGCGAGACAAACGAGCACCTCAAGCGTCTTCGCCTCAATGAAACGAAATGTTATGACCCGGTTCAGCTGGAATTAGAATTAAAATAGATATGAAGAGAGAATTTAGAATTAGTGAGAAGGCAAGAATTTAGGGTTAGGGTAGAAATTAGAGAGAGAAATTGAGGAAGATTGAGGAGAGAGAATAGAGAGATTCAGTGAATTTGGAATTTATTTTTCATGATTGTAAATGCCATGGCTCTCATGCTTATAAGCAATGATACGCACATGGGTAGTTACAGCAAAGCGTGAAGGTCACAACAAGCATTTGTGGCCGTTACACGAAACGACACCGTTACTAAAAAGAAAGCGTATAAAGGTATAAACGCTAATTGCTAAGTAAAACTAATGAAACGACGACGCAGGACCAAGCTATACGACATCGCTTCTGCTTATTTGAAATTCCTCTCCGTCCCCCCTTGTTTAACGGTCACCCCCAAATTGGATTAGAAGCCCTAATTATAACATTCCCTTCCGCTTGAAAGAATCCTTGTCTCAAGGATTAAATTCAGGAAATTGAGCCGCTATGACAGGCCAATCTTCCCAAGTGGCATCCTCAGGGAGGGCATTTGACCATTGCACAAGAACTTGAGTAGCCGGACTATTCCCCCGTTTAACCAAACGCCGGTCCAAAATGGCAATAGGCTCAACTAAAAATTGTCCCTCATCACCCACAAATGGTAGGGAAGGGTTAGGTGTGACATGATTTCCCAGTTTGAGCGAGAAACGTGGAACACAGGATGGATCTTGGATGAGCTCGGCAACTGCAGCTTATAGGTAACCTTTCCCACCATAGCTAAGACCTGTAAAGGGCCATAGTACTTAGGGATATCTTCATATTCTTCCTCAAAGCTAAGGAAGCCTGTCTGTAAGGTTGGAGCTTCAGATAGACCCAATCACCAACCTGGAATTCCCTATCAGTTCTGTTCCTATCTGCCAGTTGCTTCATTCTGTGTTGTGCTTCCGCTAGAGACTCTCTCAATAGTTTGATCTGCTTGCTCCTTTCCTGTAAAAATGCACTAACAGCTTCCACCTTTGTATATTATTCATGGCTGAAGAGAGATTGTGGAGGGGGAAATCCATAGAGTTCCTCAAAAGGAGTCATTTGCAAGGCTGAGTGATAATTAGTGTTATACCACTATTCAGCAAGTGTAAACCAATTGGACCACAGCTTAGGTTTGGAACTTGTAGATGCTCTCAAATATTGCTCCACACATCGATTCAGCCGTTCAGTCTGGCCATCTGTTTGAGGGTGGTAGGATGTGCTGAGGTTGAGAGTAGTTCCTAGGAGGGAAAACAGGGATTGCCAAAATTGGCTTAGGAATATTTTGTCCCTGTCCGATGTGATAGTCACGGGTAAACCATGCAGCTTATAAATTTGATCAAAGAAGATCTTGGCTACAGTATAGGCAGTATAAGGATGTTTCAAGGGAATGAAATTTCCATACTTTGTCATTCTGTCCACCACGACTAAAATAGAATCCCAACTGTGAGAATTGGGCAAGCCTTCAATGAAATCCATGGCAATATCAGACTAGAGTCTGGTTGGAACAGGTAGTAGTTGCAGTATGCCAGGAGGGTGAACTGTCTCAGACTTGGTTTGTTGGCATACTTCACAGGGACCCACCCACCTTTGCACATCTTGTTTCATCCCCATCCAAAAGAAATGTTGAGCAATCCTCTTGGTTGTACCCTGGATGCCTGAGTGTCCACCTAATGGGGAGTTGTGCAACTCTTGGATTATCTTTTATCTTAAATTCCCAGTACTGCCCACCATTAGCTTACCCTTGTATCTTAGCAGACCATTGTTGTAAGAGTAGTCTGGATAGTCCTCCTTTTTAATCACTATGCCAGCAATGATCTTGGTGAGCTCTTCATCCCCATCCATGCTAGCTAACAGTTCAGTCACCCAACTAGGTTGAACCACAGAAATGGCTTGACATATAGGTTATTCTTGATCTTCCCACATCCTTGATAATGCATTTGCCACCTTATTGTCCACCCCCTTTTTGAAAGAAATTGTGTAGTCGTAGCCCAGCAATTTGGATATCCATTTTTGTTGTATGGGACTAGTCAGCTTTTGTTCCATCAAGTGCTTTAGGCTTTCATGGTCAGTTTTTATCTGAAAAGAATGACCACAAATATAGTGCCTCCATTTCTCAACTGCAAGGAGGATTGCCAAAAACTCCTTTTCATATGTTGACAGGCCCAAATGTTTTGAACCTAAGGCTTTACTGATGTAAGCAATAGGCCTACTGTCTTGCATGAGAACAGCCCCTATACCACCATAACATGTATCTGTTTCCAGGATAAAAAGCTTGGTGAAGTCTGGCATAGATAAGACAGGGGTGGTGGTCATAGCAAGCTTCAAGGAATTGAAAGCTTTATCAGCATCTGAATCCCATATAAATGCACCCTTTTGCAACAACTTGGTAAGTGGCTTACTAATAAGCCCATAGTTCCTCACAAATTTTCTATAGTACCAGTAAGTCCCAAAAATCCTCTTAACCCCTTCACAGATTTAGGGACAGGCCAATTGATCATACTTTCCACTTTACTAGGGTCTGTAGAGACACCCTCACCAGTAATAATATGCCCCAGATACTCCACCTTGTTCTGTCCAAAAGTGCATTTACTCCTCTTAACAAAAAGTTTATGTTCCCTTAATCTCTCTAGAGTTAACTTTAGATGCAATACATGTGAATCCAGAGTGGGGCTGTATATGAGTATATCATCAAAAAAGACTAGCAAAAATTTCCTCATAAAATCACTGAAAACTGAATTCATAAGTGACTGAAAGGTAGCAGGTGCATTGGTAAGACCAAAGGGCATTACCTTAAACTCATAATGTCCATTGTGAGTCCAGAATGCAGTCTTGCTGATGTCTTCTGGCTTCACTCTGATCTGGTGGTAACCTGCTCTGAGGTCAAGCATAGTAAAGAAGTTGGATCCATGCAGTTCATCCAGCAGTTCATCTATGACAGGTATAGGAAATTTGTCTTTGATTGTTAACTGATTTATCCCCCTATAGTCGATACACAACCTCCAAGTTCCATCTTTCTTTTTGACCAACAAGACTGGAGAGGCAAATGGACTGGAACTAGGTTGAATGATCCCACTTTCCAAAAGTTCTGCCACTCTCTTCTCAATTTCAGTCTTTTGAAAATACGGGCATCTATATGCTCTCTTGTTAACAGGTAAACTCCCAGGTTTCAAAGGAATTGCATGGTCATGTGACCTAATAGGAGGTAACCCAGTAGGCTCTTCAAACACATCAGCATAGTCTTCTAAAACAGTCACTAATTGATGGGGTATGTGTGCACTCTCATTATTGCCCTTCAAGGTTAAGGAATATAACTGCATTACTACACCATAAGGAAAATACTGTAATTCCTTATTGAGTATATTGGCATTCATAAACTTCAAGGCAGTCAAATCCTCTACCCCAGTGAGTTCCCAATGCTTGCCATCTTTGAAAAAACCCATGGTCATATTTGTGAAATCAAATGTGATAGGACCAAGTGTCTTCAGCCATTGTACCCCAAGGACAGCATCACAACCTCCCAATCTTATTATCTTCATATCAGCTATAAATTGCTTTCCTTGTAACTCCCATTTAAATCCCATACATTTACCTTGACTACTAATCAGGCTTCCATCAGCTACCACAACTGGAACCTCTAGAGAGCTTTCAACCACACAACCCAGCCTCTGAGCAGCCTGACAATCCAAGAAGTTATGGGTACTACCACTGTCTAATAAAGCAGTAAAGGATTTATTGCCCACCTTGCCAATCAACTTCATTCACATTCCCACTAAGAGCAAGCAATGAAATACCAGCAACTTCTTCTGTTGGAGTACCCTCAGGCTCTTTCGCAACATCATTATTCTCCAAGGTATCATGCCATACCTCCTCTTCATCCACATTCTCTACCTCTAGCATGTAAATTTGCCTTGCTTTACACTTATGGACAAACTTATACACTTCATCACAATTATAACATAATCCCTTGTCTCTCCTAGCTTGCATTTCAGCAGGTGTTAATTGCTTGATAGAGTACCCTGGTTTACCTGTAGGGCTATCACTCTTGGCCTGCTGGTTGACTGTAAGGGAGCTGTTAGTGGCAGACTTGCTGAATCCAGCGTTACTAAAGGTCCTTGGTACAGTAGAGTAAGAAGTAGGGTTAGGTTTAGAAGAATTTAGCAGGGGACTGTATAGAGAATTCCCTTTGAAATTGATGGCCCTCAACTTCTTGTTATAAACTTCCATGTGTGATTCCTCCAGTCTAGCTATACTGACAGCTAGGGCAAGGCTTTTGGGAAACTGTGTCTGTACTCTGTACCTAATCTCCTCCCTTAAACCCTTAATGAACTTATTCACATAAAACTTCTCAGCTAGCTCAGGGTTCTCCGCCTTCATAATTGCCCTCAACTCTTCAAACTTCTCCTGATATTCCAATACAGTACCAGTTTGCTGAATCTTAGAAAACTCCCCCTCTATATTATCAAAGGGTTGTGTACCAAATCTAACCGCAACCACTTGTACAAATTCATCCCAGGCCATAACATCAATTTTTTCACTATAATTTTGGTACCAATATTTAACCATACCCTCAAAGTGCATTGTGGCTAGCTCAACTCTATCATATAGTGGTATAGTTCTATATTTAAAAAACTTATGGCACTTCCTTATCCAACCACGATGATCTACACCAGTAAACTTAGGAAACTCCAGCTTCAAATATTTCTTATAAGCCTCATTAACAGATTTATCAGATCTAGTGTCTAGCCCATACCTGTTGGCATATAATGCCTCTGAAGACTCATCAATGAAAATAGTATCATGCTCAACTCTCTTCCTGTATTCGTGAGTGCCCTTAGCCTGATTTGGATGAGGCCCTAATATAGATCCACCGGTGTTAGAAGCCTTATGAGTAGAAGGACCTTCTCCAACCTTCTCTTTTCCAGTGATTATTCGTTGTATATTCTCCAACATACCTCGCATTTCACCGAAATCCTTTCTCACTTCAGTAATCTCACCCTTGATGTCAGTTATTTCACCTTTCAGCTCATCAGTAGTGATACGCAGTGTTTCCCCCAAATGCTCCTGGTCCGTGATCAAATCATTGATCCTTTCCTCACAACGTTTGTAGCTATCTTCCATTGCCTGAAATCGAGTTTCTACCATGGCTTCGAGCTCTCCCGGAACGAGAAGCTCTGATACCAGTTTTGTTATGACCTGGTTCAGCTGGAATTAGAATTAAAAGAGATAACAAGAGAGAATTTAGAATTAGTGAGAAGGCAAGAATTTAGGGTTAGGGTAGAAATTAGAGAGAGAAATTGAGGAAGATTGAGGAGAAAGAATAGAGAGATTCAGAGATTTTGGAATTTATTTTTCATGATTGGAAATGCCATGGCTCTCATGCTTATAAGCAATGATACGCACATGGGTAGTTACAGCAAAGCGTGAAGGCCACAACAAGCATTTGTGGCCGTTACACGAAGTGACACCGTTACTAAAAAGAAAGCGTATAAAGGTATAAACGCTAATTGCTAAGTAAAACTAATGAAACGACGATGCAGGACCAAGCTATACGACGTCGCTTCTGTTTATTTGAAATTCCTCTCCGTCCCACCTTGTTCAACGGTCACCCCCAAATTGGATTAGAAGCCTTAATTATAACACAAAATCAGTTGTGTAAATATTGTCACCAATGGAGCTGAAACACACCAGCAATAGCGTCCTGAAGTTTTGGCACGATTGCCGCTCGCCGGCGCCGTTGTTCGTCTCCGTCGTTCCGTCAAGTCCATCGTCGCCGGCGCCGTCGTTTCTCCCTGTTCAACAGGTACGCACGGCCATCACTTAAATCGGTAATTTAGTCCAAAATAGTTAATGAATTTTACATTTTTGAATAAGTCTGAGTGTAATTCTTGCTGTAATTTCACTTTTTTGAACTAAATTAGGCGTGAGGATATGAAATCGTGATTACGATTCTATATGTATTTGTGCGTGTGAGAGAGAGAGACTGGGGTGATTTGGTGTGTTTAAAACAAAATCATCATTGAAGCTGCAGATTAACACATTTTCTGGCTGTGGGTTGTAACCAAATTTGTTAGAATACACTGATATCTGATGTGCAACTCGTCTTAGATGTCCTAGTTATGCTACATCGATAGTGGTGTAGATTTGGGGAAGAAGAGAGTCAATGGAGTGCTGAAAATTTAATCTTAGGACTTTGAAATTTATTTCTTACACTTTACCCCCCTATACAAAGTGTTTCGTTATGTTTTTAACCGGGTGTTAAAAAAGCTGTCTCAAAATTTTGAAAATTAAAGTGCGCAACCCACATTTGATGTTTCCAAATTTTGCGAGTCAAATTGAAAATAAATGAAAGTGCGCATGCCAGTTTTGCAATAAACTCGGAGTATTATTTATCACCCATGAAGACATTCCTGCAAAGCCCCAAAAATTCACCCACACACACACCCACCTAAATCAGACTTACATGATGATAAACACCCACAAAATTGTTTTAATAAAAGCTCAAATTTCACTCTCAAACACACTCACATACAAAATTGAACACAATTGCAGGGACGTGATTGGAACTGGGAAGGGAACACCAACAATAAACTCAGGGGAAGCGAAGAGGGTTTTAAAGGGTTCATTAGTTAAAGAAAATATAACCCACAACAATCACTTTACTATCATAGTCCAAATTTCATTCAATCAATCACCTTGAGAAAGATACTTGATGAATTATGTTGAAGAGATGGATATGGGGGCGTACCAATGGTTATACGGTGAAGAATGGGATAATTTGGTCATATTTGAAAAGTTATAAAACTTTTTCCTCTTACCGTGTTAATACATAGACTTCGGGCCTGTTTGGTAACCATATTAAGATCTTAATTTGGAACATATTAAGAGATTATCAAATTAAGATTGTTTGATAAGGAAAGTTCAAATCTCTTAATAAATTAAGAATGTCTTAAAAAAGGTCAAAAATCTTAAGCGATACAAGCAAATCTTAACCTCTTATCTATTAATACGGTAAGGGGATGAGTTTTATAACTTTTCCAATTATTACCATATTACCCCCTCCTTCGACATGTCGTTACTTCTGGACACTATATCTACTTGCTTCTTTTATATCCTATGCGCCATATTCACCCCCCTCTCCATAATTCTTCAAGTATCTCTCACATGTGAAGGTATATTTTTTGAAATTATTTTTTGAATAGGTATTAGTATATATATGTTTTTTGAAAAAAACAAAGACAACTGTATTTTGATTAATTATGTTTGGTGAAATTATATTTTATTAGCTATTGTAAGGTTTTTCAGAAAATATAATTCAGTTATAATGATGTTGACGTCAAAGCTGACTTGATTTTAATGTTAGACCTCTGTCCCGAATTGATCTTTTTGTCATTTGTCAATGTCTCAAACTGTTTTTTCTATTACTATAATTTAGGCATAAATATGCGTCACCAGAAAATGTCTAGTAAAGCAAGTATTCAAATATTTAAAAAGTTTGAATAGTTAAATGTGAAGACCATTTTGAGATGAAATAAATGAAACATATCAATAAATTTTATGAGGGTAGAGGTGGAATTCAGATTATATTAAGATATAAGTGGTTTGTCATTATCAAACACAACAATCAATTTCAGCACTTAATTTTAAGATCAACACAATTAGATTTTCAGCTCTTACAATTCAGCAACTTAATGATTTCAGCTCTACTTTTTCAGCTCTTACATTTTCAGAGCTTATTTTCAGTTTTACCAAACAGGGCCCCTAGCTTAAAATTAATATTGCTTTTTAAGAGTTTCTTAATTTTTTTAAGATATTTTTTTCTTTACCAAACAATCTTAAAATTATAATCTCTTAAATTACTCCTAATTAAGATCTTAATTTGGTTACCAAACAGGGCCTGAGAGGGAGTATTACTTAGGAGTTTATAGGTTTAATTTTCTCATTACAGGATTTGCAATTTTTGTATATCTATCTAAAAGACTGATTAAAAAATTATTAATCCTTTGATAATCTTTTTTTTTTAAATTGATTTTTTTATCTTTTTTTTACCACGCCATATGTTGTCACGTGGTCAATCTCCAATTGATTACTATAAGGGTTCCACTATTGGCACAATTTTTAATTTTTTTATTAGAGCAAAAAAACTTTAAAGTTCTAAACAAAGTTGTTTTAATATGAAAAAGGTAGTAGTAATAATTAGCCTGTAAGTGCCTCGAATTTCCCTAGCTCCCTATCCTAACATTTTTATTACTTCTTCCGTTCCAAAATTATTTGCAGTTTGAGAAGTTGATTTTTATCCTAAAGTATTTATAATTTCACCATTATCTATATATTTTTACCCTTGTTTACCAAGTATAACTTTATTTATGACTGTGAGAGATATATTGCACAAACATTTAGGCTCCGTTTGTTTCGCGTAAAACAATTTCTGGAAAATGATTTCCTGTAGAATGTTTTCCAGAAAATGACATAAACATGTTTTTGGTTGTTTGGTAACAACAACAACAACAACAACAACAACAAAGCCTTAGTCCCAAAATAATTTGGGGTCGGCTAACATGAATCCTCATATGTCATCGTGATAAAAGGAAGAGAGAGAGAGAGAGAGAGAGAGAGAGAGAGAGAGAGAGAAAGAGAAGAGAAAGAGAAAGAGAGAGAGAGAGAGAGAAAGAGAGGAAAAAGATGGGGAAAATAAAATAAAATAAATAAATAATAATAATAAAAGTACGATCAACCCCCATCATTAACATTTTTGCCCGCCACTTCGGCCTCTTCAACGCCACATCTTCATCCACTACGAGTAAACTCATATCATTCTCAATCACCTTAATCCAAGTTTGCTTGGGTCTTCCCCTACCCCTCGCCATTTTATCACTTCTCCACTCTTCAGGCCTCCTAATCGGTGCATCACTCGGTTTCCGTCTCACATGACCAAACCACCTTAGACGATGCTCCCTCATTTTATCCTCAATGGGCGCAACTTCTACTTTACCCCTGATTACCTCATTTATCAATCGATCTTTTCTTGTATGCCCACACATCCATCGTAGCATACGCATCTCCGCTACATTCATCTTATGAATATGACACTGTTTCACGGCCCAACATTCAGTGCCATAAAGCAGTGCAGGCCTAATTGCCGTACGATAGAATTTTCCCTTTAATCTATTTGGCATGCCACGATCACAAAGAAACCCCGTGGCACTCTTCCACTTCAACCAACCTGCTTTAATCCTATGAGCCACATCTCCATCCAATTCTCCATCTTTTTGGATAATAGATCCAAGATAGCGAAAGAACTCGGAAGCTTGGACAATCTTTCCATCGAATGTGATCACTCCTGCCTCTCTGCTTCCAACTTTGCTAAATTTACACTCCATATATTCAGTCTTGCTTCTGCTTAACCTAAAACCTCGAGATTCCAAAGTGTGTCTCCACAACTCCAATTTACTTTCAACACCTTCTTTTGTCTCATCAATCAGCACAATATCATCTGCGAACAACATACACCATGGAATATCATCTTGGATTGACCTCATCACTTCGTCCATTATCAGGGCAAAGAGAAAAAGGGACTAAGTGCAGAGCATTGATGCACTCCAATCGTGATAGGGAACTATTCTGTCTTCCCAACGCTTGTCCGTACACTAGTACTAACTCCATTATACATGTCCTTGATAATATCAATATATTTCTTTGAAACGCATTTCTTTACTAAAGCCCACCAAAGTACCTCTCTTGGCACTTTATCATACGACTTCTCCAAATCAATGAAAACCATATGCAAATCTTTCTTTTTATCTCGATATTTCTCCATGATTTGTCTCATAAGATAAATTGCGTCCATAATCGATCTTTCGGGCATAAATCCAAATTGGTTATCCGAAATATTCACAATTTTTCTTAGCCGTTGTGCAATCACTCTTTCCCAAAGTTTCATAGTATGGCTCATTAGTTTGATCCCTCGATAGTTGGCACAATCTTGGACATCACCTTTGTTCTTATACAAAGGGATTAGAGTGCTTTTTCTCCACTCCAATGGCATTGTGTTACTTCTCCATATCTTGTTGAATAGTGTTGTTAACCAATCTATTCCCCTCTCCCCAAAACATCTCCACATCTCAATTGGTATTCCATCCGGCCCTACGGATTTCTTTAATCCCATCTTTTCATCGTCATTTCCACTTCACCCTTTTGAATTCGCCGCATAAAATCTCGATTAATCATACTCGAAGGGATAGTTATATCTCCAATATCATGCTCTTGATCGCCATTAAACAAGGTATTGAAGTACGAACTCCACCTATCTTTTATCTCTTTATCCCCAACCAACACTCTTTGGTCTACATCCTTCACACATTTAACCCTCACAATGTCTCGTGTCCTCTTATCCCTCATACGAGCAAGTCTATAGATGTCTTTTTCCCCTTCTTTTGTATCCAATCTATCATAAAGTTTCTGATTCACCTTTGCTCTTGCATCGTTTACTGCTTTCTTTGCTTCTCTTCTAGCCTCCTTATACCTCTCATAGTTCTCCTCACTCATTCATTTTCTCAATAATTTATAGCATTCTCGCTTGCTCTTTATCGCTTGCTTTACTTCCTCGTTCCACAATGATGTGTCCTTACTTGGTGGCACACTTCCTTTAGATTCTCCAAGGACTTCTCTTGCCACCTCCTTTATGGTATGCTCCATCTTAGTCTAGGTCGAATCTATATCCATATCCTCCATATTACCCGACCAAATACCAGTAGTGGCCATCTTAGCTAGAAATCTCTGTTGATTCTCCCCATGAAGCCTCCACCACTTGATTCTAGGTTCTACTAGTGGTTTTCTCCTCCTTGAAATTCTCCTACTTCGAAAATCAAGTACCACAAGTCTATGTTGAGTTGCAGTACTTTCACCTGGAATAACCTTGCAGTCAGTGTAACTCTTTCTACAAGCATTTGTTACTAAGAAGAAGTCAATCTGACTCGCATTACCTCCACTTCTATAGGTCATTTTGGTTGTTTGGTAAATCTAAGGAAAATGTTTTCCGGAAAATATTTTTATATGAAAATAATAATAATTTAATATGAGGAAAATAATTATTATGAGAAATTTTTTGAATGTGGGGGGGAGGGATTATGGGTTGGGGTGGGATGGGTGGTTGTGGGTGGGGTAGGTGTTCAAAAATAATTTTAATATGAGTAAAAAAGTTTTTTTTTTTTTTTTGGGGGGGTGGGGGTGGGGGTAGGTGGTGGCGTAGTGGGGTGGGGTAGTGGGGAGCGGGGGAGGTGTTTAAAAATAATTTTAATATGAGTGGAAAAAAAAAGTTTTTTTTTTTTTTTTGGGGGGGGGGGTTGGGTGGGTGGGTGGGGGGTGAGGTAAAGGGGCCGAAGGCAATGGGTGTTGAAAGATAATTTTAATATGAGTAAAAAAATTGTTTTTTTTTTTTGGGTGGGTAGGTGGGTGGTGGGGTGGGTGGTGGCAGGGGGGTGGATGGGGGGAGGGAACGTAAGGTTGGAGGGTGGGGATGGGGTTGGAGGTGGAGGTGGAGGTGGAGTGGGTAGGGTGGGGTTGTATGGGGGAGTTGAGTGTATGAGTGAGGGAGTTAACATTTTCCGTAAAATGACTTACGGAGGATAAATCCGTAAGTTGTTTTACGGAAAACCTTGCTTATTTCCATTGACCGTAAAAGATTTTACATTGACTTTTTTTCCCTTTTGGTTACCAAACACCGGAAAACATGTAAAACATTTTACGGTGAAACAAACGGAGCCTTAATTGCATGAGTAGTTGAACTGCTTAAGGGTGATTGAGTCTCTTTTACATGTAATAATATTTCTTAATATATGTGAGAACCTCTAAAACTATAAGCATTTTGGGACGGAGGGAGTACTCTTATATTTACATGATTACCTAGATATTATATTATTAACATATTCATTTATAAATATATTTAATTTATATTTAACTAGTTATACGGAGTATCAAAAATCGGCTCCCTAATTTTTTTGAGCAAAACGATAATTCAATTTTATTCACAATTTAAAAAGTGATGGCACCTCACAAAGACGGGAAGCTCACCCCGAATAATAATAGCAGTTCCATTGCTTAAACTACAACAATGATGTTTTCGATCTAAATCTTGAGACGTTCGACTTTTGTAGATACCCCGGGGTGGAGCCCACGGCTTTAGGCTAGAGCGCGCGGATCACCCTAGGGTGTCTAATTGTGTTTTTAGAGTCGACACCCACGTTTTTGAGGAACGTTAGAAAACCTAATGTTTATGAGCCTAAGTTTGATTTACGAAAACAAAGATTCTTTGGGATGAGGGGTTCGGGGGTTAGGTTACGAAATGGGAAGTACTTAAACACCCATTTCGCCCGAGCAATGTCGGTCTTGTTTGTTCATAATTCACTTTAAAGATAGATGTGTTCTTCCTATTTGAATGGTGATAAAAGGGGTTTTTATAGTTTAGAATGTAGGGAGATAACTCCTAGGCCAATTCAATGTAATGAAAGGGCCATTGGTGTCATGTCCCAAATGGTTTTAGGGTGATTGCACATTTGATTGAAGAAGAAGAAGAATTAGAAGAAGAAGAAGAAATAAAGAATAAAGTTAAGACATTTTACCTATAATATCCTTTAAAGAGAAGCTCTTAAAAAAGTCTTGAAGAAGAGGTTGAATACTTGGAGAGAATATCTTTTGTAAATTGCCTAGAGCATTGTTTAGAGAAAAGTTTAAGGTCGAAAAATCCTCCTCCAATGATGGATTGGAGGGGTTTTTATAGTTGAAAATGTGTGTGTTTTGAAGCCAAACGGAGTCTCCAAGAAATCTTTCCCGGGCAAAATCATGTATAATGAGCAAGGGAGAGATTCTTGGGCAGAATCTGTAACTGACACACCCTAGAAGCGTGCGCATCCCACCTAGGCGGCGGAAGGCGGGCGCTTCTGGCCTCAAGGGGCGGAGGCGCGCGACTCTGAAAGGCAAATTTTGACAGAATGGACTAGAAAGTTAGAACTGTTATTCAGTTTAGTCCCTGGACCTAACGGAGCCCGTCTGGAACTTAACCAAAGTAACAGAAACTAACAGGGAACACTTAAAGAGGAGGAAACACAAAATCAAATGTGCAATGGGGGTGAGCGATCCAAGGCGAGGTGTCTACAGAGCCCCTCAGCGGCGTAGATTGCAAAGCAAACGCGCCGACGAAAGACAGACATCCGCCTAGGACATCACCAAGAAAAAGAAAAGACTCGATAAAAGCAGGAATTTGAAATTGCAAGGGATATAGGTGCGCTCCCTGTGTGAGCGGCTTGGGTGATAATGAAAGGTTCGGTGGCACGAAGTGGCCCATCGTGGCCGATAGCGGGACCTGGGGGTCCGTTTGCTGGAAGCGGGACATGTCTGCTGGTAGCGAGATCCGTTTGCTGGAATGCGGGACCTGTTTGCTGGTAGCGAGATCCGTTTGTTGGAAGCGGGACCTGTTTGCTGGTAGCGAGATCCGTTTGTTGGAATAGCGGGTACCGAGGGATCGTCTGCTTGAATGCGGGACCCGGAGGGCCGTTTGCTTGAATGCGGGACCCAGAGGGCCGTTTGCTTGAGTGTGGGACCCGGAGGACCGTTTGCTTGAGTGCGGGACCCGGAGGACCATTTGCTGGAATGCGGGACCTGGAGGACCGTTTGCTTGAATGCGGGACCCAGAGGACCGTCTGCTTGTAGATCTTGCTTGATAAGGAGGTGGTGATTTTGTGGCTCACCCAGGACCAAGTTGTTGCCGTGAGTCGTACTTTAATTTTGACTGTTTGACTTTTACTTTTGGTGGGGTGCGGGCACAGTTGACTGCGGAGTACTTTCTGCTGGGGATGAATTGTCAAAACTGATCTTTGAGAATTAAAGAAGGACACCCTAACTTTTTTAGTGAGAATTCCTGTACTACTTTCAATTCTAGACATGCCTTAAGGGCGGACCAAATCAATGTATGCCCAAAGTGTGTTTTCTGTTGTCGTTTGAGCTTCTTTTGTTTCTGGGATTGATCTTTTCTGCAGGTTGAAGGTGTTGGAATGCCTGGATTCTGTTCTGAACTGACAAAGGCTATTTCTGTTTCTGTCTGCTGTCAAAGGCGCGCGCGCCTGGATTTGGGCATGGGAGGCGCGTGCTACTTGCATCGCTTGTCGGAGGCGCGCGCTTCTGACTTGCTGAATTCCAGCCCCTTTATTTTCTGAGCAGGGCACTCCAACAGCTATAAATTTAAACCCTTTTCAACCAGAATGGTCGCACGGCAATATTCTGCATCTTTTCCCTTCCTCTATACCTTAAAATTCTTGTAGCGATGGCCCCGATGACCTTCACTTTTGAAGTCAAAGTTTCCGTCCCTGAAGGCGATAAGTCCGTCCCCATTGCCCCAATTGTGAAGGCACGTCCTAGCGTCTTTGACCGTTTGGGAAGGCCAAATGAGGGTGTTGTTTCCGTTGATTCTGTGAAGCTGGTGGTCCATGTGGGGGATTATAGGCCTCGTTATTTGCCTAAGAAGAAGAAGGGTAAGGGTAATTCTTCTCATGTGTGGAAGCGTCCCATGGTTGTTCCCGCTAAGGTTCCGCTTGACAAAGGTAAAGGGAAAGTCGTTGATGAAGCTCCGTCCCGTCTTAGTGTCTTCTCTCGTCTTGGTGGTCTCAAGAATGTTTCGCCTTCATCCAAGAAGACTAAAGGCCACATCAAGAAGCAATGGGTTCCCAAGTCTAAGAAAGATTAGATTTTCTTTTGTACTTCGAGATTGCAATTTAAAATAGACCACTTTGTTTAGGATTTAATGTTTTATGTCTTTTAATAGCTCAACATTTCCATTGTAATGATCAAAATAATTCAGTGAATGAATAAAAATTGCATCTCGTTAATTTGAAATGATTTGGGTATTTGTTTATATTTTAGACCGCACCCGAAGGTTGCCTACGTTCCTCCAGTGTAGAGGCTCAGGTCTCCGTAGTTCAAACAAACGAAGACCATTTTTTTTTGTGCACCCTGTTTTTTGCCTAGACCGCCCTTTCGGGTTTTCAATCTAGCGGGCTTCTTTTTTGCACGTGCTCTAATTTTTGCCTAGGCCACCCTTGCGGGTTTTCAACCTAGCGAGCCCTCTTTTTTTTTTTTTTTTTTTTTTTGATTGGTCTTCGTTTATTAAGCGTAGAATCTCTTCAGCTTGTCGAGGTTGACTTCCTTTGGCAGCTGATCTCCATCTAAATTCACGAGTCGGACTGCACCGCCGCTAGTGGTGATCATGGTCCGGTTTGGTCCATTTTTTGATAAAAAAATCACAGACCAGAACCGGAACCAATACTCTGGTTCTATAAAAATTTAGAATCAGAACCAAACCAATACTTGTGAGAACCAATACACTGGTTCTGGTTCTACTGTGCTAGTCTGGTCCGGTTCTAGTCATTTGAAGTTTATTTGTTTTCAAACTTTCTTAACTCACAACATTGACAAGATCAAACACAAACATAAACTTAATGTTAGTTATAAATCAAGATCAAACCCAAATAAAATACTAGGGTTTCACTCTAGTTGAAGAGTCGATGATTAGGGTTTCACTCATGTTTAAACTGAAAAGAGGATATGAATTATGAAAAATAAAAGTTTAAAAGTGAAAATAATTGAATAAAGATTACTGGTGTCTGAGACTCGGGTTTGTCGATAAGCAATTTAAATGGCTTTTTGAAAAATTATAATACAAAAGTGAGTGTATAATTTTATTTACTATATAATAATACATATAAAATATATGCACAACTGGTCCAGTCTGGTTCTAACCGTAATTAATTTTATCAGGAACCAGAACCGAACCAATATACTGGTTCTATAATATTTTGGAACCGGATCCAAACCGTATGTACTGGTCTGGTACGGTTTTAACTGGTCTGGTCCGGTTCCTTTGATCCGGTCCGGTTCCAAGTTTTTTTTGCTCACCCCTAACCGCCGCTTAGTATTTTCTTGACCACGTACGGACCGATCCATCGGGGTCCCCATTTTCCAAGGGGGTTCATGGCGTTAGGAAGATGTTGTCTTAAGACCAAATCTCCCACATTGATGTTTCGAGGCTTCACCTTTTTGTTGAAAGCCCTTGCCATTCTTTGTTGATAGGCTCTCGTACATTCGAGTGCCCTTAGCCTTTTCTCGTCGAGTAGAGCTAGCTGTTCATATCGACTTTGCATCCAATCGATTTCATTGACTTGGTTCTCGAGGAGGACCCGTAGGGATGGGACTTCGAGCTCTATTGGGAGTACAGCTTCGGAACCATACACCAGTGCATAAGGAGTTTCTCCAGTTGCTGTCCGTATTGACGTGCGGTAGCCCCACAATGCTAGGTAGCTTTTCTGGCCAATCCCTTCCGGTGGAGGCCATTTTCTTCACAATGGTCTCGATTGTCTTATTAGCGGCTTCGACTGCGCCGTTTGCTTGAGGGCGGTATGGAGATGACTTGTGCTTGGAAATCTTGTATTCTACCAAGAGCGCGTCCATCTCTTTCTCAAAGTGAGAACCGTTGTCCGAGATGATTTTATGAGGAACGCCGTACCGGCACATGATGTGGGTCTTTACGAATTCGGCCACTTTCTTGGCGTTGAGAACTCGGTAAGCCTGTGCTTCGACCCATTTTGTGAAATAGTCCATGGCTACTAGGACGAAAGATTGTCCGTTGCTGCCAGTAGGGTAAACTTTGCCGATGATGTCTATGCCCCAATAAGAGAAATGCCATGGCGTGGTCATGTTGTAAAGTTGTGAGGGTGGAGCATGCTGTAGGTTGGCATGGAATTGGCATTTGGCGCACTTTTTGACTTTATCGATACAGTCCCTTTCCATGGTACTCCAATAATAACCCATGCAGAGTATCTTCTTGGTCAACATAAACCCGTTCATGTGGGGCCCACATTCACCTTCATGGATCTCGTGCATTATTTCTTGAGCTTCAATCTCATTTGCGCATAGGAGATTTATCCCTTCGTGGTGCCTTTTGTAGACTCGGTCTCCAATCAGTACATATCGAGAGGCTAGCCTTTGCAACGCCATTTGAGACTTCTTATTGCTATTCTCGGGATGTGAAAATTCATGATATCCGAATACCACGAAGAGTTTGCTTGGACCTCGTTGATCTCGATACTCATGCAGTAAGCCGGACTGTTCCTTCGGGAGATTTTAAAGGGCTTCACCATTTTTCCCTCGGGCATTTCGACCAGTGAAGCAATGGTGGCTAGTGCATCAGCGAAACGGTTCTTGTCCCTTGGCAGGTAGTTGAAGGTGCTTTCTTAAAACTGTTCAACCAACTCCTTGAGATGTTGACCATACCATTGTAGAGTTGAGTCCTGAATCTTCCATTTTCCAGATGTCTGATTGATGATGAGTAAGGAATCACCAATTACCTCTAATCTCTCGAGGCCGCTTTGAGCCCCGCTATGCATGCTTCGTACTCGGCGATGTTGTTGGTGGCCTCAAATTCGAGGCGGATAGCAATTGGAGTATAGATGGCCTTTGGATCAACAAGTAACATCCCTATGCCATATCCATGCTTATTGGACGCGCCATTGAAAAAAAGTTGCCACTTATCTTCCTCTGTTGTAGCACAAATTAAATGCTCGTCGGGGAACTGTACATCTTCCCCCTTCACTTCGTCACACGGAAATTCAGCAAGCTGATCACTGAACACTTTCCCCCTGATGGATTTGAGTGTGACGTAAGTGATATCGTAGCCGGCGAGCATGAAGTACCATTTGGCTATTCTTGTTGACATGAAAGGCTTCTCAAAGATGTAGTGAAGCGGGTCTACTTTTGCTACCAACTTGATTGGGAAGGCTTCCATGTAATGCTTGAGCTTTTGAGTAACCCAAACCAATGCCGCACAAGATTTTTCTAAGACAGAGTAGTTCTTCTCAGCCCCTTGAAACTGGCGGCTTACAAAGTAGATATTATTCTCTTTTGTGGAGTCTCGTTATTCTTGTGCTAACATATCCCCTAGGGCTTCATCATTGACAGTGAGATAGATCAAGAGAGGCTTCTCTTTGTACGGTGGAACCAAAACTGGAGGGCACGTCAGTAATGCTTTACTCGGACAAAGGCTTCTTGGCAAGCATCGGTCCATTCTAGAGCCACATTCTTCTTGAGTAGCTTGAAGATCATCTCACACATGGAAGTGAGTTGGTGCACAAACCGACTGATGTATTGAAGTCTGCCCATGAAACCTTTGATTTCTTTCTGCGTCTTTGGGGGAGGCATGTCAACGATTGCCTTGATCTTGGAGGGATCGGCTTCAATTCCCCTCTCAGTGACCATGTAACCGAGAACCTTTCCTCTGATGACCCCAAAAGTGCACTTTGCGGGATTGAGTCTCATGTTGTGTTGTCGGAGTCGTTCAAAGAACTTGCGAAGATCGATCAAATGTTGACCGTTGGTTCCCTTTGAATGGATGATCATGTCGTCTACATAGACCTCGATCTCTTTATGAATCATGTCATGGAATAGATCCGTAACATCCGTTTGGTAGGTAGCCCCAGCGTTCCTTAACCCGAACGGCATGACTGTGTAGCAGAAAGTGCCCCATGGTGTTGTGGAAGCTGTCTTGTATTGGTCCTCCTTGGATATGAGAATCTGATTGTAATCGGCAAAACCGTCCACAAATGAGCGGACTTCATAGTTGGCAGTCGAATCGACGATCATGTCGATGTTTGGTAGCGAAAAATCATCTTTCGGGGAAGCTTTGTTCAAATCCCGGAAGTCGACACAAACTCGAACTTGCCTGACACGCCCCCAAGTCCCGGGATTCCCTAATAGAACCTCGAACCTGGTGCGCGTGACTAACAAGAAACGAGAAACTGAATGACATCTGCTTATATCAAACTGACATCATATAAATACTCAAGAGGAACGAGCTAAGATAGCTCACAACGAGTTCTATACCAAGAAATTTAAACCAAATGGTTGTACACAGCGGAAAACATGCCTAGCACATACGCTGGCATTACAAGAACACTATACAAGTCTACCCAATATACTGAGTCTAAACAACTGATACCAAATCGTCCTCACCAAAACTGGAAAGGATAACAATCCCCAACAAGAACAACCTGCCAAGTAGGCCCCTACTAAGTCGAGCCTCACAACGTATTACCACTAGCTTTCCTGGGGGGGGGGAACAAATAAACAAGAAACGGGGTGAGATAAATCTCAGTAAGTTACTAGATACAAGTACATAGCATGTTATCATGTAATCATGTAAATCAAGAAGATTATCAAGTAATCATGCTCAAGATGTCATCAAGTAACAAGTATATGAGAGGCTAAGCCAACTCATCAAGTAACTAGCACATAAGGCTAAACTAACACGTTTCAAAGGATATTCCAACCTTATTCCTCCCAAGTAAACCATTGTTGTCGTTGCTTATTGCAGTTGACAAATCACGATCAATCAAGTTGCTGCTGTGCAGTACACAAGAGGACTCAGTAACCAGTGTCACTAACAAGAACAAGATTCATGAGGTGTTCACGAGTTTAGCATTCACTTTTATCAGGCGTATTGCTCTAACAAAGGAAGCTATGCCCTTACTATGGCCTGTAGTAAGGGGTCAAGCGTAGATACATAGGCACCCGATTATCACTTTGGCCCCAGCCTCATGATAAGCGTGAACCTATACATCTCTGAGCAAGCAAGGTGACCAGCTGGACTGTTGGTCCCAGAGACACAACAAGGGTATGAAAAGAGGCTAGAGGGGGGGGGGGGTGAATAGCCTATTTAAAATTTCAACCCTTTTTCAAAATTCGACCTTTATGCTTACACTTGAATTTTGCGCTAGGTAAAAACCACACGGTCAAGTATAAAATGCACAGCGGAAGTTTTCGTTGGAACAAGTTAAGAGTTGGTTTTGATAAGTTCAATGCGGTAGGTTTGTTTTTGCGGTAGGTAGTGCGGTAGATGTATATGCGGTAGGTAGTAGTGCGGTAGGTTAAGGTGAGGTAGGTTGAAAGATTGAATATTTGTGTCTTAGAGATTTTTGGCAAATGATAAGTTAGTCAGATTTTAACTTAGGCAATGAGGTAGACAAACAAACACAATTCACAATTGTTCTTAAATCTGAGATCAAGCACTAAAAGACAAACAAGATTAATATGAACAAGTGAAGAACAATATGAACAAGATGAACAAGACTTAAAGTAAATTTGCAGAAAGGTAAAGTGCAGTAAGTAAATGACACAATGATTTGGAAAGGTTCGATCTCTTAAAAGATCTACGTCCTTTACCAAGATGGTCAGTCTTGGATTTTGAATGGAGGATGTATTAATTCTCTTGAGTACAGATTACAAAGATGAAGAACTGAATTAACTCCTATTTTCTATGAAGAACAATCCTAGACTTAGACCAGTGTATCCCTAATGATTCAATCTATGTGATTGACCAATCGGGGTGAGTGTGTGTGTAAAGAATCAATAGCTCTTTGGAATCTATATGATTTTAGAGCGTAATGAATCTTGTGTGAGAGGCTTGAGATTTGATCTTGAAGGTTGCTGGAGATTTGTTGAAGACTTGAAGGTTGAGTGCTTGAAGATTCAAAGGATTCTGGAAATCTTGAGTATGATCTTCAATCACCAAGAATTTCAACAGCAATTTCTCTCTTAGAATCTCAGCATATCTTCAATGAAGAATTCAAGGTCTATTTATAGCCTTGATAGAGAAACTAGCCGTTTGAATTCTTGGAGGGCAAGTTTGGAGGACAATGAGCTGTTGATTTCTAATTGGAGCTCAGTCTGAGTTGTCTTTTTGTTGCAGAGTCATGGTGGTCCAACTGTACTACGATGACAGTTGTATTCAAATTTGAAATTTGAATTTGCAACGTTCAAAACTAACCAAGGTAAAGACACAAGTGTGACTATGGTTAAGTTTGAACCAACTTGAGTTTCTTCAACTCTGGTTACATGCGGTAGAGATTAACGCGGTAGGATGGAACCATGCGGCAAGATGGATTGCATGAGGTAACCTTGGGATATGCTGCAAGCAATGGTTCCGCAGTAGGCGTCTTCATGCGGTAGGCAATGGACCTACCTCATTTTTCCAGACTTAGAAAAATTGAGTCCTAATCTGCTAAGCCTATTCAACTATAAAGTGGACTATTCTAAATGAAGTACAAGTACTTCTTACAATATATCCTAAAGTCCACAAAGAGTAAAATAAGGTTATGGGATCAATCAAATTAAGGTAATAGGAGTGGTTTATAAGAAGCATACCCAACAATCTCCCCCTATTTGATTGAGACCATTACCGACTATAACAAAGGCTAATTCATTGTACTTGGTAAAAACATGTTTTCAAGAATAAATATTTTTATTAAATATCATGTCCCAAGTCAATGCACACTCTAAGCCAATGTCATAGATTTCTATCGTCCTAAAAAGAAAAACAAATTACTAATCCTAGAAGATAGAAATAATATTTGAAACATTTTCAAAATAAGTGAATACTGAGGAATAGAAATGCATCAAACACAATAACATACTCCAAGTAATAATCATTAAAGCATAGGAGTATAAGGATCACAAAATAGAAATGTTGTTTTAAGTTACAAACCCAGAATAAAAGTAAGATTGTTTTAAACATCAAATATTCATGACCACATGCGGTCAGATCAAATGCGGTCAACATCAATGAGGTCTTCAATGAATTTTGCGGCAAGAGGAAAGCGGTAAGCTGGGATATTCAATCCTGGAATCATGACTGGAGCAGTGACTCCATCTTCTTCTTCCTCTTCACTGTGAGCTTGAACATTGCCGTGACCTGCTTCAGGAGGTTGAAAAGCTTCCTGCGCAGCTTGAATCACGCCTTGTCGATTAAGCCTGTTCATTACCGTATTGATGCGGTTGGATAGGAGGTCAATCTTGGTAGATTGTCCTTCAATTCTGACGTTGTTGACCTCAATGCGGTTGGTTTGAACTTTCATGGCTTCGGTCATTGCGGTAATCTTGGGAGTAAACTTTTCTGCAACCGTAAGAAGTGCGGTATTTGTTTGAACCATAATTTCCTCTTTTAGAGAGGATTTCAATTTCTTCAGCTCCTTTCCTAGCTCATCCTTGACTTCAAGTTTATCAGAATTCATAGCCTTTGACAATTCTTTGCTCGTACCTTCAATACCATTGACAACACTGGTACTGATGTAATTAGTTTGCTTATGAAGGGCTTCTCTGAGTGCGGCATAAGTGAGAGCAGGATCTGCGGCAGGAGGTGCGGTAGAACTGCTAGTTGTTCCTTGCATGATGTCCTTAACAGCCTTTGTTATCACAACACTCTCCCCCTTAATGGTCGAAATCATTTCGGAGGGGAGTGCGGCAACATCTCGCTTCAATGCGGCTTGATCAGTCTTCAACTCAATAACCTCCTCTCGAAGCGCCACCATACTAGACACTAAAGATTCAACCTGGGATTGAGTGTCTGCCTGCATCTGAGTAAGAAGCTTGACTGCGGCAAGCAGTTCAGGAATAGATTGATTTGACTCAAGAGCAGGTGGTGCGGTCGATGGAGCTGGTGCGGTAGGGACAGGAGGCACGGTAGGAGGAACCTCAATGTTTTGTTCGGAAACCTTAGCCTTTGGTGATATGGTAGCATCATCATCACCATCCTCAATATCAATAAAAGTATCGACCTTTTCAGGAACAATGTCGTCGTCAACATGCTCAACATCCATTTCTTTTTCTGCGGCAGACTTGTCACTTGCGGCAGAATCTCCATGTTCTTCCTCAGAACTCTCATCAACCAATCCCTTATCAATAGGCTTCTCAACAGCCTGTTCCTCTGTTTCACTTTCAGTGTCATCTTCAGACTGCTCCTCCTCCTCTGCGGCAGTATCATCCTCATTCTCAGAGCCACTCACTTCTTCCATATCAGCCGCTTGGGCATCCAGAACAAAATTTTTTGAAATTTTGGGAGGGGCAACCACTATTTCCTCGTCAGATGAAAGGGTTGGGGAGATTACCTCAGGTGAAGGTTGCTTAGCCACCTTAGCCTTTTTGGAGACTTTGACTGGGCTAGGGGTATGAGATTTTTTCTTGTCAAACGACTCCCCCTGACTTGGTGCTGATTTGAGGGATATAGAAGGTTTGGATTTGAGGGAAGGCACGGTAGATTGAGGGACAATATAGGGTTGTTTTGGTGCGGCAGGTTTGGAAGAGAGGGATTTAGAGATTTTGGATTTTGGTTGAGGTTCAGGGGATGGGGAAGGAGACATTGGAGGTGCAGTAGGAATGACCTTAGATTTTGGAGGTTTTGGCGCGGCAGGACGAACAGGTGCGGTAGGTGCAATCTTGACGCCCTGAGAAGCTGGTCTTGACTTCCTTGTCGGTTCCCCAACCTTTTCTTTGCCTTTAACAGAAGTTGGAGGAGAGGGGAGTTCAACATTCTTACCCTTTTCACGAGCCTTCATTGCGGCAGCATTCTTGCGGTCGAGCTCAAATGCGGCAGCCTCCACATCACTCACCATCCTTTCACCAAGGTTGGCTTGACCTCTTTTAGAGTATTTGGGGGGAATGTACTCTTCGATGGGATCTCGGAGAAGGTAAGAACGGTACATTTCATCCCCAAAGTTACCACGGTAATTGGTTTTCATTGATTTGCGGCAGAAGTCCTTTGAGGTAGGGATCGGAACCTTGTAGGTTTTGTTCTCCTCATACAAGGACTTGATTCTGATAGTGTGACTCATCAAGTAGGAAATCAACCTACTGTTCGTGCGGTACTTGGTTTCGCCTTGGTCTGCCGCGTCTTTGTATGAAAGGATGTTGGCTCGCAAAATGTCGTACATAATCTGGCCCCAATCCAGCCGTTTGCCAAGATAGATAGCTGCAGAGATCATCCACTGAGTGTGATTAAAGTTGGCATGATTGCCAGTCTTGCATAATAGGGCATGATCCACAAGATGGCCAATATGGTACATTATTTCACCAACGTCTTTGCGTTGAATCCTCAAAATATCTGCCGTGCCGGCAAGCTTTTTAGCTAGACTAAGAGATTCTTGCCGTGAAATCTCTTCAAAGCCATTCTTGCTTTTCTTTATGCCCACGGCATGAGCTAGATCACTAGCATCAAACGCCATCTTGAGACCCATAACAGAAGCTTGAATGTACTTAGGATTGGATTCGGGCTCATCAGCACTTTCCATTTCAACTGCCGTGTTAAAGAACTCATCGACAAGGGCCGGGAGGTGAAAATCTTGATCCAATGTAAAGAAAGGGAGAATCCCAGACTTGTGTAATCGTCCCAAAATGTTGCGGCCAATGGCATCCTTCTTGAGATCTGCATGGTCTATGACTATCCCAGGAATGAAATGGTTTAAGTCCTGAAACAAAGCAAAATTTAAAGTTTAGAAAACGAGGTAGGTCGTGCGGTCACTTGACAAGAGTGTAAAGAAATGATGGTGCGGTCAAGTGATGCACGGTACCAAAAGGTTGCGGTAGGTAGAAATGTTAACAACATTACCGCAAACATTGAAGTGTTTGACCCATACAAGATCAAAATGTGAATAGTGCAGAAACACAAATTTCAAAAGCAAGTAAATTAACAAGGATCAAAAAAGGTTAATTCGTCAAGAACACGAAGAACACTTAAGAGGAACACCAAGAACACCATAGGTCGAACTAAACCCAGATACCCAGAAATTGACTGAAACTCAACGAAAATGCCATAGATAGAATCGGAAATGCAAATAAAGGCACAAAATCATATCAATTTCAAGAAACAAACAACATTAAACGCATAATTTTTAAAGGGGAACCCATGAGAGAACCCGAAAACTTTATAAACCCATATGGGTGAACAGATTCCAACAATACGAGGATAAAATCTCATGCAATCAAGAGATACACTTTCCAGAGTCAAGAGTAAACAACCAGATTAAGACATTCATATTGATAACTCAAGAAAGAAAATCTAGGAATATGGAGGGTTTTCGAGATATCTACCAAGAACACGAAAAAATACGAAGATTCATACCATAACAACGACGGGAGGAATGGATTGAATCTGTGGTTCGACGCTGGATTCAACTGATTTCAAGGACTTCTTAGATTGGTGTTTGGAAGTCATTTATAGAGAAGATTTCAAAGAGAGAGAGAGAGAGAGGAAGTTTGAAGGATATTTTAGAGAGAGGTTAGAGAGAGAGATTTTCTGAAAAAGTGAAATGCAGAGAGTGGTGGAGTATAAAAAGGAAGTGGAACGGTTTAAGGTGGAAGGGATTATGCAGAGGTCAGATGTCAGAGTGATGGGAATATGGAGGGTTACTCTGCGAAAAACGACTGACAAGACCTAGGTTACACTTTTCATTAAATGCAAGGTTGCAAAAGGTCAAATCAGATTGGCTAATGACGGCTCAGAAATTTTTAAGGAATAAAGATTAAATGCTCTTCAAATGATTTGAATTAAGTAAAAGTGGGGGAAAATAGAAAGTTACCTTTATGCCCTTGAGGTAGATATGACAGAAACATCCTAAATATCTCTAAGTTAGAATGACTTACCTGGGGTCCTTGTGCGGTAACTATGAGGTCGACCGTGACATGTGCGGTCGATTGAGGTCTTACCTTGCTTGGTTTAGCTTTTGAGATGAAGTATTACAATGAGGTAACAAGATTTTACGCGGCAGTGTGAAGTGTGCTGCAACATTTGAATGATGCGGCAAACTGGAGGTGCGGTCAATTTGAGGGATTGAAAAATCAATGGTATTTGCTTGACCGTGATATGTCTGCCGTGTACCTATCTTGATTTTGAACTTTTGACAAACATTAGTACAAGAATTTTGTATGGACAAGTTAAAGTTCAAGCATACCCATTTCTCCTCTTAGATACCTAAATCTCTTGGAATCGAGAGCTTTAGTGAGAATGTCTGCAATTTGATCATCAGTACTCACATACTCTAGGTGGATATTACCCTTTTCAACATGATCCTTGAGAAAGTGGTATTTGATATCAATGAGTTTGGTCTTGGAATGCATGACAGGGTTGTTGGAGACAGCAATGGTAGATGTGTTGTCGCAAAAGATTGGACAATTTTCTTCTTTGATTCCGTAGTCAACCAATTGTTGCTTCATCCACAGCACTTGGCAGCAGCAGCTTCCAGCAGCTATATATTCAGCTTCTGTGGTAGATACAGAGACTGATGCTTGTTTCTTGCTTGCCCATGAAACTAGTCGATTTCCAAGGAAATGACAAGTTTCACTCGTGCTTTTCCTGTCAATGGTACATGCTGCATAATCTGCATCTGAGTAACCTATAAGATCAAAAGTTGAATCTTTGGAGTACCAAAGTCCAAGGTTAATAGTCCCAGATAGATATCTAATAAACGTTTAACAACAATAAGATGTGCTTCTCGAGGATCAGCTTGATAACGAGCACAAACGCAAACACTAAACATGATATCTGGCCTACTAGCAGTTAAGTATATGAGAGAACCAATCATACCTCGATATAAGGTTTGATCAACCTTCTTACCTTTCAAGTCTTTATCTAGCTTGTTACCAGTAGCCATAGGAGTGTCGTATGCCTTTGCATTTTCAAGTCCAAATTTCTTGATGAGATCTCTTGTGTACTTAGCTTGGTTGAGGAAGATGCCTTCAGCACATTGTTTAATTTGAAGTCCAAGGAAGAATGTCAATTCTCCCATCATGCTCATCTCAAATTTGCTTTTCATGAGTTTCTCAAAACGTTTACACAACAATTCATTAGTAGAACCGAAAATAATATCATCTACATATATTTGAACAAGTAAAGTATGATCATTATATTTAGCAATGAATAGAGTTGTGTCGATCTTACCACGCTTGAATCCCTTTTCAAGGAGAAACTTAGATAGAGTATCATACCATGCTCGTGGAGCTTGTTTGATTCCATATAAAGCTTTACGGAGTTTGTAGACATGATTTGGAAATTTGGGATCTTTAAATCCGGGCGGTTGAGCAACAAAGACGGTTTCTTGAAGTTCTCCGTTGAGAAATGCACTCTTCACATCCATTTGATATAGCTTGAATCTTTTGTAAGAGGCATAAGCTAAGAATATCCTTATAGCTTCGAGTCTTGCAACGGGGGCAAATGTTTCATCATAATCAATGCCTTCTTCTTGTCTATATCCTTGTGCAACCAACCTTGCTTTGTTCCTTGTGATGCTTCCATTCTCATCCATCTTGTTTCGGAACACCCACTTTGTACCAATCACTCCTTGATCTTGCGGCCTTAGAACCAAGGTCCAAACTTTACATCTTTCAAATTGGTTGAGCTCTTCTTGCATGGAAACAACCCAACTTGAGTCCTGGAGTGCTTCATCAACTTTCTTAGGTTCAACTTGAGATATGAATGCGGTAAGTGCATCATAGTTTGATCTTCTTGTTCGAACACCAGAATGCAAATCACCGATGATATTCTGAATTGGGTGATTTCTGACTTCACGGACTTCTTGAGGTATATCTGGTTGAGTTGATGGTGGTTGTAGATCTTCTAGAGGTACATCATTTGTGCCATCCCAATCATAAGTAATTTGAGGGATAGGTTCTTCCACATTGATGGGTGTTTCAACTTCAAATCCATTTGAGGTAGCAGCAGATGAGGTAGCTTCTGGTGCTTCATGTGAGGTAGATGGAGGTGCAGTTGAGGTAGATGGGTTTCCTTGTGTTGATTGATTTTGGGGTTGAGTTGTACCTGTCTCATTTATCTCAACAAAATTATCAGCAACATTTGGAGCCATATGTGGCTCAAGGAGAGAATATTCATCAAAAGTAACATGGACAGATTCAACTATCTTAAGAGTGGTTTTATTAAATACGCGAAAAGCTTTTGAGTGTTTAGCATACCCAATAAATATACATTCATCGGCCTTAGGAGCAAATTTACCTCGATGTTCTTTACCGTTGTAGAGTATAAAGCATTTGCATCCAAATATCTTGAAGTATGCTATGTTGGGGGTTCTTCCTCTCCAAAGTTCGTAAGGAGTTTTGTTGTGGGTCTTGTTGATGAGGGATCTATTTTGAGTGAAGCAAGCTGTGTTGACGGCTTCAGCCCAAAAGTATTGAGGTAGCTTTGCTTCAGCAATCATTGTCTTTCCAGCCTCTATCAACGTTCTATTCTTTCTTTCCACTACACCGTTTTGTTGTGGAACTCCAGCAGCAGAGAAGTTGTGGTCAATACCATGGTCATCACAGTACTGAGCTACACCGTTGTTCTTGAATTCTGTACCGTTGTCGGATCGAACACTAACGATGTCATCTTCTTTTTGTGTTTGGAGCTGTCTAAAGAGTGCGGTCAAAATGTCATAACAATCATCTTTGGAGCTCATCATCTCGACCCACGTATATCTTGAGTAGTCATCTACCACAACTAAGGAATATCTATTTCCTCCAATACTTGCGGTAGAAACAGGTCCAAACAGATCCATATGTAGTAGTTGCAAATATCTAGAAGTTGAAGGTGTAGTCTTGCTGGAGAAAGACGCTTTTGGTTGTTTGCCTAGTTGACATGCTGTGCACTTCTCATCGTGGTGATCAGCTACTTTGGGTAGACCACGAACTAGATTTTCTCTCCCAATCTTGGAGAGATACTTGAAGTTTAAGTGACTTAGTCTTTTATGCCACAGCCAACTATTTTCACTGACATTCTTTGCTACAAAACAGAGATTAGAAGAAATGCAAGATGAATTAAAATCAACAACATAAACATTTTTCTTACGAATCCCTTTGAGCAAAGTGACGCCGGATATGCCATCTTTGATGAGACAGAAATTTGAAGTGAAGTGGCATTGCAATCCTTTGTCGCAGAACTGGGATATTGAGAGTAGATTGTGTTGTAGTCCAATAACTAGAGAGACTTCTTGGATGGTGATTTTTCCTTTACGAATGACTCCATATCCTACAGTCTTTCCTTTGTTATTATCTCCGAAGGTTACTGATGGCCCTTTTTCTTCACGGACATCTTCCAATAAATTGATATCTCCGGTCATGTGCCTTGAACAGCCACTATCGAGATACCATAAACTTGATCTATCCTTGGAGAGTCCAGCCATTAAGCAGAGAACCTATAAAAAGAACATTTAAGAACAAGGTTCCCTTTTTATTCTTTTGGGTCCAAAGGTTTAGCAACTTTTGACGACCCACACCTGCCTCACAGAAGGAGGGTTACTCTTTCTGGGATTGGGTGTGAATCTCAAAAGACATTCAGCAGCCTTATGACCATAACCATCACACACGGAACAATGGTGGAAGCCACCCAACTGAGTTTTAACAAGCTTCGTTGAAGTCTTGAGCACAACATCATTTACTGGTATGGATGAGGTCTCCTTAACAAAATTCATCCTTTTGAACTTTGCTGCCTTGCCGCCACTTGCGGTCGATGGCTTCCTTGCGGTCGCCATCTTCCTTGGTACGATCGATTGACCTCGCGGCAGGATAATGCGGTAGGGAGCACCATCTACCTTGCTAGAGGAAGCCTCTGCGGTAGGTTCATCCATGGCAATACCTTTCATCTTTGCCTTGCCAGTTTGTTTCTTAGGGTAGACATAGTTGAACTCTAGTTTCTTCTTTGGTTCTTGTCCTACACCCTTTGAAACATGATGTTTAGCCTTCGACCCTTCCAAAGTTTGCTGGGTAAATTTCTCATCTCTTTCACAACAAGATGCACATTTAAAGTTGTCATTAGTTTGAAATCCTAAGCCTTCCTTATCACCACTAGGCTTTTGGGATTCTAAGATTTGTTCCATAGTGACACGAGAATTGGTCCACTCATTAGTGATCTTTTTCAAGTTATTTATCTCAGCGACCAATTCATCATTTTTAACTTTAAATATAGCATTTTGTTCTTCTAAGAAACGGTTTCGATCAGTAAGAGGAGTCATGCTCTTGATCTGCTCCCTAAGGAGGGTGAGTTCAGATCTTAGTAGAGATTTCTCCGTCTTAAGCTGGGAAATTTCTTCAGTTGAAAGTGCTAAAGCTTCCTTCATGCCAGAAAACTTACTAATTACATGTTCAGCTTTTGCAAACATCTTTTCTTGTTCATCGAGGGAAATGTCAAACTTGACTTGAGGTGTGGTAGACAGAACTTCCTTCACTTTGGGGTTTAGTAGAGCCTTCTTTGCTGCACTAACATCACATCTTGAAAATAGAAGATCACCATTCTTTTGAACCGGAGTTAGGAATCCTTTTTCAGCAAGTTCATCGGCCGTATAACTTATCCGTTTAGGTTTTGCATTTGGTGAGCGACGACTTTTATTATCATCCTCATCATCGGACTGAACGACCAAACAAATGTGACCTTCTTCAGAATCCTCATCACTTTCATCAGAGTCTGACTCTATCCATGTAGCTAACTCTTTTGTGGTAGAGTCCTCTTCAGCAACCATCCCCTTTTGCTTTGAGTATCTTGGATTGAAGTTTCTTTTCTTCTTCATATACTCATACTTGGGAATTGGGCATGTTGATGCGAAATGATCGGGTTTCCTGCAATTAAAACATACGAGATCCTCTTTCTTCTTGGAGAAGTTGAAGTTCTCTTTCTTCTTTGAAGGGCTGCTCCTTGAAAACCTTGTTGGAGCTTTGCTTGTTGATCTGGGTCTTGCTGTCTTTCTGAACTTTTGGAATCTTTTCACGAACATAGCAAAATCATCATCATCCATATCAAGTAAATCTGATGTGGAGATTTTTGGATCTTCTTCCTCGATCACTTCTTCCTTTTGAGCAACCAACGATAAGCTCTTTGTTTTTCCTTCCATTTCAGCAATGTTGTTAAGCTTGATATCAAAGACCTTGAGGTTGGCATAGAGGCTTCTAAGAGACATGTCATCTAGTAGCTTGGTATCTTCAAGAGTGTTTCCTTTGTGTAGATATTGTGAACCAAGAGCGGCAAGAAAATTAACATTAATTTCTTTCTTGGTAAGCTTCTTTCCGAGTGCTGTATAAGTACTCACGATCTCACAATAACGATCGTAAGTGGCTCTAAGTGATTCACCGGGGATCTTAGCAAAGTTGTTGAATCTTCTTTGAATTGAAAACTTTTTGCTTTCCTTGCAAGCTTGATCTCCTTCGATGTAATCTTCAATTGCATCCCAAAGTTCTTTTGCAGTAGAACATTCCATGATCTGTCGACGCTGTGACGTACTCAAGGTACTTAGAAGTATACTTTTTGCTTTCACATCCATTCCAACCAGTCTTTTCTCTTCATCGGTCCATTCAGCTTTTGGTTTCTTGATAGTCGGATTTGCACCATTGGTTTCTGGATCCGGATTAGCTTTCATTGGGAAGTATGGTCCAATGGTAAGACAATCACCAAGTTGCTCGTCCATGGAGTAGAACTGGGTTAGAATGCTGTGCTTCCATACACGTCAAAATTATCTTCGTCGAACGCTGGAACGTGAGTGAAGTTAACCGTTGCCATAGTTTTCTGAGTTGCCATTTCGAATCGGCACCCAAGCTGTTAAGCTTGAAAAACAGAAGTTTTATAAAGGTGTTTGCTCTGATACCACTTGTTGGTCCCAGAGACACAACAAGGGTATGAAAAGAGGCTAGAGGGGGGGGTGAATAGCCTATTTAAAATTTCAACCCTTTTTCAAAATTCAACCTTTATGCTTACACTTAAATTTTGCGATAGGTAAAAACCACACGGTCAAGTATAAAATGCACAGCGGAAGTTTTCGTTGGAACAAGTTAAGAGTTGGTTTTGATAAGTTCAATGCGGTAGGTTTGTTTTTGCGGTAGGTAGTGCGGTAGATGTATATGCGGTAGGTAGTAGTGCGGTAGGTTAAGGTGAGGTAGGTTGGAAGATTGAATATTTGTGTCTTAGAGATTTTTGGCAAATGATAAGTTAGTCAGATTTTAACTTAGGCAATGAGGTAGACAAACAAACACAATTCACAATTGTTCTTAAATCTGAGATCAAGCACTAAAAGACAAACAAGATTAATATGAACAAGTGAAGAACAATATGAACAAGATGAACAAGACTTAAAGTAAATTTGCAGAAAGGTAAAGTGCAGTAAGTAAATGACACAATGATTTGGAAAGGTTCGATCTGTTAAAAGATCTACGTCCTTTACCAAGATGGTCAGTCTTGGATTTTGAATGGAGGATGTATTAATTCTCTTGAGTACAGATTACAAAGATGAAGAACTGAATTAACTCCTATTTTCTATGAAGAACAATCCTAGACTTAGACCAGTGTATCCCTAATGAGTCAATCTATGTGATTGATCAATCGGGGTGAGTGTGTGTGTAAAGAATCAATAGCTCTTTGGAATCTATATGATTTTAGAGCGTAATGAATCTTGTGTGAGAGGCTTGAGATTTGATCTTGAAGGTTGCTGGAGATTTGTTGAAGACTTGAAGGTTGAGTGCTTGAAGATTCAAAGGATTCTGGAAATCTTGAGTATGATCTTCAATCACCAAGAATTTCAACAGCAATTTCTCTCTTAGAATCTCAGCGTATCTTCAATGAAGAATTCAAGGTCTATTTATAGCCTTGATAGAGAAACTAGCCGTTTGAATTCTTGGAGGGCAAGTTTGGAGGACAATGAGCTGTTGATTTCTAATTGGAGCTCAGTCTGAGTTGTCTTTTTGTTGCAGAGTCATGGTGGTCCAACTGTACTACGATGACAGTTGTATTCAAATTTGAAATTTGAATTTGCAACGTTCAAAACTAACCAAGGTAAAGACACAAGTGTGACTATGGTTAAGTTTGAACCAACTTGAGTTTCTTCAACTCTGGTTACATGCGGTAGAGATTAACGCGGTAGGATGGAACCATGCGGCAAGATGGATTGCATGAGGTAACCTTGGGATATGCCGCAAGCAATGGTTCCGCGGTAGGCGTCTTCATGCGGTAGGCAATGGACCTACCTCATTTTTCCAGACTTAGAAAAATTGAGTCCTAATCTGCTAAGCCTATTCAACTATAAAGTGAACTATTCTAAATGAAGTACAAGTACTTCTTACAATATATCCTAAAGTCCACAAAGAGTAAAATAAGGTTATGGGATCAATCAAATTAAGGTAATAGGAGTGGTTTATAAGAAGCATACCCAACATGGACTCACACAAGAATGCACAAGTAGATGTTTACTTGAACTACAAGAGTAGAACTAAGTCCAAAAGTAGTGGACTAGCTCTTCAGGAACCATGTAATCATGTGCTCACCAAATACAAGTACACGCACGCAATGATTGCGAATACAAATCAGTATAACAATCGCACGTAATGTGTCCACGTAACACAATCAAGCCAAATTAGAGTCTATTAATAACAGACCCCAACCAAGTAGTAGGGTATGTCATACTATATCACTTTATCATATGAAATATTTACACGTACATATTCATATAACCTTTAACACACTAATGTGTCTATCACGATACCCTTACTTTCAAGTAGAGCTTAACATCTTAGACACTAAGCACGTAGTCGAATAGGTCGTATTGTACCTAGTCACAATCATACCTCGCGTATATGTATCGTTAATAATCGAATACATTTTCCAACACATATTGTGTTCTATAATCATTGTTTTATGAATTATCTTCATATTACACTAGTCCCTCATTCTTTAGGAACTCAACTCAAGAACAAGATATCTTCTTTATATTTTATATACTTCATTGAGTATATGCACGATTAAAACTAATTACTAGCACATTAGTGCTTGTTCATAGCACTTTCAATACACACGTATTAGATTTAAGTATGTCTTAGAGTTGTTCATTCTCTATCTAGTTCCACATTCTAACTCTTTGGTTATTAATACCTGTAGACACCCCGCTTTGGACCTCTCACCCCGATTGCATACATAGTATTTTTATTTAACTTGTTTTTGTTAATTTCGGTTACTTCCGTTAAGTTCCTAACTGATTCCGTTAGTTTTGGACTAAACTGCATAACAGAGTTAACTTTTAGAGTCATTCTGTTATTCTCACCCGCGGGCGCTTCCCGTAATAGTCATGGGGCGCACGCGCGTTTGGTCCAATAGGCCGGACCCGCGCGCTTCCCACTTTGGCAGTAACGGATAGCACCATTTTTCCCTCCCTTTTCTTATTTAGAAAATCTCGTCTTGATCACAAACACATCCTTTTTACATCCACATTCATTCCACCTTATTTCATAACTCCCAAATCCTTTATTCTAGCCATTCTTCATAAAAACAAAATATTTCTTTTATTATTATTTGATTTTCTCTTTATTATTTATTTATATTTTATTTATCTTATTTGTGATTGGTCAATTCCATGTTACATGGATGATCATCTTTTCCCTCCAACCTTTCCCTCTCCTTTTTACCTATAAAAACCACCTTCTTCTACCTTAGAAAGGACCTCATTTTTTGACATTGACCTCATTTTTAGACTTGAATTTTCTCTATACACACACTATACATAATTCTCTACACAAATTCTCCCAACAAGAGTTCTTCGTAACAAGACTCTACACAAATTGTTCTACAACAATTTCCCTACAACAACACCATTTTCAAGTCCAAGTTTGAAGTCCTCTTTCTTAAGGTACTTTATTCTTCTTCTCTTATTTTACATGTCTTAGTAATGTATGCAATCCCCATCAAATGGGACATGACTAAATGACCACTTTACTACATTAAAGTTGGTTAAGGTTATCTCCCAACATTTTAATTCCACTTTAATTTACATTTTCATTTCTTAATGTAATTACCTAGCAATAATTCGACATGTAATCTTTATCATAAATCAATAAATAAACAATTCTCCTTTATTTTTCCTCTATAAATTTCCCCTTTCTTTTCATTATAATTGTTAGCACATTTCTCTTATCATTAAATTGAAGGACATTTAGCATTAGAACACCAAAAGTAGCAAGACCCGCGTAAGCGGGGCGGAGTGGGTGTTTAAGTACTTCCCACTCCGTCACCTAACCCCCGAACCCATCTTTTCCCGAATCTCTAGTTTTGTATATAAAATTGGCTCTTTTTAGGTTTTTCTTATGTTCCTCTAAAACATAGGTGGCGACTCTTAAAATCAAGTAGACATCTTAGGTAATTCACAAGCTCTAGCCAAGCCGTGGTCCCCCGAGGTATCTACAGTGGCGACTCCGCTGGGGAACATAGAGGGTTAAACTTGCGTTTTCATCTTTTGGTGTTCTTTTATTCTGTTTTCTGGGCATTCTGGTAAAAAGGGTAGGAAGCGCGCGCCTTAGGCCGTCTTGGCCTAACGCGCGCGCGTCCGACCCTTTGAACCAGAATCGCCCGCCTCCCATCTTGTCCTTCAATTCCATGTTTCTGTGCTAACGTTTACCGCAGGGGAAAAAGTTCTATAATTTAGGGTCAAGGCAGTCCCTTGAACCCATGAATTTGCAGGTACTGCCCAGAAGCGGGCGCCTCCACTTCTCTCAGTCTAACGCGCGCGCCTCCCGAGTAGGCATCTGAATGCGCGCGCTTCTGGGCATTTCCCAGAAACAGAAACAGTGAACAGAATGGACAGTTTTGGTAGTGTGTGGGCACCGGGCCTGCATACACCCCCTTTTACTTTTGTTTATTCATTTTTATCAGTCACACGGGTGATTTGAAAGTTGTAAATTATGTGCTTATTTGCTTTTATTTCTTTTTTCTTTTGAAAAATAAAATAAAATTTGTCACTTGTTAGACTACGCGCGCACAATTCTTATCAACTACTCACTATCGAGTCGCACAAGTCCAACCCCAAACCCGTCGAGGCCCGTCCTAGGAAGTTTCAAGCTCCACTCGACCTTGACTCTTCCGAAGCGGTAAACCTCAGCCCGTGGCGTAGTTCACGACTACATGCCGGGGGTGACCTTTAAGCCTCTCTTTAGCCGAGCACAAACCACACAATTCTAGTCTAGGGTCTAACACTCCGTGACTCAAGTCGGTTTCCATGTGCCGAGATTTCCCTAAATTAATGTCTTCAAATCATACATGCCACTCGTTGTTATGGACGAAATAAAAATACGTCCCCAAGTGGTCATAATGGACGCAAATAAAAAATCTGTCCCCGCATGTATGATTTACTACATTAATTTAGTTTAATCCCGACACATGTAGGATTCACAAGCGTGGTGGAATCCGATGAGTATATGGGACCGCGAGAAGGTCTATATACTAGTGTGACGATTCCACTATTTTTCTAGAAACCCCAAAAAGGACCACGTCCTTCCGACTTTTGTAAATAAAATAAAATAAAGAGTCATTTTTCTTTATGTGGTTGAGTCTTTTCTTGTTTGTGGGTGAAATCATTTTACTCAAAAAGGTGTTTGTGGGGTCATCTTAAGATCAACCGTGTTCTCTCAATAGGTCCAATGGCTTCCAACGGCAACAACAACAAGGGTGAGAACATCTTCGTGTCCAACGAAAAGCTCTTCAACATAATAAGAGCCATGGGGGAACAAACAGATAGACTTGTCTAGGATGCCCGCCGCAAGGATGATTTGTGGCAAGACCGTCTTGATCTCGAGAGAAAAATTCACTAGGAAGAAGTGTCTGAACTTAAGGCTCATTTGCAAGAGCTCACCGACAGGAAGGCAAAGGCCCCCGATAAAGCACGCTCAAGTGGCTCACCCCTCAAAAGTCACAAAGGTACCACCAACGACCGTGTCTATACTCCTCTCAATGGCATGGCCATCACCGAAGCCTACGAAGCTCTCAAAACCAAGGGACAAGTTTCTCCTCTCCAAGGGTACAAGCAACCACAACCGTTACGTCGCAACCATGCCCACCACAAGTGGTGTGACTATCACCAATGCAGCGGTCATCTCACCGAGGATTGCTTCTCCCTCCGCGACATCATCCAAGATTCGATTGACAATGGTGAGTTTACCGTGGTTGAAGAACAACAGTAGAGAGTGAGAACATGCAAGAACTCATCAAGGAAGAGGCTTAGATTTGAAATGGGCCTCAACAAGAGATCATGCTGCAAGGAAGGCTACAACGACAATGGGGACTACAGCAACAATCTCCGTTTCTCTTTCTCTACCTCGTAATAGGAATAAAAAAAAAAAAGTCAAAGTCGTCTTTAGTGTGCATTAAAGTTTTCTCTCGTCCCATGATCAATGTCGAGTCTTATTATCAAATAAAAGTCGTTCTTGTCCTCATACACTCCTCCAAGTTGTTCAATTTAATTCTTGGCAAAATGATGAAAAGATGTCTAAACAAGTTTTAGAATGAAGGCCATCGCTTGAACGCCTAGGGGCTAAATATCGACGACGGCATCAACAACGAAGACACCAAAACATCAACGGCAAAGCAAGCCAAAGAAAGGCAAAACAACAACCATGGAGAAAAAATCAAGCAATGTTTCAAAGGGGGATTCAAAAAAAAAAAAAAAAAAAAAAGCTCGCTAGGTTGAAATCCTCAAATCAACCTAGGTAAAAGTTAGAGCACAAAAAAAAAAAAAAAAAAAAAATCCCCCTTCATTCAAAGAAGTTCACAACAACAACATCATTCCACCAAACGAAGGACAAAGCAACATCGACAACAATCACGACGAAGCAACAATTCATCACGGCGAATGGAGCATTCACAAGAACTACGGTGACCTGAGCCTCTTCACTGGAGGAACGTAGGCAACCTTCGGGTCCGGTCTCATGCAAAAAAGAAGATATGTTTAGCCCTAGCACGTTATGGTGATTGGCCTTCATCTCGAACTTGTCAAGACATCTTTGTACGAGTCATTTGCCAATGAATTAATCACCTCAAGATTGAATAACTTTCTTAGAATTGGAATCGCTTTCCGTTCCTTGTCGAGTCTAGGGGTTTCTCTTCTTTTTTTGCGATACTCCCAGTTTCTTGCAATCAAACTGGGGCTTTCTTTCTCTTCTCTCTTAATGACTTACTTGCCTTCGTGAGTCATTCAAAAAAATATACATACATGAAGTCAATACTAGGGACACTTCCCTAGTCGAGTCAATGTCACTCATCTTTAGTGACAAGAGGTCTTCACCGCAAAATCACATGTCTTATCTCCTCAGCCAGAGTCAATGCACACTTCCTCATTAATCGAGTAAAAAAAAAAGACGCAAAAGAGATGCCCGCTAGATTGAAAACCCGAAAGGGCGGTCTAGGCAAAAAACAGGGTGCGTCATAAAAAAAAATGAGAGAGTGATAGAGAAGGGAAAGAAAAATGGAGATCCCCGGCTTCTAAAGAAAACAACTACACGAGTTCTACATTTGATATCCTCAGCAAGTCAATTCCCCACCGAGTCAACTTTGGGATTGCAAAAGGCTCGGCAAGATATGACACCATCAAAGGTTGTCTTGGGTTATCGGCATCATTCTCCAGCAGTGTGCATTCTTTGGTTCATGAAAAGAAGGCCCGTGGTAACCAAGACCCATCTGAGAACGAGCCCATCATAAAGGGGCATGAGGTTGCACAAAATAATCCCTAGCTAGTCATTTGGATTGGGGCAGCAAATAGCAACAACATGTGTCTCAGTTTTCAAAGCTTCTGCAAGTATGTGCTTCTAAAGTACGCCGAAAGTCTCCCGAGAAATGGAGTGGCTCTTGCCATGTCCTCTCATGTTTGTTCCCCCGCACGAGGATGAGTCACTCTTGCTTTGCTCAACAAATGGTGACGCCCTAGGGGCTATGTGACTCAAGAACGAGGGCTTCTTTTGCTTCATTTGACAATCAATAAGCCCTAGGGGCTATGCTCGAGAAAGATGTGTGAGACCATCCTCAAAGTCTCTCAAAAGGGATGTCAAAAATCCCTCTTATCATGTGTGCCCGTACTCGTTCCCACGATCAAGGATGGACCTTTCTCGCAATCAATGATGGCACTCTAGGGGCTATGGTCAAGTCTTAAAGGCTCCTTCGGCAAGAAGCAATTCGCTTCAATGTCCCCAGCAACATTTGAAGCTATATACCGAAAGATCTCAAGGGGCTTCGCAATCTACAATCTTTTGGGCTACGGCATTACAACAATCCAAGCAAAGGGCAATATTGGGGCTTCACAATTAACAAGCTTTTGGGCAGTGGTACCCGAGCAATGCAATTTGGGAGTACTCTTATGGCTCCATGAAAGGGATCAAGCTTCAATGGTCCCTCAACACTTCCAGTCAAAAGGCCTCTTGGTTTTAAATGAAGGCTCCGATGATATGAATGAATTTGATGATTCTTGTTAGAACTCACAGCGAGATTCTGAAGGAAGTCTTAGAGAAAAGGAAAAAGATTCAATATGCTAGACTCACCCGGCTGAGTTATAGCGGGCAATGCCAATATGTTAACTCTATAAGTAGAGTTACGGCCAATCCCAATGTTTCTGCAAGTACTGCATCCCCTTCTCCAAGATCAAAAGCACAGGCTGCATCCGAAGATCCGCCGTCGGCTCAACTCAAGAAGACTCAAGTAAACATATTGTTCGAGACTTTATCACACCAAGACCTTATCATCTGTAACAACATCACCATCTCCCACGAGACGTCTCTCGAAGAGCGTACTACACTTCCAACATGGACCTTCCACTACTTGGGTGCCAACCACAACGAGGCAATTCATCTCCCCTGCAAGCGTAAGAGCGAGATCACTTTCAAGAGTTCTATCCAATGGTGCATCCTCTCTCAATACAATGCCAAGATAAGTTGGGGCTTCACACCGAAAGGTCCTCGCATCCCGCCATCTACAAACTTGATAAGCCCATGACATTTGGGGATTAGCAATCTCTCAAATCTTGGTATCAATGATCTTCTCTTGGGGCTTACCCACGTCGACAACAAAAGACAGTTTATTTGAATGGGCTAAGAGTTGATTCATCTTGGGGCTTCATAAGCCACTCAAAGTTCAGTGTCACGACCCGAAAACCCGTCTCTATTTTCTAATAATAAAAATTTGATTATATATTTATTTCCTATTTAATTGTTTAAGTTATTATTTAATTAATAATTTATGTGTGCATTTTATGTGTTATAATAATTTTGCCTACCATCTTATTTGGGCCATTCGTGCTAGTGTAGTATTATTTGGTCTTAGTTGTTAGTAGGAAGTAATAGAGTTTGTGCTAGGTAGTGAGGAGGGGGCCTAAGTGTAAGTTTTCAAATCATTTTTCCTACTCCCTCCCTACCCCCCTCTTCTCCCTCACCCTCTCCCTCATTTCCCATTCCCAGCTCAATCTCTCTCTCTCTCATTGGTGGGTAAGTTTTTTCTCTCCCTTCTCTCTTCATTTCCATACCCTTCCTCTCATCTTTTCTTATTTCTCATTTTATGAAATGTGTTTAGATCGTTGATAGGATCGTAGGAAGCTAAAAATATTTGAATTCCGTCATCTTTGAGAAATCCCAAGTAAGTTGCTTTCCCCCCCCCCCTTTTTATGCTAAAATGTTCATTTCTTGTTTGTATGATGTTTTGTTGTCATATATGAGGTTTTGGTTGAAGTTAGAACTCAATTGAAATCCTTGGTTGAATTTTGTGATAGTATGAATGTGGGGATCTAAATCTTGATTTGGGTATATACATGTTATTTAGGTCCATTGCAAGTCTATAAGTTGTTTTGGGTCATTGTTATGCCTAGTGAAAGCCTTGATTTTGAGCATTTGAGAATGGTGAGATTTTGGTTGTTTTGGGTAAGAAAAATGAAGAACCCAGCTCTGTTTTCCCTGCCAAGAACCAGACCGAGCGCCCGCCCGGGTTGGATCAGGCGCCCGCCCGCCTTGCCTTTTCCTGCGGCCAAACCTTCTGTTGGAATAAGCGTCCGCCTGCCCCTATGCGCGCGCGCGCCCGCCCGCCTGGCCTGGAATTTTGTCTTTTGCTTGTTTGAACTACGTGGCTTCCCTAGTTTAAGTTTAATTACTCTAATCAACTTAAGTTAACATCGAGGGACACTTTATTAATTGGAATTGGTTCCTTTGTGAATAAACATGTTATGAAATTTATTTAAGTACCGTTTCGGGAATGTTGGACACCTTTGATGTGTTGTTTGGATTGGTACCTTTGTGGTGATTTATTTGGAATGGTTCCCTACTTCGGAATCACGAGTTGTTTAATTAAGCTAATATTTATTACTTAGCTTTTTTTTGAAAGTCCAGCTGGTTATTTGTGTATCGAGTCAGGCAATCGATAATGCTATAATGGCACAAGCCAAGTCCAATATAGCATCGCCTATTGGTCCTTCTTCCTCATCTAGATTGGCCTTGGATGGGTTGAGCTAGCTCCTTTTGTGAGTATTCTAGCTACACGTTTTGGAGCATGACTTTGTGGCATGGCTCCCGCCCTTTGTGGCATGTTACTTTGTTATTGGTTCCGGTACCGGGGATTTTCTCTTCAGCTTTCATGCTACTATGAAGATGTTGATTGGGTTGATTATTGAAGCTGCGCAGCGACCTTTATTTGGTTATATCAGTTGGGAAACCTTGGCTAATATCCTTTGTTAATTGTTTATTTCCGCTGCTATCTGCTTGTTGATAAATGCTATGTGCTAAGTGATATTTATTATTGTTTATTGCTTATTGCATCATAGCATGTCATGTAGTTGCATTAGTAACTTATTGAGATTTATCTCACCCCCTTTCTTTTATCTTTGTTTTTCCTTAATCCCCCCCAGGAGGAAAGGTTTAGACTCGCTGATCACGAGGAGGACGTCGCGAGGGTTGAGCTTTTGGGGCAAGTTGTTATTGGTGGGTTTACATTATATAAATGTGTAAACTTTTGGGAATAGTTGTACCAAACTTGACGTCATTAGAAATTGTATATTTTATTATTTTGAGTGTAAGCTTATGGAGCTCACACTAGTTTATATTTCATTGTTCTAGTTGGATTTCAAAACTTCATGTTATCATCTTTTGGTATAAAAGGAAAATTTTTATCTTCATTATTTTAGAGTTTATTATTTAGGTCGACGTCCAGCTCGCGCACCCCGGGCCTGCGGGGTTGGGGTCGCGACAGTTGGTATCAGAGCTATGGTTTGGCTCTAAGTATAAGTCTAGGTGGACTAGTATGACCTAGGAGGGTAGTTGTGTTCGGAGTGAGTAACGGTTGATGTTTTATGCAGGTAATTGTTCTCAATGGCTAGAAGAAGAACGGGTGAAGGTTCTAGTGGGGCTCAGAATCAGAATGATCTTCGGGAAGAGAACCGTGCTATGTTCCAAGGCATATTTGAGGCGGCCATGAAGGAAATACATGACCAAGGACCGAGAGTAGAGCAAGCACCACCACCCCGATATGGATTGAGTCTATGGAGAAAATTTATGATGTGTTTGGGTGCACGGACGAGGATAGGGTCCGGTTCGCGGCTTATAAGCTTGTGGGTGCCGCCGAGCATTGGTGGAAAGGAGTCAAAGCGAGTTGGGATGATACCCATACAGTGTATGCATGGGAATTGTTTGTGCGGAAGTTCAAAGAGCATTTTATCCCAGTAGTGGACCAAAACCGAAAAGAGATCGAGCTACTCAACTTGGAGCAAGGTTTGTTGTCTATAGCTCAATACTCGGCTAAGTTCACAGAATTAGCCCGGTATTGTGACTATCTTGTGAGGACCGAAGAACAGAAAGCTATGAGATTCATCCGGTCCGGGGTTTGAAGACTTCTATTCGGACTCAGCTTATAGCCCAGAGGATTGTGACATTCCAGGATGCGGTAGACCGTGCCTATCTTATAGAGCAAGATATTGGGGAACATAAGAGGAAGACCGAGGTAGCTAACCCGAGTAAGCAAGGAGCGCAGAGCAAGCCACAATCCCGTTCAGATAACCGAGGTAACTTTGGGGGACAATCTCAGTTCCGAGGGCAACCAATCCCAAGGAACCCGGGTACTACTTCCGGGAATCAAGGGAACCAAAATAGGAGACTCTGTTCATATTGCCAAAGGGGAGGACACTCGGAAGACCAGTGTTGGAAGAAACAGGGGAAATGTATTAACTGTGGACAGTTGGGGCATTTTGTGAAGGATTGCCCGAGATTCAGAGGTCAACCGATTGGGGTAGGAGCTGGGGCTCCACAGGGTCAGAAAAGGGATGCTACGGGAAAGCCCAAGGTCCAAGGAAGGGTATTTGCCATGAATCAACAACAAGCTACCGATGATCCATCCGTTATTGGAGGTATTGTTTCTGTGTTTAATGTGAGCGCCCGTGCGTTAGTAGATCCAGGATCATCTCATTCTTACATATCTGTGCAATTTGCTTCCTTGCTAAATGCTGCATTTGAGTCTTTACCTTATGTGCTAGAGGTGTCGACCCCTATAGGAGAATGTTTGGTGACCGATAGGGTACTTCGTGATTGTGATGTGCTTATATGTGGTCATGTCTTGTGTGCGGACTTGGTAGTCCTTCCGATTCAAGATTTTGATGTCATTTTGGGTATGGATTGGTTGTGCAAGTTTCATGCTTCTGTTGACTGTCGTAAAAAGGTCGTTAATTTTTCTATCCCTAATGTGCCTAAATTTGTTTTTGAGGCTATGCCTTTGGGTAGAAATATTCGTATGATTTCTTATGTGAAAGCTAGGAGATTATTGCACCGTGGTTGTGAGGGGTACTTGGCTAGTGTGCTTGATACTAGGAAAGAATCCCTTAGTTTGGAGAGTGTTCGGGTAGTTAGAGAATTTCCTGATGTTTTCTCTTCTGAATATGATATGCCTCCAGATCGTGAGATAGAGTTTTGTATAGATCTTTTGCCGGGTACATCTCCGATTTCAAAGGCACCGTATAGGTTGGCTCCCGCAGAATTGAAGGAACTAAAGGTTCAGTTGCAAGAGTTGCTTGATCGAGGGTTTATCCGCCCTAGTGTTTCCCCGTGGGGAGCACCGGTTTTGTTTGTGCGGAAGAAAGATGGTTCTTTGAGATTGTGTATTGATTACCGGATGTTGAATCAAGTAACGGTGAAGAATAAATACCCGCTACCGCACATTGATGATTTGTTTGATCAGCTTCAAGGGTCCGTGGTCTTCTCTAAACTTGATTTGAGGAGTGGGTACCATCAGTTGAAGATTCGATCGGAGGATGTTCCGAAGACTGCCTTTCGCACTCGCTATGGTCATTATGAATTCTTGGTTATGCCGTTTGGGTTGACCAATGCGCCTGCCGTGTTTATGGATTTGATGAACCGGGTTTTCCATCCTTATCTTGACTCATTTGTGGTGGTCTTCATCGACGACATTCTTGTCTACTCTAAATTTCGAGAGGAGCACGAGCAACACTTGAGGACAGTTTTATCCATTCTTGCGAGGGAGCAGTTGTTTGCAAAGTTTAGTAAATGCGAATTTTGGCTCGAGAAGGTTTCATTTCTGGGTCATGTTATTTCGAAAGATGGGATTTCTGTGGATCCTTCAAAGATAGAAGCCATAGTGGATTGGAAGAGACCCGAGTCAGTGACCGAGATCAGAAGTTTTCTGGGTTTAGCCGGGTATTATAGAAGGTTTATAGAAGGGTTTTTGAGGATTGCTACTCCGATGACTCAGTTGACCCGGAAGGATGTACCGTTTGTGTGGAGTGAAAAATGTCAAAGTAGCTTTGATGAATTAAAGAAGAGATTAACTACGGCTCCCATTCTTGCGTTACCAAATGGAAATGACGACTTAGTGATTTACAGTGATGCTTCGAAAGAGGGTTTGGGTTGTGTTTTGATGCAGAATGGGAAAGTAATTGCTTATGCTTTGAGGAAGTTGACCCCTAGTGAACAGAATTACCCTACTCATGATATGGAGTTGGCTGCGATAGTCTTTGCGTTGCATAAGTGGAAGCATTACCTGTATGGAGCGAAGTTTGAGATTTTTACCGATCATAAGAGTTTGAAATACCTCTTCTCTCAAAAGGAATTGAATAACCGTCAGCGTAGGTGGATGGAGCTTTTAAAAGATTACGATTGTACCATTTCGTACCATCCGGGCAAAGCAAATGTGGTAGCTGATGCGATCAGTCGGAAGTCTTATGTGGCATCAATGATGATTCGTGAATCGAAATTGCTAGAGGATGTTCGAGATTGGTGTCCTCGCGAATCGAGACGTGGGGCGATTTTTGCGAATATTAGGGTATCTCCGACCGTAATTCAAAAAATAAAGGATACTCAGAAGGAGGACCCAGAGTTGAAGAAGATTATGGATAACGCTCGGGATAGACAGTATGTGGACTTCCAGCTTGACTCCGAGTGAGTGTTGACTTACCATAGCAGATTGTGTGTGCCGGACATCGGTGGGATTAAACAACGAGTTCTTGATGAGGGTCACAAATCCAGGTATACCATTCATCCCGGGAGTACGAAGATGTATCAGGATTTAAAACAACAATTTTGGTGGATTAACATGAAGAGGGAAATCGCAGAATATGTATCGAAGTGTTTGACCTGTCAACAAGTAAAAGCAGAGCATCAGAGACCCGCAGGTCTACTTCAGCCTCTAGAGATACCCGAGTGGAAGTGGGAACACATTACGATGGATTTTGTAACCGGACTACCCAGGACTCGAAGGAGGTTCAATGCAGTTTGGGTGATCGTGGACAGAATTGACTAAAACTTCTCATTTCTTACCCATTGACATTCCCTATTCGATGGAGAAACTTGCGAATTTGTATATTCATGAGATTGTCAGATTGCATGGTGTTCCAGTTAATATGTGTCAGACAGAGATCCCAGGTTTACATCCCGATTTTGGCAAGCGTTACAAAAGGCTTTGGGTACCGATTTGTGGTTTAGCACAGCATTTCATCCTCAGACTGACGGTCAGTACGAGAGAACCATTCAGATTCTCGAGGATATGTTACGGGCTTGCACGGTTGACTTTCCAGATTCGTGGGATACACATCTACCGCTTGCAGAGTTCGCCTACAATAATAGTTATCAGTCGAGTATTCAGATGGCACCGTATGAGGCTTTGTATGGGAGGAAATGCCGGTCACCTATTTGTTGGGACGAGGTTGGGGAAGCAAAACTTTGGGGTATTGACATGGTTCAGGACTCGGTGAAAAAGGTTAAAATTATTCGGGATCGATTGAAGACGGCCCAGAGTCGACAGAAGAGCTATGCCGACCATCGAAGGCGAGATATTAGTTTTCAAACCGGAGATTTTGTGTTCTTGAAGGTGTCTCCGAAGGTTGGTATCCGAAGGTTCGGGAAGAAGGGTAAATTGGCTCCGAGGTTTGTTGGACCGTTTGAAGTTTTGGGGAAAGTGGGACTTCTAGCATATCGTCTTGCGTTACCGTCTTCTTTGGACCGGTTACATGATGTTTTTCACTTGTCTATGCTTCGGAAGTATGTTCATGATCCATCTCACGTTTTACCGAGGGTACCGGAGGATATAGAGCCTGATATGACTTACGAGGAACGACCGGTTCGGATTTTAGATACCAAAGTCCAAGAGTTGAGGAACAAAAGCATTCCGTTGGTTAGAGTTCTTTGGAGAAATCACAATATTGAGGAATCGACTTGGGAGCTTCGAGAGGAGATAGAGCGTAGATATCTGTGGCTTTTTAATTCGGGTAAGTCTCGTTAAAATTCGGGTCGAATTTTCTTTAAGGGGGAGTGAATGTCACGACCCGAAAACCCGTCTCTATTTTCTAATAATAAAATTTTGATTATATATTTATTTCCTATTTATGCAAGTGTGCGGTCGCACAAAAGGATATGGGCGGTCGCCCAAAACAAGACTTTGCAAGAGAAAAATCTTTCAGATAAATGGGCGGTCGCCCGGCCAAATATGGGCTGTCGCCTAAGGTACAAAATTTCAAAATTTTATTTCTTTCTCAGGTTTACAATTGTCCGTCCCAAGCGTACGAGTATACTTTTACTAACTCATAGGCCATACCCAGGACATACAGACATGTTCCAAACATAACTTTCAAGTTTATTTCATCAATTTTACCGTCCCACAATTAATAGGATAATTTTCTTTTATTCCATTTAAATATTTCACCGTCCCAAAAGTTTAAGTATAATTTTACTAATATACTAATATACTCATTTAGAGATACTTTCATTTATTTCCCCGTACCACAAATAATGGTACAATTTTTCTAATAACATTTAAATCAAATTAATATTTTGCCGTCTCACGAGTAGGAGTATATTTTTTCAACATTCCCAGGACACTTTCAAGGCTATTCATTCTAGTAATTCATACTAATTCGTCCCAAATTTACAAGTATCACAAAAATTACCCCAAACACGAAATTAACAAGCACAAGTATCAAGAATAACATATAGGCATGTTATTATAAGCAAGGGGGAGCTAGTGACTTAACTACTCCGAAATCAAATTCACCCAAACTAATTTCTGTTCGGCAGGAAATGCTCTACTCACCGCCCTGATCATTTATGCGAAGTCAGATTTTCGAACAGAGGCATAATTAAGCGAGAGGAGTCGAGAATAGGGCAAACCCTAACTTTTCTTTCGAGTCAGAGAGAAAGTACGAGAAGAAATTTGGGGGATAATGATTCTGAAGTTCAAACCAAGTTTTATCCTTTGCAAGATTCAAAAATTACAACTAGGCCCCTCAAGTTTTAACTTTGACAAAAAGGCCCTTCAAGTTTCAATTTGAGCATTTTAGCCCCTAAACTTTAATTTTCACAAATGATCCTAATGTTTCAACTTTGAACACTTAGGACCTAAACTTGCTCAATTAGTTAAATAATTAACTCAAATAAAATAACATATAATTATGCAAGACAAGAATTTATCAGGAATTAGGACGGGCGTTACATCCTCCCCTCCTTAAAGAAAATTTGTCCTCGAATTTTACTGATCAAAATTATCACACATATAAATAACAAATAGAATTCAAGAATAGCAAGAATATGGTATACCACACCATATTATCAATTACCTGTGAGTATTATTCTCACATAACCTTCTCGATACCGTGACTTTTCTATGAACTTTCACAAGAAGTATTCGTGCTCAAGACATTTTCTTTAGAATCAAGTATCCATACAAGCAATTACCCATATACTAAGTAATTCGTGTGATGGAATTTCCACTAAATAGCAAGCTCATACAATAGCCACAAGGAAATCCACTTCACATGCTCGCAACATATGATCAAGAAGCAACCTCGGTTAAATATCAAGAGTGCTCAGAAAAATTATCATAATCAAGATGTAAAACAAGGTGTAGAACAAGATGTAGAACAAGAATCCCTGTCATATATTATATCCACAAGTATCCCATGTAATCAAGATGTATCGATCATAACATCACAACACATAAAGTCAAGCAGATTTGATTAATCAATCCACTATAACCAATATCATCAGAACTTATCTATTAAATGATAATCCTTCCACAAAAATCCATCGCAATATATTCATATATTCACAAATCTCGAAGGATTATAACAAATCAAATGATCTCTGATATTCTGCTTTCAAATAATCGCAATTCAAGGATTTAGTTAAATGCTCAGAAATTTTCTTCCATTCAGTACAATCAATCATGAAATACAAGTCTTTATGTTCAATGAATCTGCTAATACAATAGCCGTAGGATCACAATCAATTTCAAGTCATGAGTAGAATTATTCTATTCATAAAGATTCAATCTCCTCGAATCATATACAAGTACGATGCCATTTTGAATTAACACACATTTTATCTCTTGTTCGAGCTTCACTATGCATAATGAATTTATCATATCTACTATATTGGTGAATCTTGACACATACACGAGAAAATAGTAACACTGGTCATATCCTCCAAATAACCATCATATTAGTCGAATCCACTAGGCAATGTCAAATACTGAAGTTGTGGTCATCCATCATTTCAATATTTAAAAAAAAATGGCTTCACGCTTATCAATCCATCGGAAAGTGTAGCTTTCTGTCTCAAATAGTTAATGATAGAGCTACCTTCAAAATTCATTAATGAATCTCTAACAAGATCAAGAAATTCTCAAGAACATGCGTACCTCGGTTGTTTCCACTTATATAGGTCAACAATGATACTTACTTCAGGCATCCACTTCAAGGTAATAGATCCTCTATCTCTTGCTAGCTTTGGGAAACAATTGTTTCTCTCGAGAAATTTCAATACAATCAATTCTTAGTCTGCGACTTGGTATACACCAACAGGTCATTAATCACTTCATCGCAAAGAAATCAAATTATGGTTTGAAGATATCATTCATCAAATCCATGAATACTTCTAGATTATATATCAATCGAAATAGCATAATCACGAATCCATAACGAGCATACCTGATATAAGAAGATGTCTTCAGTATATCCCCATAGTTGACTTTCCAAATAATGGTAACCACTTATCAATTAAACACTGAATAGACCACTGATTAACTTCAGGGATCAAATAAACCATCCATACACGATAACAAGTACTGGTTCATTATAGTCACCTGGTTGAACTCTTTGCATTCAATATGAAATCGCAAAGTACCATATCTCTTCATGCCAATCAATACAGATACACCCCACGTAGATATACTAAGCTGGGTGAATCCTCTATCAAGAAATTCCTCAAGTTGAATCTTCAACTCTTTTACTCAACCGATGTCATGAACATTGATTTAGATATCAGCACTATATTTGTACTGTAGCAACTCAAGATAACTCAAGGTTCTCATCATGTATCATGTACTACTCAGTAGAAATTATATCTGAGATCTCACAAAGAATGATGTATCCATTCTTCAATTTTGGTGTAGACATTCTTCCGTCAACCATATATGCTAAATATTCAGCACAACCTTTATAACCATTTTCGAGCTTTCAATGCAGAACATGAATGTTATACATAATTATATCATGCTCATATAAATAGTCAAGCATACTAGCATGGAAATATTCACCATCTATTGTGGCAAACAAGAAAGGCCTAACACATAAAAAGCCAAGCCATATCACGTATCATATCAATGTCCTATATAGGTAACATGACCAAGTTAACGTATAACGTATAGGGTGTTATCACCCACACTTCTATCAAGCTCTTATAAATAACGATATCAAGCACGTAGTCTCTTACTAGAGAATACACTTTCACGTAAATCAAGAAATGAGGACAAGCATGCATATATAGCACGAAAGAATGTCCACTGCACAAGATAGATACGCCTAAGTCTTTAAAGACTCGCGCTCTCGATTCTCAAACCATCTAGTGGGGAGCACTATCAACACTATCAACACCAGTCCTATGCCTGGTATAACAACAAGTAACGAAGCACTCGACGTCGAAAACACACCCAAGACTAACCCAACCTAGGCCATAGACCCTATCCAGGCTTAGAGCTAACCCATAGCTCTGATACCAACCTGACACGCCCCCAAGTCCCGGGACTCCCTAATAGAACCTCGAACCTGGTGCGCGTGACTAACAAGAAACGAGAAACTGAATAACATCTGATTATATCAAACTGACATCATATAAATACTCAAGAGAAACAAGCTAAGATAGCTCACAACGAGTTCTATACCAAGAAATTTAAACCAAATGGTTGTACACAGCGGAAAACATGCCTAGCACATACGCTGGCATTACAAGAACACTATACAAGTCTACCCAATATACTGAGTCTAAACAACTGATACCAAATCGTCCTCACCAAAACTGAAAAGGATAACAATCCCCAACAAGAACAACCTGCCAAGTAGGCCCCTGTTAAGTCGAGCCTCACAACGTATTACCACTTGCTTTCCTGAGGGGGGGAAACAAATAAACAAGGAACGGGGTGAGATAAATCTCAGTAAGTTACTAGATACAAGTACATAGCATATTATCATGTAATCATGCAAATCAAGAAGATTATCAAGTAATCATGCTCAAGATGTCATCAAGTGACAAGTATATGAGAGGCTAAGCCAACTCATCAAGTAACTAGCACATAAGGCTAAACTAACACGTTACAAAGGATATTACAACCTTATTCCTCCCAAGTAAACCATTGTTGTCGTTGCTTATTGCAGTTGACAAATCACGATCATTCAAGTTGCTGTTTTGCAGTACACAAGAGGACTCAGTAACCAGTGTCACTAACAAGAACAAGATTCACGAGGTGTTCACGAGTTTAGCATTCACTTTTATCAGGCGTATTGCTCTAACAAAGGAAGCTATACCCTTACTATGGCCTGTAGTAAGGGGTCAAGCACAGATACATAGGCACCCTAGTATCACTTTGACCCCAGCCTCATGATAAGCGTGAACCTATACATCTCCAAGCAAGCAAGGTGACCAGCTGGACTCACACAAGAATGCACAAGTAGATGTTTACTTGAACTACATGAGTAGAACTAAGTCCAAAAGTAGTGGACTAGCTCTTCAGGAACCATGTAATCATGTGCTCACCAAATACAAGTACACACACGCAATAATTGCGAATACAAATCAGTATAACAATCGCACGTAATGTGTCCACGTAACACAATCAAGCCAAATTAGAGTCTATTAATAACAGACCCCAACCAAGTAGTAGGGTATGTCATACTATATCACTTTGTCATATGAAATATTTACACGTACATATTCATATAACCTTTAACACACTAATGTGTCTATCACGATACCCTTACTTTCAAGTAGAGCCCAACATCTTAGACTCTAAGCACGTAGTCGAATAGGTCGTATTGTACCTAGTCATAATCATACCTCGCGTATATGTATCGTTAATAATTGAATACATTTTCCAACACATATTGTGTTCTATAATCATTATTTTATGAATTATCTTCATATTACACTAGTCCCTCATTCTTTAGGAACTCAACTCAAGAACAAGATATCTTCTTTATACTTTATATACTTCATTGAGTATATGCACTATTAAAACTAATTACTAGCACATGAGTGCTTGTTCATAGCACTTTCAATACACACGTATTAGATTTAAGTATGTCTTAGAGTTGTTCATTCTCTATCTAGTTCCACATTCTAACTCTTTGGTTATTAATACCAAGTATCAAGTAGTCAACAAGCCACATTCTATCAAGTAATTATGTGCAAGATTTGCACATACACATCAAGGATAGTTCTAACACATTAGTGCTTGTTCATAGCACTTTCAAGTTCATTACCATACACACGTATTAGTTTCAAGTCATGTACAAGATTTTATCATCTTACATTCAAGTTCTCAATCCAATTCTTTGGATGTTCAAGACATGTAAAAGAATAAATTATCTTATACTCAAGTTATTATTCCAATCTTTGGATATTCAAGTCATGTACAAGATTTAATTGTCTTATACTTCAAGTTCAAGCTAAGTAGATGAGTTATACATCTCATACTTACAAGTTCTTCATCCTATACTTTGGATGTTCGAGCTCAAGACATTGTTCTAGTGCCCCTAAGGTACACAAACATTGGAATCAAGACACATATAACATATTAGTGCTTGTTCTTAGCACTTTCAAGACATATAAAAGAGTTCTTACTCTTACATTCAAGTTCTCATTTTAATTCAATGAGTAATCATGTTCAAGACCAAGTTCTGATGCCCATAAGGTACATAACACTTTCTAGGACATCTTATACTAAGGCTAGATACCTTAACTAGGGTTAAGTCTAGCTTAATCAAACTTTATTCAAGACTTTTGTTCATCAGGGCAAGTGTGCGGTCGCACAAAAGGATATGGGCGGTCGCCCAAAACAAGACTTTGCAAGAGAAAAATCTTTCAGATAAATGGGCGGTCGCCCGGCCAAATATGGGCGGTCGCCCAAGGTACAAAATTTTGAAATTTTATTTCTTTCTCAGGTTTACAATTGTCCGTCCCAAGCGTAGGAGTATACTTTTACTAACTCATAGGCCATACCCAGGACATACAGACATGTTCCAAACATAACTTTCAAGTTTATTTCATCAATTTTACCGTCCCACAATTAATAGGATAATTTTCTTTTATTCCATTTAAATATTTCACCGTCCCAAAAGTATAAGTATAATTTTACTAATATACTAATATACTCATTTAGAGATACTTTCATTTATTTCCCCGTACCACAAATAATAGTACATTTTTTCTAATAACATTTAAATCAAGTTAATATTTTGCCGCCTCACGAGTAGGAGTATATTTTTTCAACATTCCCAGGACACTTTCAAGGCTATTCATTCTAGTAATTCATACTAATTCGTCCCAAATTTACAAGTATCACAAAAATTACCCCAAACACGAAATTAACAAGCACAAGTATCAAGAATAACATATATGCATGTTATTACAAGCAAGGGGGAGCTAGTGACTTAACTACTCCGAAATTAAATTCACCCAAACTAATTTCTGTTCGGAAGGAAATGCTCTACTCACCGCCCTGATCATTTATGCGAAGTCGGATTTTCGAACAGAGGCATAATTAAGCGAGAGGAGTCGAGAATAGGGCAAACCCTAACTTTTCTTTTGAGGCAGAGAGAAAGTACGAGAAGAAATTTGGGGGATAATGATTCTGACAAACAAACCAAGTTTTATCCTTTGCAAGATTCAAAAATTACAACTAGGCCCCTCAAGTTTTAACTTTGACAAAAAGGCCCTTCAAGTTTCAAATTGAGCATTTTAGCTCCTAAACTTTAATTTTCACAAATGATCCTAATGTTTCAACTTTGAACACTTAGGACCTAAACTTGCTCAATTAGTTAAATAATTAACTCAAATAAAATAACATATAATTATCCAAGACAAGAATTTATCAGGAATTAGGACGGGCGTTACATCCTCCCCTCCTTAAAGAAAATTTGTCCTCGAATTTTACTGATCAAAATTATCACACATATAAATAACAAATAGAATTCAAGAATAGCAAGAATATGGTATACCACACCATATTATCAATTACCTGCGAGTATTATTCTCACATAACCTTCTCGATACCGTGACTTTCCTATGAACTTTCACAAGAAGTATTCGTGCTCAAGACATTTTCTTTAGAATCAAGTATCCATACAAGCAATTACCCATATACTAAGTAATTCGTGTGATGGAATTTCCACTAAATAGCAAGCTCATACAATAGCCACAAGGAAATCCACTTCACATGCTCGCAACATATGATCAAGAAGCAACCTCGGTTAAATATCAAGAGTGCTCAGAAAAATTATCATAATCAAGATGTAAAACAAGGTGTAGAACAAGATGTAGAACAAGAATCCCTGTCATATATTATATCCACAAGTATCCCATGTAATCAAGATGTATCGATCATAACATCACAACACATAAAGTCAAGCAGATTTGATTAATCAATCCACTATAACCAATATCATCAGAACTTATCTATTAAATGATAATCCTTCCACAAAAATCCATCGCAATATATTCATATATTCACAAATCTCGAAGGATTATAACAAATCAAATGATCTCTGATATTCTGCTTTCAAATAATCGCAATTCAAGGATTTAGTTAAATGCTCAGAAATTTTCTTCCATTCAGTACCATCAATCATGAAATACAAGTCTTTATGTTCAATGAATCCGCTAATACAATAGCCGTAGGATCACAATCAGTTTCAAGTCATGAGTAGAATTATTCTATTCATAAAGATTCAATCTCCTCGAAGCATATACAAGTACGTTACCATTTTGAATTAACACACATTTTATCTCTTGTTCGAGCTTCACTATGCATAATGAATTTATCATATCTACTATATTGGTGAATCTTGACACATACACGAGAAAATAGTAACACTGGTCATATCCTCCAAATAACCATCATATTAGTCGAATCCACTAGGCAATGTCAAATACTGAAGTTGTTGGTAGGCTTAGTCGCACGCCTACTAAATTAGACCTAAACTCGGCCACTAATAATGTAATTAGGGTAAGCCAGGGTCGATCCACGAAGAACGGTGATTATTTACGAACTAGTCACTTGACCAGATTGGGGGTTGATTTGATTGTAATTAATTCCTAAGACGGGAAATTAAACTAAATATGATTAAAACAATAATTAAAAAGCACTTCAGATTGATCACTATCCCTGTCCTCTATTTTAATTTCATCGGTACTTCTTTTTCTCCGTTAATCCTATTCACTTGATCACGAGATGTTTTTCAATCTCTGTCTCTTCTTACTGTTTAGTTTATAGCAGTGGCACACTCACTATAAACCCTAATTAAAATTAAACCTAGACTGGCACATAAAAGATTCAAAGATTAATTGATTAAATTTAAGAGACTAAGATCAAGAACGCTTTCTATGATTATTTCACACAGATAATCGCTAAATTTTGCATACTTCCCGAATTGCTATGGCACATACACAATTCGTGAAGATGCTACGGTGAAAACCTTAATTCTGGCACAGAACAGAGAATTCTAGCAAAGATTCATAAAAAGAACTAATGGATTGGCCAAATCCACAAACCCTAATTATAAACCTAAAATCGGAACAAGCAAAATTATGAATAGATCAAACAAGAGAATAAGAAAATTACCTCAATTGAATTAAAGTAGGTTCAAGCTTTCAATCCAAAGCAATGTAGTTTAGTTCTCCATTAATGGTTACACAAAGCTTCCGAGAGAAAAAGAAAGAACGTAGTCTTTTTTCCAGAGAGAATAATCCTCCCTAACCTAATCCTCATTCTAAACTAATCAAAGAATAAAAATTGCTAAAGGATAATAAAAAGAAAAACAATACTAATAAAATATAAAAAGAAAAATAATTCCAAAAAAACAAACAAAACTTAGCCGCTGCACTTGTACGGAAACAGAGGAAATTTTTCACTTTTTTTTGCAAATCAGTCCCTGAAGTTTTAATATTGTCAGTTCAGTCCTCCAAGTTTCAGAATTGTCCAAACAGCCCCTCAACTTCCAGAAATTTCAGTTTGGCCCCTGCGCTCTTCCGCCAGTTAATTTTGACTTGACTTTGACTACTTGACCATCGAGACAAACGTTGAAGCTCACCAAAAATTACATCCGGGAAAATAATTAAATAATAACGACTATTCTACCCAGGATTACAATAAAGCTCAAATGATAAAATAATGTCTCAAATACATCAAATCTAGTCTAAAGTACATCAAAATGAACCAAAATATATGAGAGAATAAGGTAAATAATGTATACAAAATCCGCCACATCAAATTCCCCCACGCTTAGACCGTTACTCGTCCCTGAGTAACATCCTAACTCCACTCTAAACTCCAGTCTAATCAGCGTAGCATGGGAGAAAATGACCCCTAATCTCCTCTAAGCCTCCTCAGTCAAAAGTCAACAAACACAAACAAAATTGGAGTATAAGAAACTCCGTCCCCATATAACTCCAGGAAATCAAATAAAAATCAATGGCCTTAGCCCGACACAAACTCCAAAATAATGCAATAAAAACGTATCCGGACTAAGGCCCACACATAAAAGCCTAGGGGAACTAAAAGTGTCCTAAGTTTCCCCCACGCTAGCCTCACACTACTATCGCCCTCATAAAAATAAGAAGTTAATGTCTAGAAAGTGTTTCCGGACATAACTTACCTCGTGAAAGCACCAACGCCCCCTTATTACTCCAAGAAAGAACGAGGGTTTCTATCCTAATCACCTCTAACCGAGCCTCCACACCAAGTATGAAAATCTTAACCCGAGACTCCTTACCCCCCTTTTGACGCCAATCACCGGTGAATAAATGATAAACTCACTCAAAATCTCACCTTTTGCCTAAGCACCCTTTCGGGTTTTCACTTAGCCTCTCATATTTTTTTCTTTATTTTAATTTTTTTTTTTAAGAAAATTAAAAATGCGTACTATACATAATACAAAACCCTCCCCAACGCTTAAACTACACAGTGTCCTCAATGTGTGTCAATGAAAGTGCATGGACAGTAAAGGCGGAAAAGAAAGGGAAACTGACTCATCTACAACTTGTTTTCGCACCCTATCACCACTACTACCATCTCCACCCTTCTTCTTCCCATATTTAGCAACCAAAAATTTTCACCAAACAATTCACAATTTCACCCACAACGCTCACAATCACGCACCAACGATAATTCAACAATAAAATCAATACGACAATCACACCACGAACTCAACACAACTACAAAACTATCACCGTTCGCAATTTTCCCACACTATCATCGCTCACAATCACTCACCAACAATTATCAATCAACCATAGCCACACAGTTAATTCAACACAACCACAATTGCACCACAATCACAAAAACGATAATAAAAACCTCCGATCAATCACAACCGAACACCGCAACTTCCACCAATAAAAAAAAATAATTGCAAGTGAAAATTGTGAAATTTTTACCTTCCAAATTCCAATGCTCCAATAGTACCCAACAAGTCTCCTTGTCCCTCCTAGAATGCTCCAAGAAAGATGAGCCAAAAACCCCAAACTTGAATTTTTAGGGTTTTTTGAAATTCGGTCTTCAAACTAGGAATTGAAGGTTAATGGTGGAGGTTTGGGTCGTATTTAGGGTTGAGAGTGTGATTTATGGCGAAAGAATGAAGCAATTTGATGATTTTTTGATGAAGTTTGGTTTGGGGTTTTAGAGAGAGAAGGTGGGTGGAGATGGTGAATTTGGGTGATTTGAGGTTGGGGATGGGTTTGAGAGAGAAAAAGATGGTTGGGACCGAGATGGTTGGGGGGACCGAGAATTGGTGGGGATATGGAGTTCTGGTGGCTGTTGGTAGGAAGGAGGAGTAGAGAAGATGGGCGAAGTCAGAGAAAGAACAGCGAGCGGGTAGAGAGAGAGAGAGAGAGACTGTGAGGGAGGGGGGTCACCGGAATTAATGGGTTGGGGAGCCGGTGGTTTGGTGGTGGGGAAGAAGAGAGAGAGAGAGAGAGAGAGACCGTGAGGGAGGGGGGGAGAACGGGATGAGAGCGAGAGAAGGAAGAGGGAATTTTTTTTATTTTTTTTTTTTCTTTCATCCCATAGTGGCCAGCCCTTGTGGCACAAGAATTGAGCACTTGTGGCACAAGGACTGGGTGAAATTTCCCAAGCTGCCTTTCCTTTTTTTTTTTTTTAATGCACACCCTTGTTTTTGCCTAGACTGCCCTTTCGGGTTTTCAATCTAGCGGGCTTCTTTTCTTGTGCATTTTTTTTTTTAAAATAAAAACTAACTAGCTATCTAAAAATAAAATACATACTATACAACTACAAATCTGTCCCCCACGCTTAAACTACACAGTCCTCAATGTGTACAAATGAATAAAAATAAGGACAGTTTAAACGTGGGAGAATAAGTGGTACCTCATTAATGCACACTCCACCCCGTTTGAACTCGAATTGTCTGCATAAACCCCTTCTCCTTTTTGTTCATCGTGCTCAAACCTCTAATCTTCTCCATCGGACCACTAGCCATCATCAATTCTTCCTCACCTCCAAATACATGCTTTCGGTGCTCAGGAAGATTCTTCACCTTTCTTGGTCCATGTTTTACCGCCGGGATCTCCAAACCAATCTTCACATCATCACTACTACTACCAACCTTGGACAGATTATCTACCTTTGGCTCTACTACATCCATAAAACACAAACCACGGACATCCTTAGGGTCTTTCTTGGAGTCAAAAATATTGAACTCCATTAAATCCCCATCACACTCCATAGTCAACGATCCGTTGGAAACATCCAACTTAGTGTGAGCCGTAGACATAAATGGCCTTCCCAATAGAATGGGAGCCTTAGGATCCGTGTCCATCTCTAACACATAAAAATCAGCAGGGAATATGAACTTACCAACCCGCACTAAAACATCCTCAACCTTCCCCTTAGGGTATGCATTAGATCTATCCGCCAACTGAATCACCACCCTAGTATCTTGTAAAGGTCCCAACTTGAGCTTTTCAAACAATGCATAGGGCATGACATTGATTGAAGCACCCAAGTCAAGCATCGCCATATGCTCAGATTCATCACCCAAAGACACAGGAATCACAAACATGCCCGGATCACTACACTTCTTGGGCATCTTCTTATGATAGACTGCAGACACATGCTCTTTCATCTTCACCTTTTTCTGACTCCTCGCCTTCTGATCCCTCTTCAATGTACACAACTCCTTCAAGAATTTAGCATATCTCGGGACAGTCTGCAAAAGATCCAAAAATGGGATGTTTACCTCAAGCCTCTTGAAAGTGTCATATATAGCATTGTCAGGCTCTGGTTTGCGATGCTCTCTCAAGGCCTCAGGAAATGGAACATCCGGCTCAAAAACTGGTGGTTTTGGTGTAGCTTTCTTCTCCTCCTCCGGGGTCTTCTCCTCAGGCACAAACTGCTCAACCTCAATCAATGGCTCCTCCGATACAACTTCATTCCCAATCTCCTCACCACTGCGCAAAGTCATGGCACATGCACTCTGCTTAGGGTTCGGTTCTGTTCTAGACTGTACCTTCGCTGCCTCATTAGCCTCTAGTCTCCCAACCGCATCAGCTATTTGCCCCATTTGTCTCTATAGATTACCAATACTCGCATCGGTCATCTGTTGATACTGTTGGAAATTACCATTCATCATACTCACTGACTGCACTAAAGAGTGAAGCAGATCATCCGTAGACTGTCTCGGAGGATTACTCTGATACTGCTGCTGCTGCTGGTACGGTGGTCCGTACTGATTATACTGACTAGTGGGATACTGTTGACTCTGTGGTGGACCCATCAATAATTGTTTCATCATCCCCTTAAGGTCCTCTACATCTGTCTCAAGCTTACTTGGCACACCACCACTCGATCCCACAACACTAACCTGTCTGAAACTCGATCTCCGGGCATGTGTCCGAGTGCTCTTAGCCAACTCATCAATTATCTCATTAGCCTCCTCAGTCGTCTTGTTGAGTATACTGCCCCCACAACAAGAATCCACCAACCGCTTATCCATGACTGTCAACCCTCCATAGAAATATACTATCAGCTGATCATCATCAAACCCATGATACGGGCAACTCCTGCACAACTTATGGAACCTGTTATAATACTCGTATAGAGTCTCATCCACCTTCTGCTCCATGTTGCTAACGTCCCGATTCATCACATTGATTTGATCGGGAGGAAAGAACTCATCAAGAAACACCTCCTTCATCTGCTGCCATGTGGTAATGCTGTTAGGCGGCAGATGGTAATACCATGTACTAGCATCATCTTTCAGAGTGAAAGAAAACGCTCTAAGTAATAAGTGCTCTAAAGGAAGTGTAGCCGGCTTCATGCTTTGACATATCTGCACAAACTGGGACACATGCTGATTCGGATTCTCTCTAGGCATCCCAGTGAAGTGTGGTAACTGGCTCAACAGCCCTGGCTTCAACTCAAAAGTCACTCTGGCAGGTAAAACAGGGAATTGGACAGCATGTGGTTGCTCATTCCAATTTGGGGCAGTTTTCTGCCTCAATGTCTGCGCTGCCATCTGCTTTCTAGTTCAAGACTCACAAGCAATTATCAGTAGAACGGGTGTGGACCATAAAAGGTGCCACACTAAAACAGAAATAAATAAAAACTAAAAGGAAACTAAATAACTAAACTAACCAAAAATAAATACAAATAAAATAAAAATAAAAAGAACAAGAATTAAAATAAGAACGTAAACAAATAAACACCGTTCCCCGGCAGCGGCGCCAAAATTTGGTAGGCTTAGTCGCACGCCTACTAAATTAGACCTAAACTCGGCCACTAATAATGTAATTAGGGTAAGTCAGGGTCGATCCACGAAGAACGGTGATTATTAACGAACTAGTCACTTGACCAGATTGGGGGTTGATTTGATTGTAATTAATTCCTAAGACGGGAAATTAAACTAAATATGATTAAAACAATAATTAAAAAGCACTTCAGATTGATCACTATCCCCGTCCTCTATTTTAATTTCATCGGTACTTCTTTTTCTCCGTTAATCCTATTCACTTGATCACGAGATGTTTTTCAATCTCTGTCTCTTCTTACTGTTTAGTTTATAGCAGTGGCACACTCACTATAAACCCTAATTAAAATTAAACCTAGACTGGCACATAAAAGATTCAAAGATTAATTGATTAAATTTAAGAGACTAAGATCAAAAACGCTTTCTATGATTATTTCACACAGATAATCGCTAAATTTTGCCTACTTCCCGAATTGCTATGGCACATACACAATTCGTGAAGATGCTACGGTGAAAACCCTAATTCTGGCACAGAACAGAGAATTCTAGCAAAGATTCATAAAAAGAACTAATGGATTGTCCAAATCCACAAACCCTAATTATAAACCTAAAATCGGAACAAGCAAAATTATGAATAGATCAAACAAGAGAATAAGAAAATTACCTCAATTGAATTAAAGTAGGTTCAAGCTTTCAATCCAAAGCAATGGAGTTTAGTTCTCCATTAATGGTTACACAAAGCTTTCGAGAGAAAAAGAAAGAACGTAGTCTTTTTTTCCAGAGAGAATAATCCTCCCTAACCTAATCCTCATTCTAAACTAATCAAATAATAAAAATTGCTAAAGGATAATAAAAAGAAAAACAATACTAATAAAATATAAAAAGAAAAATAATTCCAAAAAAAACAAAACTCAGCCGCTGCACTTGTACGGAAACAGAGGAAATTTTTCACTTTTTTTTTGCAAATCAGTCCCTGAAGTTTTAATATTGTCAGTTCAGTCCTCCAAGTTTCAAAATTGTCCAAACAGCCCCTCAACTTCCAGAAATTTCAGTTTGGCCCCTGCGCTCTTCCGCCAGTTAACTTTGACTTGACTTTGACTACTTGACCATCGAGACAAACGTTGAAGCTCACCAAAAATTACATCCGGGAAAATAATTAAATAATAACGACTATTTTACCCAGGATTACAATAAAGCTCAAATGATAAAATAATGTCTCAAATACATCAAATCTAGTCTAAAGTACATCAAAATGAACCAAAATATATGAGAGAATAAGGTAAATAATGTATACAAAATCCGCCACATCAGTTGTGCTCATCCATCATTTCAATATTTAAAAAAAATTGGCTTCACGCTTATCAATCCATCAGAAAGTGTAGCTTTCTGTCTCAAATAGTTAATGATAGAGCTACCTTCGAAATTCATTAATGAATATCTAACAAGATCAAGAAATTCTCAAGAACATGCGTACCTCAGTTGTTTCCACTTATATAGGTCAACAATGATACTTACTTCAGGCATCCACTTCAAGGTAATAGATCCTCTATCTCTTGCTAGCTTTGGGAAACAATTGTTTCTCTCGAGAAATTTCAATACAATCAATTCTCAGTCTGCGACTTGGTATACACCAACAGGTCATTAATCACTTCATCGCAAAGAAATCAAATTATGGTTTGAAGATATCATTCATCAAATCCATGAATACTTCTAGATTATATATCAATCGAAATAGCATAATCACGAATCCATAACGAGCATACCTGATATAAGAAGATGTCTTCAGTATATCCCCATAGTTGACTTTCCAAATAATGGTAACCACTTATCAATTAAACACTGAATAGACCACTGATTAACTTCAGGGATCAAATAAACCATCCATGCACGATAACAAGTACTGGTTCATTATAGTCACCTGGTTGAACTCTTTGCATTCAATATGAAATCGCAAAGTACCATATCTCTTCATGCCAATCAATACAGATACACCCCACGTAGATATACTAAGCTGGGTGAATCCTCTATCAAGAAATTCCTCAAGTTGAATCTTCAACTCTTTTACTCAACCGATGTCATGAACATTGATTTAGATATCAGCACTATATTTGTACTGTAGCAACTCAAGATAACTCAAGGTTCTCATCATGTATCATGTACTACTCAGTAGAAATTATATCTGAGATCTCACAAAGAATGATGTATCCATTCTTCAATTTTGGTGTAGACATTCTTCCGTCAACCACATATGCTAAATATTCAGCACAACCTTGATAACCATTTTCGAGCTTTCAATGCAGAACATGAATGTTATACATAATTATATCATGCTCATATAAATAGTCAAGCATACTAGCATGGAAATATTCACCATCTATTGTGGCAAACAAGAAAGGCCTAACACATAAAAAGCCAAGCCATATCACGTATCACATCAATGTCCTATATAGGTAACATGACCAAGTTAACATATAACGTATAGGGTGTTATCACCCACACTTCTATCAAGCTCTTATAAATAACGATATCAAGCACGTAGTCTCTTACTAGAGAATACACTTTCACGTAAATCAAGAAATAAGGACAAGCATGCATATATAGCACGAAAGAATGTCCACTGCACAAGATAGATACGCCTAAGTCTTTAAAGACTCGCGCTCTCGATTCTCAAACCATCTAGTGGGGAGCACTATCAACACTATCAACACCAGTCCTATGCCTGGTATAACAACAAGTAACGAAGCACTCGACGTCGAAAACACACCCAAGACTAACCCAACCTAGGCCATAGACCCTATCCAGGCTTAGAGCTAAACCATAGCTCTGATACTAACCTGACACGCCCCCAAGTCCCGGGATTCCCTAATAGAACCTCGAACCTGGTGCGCGTGACTAACAAGAAACGAGAAACTGAATAACATCTGATTATATCAAACTGACATCATATAAATACTCAAGAGGAACAATCTAAGATAGCTCACAACGAGTTCTATACCAAGAAATTTAAACCAAATGGTTGTACACAGCGGAAAACATGCCTAGCACATACGCTGGCATTACAAGAATACTATACAAGTCTACCCAATATACTGAGTCTAAACAACTGATACCAAATCATCCTCACCAAAACTGAAAAGGATAACAATCCCCAACAAGAACAACCTGCCAAGTAGGCCCCTGCTAAGTCGAGCCTCACAACGTATTACCACTTGCTTTCCTGGGGGGGGGGAAACAAATAAACAAGGAACGGGGTGAGATAAATCTCAGCAAGTTACTAGATACAAGTACATAGCATGTTATGATGTAATCATGCAAATCAAAAAGATTATCAAGTAATCATGCTCAAGATGTCATCAAGTAACAAGTATATGAGAGGCTAAGCCAACTCATCAAGTAACTAGCACATAAGGCTAAACTAACACGTTACAAAGGATATTACAACCTTATTCCTCCCAAGTAAACCATTGTTGTCGTTGCTTATTGCAGTTGACAAATCACGATCAATCAAGTTGCTGCTGTGCAGTACACAAGAGGACTCAGTAACCAGTGTCACTAACAAGAACAAGATTCACGAGGTGTTCACGAGTTTAGCATTCACTTTTATTAGGCGTATTGCTCTAACAAAGGAAGCTATGCCCTTACTATGGCCTGTAGTAAGGGGTCAAGCACAGATACATAGGCACCCTATTATCACTTTGGCCCAGCCTCATGATAAGCGTGAACCTATACATCTCCGAGCAAGCAAGGTGACCAGCTGGACTCACACAAGAATGCACAAGTAGATGTTTACTTGAACTACAAGAGTAGAACTAAGTCCAAAAGTAGTGGACTAGCTCTTCAGGAACCATGTAATCATGTGCTCACTAAATACAAGTACACGCACGCAATAATTGCGAATACAAATCAGTATAACAATCGCACGTAATGTGTCCACGTAACACAATCAAGCCAAATTAGAGTCTATTAATAACAGACCCCAACCAAGTAGTAGGGTATGTCATACTATATCACTTTGTCATATGAAATACTTACACGTACATATTCATATAACCTTTAACACACTAATGTGTCTATCACGATACCCTTACTTTCAAGTAGAGCCCAACATCTTAGACTCTAAGCATGTAGTCGAATAGGTCGTATTGTACCTAGTCACAATCATACCTCGCGTATATGTATCGTTAATAATTGAATACACTTTCTAACACATATTGTGTTCTATAATCATTATTTTATGAATTATCTTCATATTACACTAGTCCCTCATTCTTTAGGAACTCAACTCAAGAACAAGATATCTTCTTTATACTTTATATACTTCATTGAGTATATGCACGATTAAAACTAATTACTAGCACATTAGTGCTTGTTCATAGCACTTTCAATACACACGTATTAGATTTAAGTATGTCTTAGAGTTGTTCATTCTCTATCTAGTTCCACATTCTAACTCTTTGGTTATTAATACCAAGTATCAAGTAGTCAACAAGCCACATTCTATCAAGTAATTATGTGCAAGATTTGCACATACACATCAAGGATAGTTCTAACACATTAGTGCTTGTTCATAGCACTTTCAAGTTCATTACCATACACACGTATTGGTTTCAAGTCATGTACAAGATTTTATCATCTTACATTCAAGTTCTCAATCCAATTCTTTGGATGTTCAAGAATGTACAAGAATTAATTATCTTATACTCAAGTTATTATTCCAATCTTTGGATATTCAAGTCATGTATAAGATTTAATTGTCTTATACTTCAAGTTCAAGCTAAGTAGATGAGTTATACATCTCATACTTACAAGTTCTTCATCCTATACTTTGGATGTTCAAGCTCAAGACATTGTTCTAGTGCCCCTAAGGTACACAAACATTGGAATCAAGACACATATAACACATTAGTGCTTGTTCTTAGCACTTTCAAGACATATAAAAGAGTTCTTACTCTTACATTCAAGTTCTCATTTTAATTCAATGAGTAATCATGTTCAAGACCAAGTTCTGATGCCCATAAGGTACATAACACTTTCTAGGACATCTTATACTAAGGTTAGATACCTTAACTAGGGTTAAGTCTAGCTTAATCAAACTTTATTCAAGACTTTTGTTCATCAGGGCAAGTGTGCGGTCGCACAAAAGGATATGGGCGGTCGCCCAAAACAAGACTTTGCAAGAGAAAAATCTTTCAGATAAATGGGCGGTCGCCCGGCTAAATATGGCGGTCGCCCAAGGTACAAAATTTCGAAATTTTATTTCTTTCTCAGGTTTACAATTGTCCGTCCCAAGCGTAGGAGTATACTTTTACTAACTCATAGGCCATACCCAGGACATACAGACATGTTCCAAACATAACTTTCAAGTTTATTTCATCAATTTTACCGTCCCACAATTAATAGGATAATTTTCTTTTATTCCATTTAAATATTTCACCGTCCCAAAAGTATAAGTATAATTTTACTAACATACTAATATATTCATTTAGGGATACTTTCATTTATTTCCCCGTACCACAAATAATGGTACAATTTTTCTAATAACATTTAAATCAAGTTAATATTTTGCCGTCTCACGAGTAGGAGTATATTTTTTCAACATTCCCAGGACACTTTCAAGGCTATTCATTCTAGTAATTCATACTAATTCATCCCAAATTTACAAGTATCACAAAAATTACCCCAAACACGAAATTAATAAGCACAAGTATCAAGAATAACTTATAGGCATGTTATTACAAGCAAGGGGGAGCTAGTGACTTACCTACTCCGAAATCAAATTCACCCAAACTAATTTCTGTTCGGCAGGAAATGCTCTACTCACCGCCCTGATCATTTATGCGAAATCGGATTTTCGAACAGAGACATAATTAAGCGAGAGGAGTCGAGAATAGGGCAAACCCTAACTTTTCTTTCAAGGCAGAGAGAAAGTACGAGAAGAAATTTGGGGGATAATGATTCTGACAAGCAAACCAAGTTTTATCCTTTGCAAGATTCAAAAATTACAACTAGGCCCCTTAAGTTTTAACTTTGACAAAAAGGCCCTTCAAGTTTCAATTTGAGCATTTTAGCCCCTAAACTTTAATTTTCACAAATGATCCTAATGTTTCAAATTTGAACACTTAGGACCTAAACTTCCTCAATTAGTTAAATAATTAACACATCAGCTGCTCTAACTTCTTTTGGTCCAAGATTAACAAGGAACCTTAGCAAGGCATTTGATGAAAGTCTCTTCTCATCTGCTATGGTTTCCAACATAGAACCAAAGAAGACTGAAGAAGCTCTTGAAGATCCTGGTTGGGTTGAAGCCATGCAAGAGGAACTGAATCAGTTTGAATGATGCAAAGTATGGGAACTTATGCCAAGACCAACTTCTCAGCAAGTTATTGGTACAAAGTGGGTCTACAAGAACAAGTTGGATGAAGCTGGGAATATCACTAGAAACAAAGCGAGGTTAGTTGCAAAAGGCTACCGACAAGAAGAAGGAATTGACTACGACGAGACATTTGCTCCAGTTGCAAGATTGGAAGCTATAAGACTTTTCTTAGCCTATGATGCCTTAAAGAATTCAAGCTATATCAAATGGACGTGAAAAGTGCCTTCTTGAATGGAGAACTCCAAGAACTTGTTTATGTTGAACAACCACCTGGTTTTGAGGACTCTAAGAAGCCTAATCATGTCTATCGGTTGAAAAAAGCTCTCTATGGCTTGAAGCAAGCTCCAAGGGCATGGTATGAAACCCTTTTTAAGTTTTTACTTAGCGATGGTTTAGGTTTCACTCGAGGTAAAATCGATACTAATTTATTTGTTGCCAAGCATAAGGGTCACTCATTGTTTGTTCAAATATATGTCGATGATATTATTTTTGGATCTACTAATGAATCACTTTGCAAGAGATTTGAGAAGCTAATGCAGAGCAAGTTCGAGATGAGCATTATGGGTGAACTAACATATTTCCTTGGACTTAAAGTCAAGCAAACAAATGATGGAATATTCATCAGTCAAGCCAAGTATGCAAAAGAACTTATCAAGATGTTTGGCTTTGACACTGCTCATTCTCAAAGCACACCGATGGGCACTAACATTCATTTGGATAAGGATGAGTCTGGTAAGAAGGTAGATATGACTGTCTACCGAGGTATGATTGGATCACTCCTCTATCTAACTGCCAGTAGGCCAGATATCATGTTTGCCGTTTGTGTATGTGCCAGGTTTCAAGCTGACCCTAGGGAATCCCATCTGCAGGCTGTAAAACGCATCATTAAATATTTATGTGGTTCTGCTAACCTTGGATTATGGTATGCTAGAGATTCATCTTTTAATCTAATTGGTTATTCAGATGCAGACTTTGCAGCTTGTTGGGTGACCAGAAAAAGTACAAGTGGAACATGCCAATTTCTTGGTGATCGGTTGGTGTCTTGGTCCTGTAAAAAGCAAGCATCAATTTCCATTTCCACTACTGAAGCTGAGTACATAGCTGCCGGCAGTTGCTGTTCACAGATCCTATGGATGAAGCAGCAGCTGGTTGATTATGGATTTCCATCTCAAGTTTGTCCCATTTACTGTGACAATCAATCTGCTATCTCAGTATCAAACAATCCGGTCATGCATTCCAAAACAAAGCACATAGACATCAAATACCACTTTCTGAAGGAACATGTAGAAAAGGGAAATGTTGTGCTGCTCAAGGTTCATACCGATTTCCAAAGAGCAGACATACTGACTAAACCCTTGGATCAGAAAAGATTTGAATTCCTCAGAGGTGAACTAGGTATGATAGATTTCTATGGTTAAAACTGTGCTAACTTTGTTACTTTTGTTAGTCTGTCAATCTAATCAGGAAAGTATGAAAAAGTATTGCCGACCAAAAGCAGCATGCCGATGCCGACCAACAATATCTTACTGATTTTCAAAATTCAAACTTAATCGGTAGATCTTCTTTTAAAAGATAAGGATTCTCTGACATATGACGTAAGCAAAGTCAAAACAAAGGTACAATCGGTCACACCACCTCTCTGACACGTGTGTGCACCGCCTTACCCAAATCGTGTCAAAGATTTATCCCAAATCCTTGTGATAAATCAGAAAGGTAACTCTTATATTTACAATATTATTGTTGCCATTTATACCCCTTCTCTCTCCTAAGTTTAACTGTCTATACTTAACCATCCGGTCTGCGCATTTAATTCATTGTGTGCGCACGTTCTCCGAGTTATTCGCAACAGTTAAACTTCTCATTATTTCTCTTTTCCCCATGCAAACCCTTCCTATTCATTCTCTTCTATAACATATAAAAGCTTCACTTAAACTCTTCATCACTTTTCGTTCTCCCTCTCTCTCTCTTGAACACTCATTTTCAAGCTTTTGCTCTTCATCATCTATTACTCTCTGATCTCACCCTCTCTTTTAAGATCTGGTAATAGTTGTTTACATTGCACTTGCTTCTTTCAAACTTGTTTTGAAATTAATAGGTTTTAACTTGTGAGATTTCTTGAGTAATTTTGCAGATAATGTCGAGCAACGAAAAGGATATCTATGGAGGTTACGTTGACTCCGCGTTCTTCGAAGACTCAACTGATGGGGATTTCTTGAAGAATTTATTGATTGGTTCTCTACTCGATTCCTTCATCACTCCAATTGGTGTTGAGTTCTTATTTTTTGGTCAAGTTCAAGAGTTCTTCTCCAACGCCTCAGTTATCACTGCTGCAAACGACCCGTCTACCTTCGTCTCCATCAACTCTACTGTTGTCGGCGTTCATATCTCCATCACTCCATCCTCTATTTCTGCTGTTTTCCCACTCCTTGGAAGCAAAGGTGTAACTAGTCTTACTGATGATAAGTCCTTGGACAAGGCATGGACCCTTATGAGGGGAGCCGGTCCTATACTTAGTGGAGATAATCATCTGAAGGCTCATTATAGAAGAAGATTTTTTTCTCTTGCTGAAATTGTTGATAGGTGTTTGGTCTGCAGGTCTGGCTCTCACAACCATGTTACAGATGTACAATTTGAGGCAATGGCAGCCATTGTACTTCAAGAAGAATTCAACTGGTGTGCCTATCTCTTTAGGGTTATTGCAATTGCTGCTGTTAAGTGGAAAGAAGACAGAAGAAAGAACAAGGCTCACCCTTGGTAAGGTTGTCACTATATGCTGATAAGCACTATTTTGAGGCACAACTCAGCAATCGTTAGAGCTTCCTCAGCACCTCTAAGCCTTAAGTTTGATAAGCATAAATCCTTCAAGCTTACTGCCTGGAAGAGAATTACCAAGAAGGCTTCTACCGGCACTATAGTTGTCCCTGCTGCTGGTACTCCAAAGAAGAAGAAGGCAAAAAAAGTTGTCAAGGTTGCTGCTATTGCTCCTGCCGACGTTTCTACTCCTGCTCCTTCTACTCACATGATACTTACCGATTCTACTCCACCAGCTCCCAAGAAACGAAAGTTGGTCAAGGCAGCCGATAAAGCTCAAGTCAAAAGATCAAAGGTTGTATCTACTGATGATCCTCCTGCTGCTCAAAAGCCAAAGCCTGCTGTTGCTCAAATTCCTTCATCTCAAATTCCATCTACCAATCCAAGATCCAAGCAGATTAGGTTTGCACCTTCTCTTATTGCCGGTGCAACACTTACTGCTCCCTCTGTAGTTATCAAGTCTGAACCCGATATTGCTGATGAAATGGCTGAGAGAAGAAGATTGATTGCATCTGACTTAGGGGTAAGAGTTCCTCTACATAAAGGAATTCTAGATCTTCCCTATTTACCTGGGCTCCATGCTGCTGCTGATGTAGCCTCTGGACCTACTGTCAGAAAATGCAAGCCGATCAAGAACCCCACATTCCATATTTTCTTTAGAAACCATTGGTCACTTACCAATAAGGTCTTGTCAAAGAACTGGGTATTCCTTATTGATCATCTCCACCATTTCATTCGCCGGTTGCTCCAATTCCATGAGGAAAGGAAGGAGTCAGTCCCTACAGGAAAGTTTGCTGATTATGTTGATTACAAAAGCCTGAACAGGCTCACTGACATGTACAAGGAAAAGTTTGTCCCTCTTCAAAGATATCAAAAGCTTCCTGAAGCTGAGCTACGACTGAATTTTGGAAGATATTTTGACTTGCTACCTCTTCCCTGGAATCAGGTCTATCTGTTTCAAGATAGAATCAGACAAGATCTGATGGTACAAGATGTCTAGGTTGCTTATGCCTCCATTTTCAACCAACTGATGAACTTTGATGAGAATGATCCCTATCAGTTGGGTAGACTAGAAGATGAAGACGATTTGCTGAACTACAATGATAGCGAAAGGTTGAATAATGGCCCCCAAGCCACTCAATTTATCAAAAATGTGCAGAGGATAACAGTGAAGTTAATCAAAGATTCAGAAGCATTCATCAAGGCTAAAGCTGCTTCTGACCCAGCATCTACTTCTACACATGTCCCTGCTCCTGCCCCAATTATTTCTCCTCTTCCCACACCAAGCAGTTCAGTTGATACTGCCGATTTTGTATGTGCTCACAAATCTGCTGGTGACACATTCACCTCTTCTGATTTAATCGGTGAGTATGACAAGATGCCGATCAATATAGTTTTCAAGAAGCCTTCAACTCCTTCCGCTACTGTCTCATCTGCTGAGGCCTTTGCAGACTCAGTTTTGGTCAGTGATAGCTCAAACCGTAGTCAAGAAAGAGGAGGTTCTGCTAACAAAGGTTGTGCATGATAAGGCAATTGAGAAAACTTCAGACACTCTTTTAGCCGATGATGTGAGTGCTGCTTCTGAGCAACTTGAAAATCAAGTTGAGGAAACTACCGACACTCAACCTCTGATTAAAGAAGACCAACTTTCATCAATTGAGAAAACTGTAGACACTCAATATGCTGATAAAGTTGCGTTTCAAGACTTGAAGATTTCAGGAGGAGCATGTGCTGATGAAGACGTTGCTGATGTTGATAACAATATTTTATCTACTGATGAGCCAAATACAGACACTCATCTGACTGAGCCAACTGCTGAAACTCAGATCATTCCAGTCAAAGGTGCTGATGAACCTTTTCTTGCAGATTCTGAGCCAACTTCCGATACTCAGATTATCCCTGTTATTTTCTTTGAACCTACTGGAGTTAGAGAGGTTGTTGAGTTGGGAGGAGGTGCCGATGCAGAGATTGCCTGTTCTGATGATCAAAATACTGCACTGGATGCTATGATAGCTCATGACTTGCAACTTGAAGAATTCCATGAATTCCAGAAAGCTCTATTTGCTCCTGCGGAACCCCTTTTTCTACTTACTCCTGAGGTACTACCGGTTGTTGCTGATGAAGTGCAACCAGTTGCTGTTAGTGTTGCTGCTGCTGATGAGGAAAGCTCAGATGAGATAGATCTTGCTGACTATGTGGAGTTGCCGCTCCTTATGAATGAAGATGAAAGGGATTCTGCTCCACCTCCTGAGTACAACTGTGAACTACACGCCAAGGAGATGATGAGTTCTAACTGGTACACAACCAGCATCTCTATTCCTTCTAGCAGTTTTGGCCAACCGTTGTTTCCTCCTCATCAGCCTATCATGTCCTTTCGCTCTACACTTCAGCGAATTCCCTCTCCCTTCGGCAGATATCATCTAGATGTCACATCCCATCCCTTCCTTGCTGGTTCCACAGCTAGTCAAGGGATAATCTTCATGCCCTGGATTAAACCAGATTTCAAGAGGAAGAAAGGGAAGGCTCCCCGAGTGTCAAAGCTCAAGGTGAAAGGACCAGTCTATGAACCTCTTCACTGCTTACCTGGAAAGTTAAAGGTTGGAGGTAAAATTCACCTACCTGGTCCCTCTCCTAAGGAAGTCTGCATCAACACGAATGGTTGGATGAGAAGGTGCATGATGATCAACGATGAACTTCATGATATACTTGAATTCAGGGCTACTAATTCTCGTGGTCTGCTATTCTTGGTCAAATCTGCTGCTGTAGCACTGACTCTGCCGATGTTTCACCCTCGACAGTGTGCTGATCACCTTGTCTTTACCTCCAGATTGCTGATTGCAAATTTAGTCAACATGATTCTTGAAGGTCGTGCCTGCTTGAATCTCTTGCTGGCCTTATTTCTTTCCATGGAGGACAATGGTGTTTTTCATTTGCATGGAGATCGTGACTTAATTGTACATCCTGCATTTCATTTGCCAATCTACCATGCTGTTTTTGCTGCCAATCTGTTTGATTCCACCTCTGTTCCGGCTGAGTTCTTTCTTGCCGATCCCAATACTGCTATTGCTGACTTTCTTCACCAAGTTTTGCCTCTGCCTCTTGCTCCAGTTCCTGTCCCTCCTTCTCCATTGATGCTCATCCTTTCTTCTGATGACGAGTTACCGATGGACGACTCTGATGTTGTGCTTATAGAAGAGACTGACTTACTCAATAAAGATTTTGTGCCATCTCTACTGGTACAATCTGTCGAGAGTTTTGCCATGCCAATTGTCATTGAGAAACCAGTGGTAGTGAATAGTCTCTATGAGTTCCTCCGGTTTGATGAAGGTGATTTCTCAAATCAGCAAGTGCCTACCACTCGTGCTGATTTTGGCGGCTTTGGTCTTTCTCTTGCCGACCTAATTAGGGAGACTCCTAAAGATCTTGCTGCTAAGATTCTTCAGTCCAATCAGGAGGAGGAAAATAGAAGAATTAAAGACTTGAAGAGTCTTCTGGATGATAGAGAAACCAGATTGGTTAAGCTTTATGAATCCCTGGGATCTACTCATTCCATTCAGAAGCAACTCGTTGATGACCATAGACTGCAGATTAGAGACATGGAGAAAATTGAAAAAGAGCTATCTGTAACCAAGACTGATCTTGTTGATGCTCAACTGAAGATTGCTGCTCTTGAAGCCAACAACAAGATGTTGACTGAGAGACTGCAAAGCGCTAATAGAAGATAGAAGAGGAAAGCTGACAAAGAAGAAGCTAGAGCAAAGAAGAAGGCCAAACACACTGAATCTACATCAAAGGCTAATGACCAGCAAGAAGACCCTCCTACGTCTTGAGTCAATGTAGCCAATGATATAGATATCCTGAAGACCTTCAAAGATATATCCAAAAATTATTTGCTAACCATTATTACTTCTGTTTGTATGTTTGCTTATTTTATGTTATGTTCTTATAATATATCTGCTGCTCTTCATGCTAACTTTGTTTTGCAGATTATTAGTTTTCTGCTGATCATTACAATTAGCAATCCATTATCCTTTTCTATCTTATGTATTTTTACTTCTTTTCCTTTCTAAGACATCTAATGTGTGACTTGGCTTAGGGAATGATAATAAATAGACATCTCTAATACATTCTTTTACTAAGCTAAGATAGATGTTCTTGGATAGGGTGATTGGACTTAAGCAATTAGGAGGAGATTGTTGTTCATATATATGTTTAGGACATAGAATTGCTTAATCCCAATCATAGTTAAACACTTAGGATCCCCCAATTTTCATTAGAACCTTCTCAGGTACCCTTAGGATTCTTTGTGACCAGCACGGGTGTTTTTACAGCTCTTCAATACAAGGCAAACCAGCTAGAGGACAACAGTAATCAAATCAGCAGACCAGCATTCAAGTTGCCGATTAACTTACTATTTAGTTCAGAACCAAGTTGCTGACTTCATGACAAATAGCAAGGACAGTCTGGACTTTGCTGATAGTCAGGTTTCATCGTTCTTTCTTAAAGTCAATTTTACCGATTGTCTTTATCCTTTCTGTACTGTATTATCAGAAAGTATTTTATCTGCTCAGTCATGATTGCTGCGCCGTCTGACACATAGCTATTTTTAGCTCTACTCTGTCTTTACTTGCTTTTGCAGGTAACCGGTTGAGACAAAAGGGTCTTTACCCATCAGACTTTTCCAAGCATGCGTGTACTACATATCTTCACCATTAATTCCAAAGATACCGCAATTAATGCTCCTCAACTACCCAGTTGGAAATTCAAATTGCAAGCCTTCTTCAACAAGACTCTAGTCATTAACTCCTCTTATAAATAGAGGACTTAGAACATTGAAGAGGGTTGGTGATTTTAATGCATTGAAGAGAGTTGATTGTTTAGAACATTCATTGAAGCTCAAGCATTCTATCCAGATAATCATTAGATCATTTATTAGGACATACAGTTGTGCACAAACTCATCAACATTGTAAGTATTCCCAAACTAGATTATTCTAACGAATACGTTGTTTGAGTTACTCACACACCCACCTGAGTGAGATAAGTTCTTTTGGACTTGCCGCTCAAAAACACTTGGTCAGATTTGTATTTCGATCCATTAGTGATCTCTAGAATTTAGTCTTTGTATCCGGCAAAGCCGTGCTTGTAATAGACTAGGGATATCTAATAGTGCTCTTAACCCAAATCCAAGTTCTGACCAAACTTGGTAGAGGACGTAGCAGTATTTATACTGTGAACCTCTCCAAATACTTGTGTCCCCTGTTACTTACTTTGTCTTTGTCGGTTGGAACTCTATCACCAGCAGATCGTACTTATTCTTACTGATTCATTGTAATTTCTATTTACCAATCTCTTGAAACTGCATTGAACTTTATGAAATCACTTTGTGTTAAACCAAGCTCTCAAAACCTTTTAATAAATTGTTTTGTGTGAGTTAAACTAAGTCATATCTTCTCCGCTGCGCTTACTGATAATAGTTTGCAATCTGATAAGTGATTTTGCATTTATAAAGTGTTTTCATCAAATAGTTTTAATTAGGCTATTCACACCCCCCTCTAGCCTATTTTTCTACCAATTGGGCCTAACAGAAACAATATCTTTATTCTTCGCCTCTGGGTGGATAACATTCATTACATTCATCTTAAAAAGGCCTTTATCAAGGTAGCCTTTACCAAGGAACAAACCATTATTGGTCAATACAAACTTATCAGATTCGAAAACTAGTCTAATTCCAGCCTTACTTAACAGTGAGCCGGAAACCAGGTTCTTACGGATGTCAGGAACATGCAGCGCATCCACTAGAGTCAACTCTTTGCCCGAGGTCATCTTTAGCACGACCTTTCCAATTCCCACAACCTCGGAAGTAGCGGAGTTTCCCATATATAACTTCCGTCCGGAGATGGGAGTATAGCTTGAGAAGCTTTCTTTATCAGCATAAATGTGGTGGGTAGCACCTGTATCTATTCACCATTCTCTTGGATTATCATCCATCTTAGCCAAGTTGGCTTCGAATACCACAGCAGCATAGTCATCGACATCCATATCATCGACAAGATGTGCTTGGTTCTTCTTGCCTTTCTGGCCTTCCTTCTTAGGGTGCCAGCAATCCTTAGCCATATGTCCGGGCTTACCACAGTTGTAGAAGTCCCCTTTGATCTTCTTGGCCAGCGTCTTCCTAGTATTCCCAGAGTGCTTCCTCTTGTTACTAGTGCTTGATTCTGCAAGGTGGACCTTTGCTTCCATCTTGCCTCTGTTAGCCTTGGCTTCAGCCTTGGCTTCATCTTGCCTGTTCTTCTCTTCAATTTGAAGACGAATCAATAGGTCTTCGAGAGTCATCTCCTTGCGCTTGTGCTTGAGATAATTCTTGAAGTCCTTCCAGGCTGGTGGCAATTTCTCAATGATTGAAGCCATATTAAATGGTTCATTCATAACCATTCCTTCAGCAGTTAATCCATGAAGGATCAACTGAAACTCATCAACTTGGATGGAGACAGATTTTTAGTCAACCATCTTGAAATCAAGGTACTTACCTACTACAAATTTCTTTGAGCCGGCATCCTCAATTTTGTACTTACGCTCCAAAGTGTCCCATAATTCTTTGGCCGTCGCAACAGGCCAGTATACCTCATAAAGGCCATCATCTAGCCCATTCAAAACGTAATTCCTACATAAGAAATTACCGTGATCCCAAGCCTCTTTGGCTATCCGCCTTTGCGGATCTGGATCATCAACTGCTATCGCAGGGAGTCCTCGTTCAGGAATTTGTGCAAACTGAGGGTGGTCAAATAGAACAGCATCTTCTGTTGCCATCTTTTGAAATCCAGCCCGATAAATTTGGCTGGTTTCTCACCGTGTGCCGGGTGAGTCGGAGCAGAAGTGGGTGCAACATTTTGAGTAGTTGCATCAGGGTTTTGGTTGGGATAGAACCAGAAGTTTTGGAGGTCTCACTATTATTAGTCATTTTCGAGAAAACAAAAAATTCTTCTTACGATTGTTATTTTGAATATTCCAAATTAATGGTTTTCTCAAAAATAGAAAAATAGATAATGGGATAAGAAGAAGGGACGGAGATTTAAGAACAGAAAATTAACTGGGCGAAGTCGAGTCTTGTGAAACACAATCTCCGTAAGAAGAATTTGTCCCGCTCTGGTGCTAACGGATTAACGACAATCTCCTCGTAAGATAAAAACGACTTCTCGACTCTTGATGGAAGCACTTCTGATCAAGAGACCTACAAACTAACGGTGTTTAGAACTTCTGAACTTTGAAGGAGGAGGGATGCAACAATATGATCTGACTAACTGGATGATATAACACTCAGATAACTGGAAATGTTGGAGTGAATTGAAGTGTCAGACTAGGGGGGTTTATATAGTATTCGAAGAGTTGCATGTGCCTTTCTGGGAATAGGTGTGAATCAGCCCGGATCAATCTCAGCCGTTGGATCGTACTTGATCGAAGGTTCAGATTCACCGAACCGGTTCGATCCAGTACCGGCGGGTACAATGTACCGAACCGTGACCGCTCCAGATACAATGAACCCATCCCAGCCGAGGTTGGACCTATCCAGACGGGCCGAAGCCCAACCGAACCAGGCCAAACTACCTCCCACCTACTGGGCCGAATTGCCCAGGCCCACTTAAACTGAACCAAGCCCGAACCACCGTTGACTTTGTCAAAACTATAAGGCTCCACAGCTCCCAGCGAAGTGCGCCATAAACCGCCCATTCCTCCGCTTCGCGAGTTATGGGTCAATTTTGAGCTAGCCCAAAATTGTCCCATGTACCCACTAGCTAGCATGGTTGGCCCAATGGACCACTTAAGCTTGGAAGCCCAAGTCCACACTTGATTGAAATCTCCTTAGATGAGCTCTATTAAATACACTCATCTTTTTTCCTTTTCCAATCAATGTGGGATACAAGACTTCCCATATTCACAACTCTTCATTTACCATTATCAAGTTGCACTCTTTAGCCATTAATTACTCATTCACTCGGAAATGGATTTGAGAAAATAAATGCACTTTCCTAATCTACACTAAATGTAGATTTTAATTTTGCAACTTAATTTGTTTAATATAAAATTAAACCCATTTGGAATTTAAGTCAAAACTTGGTCAAACCAAGTTTTCACAGCCCATTTCCAACAAAAATCAACAACATAATTGTTTGTAATCTCAACATGTTCAGATTATAAACAATTGTGCTGTAGAATCCTGCAACGAGAATGAATAACAAGGAAATGAAGAAAAATAGTAGAATTGATGGAGATGGAGGAAAGGAAAAAGGTGATTTTGGGACGGTTGGTTACCAGGAGGAAGAAGGAGGTCCCCTAAAATTTTATTTAGAAATTATTTTTTTAATTTAGACTTTAATTATGGATAATATATTATAAAATTATTTAAATATTGAGAAAGTAGTGAAAATATTTATGTTGGTCCTGCTAGTTAATTACTACTTACGGTTCAAAATAAATGTTGCTACTTTAGCACTTTTCATTAATTTAAAATAATTTATTATTACTACAGTTTAATAAACAAGTACCAAATATATAATTTTAGTGGTGGTTTTAGTGACTCTGTTGGGTTAATGCCTTTGAATTTGGGACGCCGAGTTAAAGGATTAAACAACAGAGAGATTTCGTAATTCCGGGACAGAGCGCAGAAGGAAGGTTTCCAAGTCAGTTTTGGACTAGGTTTCCAAGTTCCTAAGAGATTTTGAGATAAACTTTACTAGTATAAATAGAGTCCAGTAGTTTAGATTAAAATCACACCTCAGATTGTCATAGACAAATTATTAGAGTGCTCAGAGCGAGGTCTGTAATTCTACAGTTACACAGTTAGGAATTATTGTGATCAATAATTCGTGTATCAGTAATAGTGAGATCTTGTAATCGTTTCTCCAGATTGATAATAATATTCTCTCCCCTCCCCGTGGACGTAGCCAAGTTGGTGAACCACGTATATCGGTGTTCTTGTGATTGCTCGCTTTTCTTATCAAGTCTTGTTATTGCTCTAACAGACTCCATGCGAACTCTTTGCAATGTTTTAAGAGAAGCAGGTAATTTTGCTTTTGGAAAAAATTGATGAAAATGTTTTCTGATTTTAACATGGATTTTGGTTTCAAAATTTCCTTTTGAATGGAGAGGAGCATGTACTCCATTTGTCTTTGGCCTCACAATTGAATCAACAGGGAGAAGCTTTCCACTGATTTGGTGAAAAAGGGCACATAATACTCAATCGTAGTCCCACTTTTTAGTTAGTGGCTAATTTAATTGAATTTGGACAAAAAATTTAAGAAAAAATAATTATCCAAAGAAACTATAAAATACGTTATTGGTACACCACTAAAAATACTACCAATAATGACTTTTATAATTTTATTAAGATAATTAAAATGTAAGTTATTGGTCAAATTTCAATCAAATTAACTGCTAACATAGTGGGACTATCATTCTAGGAGTAAATAAACCAAGTGATACCATAACCATTGAACATACGTGGTATCAAGAAAAATAGCCAGAGAGAATCTGTGAGTCACAAAAGAAGCCGAGGGAGTGTTGGCCCTTTAGGGGTGCCCTTAGGGGCATTCCGTGGATGGATAGAAGCATGTCTAGGGTTTTATGGGTGATGAGAGTGTTTACATGGAGACGTTATCTCCTTGCAATTTAGAGCGTGGGATTTATTGTAAACAGACACAAATTATTGATATTAGAGAAATATCATGGCTTGGCAGTGCCCCCAGAAACCCCATAGGTATTCATTGTTGTGACGAACTGGGTTAACAAATATTGTGTTCTTTTCTTGTTGATTACTTTCATATTATTCGTATGCATGGTTGTTGTGTCTCACCATTATCAAAATTGTATGGGCAAGAACTGTATAGATATACCACAATTTCCCAACAACTGGTATTAAAGCTTCTGGTTAGGAAGATCAGGGCTGTCTGAGTTGATTGGATATGGCTGCAGGAACATGGATCAGAATTAGGGGCTGCAGAAATAATTTGATTTTATTATTACTTAGACCAAATAGGATCAAGGATTCATAAATTCAGATGGATTTGGGACTCCAGGTATTCAGATTAGGGTTGCAGTTAACATAATCATGGAAGAGCATTGGATCAAAGATCAATGGTTGCAGAATCTGGTTGTTGCTAGGGTTTGCAGGGATCTGGACGTATCGTGTTATTGAGAATTTGTGGGTGCAGTGATAATGAGAGGAAATCGATCAACATAGAAATTCGTTAGTGCGAATTTGGGCAACGAGTTTGGATTATGAAAGTTGCAAGAGAGAAAGATTCAAGTTTTTCAGACTTTGATGGATGATTGATTGCATATGTGTGCATATCATGTGTAGGCACAAACAATAGGCGTACGGGGTAGTGCAGCAGATGTGCATAGTAAGTGCAAATTTCGTGTATATTTCGTGCAATGCACGTGTAGATTTTGAAGTGCAGAATTCGTGCAGTGAACGTGCAGATTTTGTGCAAATGCAGAATTCGTGCAGAGGACGTGCAAAAAGGGTACATAATATATGCAGCAAGCGTATGGGGTATGCGGAAGTTGCTTGATGTGCGGAACACTCAAAGGTGGAAGAGAAACTTGATTGTCCATTGAGCAGTTGCGAGGAAGGTTGCGTGGTCGCCTTCGGCTGTGAGATGTGGAGGATTGCCGTGGTAGCTAACTTGGTAGCTTGTGGGGCTGACGATGTTGTACAACTCATACAACATGTTTTGCAAGGTTGTTGCCTGGAATGCGAAGATGGCGGGGGCTGAGATCGCCAAGAACAGTATATTGGTAGAAAGTTGGTTGTGAAGGCTAGCTGACGGGGACAACTTGGCCAGTATGAGCGTTATCCAGAACTAAGGTGCAGATGGGTTGCCTTGGTATTGGTATACAGAAAGACTAAGACTATGAAGGCACATGGTCGCATAGGGGTTTGTGGATAAAAAAAAAAGAAACAGACGAGCGGAGATGATTGCATGGAGGATCACTTTGGGAAGTGAAGACTCGGGGCAAGAGAATTTTCCGGCAGTTATGCTGATGACCTACGCTTCGCTTCAACTCGTTTGTGTAGGTTTTGATGAGGCTAGTGATGAGACTTTTGGCAAAAGTTGAATGTAGTGGTGACAATGTGTGAAGAGTCATTCTCGGGTGGGAGTTTTGACGGGGATGGTTGTCACGTGATTTGGTTTAGTTTCCAGGTGGGAGATTGTTGGGTTGTGGAGACAAAACCTAGAAGGAAAATTAAATTAATTTTGAGTCATATAAAAACTCATGAATTCCTTATTTGACTAAGTTGAAATTTAATTTTCCTTAAAGATTCATTATTTAAGTGAATTTAGAAATTTAATTATTCTGAGCTTCCTACTCGGTTTAAGTTTTGGACTTGTTGCCTGTATAAACCAGACGGCCATAACCATTAAACACAATTTTCTCTCCCCAGACGGCAAAAATATTTGATAATATTTCCACATATTAACGATCCAAAACCCCAGATCTCTATCCCCCTTCTCTGTTACACACGCAGATAGGGATGGTAATTTGACCGAACCCGATCCGTTCCGAAGGCGTTCCGATCCGAAAATTTAGGGTTCAATTTGCAATTTTATGATCCGTTCGGATTTCGGGTCGGATTCGGTCCGTGCCTCCGCCCGATCCAAAATACATGTATACATGAAATTTTTCTAACTACCCCTCCTGCTTTTAACATTTACACTACACCCCTACCTATATACAGTATATATTAGGGTTAGCAAATCAAAAAACACGCCGCTCACAATCACAAGTCGTTCTCTTTCCCTCCGCTTTTCTCCCCGTTCCATTGGCCAGCATCGTCGCAATCTCCGATCTCCGGTGCCGTCTCCGTCGCCATCTCCAGTGCCGCCGCCGCCGTCGCCATCTCCAGTGCCGTCGTTCGAGTCCTCTCTATGCGCCGCCGTTCGAGTCCTCTGCCGTTGCCCATGACATCGTTCGACTCCTCTCTCCGCTCTCCTTCTCAAGGCAGTCCAACTTTTACCCAAATCTGTCAAACCTAGATCTCAATTTTCAACGATTCTACTATATTTCTAACAAATTGCTGCTGTACTGAGGTAATGTAACGAAAATATTTCCAATTGAAATACTGAAAATCAACACCCAAAGATCGAAATTCATGTCGACTATTCCTCAAGATCTGTACCCAAACGCGGAAGACCTAGTTTACGAAGAAGAGCTCCTCCGCAATCCCTTCAGTCTGAAACAATGGTGGCGCTACCTAATTGCTCGAACGGAATCCCCCTTCAAGAAACGCTCAATAATCTACGAAAGAGCCCTCAAAGCCTTACCTGGCAGCTACAAACTCTGGTATGCTTACCTTCGCGAACGCCTTGAACTGGTACGAAATCTCCCAATTTCTCATTCTCAATATCAAACCCTAAACAACACTTTTGAACGAGCTTTGGTTACTATGCACAAAATGCCTAGGATTTGGACTATGTATTTGTTGAGTTTGACTGAACAGAAGCTTGTCACCCGAACAAGGCATGCTTTCGATAGGGCGTTATGTGCATTGCCTGTCACTCAGCACGATCGAATTTGGGAGCCTTATTTGGTTTTTGTGAGTCAGAGGGGTATGCCAATTGAGACTTCACTCAGGGTTTATAGGAGGTATTTGAAGTATGACCCTTCGCATATTGAAGATTTTATTGAGTTTTTGATTAGTTCTTGTTTGTGGCAAGAGGCCGCAGAGAGGTTAGCTGGGGTTTTGAATGATGATCAGTTTTATTCTATTAAGGGTAAGACCAAGCATCGGTTGTGGTTGGAACTGTGTGATTTGCTCACGAAACACGCGGTGGAGATTTCTGGGTTGAATGTGGATGCTATTATTAGGGGTGGGATAAGGAAGTTTACGGATGAGGTGGGTAACCTCTGGACTTCGTTGGCAGATTATTTTATACGCCGGAACTTGATTGAGAAGGCTAGGGATATTTTTGAGGAGGGTATGTCCACTGTTGTGACAGTGAGAGATTTTGGTGTGATATTTGATGCGTACTCGCAGTTTGAAGAGAGTGTTCTTGCTTTAAAGATGGAAGGAGCTAGTGATACTGATGATGATGAGGATGTCGATGGTGATGAAGGTAATGAAGTTGTGGATGAGGATGAAGAAGTAGATGACCGGCTAGACGTGTCGAAGTTGGAGGAAAAACTTAAGGGGTTTTGGTTGGCTGATGAGAAGGATGTTGACCTGAGGATTGCACGTCTAGAGCATCTTATGGATAGGAGGCCTGAATTGGCTAATAGTGTTCTTCTTCGTCAAAACCCGCACAATGTGGAACAGTGGCATCGGAGGGTTAAACTTTTTGAGGGTAATCCAACAAAGCAAATTCTGACATACACTGAAGCTGTGAGGACGATTGATCCAATGAAGGCTGTGGGCAAGCCTCATACTTTGTGGGTTGCCTTTGCTAAATTATATGAGGATCACAAAGATATAGCCAATGCTAGGGTGATCTTTGATAAAGCTGTTCAAGTTAATTACAAAGCTGTGGACAATCTTGCAAGTGTTTGGTGTGAGTGGGCTGAGATGGAGCTTAGGCACAAGAATTTCAAGGGAGCTCGGGAACTAATGAGGCGAGCTACAGCGGAACCATCGGTTGAGGTCAAGCGGAGAGGTAAGACTGTACCTAATATTAATGTGATAATATGGTTCCAAGTTTATTTTTCCTGTTATCTACACTATGTTACCTAAGCTGGACTTTCATCCCCATTTCATAGAGTTGAGTGTAATTACATTGTATGGCTTCTGAAGATTGGGGGGTCGTTGTCATCAGACTTAAATTTTTAAATATTTACATTTCTGCATTATAAATTTCTAAAATTTAATATTGTTGTATGTTTCATCCAGGAATGGAAATGTTTTTTTTTTGACCTTTTCTTTGAGTTGGGTATGCCCGACCCGACCTGACAAAAATCGTCAGATTCGAATTATTGCCGCACTGTGTTATTCGTACAATCTGTGTGATGCAAGTTCAGTAAGTAAGATAGGGATCTTATTGTACAATACGTATCACGTATTTTACAATTCTGTATAGCCATTATTTTCTCGGTTACGATTTCTTTTGGACTCCATCTGTAGTTGAGTCAAACATAGTTTTTGCGCCCTTAGACATCCCAGATTGATATAGAATCTTTGCCAGCTACATCTCTATACCTTTTTGTTGCCAGATGACTGAATGTTTCTCTCTGTAATTATGAGCTATCAGCCTATCACATATTGCCATACAATGTGTGAGGCCAAGATTTTTTTTGGGGACTTACTAATTTATAGGTACAAAATTATATTTGTAATTCATAATGTTTTCGAAAAGGGTGTTAAAATTATAACAAGGTTTAGTAAAGAGGAGGTCAAAGTTGATCAGACTTTAACCTTTAGTTGTAAATCTCTTATTTTTTCCTTTAAAAAAGATAAGGGTGTTGAATATCACCTGTGTGGATGTGGTTGTCTTCTGTTTGCGAAAATAAAGTCTACCAGTATTCTATTTATCTATTGCTTAGTAAGGAAGCTGAACCTGTTTCAAACGTGAACGGTATTGTTTATGGAAAGGAAACTAAAAAATTGGAAATAACTTTGCGATACTAGAGTTAGATTTCTTTTTTCTTTTTGGCAAGTAAAATTTATTCCATAGAAGTCTCAAATTTACAAGAGTAAAGAGGGGTATACCCTGGCTAAACGCTCAATCGTATTAATACATCTATTCCCAGATTTAAGCTTACTTTCATAAATCTCCCAACTCATACAAGTATTCTAATTGTACATGTTTGTAGGATGTTTCTCCCTCCTAATACTGTTAGTTTTGTACATTTGTAATCTCTTCAACCTTCTTTATCATCTATGTACTGATGCTCTTGGGAAATGCCTTAAGTTGGAATTTGGCATTAAAATTGCTACTAAGTACTAACTCTTACAATGTTTATTGATGTTCCAAATGCAGTGGCTGCTGATGGCAACGAACCAGTTCAGATAAAGCTGCACAAGTCACTTAAGCTTTGGACCCTGTATGTGGATTTGGAGGAAAGTCTTGGTACGCTTGACACAACTCGGGCAGTGTATGAAAGGATTTTGGATCTGAAGATAGCCACACCTCAAATCATTATAAATTATGCAATGCTTTTGGAAGTATGAACTTTTATCCAACTGTTTTTTTGTGACCCTCTTTGACGTGATTTGTGAAAGAGTAGAAGCTTCCTCTCTTTCCTCTTCACTGTATATTCAGTAGGCCTAGAACTAATTTTTGCGTTTTTCTCAGGATAATAAGTACTTTGAGGATGCGTTTAAGGTGTATGAGCGAGGAGTGAAGATTTTCAAGTACCCACATGTGAAGGATATATGGGTCACATATCTTTCAAAATTTGTTAAAAGATACGGCAAATCGAAATTGGAACGTGCTAGAGAGCTATTTGAGCATGCTGTTGAGATGGTATGTTTACCTTTCTCCCTATTCAGATACGATGACGATCTCAATTTGGCTATTTTTTCTAACATTAACCCATTTATGATGGGAAACTAGGTAGAAAAAACAAATTCTTTTTCCTATTGGTATCTACTACATGGTTTTTAAATATTTGGTTTACCCAATTAAACTGTTTGGGTGGAATTGGGGAAGCATATGCTAAAGTTCTTGAGCTTAGTAGTTTTTTCTTGAATTTTGCGTGGGTGAATTTTAGAATGTTCTGCAGCTAGCGATTCAATCCAGGTACAATTGTTAATATCCTTGCAATCAATACTTTAAGGACTACACTGTCCGTTACCACTAAGCTGTTAAGAAAACCAATACTTTTATTATTTGCATATCGGATCAGAAGCAATTTCCTGAGTCGAATAGGAAGCTGGATGTATTAGATTAACAATGTTTTTATAGAAGGCTATCAGGTAGTTAAGCAACACCAACTTTAGTTAAGCAAATGTTGCTAAACTGCGCATGTGAATGCTTCAAAAGTCGTATTGATGATTTCCCTAATCTACATGTCGTGGCTATTTTTTCCACTTGGCAGTTGGCCGAGAAATTACAGTCGTCTTAGAATCCTCATTCAATCTTTAAGGAGTGACTAACAGTAATCTGAACCTCAAGCATTGCTGCTAATTAAAAGTATGACTCTCTGCTCCCCACTTTTTGCAGAATTTTAAGGGGGAATTTTCCAACTTGTTAATAGATGTATTTGTGCTAACTTTGTACAAGTGTAAGTTTTAAGAGTTCTATAATCATGCCTAGATTATGATAATTTAATGGTAACTAACTGGTTTGAAACTTGTCTTCAACCAGGCACCTGCGGAAGTGGTCAAACCACTATATCTGCAATACGCTAAATTGGAGGAAGATTATGGTCTCGCAAAACGAGCTATGAGGGTTTATGACCAAGCAACAAAGTCCGTCCCCGCCAATGAAAAGTTGAGCATGTACGAGATCTATATCGCTCGTGCAGCTGAGATATTTGGAGTTCCTAAAACAAGGGAAATATATGAGCAAGCAATTGAGGGTCTTCCCGAGAAGGATTCTATGACCATGTGCATAAAGTATGCAGAGCTTGAGAAGAGTTTGGGAGAAATTGACCGTGCACGTAAAATATTCATTTATGCATCAGGTTTAGCTGATCCTAGATTTCATGGTGACTTTTGGACAAAGTGGCATGAGTTTGAGGTTCAACACGGGAATGAAGACACTTTCCGTGACATGCTTCGGATTAAAAGGACTGTTTCGGCTAGACATAGCCAGGTAGGTTTAGTCTATCCCTGTTATGCTTTATTACTCTATATTAGGGGACTATCCCCATCATCCCATGCACTGCACTTCACTTCATTTTGGACTTGCCATTTTACACTTCTGCTGTAAATCATGTCACAGTTTTTCATTTATTTGTCATACAATGGTGAAATACTCCCTCCGTCCCATAACAAATGACCCATTTTGCCATTTGGATGTCTCACTGGAAAGTCCTATTCTCCTTAAAGGGAAATTTTAAATTACTTCTTACTTCATGGGACCCACTCGCCACACTCGCAACAACTTTTCACTTACTATTCCCTACCCCACTTTCTCTCTCGTTCACACTTACAACATGTACTTTTATACTCCCTCTGTCCCTAAATGAATGTCCAAATTTCATTTTAAGGGACATTATGAAAATCTCTACTTTTTACACAATTTATAGACACAGTTTTTTTTTTTTTTTTTTTCAAAAAAGATATTCATGTTGGGACAAAATTTCTCGAATTTGGACATTCATTTAGGAACAAAGGGAATAACACTTTTTCCTTAATTCCCGTTCCCAAAATGAAATGTGTTGTTTGTTATGGGACGGAGGGAGTATGTTGGTTTTGGAGTAATTTTTCCTCCTATACCCAAAATATGGAATAAGATGGCGAAGATGTAAGTGGAGGCGATTATATCCTACCTATATAATTGAGTGATAATATGGACTAGGTAATTTTCAGAATAGCTCCACTTTCCATTGATATTGCCCCACTTTTGGCAGTCAGTTTTGACTATTTTAGACTGAAAATTATATCCTACCTGTGTAAGTACCGTGTCAAAATGTGCCTTTTTCAAAGCTAGTTTCTCAGTTTCTTGATTTTAACCCTAACTCTTTTCTTATTCTTCTCACAGACGCACATCATTATGCCTGAATATTTGATGCAAAAAGAAAAGCCAACCCTGGATGAGGCAATGGACACATTAAAGAAAGCAGGGGTCCCCGAAGATGAAATGGCTGCTCTTGAAAGACAATTAGCCCCTACAAACAATGACACAATCCCCAAGGAAAGGAAATTGGGTTTCGTGAGTGCTGGTGTTGGAACACAGTCAGACGGAGTGTTGAAGGTCACTGCTAATCATGAAGATATCGAACTTCCAGATGAAAGTGGAAGTGACGATGATGATGAGGAGGAGAAAGTCGAGATCACGCAAAAAGATGTCCCCAATGCAGTTTTTGGAGGGTTGGCTGCAAAAAGGAAAGAGATGGAAGAAGAAAATGGTGATGCGGGTAATACTAAAAGTAAAGAGGATGATAGCCAACTTGGTGCACTCGAAAGAATAAAGAGAATGAGACGGGGCGGTTAAATTACATTTTTGATCTGTTTTGGAATGCCGATCATGATCCAGTAAGTTTGTAGTTTTATACCAAATTTGGTTTGCTGGATTTTTGACAAGTCCAGGTATGGATGTCATGTGCCTTCTTTCCATGTATACCATGTACTTGAATCTATGTTATGCAATATTCATGAATAGGAATCTAACTGAGGGTGAAAATTTATATTTAGGGTTTTTGTGGGACCCTCTCTAAAAGTAGGATTTCCAATCACAGTTTTGGAACTCTACACATTGTATCTTGTATTTGATGTGTTTGCAGTTTGAGAATATTTAACGTAGAAGTAGCCATTTGTTTTGTGTCTGAGGTTTCTTCAGCATCTGCAGTAAAATTAGTTCATTTTCCGCTTGTAGGGAAAAAAAAAAAAAAAAAAGTTGGTATTGGGAGAAACTAGTTCCTCCATAAGTTTTAAAAAGTCATGTTTTTTTTAACCTTTTTTAAACCCTAAGGCCTAAACCATAAACTTTAAACCCTAAACTTTAACCCCTATAAAAACAGGATTTTTTATAACTTATGGAGAAACTAGTTTTCCCCAAAATTTTCTCAAAAAAAGAATTATTGACAAGTTATATGTGCACTAACAAATTGGGCTGGACTCTGGACTCCTATGAGACCGTCTCACGGCGTGAGACGGCTCATAGCTAAGCCGAGCCGCCGAGCCGAGCCAAGTTGATTTTTATTTTTTATTTTTTTTGCCCTCCAATTTTTTTTCCTTGCTAATTTTTGCTCGCCAGCAAAAGTAACACTTTTTTTTTCTCTTCAAAATTGTGCCACAAATTTACTGAAATAGATTAATGATAACATGAGATTGACAACTAAACTAATGTTATAATAAAGTGTTACTTTTTAAAGACTAAACTGTTACTTTCTTCATAAAAATGTTTTACATTTTTTATGATGGCAACTCACTTTTTTTGTGTGTTAAAATATATGTTTTTCTTTTTTAAAAAATGAAATCATATCATGACCTATCTAGTTTTATTCGTCTCGTCGAGACGAACACAACAGTATTTTTTGATTTTTTCGACTTCAAAATCTCAATATATAGCATTTTAAAGCTATTGGAGGTTTTTTTTTTTACATGCAACACGTGTCGCGATTTGAGAAGAGGAAGGAGCCGGAGCTGGAGCTGGAGCTGGCGGGTCACCTAGGCGGGCATGGGTAAGATCCATGGGTGGGATTCGTCTCACAAGGTGACACGATCTCACCCAAGTATTTGCCTAACAAATTTACTTTTTGCTATTTACTGGTGTAGACACTGTTTCATGCTTGAGATAATTGCAATCATGTAATTCTAGTTTACTCTGCGCACTAGAATAAAGGGTAAATTGCATATTGGTGACCTGAGTTTGTGTCACGGTTTGTAATCCCCAACATGAGAGTTTAATTGTGCCAATCAGACACCTAAGTTTGTCAATTTTTTGCAATGTAGTGAATAAACTAACTTTTCGTTAATTTTTTGACGGACCCAAACACATGTGACTCGCACATGACTTTGTAAAAGGGCAATTTTGTCATTAAATACCATACCCAGTAGAAAAACTTGGTGCGTCTCTTCCTTTCTTTCTCTGCGATCGGTCGACGTCGCCCATCAGCCCTCTTCCCCGTCGACGCTTACCTTGAACCAAACACATGTGCCCCGCCTTAAACAACCTACACCCTCGCCCCTCTTCTCCAAAACGATCCCCTAACCCACTGCCCCCCAGCTCTCTTCGCCGTCGACGTCCCCCAGTTCCTCATTTCCAGCCTCGTCTCTCTCTTCTTCACTCTTTCGTGATTTGGGGGATCTGAATCACAAATTACTGAAGATTTTTTTTTTGTTGTTGGGGCATTGTTACTGGATTATTGAAAAAAAAAATGTTGCTTTTCCTTGGTTTTGTGATTTGGGGATCTAAATCTGGATTTGGAGATTGAAATTGGTTTCTTGATTTTGTCATTTTTCGAATGAATGTTGGGGGTGTTGTTACTGGTGACGGTGGTGAGTATGGTGTTTGTGGTGGCTGGGGAGAGGAATGGGTAGTTAAGAAATGTGGTGGTGAGGATGGTGTTTGTGGTGGCTGGGTAGGGGAAGGGGGCAGTTAAGAAATGTGCAGCCAAAGATGTGCGGTGGAGGTGGTGGTGCTAGGGTGTTAGGGGTAGTGGTGGTTGTGCTAGGGTGTTAGGGACAGTGGTTGTAGTGCTAATGATTTTATGTGTTTCAAATTTCATCTATTTGAAAATTTTAGTATAACCTTGAAGCTTGATAATGTAATATTTAAAAATATACTTTCTCTGTCTCAAAATAGATGTCGTTTTGGAGTGTTTCACACATATTAAAAAATGTCATTAATGCATGTGAAAGTCTTAAATACCCCTATAATAATTCATCTACATGGGTAATTAAATAGTTAGGTAAGAGATAGTTCACTCTCATTATTAAGGGTATAATTGGTATAGAGCAATAAAAAAGCTTTGAAAATAGTGAAACGACAAGTATTTTGAGACAAAAATTAACTCCCAAAACGACATCTATTTTGAGACTGATGGAGTACTATATTTTTTGTTCTCAACTTTATTTTTAAATTAATATTGATATATGCATAAAAGTATTGTAGACATTTTGTTTATGTACAAATAAGTGTATGAGATGGGTAATTTTTCTTATTATTCTTTTTATTTTCAAAACTTGCAGTTGAACCCCCTCAGCTTAACATGTGCCTTGCAAAGCCTCTACGAATTGACAAAATTGCCCATTCCAAAGGTCATGTGCGCGGTACATGTGTTTAGGTCTGTAAAAAAAATCAACGAAAAGTTAGTTCATTCACCACATTGCAACAAATTGACAAACTTATGTGGTTGATTGACACAATTTAACTTCTAGGTTGGGGATTGCAAAAGTGAGACAAACTCAGGTTACCAATTTGTAATTTTCCCCTAGAATAAATATTGCAGTAAATAATTTTACTCTCTCTGTATCAGAATAAATGCCGCATGTTTGATTTTTTGATAAAAAAACAATTAACAACAAAGTTTTTTTCAAACAAAAAGAAATTCATTTTGGGACAAAAATTTCTTGAAAACATACATTCATTTTGGGACAAAAATTTCTTGAAAACAGACATTCATTTAGGGAAAGAAGGAGTAACATTATTATCATTAACAATTTTCGCAATTTCATGAGAATGATTAAACTTGAGTTAATTTGTGGTCAAAATTGAGTCAATTTGAAAAAAAAATAATCAAAAATACTACATTTATTATGCGAAAGAGGTAGTGTAATTTAATTAATTTTATTCATATATTTTTTTTTTAGGAATCTTATCAATTTCCAAAAGTCGTGAATTGATTTATTCACATATGAACTGATCGGGTTTAGCTAGACAGTGGTGAATCAAGAATTTCGGGAAGAGGTAGTTTTTTAACGAGAAAATAACGGAACACTATCTAAATCATACTCTCTCCGTTTCAAAATGTAAGCCATTTTAAAACTTTTCACACATATTAAGATGAGTTAACAGAACTTTTAAATTGTTCATAATTACCACAATTTTTGGTATCATAATTAATGCTTTCAAATTAATGTTGACTGAGTACACAAAATAAGAGAGTAGGGAAAATGAATAGGGGTAAGTCAAATGTTTATTGTTATTGGTGGACTCTTATAAATTTTAGCTTTGAAATATTTTTAGCCTCGTCGTCTGTTGTGAAAATGTATATTATTATCACTAAATGAAGTAATTCGTGTGTTCATAGATAAAAGTCATATGTTAAAGTGACTTACATTTTGGAACAATATGGAAAAACCAAAAAAGTCTTATATTTAGAAACAGGAGTAAAAATAGCACTATAACGAGCTTACTTTTTACATCTTGTGTTCAACCAATAATAATAACAGTAGTATTGTCTGAAAAAAATTACTAACATTTATCTAGATCACGGATAACAAACAAATTACAGTAAACTAAATTGGGCTGCTAAGCAGTTGCGGACCTAGAGCTCTTTTTGAGCGGGTGCACAAATTACATTAAAACTTCAAATTATACAATTACAGTACAAAACATCAAATTACACTAGAACTTAAAATTTTAGTTGTCATTTTAAACATAATTTTGATACAATTATATTAAAATAATAATAATAATAATAAGGTATGAAGTTTAAATAAGTTTGGTACAATTGGCCAAATTGAAATGGTAAAATGTGAGGAAAAAACAAATGGGACGCAGAAAATTCTTGACTGTGCTAAATCCTAGATTTAGAATTATTGATCTTCTCTGAGCAATTTAAAATTCTTGAGTAATTTTGTGTTAGGATGATAGCCTCTATTTATACTAATCATAACCTAACCCTGAAGAAATAAAGAGACCAAAATACAATTCCCTAAAGGAACCAAAATTAGGTCACACGTTTTCTGCATTAAAGCCGATGTCCGTGTTGAGTCTTCCGTCGGACACGACCCGTGCTGATCATACACCACTCGTACACACGACTCGTGTTGAGCCTGTTAGTCGTGCTGATCATCTGGGGCACGACTCGTGCTAATGGGCACGAGTCATTTCCGGGCTGGCTGCTCACTTCTTTGGCTTATTTTCCACTGTTTCTCTTAGTCTTCCTTATCATAAAATGCTTATAAAATTTAAAATCCTGATCTTATGGCCACAAAGAAGATCTCTCTTCGCCAACTCTTTCATTCCTCGAATGCTCATGTGCCTGGCTACAACTTAGACATATCTCCCTTGTTCTTGTTCGCACTAGTACCCTTATTACTACTACAAGCAACCAAACATGATGACTAGGTATCTGTACCAATCCCACTTGTCTTTTGGAGTAACTCCCTCGTTTTGAGAGAAGTTTTCACTTCCTCTAGAGTGAAACAATCTTTACGGTTTATGCACGAATCGAAATAATGTTCATAAGACATGGGTAAAGACACTAAAGTTGCAAGGCTGCATCTGTTGGTGTTGGTGCCCTAGGCACGTTTAATAAACGTTGTAATTGTTATCATTTATTTCATATTAATAAAGAGATGTTTTGATTATTATTATTGTTCATGTTTACTTATAATAATCTCCATCCCTAGTACTTGTTTGGAATTAGTATAAAGGCTAAATGATCATGGGATGATCATGTTAGATTTATGGATACTTGTTAAGTACCGGACATGACCCGCTTTATGAGATCTATATCATGGTCAATGTCATATATATATATATATATATATATATATATTTATATATATCTCATATTAGTTATGTCATTTGAATTCTTAGACATGTAGTTATTATAGTCTTCCACTTGATGAACATTATGTTTGACATATTCAAACGCTACCTTTAACCGGGTAGTTATAAAGGGTATGATTGGCATAATCGGATTCATGTAGGGAAGAATAATAAGTTATGATGGATTTGTCCCTCTTCGGAGAGATGTCAAGCTTAGGCCTCTCATAGGAATAATGTTGATGAAAATGTTCGGCCGGACTCAAATGAATTGATTGGATCAATGTCGTTTGGATTATCAACATATTCGGAATCGAGAAAGTATTGAACAAAGACAAGTTGACTTGTTGACCATGACTTGTGTTCAATAACATCGTGGACAAAGGGATTGTGACATGTTCTAAATGGAATGCGAACTTGTATCTAGTTACACTATTTGGGTAGGTATGACGGTTTGCTAGAACCTAATCATATCTTATGGGATCATGTTTGGACCCATTGCCAACTTAGTGTAATCCTAGAGGGTCACACACGAATAGAACGAATCATAAAGGACTGAATTGGAATTATGGAGAAATCAGCTTTTCTGGACTGGCACGACCGTGCTTAATATAAAGCACGACCGTGCTGATTAGCACGGCCGTGCAAATTATAAGACACGACCGTGCCATTAATCGGCAAAGGGAAGGATGGCTCGAACCTGATGGCACGACCGTGCTAGTTATAAAGCACGACCGTGCAGATTATAAAGCTCGACCGTGCATATATTCAGATTTCGGAGGCCAGGCTCGACCTTAGTGGCACGGCCGTGCCAGTTTTAGGGCACGACTGTGCCAGTGTTGCTTGGACAGAAAGTTGTTTCCGTAATTGGGTGACGGGATTTAGGAATCCTAGGTCATTAAGGGTTAATGACTAGGACCTATATAAAATCTCTTTCACCAGCCATTGAGGGTATTATTCCAAGCCTCTTAGAGAGACAATATTCTTGATTTGATCAAGAATTCATAATTCCATATAGTCAAATATAATTGTGAAAGTGTGTTTCATAATTTTGGTCTAGCAACCAAGATCAAGTGCTCTTGATATTCGTTCGAGGTGTGGATACCGCTAGAGGGTGAAGCTTATCATCTTCGAAGTTCGTGTTCTTGCTTTTTGTGATCAAGCTTCAAGTCTCCACCAAGATCAAAGGCTAAAATCAAAGTCATCAAGGGTTAATATTCTAGTATTCATATTGCAAGTATTTGATATAATCATATGAATGGATCTATGGGCTTTGGGTTTCATAAAAATTTTAAATGCTTAATTCCGCTGCGCATGTTACTACAAAACCCAACAGTCGTATCAGATCCCCGTTCATATTGATTATTTCAATACTATATCATGTTGTGTGTATATAAATTGCTTGTTTATGTGCCTAGCATGATATGAATATTGGATTATGATATTTATGTGTTATATGATTTTATGTGGTTTATTGTTTTATAAACATTAATCGCACGATTCAATCGCAATAAAAATTATGATGGATTAAAAATTGTTTGGGTTATCAATTTTTGATTGAATCAAAGTTTTGATAATCTAGGGATTCATGAATTGTTTATTCAAGGTTTTGATGATCATGGTGATTGGATCACCAAGAATACCAAATCCTAATTGAATGGGGAAAAACAATTGGGACAAATTTTGGAACTTTAAAAATTATTATATTTTTCAGAAAGATCCGGCCGGACCCCATAACCCGACCCGGCCGGACCTAGGGTTTGGCGCGGGGGCGGAATTTAGGGTTTTGGGTGTGGATCTTGGGTTTCATTTTCCTATTTTTTTAGTCTTGTGATTCTAAGATTGGTTCGAAGTTTGGATGGCTAATCTACGTTCATCGAGATTGTGTTTCCCAAATTTGATCGCAATCAAAATTTCAAAGATAAAACGAAGTTAAAATTATGAAGAGTTCATAATTGCTAAAATTGAGAAACAAAGTTCTTGATTCAAAGATTGGAAATCCATGTGGAATTGTGGATGCAATTGGCCTACGTTCATCGAGACCATCTATTGCTTAGTTTCGGCCACATGGACTAGGGATGGCCAAAACCGGTTCCGGGCCCGGTTCCGGTTCGGAATCGCCGGTTCCGGTTCGCCATATATGTGACCCTGAACCGACCCGCGCTTACCCCGGTTCCGGTTGGCACAATCCGGTTCCGGTTAGGCTTCGGTTCCGGTACGGTTCCGGTCCCCGCCTTTAAAATTATTGAAAAACAAGAGATTTTTGGTCCGGTTCCGGTCGCCATTTATGTGACCCTGAACCGGGCCGGATGCCTTGCGGTTCCGGTTCGTCCAGTTCCGGTTTCCTCCCCGGTTTGCTCCGGTTCTGGGCTTTTTCGATCCGATTTTGGTCCGGTTTTACGGTTCCGGTCCGGTTTGGCCATCCCTAACATGGACTACTTTCTTGGTTTTTTGAATTAGTGCGGAACTGTGGTTGCCTTATGGCTTAGTTTCGGCCGCACTTATTGTTGTCTTAATTTGGAGATGATAACCAAAGTTCAAAGAGTCTTATCCTCATAATTATAGAGAAACTAATGACACATAAATATTATGCTTAAATTAATGACTATTAATTTAGTGGCTAACTTGATGTGTAACATGTTTATATTATGTGCTCATAAATGTGTTGTATACTATATGTGATAAAACCTTCAAAGAAAGTTTTAAGTTCTTTATTGCTATGCCATGATTAAAACACTTGTAAGTACATGGGTAATTTTAATATGGGTTCACCAAAGCGAAGTATGTTAATTTTATTTATGTATGAGAAAGATGAGTGAATAAGAGTTTCCTATACGTTTAAAATGGTTGGACTTAATTTAGCGTCAAAACAGTTTTGGGCTTAGGCAAAGATGAGATTGAACATGCTTTTTGAAATTGGATTTCTTAAAGAATCTTAGAAAATGATCTAAGAGTCATATGGGATATGATTGACATGTTTGTCTACCTAATTAATTTGATTTTGAGTGGTGCGCCAAAGCCTACTTGAAATTAAATTAAAGTTGGATCTTAGCCCATTTAAGTTATATTATACATTTGATGTATAAGAAGGTTGTATAATTTAGTGGGAGTAATTTTTGGAAAAATACATTGTTTATTTCTTTTAATGAAATTGGTACTTATTAAATTTTGAAAATTTTGCATAATTGTAGATAATGACTAACAACACTCAATTAATTTCGTTGCGATCGATCCTTGAGAATGATAAGCTCCAAGAGAATGGTACGAAATTTATGGATTGGATCCGTAGCCTAAGAATAGTTCTTAAGCAAGAAGACAAGTTGTACATTCTCGATGGGCCTCTTCCTGTTGAACCAGAAGCTAATGCCCCTAGGGCAGAAAGAGACAGTTACAAGAAACATCGTAATGATTCTAGAGATGTAAGTTGTCTCATGCTTGCTACTATGTGCTCAAAACTCCAACAAAGTTTGGAACATTTGGAAGCCTAAGAGATAGGCGTGGAGTTAAGAGCCATGTTTCAAGAGCAAGCTAGGAAAGAGAGGTACAAGACCATTATTGCATTCACTTCTTGCAAAATGAGTGAAGGGCAACAAGTGAGTCCTCACATGCTTAAAATGAAAGGCTATGTAGAGCATCTTGAGAAACTTGGCTATCCAATCCCATTGGAGCTAGCCACGGATCTCATTCTTAATTCATTGCCTAAATGTTATAATCAGTTTGTGATGAATTATAGCATGCATGGAATGGATAAGAATCTCTCCGAGTTGCATGGTATGCTTAAAACTGCGGAGATGAAGATTGTGGAGAAAGGTTCTCCTGTGCTCTTGGTTCATGATGGAAAGAAGGCTAGTGCCAAAGGAAAGGGTAAGAAAGTTGTCAAACCCAAGATAGGCAAGGCAAAGGTTGCCAAGGCTCTAGAGGCAAAACCTGATTCACAAAAGGATGCAATTTGTTTCCATTATCAAGAAATTGGTCATTGGAAACGTAATTGCAAGACTTTTAAGGAAGAGCAAAAGAAGAAGAAGAAGAGCAGTGGGACTGCGTCGACTTCAGGTATCTATATGATAGATATTCTCTTTTCTACCACTGATTCTTGGGTATTGGATACCGGATGTGGTTCTCACATTTGTTTAAATGTCCAGGGACTAAAGAATAGGAGACTGCTTAAAGAGGGTGAAGTGGACCTACGAGTGGGGAATGGAGCAAGAGTTGCTGCATTAGCCGTAGGAACTTATGAAGTCACTTTACCTTCCAGTTTAATACTTGTTTTGAACAATTGCTATTATGTACCGGATTTAAGTAGAAATATTATTTCAATTTATTGTTTGGATAATGAGGGTTTTAAGTTTTTTATTAAGAATAAAAGATTTTCTATTTATTTAAATGATGTGCTTTATGGTATTGCAAATTCATTTAATGGCCTTTATGTCTTGGATGTCAAGAATGATGAAAATGTCTATCATATAAATAAGAAATCTAAACCTAATAATGTAAATCATACTTATTTGTGGCATTACCGCCTTGGTCATATTAATGAGAAGTGTATCTCAAAACTTCATGGGGACGGCCTTTTGGGTCCATGTGATCTTGAGTCATATGATACTTGCGAGTCGTGTCTTCTTGGAAAAATGACTAAGACACCTTTTACCAAGCTAGGTGAAAGGGCGAGTGACTTATTGGGGTTGATACATTCCGATGTATGTGGACCATTAAGTATCAATGCTAGGGGAGGGTTTCAATACTTCATAACCTTCACTGATGATTATAGTAGATTTTTGTATGTTTACCTAATGAAACATAAAAGTTAAGCATTTGAAATATTTAGAATATTTCAAAATGAAGTAGAAAAACAACTTGGCAAAAGTATTAAAGCACTTTGATCGGATCGAGGTGGAGAATACTTAAGTCATGAATTTGATGATCATCTAAAGAATTGTGGAATAGTTTCACAATTGACTCCACCCGGAACACCACAATGGAATGGTGTGTCCGAGAGGAGGAATCGGACTTTATTGGACATGGTTCGGTCAATGATGAGTCAAGTTGATCTTCCTTTATCCTTTTGGGGTTATGCTCTAGAAAGCGTTGCTTTCACACTAAATCGTGTCCCAACTAAATCGGTTCAAAAGACACCATATGAAATGTGGAGCGGAAAGAAACCTTGTTTGTCTTTCATGAAGATTTGGGGTTGCGAAGCTTTTGTCAAAAGACTTGTCTCAGACAAACTTGCACACAAATCCGATAAATGTATTTTCGTGGGATATCTTAAGGAAACTAAAGGATATTACTTTTACAACCAAACGGACAACAAAGTCTTTGTTGCCCAACTGGTATCTTTCTAGAGAAAGAGTTTCTCTCTAAAGAAATCAGTGGGAGTAAAATAAATCTCGAAGAGGTTCGAGACCCAGAAAATGACATTGAACCGATAGTGGAACAAGAACAAGAACCACAAGGAATTGTGGAACCTGTTCAAAGTACACAAGTAACTTGCAGATCTTGTAGGTCACGATCCGAGCCCGAGAGATATGGGTTTCTCGTAACGGATAGTAATGAGGTGGAAATCATTGATAATGATGAACCGACCACCTACCAAGAGGCGATGTCTTCTCCTGATTCGAAGAAGTGGCTTGGAGCCATGGAATTCGAATTACAATCCATACAAGATAATCAAGTTTGGAACTTGATTGATGCGCCCGAAGGTGTAAAAACCATAGGATGCAAATGGGTCTTCAAGAAGAAGACTGACATGGATGGGAAGGTGCATACTTACAAAGCTAGACTTGTAGCGAAAGGTTATAGGCAAGTTCATGGTATTGACTATGATGAAACCTTTTCACCCGTAGCAATGATCAAGTCTATAAGAATTCTGCTTGCCATTGCCGCATATCATGACTATGAAATATGGCAAATGGATGTCAAAACCACTTTCCTAAATGGAAAACTACAAGAGGATGTGTATATGCACAATCAGAAGGTTTTAAAAAAAATTCTAAGGTATGCAATTTGCAAAGATCCATCTATGGATTGAAGCAAGCTTCTAGGAGTTGGAATCTCCGTTTTGATGAATCGGTCAAAGAGTTTGGCTTCATCAAGAACGAAGATGAACCTTGTGTTTACAAGAAAATTAGTGGGATCATAGTGCTATTCCTTATTCTATATGTGGATGACATATTGCTCATTGGAAACGACATTCCTACACTCTAGTCTGTAAAGACATGGTTAGGAAAGTGTTTTGCAATGAAAGATATGGGTGAAGCCGCATATGTACTTGGCATTAAGATCTACAGAGATAGATCTAGGAAGCTAATTGGTTTAAGCCAAAGTACATACATTGACAAGGTCATTAGAAGATTCCGCATGGAAAATTATAAGAGAGGAACCTTGCCAGTACTACATGGAATTTCTCTAAGCAAGACTCAATGTCCTAAGACAAAAGATGAGCGTGAGAAAATGAATGATGTTCCATATGCTTCGGCAATTGGGTCCATCATGTATGCCATAATTTGTACTAGACCGGATGTATCTTATGCTTTGAACGTGACGAGTAGATATCAATCCGACCCCGGTGAAAATCACTGGATGGCTGTAAAAGCAATCCTTAAGTACTTGAGAAGGACTAAGGATTCGTTTTTGGTCTATGTAGGAATGGAAGATAATCTCGTGGTAAATGCTTACACAGATGCAAGCTTCAAAACCAGCAAAGATGATAGTCGATCGCAATCGGGTTTTGTGTTTATGTTAAATGGTGGAGCTGTAAGTTGGAAGAGTTCCAAGCAAAGTACAACCGCTGATTCTACAACGAAAGCTGAGTATATTGCTGCATCGGATGCTGCAAAGGAAGCTGTTTGGATTAAGAAGTTAATTACTGAACTTGAAGTGGTTCCTAGTATTGCTAATCCAATAGACCTTTATTGTGATAATAATGGTGCTATTGCTCAAGCAAAGGAACCAATGGCACATCAGAAATCCAAACACATAATAGGCGTTTTTATATCATTCGAGAGATCGTTGATAGGGGAGATGTGAATATATGCAGAGTACCAACATATGACAATGTCGCGGACTCGCTAACAAAGGGACTTCCACAAGCTAAACATGATGGTCATGTTAGGTCCATGGGTATTAGATACATGGGAGATTGGGCCTAGGGCAAGTGGGAGATTGTTGGTGTTGGTGCCCTAGGCACGTTTAATAAACGTTGTAATTGTTATCATTTATTTCATATTAATAAAGAGATGTTTTGATTATTATTATTGTTCATGTTTACTTATAATAATCACCATCCCTAGTACTTGTTTGGTATTAGTATAAAAGCTAAATGATCATGGGATGATCATGTTAGATTTATGGGTACTTGTTAAGTACCGGACATGACGCGCTTTATGAAATCTATATCATGGTCAATGTCATATATATATCTCATATTAGTTATGTCATTTGAATTCTTAGACATGTAGTTATTATAGTCTTCCACTTGATGAACATTATGTTTGATATATTCAAACGCTACCTTTAACCGGGTAGTTATAAAGGGTATGATTGGCATAATCGGATTCATGTAGGGAAGAATAATAAGTTATGATGGATTTGTCCCTCTTCGGAGAGATGTCAAGCTTAGGCCTCTCATAGGAATAATGTTGATGAAAATGTTCGGCCGGACTCAAATGAATTGATTGGATCAATGTCGTTTGGATTATCAACATATTCGGAATCGAGAAAGTATTGAACAAAGACAAGTTGACTTGTTGACCATGACTTGTGTTCAATGACATCGTGGACAAAGGGATTGTGACATGTTCTAAATAGAATGCGAACTTGTATCTAGTTACACTATTTGGGTAGGTATGACGGTTTGCTAGAACCTAATCATATCTTATGGGATCATGTTTGGACCCATTGCCAACTTAGTGTAATCCTAGAGGGTCACACATGAATAGAATGAATCATAAATTACTAAATTGGAATTATGGAGAAATCAGCCTTTTTGGACTGGCACGACCGTGCTTAATATAAAGCACGACCGTGCTGATTGGATCAGCACGACCGTGCAGATTATAAGACACGACCGTGCCATTAATCGGCAAAGGGAAGGATGGCTCGAACCTGATGGCACGACCGTGCTAGTTATAAATCACAACCGTGCTCGGCACGGCCGTGCAGATTATAAAGCTCGACCGTGCATATATTTAGATTTCGGAGGCCAGGCTCGACCCTAGTGGCACGGCCGTGCCATTTTTAGGGCACGACCGTGCCAGTGCTGCTTGGACAGAAAGTTGTTTCCTTAATTGAGTGACGAGATTTAGGAATCCTAGGTCGTTAAGGGTTAATGACTAGGACCTATATAAAGTCTCTTTCACCAGCAATTGAGGGTATTATTCCAAGCCTCTTAGAGAGACAATATTCTTGATTAGATCATGAATTCATAATTCCATATAGTCAAATATAATTGTGAAAGTGTGTTTCATAATTTTGGTCTAGCAACCAAGATCAAGTGCTCTTGATATTCGTTCGAGGTGTGGATACCGCTTGAGGGTAAAGCTTATCATCTTCGAAGTTCGTGTTCTTGCTTTTCGTGATCAAGCTTTAAGTCTCCACCAAGATCAACGGCTAAAATCAAAGTCATCAAGGGTTAGTATTCTAGTATTCATATTGCAAGCATTTGATATAATCATATGAATGGATCTATGGGCTTTGGGTTTCATGAAAATTTTAAATGCTTAATTCTGCTGCGCATGTTACTACGAAACCCAACAGCATCCTCATCCTCATCATCCACATTAATACCTATATTACGCAGTTCAAGTATAGATGTGAACCTATCAAGATTATCATTAATGAGCGTACCCTCTGTCATACGACAATCAAATGACTTCTTCTTCAGGTATAACTTGTTGGTTAATGAACGGGTTATGTACATATCTTCCAACTTTAACCATAGAACGCTTCCAGAGTCCGTTCCTGCAACATTGGTTAGAATCTCATCATCCAACTGCTGATGATCTTCGCATGATCCTTCTGATCTAACTTCTTCAATACTGTGGCCTTCTTCTCTGCTGCTTTTTTATCATTCTCTAACAATTCTACCGCAGGGGTAGATGCTGTTGAGATTGCCTTACCCTTGGGATCCTGACAATTCCTGATTGCAATCTCTAATGCTTCAAATCTTTGCCGACTAACAAAGCCTTCATCTTGATCAGCCAGAGTGAAAAACTATTTTTTTCATTGAACTTGTCGATCGATTCTGCTCCTTGACCCATCTTCTCGTTTTTTGCAGCAGAACCCTGAATCTCTAACTAATTAGGCTCTTTTGCTGGTGCCACTTGTTAGAGCAATAAACAAGACTTGATATTAAACACAAGAACATCGATTTATGTGGTTCATCCACTTAGCTACGTCCACGGGAAGGGGAGAGAATATTACTATTAATCTGGAGAAACGAATACAAGATCACACTAATCTATGTAGCACGAATTTTGATCACAAAATTCTGACTGTGCTAAACTCTAGATCTAGAATTATTGATCTTCTCTTAGCAATCTAAAATTTTTGAGGTGATTTTTTCTTAGGATGATAGACTCTATTTATACTAGTCATAACCTAACCCTGAAGGTATAAGGAGTCCAAAATACAATTCCCTAAAGGAACCAAAATTAGGTCTCACGTTTTTTGCATTAAAGCCGTTGTCCGTGTTGAGCCTGCCGTCGGGTACGAGTCGTGCCATAGGGCATGAGTCGTTCTCTGCCTTGTCAATCTTGCTCACGACTTGTCCAAAAAGCCTCCACACGTGCTAATCACACACTACTCGTGCACACGACTCGTGCTTAGCCTGTCAGTCGTGCTGATCATTTGGGGTACGACTCGTGCTGGTGGGCACGAGTTGTTTCCCGACTGGTTGCTCCCTTCTTTGTCTTCTTTTCTCTGATCTGTCAGGCATTATGCGATTTTCTTGTTGTATAACCCTTTAACTCGGCGTCCCAAATTCAAATGTACTATACCAACAATAATTATTTCAATAATGTCTAAAAATTATTAGTTGTTGTATATATTGTTGGATATTATGCCCTAGGCCCTTGAGAAAGACCTTTCCGTTACATCATGTTATCATTGTTATAGAGATAACAAACTTGATTATTATATCTTTTGCATGTTTATTATAATAATATCCATCCCTAGTACTTATGAAGAACTACTATAAGTTTAATGGATGATCATATGATTATTATGTGCATTGGATGCAAATTAAACTTATAGGTACTTGTTGGAGAACAAGGTACTGGACTGACCCGTTATGAGATTTATGTCATGGTTAAATGTCATAATTAAATCTCACAATAGTCATACCATTTAAATCCTTAGACCTAAGATTATCATGGTCTTCTACATGATGAACATTAAGTTTGACGTACTCAAACGCTACCCTTAACCAGGTAGTTATAAAGGCTACGATTAGCATGATAGGATTCTTGTAGGGAAGAATGATAAGTCAAGATAGGATTTGTCCCTCTCTCAAGAGAGATATTTGCTTGGCCACTCGATGAGTGAGATTGATGATAGTGCATGGCCATGCCCAAATGAATTGATGTGTTCAATGTCATTTGCTCATATCAATCAACTCAAGATCGAGAAAGCATTGGACAACATAAGTTGACTTGGACCATGACTTATGTCCAATATGATATCGTGTGCCAAAGGGATTGTGATATGTTCTATTAAGGTAACTTTGGACTTTCAAAGTTATACTATTTGGGTAGTCATAATGGCTTACTAGAGTCCGCTTATGACTTACGGGTTCTGACATGTTCGGACTCGTTGCCAATTTATTATAATCCGATTGGGTCACACACAATAGAACAGATTGAAAATGCTAAAAAATCTGGGAGCTGAAAAACTGGTTTGATACGGCTCCATAGGAGGAGTACGACTCCAATGGACCCGTACGGCTACCTATCCCGGCCAAGACCAGATTGTTCAGTCTTCTTGTCTGACAAGAATCCCGAGCCCAAATGGAATCATATAAATATATGCATTCGGGATTGACAGCTTCAATGGTTGATTTTATAAATCAATAACAAATGTTTGAGAAACAAAAAACATAGAGAGAGAGGATTATTTATTTTGAGATTTAGAATCATCAAAATACAATAATCTATGAAGCAAAATAATTCCTACGAAGAAAGCGTTTCTTCATCTTCAAGCCTTGGATCTAGCAATCAATCAAGAAGGTGTTCTTGAGTCCGTTCGACGTGTGGATACCGATAAAGGGTGTTTGCTTTAGCACCTTAAAGTCCGTGTTCATGGATACGATCTTCAAGGGTTAGTTTCTTTCATCTTGTATTTAATTTAATCAACATGGACGGATCCAGCCTCACGGGTGTTTGATTACATGTTATTATTCCGCTGCGCATGATCCATCAAAACCCAACCATATATTGATATACTAATAATAACTTTTAAAATTTCTTTATGATGACTAGATTTTACTTAAATCTTTTATCATACTTCACTTAAATTAACTACTAAAAAATAGAACTGTTATTTCAAGAAAGAAGTATACTATAACAAATCAAGTTTAACATTCCCTTCGTCCTACACATTCTAGAAAAATCGTTTTTTTTTTTTCAAAAAAAAAAAAAAGGTCTAAAAATTATTATTGTTGACATGTGAATTAATGGTGTATCATAATAAATTTTGAAAATCTTGTTGAAAAAAGAATTCCCCTAAACATAATTCATCTGAGGTTCTTCACTTTGCTTCCAAAGAGAGCCAAACCTAAGACCTCCACTATATGGAAGCCTTACACACACTCAAATACCATTGGGTGAAGAGGCCTTAGTTGAGTGAATATATTTTTGGAGTAGAATATTTCCTAGGGTTGGAACATTGAGCGTTCAAATGGTAGTTGAATACTCCTACTTACATACTCCCCCGTCTCATTTTAAATTTATTTATTTTTTATTTTGGTTATCTCATATCATACTCACAATAATTATCCACTAACTATTCTCTACCATATTTTCTCTTTCCTACCATACTATTTACACTCAAACTATACTCCCTCCGTCCCATAACTATGTACACAAAATGAGTTTTGCACGGGAATAAAGGGATGAATAGTAATGGGTAGTTGTTGTGAGTGTGAAAAGTGAAGTATGAGAGAAAAAGTAGGGTAGAGAACAATAGGTTGATTGGTGTTGTGAGTGTAAAAGTAAAAAGAGAGAATGAGTGAGATGAATAGTAAAGATTCGTTGCTATTTTAGGAAAGTGTGATTTATCAATGGGACACCCAAAATAATAATTTGTGTATATAATTATGAGACGGAGGGAGTATAACAATTTTTTAAAAAAATTTTATACTTAATTATTTTTAAAATTTTAAAATGTGACAGAGGGAGTGTCGCTATCAGTCAAACTAAGTCTTTGAAATGATAGTGCTCTTATCAGTTGGCAATCATAATCTTCACTTTACTAATTGCTTTGGAAGAATTTACAAAAACAAAAACAGCGTGTACGCGGTGTTGTTGACTCCATCACTACAGCACGTGTGCACAGTGCCAACCCAACCCCCTACATCTAGATTATTACAGTACATGCCCCTTAGTTTTTTTTATAGTTTCATTTCCGCCCACTTTTGTTGGAACTTGTTTGTTTAGACTTATTTGGTGAATCTAACCACACACACCTTTGTGTAAGGTTTTAGAGGATAAATAATACTAGGGGCACAAAAAAATCACAAAAACTTACTCACAAAATTTTATGTGTAATAATTTTATTGGTGTTTTAAATTGGAGTGTGGCGGGTCCGTTATCGATGGAACCAATAAAATGTCGCCACCTCATTTTGTGAGCAAGATTTTATGACTTTATTTTGTGCCCCTAGCATTGCTCTTTTAAGCAGTGTTCTAAAAAGCGCTAGGCGGGGCCTAGGCAGCGAAACCGGGCCTAGTGCCTAGGGGCCTAGGCGGGGCCGAGAATTTAAACATAAATTATAAATATTTTCATATTACTCCACTTATATCTTACTTTTTTATATTTAATTTTACTTAATTTTAATAACTATTATTTTGAGACGGAGGATAATAAAGTCCAACTTTAACCCTAACCCATTAGCAAACCCAGCCCAGCCCATTAGCCCAACTCTAACCCTAACCCTAGTATCTCCTTTTCTCTTTCTCTCATTTCACACCGTCACTCAGTCCCTCTTCTCTCTCACGTTTTTTTTATTTTTTTCAAAACTTCTCCAGAGAAGTCTCCCGTCTCACTCCTCTCTCTCTCTCCTCTTCTTTTTCTATTTTCTTCTTTTCTTCTTCTCCACCCATCTGCTGCCACCCCTTCCCGTGTCAGTCATCTCCTCCGACCACCCCAACATCGTCTCCACATTTCTTTCTCTGGTCAACTCCGCCCTAAGCGAGTCAAAAAAATTCAAAAGTCAACCGCTTGTCGGATCTCCGCGACGCCTACCACGCCTGAACCATCTCGCCGCCTAGCCCCGCCTTGCCCGTCCAACGCCGAATTGCTCCGATTTGAAGGAAATCGCGGCAGGAGGACACCGACTAGCGCCTAGGCGGCCGCCTAGGACGAGTTTTAGAACACTGCTTTTAAGTGAAGTCATTTTTGGGCAATGAGCCACTGAAATTTACTAGGTCCGAAAAAGTCACGTTGTCTAAATTAAAAACGATGAGTGTAATGTGTTTTATATGCTATTTAAGAAAAAATAAAAGTCGTAAGGAAGTGAATTTAAAAAGGCAGGATAGTGAAGCAGAATCGACCATTACCGTCTTTAGTAAATACTCCCTCTGGTCTCAAATATAAGGATAAAAAGATTTTTTTTTGCCTTAAGTATAACCAGCTTTCATTATTTTCAATGCAAAACTCGTTAAATATAAGTAATTTAGGCTCGTTAGAGTAGAAGAGTCCGAGTTCTAGTTTTTTCCGCTCTTCTTTATTAGTTTGAAAAAAATAAGAACTACTCTATTACCCACAATTTAACGAAAACATAACAACAATCCTAATTTAACAAAAGGGGCAATAAAGAACCAAAGGGTTGTAGTTGAAACAAGAATCCACCCACCAATACCATATTCTCAAGTGCTCTCCACCTTTACCTGATTTGATTTAGCATATTTTGAGAATCAAACTCAGTCATGTCAACATGCCAATGATTTGATAGTTGTCTTTATTTTTCCTTTATTAACATGTTAAGGATCTTCAGGTGACTTCATTGAAAGCGACCCTCACCTCAACACTTAATTAAGCACGTTCCAAATGTGTACTAAAACTAGGTGGAGAGCAGATCTTCTGTGCCCATCCGGTGTCACTCCATGTGCCCAAAGTGATTCAACGGCTCACAGTTTTTAAAATTAACATTTTATTAATATTATTCAAACATATTAACGGCCAGATCACTTTGAACACATGGATGACACACCGGATGAATACAGGAGATCTGGACTCAACTAGGTGTGTGTTAAACATTGTCCCCTATTCATCCATTATTTAAATGGCTTTCTTTTACTTCATCCATCCGTCTCAATTTAAAGTATTTTATTTTGACTTTACACATAAATTAAAAAAAGTAAAGGTTGTGAGTATGAAAAAAAAATGTGGTTAGCGAGTTTTTTGTTGTGAGAATGAAAAGTAAAAGCTTTAAACTGGGACGGATCGAGAGAGTATATCTATAAATTAAATGGATCGCTTTTTCTTAAAGTTTATTAAAATTTGGCTATAGCTATGGAGTATAATTGGATAGCTTTTTCTTATAATCTATTTAAAATTAGCTTTGGCTTAAGTTGTGGGTTAGTTGGTTTTATTAATAACGTGAGATGACATGCACCCACATGGAATGCATTCTTAACAAAGAGAACATCACAATTTTATGTTTTACGTGTCATGTTACTATTACAAAAAAAGTTATTCTAAATTTTTTGAAATAGGAATGCCTGTTTTTTTTTTTTTTTCTTAAATGTTTATTTCATAAATTTAACTATGAAAATGCATATATTTTTTTGCTATCCACTTTTTAAAAAATTTAGTTGGAAGTAAAAAATGAAAATGTGAAAAAAAAAAGTTAAAAAAACTCGAGTGATAATTTTTATCAGAAAACAAACATTAGAGATATTTTCTTTTTTTGATAAATAAACATTTATTTTGCAATGTAATGAGTAATAATTTTTAAGAGTTATATACGCACACCTCACTACTTACCAATTAAACAACATATAAATAATGGCTAATCATATCATTGTTGTGATCAAATTTTTTGAAATCGTGTGTGCCATTAAATATTACACCCCTCTTTAAACCCGTAAATTTCAAGCATGCAAATTAAACAATCGAAATAATCTTATTATGTCTTCATCCGATCAAAAATATTGAGCAAACGATTGGTCAAAATAAAAATATGTTTAGTTCTTATACGAAACAATTGAGAAAGTAAGATTAATTTAATTAGCAAAAATAATGTGTGTGTGTGTGTGTGTGTGTATAGCAAAGTATGATTCAGAATGTTGAAAACATTATCTACTATTGTTTATTTCGGTTGAATTATTTAAAATGTGATTTACTATTGTTATCAGAGAACATGCAGGTTATAGTTAAATACTCCTTCCGTCTCATTTTAAGAGTCAAAAACTTAGTAATATTTGTCAATTTAATTATAGTTTGACTTAAAGCTACAAAAATAATTAGTTATCCTAATAGAATTTTTAAAAATGTTATTCATTCACCATTACTATTACTGTCAAAATAGTAATTTGACAATTAATAAGATACTCAAAATTTTAAATAATTTTTTGGTCAAAAAGAAATTAAATTGACCATTTTTGCTTTAACTTTGAACCTTAAAATGAGAGAGGGAGTTATGAGTATCTGTAGAACACAAGCATGGTTTAATCACGTACATTTAACATGTTTTTCATAACATCCAAAACATCGGGATTAAGACATCATTAGGGATTAATAAAGTAAGATTAATTTAATTAGTGTCTAAATAATTTGCTTCAATTGATGGTCCATGGTGTGAGTGATAGATATTTGTAATTGCAACACTCGTCATCAATCAATTCATTAAAGATAATATTAATTGAAGTCATTGATAATTGACCTTTTCCACAAAAGCAAATTCATGTTTCACTTTCACTAAATAAATCCGTTCCAGCACAAATAAGACTAAAAGAATGAGCACAATAATTAAGAAAAAAAAGTAGTGTATGTATGGTAAAAATGAAGAGAGAGAGAGAGAATGAGTGGGGTAAATAGTAGGGTTGGTTGAATAAATGGAGTGGTAGAAAATGAAGACAGAGAATGAGTGAGGTTAAATGGTGGGGTTGGTTGAATATAAATATATTAAAACATTTCTATTTTGGGCAGTCTCAATTGTTTTGAGACATCCTAAAAGAGAAAAAAGTCGTACTTGTGCTGAGACGGAAGGAGTACTACATTAAACTTGTCAACGTTTTTAAGAAATGTGTTTCATATGTTTGTACATTGCTTATATAATGGTAAAGTTACGTTATAAATGTTTCTTTATTTAAAAATATAATATTTATTTTGAAATAATTACAATATATATTAAAGAATCTATAACTATATAAAATGAAGAAAGTCTTGCCATTTTTAGAATGGGGCCCACATGCACCTCCAAAGTAAGAAAGTTGGGTAAATAAGGTCAAATATGTCATTATCTTTAATTTGGCACAAATAGTCAACTTTGCATGTAGATTGATTTCTATATGATACTTTATTATTTTTTTATATAGTGAAAAAAATGAATTATGATCAATATATAGTGAAAATTTAATAATTGATGCGAACGGAAGGCGTTGAAGTTTTCAGAGTCATTTGAGCGCGTGCGCGGAAACAGTCGGAAGTTTTGACTCCGGATCAACCACGGAACGCACCACATATCGAATCGAACGTCGGAGCGAGACGAACAAAAGTCATACTCCCTCCATCCTGGACTAAGGTTCTTAGTTTGACATTACACGGAGATTAAGAAAAGGTAAATGTTGTGAGTATGAAAAGGTAAGTAAGAGAAAGTAGGAGAGATAAAGTGGGTAAGGAGTTTTTGTTGTTAGAATGACAAGTGGGTCGCATGATCCATTTTAAGTAATAAAGCAACTAAGAACTTTAGTCTGGGACAAACCAAAAAGGAAAGTAAGAACCTTAGTCTGAGACAGAGGGAGTAGTGCGTAGCCCCTTGAGACAGGGTTTAAAATCCCAAAAAAAAAAAAAAAACGTTGTTTAGGGCCTCAAAAACATGCTTAGTTTTACAGTTGTAGAACGTTTAAATACTTTGTTCTCGGATTTTTTTTTATACAATTTTTGTCATTATATGATATTGATTATTTATTCCAATATTACTGCACGTTTATAGATTAGATAGTCGTATTTTTAATCCTGTTAATCTTTTTAAAGAAAATATATTAAAATAAAATCATTTTTAGTTTTCGAAATATTTTTATTGATGAAATTGGTGTTTTGTCATGGTTAACTATATGTTGCCCTATCTTGCGTTAGAGATGCAGCTAACATTAAGATATTGATATGTAACGATACATTTTCTGGCTAAACTGATGTTATCAGTATCAATATTTTGTTCAGATGAATGTTTCCCAATTATAATGTGTTATTCTTATTCAACCCATCTAAATTTACTAAAATTGAGTATAAGTAACTCTCGTGCATCGCACGGGAGTAACACTAGTTTATTATCAAAGAGAAGAGGAGGTAAAGGGAGTATCATTGCTTGAAAAGTAGCTCCACTAAAATTAACTTAGAATATATTCAGATAACCCCACACTGGTAAGCATACAGTACAATCCTTTTATAAAACCTCACATTTCGACATATATATGCACGTTGTGCACATCATATAATTAAGCACATGTGGGATATCTTCAATAATTACTCATATTCCTATTTATAATCAAGCATATGTTGGATCTGTAATAACCCCTCCGTCCCGATATAAATACCATAGTTGATAAGTCAATATTTTTAAGCTTTTAGTTATATTTTTTTATTGCCCAAATCTACTCATATGAGTAATGTGACACCTCCTATGCCATTGCAATGACTTGTGCCTATTAGAATGGGTAGTATAAGAAATCACCAAATTTCACACACTATTTTAGTAAGATAGCATTTATTTTGGGACAAACAAAAATAGAAATTAGGACATTTATTCTGAAACAGATATGCTCGATAATTACTTCATGTTCCTATTCTTGAAAAGTTTGTACATTCTTTCAAAAAATAATAATAATAAAAAAATCGTATGTATATCTACAATAGATCTCGTTATACATTTCTTCCCATTTAAGCTATTTCTCCGTCCTAAATATAAATATTAGCTTTTTTGTTAAAAAAATATTAATATTATTTTTTATTTTTGTTTACAGAAAATGGTAATTCATCTTTTTTCTAAAAAAATAAAAAATCATTTGACATTATAGCTCGGTTGGTTCACTAAATTATAGAACATAAATTCTTATGCTAAAATACCTTTTGTGATAAAATAGCTACTGTATAATCTGCGTGGGAGCCACCAGTTCATTCTCCGTTTATTATGGTTTGAGACATTGTCAAATAAATTAAATTAATTCAGAAAATTCTTTGAATGAAGTTGAAATATGAATAAAATTTATCGAAACCAATGGCAATGGGTAGGATCAATTTAAGTGCGACTATATGAGGCTTTGAAAAAAAAAAAAACTCACTAGCTCCATCCCAGATTAAAGTTCTTAGTTTTATTTTTTATGAAGATTAAAAAAAAAATTGTGAGCATAAAATGTAAAGTAAGAAAAAGGAAAAAAAATGAGTATAGGGTTTTTATTGTGAGAATGACAAGTAAGTCACATTATATATTTTAAATAATAAAACAACTAAGGAAATTATAAATAATAACAATCGAGTAGGTCTTATGAAAAACGTGTTTTATTTTAAGGATTCGTGAAACGTGTTTTTCAAAGACGGTGACGCTTGTTTTTTAAAACAAACGATGACATTTTAATAAATACTGGTAAGTATCGTAAATGTCAGTTGTTAATATTACAAAGTGTCAGTCATTTGAACTGACGTTTATAAACATTGACGTTGACACTTTTTATAAATGTTACGTGTGTTTTAAAACAACTTCCCGCTTATTACAAAAAATGCTACCGCACCATTTTTAAAAAAACGTTTTACGATAAGCTAGGGAAAAAACTTTTTTTTTTTTTTTTTCCCTCAGAGACATGTATGTTTATCCCTCGAAATAGTGAAGTTGTGCAAGTGAGGTCAGTGAGAGCCCACCTGAATGATCCCCAACAGTCCAACACCTGATTTTCCATATTTGGAAGGAAGAAATAAAAACAGACTGATTGGAGATTCTAGATGGATTTCGAACCGCTGCACCCATTAGTTAGCTCCACCTAATGGTGGAGATTGGAACCACCTCATTTTAGCTACACCCAACGGTTGAGATGTGGCCGAGCTCGGTGGGACCCACAAAAAATTGAAATCATCCTAGCGGCATAGATGATGAGTGTGTGTATGTGGCCTTGATCGGAGCCGTTGGGTGGAGGGGTGGAGCTAACTCGGTGGAGCGGTTCCGGGTCCATTGTAGATTGTCGATGTACTAGGATTATCAATATATACAGTGTACAAACTTTTCTTATGTTTTAAAATCGGAGACCACGCATAATATGTAGCCAGAAATTTAAAAAAAAAAAAAAAAATATCTTAATTACACAATACTCATATTCATTTTATTTCGTATCAAATTGATGCATATAAATTTCCTCTCCTAATTAAAAACCCAGAGGAATAAAAACTTAATTATGACTGGGTAGATTATTAATTACTCCCATTTGAATATTCAAAAACTGTGAACATTGCCGCTGCCGCCAGAATCAGAAGAATGACCGTTGAAATCCATTAACATCATCCATTCTTGAATCTCTTCTTCCCCAATGATTTCCATCTCCGACGCAAATTCCATATTTCTTTGATTCATTCTCTCTTGCTGCTTTCTTGAATTAATTTCTTGATTCAATTGCTGTTCTGCTCGTTGTTCCTGCGGCGGAGCTGCTGCGGAGGGTGGTGGCGGCGGCGTTGCAACGGAAGTGTAATCTGCGAAAGAGAAATTGAGCTTGGCTCTTGGTCCCCTGAATTCAATTGCCGCCTTATCATAAGCCCTCGCCGCCGCTTCAGCAGTTTCGAATGTCCCCAGCCACACCCGCGCCGCCTTACGTGGGTCTCTAATCTCCGCCGCCCATTTCCCCCACGGCCTCTGTCTTACTCCTCTGTAATTCTTTTTCTTCTTCTTCACCACACCACCTACACCAACACCGCCGCCTCCGTTTTTCTTATCCCCGTCGAAGAAATTACAGCCCAAACATCCACTGATCCCACATAACTGACACGTTTCTGTAACCGTCACCGGCAAAACACTCTCCTCGTGATTGAAATTCAACAAATTGGCGGCAGACGAGGTGGCAGCGGCGGCGGTCCAATCAAATGGCGGGAAAATGCGCGATTCGTGGGTGTTATTAAATTCATCAACAACCCCACCGGTAATTACATTCTTGAGAGCAGCAACCATGACTGAAGATTCTTGCTCGTAAGTTAGTCGTGGCGGTGGAGATTGACTGTGGTGGTGGTGGCTCATGGTGGTGGTGTTGGGTAAAAATTCGGTTTTGGGTCGTTTAGACATCCTCTACATGTTCTATTCCAAGTATCTTCTCGAAGTCCCAACTAACCTTAATTGGTCAGGTGTTTTTTAGTAGTAAACAAATCTAGAGAGAGAGAGAGAGAGTCAAAGGTAGAGAGGGCTTTTGTTTTGTTTTGTTTTGTGTTAGTTGGAGAATGAGGAGAGAGAGACAAGAGTCAAAGGGGTTATATATGAGGGACTCTGCCGACGTGGATTATGTGTGCCAGCTAAGACGCTGATCAGACACGGGTACGATTGAGGGTTTGGATTTAAGTATTTGAAGACAGAGAATTGGTCGCACGTGTGTTATTAATTAAAGAAAGGCGCACTGGCTCCACGTGTGGCTTTTCTGTGATGAGCTGGCGTTGTCCTTTCAGAAAAATCAAGAGTGTTCACACGCGGTATTTTGGACTGACTATCATTAGCGGTGAAGGGATGACAGTGTATGACGTAAGATAACAATGTTTCAAGTTATGTAACACATTTTTTTTCTAAATGTAACATTTTCTTTTTCAAAGATGTAACCATAATTTTACACCGAGTTTTTAGCCATTTTGACCTATGTACTATTTAAGCGTAGTCAATGTGGCATACGTACTTCATAAACAGCAAATGTGCCCTGTGTACTTTAGTTTCGTTTTCAATTTGATTTATTTTTCTTACGCCAGTTAAAATTTAACGAAACAATCAATGAAAGTTAACTTACTAGTTAGCTTCAAGTTGATTTTCTTTTTAAGGGCTTCATTGATAATTCTATAAGTAAAAGGGATGTGAACAAAAAATTTGAAACATTAATATTTAAAGCTTAAAATAAATATATATTTTTATAATTTTAATTATTTTTGAACGCGTCTTAAAAAAACAAATATTTGGACTAAAAAACATTTAATAAATGACCAATGTATCTTAAATAATCAAAACTGTTAATAAATGAACAATTTAACCTTGTATATCATTTATTTTTCCAAAAATTCAAAAACTCAGTTTAAAAAAAAATAAAAAAATTGAATTAGGCAAGCTATGGCGGCGACAATAGCACCCATAACATACCAAGCCAACACATCCGAGTTTTTGAATTTTTGGAAAAATAAATGATATACAAGATTAAATTGTTCATTTATTAACAGTTTTGATTATTTTAGATACATTGGTTATTTATTAAATATTTTTTAATCCATTTTTTTTTCAAGACACGTTCAAAATTATTAAAATTATAAAAATATATATTTATTTTAAACTTTAAATATTAATTTTTCAAATTTTTTGTTCACAACCCTTTTACTCATAGAATTTTCAATGTAGCCCTTAAAAGGAAAATCAATTTCAAACTAGTACGTTAACTTTCATTGACTGTTTCGTTAAATTTTAACTGGCGTTAGAAAAATAGATCAAATTGAAAACGAAACTAAAGTACGCAGGGCACATTTGCTGTTTATGAAGTACGCATGCCACATTGACTACGCCCAAATAGTACGCAGGTCAAAATGGCTAAAAACTTTCCACGTATGGAGTAATGATAGCATAAGATTGACAACAAAAAACTAATGTTACGTTTATAATAAACGAATGTAACATTTTTTTCTCAATTGTAACAGTTTCTATTCTGAAATATATAATTTCTTTCTAAAATTTAATGCATTTGCACAAAAATGATTGATGATAACATAAGATTTACTCCAAAAAACTACTTTTTACATTTTATCATAAAAACGGTTACATTCATTTGTGCAAATTTTTTATTGGTAAAACACTGAATGATTTTTCAATTACAAAGGTTGAATGTAACAATTGGAATTCTGTAATGTAACAATTTTTGCGAAAAAAAATGAAATAGTTTAATTTTTTTTTCCAGAAAAAGTTACAATTGAGATGCAACCGATTATATACATGAATTTTTTCTTTTTTTTAAGAAAAAAAGATAACATTTACTTTATAAAACTGTTATATTCATTTATATAGCAAATTATAATCATATATGCACTCTGTTACACACTTAAGATGCATGGTAGAATGATAATACTTGATTGTTATTTCCATGCAGTAGTTAAGTTTAAATAGTCTCCAACATTGTGCTTTCTAGGCAATATGACTTTTCATATGCCCTAACTTTTTAAATCCAAATATTAAGTTGCACACTTCGAGGATTAATTTCTCATGAGTAGGTTTTAGGGAAAAATAGTTTTTTTTTCTAAATTACTGAGAATCCATTTCTTTTTTACTTTCAAACATTTGGCGAACATTTAGGTATCGTTTAAAAAAACATAACATTTTATAGTTTAGGCAGAAACTAGCTTCCCCAAAATCTTATGATTTCTCATTTACGCCGGAATAGTTTTGAGAAATAAAACGCATATTCTTAATCTATTCACAATGTAAATTAAATTTTGTAACTTGATTCATGTTTTAATTTATGAAACTCACTTAGAATTTGGGTCTAAAGTCGATCAAACATAATTTCCACAAAACCCATTTCCAATTGATTTAATATAAAATGAGTAAACAACTATAGTGAGTTGAGTGTATAATTGCTCAACACACTATTTATAAATAAAGTGCGTGAAAATGAATTAAATAAATAATAATTTATTTTTTGTAACTTTAAAATTAAAGCCAAAAGTTTTTTCTCAAGCGGCATATTGAGCAGTTTCAAGTCTCTCAATCGTAGAGGTTTTGGGTTCGATACCCTCTGCTGGCTAGAATTGAATTAGGTGGTTTAAGATTTCAAAAAAAAAAAAAAACAATTTAAAAATTAAAGTGAAAATCTTGGAAAAAAAACGTGTTTTTTTTTTCCTAAGGTTCGCGTACAACGTGTTTTTAAATTGGCGTGATAGCATTTTTGTAATTAACGGGAAGTTGTTTAGCGGTGATCGTGAGTGACAGTGGTTTGTGTAAAAAAGTGACAGCCATGTACACTGGCACTTATTGACACTACCACTGACACTTTTAGTAAGTGTCAGTATCAATGTTAAAAGTGGCAATATAATGGCTGGCACTGTTAAATACTAACACTTATAAAAAGTGTCAATTCAAATGTTTATAAACGTCAGTTTGAAGTACTGACACTTTGTAATATTAGCACAAACCATTTACGATGCTTCCAGTTATTTACGAAAATGTCACCGCTTGTTTTTTAAAAAAGCGTCAGCGGCTTTTGAAAAACACGTTTTTTTTTTGTTAAAGGTAAAACACGTTTTTACAAGACCAATTCAAAATTAAGACGATAATAGTAAAGAAACAATCTTTGATCGAAATTTTTATAATTTGTAGGCTGTTGTTTTGAGATTCATTTCTCGTTGGTCCCCTTTACGCCTGACCTTTAAATCGAGTAAACTACCAAAATAACCTGCATACTACTCCAGATTATCATATTTACCAGCGTACTATTGAAACAACCAATCTAACTGCGAACTATTAAGAAAATAACAAAAATAACCAATGTCGTTAAAATATTAATGAAAGTTAGCGTTAGTTTGTTTTTTTTTTTTGTTTTTTTTTTTTTTTTAACATATATTACTATCAAAACTTTCAAATTACTCCCATAGCCATACAAAATAAAACCCGCTTAATTAAATGCTAAAAGGAAATTGCATCCCCACCGTGTCCCCCGCTGCCGCCACTTAGCCACCACCAAATCACCATCTAAACATAAATTTGAGTCCACAAATTATACAAATCACCCGTGCTACAAGAAAAATCATACAAACCACCCAAAATTAAACCTCACAGTAACAGTACCCAGAAATCTCCAACATTTTGAACCCTAAAACACCCACCACTCCTGCACAACTCAGTTCATCTTTCTTCTCAAGACCACTACCTTTTCCATACTATACCTTTTTTTTTACATCCCTTATTCTTCTTCTTCTTCTTCCTAACCCAGTTTCCTCCATCCGCCTCTCTTACTCCTTCCTTTATCTTTTTTCTCCCTCTCTCCCTCCCTCCTTTATCTTTTCTCTCTCTCTTTCTCTCTCCTCTCCCATTCGCAACTGATCTCTCCTCCTTGTTTGATGGCGATGTTGACGGCGTACTAAGAACTCGATTCCGTCGGTGGTCAGATCTGGAAATACATGTTGTAATGGCGTTTTTGGGTTTGATTCGAGCAATCCCAGATCTGGTTTGACGTTGTACGGTAAAAGGAAAGGGCGAATCGGGGAGAGGGAAGAGGGAAACTCCATGGGCGTCAATGATTTGGGTGCGATGGATTTAAAACGATAAAGCTTTATGTGGGGATTTTTCCCAACCAGAATCCTACCTGCAAACTGATTGCTCGGCCGGGATGTGGGATTGAAACATCACCGCAGCTGTCGCGCCATGACCGTAACCGCCGCTGTAATAACGGAATTATGGGTTATGTTCGAAACCGATTTGGGTATCAGGGGGTTGATGATTCTGGACAGATATTGTTAAGGGATCTCAGGTGTTCTAGGGATTTGGGAGAGTAAGATTGGTGTTTGGTGGGTCGGAATTTCTTCATCTCGTTTGTAATTTGTGCCGATTGTTTGTGTAATTGCTTCTTTGTGGTCTCTGCATCAAGATTGTGTATTGTAATTTGTTGTATTGAATGGATGTTGTTGTTGGTTGTCGGAAAAAGATCTGATGGGAATGGGAGAAAGGCGAGGGTTGGTTCATGGCGATGGTAGGAAGGGGAATGGGAAGGAGAGGAAAATTCTAGGAGGAGAGGGTGGTCGGCCGGTGGTCGGTGGGGATGGAGTGACCGGAAAAGAAGAAGAAGGTTGAGAAATCTCTTGGGATTCAAAGATTTTGATTTAGATCTAGGTTTCTTCTGAATAGAAAAAAGGGGTTAATGTATAAATTAATATTTTTAATTTTAGCCCTTTTATATTTATGGGGGTGATTTAAATATTTCGATTGTATTATCCGTTAAATTAGTAACGCCACTTAACTTTTATAACATCCATCAACGATTTGGGTCAATTTGATTAATTTATGAGTAGTACGTAAGTTAGATTAGTTGTTTCAATAGTACGGAGGTAAATACGATAATCTTCAGTAGTACGCTGGTCACTTTGGTAGTTTACTCCCTTTAAATCACTCTTGCCTTGGTCAAGTTATTTCACATTAAGGTTCCTCTTGGTCCCCTTTACGCCGACATGTGTTTGATATTTAAATCTCTCTCTTGTTTGCACTGGCCAAGTTATTTTCCATGTTTCTCTTGAATACAATAATATGAGTTGTTATTTTGAAAAACTAGTTTTTCTTTTTAAGTTTTTTTTTTAAAAAATCATGTCTAATTATTATTTTTAAGTATTTAAAAAAAAAAGTGCCATTTACACTTAAACACACATATACACCGACTTTTCTCGCTCCCTCTCTTCTCTACACGAACACTGATACTGTTTTACACTAACAATGACATTTTTTTACACTGTCACTTAATAATACATGCACTGGCAGTCTTTTAGACTAACACCTTTTTATACTAATACTGACACTTTTTACCATAACACTAGCACTCATTTACACTGTCACATGACACTCTTTTACACTGACACTTTTTTACACTAACACTAATACTTTTGTACCCTATCACCGGCACTCTTTTACATTGACACTTTTTTTAGACATTTCCTGACACTTTTTTTAGACATTTCCTGACACTTTTTTAGAAAGGGGCAGTTGCTCTCTTTGATTATGAAAAATATTTATTTATATTCTTAAAATCTTAGATAATGTGATATTTTTATCACTAGTATGTTTTCAATTTTATCAAATTTCCCCTATTTGTATTAGATAAAAATTACTCTTCGCAATATTTTTGCCTCAAATTTATACATCTCCATATAATATTATCTTTGTAAATTCCCCATTATCAAATATTTTAACTGTCATTGGTAATATATAGTTAAATGAAAAATGTCTCATTATTTTAACTCTAGCAATGATAATGATAGTTATAAATATTGTTTCGGTCTGCGCACCAGTTTTGCTACTGGAGCGAGACGTACCGGTTCCAGTACGCATCGGCACACCGTTTTAGGTTTATCGCACTATTTTAGTATATTTTATATCTTTGACATATACTAACGAAATCTTATTACACCATGCAATTTTTCAATAAACATCGATATAACTTTGTTTTTGAAGATATAAACATGAACATAATTAAAAAGAGTTTCTTTAAAATGAGCTAAAATGTCATTTTTTTCAAAGTTATAAATGCATTATTATGATCTTTACTTTAGATCAAAGGATTATTTTTAATAAAAAGTTGTTTAGCCATCAAAGTTATATTTTTTTGATTCACCCTTTCATTTGAAATGAGTTTAATATGGCACTTTTTCATTCCGGGCGGAACACACTTTTCACTCTCCTACCCACTCACAATACTTACTTTTTTAACGTACTTTTTTAATTCCCGTACACTTTTATTTGGTAGTAATAAGTACTAGCGAGTAACCCTTCGAAATTCGACGGGAATAATAAGGCTAATTAATTAAAAAAACTGATGCAAGGCATTTTCATAATACTGAGAGATAGAGAGAGAGAGAGAGAGAGAGAGAGAGCAACTCATTATGATGAAAAGCTGAACTGAAAAAATCATGTTATTCCACAAAATAATAATAATAATAATAATAATAATAATAATAATAATAAACCCTTATAGTATAGTATTTGTAATACTACCAGAAATTCAACAATGGTAATTCATTAATAGACCTCTTGCCATCTAATGTCTACGATACATAATTACATACACACATTACCATCAGTAGACTAATTAAGAAAAAAAGGTATTCAAAACATCTAATTGAAACACTATGATTGAAGTACCTTCTAGACTAATTAAGAAAAAACGGTACTCAAAACATCCGATTGACAAAATAATCATGCATATACTCATAGGCATGTCCTTGAAATGTTCTAAATCATATGGTGTTCACAGTAGCCTCTTCACCTGGGGATGACACCTTCTAAAATCGAAAATGATGAAAATTTGTAAATGTTAGAGCTTATGACACATGAAAACTAAGAATTACCATATACTCCCACTGTCCCGAAAAGATAATCCCACTTTAATTTTATTAGTCAACTTGACCAAGATGACCATAGTTATGCCAAATTTTGATGTTTTTCGAATGAAAGTTTGATGATTACATACACAATGTTTGTAACTTTTTGTTTAACATATTTTACATATATAATTATCATAAAAATCACTAAAAAGTGCGGTAAATAGGGTACGGTATACCGGTACGTCCCGTTTCAATTACAAAACCGATACGCTTGTCCGGACGGTATCTATAACTATGCTAAAACTTCAAATTTACTGAGATTTGAATTATTTCGTGATAAATAATAATTAAGATTTGAAATTTACTAAGATTTGAACTTTACTGAGATTTGAAATGATTTTGAGATAAAATCTAATTATTTTTAAATAAACAAATACCAACTAAGCCATAGTGTGACACGTGAAATTTCACATCATAATTTTGCATGCCGCATTATTGGAATGGTACATGACTCTGCTTTTATATCTATAACTTTTAACCTAAAATGAGAGAGTTGAATGGCTCCAAACATGGCCAATCCGGACCTGGACCCGTTTTGACACGTGGAACCGAACAAAAATTAGACCCGTAAGAACCGTACCAGTGACCCGTAAGAACCATACCTGTGATGTAGGCAGTTCGGTTCTGGTCCCCCTTTCTAAAACTTGGGACTTGGTGGTTCTGACCCGTGAAGCCGTAACTGTATCTATGTGGACCTGTGTCAAAACCATGTCAAACCCGCATTAGAACCACTCAAATCTTTTTATAATTTGTCCATTTATGTTTGTTTTCTAACATAATATGTTAATAATGTAACATTTCATTGATTTCAAATGAAATTTGTTACTTTTTAAACAAATTATGTTATTGTCTAAACAAACTATGTTAGGTTTTTATCATTTTTTTTAAAATTTAACAGAATCTGTTAAAATTTAACTGTTGAATTTGGGGGGAAAAAAAAAAAGAAGAAGAACCGGTCTGGACCCGTCGACCCAAACCGTAGGACCCGTACCCATACCCATACACATACTCATACCCGCGCATACTACAGTTCGGGTGCGCTTCCCCCTTTCTTGGACCTGTACCCGACGGTCGGACCCATACCGTACCCGTACCCGGATTTCTCTTTGTCTAGATGGCCTATAATTTTGCTACTAATTTATTTAATATTCAAATTAGATGTTAAATAAAAGTTTTTTTTTTTTTTTGTTTTTTAACATGTGCTCTTAGGGCATAGGAGTGAATCTATGTAATTATAGAAATTTTAGTAATATGTTTAGATTTTTTAATGTAAAATTTACATATTTAAATAAATTCACTACCATAGTCAATTTTTATCCTATGCCTTAAAGGCACACGTTAAAAAAATATTAAATAATTCATGTATGACAAAAACTTGTATGACAACACCATGACCCATCTCATAGTAGAAATTTTAGTAATATGTTTAGATTTTTTAAAGTAAAATTTACATATTTAAATAAATTCACTACCATAGTCAATTTTTATCCTATGCCTTAAAGGCACACGTTAAAAAAATATTAAATAATTCATGGGTCGCTGCCACGTGTCATATTTTGAGTGGAGCATGGGTTGGGATCATATGCTTCGTAGAGAATGTTGTACACGGGTCACAGGTCATTGGTCGACCCATCTCTTTTATGAGAGATCTAGGTGTTCTCTCACAAGAAACCACCTCTTCATGTATACTCCCTCAATCCCTTTTCTTGAACAGAATCCGGCTTGTCAGACTGGTACCCATACCGGTACCCATAGTTGGCGATCCTTATAGTCTCATAAAATCATTAGTTTCTTTTTTGCGTTATTGGTAATAATGTACATACTCCCTCCCTCCCAGTTTAAATACTCCCTCAGTCCCAATTTAAGGTTCTTACTTTCCTTTTTGGTATGTCATAAGTTATGGTTCTTAGTTGCTTTATTCTTTAAATGGCAAAGAATGAATAGTATTTTGGACAATTTTGTCCTCATAAAGTTTATATATTACAAAAAAATATCACTTATCTATCTATTTTTAGCCACTTGCTTTATGAATGGACAATTATATCATCTACCCACTACTATTCTTGACTCAAATTTGCCTTGATTCCTTAATAAGCGTGCAAAAATCAAAATAAGAAACTTAAACCGGGACGGAGGGAGTATCGATAAGTCAAAACATTATGATTGCCAAGGATGTTTAAGTTCAAATTTAATCTTATCTTATCTAAACTTCTAAAAATAGGTAATGTTTTTTTAGCTCAACTTTCACACGAATTTAAAATTTCACAGTTTTATTCTTTAAAAATACCTAATTCATAGAAAATGAATAGATTTGAATAAAAATTAAATGGCTTGGTATATATACTATATATATATTGTTAAGCTCACTATATTTAATGCAAATTAATCAAAAATTGAATCCATTGTTAAGCTCACTTTCGAGCCTTCAGATACTATATCCAGCAAAGTAGAAAACCCAAAATTTATATATGGAGTCGCAAGGATCCCCACAATATAAATAGCCCAGCTAGCTGATTGATTTTATTGCCCAACTAAGGATGTCTCGCAATTCCCTTCACAACTTATGGAAGGCAGTATGCATGGTAGCTGATGCATGGTGACTGCTCCTCTTTGAAGATAGTTATGCAAGGACCATTCCCCTCACAGCTAATGCATGATGGCAGCTTGATGAATTTATCTTATTCACATTGAGAACCTATGCAACACATTAAAACATTTAGGGTTGAAATAGGATGCTAGTACACTAACCAAAAAAAATATACTACTCTGTCCCGCTTAAGTCAAAGGCAAATTCTCGTTTGCGGTCGTCTCACGCCGTGCGACGGGCGCGTGAGACGGACGCGCCATTTTCCACGTGTGTTAAAAAAAAAAATCTTTAAAATGCTATATCTTGAGATTTATAAGTCAAAAAAAATATTTAAAAATACCGTTGTGTTCGTCTCGACGAGACGAATAAAACTACATAGGTCATGATATGGTTTGATTTTATTTTTTTTAAACATTTTTTTACACATAAAAAAGTTTGAGGTGCTTGCCAGCTGAAATGTAACACTCTGTTCTGATAAAAGTAACACTTTCATCTTCAAAAGTAACACTTTTTCTACTGTCAAATGTAACATCAGTTTTACAAAAAAAAAAAAAAATTTGTTTGCATTTCAATTGTTACTTTCTCAATAAAAAATTGTTACATTTCATATATAATGTTACATTAAGGAATATAAACTGTTACAATTGAGAAAAAAAATGTTACATTCATTTTTTATAAAATGTAACATTAGTTTAGTTGTCAATCCTATGTTATTTTCGGAGAGAAAAAATGTTACATTTGAAAAAATGAGTGTTACATTCCCTTATAAAAAGTGTTACATTAATTTAGTTGTCAATATTTATGTTATCTTTATCTATTATAGCAAAATTGTGGTATATTTTTTTTTAAAAAAAGTGTTACATTTTGAATAAAAAAGTGTTACATTTTGTTATAATAAGTGTTACTTTTGTTGGGAGGAAAAAAAGTATGGGTGGTACATTTTGAAAAAAAAGTGTTACATTTGAAAAAAGAATGTTACATTCCTTTATAAAAAGTGTTACATTAATTTAGTCGTTAATTTTTATGTTATCTTTAATCTATTGCATCAAAATTGTGGTACATTTTTGAAAGAAAAAAAAGTGTTATATTTGAAAAACAAAAGTGTTACATTTCATTATAAGAAGTGTTACTTTTGGTGGGAGGAAAAAAGGTTGTGGGGGCAAAAAAAAAAAAAAGGTATGGTCGGCGCCGCACCAGAGACCTTCTCTAAGTCAAATCATCTGGTGACATTGCAAGATATATAGAACGTTCATGAATCATGAATGTGTCTTATGAAAATTGCATACTAATCATTGATCAACCAAATAAGGGCAAAAATAAATAGGTTAGATAAAGATTGTTGTACTCAATAAATTAGCAGGACAATGAAAAGGGTAAGAAAATATACCTTAAAATTGTACTAAGATATTTCCACACCGTGATATGACTTTGAGAATACCCATGAATGCTAACTAAATCATGCACATTCTTACCGATGCTAGATTGTATACCTGCAAATGAAGCAGCGGGTATTTAGGATATAAATAAATATTTAAATAATTTCCTTATATAAGACTTTCTTTTATAGAAAATACAAATAATTTTAAACTTGTGCTTAAATTAGGATAATAATTAATGTTCAAATCATTCTTTTAATGAGACTTCTATATGTTTGCCAATAGGAAAAGATAATTTGATCTAATAATTTCAAATTTTAAATTATACTACAATCCTTTCCTTATTTTTAGTAACATAAATTATATTTGATACTCCTTCCATCTCAAAATATATGAATTTAAAAAATATCAACTTTTTTTTTTATAAATTTTAGTAAATAAATCTTCATAACAAATGTGCATAAAAACTTCTGATATCTATTTTCTAAAATTCTAATTTTGCAAGTAAATAATAAACAGTAAATTTTTTTTGATAAAAAACATTTAGGGACAAAGTTTTTTGTTTCTTTTTTTTTTTTTTTTTGCGAAAAGACACTCATTTCGAGAAATTTTCTTGAAAATAATCGTTCATTTTAGGACGGAGGGAGTAATTGACTATCTACCCCATCTCCTAAACATCAAAAGTACATAATATGGTAAAATGGTTATTGAAAAAGCTTTATTGTGGAAGATAAGAAATTACAAGTGAGACAATAGCAAATCATATTAAAATCAAAATTTTCTGCATATCAAATGTCTATGGCGTAAAATTGCTGCCAATCAGTTGCATGGTCAAAGTGTAATCATTGTAAGACTTCTCTCCTAATTAGGTATACAACACTGCAATTGCTTTGTCAAAAGCCTAGAAACAAAAAGTAAACATGCACCAACATAAAAGATAGATTTGGAAGACAAAAACTTGTATAAGACGGTCTCACACGTGAGACGGATCTCCTTGAGAGATTAAATGGTTTGTCCCCCTATGGGTGAGGCGGGGCAAGCCAATTTCCTCTCTTGTCAAGATCCATCTCATATGTGAGACCGTCTCACACAAGACTTCCTCGATTTGGAATGAAGCACACGAAAGTTAAGGTGAACTATGATATCTCGGCTCTTTGCAAAAGAGGGAGAATATCAAATTAACTAATTCCTAATTTAGAGTAATTTGAATTTCAAATAATTTAGGCTATGTGTTTAAATTAGGATAACATGTGAAAATTTGGAAAAATAACTGACTTTTGAAAATCAATTGTTGACCGGGCTGAATCTTTAAATATAATTATCTTTTGTAAATTTTGAATTTTGTAATTGTAATTAAGCTCTTTGCATTTGATAGGCCAATAAAATCAAGGGAACATAAATTCTCATCAAAATTGTGCCGACGAATTGAATGCCGCCACGTGGCTTTCCACGTGGCGCGCTGTGAGGCCTGAAAATGTTCCTGCTTTTATATAGTATTATATAGGTGAGACGGATGGAGTACGATAATAAAACGTAGTATATATGACATGACAAATGCATGATAACCAACCATGTTTAAAAGGCTGAAGCCGTCGTACGCAGAATATACGCGAAATAGGTGAAGAATAAAGAGAATCTGAATGCACATATTAGTATATAATATAGGTGGAGGTCAAAGCAGGATAAGTCATAATCACCCAATCTAATTTAATACTACCACTTAGTACTTTTTTCTGGTAGATGATTACGTTGGTCTTCTCAATTCATCCAGAAGAGTTCAATTTTAATTTTTAAAGAAAGGTCAGCTGACTCTTTTGGATAAAGACGGTATAGAGTTATGGACGGTTTTGGGGTTGACGTTGACGACCTTCCAATATTTTTTTTTTTTTTTTTTTAATTTTATGATTTTTGAACTCGGTTTTTTTAGACTTAAAGTAGGACCATTCTGTGAGTATATTTTTTATTTTTACTTTTTTCGCATTTATTTGTAGAAGAGACAAAATTTAGTACTCCCTCTTTCCTACTTTAAAAAAATAGTCTCATCTCTCTCTCTCTCTTTTTTTTCTTTTTTTAAGTTAATCTTATTTCTAAAATTAAGTCTTCAAAATAACTAAACATCTAAAACTTACAATGTAACTTTAATATATTTGAAAAGCCAAACGAAATTATGAATTTGAATTTGAGACGGAGAGAGTATATTGTGTTGTTAATTAGGAGATACAATATTTTCTGATCGAATTTAAGTTAAATGTGGATGGAGCAGCTCAGGGTAATCCAGGAAGAGCTAGAATCGGGGGTGTTATTAGAAATCATTATGGTCAATGTATCCTTGGATTTAGCCAGTCAATTGGAAATACTTCTAATATGATTGCTGAGATATGGGCTTTACGTCAAGGTTTACAATATGCTATTTCATCAAACATCAAAGATATTCATGTTGAGACTGATTCTTTAGTACTTTTTAATGTTCTTTGCAGGGGGCAGGTTCCTTCTATCGGAGCGTTAAATTTGCTAATTGACTGCAGTATCTTAATGGAGTCTTTTGATCATATCTGGATCTCTTTTGCTTATAGAGAAGCTAATGGTGTTGCAGATGTATTAGCTAAAAATGCTTCTCAAACCAATAGTATGTGTGAATATTTTGTATCTCCACCAAGATACTTGTTTCCTTCTTTAAGTATGGATGTAAATGGTAGTTTTGTTGTAAGGGCTATAACATATTATCAAGCTTCTACTCTGTTTGTAAAATAACAATAGATATTATCCTTTTTCATCTATATATATGTTGTGGTTTGATAAAAAAAAATATATTTTCTGATCAATTTATGTCCATGATTTTATTTCTTATAGTTTGGCAGAATAAGTAATCTATACTCCCTCTGACCCTATTTATCTTACAAAAATGAGGCTTTGCACAAAAATTAAGAAAGTGATTGTAAAGTTGATGTGTTGTGAGTGTAGATATTTGAGTGGGAGAGAGAAAGTGGGTAGAGAAAAGTAAGTGGATAGTTGTTGTGAGTATGACAAGTGGGTCCCACTATTTAAAAAATGTTTAAAAGTTTTCTTTTTGGGATTTTGTAATGTAAATAAGGACACCCAAAATGGCAATTTTTGTAAGGTAAATAGGGACGGAGGGAGTAGGAAGTAACAGTTAAAGAATATTTTTCTTTTTAAAAAAACAGTTAAATAATATTTTTCGTAGATTGATTCTCCCTCCGTCCCAGAGTATACGTGTTGGGTATGCTTATTATAAACCACTCATATTACCTAGATTTGATTGATCCCATAACCTAATTTTATCTTTTGTGGACTTTAGGATATATTGTAAGAAGTGTTAAACTTCATTTCTAGAATAGTCCACTTTGATAGTATAGGCTTTAGATTGATAGGCTGAAAATTTTCTAAGTCTGGAATTTTAGTGGTCAAGATCTTGACCGTGAATTCACTTGACCGTGGTAGACCACCTGACCGTGGAAGACCACTTGACCGTGAATCACTTGACCGGAAGTCAGTGACCGTGAGCTTTGTGGTATACCTTGTCAGGTCACATTTGACCCCTCGACCGCAAGCCACTCGACCGTGAGGCCTTGACCGCAAATGAAGAAGTTATCCAAGAAACCCAAGTTTTTTTAAACTTAACCATGGTCAAACTATGGTTAGTTTAGAACGTTGCAGAACTTGAATCCCAAGTAATTCAAATTTGAATTCATCTAAGTGGGACCACCTCTTATCTGCAAAAAGGACAAACTCAGATTGAGCTCTAATCAGAATTCAACAGCTCATTGTCCTTCAACTTGGAGCCCAAGTAAATCCAACAGCTATTTTCTCATTCAAGGCTATAAATAGCCCCTAAGTTCTTCATTGAACTAAGCTGAGACTAAATAGAGAGAAATTGCTGTTAAAATACTTGGTGATTGAAGATCATACTCAAGATGTTGATTCAAAGCTTCATCACTGTAATCTGTACACTCAAGAATCAATATATACCTCCATTCAAAATCCAAGACTGACCATCTTGGTAAAGGACGTAGATCTTTTAACAGATCGAACCTTTCCAAATACTTGTGTCATTTTACTTTCTGCAAATTTACTTTCAAGTATTGTTCATCTTGTTCTTTATTGTTCATATTAACTTTGTTTGTCGTTTAGTGTTTTGATCTTTCAGATTTAATAACTTGCTGTGAATTGTGTTTGTATGTTCTCCACATTGCCTTAGCTAAAATCTGACTAACTTATCTTTTGCCAAAACTTCTAAGACAACAACTTTCAAACTCTCAACCATCTCTTGACCGCAAATCTCTTGACCGCACTTACCCTTGACCGGACTCATTTGACCGCAACTTGGTTGACCGTGAGTTCTGGTATTCCTACTTAGAGATTTTAGTCAAAACCAACTCTACCTTATTTCCATCGAAAACTTCCGCTGTGCATATTACATCTTGACCGCACAGTTTATTACTTGACCGCAAAACTCAAGATTGTAAGCACTTGGTTGAATTTTGAAAAAGGGTTGAAATTTTAAGTAGGCTATTCACCCCCCCCCCTCTAGCCTCCTTTCATACCCTTGTTGTGTCTTTGGGACCAACAAGTGGTATCAGAGCAAACACCTTTATAAAACTTCTGTTTTTCAAGCTTAACAGCTTGGGTGCCGATTCGAAATGGCAAGTCAGAAAACTATGGCAACGGTTAACTTCACTCACGTTCCAGCGTTCGACGAAGATAATTTTGACGTATGGAAGCACAGCATTCTAACTCAGTTCTACTCCATGGACGAGCAACTTGGTGATTGTCTTACCATTGGACCATACTTCCCAATGAAAGCTAATCCGGATCCAGAAACCAATGGTGCAAATCCGACTATCAAGAAACCAAAAGCTGAATGGACCGATGAAGAGAAAAGACTGGTTGGAATGGATGTGAAAGCAAAAAGCATACTTCTAAGTACCTTGAGTACGTCACAGCGTCGACAGATCATGGAATGCTCTACTGCAAAAGAACTTTGGGATGCAATTGAAGATTACATCGAAGGAGATCAAGCTTGCAAGGAAAGCAAAAAGTTTGCAATTCAAAGAAGATTCAACAACTTTGCTAAGATCCCCGGTGAATCACTAAGAGCCACTTATGATTGTTATTGTGAGATCGTGAGTACTTATACAGCACTCGGAAAGAAGCTTACCAAGAAAGAAATCAATGTTAATTTTCTTGCCGCTCTTGGTTCGCAATATCTACACAAAGGAAACACTCTTGAAGATACCAAGTTACTAGATGATATGTCTCTCAGAAGCCTCTATGCCAACCTCAAGGTCTTTGATATCAAGCTTAACAACATTGCTGAAATGGAAGGAAAAACAAAGAACTTATCGTTGGTTGCACAAAAGGAAGAAGTGATCGAGGAAGAAGATCCAAAAATCTCCACATCTGATTTATTAGATATGGATGATGATGACTTTGCTATGTTCGTGAAAAGATTCCAAAAGTTCAGAAAGACAGCAAGACCCGGATCATCAAGCAAAACTCCAACAAGGTTCTCAAGGAGCAACTCAACAAGTAAGAAAGAATACTCCAACTTCTCAAAGAAGAAAGAGGATCTCGTTTGTTTTAATTGCAGGAAACCCGGTCATTTCGCATCAGAATGCCCAATTCCCAAGTATGAGTATATGAAGAAGAAAAGCAACTTCAATCCAAGATACTCAAAGCAAAACAGGATGGTTACTGAAGAGGACTCTACCACAAAAGAGTTAGCTACCTGGATAGAGTCAGATTCTGATGAAAGCGATGAGGATTCTGAAGAAGGTCACATCTGTTTGGTCGTTCAGTCCGATGATGAGGATGATAATAAAAGTCGTCGCTCACCAAATGCAAAACCTAAACAGATAAGTTATACGGCCGATGAACTTGCAGAAAAAGGATTCCTAACTCCGGTTCAAAAGAATGGTGATCTTCTATTTTCAAGATGTGATGTGAGTGAAGCAAAAGAAGGCTCTACTAAACCCCAAAGTGAAGGAAGTTTTGTCTACAACACCTCAAGTCAAATTTGACATTTCCCCCCGATGAACAAGAAAAGATGTTTGCAAAAGCTGAACAGGTAATTAGTAAATTCTCTGGCATGAAGGAAGCTTTAGCACTTTCAACTGAAGAAATTTCCCAGCTTAAGACGGAGAAATCTCTACTAAGATCTGAACTCACCCTCCTTAAGTAGCAGATCAAGAGCATGACTCCTCTTACTGATCGAAACCGTTTCTTAGAAGAACAAAATGTCATATTTAAAGTTAAAAACGATGAATTGGTTGCTGAGATAAATGACCTTAAACGGATCACCAATGAGTGGACCAATTCTCGTGTCACTATGGAACAAATACTAGAATCCCAAAAGTCTAGTGGTGATAAGGAAGGCTTGGGATTCCAAACTAGTGACAACTTTAAATGTGCATCTTGTTATGAAAGAGATGAGAAATTTTCCCAACAAACTTTGGAAGAGTCAAAAGCTAAACATCATGGTTCAAAGGGTAAAGGACAAGAACCAAAGAAGAAACTAGAGTTCCATTATGTCTACCCCAAGAATCAAACTGGAAAGGCTTTAAAGTTGAAAGGAAAAGCCATGGAAAATCCTACCAAAGAGGAAGACTCTTGGAAGGTACCTGATCATGACCGTGCTTCTACCTCAAAGCCCGGTCGAGTAGCCTTCCGTGGCATGTCGACCGCAAACCAAGGCAAAGCGGTCAAGTTCAAGAAATTGAACTTTGTTCGGGAGAGAATTTTCCATACCAGTTAACAATGTTGTGCTCAAGAGTTCAACGAAGTTTGTTAACCCTCAGTTGGGTGGCTTCCACCATTGCTCTGTGTGTGATGGTTATGGTCATAAGGCTGCTGAATGTCTTTTGAGATTCACACCCAATCCCAGAAAGAGTAACCCTCCTTCTGTGAGGCAGGTGTGGGTTGTCAAAAGTTGCTAACCCTTTGGACCCAAAAGAATAAAAAGGGAACTTGTTCTTAAATGTTTATTTTATAGGTTCTCTGCTTAATGGCTGGACACTTCAAGGATAAATCAAGTTTATGGTATCTCGATAGTGGCTGCTCAAGGCACATGACCGGAGATATCAATTTATTGGAAGATGTCCGTGAAGAAAAAGGGTCATCAGTAACCTTCGGAGATAATAACAAAGAAAAGGCTGTAGGATATGGAGTCATTCGTAAAGGAAAAATCACCATCCAAGAAGTCTCTCTAGTTGTTGGTCTACAACACAATCTACTCTCAATATCTCAGTTCTGCGACAAAGGATTGCAATGCCACTTCACTTCAAATTTCTGTCTCATCAAAGATGGCATATCCGGCGTCACTTTGCTCAAAGGGATTCGTAAGAAAAATGTTTATATTGTTGATTTTAATTCATCATGCATTTCTTCTAATCTCTGTTTTGTAGCAAAGAATGTTAGTGAAAATAGTTGGCTATGGCATAAAAGACTAAGTCACTTAAACTTCAAGTATCTCTCTCCAAGATTGGTAGAGAAAATCTAGTTCGTGGTCTACCCAAAGTAGCTGATCACCACGATGAGAAGTGCACAGCATGTCAACTAGGCAAACAACCAAAATCGTCTCTCCAGCAAGACGACCCCTTCAACTTCAAGATGTTTGCAATTACTTCACATGGACCTGTTTGGACCTGTTACTACCGCAAGTATTGGAGGAAATAGATATACCTTAGTTGTGGTAGATGACTACTCAAGATATACGTGGGTCGAGATGATGAGCTCCAAAGATGATTGTTATGACATTTTGACCGCACTCTTTAGACAGCTCCAAACACAAAAGGAAGATGACATCGTTAGTGTTCGATCCGACAACGGTACAGAATTCAAGAACAACGGTGTTGCTCAATACTGTGATGATCATGGTATTGACCACAACTTCTCTGCTGCTGGAGTTCCACAACAAAACGGTGTTGTGGAAAGGAAGAACAGAACGTTGATAGAGGCTGGAAAGACTATGATTGCTGAAGCAAAGCTACCTCAATACTTTTGGGCTGAAGCCGTCAACACAGCATGCTTCACTCAAAATAGATCCCTCATCAACAAGACCTACAACAAAACTCCTTATGAACTTTGGAGAGGAAGAACCCCCAACATAGCATACTTCAAGATATTTGGATGCAAATGCTTCATACTCTACAACGGTAAAGAACATCGAGGTAAATTTGCTCCTAAGGCCGATGAAGGTATATTTATTGGGTATGCTAAACACTCAAAAGCTTTTCGTGTATTTAATAAAACCACTCTTAAGATAGTTGAATCTGTCCATATTACTTTTGATGAACATTCTCTCCTTGAGCCACAGATGGCTCCAAATGTTGCTGATGATTTTGTTGAGCTTAATGAGATAGGTACAAATCAACCACAAAATCAATCAACTCAAGGAAACCCATCTACCTCAACTGCACCTCCATCTACCTCATATGAAGCACCCGAAACTACCACATCTGCTGCTACCTCAAATGGAGTTGAAGTTGAAATACCCATCAATGTGGAAGAACCTATCCCTCAAATTACTTATGATTGGGATGGCACAAATGATGTACCACTAGAAGATTTACAACCACCATCAACTCAACCAGATATACCTCAAGAAGTTCGTGAGGTTAGAGATCACCCAATTCAGAATATCATTGGTAACTTGCATTCTGGTGTTCGAACAAGAAGATCAAACTACGATGCACTTACAACATTTATATCTCAAGTTGAACCCAAGAAAGTTGATGAAGCACTCCAAGACTCAAGTTGGGTTGTTGCTATGCAAGAAGAGCTCAACCAATTTGAAAGATGCAAAGTCTGGACCTTAGTTCCAAGGCCACAAGATCAAGGAGTGATTGGTACAAAGTGGGTGTTCCGAAACAAGATGGATGAGAATGGAAGCATCACAAGGAACAAAGCTAGGTTGGTTGCACAAGGATATAGACAAGAAGAAGGCATTGATTATGATGAAACATTTGCCCCCGTTGCAAGACTCGAAGCTATAAGGATATTCTTAGCTTATGCATCTTACAAAAGATTCAATCTATATCAAATGGATGTGAAGAGTGCATTTCTCAACGGAGAACTTCAAGAAACAGTCTTTGTTGCTCAACCGCCCGGATTTGAAGACCCCAAATTTCTAAATCATGTCTACAAACTCCGTAAAGCTTTATATGGACTCAAACAAGCTCCACGTGCATGGTATGATACTCTATCTAAATTTCTCCTAGAGAAAGGCTTCAAGCGTGGTAAGATTGAAACAACTTTATTCATTGCTAAATATCATGATCATACTTTATTAGTTCAAATATATGTAGATGATATTATTTTTGGTTCTACTAATGAATTGTTGTGTAAGCGATTTGAGAAGCTAATGAAAAGCAAATTTGAGATGAGCATGATGGGGGAATTAACATTCTTCCTTGGGCTTCAAATTAAACAATGTGCTGAAGGCATCTTCCTCAATCAAGCAAAGTACACAAGAGATCTCATCAAGAATTTTGGACTTGAAAATGCAAAGGCATACGACACTCCTATGGCTACTGGTAACAAGCTAGATAAAGACTTGAAAGGTAAGAAGGTTGATCAAACCTTATATCGAGGTATGATTGGCTCTCTCCTATACTTAACTGCTAGTAGACCAGATATCATGTTTAGTGTTTGTGTTTGTGCACGTTATCAAGCTGATCCTAGAGAAGCACATCTTATTGCTGTTAAACGTATTATTCGATATCTATCTGGGACTATTAACCTTGGACTTTGGTACTCCAAAGATTCGAACTTTGATCTTACAGGTTACTCAGATGCAGATTATGCAGCATGTACAATATACAGGAAAAGCACAAGTGGAACTTGTCATTTCCTTGGAAATCGACTAGTTTCATGGGCAAGCAAGAAACAAGCCTCAGTCTCTGTATCTACCACTGAAGCTGAATATATAGCTGCTGGAAGCTGCTGCTGCCAAGTGCTATGGATGAAGCAACAATTGGTCGACTACGGAATCAAAGAAGAAAATTGTCCAATTTATTGTGACAACACATCTACCATTGCTGTCTCCAACAACCCTGTCATGCATTCAAAGACCAAACACATTGATATCAAATACCACTTTCTCAAGGATCATGTGGAAAAAGGTAATATCCATCTAGAGTATGTGAGTACTGACAATCAAATTGCAGATATTCTCACCAAGGCTTTGGATTCCAAAAGATTTAGGTATCTTAGAGGAGAAATGGGTATGCTAGAACTTTAATTACTTGTCCATATATCTTGTTTGTGCTAATGTATTGTGTTTTCTCTAAGTCCAAATCCAAGTAGGTCTCAACGGTCGATTACCATCTCACTGGTCAAGTAATTCCGGTCGAAGCATCAAAATCTATCAAAGCTTACTGACCTCATCAATGCTGACCGCATAAATGTCGACCGCTCATATGCCAACCGCCCCATTAACCGCATACAAAGATGTAATTTGTTCAGGCTTTAAAGAAGCCGACCGCATGGGAAAATGATGATATTCGTTCACTGCTTTATAGAAGCATACATAGGCCAAGGTAACATTCTTGACCGCAAATATTCACGGTCAAGCACCTGACCGCAAAATTTTGGTGACCAGGTAAGTATTTCTAACTTAGCAAATTTTAGGATCCTCCTAGTCATCCAAAGGGGTAATTTTGTAATTTCCTCTTTTCCCTCGTTTTCATTTAATTCAAATCATTTGCAATTAATTTTATTCCCTTATTTATGTCCGCCGTCACTATCCATGCATTTATGGCAAAAGGACATCTCTGGTCAAATCTCTGAGTTTTTGCAGAGTTAACCTCCCACTTCTTTCTTCCCAAACCGTTCCACTTACCCTCAACTCCACCTCTGCAACTTACTTTTTATCAGAAACCCACCTCTCACTTTCTCTCTCTACTCACTGTCTCTCTCTACTTTCTCTCTCTAAACCCAGTTCACCCTCTCTCCATTCCTTCATCATTTCACTCTCATTTTCTCTATAAATGGCACCAAAATCAACTCAACCAACAAAATCATCTAAGAAATCGCAAGAACAACTTTCTGAAGACACAATGGTATGATTTCTTGACCCAAAACTCTCCTATTTTCAGTTTTCGTTTTTGTTTTTGGCGGGCTTCAACAACCCTTCATATTCTATTGTCTTGATTCAATTTCTGGGTTGTTTTATGCTTTGATGATGCTCATTTTAATCTTTTTCATGATTTCGAGTTCTATATAATGCTTAGATTCTTGTTATAGTTGCTAAATCTCTCTATGACATGAAATTTTTTGAAGCTTTTTGGTTAAACTTTGCCCTTTCATATTCTGGGAACTTATGTTGTTTTGATAGTGAAATTAATGTTATTTATGCGTGTAATCGGTTTTTGTGCTCACATTGATATAATTTTTATTGATTTTCGTACATAGAATCATTTTTTGGGTTTTCGTCTTGAACAGTGTTCTTCATGTTCTTGAGGTGTTCTTCGTGTTCCTGAGAAATCACTTTTTGATTCGTATCATCTTATTACACATAGTGATATGGTGTTTGTGCGTATTTTGGAAACTTCGTTAAAATATTTCTAGGTGTTTTTGCGTCGACCGTTCTCTCTGTCTACCGTGTGCCTGTCGACCGCATCATCATTAATCCTTCGACCGCACATTGGTCGACCGCATCAGTGTTGCAAACTTTCTCAATTTTGTAGGAAGAACAATCATTCATTCCTGGGTGCGTTATTGACTATGAAGACCTCCAAAAGGATGCTATTGGGAGGCATTTGATCAAAAGGATGAAGAAATCTGGCATACTTCATTATTTCACCATGAATCAACCTGATCACTACCTTGCCGCAGTTGGAGAATTCTACTCCACAGCTAAAGAAATCAAAGGGAGAGATGATCAAAACAGACCGCTCAATTGGATTGAAGCTGAGGTTTACGGTCACAAAGTTGAGATTGATTACACCGACATTGCTGCCACACTTGGCCTTGACATCGACACTGAGTCCCCTATCTCCCTAACTGATGAGGAGTATGATGGTCTAGCAATGAGATTGATTGGATCCACTGATGTCTGCATGCCCTACCGCAAGACATTTCCTGAAGTGATGTACTATATTGGTCATCTGGTTGGCCATGGTCTTCTTTGCAAAAGTGGCAATCATGGAAACTTCAACTCTACCCAATGGAAGCTATCAACCGCAATCTATCTCGGTCGAACATTGAACTGGCCCAAGATCCTGTATGGACTATTGTTGGACCACATTCATGATTACAAGAAGCAACTATCTGATCAGGCCATCACCAAGTAGAAGAAAAACACCAGGTTCCTTTCCCTCCTATTCAAATTCATCCCTGAAGTTCGAAGGGAAATCAACAGGGACAAAGATGCTAGTGTGACTATCTCATTATCCAAGGTCTTTGACATCAAGACTATGAGATCCACCTACCGCAACAGATTTGGTGATGTTCAGTATCAAGAGTACAGAAACTGTGAACCTGAGCATAAAAGAGAAAAATACATCCCTCCCAACTTCACCAAGGCTGCTAGATTAGCATTAGGACTTGATGCTCCTGGAAAGTCCTCATCTGTTCATGATGATGAAGAGGATGATGAAGAAGCTGAGGAACAAGTGTCTAGGAGAGTCAAAGGCAAAGGAATTGCCAGTGCCTCGACCGCTCCTTCCAAAATCAAACCTTTGACCGGAGTGATTATTAAAGAACCTTCAACAGTCAAGCCCCCTTCCAGAATTCCCTCTACCGTTCCTCTCAAAGTAAAGTCAACCGTACCTCCCTCCAAATCAACCGTCTCCAAGCCTACCATGCTCTCTCCGACCGCACCATCCAAATCCTTCAAATCAAAGTCTCCTGTACTCCCTGCTTCGTCTCAGGGGGAGAAATCCAAAAAGAGGGACCTTTCACTCAGTCCCATCCAAACCTCCAAGAAATCCAAGGTTACAAGACCACCTCCTTCGACCGCATCTCCAGTATTCACTCCATCCGGTTCACCTATGCAGAGTGACCGTGATGATGATGTTGAAATAGCTTCTACTCAACCGCAACGTCAAAAGGTCAAGCAAACTCTTGAGTTAGTTGATGAACCAGATGATGTAGAATTGATAGAATCAAGTGGTGAATCTGGTAATCAAGATGTTGAAGCTGGTGTAGATATTGAAGCTAGTGTTGGTAAAAATGCTGAGAAAACTGTTGATGTTGACAGTCCTGATTTTAGTGATAATGATCAAGTGCATCCTGTTGAGGCGACCGCTGAACAAGACAAGTCCACTGATGTTGAGCTTCAGGGTCACGGTCAAGATGGCGACCGTGTACCCAGTGACCATGATGATATTTTAACCAAGTCTCCTACTCCCTCACCCCTTCAGTCTACTCAAGCTCCTCCGACCGCTTCTGGTACGGTCGATCAAATGGCTCACATTTTAACTGCTATTGAGTTCTTGACTCAGATCAACCTTGATACTCAAGGTGAGGTTGCAAAGCTTGCTGCAAACCAGATTAAGTTGCAGAATGAGGTTGATCAGCTCAAGACTTCTGTTGTTGAGACCATTAAGGGGCAGAGTCAGAACATAACAAAGGCTATTCTTGAAAGTCTAGCTACCGTGAATCCCAACATTGCCTTGACCGCATCCACTTCTACCACTTCTCTCACCCATGCTGATCTTAAAGAGGAACTCAAGGCACAATCCAATTCCATTGACCGTTCACTGGTCAAGACAATTGATGAAGCTGGCAAAGAAATGTCAAAGGTGATGACAGGCAACAAGAATTTTCTATTTGAGAAGATGGATAAGGTCAAGACCTCTCTCAAAGCGGAAATCAACGCAAGTGTTTCTGTTGGTTTGTTATCGGTCGCAGAAAAGTTCACGCCCAAGATAGAAGCTATGAGGCAAGCTATGCAAGTCCACACCCAACGGCTTGAAGGTCAAACTTCCAAGATTGATAGGGTTTATGAAATTGCTAACTCAAATGTGCAGGAAGTCATTAACAAAATTTCAACTCTTCAATTGACCGTGGATAGCATTGCTGGATCTCAAGGGTCCTCATCTAAGAATCAAGCGACGGAACATTGGAATAGACTTGCTGCTGATGAAGATGAAGGTGAAGACAGCTTTGAATTTCCAACTGTGAACATGATCTTCAATGATCTCATCATTCCTGGAGTTGGCCTCTCAAAGAAATTTGGTTACTTTGAAGGAGATCCATACTTGGGTTGACCGCATCATTTGAATATGACCGTGTGTGGTCATTTGAAACTTTGTTATTGATTTGTGTTGTCCCAAAACAATTTTACATTTATGTTTGTCCCAAAACAATTTACTTTTATGTCTGTTTTTATTTGGATCTGTAAAAACTTAATCCCTCTTTTGGTTCTGCACTCCCTATACGTGAATGGATATTTATGAGTGCCTTTTGAATGTTTGTTTGATGCATTTGCTTACTTATTGTTACTTTCTCTAAAAATGCATTCAAACCTTATATGTCTATCTTGCTAGGATTAGAATTTTTATCTTTTTAGGCTGATAGAAATCTATGACACTGGCTTAGAGTGTGCATTGACTTGGGGCATGAAATTAATAAAATATTATTTTCTTGAAAACATGTTATTACCAAGTACAATGAATTAGCCTTTGTTATAGTAGGTAATGGTCTCAATCAAATAGGGGGAGATTGTTGGGTATGCTTATTATAAACCACTCCTATTACTTAGATTTGATTGATCCCATAACCTAATTTTATCTTTTGTGGACTTTAGGATATATTGTAAGAAGTGTTAAACTTCATTTCTAGAATAGTCCACTTTGATAGTATAGGCTTTAGATTGATAGGCTGAAAATTTTCTAAGTCTGGAATTTTAGTGGTCAAGATCTTGACCGTGAATTCACTTGACCGTGGTAGACCACCTAACCGTGGAAGACCACTTGACCGTGAATCACTTGACCGGAAGTCAGTGACCGTGAGCTTTGTGTCATACCTTGTCAGGTCACATTTGACCCCTCGACCGCAAGCCACTTGACCGTGAGGCCTTGACCGCAAATGAAGAAGTTGTCCAAGAAACCCAAGTTTGTTTAAACTTAACCATGGTCAAATATGGTTAGTTTAGAACATTGCAGAACTTGGATCCCAAGTAATTCAAATTTGAATTCATCTAAGTGGGACCACCTCTTATCTGCAAAAAGGACAAACTCAGATTGAGCTCTAATCAGAATTCAACAGCTCATTGTCCTTCAACTTGGAGCCCAAGTAAATCCAACAGCTATTTTCTCATTCAAGACTATAAATAGCCCTTAAGTTTTTCATTGAACTAAGCTGAGATTAAATAGAGAGAAATTGCTGTTAAAATACTTGGTGATTGAAGATCATACTCAAGATTTCCAGAATCCTTTGAATCTTCAAAGAACTCACCTTCAAACCTTCAAAGATCTCCAGCAACAAACAAGTCATCTCAAGCCTTGTAACACATAAGATTCTTTAGGCTCTAAATCATATAGATTTCAAAGAGCTTCAGATTCTTACACACACACTCACCCCAATTGATCAATCACTTAGATTGAATCAAAAGGGATACACTGGTCTAAGTCTAGGATTTATTCTTCATAGAAAGTAGGTGTTGATTCAAAGCTTCATCTCTGTAATCTGTACACTCAAGAATCAATATATACCTCTATTCAAAATCCAAGACTGACCATCTTGGTAAAGGACGTAGATCTTTTTACAGATCGAACCTTTCCAAATACTTGTGTCATTTTACTTTCTGCAAATTTACTTTCAAGTATTGTTCATCTTGTTCTTTATTGTTCATATTAACTTTGTTTGTCGTTTAGTGTTTTGATCTTTCAGATTTAATAACTTGCTGTGAATTGTGTTTGTCTGTTCTCCACATTGCCTTAGCTAAAATCTGACTAACTTATCTTTTGCCAAAACTTCTAAGACAACAACTTTCAAACTCTCAACCATCTCTTGACCGCAAATCTCTTGACCCCACTTACCCTTGACCGGACTCATTTGACCGCAACTTGGTTGACCGTGAGTTCTGGTATTCCTACTTAGAGATTTTAGTCAAAACCAACTCTACCTTATTTCCATCGAAAACTTCCGCTGTGCATATTACATCTTGACCGCACAGTTTATTACTTGACCGCAAAACTCAAGATTGTAAGCACTTGGTTGAATTTTGAAAAAGGGTTGAAATTTTAAGTAGGCTATTCACCCCCCCCTCTAGCCTCCTTTCATACCATTGTTGTGTCTTTGGGACCAACAATACGTTCACATTTTCTTTTTAGTTTGTCCCAAAGTATATATCCACTTTCTATAATGGCAAATAATCTTTACTATTCCTCCAACTAATTTTCTCTCCTACTTACTTTTATACTCACAACACCAATCAACTTACTATTCTCTTCCACTCATTCTCTCTCACAGTTTACTTTTATACTCACAACACTTATATCACTACAACCATTTCTTAATCTCCGGGCAAATGAGAAGGTGGACATATACTCTGGGACGGAGGGGGTATTTATTATTACTAAATTAAATGGCGAATTCATTAAAAATGATATTTTATAAGATTTAAAACGTTAGGCAATATGTTGTCGAGTCCTAATTTCAAAAACCAATTTTAATAATAGGCTAAATATCTTTAATTTTTTCTTCTGTATAAAAATAATGAAAGGTAATCTGATTGTATAAGATTTTTTTTTATTTTTGTAGGGAGAAAGGAAGAAAAACAATATCAATATAAAATGAATTAAGAGTAATTTTGATATGTATTTTCATTTATATTATTTATATGATTGATTTTATTATGCCCCGTCGAGTATCGACAGGCTACAAACTAGTATTTGAAAAGCCAAACGAAATTATGAATTTGAATTTGAGACAGAGAGAGTATATTGTGTTGTTAATTAGGAGATACAATATTTTCTGATCAATTTGTGTCCATGATTTTATTTCTTATAGTTTGGCAGAATAAGTAATCTATACGAAGTAACAGTTAAATAATATTTTTCTTCAAAAAAAAAAAAAAAAAAAAAAACAGGGGGTCTCCTGTGCAACCGCCGCTCCATGCGATGGCGCACGGAGCCGACCTTTTTTTTTTTTTTTTCGCTGAGATTTTTTTTTTTTTTTTTTGCCACCCTAACTTTTTATCCTCCAACAAAAACAACACTTATTATAACGAAATGTAACATTTTTTTTTCAAAATGTACTACAATTTTGCTGCAATAGATTAAAGATAACATAAAGATTGACAACTAAACCAATGTCACACTTTTTATAAAGGAATGTAACACTCTTTTTTTCAAATGTAACACTTTTAAAAAAAAATGTACAATAATTTTGCTGCAATAGATTAAGATAACATAAAGATTGACAACTAAACTAATGTCACACTTTTTATAAAGGAATGTAACACTCTTTTTTTCAAATGTAACACTTTTTTTTCCTTCCAAAATTAACATAAGATTGACAAACTAAACTAATGTAACATTTTTATTCTCAATTGTAACAGTTTATATTCTTAAATGTAACATTATATCTGAAATGTAACAAATTTTTATTGAGAAAGTAACAATTGAAATGCAACTCAATTATATATATGAATTTTTACTCTTTTTTTAAAGAAGAAAAGTAACATTTACTAAATAAAAATGTTACATTCATCTATATAGAAAATTATAATTATATATTCACTTTGTTACACTTCAAATATTAGTTTTTCTAACTACAAAAACTATCAAACAATTTAAATTTTCTTGTAAAATTGCTGTTACATTTGACTGTGAAAAGTGTTACTTTTTGAAAATGAAACTGTTACTTTATCAGAACAGAGTGTTACATCTTAGCTGATGAGCAGTTCAAACTTTTTGTGTGTAAAAAAATATGTTTTTTTAAAAAAATAAAAATAAAAAAAAAGTCAAACCATATCATGACCTATGTAGTTTTATTCGTCTCGTCGAGACGAACACAACGGTATTTTTATTTTTCTAAGTTATAAATATCAAGATATAGCATTTTAAAGTTATTGGGTTTTTTAAAAAAAATGAATGACACATGGCGCACTGGGAATGAAGGAGAGGCTGGCGGGAGGGTAAAGGTCCCTATTTAACCTTGAAGGGTTATTTTCACGGGAAGTTTGAGGATACCCTAAAAGACAAAGTTCCCTCTCTCTAATTACTCACTTCAAATACTGCCTCCGTCCCATTTTAAACTTCAAAATTTTCCATTTTAAACCTAAAAAAGAAAGTTTTTTATACTTTTTTTATTTGCAAGTCCCACATGTCATACTAACAACAATTACCCACTAACTATTCCGAGTTAAGCACCTATGTGGTCCTTAACCTATTGAGTTGTTTTCCTTTTGGTCCTTAACCTATTTTGGTTTTCCTTTTGGTCCTTGATGTACCTAGTTGCAGGATAAAGTGATCCTTAACCTATTTTAGTTTTCCTTTTGGTCCTTGATGTACCTATCTGCCGGACAAAGTGGTCCTTAAAATCGTCGACATGGCTTGTTGACCGAAAGGAAAACCAAAATAGGTCAACGACCACTTTGTCCTGCAAATAGGTACATCAAGGACCAAAAGGAAAACTAAAATAGGTTAAGGACCACTTTATCCTGCAACTAAGTACATCAAGGACCGAAATGAAAACCAAAATATGTTAAGGACCAAAAGGAAAACAACTCAATAGGTTAAGGACCAAATAGATGCTTAACTCCTAACTATTCCATACCCCACTTTTTCTCTCTTACTCACAACACATCACTTTTTTCTTAATACTTTGCACATATTTGTTTTTGGGTTATCTCCCAAAAAGCCTCATACTAATGGAGTGGGTGGACTCTTTCTTATACTAGGCAATTCTTCTTTCAATTGCCGATGTGGGACTTGGGTTGATACCCCAACATTAAATTGAATGAACTTTGAGCAATAACAAATTACTTTTAATTATCCTAGCGAGAATCTCAAAATTTGTATTAATAACATATAGTAAAATGGCGTGTTAATAACAAATTTTAAATTTTCACTAAGATTAGAATGAAATTAACCTAACTTATTGCTCAAAGTTCACTTAGACTAACGAATAAAAAAGAGGGTGTAACATTCCCTTGTGAAAGGGAAAATGAAATAACAATGGAATTTCAGAACATGGCTCTTTCTTTGGCCACCATTGGCAACTTCAATCTCAAGTATCCAATTTGGAACTTCCTTCATCTTGTTGCTCAGTTACAGCGAGTTAATTAAAGTCACCGAGAGTTATGTGATCAATATTAATTACGCAACAACCGGGACTCACATAACACCTACTCATTTTAACCATACAATCGAGGGAAGAAATCTCACTGTGCCAACGAAGCAACAAGATGAAGAGAGCCTGCATCAATTCCAAATCTCATACACTATTACTCCTACACCAAAATACTAGGTATCAAATGTCCTTCCTCCTATTTCTATCACGTGTAAAAAAAAAAAAAAATGAAATGTAGAAATCCCAACCTGGTAAAAATGATAGAGATGTAACCTACAAACAAGTCAAAGGTGATCTTCCGGGGTTGATCATATGTCAGCGTGAGAAAATCCGTCAGAAAGAAGCTTTCAACTAACCATCATCGTCCGAATCTGTAATTTAAACAGAGAGCAGTCAATGGCAGTGTTGGAAATGTCCAATATAAACTAGTTTTGAAGATCCACCTACAGCGTGATTCGGTCATTTTTCTAGCTGTATTTGAACATCACATGGATGCAGTGCAGAAACCAACTATAGCTGAACAAACATATGGTGTCGAGTTCATAGTCAACACGGACACTAAAGGGCATGGACATCTATAAGATATGCACATTCATCGTACTGGAATAATCTATTGGAAAATAGAACAGAGAGTGAGAGAGATGTGGGATTTAAAAATAATGTCTAAAAACATATATGATCAGCGACGTCACTTTAAATGGAAGAGAGAGATGTGGGATTTAAAAATAATGTCTAGAAACATATATGATCAATGACGTCACTTTAAATGGAACAGAAAAAAAAAAAAAGAAAAAAAAAAAAAGGACCCCTAAGAATGTTCAATTCTTCAAAGGGTGTTCTCAGGAAGCTACACATGGAGCTTCCGAGAGTATTGTTGAGGAAACAATAAGAACGCGAAATAAACAACATAAGAATGCTTACCAGATCGTATATCTTCTCCAACTTGTCCTCGGTTTTTCAGCTGCCTCATTATCATTGAATATATGAGAATCCACCAATATATGTGGAACACGAGTAGGGACAGCAACATTGTATTGAAGAAGTAGTACAAAAACATATCATACAGCTCTGACAGTTTCAAGCACTGACAAAGATGATAGCTGGAAAACACCAACCACATAAACTTGTGAGAAAGGATGTCAGATCGGTAGCTATTATACTACCTTTGTCCCAAAATGAATGTCCAAAAACATTTTCAAAATTACTCTTGATCAAGAGCAAATTTGAAAAAAATTGGACACTTTATTTTGGGACGGAAGGAGTAGGGGAAAAAACCCATCAGGTTGAAATGAAAACCTCGAGGATCTTATGACCCAGAATGGGAAGATAATCAGCCTTAATATGAACCATGAGATAGCAAACAATCCAAAGAGTACACTTGCTCCCAGCTCGCTCCCCGAGTATTTAAAAAGTTTGGCTGATTCCAGGAAAACGTCACTTGCATCATGTAGCGCAAGAACCACTGATCCAATTCGAAAGAACCTGTCTCAATAAAAAAAAACAAAATACTGTTAAGAAAATCCAAAGATTTTCTTTTAAATGTCCATACACCCAGCACAAGGGGAATAACAGACTAAATACTATGACTGGAAATGAAAATTGCAGTTTCCTCCTGGAAGAATTAGTTTGCAAATACTGTATAATTATAGGTCCACGAAGTGACCCAACTTCTAGCCTACGGCAAATGAACTCAAACCCTCCATTCCACTCAGTTTGCATTTGAATAGTATTCCAACAGAGCAATTTGAACTGGAGTCACTTTAAAAGTCAAAAGCCATATAGGTCCTCACTAACTAGTAACTAGAACTATGACCGTCGTTTTGGAGTTATATACATGTAGAAGTTACAGATATAATAGAATAATTGGACTTGTGGAGAGGGTAAACGTCAGTTCTAAGATCTACAGGATTTAAGTTAGCCTGAAGCACTGAGCAGTATATGTATGCGTTGGAAAAGGTGGCTAGGTATTCATAGCAGAAAGCTAATCTCTGATTTAATAAAAGTAAGTGAGGTTTGAGGCAGTTATCGTTTACGATCATGTGACTTTGCATAAGAAAGAAGTTGTGGATATCTTATTGTAACCTTAACATTGCTACGTTGGTCTAAACTGCCTTGTAAAATTTTGGTATCAATAGTCCAATCAGTGCAACTTCACCAAAGTAAAAAAGGGTGGGCCGACACACCTACTAATGGAGTGGTGAAATTGGGGATGAAGATGCGCCACCTCAAATGCAAGGCATGCTTATTTGTTCAAGATTGAGGATACCATCTATACATATCATCAACATGGCAATACGAAAAAGTAGATATTACTCCCTCCGTCCCATTTATATTAGCCAATAGACATAATCTCTTAGTTTAAGAAATCATAATGATTACTTTGTCTAATTTATTGTTTTAACGTACATACCCTTAATCATTTTACTGTGAAGGTAATTTTTTTAATTGGGTGGGATGTAGTGGGAAAGTGAATCATTAATTTGCATTAGGATTTTAAGAGGCCAAAAATAATGGGACGGACAAAAAAGGAAATGTGGCCAATATAAATGGGACGGAGGGGAGTAACAAAGATAATTCAACTATGGCTACTGCATCAGATTCAACATAAAAGTATGAAAGCAATAAGTCTATGCTTTGCATGCATAAAACATCGGCTGAAGAAGAAGAAACAATATCTGCATTTGATGCATACACAAAAGGGGAAGGAACAAAAGAGAGAGAGAGAGAGAGAGAGAGAGAGAGAGAGAGAGAGAAGAAGAGAGAGTGAGGCTGTTCTAAGATCAAGTATCACTGAAAGATGCAAGAAAACCCACTAGAAATATTTTTGACATCCCAAATTCCAAGAGTCAATGGCCTCTGAAAAGCAAAGCATCGGTAACATTATTAATATGCTAGCTACTCCCTCCGTCTCAAAAGTAAAAGAAGAGTCGCCTTTGACAAGTAACTGTTAATGATGCAGCTTTGCTTGCTTTTCATGAAGTCGCACTAAACTACTTTCCTCTTTTAGAAATGCTATTCTATTTTTCAGACAAATGAATGGTAAGTATTAGCCTACCCCGATTATAGGAATGGAAGACTTTGTTGTTTTTATATGAAAATGGTAAGTGCCGCTCAATTTTTGGGGAAAAAGGAAAGAGTACTATACTGCAACTACTTCATATACTTCAGTAAGGAAAAATCGAATCTCAAGTAGAAAGAAAGATACCTTGTGATGTATGAGAATCCAATCAGGAAAACAGTGATTATATGATGAGACATCATTACAGAGAAATCTTTCCTTCGAGTTTCCCACACAAGGAGAGCGGCAATGCTATAGATGTAGAAGCCACATTGGCACATGTAAACAAGTTCTAGCGTGAACCTGGACGATAAATGCAACAGATTATCCATTTATGGGGCTTGAAATGAACGTGACAATAATACCCTGTCGCCTTTTTCGAATTGCCAAGTTTATTCAATCTTTAAATGACAGGACTCACAAAACTTTCAGAATAACCACCTACTTTACTAACTCTTCAAAAATAAAAAAAACCAAAATTATAACATCATTAGAAGAATAAACATCAAAACTCATTACAGAAATCATAAGCAAAAGAGATTACTAATATGTTGACTGATATTACGGAGATAATCCAACCAATTCAAACACCAAGAATGGCAATGCTAAATAATTTAGAAAGAGCAACTTGTTATTCCACCTAAACTCCTCACTCCCTATAGTGAATCAGAGTAATAAAAGCTTCTTAAAATACAATGGAATTCATTCTAATAGTAAATCATAAATCATAATAAATCATTTTAGCCGACCACATATCATTTTGGGACTAAGGCTTTGTTATTTTGTTGTTGTAGTAAATCATAAATCGGAATGTAGAATCTTCCCATTTTCCATTAATTCCCATACCAAAAAATAATCCCACTAGTTTTATTTTTATTTTTCATTTGCAAGAGAATATCTGCATTATGATATCTGACATGATGATTTCAAAGTTTTAAGAAAAGAGCAAATGACCTCGTCATGTTAACTCTTAACCACTGCATTCAATAAAGTTTGAGGAATCAATACTTACTTCATCTCTTGATTTGGCCAGCCTGCAAAGTAGGCTTTTATATCAGTGACCATGGCTCATCGAAACCATTCGCAAAATGCAATATTCCATGGTCGCATAGTACATAAGCTTCCATAAAGATTCTGTAAATTTGCTATTTTGACTCGTGTTGTCTTATTGAGCCTCAATGGAGCATTCCCTTTGCTCAAGAACCAAATGGCTAGCCTCTGTAATGATGTGAAAGACAATAAGAAAACTAATGTTCATATATAAAAGTTGAAATTACAAATATATATTATATATCGAGAAAATCAGCTGACATGCCTTGTAATGCTGTTTCTTTTACCCCCCCCCCCCCCCCCCCCACACACACACCACATAATAAGATGATTCCAAGTTTAGACACAAATAAAGGCAACTTTAGTCTTTACAGTGATTGTATTCAAGCAACTTGACCAGTCACTGACCAAACAGTAGGTATGATTGTGCAGGTCTATGGAATAGGACAAACCCTACCGATAAAGAGGTTTAAACTTTAAAGAGAGTTAGCCACATAAAAAATAAGGAACTCAGATATAGATAATGCTCCCCCCCCCCAACCGTGAGAAGTGTCCCTTCTTACTTTTTTTAAGGAGGTTGACTTTACATTGTACACCTCCATCCCAATGAAATAGTAACATTGACTGAACACAAATTAAAAACCTACAATTTTCTAAATCGCCCTTAAAAAACAAGGTGGAAATATAGTCAATTTGTTTTTATAAAGATTAGCTTAAAGGGGAACGTTACTCTTCAATTGGGATGTCCCAAAAAGGAATGCTCGCCTCTTCTATTGGGACGGAAGGAGCAGGACATAGACCAGAATATCCTAATTGTTGATATCATATCATTACAAGTGCACATTGGGGGCATGAAGAGCGGCAAAGGCTTCGATTGAAAATCAAAACTTATCGTGGGATAAGCTTTATTTTAAAAGGATATTCATCCTGAGACAGAGGAATACAAAGTAATTCAGCTGAATCAGGAGAAGCAAAGATCTATTTAGGATCATTGGAAATTTAACTCCCTTTAAGAGACTACTTTTAAAAACAAAACTCATCCTGGGACAAACTATGCTTTAATAGGATTATTCATATTGGGCTGAGAAATACAAAGTAATTCAGCTTATTCAGGTGAAGCAAAAATAAAATACTAAACGAAGATCAAGTCACTGCCAGAAATATCAGTTTCCAGATTTTAAAAATATGAAGTTAAAAAAAAATGCCTGCAAGTCCTTTCTAGAGGATCCTCGAAACAATTATGAAAAAGATCCACATCATTAGGATGTTGTCCTTTCTTTTTATGAGTCCATACGACTATTCATATTACTATATTAGCCAACCCCAAATCATATTGGGACCAAGGCTTTGATTGTTGTTGTTGTTTTTGTAAGGTAGGTCTGGTCATTTGGTATGGGGGAATTACTAATTAGAGATTGGAACCAAAGATTTCAAGATCTTTGCCTTCAGTGCCGTTGCCATTTCCCACACTCCTTGGGGTTCAAATAGGACCAACTTGAGGCAATAGCCATCCAATTGTACAAAATAAAAAGAGTTGCTTAGTGTATTGCAATAATAATCTTTTCATTAGGGTGGAGAAGTGATGGAGATTGGATGGTTGGAAAGGGGATTTGTTTCTCTTAAACATGAAGCATTTCCCTTACCAGATCATGTTTGTCGAGTATTCCCACTTACTATCTTTCCCATTTCAATATTCTGGTTTAAAGTGGCTAGTGTTAAGCAGAAATTAGTGAGGAATTTTCTTTCGGGGTGTAAGAGGGTAACAGAAATAGTTTGGTAAGATGGGGGATTTTTAGTAGCCCATTCTTGAGGGAAGTCTTGGTTTGGGCAATATAGTCTTCAGAAACAATTCTCTAGTGGTATAATGGTTGTGGTGTTTCCTTTTTAAATCTTATTCTCTATGGCATCAGGTGATTGAAAGTAATTTGGGCCTCACCGAAATGAGCACAATGCTAAACAATCAGTATACATCTCTCTTGCGTGTCTCTTGGAATTTCTTTCAAATATTTGATATTTTTTCTTGTCATGCTCGGTAGTACACGGTTGGTAATGGCCATCACATTTGATTTTCGAAGGATGTATGGGAAGGAAATAGACCTAGAGCGGACAGATTCCTTATGTTTTCCAGTTGTCTTTGCTTCATGAGTCCCCTATAGCCTGTTGCCTTAACTATTTGGGTGCTATGACATCTTCTGATTTCCAACTTTCTAGAAGCCCAGTCGATAAGGAGCTTGCTTAACTCTTCTTTATCCATATTTTGGGTGAGGTCCTATCTAGTAATACAGACGATACAATAAGCTAGAGTCTGAAAGCGCTGGGTCCTTCAAATTTGACCTACTGAACCCATTCCTTCTCTATCTCTAATTTCATTTGTAAAATGTGAATACCATTTATGAGGTTTATGGGAAGATCAATACGAATGGTGATATGCCTAAAAACAGCAGTAAATAAATATTTGAGTGCTCTTTCTAAGGGGCCTAGCGAACACATGTCCAGTCATTCTTCATCGCAAAATAGCTTCGCATTGTGGGGTTATCTTAGTGCAATTATTTAGGGACTTTTGGGAAAGCGTAAGCTCAGTCTCTATGGAGAATTTATTGATCCCGAAATGTGACGTGCTACATGAAAAGGAAAAGAGAATAAGGTGTTATAGCAATATTGTATATATGTCATTTTTTGGTGCACTTGAACTGACAGAAACTTAAGAATATCACTAATGGAAAGCTATCCTCAAGTCTTCTGTGGGATCTAGTAATCTCTTTAGCCTCTCTACAGGCTAAAGCTTAAAGGAAGTTCAAGGGTTTGCCTTAGGTGGACTTGACGCGGGTTTGGAAGATGGTTGTTTCATAGTTTACCTATGCAGTTTTGTTTCTTTCTTTCTTTTACATTGTAGTCTTTGTTATGGTGGATATCTAATCCACTTCCCCTTCTCTCTTTTTAATCAAATTCTTCTTTTTCTACTAAAGAAACCTCCACTGTTCATCCACTTTTCCTTCTCTCTTTCCAATCACTATGGGTCAGCTACAACAAATTCAAGTCCATCTCCAACAATTCTTACTTAGTAGCATAAGATTTTTATATGAATTGTTTACATCTGATCATATATTGGTAACATTTCTTCAAAAGCATCATGTTCAGATTCATGAATGCAATAGAATCATAAGGATAATATCATTTCTTCAAATTAACCTAAGTATTGGTGCAAAAATTTCAAGGCATTCACTATTACTCTTATAAGTGTATGTTTGGCAACTCAATTCCACGCTTTGAATTTGGAATTGGAAGAACAAAATGAATTCCGCATGCAAAAACAGCCAATTGGAAAGCAAGATAAAATTACTCTTCCAGTTCCAGTTTTACGGATTTGAGTTGAGTTGACAAACATAACCTTAATATAGGTATCCATTCATTAATACAATCACTCAAAAAAACTGCATTGTTTTTATACTCCTTATATCGAAACATGAATGATCAAGAACAAGAATGGACGTTTATTTTGTTCTTGATCAAGAACATGACTGGCGATTAATTTTAGGACGGTAGTGACATGTATTAAATCAATCAACGGCAAATAGAAGGCAATAAATTAAAACAGAGCTTCGTAATTGTAGTTTATTCAAATTCAAGATGCTAAAGACGCCAACTAAGTTGTGGTACTGCTATTTTAAATTATATATATATATATATATATATATATATATATATATATATATATATATATATATATATATATATATATAGTGTGTGTGTGTGTATATATAAACAAAAGAATGTAGCTCGCATTACAATTAAGTAACAAGGATCTTACAAGAAATACGTATCTATCAAGGAGGAACCTGGCGGCAACGAAACCAAATGCGAAGAATACCGCAGTGATCGAGCGCGAGGCGCTTGGAACGACATTGCGACTCCAGATCGAGTCCATGGAAAAGGAGAAGTATGAAGCCTCAACGCAACGCAATTGCATCCATTAACATTCCAGAATCAGCAATGGAGGTTCCGAAATCAAGTCTTACCGGGCGGAGAGACGACGATGTGATTTGCCCTAATTTGGGAGAGGATGGTGAGGAGTGTGTGTGTGTGTGTGTGTGTGAGAGAGAGAGAGAGAGAAATGAAATGGTGAGGTAGGTGAGAGAGAAAATCTGGGGAGAGAGAGGGATGGGAAGAAATGATAGGAGAAAGTTTTTTGAAAGAATGGGGTGGACTGGAGGAGATCTTGTTGTTGTTGTTGGGTGTAAGATGGTGGATGGGCGGGCCGGCAGGTGGTTCTGTTTTGTGCACCCAAAGCAAACCTTCGGGGCAGAAATTAGCGGGATGACCCTGATTCTTACGGGTAAAGTTTTTCCATAGAGATTGAATTCTGAAACTATAAAGGCGACTGGCTGGCTACCGTTCATCAAGGCGAGCTACATTAAGAAGGGCGGGTGGGTATAATTATGGTTTCGGAAAAAATTGAACCGTAATCGAACCGTTTCTCTCCCGGTTACGATTATGGTTAGGAAGGTTTGTAACCGCTGGTCCACAATATCTTTTTTTTTTAAATTAGTTTTTATAATATTTTATTACCGAAATTTTTTACAAAAAAAATATAGAAAAAATGTTAAAAAATTAAAGAGGTCCGTCCCTCTTTTCTTTTATATACTCAACAAATTTTATTATTTTTATTCACTGGATTTGGCTAAAAATTCAATCAAAACTCAACTTTTCTTGTCAACTTTCCGTTAATAACGGTTAATTCTTATGAAACCGTTAGAAATCTAACAATTTTAACGGTTTTTAACGGTTTTGCTGACGGTTTCTGTACTAGTTCGGTCTATACGGTTCGAAACAGCCGGTTCACGGTTTTCAGAGGTGATGAACCGGAACCGGCCCGTGTTACGAACAATCCCGGTTCACACGGTTCCGGTTTTCGTCAAGGTTCAAGGCGGTTCCAGGCTTTCGGTTCCAGGCCGATTTGACGGTTCCGGTTCCGATTTCGTTTGGCATAATGCATTCTACTTCGTCTAAATAATTTTTTGGATTTTTTTTTAAGTGATCTCAATAAATTAATTTCACTCTTGACACACTATTTTAACTTTATTTGACTTTGCACTTTCATCAATAATCTAAACAAAATTCATTTAAAAGTTAATTATTATCCCTATTTTCACAATTCAGAAGTCAAACTGTGCAACTCATGATTTTTAAGGGTATTACGAAAAACTAGTGGGTAACGGGTAACTAAATTGCTTTTTTTTTTTTGCATTTTACTCTTTTTATATTTTTATTTAATAAAGTAGCATAACAGTTTTTTATAATATAAATATATTGTATATGAAAAATATTTTTTTAATTATAGTTAACTAAATTGTAAACATCATCTTAACTAAAACCATTAATAGTAAAATTTAATCTATATAATAATATCAATAACTTATTAATAATATTTATTAATATTTATAGTAACTATTATAATTAATAATACTATTAGTAATAATGTTAACCTATATAGTAACTACTATGATTAACTAATACTATTAATAGTAAAAATTAACATATATTATAACTATGATTAACTAATACTATTAATAGTAATAGTTAATTTATAAAGTAACCATTATAGTTAACTTGTATAGTAACTATTATTGTTAATTATACTATTAATAGTAATAGTTATATATTATAGTAACTATTATAGTTGACTAATACTATTAATAGTAATAGTTAACTACTATAGTAAATATTATAGTTAAGTAATACTATTAATAGTAACAGTTAACTTGTATAGTAACTATTATAGTTAACTAATACTATTAATAGTAATAGTTAACTTGTATAGTAACTATTATAGTTAACTATTACTATTAATAGTAATAGTTAACTCATATCATAACTATTATTATGAGCTAATAGTATTAGCTAATAATGAGAATATCAAAAGTCACACACATTTAGGATAGTGATGATGTGGCTTCACACAAATGAAGTTTTAACCTATGTTTGTATATGTGTCAAAGCCATAGCCCTCCTCACCAACTTTAATATATATATATATATATATATATATATATATATATATATATATATATATATATATATATATATATATATTTGATCTGGGTAGGAAATTGGGAATTACAAATCTTGTGAAAAACCATTCTTATTACTAATTGGAATAAAAATAGTATTATAACATTGAAATTGTCCATGTTACTATTGTTGTTTTGAGTCTTAAAATGACAAATTAAAATTATAAATTTTATTATTGTAAGTTAAAAATATTTGATTTGTTGGTTAGTATTTAACACTTTTAATCAATAGACAAATATTTTAAATGAAAAGGTTCTTTTAAGGCTCTTCGGCCTAACATTAATACTTAACGAAGGCGAGGCGTTTTACCAATTGCCCTAATGTCTTTAGGACAAAAATATCACTCTTCTTCCATCCACACACGCTTCTGTCTCTAACCACGCACGGTCCACTTATTCGCTCGCACTCCATACTGAATTTGCGGTCTGTTGTAATATTGAACTATTAGAGTTTTGGAGCCCCCAAACCTCATTTTTTTTCATAGTTTTTTTATATATCAAACTAATTCGGTGTGAATAAAATATACATTATGAGTTAAGAGTAAGTTCTATGTACAAGAAGAAAAAAATCAATTTTACTAGTAACCGGGAAAAATCATGTTTTTTAGGGTTTTTAAATGGTCAATGTCAATTTTACTAATAATATTGTCATACCGCCGATTAATCATATCAGGCTAGCGAGTAGTATATGATAATCTTACAATTTTAACTGACAAACAAACAATTTAGTGGTTTCATAAAAAAATAAAATTAGTAGTAATCTGACATTTTTAACTTGTCATCAATTTATGAGTTATAAAAACAGTTAATAAAGCTGACATTTTAACATAAAGATGAATCATTTCAAAGTCATAATATGGATTATTCCATTGTTTGCGAAAATTTGTTTTTGATAAAATTATGTGTTGATTATTGTACAACAAAATAATAAGCAATTTTAAGCTATGTATATTATACCCTTTAAATTTTGTCATGAGAGGTGCGCATATTAAATTTTGCATACCATTTATTAAAAAAATAGATAAAACAATCTACTTGTATGAATTTAATTTTAAAAATTTACAAAAAAAAAAAAAAAAAAGCAAGTTTTAAAAAAGTAGAGTAAAAATGACATTTATGGCCGAAACCAATCTTCATCGCCGGCCATGAGTATCTACATCCTCACCGTCTTCTCTTCTCTCTTCCTTTATTTTTTCTTCCCACTTTATTTCCCTCTCACAAGGTCCGACTTTAAATGATGCCGCCATCAATAACACCCTCTACCACCACCACCATCAACATCATTATTCGTTTTCCTTTATTTATATTCAGTATGTCGTAGATTTATAGTTTCTCTCATTCGTCGAGAGCCGTTCCCTTCTCTCATTTGTCGATATTCTTTGTCTTCCCTCATTTATGTTGAGAGTCTTTCTATAATTCCCCTACTTCTTGCAATCTTGGGATGCATGGTTAGACATTTATTGCCGACCGAATTCGTCAATTTGTAGTGTTTTTGGGGCTAAATCTTTCCAGTGTAAGGATTTGTTTGAATGCTCATGGTAGGCAGCGTCCACATTTTGGTTGAAAAAGTGTTTGCGCATTACATTTCACTGTTCGTAGCGACGTTCAAGGGAAATTTTATTCAAATTTAGGCATCACTATTGATTTCATAAACTTCCATTATACGGAAAGAGAGACTTTGGTACAAGAGACAATCATTGTGGTAGATTTTTTTTATAAAGACCGCTAGTGCATTTGAGAATTCTTATGCATGGGATGGGACACTGGTTTTTTTGCGGTGTCATCTCGTAATTTTTGTGATGAATAAAATGATACATCTTTCTATAAAAACAAAAGAAAAGTAGGAGAAAATAAAAATTAGAAAATTACTCCATAAACGTAAGGGTAATACTAAAATCACATAAAAATGCCACAAAGTTTTGTTTATAAAAAAATGTCTTATGATTTTATTAGTCTTTTAATTGATTAGAGAATGATGAATCCATAATCGAAATCAATAAAATATCGATAACCTATTTTGTATTCATATTTTGTTTGGTGAACGGCTTTAGCCGTTGCCTACACGTGAACCATCATATTAAACTTAACTTGCCAAAGCCCTCCCCGAGGTAGCTCAGCGGTAAGTGTTGTGGATTAGACCCTCACAACCCAAGCAATAACCCCAAGAAAATAATGGCATACAAACAAAGCACAAGAAAATAACAGAGCAAAAGACACAGAAATTGTTTACCCAGTTCGTCAATATATTTGACTACGTCTAGGGGCACTACCAAGCCAGGATCTTGCACTATAATATGTTATCTTGAAGTTACAATGAGTATGGGGGCGGAACATTGCTTATATAGCAAACCTAGAATAAAGACCTAACCCTAGGAGGACAATAAAACCCGAAAATCTGGACAAATCGGCTAAAACACGGAACTGGCCCGACACCTGGGCGGTCGCCCACTTTTCCTATGGGCGGTCGCCCAAAAACCCCTTCCTGCCGATGGACCTTCTGATTAAGTGGGCGGTCGCCCACCATCACCCTGGGCGGTCGCCCACGTCGACAGTCCTCTCCGACGTGATTTTCTCTTTTGCTCCGAATCCTAGTTCCCGGTTGGTCCTCTACTCCAACAATCTCCCACCTAGAGATCAACCGCGTATACAAGCCCCGTATCCGTTCTTCAACTCATCCTTGGTGTCTTCCTAGTGCTCACCTCGATCATGGTAGTACCTTCCTCCTCCCCTATTCTCTAAGCCCCGTTGAAGCTATGCCCAGCTTCAATTTCACCTTGCTTGAGAAACCTGGAGCCTTTGCATCTGATCTACACTCTCTGTTAGATCTTCGTAGCGGAATATCCGGTCCTAAAGTATGTGTTTCATCTTCAGTGACCCCTTGTCCTTGGTCATCATGAACCGTCCCGCTCCCACCCGAGTCTGGAATATCCATGCAAATTTCACTTGCATCACCGTATTCCTCAAACTCCTTGAGCTCATACTCCCCACCATTGTCCGACATCAAGCTTTTAACCTTGAGTCCCTTCCGATTCTTCACCAAGGCCTTCCACTTCTTATACATCCTGAAAGATTCATCTTTCCCTTCTAAGAAGTAATCCCGGACCTTCCTTGTCGAATCATCAATGAAGGTCATGTAATATGACACACCAAACCGAGAAGTTACCGGGGATACCCCCTTCTCACCCATGTGACCCAATCCACAGTGCCACAAATCCGTATCACCCTTGGCTGACGCCACCGCGATACTATCCTTGGTGTTTTCCGCCAAATACAATCTTCCTTCCCTATTACCCCGAGCGATCTCACAATCCTCCTTGGTAATAACCCAGTTCCTGCAGCTAAAAGTTACCGTGTAACCTTCTTCACCCAGCTGCCCAACTGAAATCAGGTTCTTTTTCAAACCCGGAATGTGACTGACCCCGTGTAGATGTAGGACCTTCCCGTCCGATGCTCCTATTCTGACATCCCCCTTCCCCTTGATTTCCAAAGGCTCGCCATCCGCTAGATAGACCTTACCGAAATCACCGGAAGTGTAATTTTCCATCGCTCCTGCATGCCCGCATGAGTGGAATGATGCCCCCGAATCCAGCGCCCATGATTCTAGCGCACTACTAACACTCAGAATCAATACATCGTCACCTTCGATTATCACATTCGCCGATTTATCCCCTCACATGGGACAATCCCTCTTGTAGTGTCCTAACTCCTTACAATGATAGCACTCTACCGATCCTCTGGCAACCCTTGGTCTTTCTTTGTTCTCCTCATACTGATCCCCACCCCCGATTACACTTTCCTTGACCCTGTTCTCCCTTTATTGCTAGAACCCGGTCTTCCCCTACTAGTTGTAGCCAAGACCGATTCCGAAGTAGACGGTGTCCCCAACTTCTTTATGCGATTTTCCTCGCCCAAGAGAAAGTCCTTAACATCATCATACTTCAATTTGTTTTTACCCGCTGAAGCATTTAACGCTGTCACCATTCCGCTCCAACTCCTTGGTAAGGACGCTAGCAATAAACACGCATGAACTTCGTCACCGAAAGTAATCTCCAACGCAGTCAATAAGTCTATAATATCCATAAACTCATCGATGTGTTTAGCTATGGATCCTCCCTCTTGCATCTTGAGACTACCCATCTTGCGTATCAAATCAACCTTATTTGCAGCAGATGGAGTTTCAAATCTCTCAGTAAGATAATCTAATAGCTCCTTGGTGGTTTTCGCCTTCCTGGTAGTCTTCGCGATCCACTTCGACAAAGTAGATCGAACCACCCCTAAGGCTTTCCGATCCATGAGATCCCAGTCTTCCTGCTTTACTTTTTCCGGTTTGACTCCTGTTAGAGGCTTATAGAGATCCTTATTATACAAGAGATCCTCTATTTGCATCCTCCAAAACCCATAGTCAGAACCATCAAATTTCTCAACCGCTTGTTTATCCTTGCCCATTCTTGATTGCTTGATAACCCCTTTGATCGTCCAACCAAATCTCTTGATACCAGTTGTTGTGGATTAGACCCTCACAACCCAAGCAATAACCCCAAGAAAATAATGGCACACAAACAAAGACAAGAAAATAACAGAGCAAAAGACACAGAAATTGTTTACTCAGTTCGTCAATATATTTGACTACGTCTGGGGGCACTACCAAGCCAGGATCTTGCACTATAATATGTTATCTTGAAGTTACAATGAGTATAGGGGCGGAACATTGCTTATATAGCAAACCTAGAATAAAGACCTAACCCTAGGAGGACAATAAAACCCGAAAATCTGGACAAAATCGGCTAAAACACGGGACTGGCCCGACACCTGGGCGGTCGCCCACTTTTCCTATGGGCGGTCGCCCAAAAACCCCTTCCTGCCGATGGACCTTCTGATTAAGTGGGCGGTCGCCCACCATCACCCTGGGCGGTCGCCCACGTCGACAGTCCTCTCCGACATGATTTTCTCTTTTGCTCCGAATCCTAGTTCCCGGTTGGTCCTCTACTCCAACAGTAAGGAGGTTACATATAGTAAGAGAGGTTCAAATCCGAATTTACCTGTTTATGGATCTGAGACGGTGGTTCATAGACCTTAAGATTATGGGGGAGCAAGCACCAACAAGCACCAACACCCAGGTCATTAAAAAACACACACACACACACACACACACACACACTTGACGTGCCAAAATGAAAAGAACGAAAACTACTCCCGCGATTTTGAAATAGGACCGGACAGCCAAGTTAGCCAACGTCCGAGCGGCTGGCTCTATAGCAATGGGCAGGCCACAAGCATAATTTTTGTCAGTTTTTTCTGCCTCGCGTTCGCATCCCATAGCATCGATTAGGTTTTCGACATTTTTGGAAATGCCTCCTCATCATATCAGAGAACAAATTTTTACTTACAATTTTCTCTGTTTGAATATTGCATAGTATGATTGTTAGAATATTTTATATTCTATATGAATGTGTCCCACATGACTTGTCACATTAAATAAGTTTTAACAGTACAGTTTCACTTTGATGGATAAGTGAAAACTAAAGTGAGTTAAAACTTGGGAGTTATTAAAATGGTACTCCCTCTTTCTTGCCTTATAAATTATAAATGTTCCTTTTCTCATAAAAGAAATTTATATATTATATCAAATAAAATAACATTAAAGATGACACATCATATTTGCTATGTGTCATATAAGGGTTGATAAAGCAAAATGAAAGTCTCCTTTTCTTACTCAATTTTTTGGGTGAAGGAAACTAGAATGGGTCGAGTCACCATTTATATGATGGCCATGTGTAGTAAATGGTGACTAAGCAAAATTGAGACAGTGAAAGTCAAACTCCTTACTTGCTCTCCAAGTTCATATTACGGCTGGAAGGAGAATAAAATATGTGTCTCAAAAGGTTCTTTTGGAAGCTATAAAAGGAAGCAAGAGATGTTTAGCCAGAGATATCTCTTACCCATAATTACCGAAAATAATAGACAAGAAAACGAAGTGAGAGAATTAAATTTTTTGAAATTAAAGAAAAGGTGAAAAGGAATTAAAGGAACTACTCTCTCCATCAAGGGGATCTAAAAGGCAAAGGTCAAGAAAGAAAATACCATTATCATAAAGATTAGCATGGACGGAGGTACGGTTTAAATTTTACCTTTACATTAAATTATTTATAGTATTGATTTATTACGTGTTCTAAGATCTTGAGCAATTAAAGATTGTAATGGATTTTAATTAAAGTCCGCATTTAAAGTTGTTATGTTAAATCCATACAGTATAAAAGTTTTTCTTACATGTGGTATCAGAGCCCGAGTTTTGAACACATAATATCTCATATTAAATTTATTATTGTTATTATGCTAGAACAAGTTGGAAAGTATAGTTAATTTCCAAATAAAAGTATATTGTTTTTATTGAGGATTAAAGTGTAAAGCTTATAAAGGAAAATATATTAATAGCTTGTTAGTCACCAAAGTGGCCTGGCTGAATAGAATATCTTATAAGCTTATAAAAAGGAAAAGATATTAATAGCTTGTTAGTCACCAAAGTGGCCTGGCTAAATGGGATATCTTTTATAGAAAATAAAGTTTTGACAATTGTTCTTGAGAAAAGAAATGCCATTAAAATGACAATAATAGTAGATTGAACAATTGTGATTATAGATTATTTGCTAGAAGGTCATCCAAAGATGGACCATTGCAAATATTCTATAACATTAAAGGGATTAATCATGGCACCTTAGTTAAGTGGGGTTTATATCCAAAGATAGAATCTTATTTGACTAGTGTGTGTAATGATTATCTGTAAAAGTGATTTCTTAGTATCTAGCATCAATTATATTATGTGTTTAAGGATTGCCCAAAGGTGAACTTGAACGCATATTTAAAAAGTCTACGTGTCAAGTTTCTGAATCTATTAAAGTTAACTCAAAGTATAAAGGATGAGCATGTATTAAAGTTTGCAGCTGAAATTAAAGTCTTTGCATCAGTAAATACAGTCATCAAGTTCAATATGTTGAATAATGATGACTAATCTTAACAAATCCAGAATATTCTGGGTATTATGGATTTAGACTATGTCATATTAACAGATGGATAACCCATAGCCATTAATGAGACCTGTCTCAGAAAATTTCAAGACTCTATATATGAGGCTTTAGAGCGGTCTAACGGGCTATGGTTGAACCTTATGAATATGACTGTGACGAAAATAAAAGTTAAGGTTTAGATGCGAAGATGGTAAATCAAATTGAGTTCATTAGAAAGGTCATAAAATATTCTCAGTCAGACTTTGACCACAAATCAATTGTGGGTAGCATTATGGGTGAGCTAACCACAAAGAAAGTTGATTAGTCCAAGTTATAACATAAATGTCCAACTTAGCAAGAAGCATTAAAGTTGATCCAGGTATAAGGGACAAGAAAAGGGATGAATCCCATAAAAGTTTAATAAAGGACAAATCAATAAGAGGAAAATGTAAGTTTGTTACTTCTGTAACAAAGAAGGGCACTTCAAGAATGATTGTCCTAAATTAAAAGAATGATTCGAGAAAAGAGGTATACATTATGTTTCAGTATGCTTTGAATCGAACATAAAGAAGTCCCTGTCAATACCTGGTGATTAGTTTTCAGTGTTACTACTCACGTGTCTGATGTCTTACAAAGATTCAATACAATCCAGCTAATAAGAGAATTAATAGTTCATTTTTTATGAGAAACAAGATGAAAGCAAGAATATAAGGAATTGAGACTTATAGTTTGACTTTAGACATTGGGTGTTAGTTAAACTTGTAAAGATGTCTCTACGTTTCTTATTGTGCTTGAAATCTAGTTTCAGTATGGAAGCTGGATGTGTTAGCTTTCGTTTCGAGATTTGTAAATGCATGTTTTGGTTGTATAAAGACAACAACATTTGTGGATCAGGAAAGTTGTGTGATTCACATTATATCTTAAATCTCGATAACAAATTTATTGAATCTTTGTTTCAAGTTGACAGTAATGTAGGCACTAAAAGTAGTACACTAAATGAAATTTTGCTTTCTTATGTCATCAAAGATTAAGTCAATTTTCCAAAGAAAAGTAATTGATGTTGATGTAATGTAAAGTTCTTCCTCAATTGGATTTTAGTGACTGAAATAAATGTGTGGACTGCATTAAAGGAAAGCCGACGAAATCCACAGTAAAGAAAATGGCCATAAGAAGCACTCAGCTCTTTGAGCTAATACACACTAATATTTGTGGTCCTTTTAATTAACGAAGTGAAAGTATTTTATCACCGTTAAAGATGACTATTCTCATTATGGTTACATTTATCTACTGCGTAAAAGGCTTATTTAGTAAACATCCTTGAGGTGTTTATTAATGAAATGGAAAGGCAGTTAGATAAGAAAGAGAAAATTGTCAGGTCAAATAGAGGTGGTGGATATTATGGTAAAATCACATAAAAGGGACAATGTCGAGGTCCATTTGAAATATTCCTCAAAAGTAGAGGCATTTGTGCACAGTATACAATGCCTAGTACCTTCAGCAGAATGGTGTTGCTGAGAGACGAAATCGTACATTAGTGGATATGGTTAGGAGTATGTTGGGTAAGTGTTCTTTACCCCTATAATTGTAGATGTATACATTAAAGGCCGCTAAGTATATACTTAAATATGGTTCCCTGTAAAGTTGTCCCTAAAACTCCTTATAAATTGGGGACAAGAAGGAATCTCAGTTTGAGACATTTTTCATGTCTTACGTGGTTTAGCGGAAGTATGGGTATATAATCCACAAGAAAAGAAGTTGATGCAAGGATAGTCATTGACTATCCTGAAAAGTCAAAGGGTATAGATTTTACTGTCCTAACCACAGTACGAAAATCCTTAAGTCTGAAAATGCTCGGTTCATCAAGAATGGTTTAATCAGTGGGAGTGGGAAACCACGAAATATTGATATTCAGGAAAATCACGCAGAACAATCATTGCCTGACATTCCTAATGAAGTTGTTGTTCCAGTTGTTGTATAAAAGACTAACAACATATCAAAACAACAAATTAATGATCAATACCCACTGAATGAAAATATTATAGTTTAGCAAGAGATTAATGAACACCATCATGAAATAGCTTTAAGGCAGTCGGTGAGACATAAAAGATTGCTATTTCAGATGATTACATTTTTTATAATCTTGAGCATGAATGTGACTTGAGCATTGATAAAGATCCAATCTCATTCAGTAAAGCAATTAAAGATAACAATTCAGAATAGTGATTCAATGCCTTGAAAGAAGAAATTAAGTGAGTGTATGATAATGAAGTTTGAGACTTAGTAGAGTTGTCTGAATGGTATAAAGGAGTCCTTTTTTAATTGGTCTTTAAAAAAAAAGACTCAAAAGGCAACATCGAAATGTATAAAGTCAGACTCGTACGTTATACACAGAAAAGAGGCATTGATTATAAAGAGACATTCTCTTTGGTATCTAAGAAGGACTCTTTTTAGAATTGTTATGACTTTTGGTGGCTCATTATAGATTAGAGTTTCACCAATTCATGTATAGACTGCTTTTCTAAATGGTGAGTTGGAAGAGGAAATAAATATACATGGACAAACCTGAAGAAATTGTGACCACAGTTAAAGAAAATTTAGTGTGTAAATTTAAAGAATTCAATATATGGACTGAACAGGCTTCCAGATAATGGTATTTTAATGATAATAATACCATTTGTAGAGAACACCATTAATCGGTGTATCTATATAAAGGTCAGTGGGACCAAGTTCATTATATTGATCTTGTATATTTCTTAATGTTGGCTATTACGAAAAGTAAAAGAGTTTCTCTCTAACAATTTTTAAAATCAAAAAAAAAGATTTAGGCGAGGCATACTATGTGATAGGAATAGAAATATTCTGTAACAGATCACAATGATTGATATGAGTATCTCATAAGACCTAAATAAATAAAGTGTTAGAGAGATTCAGAACAGAGAATTGTTCGATTGGGATCGTTACCGATTCAGATAAGGGATAAATTAAGTCTAATGCAATGTCCCAGGAACGAATTGGAAATAAAATAAATGAACTCTATTACTTTTAATTCAGTGGTAGGGAGCTTAATGTATGCACTCGACCTAAAATCAGATTTGGTGATAGAATAGTAGGTCGATATTAAAGTAAGCTCAGAATAATCCACTGGAATGCTGCAATGAAAGTCCTTTGGTACTTACAAGGCACCAAAGATCATATGCTCATGTAAAGAAGGTGTAATCACCTTAAACTAATATGATATTAAGATTCAGATTATGCCGGATGTGTAGACACGAGAAAATCTGCATTCGGTTATTTGTTCCTAATAATATATGAACAATAGAATGGAAAAGTGGAAAGTAGTCTGTCATTGCTACTTCCACTATAGAAAGGGAATTTATGGCGTGCTTTGAGGTCACTGTTTAAAGAATGTTGTTGCGGAACCTTATCTCAGGGCTTGGGTTTGTCGATATTATGGCCAAGCCGCTGAGAGCTTATTGACTCTGTAGTTCTCTTCTTCTGAAAAATGACAAGTACTCTAAAGGTGCTAAACGTATGGAATTGAAATACTTGTCAGTTATAGAAGAAGTGCAGAAACAAAGAGTGTCAATGGAGCTTATTAGCACCGAATTAATGATAACGGATCCGTTAACTAAATGATTACCTCTTAAGACATTTTATGGTTATGTCGAAAGGATTGGTATTACGGAAAAGTCCTTATTAACATAAAATGAATGGATTTGTATATATATATATATATACATTACAGATGTTTGCTCATTAAAGTTGAAGGTTTTGACACTCTGAGCTCATTATATGTAAAGGTTTCTGCTTATGTACATTATGACTGTTAAAAGTACATTAATAATAGGTCTTCTTTGAAGACAGTATGGTTGAGGATTATAGTTTACCTCAAATTATAGTTGAGGATGATTTAACTCAAATTATGGTTGAGGCTTATGGTTTACCTCATACTCATTAAAGTTAAAGGTTAAGTTGAAATTGATTTTGTGGTACATGGAAGGGATCATGTCGCTTAAATGATGTGTGACCGCCATGATCCGATCAGTTTTAGCTTAATGAAAGTTTTGTCCATTTGACATTATGGAAGGATTTATTGACATGCGCGCACTTAAAGTTGTCATGAAATTCTCAAGACGTCATATGGGACAAGTGGGAGAATGTTAGAATATTTTATATTCTATATGAATGTGTCCCACATGATTTGTCACATTAAATAAGTTTTAACAGTACATTTTCACTTTGATGGATAAGTGAAAACTAAAGTGAGTTAAAACTTGGGAGTTATTAAAATGGTACTCCCTCTTTCTTGCCTTATAAATTATAAATGTTCCTTTTCTCATAAAAGAAATTTATATATTAAATCAAATAAAATAACATTAAAGATGACACATCATATTTGCTATGTGTCATATAAGGGTTGATCAAGCAAAATGAAAGTCTCCTTTTCTTACTCAATTTTTCGGGTGAAGGAAACTAGAATGGGTGAGTCACCATTTATATGATGGCCATGTGTAGTAAAAGGTGACTAAGCAAAATTGAGACAGTGAAAGTCAAACTCCCTACTTGCTCTCCAAGTGCATATTACGGCTGGAAGGAGAATGAAATATGTGTCTCAAAAGGTTCTTTTGGAAGCTATAAAAGGAAGCAAGAGATGTTTAGCCAGAGATATCTCTTACCCATAATTACCGAAAATAATAGACAAGAAAACGGAGTGAGAGAATTAAATTTTCTGAAATTAAAGAAAAGGTAAAAAGGAATTAAAGGAACTCTTCTCTCCATCAAGAGGATCTAAAAGGCAAAGGTCAAGAAAAAAAAATACCATTATCATAAAGATTAGCATGGACGGAGGTACGGTTTTAATTTTACCTTTACATTAAATTATTTATAGTATTGATTTGTTACGTGTTCTAAGATCTTGGGCAATTAAATATTGTAATGGATTTTAATTAAAGTCCGCATTTAAAGTTGTTACGTTAAATCCATACAGTATAAAAGTTATTCTTACAATGATATGATGACATTTACATTATATTTTTTCCAATTTTGAAGATCGCCCTTAATCATGAAATCATCTCTGCTACATAGTATTTCGTATTCCAGCAAGCAATGTATAGTGGATTTGCAGCAATGCAATAACCTAGAATTCAAATGATCGGCACTCACGAGGTGGACTGTAATTCGCTTACTGCAATTGTATTCACATTCATGTATGTAAACTTTTAGGTGTGTGCGTTAAAAGTTCGGAGTTCTAGGGCATTGTTTGTCTCTCTCATGAATTACGTAGTGTTGCTCTAGGAGGATTTATCGTGAAAATAGAACCAAATTGTGATAACATGAAACAGAAATTATTGATCTGGGTGGTAGAGTAGGAGTTTGGCTTGATTTGTGTGAATATGAGAAGCAACTGGAAAGCTAGGAGTGTGATTAAGGTTTTATAACACATTACTGGAGAGTGTGTTTCGATTCACCTTACATGCGAAACCCCTTTCATGTTCATAACATTGGAAGCAAAGTAGCATTGATCGCATGTAATGCATGATTGGTATGCGCGTTTCTATTCCGTTACATGCTAAATCCCTTTCATATTTCATGTTTCAATGTTTAACGCATAGGAAGGAATATATAACACATTTATCACATCATGTAATGTAATGTAATGTAGTACTGGATAGCATGATCTTTACGTTTCTGAGTGCATTATAATACCCTATAGAAGCTATTTACTGAATATTCTTCCTCGATTCTGCATCAATGGCATAATTGTTTTCCTCTGTTCTTTGTTCACTATTAATGTGCATTATATGAACAATACTAGGCCATCTCAATAGGGCATATGCTTACACATTACCTTTATTTTTCAGCAAGCAAAGGTCCCAAGGGCATTGATCTCGCCAACTTCAGCATTGAAAAAAAAAAGGCAAAAAAAAAAAAAAAAAAAACAGCTTCCTGCGGTTAATTTTCACTACAAAATGACTCAAACAGTGATGGTAATTGAAGGATGTTTTTCTGGTAAGCAATACATTTTATGTAAAGGATACTTGTACAGAATGAGACACTCAATTTCATTGTGTTTGTTTAAATACAAAGTCTTCCTTATAGCTAATTGTTCGCTTTTCTTCTGATGCTTCTTCTAATACAAGTCTGGCTCAAGAATGTAAAGCTAAACCACACAGATGGAATAGAGTGCCTCACTGGCACTAAGAAATCACAGCTCCTGATGTTTCTGTCAAAGTTTTGCGATGTGTATCTGTTTGACTGAAAATTGAAGATCAAAACTATTCAGTGAGATATGGATGAAACAAAGAGAAAATAATTTGGTACAGTACGGGTCTCAGAATTATTCGCATAAAATTATTCTCTTGGGGTCAAACTTCATTCTACAGACCAATGACAATGGTATTACACTAGCTTGTTGCCTCTTATGATATTCAATCTAAAGATTGGTGCTGAAAGAAGAAAAGGAAAATCTACCCATACGTCATATTAATTTAGTGTCTATCGTTCTTCTCTACCCACAATTTTTTTGTCTCAGACTTTGAGAAGGTACTGAACCATGTAATTTGATTGCTAGTTTGGTTAATGTTTACAAGTTTCTATGTCCACAAGGCTACACGCACTTGAGAGTTTGATTTTCATATTGAACAAATAAAACATTACATGTTTGCATATCTGACTATTATATGGTTTTGCCAATTTGGTTGGCTTGATTACAGTAATGTTAACCCTGTTGTGCATTCAGTCAGAATTGAACTCTTCCTCTGTAGCTGCATCATTTTCATATAGTCCAGTTCACCATAAGAATTTACTCAACTTTCTTGATCTCCTTCTAATCCAGACTATAGTCAGTCTAAAGTACTCCCTATAAACTATTCTCGAGCTTCTTCTCGTTGTGGTGGTGGTTGTTTAATTTCAGTCCACTATCTTGGATTTTGATATAGAATAGCTAGTTTATTGATTTTATCATTTGGTCGTCGCCCCAACATTCCTGTACAATGTTCTTTTGCCTTCTTTGCCGTAATATGTTTCCGTCCATACTTTGAAGTTCGATAAAGGTTGTTATGGTAAGGCTGTAATATTTTCGACTGTGGTAGTATGTGCATTGGAAATAGAGAAGACTACTTAGAAGGTTAGAAATGCGTGACTAAGAATAGGTTCATTAGGAAACGTATCTTACCACTGATATTAGACATTTTAGTGATCTTGTTAGTTCTAGCATCTCGAAGGTGCATGACCCTTCCCAATAATACGGGTCGCTTGTGGTTTATGCTTGTCTGTCTGTAATTAATTATAGGGCTAATATCCATCTTAGGAAGCGAAAATCATTTCAGAATTGATTACTCATAATGATACGTGTTAGGCCATCTTACGTCAAACCAAGTTGTTTGTGCTGCTCCAAAAATAAAAATATACTGGCTCTATGTGCGTAATTAGTTGGGATCCCGTTGTATTGTCATTTTCCAGATAAAGTTATTGTATTTGTGGCTTGATCAACTTGATCCCTTGGTTATAATCAAAACTACAGTTACTATGAACCTTGTTTAGTTACCGGATCAGTTTGATTACCTAGTGATTACGCCAATTTCAATAGTCTGTATACAGAAAGAATATCTGGCCTCCAGAATATTATCTTTGTGAGTAGCAAGATAATAAATGAAAGCATGCACAGTAACTTGAATTTTAGTATGATGTTCTCTGATTAATTTACTGTGGAAAATTTCAATGTGATTGTGACCTCTATTTCTATCACAGTGGTTATCAAGACGCCCATAGTAGTTAATCCATCCGAGATTATATACATGGGATGCCAAGGACCTTTGATTCATAGATATAAGGTTGTTATGCGGATTTCTAATTTCAGTAAATAGTTATATGTTGAGTATATTGACACTCTAAGAAGCCATTTTGGTCTTTTATAACATCAGTGATATTGATTACTCCCTCCGTCCCAAAATTATCTTCACACTTTTTTCGACGTTACTGCGAAGGAATTTTGAGCAATGATTTTAAGTTGTTATAATTATCCTTATAAAAATCTAAAACTTGTTATTGATAGTATTGTTGATAGTGTGTCAACGACAAGTTTTAGATATTCGCTAGTACAATTAATTCAACCTAAAATTATTGCTTAAAGATCTTTCGCAGAATTTTGTTGGAATCCTCAAATATGCTTGACTTGTTTATCATTGGAAACATGTGTTTGTTTGATACATTCCAGAATGATTAGGCTCTATTTGGATCTAGGGTTCTTTGAAGGGAACGAATACTAGAGGGGATCATTTATTTGACATTTTGAATGTGTGCTAAACGAAATAGGAAAATAAAGAGAAATTTTAGATTAGCATAACTGCTTCTTTCTTTCCTGCAATATCTAGCCGCATTTGAGAACTCTCGAGACATATTCTTGTTGCTTGCATATTGCTATACTTTGTCTTGTGTTCAACTTTTTCTTGAAAATTTAACAGTGCTTCCCCAGTAAATGCGGTTCATTATGTTATTTAACTTTCAATGCTTTCTTCCATTTCAGCCTCTCAAACCCAGTGACATAAGAAGTCCATCAGTCTGTGTCAAAGGGTTAATACTGGACATGTCAAATGAAGCATCTAGAAGACAAATCTGCAGTATGTCGCCCTTGCACAACCTAACTTTGGTTTCTTTGTTTTATCATAACTCTGGTCCCACTATGATAGTAATCACACTGGCGGTACACATTGTTCAGTTCCCCACTAGAGTTTTTTAGAATCATCCAGACTGAGGGGTGGAAATTAGAGCTTGTACCTGAAGTGGTACACTGCCATGTTACTGGGTCATTCTCTATTGTCCCTCAGATCTTGGTCTTATTATTAGTCGTTTAATGTACAGAGTAACAGGGTCACCAGCCATACCACAAGTACGTGAAATATTGGTCGTGATAATTATACAATTTATCATTGGACCGTCCTTACTAAAGACTAGAAAACTTTTAGTTACTGTATAGGTTCCTCTTGCCCAAGGCATTTCCTTTTCCTCATAGTCGGTGTTAAAACAAACATGGGGCCCTTCTGTGATCTCTGATGTTAGACCCCAAATGAGAAATAAATTCGGAATCATGCTAAAAAAATGATGCATTTCCCTTGTTCGATGAAGCCTTTAGGAAATTACACAATTGATTACGAATGACTAGTCCTTTAAACAATATAATTGGCCAATACACATCTCCTGCTACGGAGATGTGTATTGGCCGTTGGATTCTTTCCAAAATTTAGCTGGTAGGCCATGTTGCGGAACTGGGAAAGGACTATACTGTACTGCCCTTTGTGAGCCAACCAATTCCCACCTGCAATCCAAAAATTACCAGCAGAAAGTAAATCAGCATTGTCAAATTATTGTCACTCTACTTTGTAACCATGCACGATCTTTGACCCCTTGAACTTATTTGTCCCTTTTAGTTCTTAATATGTGTGATATGCTTTTCTATCTTGTTCAGGCTTGATATTTACTGAACTGTGCTTAAAAGAACTGCAGTCTTTTGTTTGTATTTCTATGTAAAGTTTATGGGCTACGAATGGGCAAATGTGTTAGTTCCAACATGATCTGTTTGCTTGATTTGTGGATGGTATGCCTCCGTCCCACAACAAAGTATCCATTTTGGGGGTCCTATTGGAAAGTACCACTTACCCAAAAAAAAAAAGATTCCCTCCACTTTCTCTCTCCTTCCCATTCACATCAACTATCCACTTACTATTCCCTACCCCACTTTCTCTCTCTTTCCCACTCACAACACCTGCTTTTCTAACATTTTTCCTTAATTCCCGTTCCTTTAAGCAAATGGGTATTTTGTTTTGGGACGGAGAGAGTATAAAAGATATAGATAGTGATTTGACACCACAAATTATGAACTAAGGGTGTTAAAGAAAAATACAGAAAGTCAATGACTTTTTTAATACTCGTGCAAAATGAATAGGGAGACTTATTTCGGGACGATAGGAGTACTGGGAGTATTTACCATGGGACCAGAGTATTACTGTTATGACATACCTAAACTTAGTCACCAGGTGATGGAGTAATATAAGCATCTCAAGTTTGGCGAGCTCATTCCCTGGACAAGCATGCGCTCCATTGCCAAATGGCATGTATGTATTGGGTTTTGGAGCACCCTGCCAAAATTAGAATCTGTTTAGTTCACTTTTCAATGAAAATTTACTCGTGTGCCCCCGCACCCCATATACAATAGTGACTAGGACAAAACGGGGAATCTTATTTTTAACTTTTCAGGTTTTCTATCAGTACCTCAAACCTGGACGGATCAAAATTTTGTGGCTCGGTATAGAACTCAGGATTATGGTGGATGTTCCTGAACAATGGCAGCACTTTCCAGCCTTTCGGAATAAGGTATCCTGTTGGATTTCCCAATCATTAGTATTACTTCCGTAATGTATTCTTTAGCAGTTAAATGTTAATTTTCGAACTTACCATCATATTCTACATCAACCACAGCTTCCCTGAAAGTGAAAGATATGATGCTAGCCATCCTCAAGCTCTCTAATATGACCTGAAATTACATATTTATATAGTTAACGAAAAGGTCCAGGTCTTAGGGAAATAGAATGGATAGTCGGATGTTTTCTGAAATGACTTCATTCAAGCCAAAAACGAAGCAGATTAGTGTGAATAGGAGCAATGCTAGGGGCACAAAATAAAGTCACAAAATCTTGCTCACAAGGTGAGGTGGCGATATTTTATTGGTTGCATCGATGTTGGACCCGCCACACTCTAATTAAAAACACCAATAACATCACTACACTTAGGATTTTGTGAGCAAGTTTTTGTGACCCTAGTATTATTCGAGTGAATAGTACATACTCTGTATGTCTGTGGCATAATTCTTATGTGTGCCCATGTCAAGGGCCATTTCCCTTCATGGTTAGAGTCAAAGATTAACTTTTGCTCCGCCTGCAAGGAAATATTATTTTTGGAGTAGGTATATATGTATAGGTCAACACTGGGAAATGGGTAGTATTCTAAAGCATTGTTTACCTTAACAGCTTCCAGAAGTTTCTGATCATCATGGAGGTATTTCAGTATCCATGTTAGGACACTAGCTGTTGTGTCTTGAGCTGCAAATAGCACTCCAATGATGTTATCAGCAATTTGATTCTCAGTTAATGTGTTCCCCTTGTCATCTTTGAAGTTCAGTAAATGACCCAAGAGATCATGCTCCAATAATCTCTTCTCCTTCCGCTCATGGATGATCTCACCAACAATCTGATTAAGCCTTTCCCGTGCCTTCACAAAGTTATACAAATATGTAAGCCCATAAACTAGGTTCTTCCATCTATGGTGATAGAATTTCACTTACCAATAAAGCTTTTTGGTATGAAGTTCCGGGTAAGGTTGTTGGAAAAGAATTGTAACCCTTCTCTACGATAGAGTAGTTCTGTTTCAGCTCTTCTCTGTATTTCCTGTCCAACTGCCCAAAAATGGAGAGAATGCCCACTTCAAAGGAGAACTGCAGCAGATACATAAAGTTGTGGAGGAACCTCAACCATAAAAATAAAGTAGAATTTGGTGATAAAAACAAATTTAATAGGGACCCATATAGATACTCAGTTAATTTAGGTATAGGCTAGGAACACAGGAAAAAAAATAACTACTACCTCTGTCCCAAAATGAATGTTCAAAAAAAAAAAAAAAAAAAATCAAATATGCTCTTGATCAAAAGCAAATTTGAAACTTTTTTGGACATTCAGCTTGGGACGGAGGGAGTATATCGATGGTGTTGAGCTGGACATACCTTCTTCATCTCTTGGTAAGTATTGACGATTCGACCATCTGCCCACGATTCCAAGGCAGATATGGCTATGGCTTCGATATCAGGAATTAGCCTTTTAATTGTTTCAGGAGACAATGAGCTTTGAACTAGCTTCCTCATGCGAGTATGATAATTTCCTTGATGAAAAAACAGAGCGGAAGGGCCAATCATCTTCTCTTTGCTTTTCGGGTAAGTAGGCTTAAACAAAGAGGCTTGATTCACTAGCACGAATCGGGCTGCCTCAGGGCTTGCCAGCATAACACAAGGACAGCCAAGAATGTGAGTCTTGAATACGTCTCCGTATCTGATTTAAAACGAATATTAGAAATTTAGAAGAGTCAGTTTCATGTTTTATGCAATTTTTAGGAAGAATATTAATTAGTAAGTGCATGATTGGTGGAAACCTTTTCTGCTTTTCAGCAAAGAAGACATTTGGGTCTTGAGAGTATAGTTGGAGTGTCTCTCCTACTAGAGGCAATCCCATTGAACCTGGAGGCAGCTTAGCTTTTTCTTTGTGTTTGGTCTTCTCTTTCCTTTTTAAGCAGTAAGAAAGAAGAGAAAACACAAAGAGGAGTATGTATTTAAAAGTTGACAAAATCTCCATGAAACTCTGCAGCTCTCTCTCTCTCTCGCACTATCGAATATGGTTCTGTACTAGGAAGAATTGAGGTGAACTAGATATATATAGAGGTGTGTGGAGGAAGTTGGATAGGAACGAAATGGTTTGGCACAAATTTATACCACGGGGTTGTCGTAGTCGTCAAAGATTGATTTACTGATTTTGTAATTTTTATGCCTTTGTATTTCTTATAATTTTACTGAAGTTATATTTTTTTTTCTACACTATGCATGGAAATTGTCATATACTGAATCAATAAGTCAATCTTTGACGACTACGACAAGTCGACAACCCTGTGACTTTAATTTTATGCCAAACCATTTCTACTTTCTTGTAGGATCAATAACCAACTATGTAATCACATGAATTACCACATCATTCGTGATTCAGATTTGAATTACATTTTCGAATCCCTAATGCTACTCCTATGTTTAAAGAGGCCAGATCTCCTGTGCCCCTCCCTGTGCCCTTTAATCTAGACCGTTTATGTTGATATTGTAAACGGTCCAAATTAGAGGGGCACATGGAGGGGCACAGGAGATCTGCTCTCATGTTTAAAGACTTGAAGTGAATTTCTCAGTTGAATACTCCATGTTGAAATTCACGAGTGTGATAAGAAATTTCTCTTTCTACTTTCTGGCATGCAGTAGCAGATATTTTTTTTTTTTTTTTTTGAAATTGCCAGATTTATTAGAATACAATTAATTTTGTAGGGATTATTTTGCTTTAAACATATTTAGCTGCCCTTTTCCTTTTCAACTTACACTGGAGATGTACAGGATGTACAGGTGTAAAGTTTATTGTTTAGAATTTAAACCAACAGTTTCATCACAATTTTTTATCTGAAAATGAATATTTCAGCAAATATAGAAACTTAAATTTATTTTTTGGTTATACAGGTACACGAGCAAAGATATTCGATCAGCTTCAATACGCGCCATTCCTAACCCGCTGCCAGCTGTTTACAACGTCTTTTGTACCTAAGCTACCAAGAAAAAGGTAACCCATACGACTATCCTTCTCTACAATTTGGTTCTTTATACTTTGCTCTACCAAATTAAGAGGACGTTTCCTGAAAATTGGTGCTGATTCAGAATTCACAACAATGCCGGAAATAGGAAAAAGATAAGTAGCTTCAATTCCTTCCAAACCGTTAATTCATCCAAATATGCCTAGGTTCTATATATGCAAGAGAAAGTGTCCAGAAACTTAGTTGTCTTCTTTCAAAAATATAAATCAAATCCCAAAATAGAAAAAAGAAAAGTTAAGAAAAGAACAGAATGTATATGCTATAATTTGGTCAGGCATTCCAAAGAGAACCATTTAGCTATAGCTCAAAGCTTCGCATACAAGTATGATCAATTTCTTCTCTTATTTAAAATATGTGCTTCATAACAAATAATTGATCTTTTTTGGCTAACAAAGGAATACTTGCTGAAAAAGCAGGGTCAAGGCTTAAGTCAGAAAGGAAGTGATATCAAAAGTGTTGTTACTGCAACGATATCACTTCTGGCAACACTTTACACACACGAGCAGAAAACAGTTTCTGAAAAGAGTTTGCAGCGGAAAATCAACACAAGAATTATTTTTCTCAAGATATATAAATTATATATCATGAGGGATGCCTTAAAAGGCGAGACCTTCACTAAATAATATGAGATGAAGTACAAGGTCGAGAGTTCCCTAATGCTATTACAATGAAAGCTTTGTGGAACGACTAAGTCTAATACACAGAATCCTAACCTAGCCAAGACACTTATAATACTCGGTACAAGAATATAAATGTGTTTGGGAATTTATAAGGAACTAAGGAATGTGTAAGACTTTCTTGTGAGGAGTGTGTGCTTGCTTCAAGTGTTGTAAGTGTTGTATCTTCAATGCTTCACACCCTCTTCTATTTATAGTGCTTCTTGGACTTGGGGAACACTCCAAAAATGGCTGAGATGGTTCACAAAAACGTGGGCAGTGGAGAGCTTGAGTTGGCCGAGTCTTGGGGATGAATATCTCCACATTTCCTATAAAATAGGAACAACTTCTTTGTGCCCAAGTAATGTGCTTCGCCTTGTTGTACTATTGAGCTTCTGCGCCTTGTACTCTATCCTCCACAAACTCAGATGTTGAATGGGTCAATTACCCATGTGTTTGTTATGCACAAATCCCACATGTTTGAATGGATAAAATCCCATTTTATCCATAATTCTCCTTTTTATCTTCCTTGCAATATCCTAGCTTGTATTATACCTGTAAATTGGACCAACATAATAACAAACCTTGCAATAATATTAGATATTAGTCCAGCAATTATTTAAGAAGCAAATATACAAATATAATAAAGTCTGCCCGTCGGCAGCACTGGGAAGGTGTGGTTATCACTTCTGTTATCACCACATTCTGCACTTACAATCTCCCCCTTAATTGTACATTTCTTCACAAACTAAATAATGCTGTGACCCTGCAAGACAATGTTAGGCACAAATACAGAATATACATAAATTCTTCCCGCAAAGATTAACTCCCCCTCAAAGAGGCAAGTCAACCGAAAAACAATGATTTTGAAATAGTTTTAAACCAAGTAAACTAAACATGTTTAAAAACTAATTATCCAAAACAAAACCAAAGTTATAAAATCCAAAAACCATGAAGTGTTTAACATACTTCACACAAATAAACCAACCAAAAAACAAATGTAAAACAAATGTTACGTGCAACTAATAGTTTTAAAACAACTAACATAAAAATTGTTTTTAAAAGCTATCAAGAATAGAAACACACCAACTACCAAACCTGTTTGAGTATCACTAGCCCGCCCACGTGCATTAGCAGTTAGATCAGCACTTGTGTTAGCATAGCACTTGTGGCAGCATGCAGAACATCACTTATGGGGGCAGCATGCAGAACAACACGTGTGGCAGCATTATCTCCCCCTATTTGTGAAGAATACTGTGCAAAGAATTTCTACAAGTCTGTATGAATCTGTATCTGGCTTGAAGTCTGCATTGATGGAGCTTGGGCAATCGGTTGGCGTGAAGAAGATGAGTCTTTTCTCTTCTTTTTCTTTTTCTTGATGGTAGTCACTATAGGTTGGGAAGGAGCCGACGTAGGAGGAGCCTGTGCGACCGGAACAGGTGGAGGTCCGGAGACAACAAATGGCGAGATTTCCATGGGCTCATTTGAGGTTTTGGAAGGGGAAGCCATTTATAGAGTTTTGAGAATAGAAGGAAAGAATTTTGGAAGAGAGATTTTGAGCGTGAGAGAGACTGAGAGAGAGAGGTCGGCGAGAGAAAGAGGGAGATCGGTGAGAGGAGGAGGGGTTTAATTTGGATATTTTAGGAAGTATTCAAATGTAAGAGATAAATACAATTTATGATAAGTCTCTTCCTAAACCCTATAACTCTCAACTCCCCCTATTTCTTAGCTAGATAGTTACACTCAATCACATCACCCACATTTTTGATAAAACAACCGGCCATTATCCCAAAAAGCCTTTTTTTTTTTTTTTTTTTTGAAAATAAAACGAAAAAAATAAAAATAAAAATTAAAAAATAAAAAATAAAAGAAAATAATGTTGGATAATTCGGCCTAGGTGACTACATCCCTAATTTTTGAGTTTGATTTGAAACTTGATTCCAAACTTTTAGAGAAGAAGTTACTTAACCAAATTCACCAAAAATAAAATAAAAAGGAATTTAATAAAGACTTTTTGAAAATCAAAAAAATTCCACAAATTATAAAGGACTTTCGGACTTTCAAAAATTAACTATTAATTTCCGAAAAAAAATGAATAAAAAAATAATGTAGCACATACTAATGTGTTATCGGCAATGATGGTAACACTTTAGAAAACATATAAGTCAAATATCCCCTTGATAAAAAATTTCACTTTAAGAAACTTAAGGCAAAACAATCCTCATAATAAACACTTGAGGCAAATTGTTAGGCTTCTTTATAATAAGCAATTGAGGCTAAGAAACAAGCTTTTCATCTTCAAACATTTGATGCATAGCAAGCCTTAATTACATGTTTGAAGTTAACACTATATAAGCTTGTTCTTCATCTTTAAGCACTTTAAAATATAAGCATAATTTACACTTCTTTATCTACAAGGAAGCATCGTAGTAGCGAGCTCCGTGCCCCGAGTCCTTATAAAGTGTAAAACATGCTTTAGTGATTTGTATCTTTCAAGTGGGATACACTGTAGTAGCGAACTCCATGTTCCCAATACTTAGTACAAAATCACTAGATAATATCTTCCTTTGGCAAGAGTGCATCGTCGCAGCGAACGCCGTGCCCCGAGTTACTTAGAAAATACTACAAGTGCTTTTTGCCTTTTGCCTTTTATTTTATCACAAAAAATTAGTGACTTTGTCACTTTTTAGAATAAAGGGGATTTGACAAACATGTTAACCAAGTATAAACCTACCGAAACAAAAAGGTCAGCATGTGCCGCTCCAAGAGCTTAAAAAAAACAACATTTTTTTTTTTTTTTTTTACAGTGTTACCAGAAGTGTTGACAACACTCAGGATAACACTCAAAAGTATTAAATTAAATAATACAAAGACCAAGAGATCTTTTCAAACTAGAAAATCTCTCATGATCAAGAGCTTTGGTAAAAATGTCAGCAAGTTGATACTTAGTATCAATATGCTCTATGTTTATCAAATCTTTTTCAACCAAGTCTCTTAGAAAATGGTGACGAATATCAATGTGTTTAGTGCGGGAATGTTGAACCGGGTTTTTTGAAATGTTTATTGCACTCAAGTTATCACAGTACATGGTCAAAGTGTTACTCTCAAGACCATAGTCAACTAACATGTGTTTAAACCAAATAAGTTGAGAACAACAACTCCCGGCTGCTACATATTCTGATTCAGCAGTCGAGAGGGAGACACAGTTCTGTTTACGACTATACCATGATACTAAGTTATTACCCAAAAAGAAATACCCCCACTAGTACTTTTCCTATCATCCATATCACCCGCCCAGTCAGAATCACTAAAACCAACAAGATTGGTATTAGTATCCTTAGAAAACCATATTCCTAAATCACTCGTCCCCGACACATATTTGATAATCTTTTTGACAGAATTTAGGTGGGAAAGTTTAGGACTGGCTTGATATCGTGCGCATACACACACACTGAACATTAAATCAGGGCGACTTGCGGTAAGATAGAGGAGACTACCTATCATAGAGCGATATAGGGTTGGATCCACATCCTCCCCAACTTGGTCCTTTCCCAACTTCAGTGTCGAACCCATTGGTACTTTAGACTCCTTGGCATGCTCCAACCCGAACTTTGTTACTAAACTTTTCGCATACTTGCTCTGAGAGATGAAGATCCCTTCATTCGACTGTTTCACCTGCAATCCAAGGAAAAAGTTTAGTTCCCCTATCATACTCATTTCGAAAGTTGATGACATGGCATCCACAAATGTTTTCAAATAGGTTTCTGATGTGGAGCCAAAAACAATGTCATCAACATATATTTGAGCTATGACAAGAGTTTTACCATTTCTTAAGATAAACAAAGTCCTATCAGCTTCTCCTCTAACAAAACCATAATCTAACAAAAATTGAGTTAAGCGTCCATACCATGCTCGAGGAGCTTGTTTCAAGCCATATAATGCTTTTGTAAGCTTATAAACATGGTGTGGTTTGAATGGATCTTCAAAACCTTTTGGTTGTTCAACATATATTTCTTTATCAATATAAAACGCTCCTTTCACATCCATTTGGTGCAATGTGATTTTAAGGTAGCAAGCTATAGCCAAGAGGAGTCTTATGGACTCAATTCTAGCCACAGGTGCGAATGTCTCATCATAATCGATACCTTCGACTTGTGTATATCCTTGAGCCACAAGACGAGCTTTATTACGAACAATGTTACCCGTTTCATCACTTTTGTTTTTGAAAATCCATTTAGTCCCAATAACATTAGTGTTAGCGGGACGGGGAACTAAAGTCCAAACATTATTTCGGGTAAATTGTTCAAGCTCCTCTTGCATAGCTTGAATCCAAAAATTATCTTTTAGGGCCTCAATCACATTCTTAGGCTCAACGAAGGAAATAAAACAAGAGTGTTTTACCTGAGCATATGTGGTAGACATACACACATACCTTACCATATCTCGATAATTGACAGGTTCTTTGTTCCTCGTTTGAATTCCTTCATTTACTTCCCCTATTACTTGTGTAGAAGGATGATTCCTTCTTATTCTGGCTGGGGGATCCCTCCTCTTAACTTCATGAACCTCTGCACCTTTTGGATTTTCTTGTTCTGTTTCAGCAGCGGTACTGGAATCAGGTGATACCGGAAGTGTTGTCTCAACAGTGTTATCACTTCGGTCAGCACCTGATTCATCAACAGAATCAGGATTCCCTCTGTTTTCAGTCAGCTCGTCTGACAGGATCAAGGGAGATTCTTGTGATCCTTCACCTGTATTGCTCAACAAGTCATCAAAAACAATGTTAACCGACTCTTGGATAGTTTTTGTCCTTAGGTTATATACCATATATGCTCGACTATCTTGAGTGTATCCAAGAAAAAATGCATTATCACTTTTAGAGTCAAACTTAGTCAATTGATCCCGGTCATTTAAAATGTAACACATGCACCCAAAAACATGAAAATAGTGAACTTTAGGCTTCTTGCCTTTCAAAATCTCATAAGGTGTCATAGTGGTACCGGGTCTTAAGAAAACTCTTTTAGCGGTGTGACAAGCCGTATTTAGTGCTTCGGCCCAAAATCTTTTAGAAATTTGTTTAGAGAACAACATTACACGGGCCATTTCAAGTAAAGTCCGATTTTTCCTTTCGGCAATCCCATTTTGTTGAGGCGTTTTGGGTGCCGAGAATTCATGGTGGATTCCCATTTTCTCACAGAAGGAAGAAAAAGAAGTATTTTCAAATTCTTTACCATGATCGGATCTTATACGAGAAACAGAAGCACAAAACATGTTTTTGATTTTTGAGTGTAAGATTCTGAACTTTTCAAATGCCTCTGATTTTTCTTTTAAGAAAAAGATCCAAGAGAATCTAGAAAAATCATCAACAACTATTAAAGAATATTTCTTACCACCCAAACTATCGACTTCAACAGGACCCATTAAATCCATATGTAAAAGTTGAAAACAATGTGTTGTTCCAGAGTACTGCTCATGGTATTGGGTAGCACTGTGGCCAACACGAGTTTGTTTGCCTTTAAGACAACTTTCACAAATGATTTTATTTTTGAAATCCAAATTAGGAACACCTTGAATAGCACCAAGTTTAATAATCTTTTCAATGTTTCGAAAATTGGCATGTCCTAACTTTTGGTGCCATAAGGTTGTGACATCAATTCTCACGGAGTTGCATACCTGTTTGTCTTCCACACAATAACAATTGTCGGTTGATCTAGTACCTGACATCACACACTTGTTAGTATGATCAAAGACTTCACAGGTATTTTTGTTGAATTTTACCTCTAAATTGTCATCACAAAGTTGGCTTATACTAATTAAATTAGCTACAAGACCATCTACATGTAAAACATTTTTTAAAGCGGGGAAACCGGACACATTTAAAGTTCCTTTCCCGATTATCTTACTCTTACTACCACCACCATAAGTAACATTACCTCCAAGAACAGATTCATAGTCTTTCAAAAACAATTTTGTTCCCGTCATGTGACGTGAACACCCACTATCAAAATACCATGAACCTTCAACATTAGTTCTTAAAGCAGTAAAAACAACATCACATCTTTGATTGTTTTTAGGTCTCCATTCTTTCTTACTTTGATTTTTGTTTCTCTGATAAGCAGTGATATCGAAAGTGATGGGTAACACTTCAGGTAACACTGAGGAACTGGACTGATTTCTTTTCATAAAGGTATGACTTTTGTTTTTAAAATGTCCAGTAGTGTGACAACAGGTACACACCTTCCTCTTATCCGAGATTTTGAAAGAAAAATCATTATCATTTCCACGTTCATTTACAAAACATGTTTGATTATCTTCCAAAGACAAAGAAGAGATAATATTATCTAAAGAATCTTGAAAACCAATACCTGCCCTGAGAGGTTTACTTAACATGAGGATCTCATCCAGTTTGGTAGACCCCGTGTTGAGTTTCTTAAGTGTGGTTTCGGCGAGGGACAATTTGGCCGTGACTTTTGCAAGCTCAGCATCCTTCTTTGTGAGCTCGATTTCTAGAGTAGCCACGCCAAGTCTTAGTTGCTGAGTTTCTTTGGTCAAGAATTGCACCATACTATGCTCCTTCTTGTATTCTTCAAGGATGTCCTCATAAAGGTTCCTCAATCCTCTTATGAGTTCATCCTTACTCATCTCAGCATCCTCTTGAGAATTTCCTGCATCCATGTTAATAGACCCCACAAAACAAACAGCATTATCAGAATTGAAATCATTATACCTGCTGGGTGTTATCACAGGTGTTATCCCACTTGGGTTATCACTTTGGATAGCACTTTCTGTGTTCGAGTCACACACAGTGACAAACATGGTTGTCTCGTCTGGTTCTTGAGCATGGTCCACTCCTTCTTCTTCATTATCACTGAGAGACACCCACAAGCTCTTACCCTTCTTCCTCAGATTATTTGCGCATTCATTGGCATAGTGACCCCATCCTGAACAAGTATGACATTGAATGGAGTCGAGGTAATTGGAATTGGAGCTCGACTGATCCGAGGACGCCCTTCGGATTGGATTCGCCTTCTGAGTGGTTGGGAGTGTCCTCCTTGGCATCGAATCATACACCTTGGTTTGTTGTTCCTTTGCTTTTACCTGCACATTTTCTTTGTTGAATTTTCTTAACATAGAGTTATATTTCCTAGCAAGTAAAGCAACACTAGTATTTTCATCCATTTCATCAAAAACCTCATCTTCCTCATCTTTTACACTAGACGAAGGAAGAGTTTTTAAAGCAACATTTTTGCCTTTAATAGCATCACTTTGATCAGCGAGATTTAGTTCAAAATTTTGCAAAATGCTCATCAAAGTATTAATATCCATGGTTGCAAGATTGTGAGCCTCTTCAATAGATGACACTTTAATATTGAAGCGCTCAGGAAGAGTTCTAATTGCTTTTGAAACAAGTTGTTTATTTGTAAAAGGTTCACCCAAAACTTGACATTCATTAGCAATATCAAAACGTTTTTCAAAATATGAAGAGATATCTTCATTTTCACTCATCCTCAATCTTTCAAATTGACTAGTGAGCCTCCTAAGCTTAGTTTCACGCACACTATCATCCCCTTCACAAAATCTTTGTAAAGTATCCCATGCCTCCTTAGCAGTGGGAGTATTTTGAATGAGTTTAAAAATATGCATATCAACCCACTCATAAATGGCATTAAGTGCCTTTTCATTAAAACCAGCCAGGGCGTTTTCCTCATTTGTCCACTCGGATTCAGGCTTGACTTGAACGTCACCATCCTCATCCGGCGGCAACAATGGAACAGAATAACCATTCATAATAGATCGCCATGCCCGGATATCAATTGATTTGATATACGAACGAAGGCGGATCTTCCAATAGGCATAATTCGAACCATCAAGAACAGGGAGTCTTTTTTGATTAGGATTTGCAGGATCATAAGCCATGACACACTGGACCGAGGTACTTAGTATATCAAGTAACCAGCAATGGTGCCAATTGAAAAAGCAGGGTCAAGGCTTAAGTCAGAAAGGAAGTGATATCAAAAGTGTTGTTACTGCAACGATATCACTTCTGGCAACACTTTACACACACGAGCAGAAAACAGTTTCTGAAAAGAGTTTGCAGCGGAAAATCAACACAAGAATTATTTTTCTCAAGATATATAAATTATATATCATGAGGGATGCCTTAAAAGGCGAGACCTTCACTAAATAATATGAGATGAAGTACAAGGTCGAGAGTTCCCTAATGCTATTACAATGAAAGCTTTGTGGAACGACTAAGTCTAATACACAAAATCCTAACCTAGCCAAGACACTTATAATACTCGGTACAAGAATATAAATGTGTTTGGGAATTTATAAGGAACTAAGGAATGTGTAAGACTTTCTTGTGAGGAGTGTGTGCTTGCTTCAAGTGTTGTAAGTGTTGTATCTTCAATGCTTCACACCCTCTTTTATTTATAGTGCTTCTTGGACTTGGGGAACACTCCAAAAATGGCTGAGATGGTTCACAAAAACGTGGGTAGTGGAGAGCTTGAGTTGGCCGAGTCTTGGGGATGAATATCTCCACATTTCCTATAAAATAGGAACAACTTCTTTGTGCCCAAGTAATGTGCTTCGCCTTGTTGTACTATTGAGCTTCTGCGCCTTGTACTCTATCCTCCACAAACTCAGATGTTGAATGGGTCAATTACCCATGTGTTTGTTATGCACAAATCCCACATCCTTGAATGGATAAAATCTCATTTTATCCATAATTCTCCTTTTTATCTTCCTTGCAATATCATAGCTTGTATTATACCTGTAAATTGGACCAACATAATAACAAACCTTGCAATAATATTAGATATTAGTCCAGCAATTATTTAAGAAGCAAATATACAAATATAATAAAGTCTGCCCGTCGGCAGCACTGGGAAGGTGTGGTTATCACTTCTGTTATCACCACATTCTGCACTTACACTTGCGAAATGAATGGAGTCTCACTCTAGTCATAAAAAGGGATTTGGAATAGATGCATGGCAAAGTTAATGATGTGCGCGGTTAGTTAGGGTAGATGTCACATCTGACTCTTTAGATAATAGATAGCGGATAGTTATGTGACCCAAGAGATTGCTCATTGGGTCCCGCATACAGTTCATGTAATCTCTATCGCCCATTATCCAAAGAGGCATATATGTGACCTATATCTTAATCGACCGTTGCAGCACAACGATAATTATATTCACATAGAAACTAGAGAAATATAAAGGCAAAGTAGAGAAGACAATTGTGTGGCTTGAAGTTCATTGCATAATGTACTTTTTTACCAAAGCGAGTAGGTCCCAAGTGATTGTCACATTCTATACATAATGTAACGAAATTACGAGACAGTGTACGATAAAGTTTGAGTAACTATCGTATTAGATTATAGCGGAATTTGCCCTTTGCATATCTTTAGAGATTTGTTTCTTAGGATTAATTTCTCCAAAACCCCTGAAACAAATACTCCCTCTGTCCCACTCGAATTAGGACAAAATTCCATTTTGGGTGTCCCACTCGAATTAGGACAACCAAAAAATGGAAGTGCTTTATTTAATGGGACCCACATTCACACTCACAACAACTTTCCACTCATTATTCTCTACCCTACTTTCTCTCTCCTACTTTACTTTTCATACTCACAACACCTACTCCACTAACACTTTTTCCTTAATCCCTGTGCCCAACCCAAAAATCTTAATTCTGGTGGGACGGAGGGAGTATAATTTTTAATAAGGATTTTTTTTTTAATTTTAAAAAATCCACAAGTTGAAATTTCATTGCTCAAAAGCCTTTCGAGACACAACTACCAATGATTTTTTGGACTCCGAGACACAACCATCACAGGTTTTTTGGATACCATACATGGGTATTAGAGTGTGTGATAAACATGTCTGAAAGCCCATGGGTATCAAAGTGCCTGATACACAGGTCTCAAAGGGTATGGACCTTAGAGAAATAAAAGAAATATTAAGTCCTTATAAAAAATAAACATTTGGCAGAAAAGCTTTTGAGAAAATGTCATTTTTATTTAACTTTTATTTAGCTGTTGAAAATCTTTCATGATGAAATGGTGTCATAAAGAGCTCTAATTTGAAATTTTGAATGACATCAAATTTGTCTTTCTAAAAGGGCAGGGGGTATTCCATCTGTAATGTGGAACTCCTCCAACACATAACATGGATTGTTATATTATGTTTGTTACATTTTATTTGAGAGTGTAAAAGGAGTTGCATTTTAATTAACATGACTTAATTAACATGACTGTTATGCGCAGTTCAACTGCACAATCCTAAATTCGCAGAATCCTAAATTCGTAAAAAAGAACAAGACTTGATTTTGCCAAATGACCTGAGATTTTATTTCACAAATGAATAACAACAAAAAGAGTCGTTTTTCATCCACCTTTTGGCCATGAAAACGATTATATGAATTATTATGTTATAAATGAACCCAAGAAATATAGAAGAAAACAGTGTTACATTGCATATTTTTTTGTTTGTATATAATACTAGTATCAGACAACATTAATGGTAACATATGCTCTTGCGTGGTTTCTAAAGCAAGATAAAACATGGAAGTTCAGAGAGGCATGCGCTAATGCGTGCCCAAATTTGTATAGATTTAACTTTTTTTAACGTTGTTGATCTCGAAAGTATTGGGAATGACGTTTCTTTTCTACTCCCTCCGTCCTAAAATGATCTTCACGTTTGACTATTTAAATTTTTTAAGGATATGAACACTTGCTTTGCTAGCCATGTTTTGTTTATGCACTTTTAAGCCTAAATTGTAGAAAGGTGAATTTTTTTTTGGGGCAACGAGAAATGACAAATGAAAAGATATTTTGGACTTTGGACGGGAGTACATTTTTTTTCTTTATGAGATAAAGAGTAAGTTTGAAAACTAAGAGAAGAAAAAGTGGAATTGAGTTAGTTTTGTGGGAAAGTAGTGAATAAAAGATGTCCACATAGGACTTATTCAAATGATTTGGATTTGGTGCAATAATATGAATTACATTACAGTCTGATATTCAACAGTTCATAATTTTTTTTATTTAAATCGACATACCTCGTTGGAAAACGCGAAAAAATTACTTAAATTGACTTGTATAAGATATTATACTATATCGTTTAAATTACGATTAAGTAAGCTGCATTCGCAATCAGACGTTCTTGCCGTCTAAAGTTAGGGACCCCAACCCTTTGTTTGAGGGGCAAAAATTGTACCTACGCACATTTGGAGGATGTCATAAATTCCCTTGCCATGAAGTTATTTCATCTAACGACGTATCAGCAGTAAAGACTAGGTTTCTGGCCGACCATCTGAGTGTAACTAAATTGAAGTACCAAAATTGGTAAGACCAAATCAAAATCATGAAAAGGCTTTTGAAAAGCACTTGAAAACTCCCCCATTTATTTACCATGGTGTAGGATTTCAGTGTCTTCGAGTTAACGTGATACAACAAATCGAGTCGAGATCTCCTGTACCACTTTTGTGTGCCACTCCATGTACCACTTCTAATCTAACCGTTCACATGTTTGCATAATATTACAAAAAGCATTGCGTAAAAACTTTTTTTTAAAGCTGAAAAGAACATTTGAGACTGATAGCCAGAACATTTGAGATTGATAGCCAGAAGCTTTGAAAGTGATGGCCAGAACAAATAGTTCTGATATCAATATAAAACCTTTTGGATAAAATTTTCGAGCAAATAAACCTTCTAGATATCAAGCTCAATAGGTTCTGGATATAAATAACAAAGTCTTTTAGATATAATTTAACAAGCATCGCCTGTGAGAAAAAAAAACTTTATTAAAGCTGAAAAGAACCTTTGAGACTGATAGCCAGAACCTTTGAAAGTGATGGCCCGAAGTTTTTTGTTGAAAAGAAATTTGAAGAGCAGTTGATGTGTTAATAGATAGCCAGAAACAATGTTTAGGATGACCAGATGCTATGTTATGAAGGTCCAGCAAATGTGTTGAGGAGCGCCAGATGATTAGAAAAAAATACATTTTTCCTACTAATTAAGAAAAACGCGTTTTACAGGAGACAAACCTCAAATTGAGACGGGTGAAGGAGTAGTTTATAAACCCTGATAAGTTAATTTTCAAAAAGTAATATTGACAAGTACATAAAGTTATGTGAAGTGTATATTTGGGGGAAACCATAAATTTGCCACTATACTATCAAACTATTTGTACTTTTGACATTGTGCTTTTTAGGGCAAATTGCAACTTGGTTACTCATGTTTTGCTAATAGTTGCAATTTGGTTCCCAACAGTGTAAAAGTTGCAACCTCATAGCCATGTTTGTCATTTTGTTGCAAGTTAATATAAATTCGATTAAAAACGTAACTCCCGTTAAAAACTTAACACATGTGCCTCGCACATGATTTTAAAGGGGCAAAATGGACATTTCCCATCAAAATAGCAAATGTCTGTTAAATAAATTGAAAAATCCGGGGAGATTTTTTTTTCTTTTTGGAATTAATCTAGAGTGAGAAATTGAAGAACCGGGATTAAAAAAATTAACGTAAACGTCGTTCGTCGTTTCTCCCATTTAAAAACCCCACTTTCTCCACTCCTACCAGTGTACTGCTTTCCTCCTCCTCATCCCTTCCACACTACGCAGACCATGGTGGAAATAAATATTTAAATAAAACTCGAATCTGTATCTAAATAGTGTTGTTATAGCACATAAAGGTGCTCCACCCCAAACATGGACTAAAGTGGACGACTGATGAAGAGGCCGCCGATATTGGGATCATTGTAGAGAGACTCCGGTGAGTGTGAATCAACTGTAGGGGCATAGTGGTGGTCGGTGTTTTAGAAGAAGAGAAGAGTAGATGCAAGTATCCCAAAATTGATATTTATGAGTCAGTTGCTGTAGAAAATGTCCATTTTGCCCCTCTAAAATTATGTGCGAGGCACATGTGTTAAGTTTTTAACGGGAGTTACGTTTTTAATGGAATTTATATTAACTTGCAATAAAATGACAAACATGGCTATGAGTAGACGTGACCAAAAAAAACCGGCAACCGGCTAACCGCCGGTTGATAACCGGTCAAAACCGGGTCAAAACCGGGAAACCGGTTAACCGGAAACCGGCTCAACCGTCAACCGTAATTCCCCGGTTCGGTTTCGGTTAGGCCTTTCTCAAAACCGGTAAACCGCCGGTTATAACCGGATAGCCGCCAACCGGATAACCGGCGGTTAAACCGGTTATAAAACCGGAGGTTAACCGCCTAACGGCTACTTTTCAAAAATTTGCACCGGGCCCCCCCCATTTCCCCATGTCTGACTGACCACCACTGTCCAAAAACGGCTAGTTTTCCAACTAGCCGTTAGTTCAGTTAACTTTCGGCCTTAAATGAAAAAAAAAAAAAAAAAAAACCAAAAATTGCTTACATATAAATACCCCCTCCCTCCTACCATTTTAGTTCCACATCTTCTCTATACTCTTTCTCTCTCTACTAATTCTCACACTCTCTCATATTTCCAGTTAGATTGCATAATTCCAGTCAGTTTTTTAACGCTTTCCAGTTAGTTTTTTAACGAAATCACTTTTTTAATTTATTTAGAAAATTCCAGTCACTTTGTTAACCATTTCCAGTCAGTTTCAAATCATTTTCCAGTTAGTTTTCAGAATTCCAGTCAGTTTTTGAGAGTTTCAGTCAGTTTTTTGACAGTTTCAGTCAGTTTTTTAACAAAATCTGTGTTTTTCATCATTTTCAGTCAGTTTTTTAGCGAGTTTCAGTCAGTTTCTAAACAGTTTCAGTTAGTTTGTTAACAAAATGGCCTCATCTCGAAGGAGCGGCAAGGAACATGTTGGTTCTTCCTCACTTAACCCGGAAATTGAGTCACATTTTGAGGAAAGTGAGCAAAATGTTGAAGAAAATGTTCCTCAAAGTGGTAGGGCCGGGGCCGGCCGAGCTCGAGGCGTGGGAAGAGGTGGTCGGGGGCAACGTCAAGCACGAGAATCCAAATCCGACACTTTCACGATCCATTTCCGAAAAGTACAAATTGACCCCAACGACTTTGTACATTTTCGAGCGTGTTGCAACTATTGCACCAAATCTTACCCGTTCGCAAAAGGTAATGGGCATGGAACATTGAACCATCACTTGAGATCAACACATCCTGAAAAACTTGGGATTGATAGTGATCAAGCTCAATTACAATTTGCTCAACCTAACACCCAAGGTACGTCTTCGGTCTTATTTAAGTTTAATAATGTCGTTTATAGGAAAGAATTGTGCAAATTTGTGTGTGTTAAAGGGCTTGCTTTTAACTTTGCGGATGATGACTTTTATGAACGGTTTATTAGACTTTCTTTAAATCCGGCCGCCTCCAAAGTACCACGTACGACTCTCGTACGCGATATTAAAAAAGTGGTTTTGGAATATAAACATTTTTTAATTGATGTTTTATCAAAATTAGATCAAAGAGTTTCAATTTGTGCCGATGGTTGGAGTGATCATTGGCAAAGAAATAGTTATTTGGGTGTTACATGCCATTGGATCGATAATTCGTGGACTTTACAAAAAAGACTACTTGCATATGATAGTTTTGAACCACCTCATTCCGCGGAAAATATTTGTAGAAAGTTGCACGCCATTTTGGCAAAATATGGTCTTTTGCAAAAAATATTTTCTATTTCATTCGACAATGCTAGTGCTAATACCGCTAGTATACCGGAATTGATGCTCATTTGTCAACCGTCACTTGGGGGTAAGTATTTTCATATTAGATGTTTATGTCATATCATAAATTTATGTGTTAAAGATGGTTTGGATGCTTTAGATCAATATGTTAAACCCATTAGAGAGGCTCTTTATTTTATTGCAAAAAAAAATAAAATTACAAGAAAATGGATAAAATATTTACTAAATAAGGGTCTTCCCGAAAAATATTTTTCTATGGATGTTCCGACTAGGTGGAATTCTACCTACAAAATGTTAATTGATGGTTTTGAGTATAAAGAGCATATCATGGATTTTTTTATTAGTATGGGCTATGAAATTCCTTTATTTGCGTATCAATGGAACGCTTGCACTAATTTATGTCAATTATTAAAGATTTTCAATACCGCTACTTTGGCTTTGTCGGGAGTTTATTATCCAACTTCCGTTTTGGTACTTGATCAATGTATTGCAATAGTTCTAAGTTTTAAAAATTTGCAAAATTGCACCATTTTAAACGAAAGCATTGCTTCCATGAGGCAAAAGTGGGTCAAATATTTTGATAACATTCCGTCTCTATTTTTGCTTGCAAAGATGTTGGATCCCCGTATTAAATTGAAAGATCTAGTCGCATAATAACGTTTTATTATGCAAATTTATACCCCAATGGGGACGGATTACACGAAAACCCGGCGATTATTGTTGAAAATACAAAAAAAGATTTGGTGACTCTTTATAATGAGTATAATGCAATTCATGGAAATGTTTCTCAATATGGCTCAAGTCCTAATGAAGAAGATATTGATACACAATATGATGTGAATAACGATCCATATAGTTTTGTTAATGATATTTATTTTTCAAAACGTCCTAGAACGTCTCCTTCTTCTTCTTCTACCTCTAGCATTCCGTACGAGTTGGAAGCATATTTCTCTACTAGACATGAAGTTGTACAAAACACTTCAAATCCAATTTCTTTTGATATTTTGAGGTGGTGGTCACAAAGGCAAGAAACTTATCCCATACTCTCTTTAATTGCAAAAGAAGTCTTAGCTTCTCCCGCTTCAACCGTGGCCGTCGAATCGGCATTTAGTGTGGGAGGAAATGTTTTGGATGCAAGACGTTCCCAACTAACTTGTGAAAATTTGGAAAATCAACTCTTGCTTGGTGATTGGGTTAGAGCGGAAAAGAGGGAGCAAGATATGCCTTATGAAGAGGATTTAGTAAATGTAGATCCACAATATCAATACGACTTGGAAGATTCTACGGGAAGTTCGGAAGGGGACGGAATGTAGATAGTTTTTATTTTAATTTTTAGAATAGGTTTATTTTTATTTCATTGTAATAGTTTAGTTGAGGTAATAAGGCTCCATTTTTCCTCCCTTAATTATAAAAGGGCAAGGATTGGTTGTCCCCCTCTTTGTAATTTTAATTTTAATTAATAAAATTTAAGGGTACCGTCCCTTTTTTACTTAAAAAATTTGTGTTATACATTATAGTTATACACTTATACATTTTAAGTTTTTAACTTAAAAACAAAAAAAACAAAAGAAAACTGTTTAATATATGTATGACTCATACATATACTCCCGTTTTTTTTTTTTTTATAAAAACTGTTTAAAAAAAAAAAAAAAGTTAAAAAATCTGTTAATAAAACTGTTAAAAAAATCTGTTAAGAAAACTGTTTAAAAAAACAGTTAAATTTTTTTTTTTACTTGAAAAAAAAAACTTTACTTGAAAAAAAACCCTTTAAAAAAATGAAGTGTTTTTTTATTTTATCTTTTTTTTTAACAAAAAACTGTTAATAAAACTGTTTTGAAAAAAAAAAAAAAAAAAAAAAAAGGTAACCGGTTTAACCGCATTAACCGGTTAACCGGTTAACCGTAACCGGACATAACGGTTAGACGGTTAGGTTACGGTTAGCATTTAACGAAAAACATAACCGGCGGTTATAACCGTCAACCGCCGGTTATAACCGGATGGACACGTCTAGCTATGAGGTTGCAACTTTTACACTGTTGGAAACCAAATTGCAACTATTAACAAAACATGGGTAACCAAGTTGCAATTTGCCCTGCTTTTTATTGTCAAGTTTTTGGGTTTACTTGATCTTTTACTTCAATTTTAATGGCAAATATGAGTAAGAACTAGAAGAATGCAATTGAAATATATACTTGCTCAAAAATGAAAAGGAAAAAAACTTTAGAATTCATTGATTCATTTAGGATAGAGAAACACAAATATATATTCTCTTCGTCGCACAATAAATATTAATTTTGATAAAAAGAATTATCCCAAAATAAATTATGAGCTTTTTTTATGTTGAAGTCATAAGATGCTAGCTCTTTTATGATAATATTGTTTTAATTTTAATTTTGTATTACTCTTTTTATCTTTAAATGAATGCCTTTGTTCAAAAAAATGTCTAAATTTTATTTTAAAAAATATCTGAAAAAACTATACTTTTCCTATAATTTAGTGACGAAGATTCATATATAAACATGCAATTTTCTTTCCAAACATTTAGTTTTGCAAGTATAAAGAGACTATTGAAAATAATTTGGTATAAAATCAATTAAGAACAAAGTTATTTACAAAATACACATTCATTTGAAATAAAGATTTGTTAAAAATGAACATTCATTTAGAAACAAAAGAAGTAATAATGTTATATGATGAAACCATTAAAAGTATGTATTACAAAAAATGCTTAAATATTAATTACTTTAAATTTTTAACAAACATTCAATTTAGAAAGGATGAATTAGAAAAACAGACAACCGCCACCTTTATTTCTTTTGATAAAAAAAAAATAAAAAATAAAAAATTGAACGTTCATTTTAGTAAAAGAAAAAAATATTAGTTTTGAGAAGAAAAAGAGTTAGGACTAGAGATTTTTTTTGGGATCTTGAATATTCTTCCCAATTGCTTTCCTTTCAATTTTAAACTCCCTCCGTCCCAAAATAATCTTCTCATTTGCCATGTTTTATTGTTTCAAAAATTTCTTTCCATTTCTACAATTTAGGCTTAAAAGTGTATAAGTAAAATATGACTAGTGAAACAAGTGTTCATATTATTAAAAAGTTTAAATAGTCAAATGTGAAGATTATTTTGAGACGGATAGAGTAAATATTTTTTAATTAAAAATCCCTTTCATGTTTCCATATTTGGGGTTTCCTTGGCAAACAGGAACACATGATCGAAAATAGTTAAATTATTTACCGGGGTTGTGTCCGTCATTTTCACAAAACTCAAAGGACTATTCCAAAACAAAGTTCGTACATAGGGACTTGCTATTCACCTTCACGTGGTACGAGTGGAACCCTTTGAAGCGGCGGTGCGGTCCAAGTGAACCTGAGCCGTAAATTCATGAACCATCTTCGGTCGGTTGGTCGGTTTTACGGAAGGTTCAAGATGGAGTATGGGGCCCGTTTCCGTATACGCCATTACATGCGTATAGTCCGTTTTCAGTTTCAGGTGGTAGTCGCCATCCGAGCCAGCTGGATTATGCCACGTTTTGAGATCTAGGTGGTTCACGTCCATACTAGAGGTGTGGGCGAGTGTACATTATCAATTCTTCCTGATGTGAACCTTTTTCCGTTTTACCTTCTACTCACTTTGTCAAGCCAGGCTATTATTCTATCCACTAACGTTTTTTAAAATTTATTTGCTCTATCCGTAATTTTTTTTATATATAAAAAAGTAAGTTTCTAAAATATTTATTATTCTAATTCAAAATTTTATTTTGCAATTATAAAAGAGAAAATTACCACCTAATCCCTCATCCTAACTGAAATTACCACCTAATCCAAGGTCATATTTTCATTTATCATCTAGTCCAAGCTAATATCTTTATTTACCAGCTAGTCCATTAAAATTATAGAATCCCGAAACTACCCCTTATTTTCAATTAAAACAGCAACCCCTCCCCTCTCCTCACATTCAGACGCAAATTGCGTTCTCTCTCTACTTTCTCTCACTGCGTTCTCTCTCTTCTCCACCCCCCACCTCCGGCGACCCCATCCGGCCACCTCCGGCGACCTTTCCCTTCCCCATCGCCGGCGACTCTTCCTCTCCACCTCCGGCGACGTTTCCCCTCGATCTCCAAACCCCGGAGACCATCAAACTGCGTTCTCTCTCTCCTCCATCCCCCACCTCCGGCAACCCCATCCGCCCATCTCCAGCAGCCTCCCTCCAACCACCTCCGGCAGCTTCCTCCCGACCTCCGACCACCTACGCCAGCTTTCTCTCTCTACGATCTCTCAGGCAGGCTTCTCCTACACCTCCGGTGAGTCTCTCCTCCACCTCTGACAACCCCCTCCCATCCCTAATTCCGGTGATCCCCATGCTCGATCTCCTCCTCTCTGCGCCGATCGGCCTAGATCTGCTCAGATCTGCTCGTCTCAGACATTAAATTTGTGAGATCGATTAAAATGGGAAATTGTTTGTTTTATTTTATTATAAAACATGGTAAGATTGCTACTGATTTTAAGAGAAAAAAAAGGTTCTTTATTCATATATTAATGCTAAGTGTGTGCATGTGTGGGGGATGTTGGTTAATGGAATAAATATTGGAGCCTTTTGTTTTATCGCAAAGAAAGTTAATGTTGTGATTTGTGTTTGTCTGACAATTCAAAACTTGTTATTTGAGACGAATGAGCATTGAGCATGCATACATGAGATACTTTGATAAATAAGTATCATTTCTGCTCATAAGGTGTTCGACATATTGCCTTAATGAACTTGTTACTAGAACAACTGTGAACCTGTTCTTGGAACAAGTATGAACTTATTGAAAAAAAGAGGAACTTATTCTTGGAATTTGTTCTGGGTTTTTGGAACAATTGCGAACTTGTTATTGGAACAATTGCGAACTTACAATTGCAAACTTACATTTGTGAACTTACAATTGTGAACTTACAACTGTGAACTTGTTAGAACAAGTATGAACTTGTTCTTGGAACAAGTGCGAACTTGTTTTTGGAACAAGTGCGAACTTGTTACTGAAACAATTGCGAACTTACAATTGCCAACTTACATTTGTGAACTTACAATTGTAAACTTACAACTGTGAACTTGTTCGAACAAGTGCGAGCTTACAATTGCGAACTTATTTTTGGAACAAGTGCGAACTTGTTATTGGAACAATTGCGAACTTACAATTGCGAACTTACATTTGCGAACTTACAATTGCGAACTTACAATTGCGAACTTACAATTGTGAACATATAACTGTGAACTTGTTCTTGAAAAAAATAGTAATTTTTTTTTTTTTGAAAATTGTGAATTTGTTCTTGGAATAACTGTAAACTTGTTCTGGAACAACTGTGAACTTGTTCTTGAACAACTGTGAATTTGTTCTTGAAAAAAAATATTCTTTTTTTTTGAAAAATGTGAATTTGTTGTTAAGAGCTGTTAATTTGTTCTTGTAGAAAATGTGAAGTTGTTTTTTATATAAAGAATGATTTTTTTATTTTTTTTCAAATGGACACCGGAAAATGGTCGCCGGAGGTGGTCGCCGGAAAATGGTCGCCAGAGGTGGTCGCCAGAGGTGGTTGCCGGATAATGGTCGCCGGAGGTGGTTGGGATGGGTGGTCAAAGGTGGTCATGGTGGTTGGAGAGAGAAAGTGAAATGATGGAGGGAGTGGCATTAATGTAATTTTTCATTATTTATTAAGGGATTAGTGTCCTTTTAATGACCCTTGGACTAGGTGGTAATATTGCAAATGTCTTGGACTAGGTGGTAATTATCATTTGGTTGAGGGACTAAATGGTAGTTGCCCCATTATAAAAAATCAAAATGAGACTTTTTTTCTGGGACAGAGGGAGTATAGACTTAGGGGTGTAAGTGGTTCGGTTCAGTCTCAAATATTGGCAAACCACATGGTTCAGTTTAGTTTGTGGTTTGACCTTCCCAGACCAAACCAAACCAAACCGAACCGCGATTTGAGACCGCGAGACCGAACCGCCAGACCAAACCACATTACATAAACTAACCCTAACCCCAATTTCACATCTTACTTAATATTTTTGTATATTTATTAAAATTTATTATTAGATCATTACATTGACTAATCCTAACTCCCATTTTGTATTTTATTTAATATTAATTTCATCGTTTGTTATCTTCATTGTTATTTGCGATACATAAATTACCAATTTCTCTTTACGGCCTATATTATAAAGTTTTTTTTTTTTTTTTTTTTTCATTCGGCCTCTCACTTCGTCTAGTCTCTCTCTTCATTCGACTTTCCTCTTCAAGATCCACATCTTTCGCACTTCCTCCGTGATTATGAAAAATTAAAACAAATGTAATAATGAGTTGTGGTTTGAATCGTGATTTGAACCGTAGTCTAAACCATGGTTTGAACCGCAGTTCGGTTTGGTTCGGTTTGAAAATTTTCATGATTCGGTTCGGTTTGAAATTTTCACAAACCGATGACTAGTGGTTCGGTCCGTAAATACCCCAAAACCGAACCATTTACACCCTAAGTGTAGTATAAATGATAGGCTAAACACACCTATAAATTAAACCTGGACTAGGTTCTAAAAATATGTAGCTAGGATATGTCCAGGATCGATCCACGAAGAACGGTTACTTGTTTACGTAATTGTCACTTGACAAGATTGGGGGAAAAGTTTGATTATTAATTCCTAAAACAAGAATAAACTAAATTAAATTGAGCTAACACAATAATTAGAAAGCACTTTAGATTTGACTCCGTCCCCACTTAATTATTCAATTATCATCGGTATCTCTTTTCACTTTCACTCTATTCACTTTATCACGAGATTTATTTTAATCTCTGTTTCTTCTTTCAGATTAGTTACTAGCAGTGGCACACTCACTAGAAACCCTAATTAATAAATTAATCTAACTGGCACAGTCTAGATCTCAATATTAATTGATTCAAGATTTAAGAAACTAAGATCAAGAATGCTTTCTATGATTATTTCACACAGATAATTGTTAGTACCCGACCTGAAAATGAGTTTATTAGGACTTTCCCAAAAGTACAAGGACTTTATAGGAATTAGAAACATTGCAAAGACTTGTCCCGGATTCTCGAAATATCTCATTTATGACAAAATCTATCAAAATAGGTAATAAATGGTTTCCTTAAAACCATGCAGAAACCCTAGCTTAAGAATCAAGTCAGCCTGCAGAATTGGCCACGCGGCCAACCTTACTGCGCGTTGATCTTGGCCACGCGGCCACTCTTGTAGCCGGCTTCAATCTTGGCCAGGCGGCCAACCTTGCTCTGGATGATCTCAGCCATCAGATCTTCCCATCAGTTTACTATATAAACCAATTCCATTCCATTGGTTTAGGGTCCGATTTTGAGAGTTCTAAAGTCCGAATTTTGGAGTTCTTAAACACTATTTTGCTCTCTAATTAGCATTCAAACACTCAAGAAGATCCAAGGTTTATTTCTTGCCAACATAGGTAAGTTTTTCTAACTTTTTCTTCATGTTCTTGCATTATTTTTAATGTAGATCTTTTATATTCATGTTCGTACATGTTTATTCATAGTTTCTTCATGAGCTTTGCATGTTCATTCATATGTTCATAATATGTTCTTCGCATGTTCTTCGTGTTCATAGATTAAAACCTTATTTATGCTATATTTAGGGTTGCGATCTTCATAATTACATGTTATTTCATAGCCGATGATGATCGAGGGTTCATCAACCCGAGGATGATCTAGGAACTATTTCTAAGCCCTAATCTTTAGGTAATTCCCCCCTCATTATGCATGATCCCGATTCTTCTGCCTATTCTAATTCTCTGCGAACTACGCTGACCTGAGCTTCTCACATTGAGAGGAACGTAGGCAATCTTCGGATCCGGTCTAAATCACTAACACACTACTAACACATTCATCATGATAGAAAGACCGATCAATTCGGGCAATAGGAGTGATAACGTCTAATATTCTTCTCTTGTTGTAATTTGACCCCCGAACCCACTAAAAATGCTTTTTTCAATGTTTTGGCTTTAATTAAAACGGCGTGGCGACTCTCATAATTTTAATGTCGTTAAGAATATTCCCTTTGTAAATAAAAATAATCACAAGATACTTCCCATGCGTCGCTTCATCGGAAAGGGGTATTCACAGTGGCGACTCTGCTGGGGACTGCTTTGAAACTTTTTCAAACTTAGTGGGTCTAACTTTCGTTCACATCATGATGTTTGCCATGTTCTCACATGCACCTTACACTTTGCCATGTTCTCACATGCACCACACACTTTGCCATGTTTACACATGCACACACCTGCCATGTTCACACATGCACACACCTGCCATGTTTACACATGCACACACCTGCCATGTTTACACATGCACCCTACACACACTTGCCATGTTTACACATGCACACACTTGCCATGTTTATACATGCACCTCACATACTTGCCATGTTTACACATGCACCCGCGCACCCCGCAATGTTAATACTTGTACTTTGTTGATACTTATACTTTGTATATGCCTTGTATCCTTGTACCCTTGTTATCTTCGCTTTAGTATTAGGGTCAAACAAAACTCTGCTATGCTCCCTTGTACATTATTCTCTATCTCTCTCTCTCTATCATGCATTGCATTTGCATCATCCTAACATTAAAAAATTCTCTCTTTTCTCCCTAAAAAATAATTAGTTTCTTGCCTCACACTACCACAGTCCGTGTCAGCACTGCACAGGTCCCCATTACCCGGAGTATTCGATGTGCAGTCTATTCCACTCACCATATACGGTGGGAACCTTTTACCTAACCCGTGTCAACCCACACTAGTATAGGTAACACACCTAGGTTTTGACCGGTTGGTTTGGCTAGCTTTTTCTTAATAGTCAATTAACGTGCTGTCTATGTCGAGTCATCCCCAAGTCAATGATGAATCGAGATCTTTGAGAGAAAGTGCACAAAAAAGTGATTTCCCCATAAGGGACGTGCCATGGTGAGATGAGTGTTTATTGTCAAGATCTCCGCTCATCATTAACTTGCGTAGGATGCAACATAGACATCACGTTAAATGCCTTTAAGGAAGGGTTAATCGTAGGATCCGATGGTTGGTGGAAGCCGCTTTCCCTATAGGACCCTCGCCCAAATTGTCCGTTTGGGGGTGTGCAATGCAGGTGAAAAACGAGGGGTCTATAGACGTAGTGATGGCCTCCACTAATCGTAGTCTTCTAACTAGTTGCGAAAAAGGGGTGCCCCTTCCAACCAATTAGGATGTAAATAATGTATGTTTTTGTAAATTAAAATATACTTTGCATGAGCCTTCCCCCTCTCCTAAAGCTTCATTGCCCTTCAACCTTTCAGCAAAGCAAGTTTGGATCCGTTCGGGTGGTCGACTACAGCGTGAAGCTTCTACTCCGTACACGTTCTCAGTCTCGTCATCAGCAATGTCAACTCCCGCTTCATCTTCAGCCTCTGCTCCTCCTACTAGTGCCGCCGAGCTCAACACTGAGGCTACTCTCAATGGTATTCCCCCAAGACTCCATAACTTACTCGCCGGTCTCGAAGCCAAGATCAAGAATCTCGAGGAAAGCAACAAGATGTTGGAAGACCAGAACCAACAGTTGAAGGGTCACATTCAACAAAAGGGAACTAAACTGGTGCCCGATGGTGAGAATTTCATTTATGTCGAGGATGAAGAGGTCAATACCAACTGTCCCCCCAACACCAATGCCACTGCCTTCCCATTCCTAAGCTACCGCAATGTTCCACCTCCTTCTCTCTACACCCAACAAGGTTTTACTACCATGAGCAAGAACAAGGCTGTCTATGAACCTTCCCCTGAACTGCTTGGTGGCTACCTCTCTGCTAGCAAACTACCCGCACCCTCGTTGCCTCTGAGTATTGGGATGGCCGCTGCTACTACTTCCACTACTCCTCCCGTCATTCTGTCAGAATCTATACCCGACATCTCCAATCACCCTGTGGTCACGGCCATGCAAGAGCAAATGCGCAAGTTGATCGAGACCGTGGATAAGCAAAGTGCACCGACTACCAAGACAATCAACCCTAGCCAAGTGGGGGCTCTCCCCAAGGATTTCAAGATGCCTAAAGTGGCAATGTTTCATGGAGACTCGTGTCCTAAGACTTATTTGGATAGTTATGTGTTGGCCATGAGGGCTCGTGACTGCACCAACGAACAAATGGCTCGCGTATTCCATAGCACTTTGGATGGTATAGCTCTGCGTTGGTTCTTGGGGCTAGAACCAAGCGAGAGGCAAACTTGGGATCAAATCAGCGCCATTTTCTGTGAGAAGTATCAAGCTAACTTGGATTGGCATGTGAATCGAACGGATCTTGAGAACACTATGCAAAAGCCCGGCGAGGCTATTTATGATTTTTACAAGAGGTGGAATCATCAGTTGTGCGAGGTCCAATACCCACCAAAAGCAAAGGAACAGAAGCAGATTTTCTACAAATGTTTATTGCCTGAGATGAAAGCAGCCATCGGCAATGGTTATTTCCCTGACTTGCGGGAAATGGTTGACGCCGGAGTAAGGTACGAAGCAGGGTTCACTGGGATTGTGCCGCCAAAAGAAAGTCCAAAGACCAACAACAACAACTCCTTCCGCTACAAGGCTCCTACTGCGCCTGCGCCTCCTAGGGGTGGAAAGGAGGCCGTCGGCCAAGTGAATATGGTCCAGAAAGAGGTCCCGCTAGATGTCCAAGCCGTAACAAGGAATGGGGTTCCACAACAGAGGGAGCATTTTGATGATTTTGGTATGCCCATGGGGAAGGTCTTTGACGTGTTAGTCAAGGGAGGTCTTATCAAGCCTTTAGAAAATTACCAACCCGCCTACCCAAGAAGTGATTTGGACGCCTCCAAGTTCTGCAAGTATCACAAGCACGTCGGGCACACAACGGATAGTTGTATTCAATTGAAGCGCGTAGTTCAAGGGTTGATCAATGACAAGAAGATTGAGAAGCCGAAGGGTCCTAATGTGGTGAATAACCCTCTTCCTAACAATGGGGGTGGGGTGAATATGGTGCAAACATGCGAGATCAGTATCCTAGAGCTCATGGATGCCTTTGACAAGATAGGGCTCACGATGGTGGATATCTTCATGGCATTGGTGACGTTAGAAATGCTCGAACCCTTAGAAGTAGGGATGGCAACGGATCGGGTTCGGATCGGATCAGGCCTGATCCGAATCCGATCCGAACCCTAGAACCCCTATTCCGAACCCGAACTGATCCGAACCCGACTGACCCGAACCCCGATCCGAGACCCGATCGGATCTGAGCCGAGGCAGTAAAAAAAAATTGGTAATCTCTTCCATCACGAACAATCCTAATTGCCATTTCCCATTAAACCCCAATTCAAATCAATCAACAACCACCCACAAATTGATTTCACATAACCCCAATTTCATGATAATTTGTAACTCATTATAGAGAAGTAAAGAATTTTATGTGCTTACTTGACATAGGAGGGATGGAGTAGGAGACGACGAGCAACGGCAACGGAGACAGCGAGCAACGGCGACGACGACCGCGAGCAACGGCGAGATCGGTTGTATCTTGGAAGGCGATGTCGGCGAGGCTAACGGCTGGCCGTCAAGACGTCGGAGACGAGGGCGGCGACGGAGACGGCGCGGGCGATGATGCTGGATCTGGTCAATGGAACGGCGATCTGGGTTTGACGGATTTTCGGTAGATTTGGGCAACATCGAATAGAGAGAGACGAGGAGAAGGAGAGCCAAGAGAGACACCGGCTACGACAACTGCGCATAGAGAGAGAGAGAGTCGAACGTCGCCTAGAGAGAGTAGGGAAGGCGTTGCGAATTTGCGATGGGAGAGAGAGTGGGGGAGTTGGCGAGACTGAAAGGGGAAATAAAATCCTAAACCTAGATTTTTTGTTATATAGGGAGGGGGTGTGTGTATTTCTATAACATGATGAGGGGTGTATTAGTAAAAATTTATAAATTTAATATGTTCGGGTTGGATCGGGTCGGATCGGATCGGGTCAGGGGGTTCTACCGAATCCGATCCGAACCCGATCGGATCTTTAAAAATACAAACCATATCCGAAATTTTCGGATCGATTTCCCTTCGGTACGGATCGGGTTCGGTCAAATTGCCATCCCTACTTAGAAGGACACCTTTCCCGTCTTGGTTGCGATTTATCAAAGTTTTGCCACTACCATAAGTGCACCGGTCACACTACCGAAGAATGCTTTGAACTCAAGAAAGCCGTGCAAGAGCTCATCCACAAGGGAGTTGTCGAAGACCCTAGAGATTATGTAGCTAGCAATGTACTCATGGTAGAACTTAGTGAGATCACTGATCCGGCCGAGCCTGTTGTGGCGGACTGTGATGAGGTGGGTTGTATTTCAATGACTAATAATAAAGAACCTTCTTGCTACTTGTTGTCTTTAGAAGAACTAGTAAGTGAAGTCGAATCTCTAGAGGAAGAGAGTCCCAAACCCTCTCAACCTCTTTCTTGGGCCAAAATCTTCGAGGAGGCCGAAAAGACCGAAGTTTTGCCCCTCTGTCCTGACACACCATTGTCTTTGGAAGAGCTACGTGCAGAAGTTTGTCTCCTTACGAGATCCGGTCAAGTGTACCAATCCGACCCAAAGGGTGCAAAGAAAGTCTTTGGGAAGGAACCCGAGCAAGCCGACCTAGACAAAGAAGACCATATCCTCACTCAACTCAAACAAACCCAAGCCCATATTTCACTTTGGTCCCTACTCACCTCCTCCCTAGCCCATCGCCTCATGCTCGAGCAAAACCTCGCCGCCACCATGGTACCATCCACTACTACCCCGGAGGACGTCACCCACATGATTGGTAATATCCACTATGGAAACATCATCACTTTCTCGGAGCTAGACAAGCCAGTGTTCGGAGTTGATCATAATGAGCCTTTATACATCACTGTCGAGGTAAATGGCAAGAAAATTCCCCGTGTATTCATTGATAATGGTTCTGCTATTAATATCCTGCCTTCAAGGATGATGGATGTGGTTGGCGTTCATGGTGTTGATTTACGCCCATCCAAGCAAACCATCAAAGCTTATGACTCTACATGCCGCGCCGTGATAGGCGAAGCCACCTTGCCCATTACCATCGGAACAAAAATCCTACCAACCGACTTCCACGTCATAGACATCCCCGCAACCTTCTCACTCCTCCTTGGCCGGCCATGGTTACATCAGTCGGGCGCTGTCCCATCTTCCCTGCACCAATGTGTGAAGTTTCAATCTGGTAATGAAGTGACCATCATCTACAGCGATCTCGTAACTGCCCAAGGGACGGACACCAAGGGCGTTCCTGTCTTACAGATTCAGCATGGGGAAGAGAGCCGACTCTTCAACGGTTTTGAAATAATGGCTCAGGCACAGATCTGCACCATCGACCTCACCAAAACAATGGATAAAGTGGCACCTGTTGTCAAGATACTGCGTAACATGGGCTTCATACCGGGGCTGGGGCTATGTAAGAACTTGCAAGGCCCCACAAAATTGGTTGAAGAGGTTGATCATCGAGGGTTGTTCGGTCTAGGGTACACCCTTACTCTTGAAGACAAGATGGAGAAACAAAGGATAGAATTGCTTAAAAAGATGAAGCTTCCCTACAAAAAGCCCGAAATGCGGCCATACCGCCTGTCCCTGAATACCTACTTTGTCAGGGAAGGTGAGGAGTTTTCGTGTTTCGAGTTCGCCGAGCCATGGATTGACCACACCGGGAAGTTGCAGAAAGGGTTCGAGATTTTCAGAGATGTGGAATTTGATCGGTCCAACATGAAGCTGACTTACATGGAATTTGATAAAGCCACGGGCAGAGTTAGAACTATCAGGCATGAGTACTCCACCAAGGTTGCAGATGACTTGGCAGATCAACTCGAAGCCGCAACCCTTGACAAGCCAGCAATAGAAGCCACAGAAACTCCGAGTTTGACTGAGACGTGGGACGGCCAATATCTGCTTCAACATCTGGGTAATCTGGGGCTGCACGAAGACATGGTTTCCGTCATTGGAGACGATTCTGAAGATGAGGTGGACCCAAGGACATTGGTGGTGCCCATGGGGGACAAGCTCAAGAATTGGTGCATCATTGGGGGACCTATAGCTACTCCAGAGTTTATGGTGGGAACACTGGGGCTTACTCCTTCTCCTGTCGCCACTCCTGCAGCATCTCCTGTCAGTCGGCCAAAATCCCCGTCCCCAGAGTCTAGTGTTTTACATTTTGAATTTGAGTCTTCCTCTAAGTCTGACGACCTTACGTCCGAAGACTATGATCTTGTTGCAAACGCTATATTCCCTTTTGCCATGAATGAAACCCTCGACCTTTCCGAGTATCCCTCCATAGTCACTCTTTTAACTGATAAATTGACTAATAATCAAACTAATGACATACACTTAGTTAATAATGATTCATTAGAAGAGGCGGACACAGACCAATTAAATGATGAATACATTAAAGAAATTTCAGAACAGGTTATTAATCAAAAAGAGTCTCGAGCCCAAGCTGCCGATGAGGTGTTAACATGCGTGAATTTGGGAACCGAAGCCGAGCCTAAGGAAACGCAGATTGGAAGCTTCTTCAGCGGAGCCGAAAGGGAAGCACTGATTGAGATACTTAGAGAATATGTGGATGTGTTCGCATGGTCTTATAAAGACATGCCGGGGCTCGACAACTCGATCGTAGAGCACAGAATCCCGACAGCACCAGACGCTAAGCCAGTCAAACAGAAGCTGCGCCGCATTAAGCCGGAATGGTCTTTGCAAGTGAAGGAAGAGATCGAGAAGCTACTCCGTGTGGGTTTCATCAGAGTGATCGAGTATCCAACTTGGTTATCAAATTTGGTGACTGTCAAGAAATCCAACGGTAAAGTCAGAGTATGTGTGGATTTTCGGGATCTCAACAAAGCTACGCCAAAGGACGACTTCCCCTTGCCAAATATCGACATGTTGGTGGACGCAACCACCCATTATGAGGTCAAGTCGTTCGTTGATGGGTTTGCCGGCTATAACCAGATAAAGATGGCCGAGGAGGACCAAGAGAAAACAGCTTTCACCACCCCATGGGGAACTTTTTGTTATACTGTCATGCCGTTTGGACTAAGGAACGCTGGGGCTACCTACCAACGGGCAGTTACGACTTTATTCCACGATATGATCCACAAGGAGATTGAGGTGTACGTGGATGACATGATTATACATTCAAAAGGGTCTGATGGCCAACACTTGATAGATCTCAAAAAATTCTTCAACAGGTTGAGAGAGCACGCCATGCGTTTGAACCCGGCGAAATGCACCTTTGGAGTTCGCAGAGGTAAAGTATTGGGTTACATGGTTACCGAGAATGGGATCGAAGCCGACCCAAGGAAGATTCAAGCCATCCTAGAGATGAAGCCGCCCCGTACCGAGACGGAGATAAAAGGATTCATGGGACGCCTGTAATATATCAGTCGGTTCATCAATCAGCTGACCACCATCTGCGAACCAATTTTCAAACTGATGAAGAAAACATCCAGTGTGGAGTGGGATTATGACTGCCAGATAGCCTTCGAGAGGATCAAACAGTATTTAGTGAATACCCCAATCCTGCGCCCGCCGCATAAGGAGAAGCCGTTGCTACTATACTTAACTGTGACAGATACCGCCGTCGGAGCCATGTTAGCGCAAGAAGCCAAAGATTCCCGGATTGAGAATGCAGTGTACTTTGTCAGTCGAAAGTTACAAGGTAGCGAGCTCAATTACTCCGCGCTCGAGAAGACCTGCGTAGGCCTAGTATGGGTGGTGACGAAGCTCAAGCACTACTTGGTATCCCATCCGATCTTACTAGTCTCGAAAATGGATCCTATCAAGTACCTGTTCGATAAACCCTCCCTTTCTATGAGACTCGCTAAATGGTCAGTATTCTTGGGAGAGTTCGACATTACTTATGTACCGAGGAAGGCAATCAAGGGGAGGGCAATGGCCGATCAGCTCGCAGACTCTCCAAGCACCGAGACAAGAGGACCCGACCCCGAGTTCCCGGACGATGACATTTTCGTAATTGAGGTTGCAGAAAGGTGGCAATTATTCTTTGACGGAGCTGCAAACAAACGAGGGAATGGAGTCGGACTCCTACTTATTGATCCCAAAGATGAGCACACTCCCATAGCCATCAAGCTAAACTTTTCAGCAACCAACAACGCCGCCGAGTATGAGGCATGTATAGCCGGATTGGAGGTCGCCCTAGAGCGCAACGTGAAGGAGTTAGAAGTGTACGAAGACTCTGCTTTGATTATTAACCAAACGGCGAAGAAATGGAGAACTATTGATCCTTGCCTACAGCGGTACCAAGGTTACATGGACGAGTTGATAGCACAGTTCAAAGAGGTTACCTTCCATTTCCTGCCGCGAGACAGAAATAGGTTCGCGGATGCTCTAGCTACATTGGCCTCCTTAGTTGAAATTCCAGAAGGAAGGTCCGTGAAACCATTCAGGGTTGGACGGAGAGAGAACCCCGCCTATTGCTGTGAAATCCAGATCGATGCAGAGGTAAACGAAGATCAATGGTATGCCCAAATATACAAGTTCCTTAAGCATGGAGAGATGTCCTTTGACGGGGATGTGAAAGCCAAGAGTCTGCAAGCACTCAAAAGGTTGGCAGGGCAGTTTGTGCTGTTAGACGATACTTTGTACAAGAGACATTACGACGGTTTGTTGCTCTTATGTGTCGACAACAAGAGAGCTAAAGCAATAATGGAGGAAGTACACAACGGGTTGTGCGGACCCCACATGAATGCAAGGATGCTTAGATAGAAGATCACTTGGCTGGGCTATTATTGGATTACCATGGAGACAGACTGCATTCAGTGGGTCCGACGGTGTCACAAGTGCCAAGTATGCTCCAACCTCAACCACATTCCCCCACACGAATTGTATAGTTCCACCACGCCTTGGCCATTCGCCACGTGGGGTATAGACATCATTGGGAAGATCTCGCCGGCCGGCAGTAATGGTCATGAATTCGTCCTCGTCGCGGTCGACTACTTCACAAAGTGGGTCGAAGCTCAGTCTTACAAGGTGCTGAATTCCAAGAAGGTGGCGCAGTTTATCAAAGAGAACATTATGTCTCGGTATGGGGTCCCTAACCTCATTATATCAGATAATGGCAGTCATTTCGAAGCCGAGTGTGCTCGCTTGCTCGTAGAATTCAAGATCGAACGATAGAAATCTTCCCCGTACTATCCACAGACTAACGGCGCGGTTGAAGCGGCCAACAAGACGATAGAGCAGATAATTCGCAAAATGGCTTTGCAGGGGCGGGATTGGCCCGAGAATTACCATTAGCACTTTGGGGGTACAGAACGTCAGTCCGCACCGCTACTGGAGAAACCCCCTACGCTTTGACATACGGCATGTAAGCAGTACTCCCTATTGAGTTGGAGGTGCCATCTTTGAGGATCTTGCTCGAGAACCAAGTGAATGAGGTAGAATGGCTTCGTAGTCGCTATGATCAGTTGGCAACGCTCGATGAACGCAGATTGAAGGCCATGGTGTCGCGACCCCGAACCCCGCGGGCCCGAGATCGCGAGCTGGACGTCGACTTAAAACCAAAATTGTGAAATACCGAAGTTAAAAGTTCCATTTGATACCAAAAGGTGATGATCCAAAGTTTTACAAATCCAAGTTTGATAATAACCAAATACAACTATCATAAACTTCCACAAGTTTATGCCCAACAGAATATAAATGTACAGTTCTTAATGATGTCATTGTTTGGTACAACTATCCCAAAAAGGTTACACATTTATATAATGTAAACCAACCTATAACAACTTTCCCCAAAAGAATGTATCCACACTCGACGTCCTCTTTCTCGTGATCAGCGAGACTAATCCTTAGCACCTGGGGGGGTTAAGGAAAAACAAAGATAAAAGAAAGGGAGTGAGATAAATCTCAATAAGTTACTAATGCAACTACATGACATGCTATGATGCGATAATCAATAATAAATCACATATCACATAGCAATTATCATATCTCAGATAGCAATTATCAGATAATGAATAGCAGCGGAAATAAACACATAACAAAGGATATTAGCCAAGGTTTCCAAACCGATACATCCAAATAAAGGATCGCTGCGCAGCTTCAATAATCAACAAATCATCATCTTCATAATAGCATGAAAGCTGAAGAGAAATCCCCGGTACCGGAACAATAACCAAGAGTGTCACAAAGGACAAGAGCCATGCCACAAAGTCATGCTCGGTAGCTAGATACATTCACAAAGGAAGCTAACTTATCTCTTCCAAGGCCAATCTAGAAAAGGGGTATAGTAAGGGCAAACAATGGTCAACATTATAATGGACTTGGCTTTGCCATTATAATCTTTCCCATCGCCCGATGCAACAAATATGCCAGCTGGGCTTCCAAATAAATGCTAAGTAATAATATATTAGCATGAATAAACATATTACGATTCCAAAGTACGGAATCATACCACTTAATCACCAAGAAGATGAAATGAACCAACAATACACAATAAAGGTGTTCCAATACTTCCAAAGTAAGAATGCCCAATCACTATAACACATTCAATCACAAAGGATCCAATTCAATTCTAGACATCCAACTACAACTACTCACTCATCTCGAAGAGCTCAAGGAGAGCTTTTAAATGATAGTTTATACACCTAAATCGGAGTTCGGACGAGAGAGTTATGACTTTCGGAAGATAGCACGAAAACAAATCAATTTGGAACAGGGGAAGGAGGGGTGCGCGCGCTTCAACCAAAAGGGGGCGCATGCCTCTTTGCATCAGAAGGAAATCAAGAATTGGAAGGGGGAAGGGTGCGCGCGCCTCCTATGGGAGGGTGCGCGCGCCTCCTATGGGAGGGTGCGCGCGCCTCCTGAAGTCAGAAGGAAAATGCGCCAAAAGGTAAGTGAGGGTGCGCGCGCCTCCTTTGATCAGAAGGGGACACCAAGTTTGGAGGAGGAGAGGGTGAGCGCGCCTCCTATGGGAGGGTGCGCGCGCCTCCAAGAAACAGAAGCATTTTTGTTCAAGAAGGGCCTAAGGGTGCGCGCGCCTCCTTGCCCGGAAAGGCAAATTCCGGCCAAAATTCTGGGTTTCTACCATTTTCAATCCAAAACTCAAACCAAACCCAAATCTTCACCATTTCACAAATACTTGGAACCAAGACTTACAATATACACAACTATGAACCAAAAACACTTATAGACTTGCAATGAGGCTAAATAACAACATCTAGAAACCCAACACAAGATTCAAATACCAAATTTCACAAAAATGAATAAAAATGTAAATCATCTCAAAATCAACCAAAGAAGCAATAAATGGAAATCATAGTATCATCTAAGCATAGGATGAACATTTTAGCATAAATGGGGGGAAAAGTAACTTACCCGGATTTCTCAAAGTTGATGGATTTCAAATATTTTTGATTCTACGCGATCCTATCGACGATCTAAACAAGATTCAAGTTATGAGAAATGAGAAATAACAAGAGGAGGATGAAGAAAATGAAGAGAGAAGTGAGAGAGAAAAACTTACCATAACAAGGAGAGAGAGAGGAGAGAGTTGCTGGGAGATGGAGTGGAATGAGGGTGATAGGGTGAGGGAGGTGAGTAGGGAGAAGGTGAAGATTTGAAATGTTACCTAGCCCCCTTCCCCCACTAACTAGCTCAACTAAGATACTCCCACTAATTTATTAAGACCCAACAATACTGCATTAACACAAATGACTCAAGTAAAATGCTAGGCACAATTATTATGAAACATGAGATGCACACATAAATATTTAAATAAATAATAGTTCAAATAAATAAATAAGCAAATAAATAAATAGTAATTATTTATTACTAATAAAATAGAGCCTAGTTTTCGGGTCGTGACATTCACTCCCCCTTAAAGAAAATTCGACCCGAATTTTTAACGAGACTTACCCGAATTAAAAAGCCACGGATATTTCCTCTTGATCTCATCTCGAAGCTCCCACGCCGACTCCTCGATATTATGATTCCTCCAAAGAACTCGAACCAACGCAATGCTTTTGTTTCTCAATTCTTGGACTTTGGCATCTAAAATCCGAACCGGTCGTTCCTCGTAAGTCATATCTGGCTCAATATCCTCCGGTACCCTTGGTAACACGTGAGACGGATCATGAACATACTTCTGAAGCATAGAAACGTGGAACACGTTGTGCAACCGGTCTAAAGATGGCGGCAACGCAAGTCGATACGCTAGAAGCCCAACCTTTCCCAAAATCTCAAACGGGCCAATAAACCTCGGAGCCAATTTGCCTTTCTTCCCAAACCTACGAATACCCAATTTCGGAGATACTTTCAAGAACACCAAATCACCGGTCTGAAAACTAAGATCTCGTCTTCGGTTGTCTGCGTAGCTCTTATGTCGACTCTGGGCTGTTCTCAATCGATCCCGGATAACTCTAACATTTTCAACTGAATCCTGAAGCAAATCAATACCCACGATCTTCGCTTCACCGACCTCATCCCAACAAATAGGCGATCTACATTTTCTTCCATACAAGGCCTCATACGGTGCCATCTCGATACTAGCCTGATAACTGTTGTTGTAAGAGAATTCCACTAACGGTAGGTGTGAATCCCAAGAATCAGAGAAGTCTATCGCACAAGCTCGCAACATATCCTCCAAAATCTGAATAGTCCTCTCGGATTGACCGTCGGTCTGAGGGTGAAAAGCTGTACTAAAACGCAAATCTGAACCCAAAGCTTCTTGAAATGCCTTCCAAAATCTAGAAGTAAACCTCGGGTCTCGATCTGACACAATGCTAACCGGAACCCCATGCAATCTCACAATCTCTTCAATGTAAAGGGTCGCAAGCTTCTCCATCGAATACCTGATGTCAATAGGCAAGAAATGGGCACTCTTGGTTAATCTATACACTATTACCCAAACACTGTCATACTTCCTACGGGTACGAGGTAGTCCCGTAACGAAATCCATAGTCACATGCTCCCATTTCCACTCGGGAATCTCTAACGGCTGAAGTAGTCCCGCGGGTCTCTGATGCTCGGCTTTGACCTGCTGACACGTTAAACATTTTGACACATACTCAGCTATTTCCCTCTTCATATTATTCCACCAAAAATGTTGCTTCAGATTCTGATACATCTTCGTACTACCCGGATGAATAGTATATCTCGATTTGTGACCCTCATCTAAAACTTGCCTCTTTATTCTACCAACATCGGGTACACACAAACGATCACGGAAAGTTAAAACCCCACTCGAACTCAAAGAAAAATCCTCGAAGTTCTTTTCCTTCAATTTACCCATTATCTTCACCAACTCGGGATCTTCTTTCTGAGCTTCCTTTATCTTCTGAATTAGGGTCGGAGATACCCTAATATTCGCAAATATAGCCCCATGTCTCGATTCATGAGGAGACCAATCTCGAACATCCTCAAGCATTTTCCACTCACTGACCATCATCGAAGCCACATAAGATTTTCTACTAATCGCATCGGCGACCACATTCGCCTTCCCCGGATGATAAGAAATCGTACAATCATAATCCTTCAACAATTCCATCCATCGGCGTTGCCTATTATTCAACTCTTTCTGGGAGAAAAGGTATTTCAAACTATTGTGATCGGTAAAAATTTCAAACTTCGCCCCATAAAGGTAGTGCTTCCATTTGTGCAACGCAAAGACTATCGCCGCCAACTCCATATCATGAGTCGGGTAATTCTGTTCACTAGGGGTCAACTTCCTCGAAGCATAGGCAATCACTTTTCTGTTCTGCATCAACACACAACCCAAACCCTCTTTCGAAGCATCACTATAAATCACTAAGCCATCGCTCCCATTAGGCAAAGTCAAGATCGGTGCGGTAGTTAACCTCTTCTTCAATTCTCCGAAACTCTTGTCACATTTCTCGGTCCACTCAAACGGGACATTCTTCCGGGTCAACTGAGTCATCGGAGTAGCAATCCTTGAAAACCCTTCTATAAACCTTCGGTAATACCCGGCTAAACCCAGAAAGCTACGAATCTCGGTCACTGATTCGGGTCTCTTCCAAGCTACTATAGCTTCAATCTTTGAAGGATCCACAGAAATACCGTCTTTTGAAATAACATGACCCAGAAATGACACCTTCTCGAGCCAAAATTCGCATTTACTAAACTTCGCAAACAACTGCTCCCTCGCAAGAACGGATAACACTGTTCTCAAATGGTGCTCGTGCTCCTCTCGAGACTTAGAGTAGACGAGTATATCATCAATAAAAACCACCACGAACGAATCAAGATAAGGATGGAAAACCCGGTTCATCAAATCCATAAATACTGCAGGCGCGTTAGTCAACCCAAACGGCATAACCAAGAACTCATAATGACCATACCGAGTGCGAAAGGCAGTCTTCGGAACATCTTCCGATCGAATCTTCAACTGATGGTACCCACTCCTCAAATCAAGTTTAGAAAATACAACGGACCCTTGAAGCTGATCAAACAAATCATCAATATAAGGTAGAGGATACTTGTTCTTCACCGTAACCTGATTCAAATTTCTGTAATCGATGCACAATCTCAAGGAACCGTCTTTCTTCCGCACAAATAAAACCGGTGCTCCCCACGGGGAAACACTAGGGCGGATAAACCCTCGGTCAAGCAACTCTTGCAACTGAACCTTTAACTCCTTCAACTTTGCGGGAGCCAACCTATAAGGTGCTTTCGAAATTGGAGCCGTACCCGGCAAAAGATCTATACAAAATTCTATCTCACGATCTGGAGGCATATCATACTCGGTAGAGAAAACATCGGGAAATTCCCGAACTACCCGAACACTATACAAATTAGGGGATTCTTTCTTAGTATCAAGAACACTAGCCAAATACCCCTCACAACCACTATGCAATAATTTTCTCGCTTTCATATAAGAAATTAAGCGAACCTTTCTACTCAGAGGACTAGCCTCAAACACAAATTTAGGCACACCGGGAATAGAAAAAGTAACAGTTTTCTTACGGCAATCAACGGAAGCATGAAACTTACTCAACCAATCCATACCCAAAATGACATCAAAGTCTTGGATAGGAAGAACTACCAAATCCGCACAAAGGACACGACCACAAATAACCACATCACAAGCACGAAAGACTCGATCAGAAATCAAGCATTCTCCTATAGGGGTCGACACCTCTAGCACGTACGGTAAAGACTCGAATGCAGCATTTAACATGGAAGCAAATTGCACAGAAATGTATGAATGAGATGATCCTTGATCTACTAACGCTCGTGCGCTCACATTAGACACAGAAACAATACATCCAATAACCGAAGGATCGTCGGTCGCCTGTTGTTGATTCATGGCATATATCTTTCCTTGAACTTTGGGCTTCCCAGTGGCATCTCTTTTCTGACCCTGATTAGTACCAACCCCTGACCCGGATGACTGACCTCGGTGCCTCGTGCAATCTCTCGCAAAGTGCCCCATTTCACCACAATTGGTACACTTGCCTTGCTTTTTCCAACACCTATCCTCTGTATGGCCTACCCTCTGACAAAAGGTACAAGGCTTCCTATTCTGAATCCCCGGAGTAGTACCCGGATTCCTCGGTGTGGTTTGCCCCTTAAACTGAGATGATGCTCCCGGGTTACCTCAGTTGTCGGAACGGTGTTGAGGTTGAGATTTAGCATGGCTTCCCGGTTTACCCGTACCCACAACCTTAGTTTTCCTTTTGTGCTCCCCAATATCTTGCTCTATCAAGTAGGCTCGATCTACCGCATCTTGGAAGGTCACAATCCGTTGAGCAATAAGTTGAGTACGGATGGAGGTCTTCAATCCCCGAATGAATCTCATAGCTTTTTGTTCCTCGGTCCTCACCAAATAGTCACAATACCGGGCTAATTCTGTGAACTTAGCCGAGTATTGTGCTATAGACAACAAACCTTGCTCCAGGTTGAGCAGCTCGATCTCCTTTCGGTTTTGATCAACAACCGGAATGAAATGTTCCTTGAATTTGCGCACAAACAACTCCCACGCATACACCGTGTGAGTATCATCCCAACTAGCTTTAACACCCTTCCACCAATGCTCGGCGGCTCCCACAAGTTTGTAAGCCGCGAACCGGACCTTGTCCTCATCTGTGCAACCAAATACCTCATAAATCTTCTCCATCGACTCAATCCACAACTCAGCTTTCCGAACATCGGGTTCCCCATTGAATTCAACCGGTTTCAGTTTGAGAAATTGCTCCAATCCATAACGGGGTGATGCTTGTTCTACCCTCTGACCCTGATCATGTATGGCCTTCATGGCCGCCTCGAACATGCCTTGAAACATAGCACGTGCTTCTTCCCTTGTGTCATTCTGATTCTGTGCTCCACTAGAGCCTTCGCCAGCTCTCCTTCTAGCCATTTCAAACAATTACCTGCAAAAGACATCAACCGTTACTCACTCCGAACACAACTACCCACCTAGGTCATACTAGTCCACCTAGACTTATACTTAGAGCCAAACCATGGCTCTGATACCAACTGTCGCGACCCCGAACCCCGCGGGCCCGAGATCGCGAGCTGGACGTCGACTTAAAACCAAAATTGTGAAATACCGAAGTTAAAAGTTCCATTTGATACCAAAAGGTGATGATCCAAAGTTTTACAAATCCAAGTTTGATAATAACCAAATACAACTATCATAAACTTCCACAAGTTTATGCCCAACAGAATATAAATGTACAGTTCTTAATGACGTCATTGTTTGGTACAACTATCCCAAAAAGGTTACACATTTATATAATGTAAACCAACCTATAACAACTTTCCCCAAAAGAATGTATCCACACTCGACGTCCTCTTTCTCGTGATCAGCGAGACTAATCCTTAGCACCTGGGGGGGGGGTTAAGGAAAAACAAAGATAAAAGAAAGGGGGTGAGATAAATCTCAATAAGTTACTAATGCAACTACATGACATGCTATGATGCGATAATCAATAATAAATCACATATCACATAGCAATTATCATATCTCAGATAGCAATTATCAGATAATGAATAGTAGCGGAAATAAACACATAACAAAGGATATTAGCCAAGGTTTCCAAACCGATACATCCAAATAATGGATCGCTGCGCAGCTTCAATAGTCAACAAATCATCATCTTCATAATAGAATGAAAGCTGAAGAGAAATCCCCGGTACCGGAACAATAACAAAGAGTGTCACAAAGGACAAGAGCCATGCCACAAAGTCATGCTCGGTAGCTAGATATACCTCAAATTGACACAAAAAGGGGTTCAAGATTCAAACCCAAAGCTTGGTTTTAGTTCCTCATATGGAGCTTTGAAACCTCCATGGAAAAAGAAGAATAAACCCTAGATCTAAAATTTTCTCTCCAGTGTAACCCTAAAAATAATGATAGATGTTGGTTTAAATACCTAGGAGAAGTCTAAAGGAAAAAGGAAAGAAAAATAATGGAAAAAATAAAAGTAAAAAACAAAGTCGGCGACTCAGGAAAGTTTCATCCGTGCTAGACATCTTCACACATGCTTGGTCCGTGTGCCACAAGGACTGATTTTTGTTCCTTGTCCGACCGTGCCCGTTCATTCCATCCGGGCTCAAGTTTTCTACACGGACTCAGTCCGTCTGCCACACGGACTGGTTTTTGTTCTCCTTATGTCCGTCCTGTTCCATCTTGGCTCATGTGTTCCATACGGGCTTAGTCCGTCTGCCACACGGATTGAGTTGTTTTTCTTCAATTCCCAGACTTTTTCGTTATATCACCCAAGTTTACCCGCTGCTCCATCTTCTTGTTCACTTTCGTTTTGTACCTTGACTTTGACTTTTTACTTGCACATCTTGGGATGACTTTTTTACCTCATAAAATATTATAACCGTATAAAATATAAAAATACCAAAATACCCCCCGGATTACAATTAAGCCCCAACAATACATAATTTCCCCAAAATACATAAAATCTAATCTAAATACACCAAAATCATAACTTTAAGCTCATAGAAACCTAGGAAATAAATGTATAAAATCCGCCACATCAAATTCCCCCACGCTTAGACCTTTACTCGTCCCTGAGTAAAATCCTAACTCCCACCTAAACTCTGATCTATATAGCGTAGCATGGAAGAAAATGATTCCTAGTCTCCTCTAAACCCATCAATCAAAACTCAACAAATACAATCGAAGTGTAGAAACCCCGTCTCCTTATAACTCCTCAATGAAATAATATAAATGACATTAGCTTGATACCAACACCATAATAAACGGTATCCAAACTAAATGTCCACTCAAAAGCCAAGGGGAACTAAAAATGTCCTAAATTTACCCCACGCTTATCTCATACTACATTCTCCCTCATAAAAACAAAGTTTTTGTGTGATTTATAATTACGCACAAAACTTACCTCGTAACAAAACACCAACACCCCCTTATATCTCCAAGAAAAGAACGAGGATTTCTAACATAAACTCCACTATCCGAACCTCCTACTCCAATAGTGTATATCCTACCCAAAACTCCAAACCTCCCTTATGTCTTCTCTTCGGTGGATGTAAGATGTTTTATTACTCAATCCTCACCTTTTGCCTAAGCGCCCTTTCGGGTTTTCACTTAGCCTCTCTATTTTTTTTTATTTTTTTTATGCACACCCTGGTTTTTGCCTAGACTGCCCTTTCGAGTTTTCAATCTAGCGGGCTTTTTTTTTTTTTTTTGAAAAGAAAAACTAACTATCTAGAATGAAAAATTCATACTATACAACTACAAATCCTTCCCCCATGCTTAAACTACACAGTTGTGAGGATCCCCCCCTCGGGGCGAAACGGGTTCGTTTTGAGGAAGAAAAGCCAAACACGTGTAACTTCACAAACTTAATGGAGTTGCCACATTTGTTAACTTTTAACCCAACAAATGAAAATGGTGAGAGATTTATGAGTTCGGAGGTCAGGTTACGGCTTGGGAAGAGTTTCACGTCACCCAAGTCGCCTCGGACAAAGCCGAGTCTCCCTTGTGTTTGTAAACGAAAAGTGCATATGTGTGTGTGTGTGTGTTTAGAAAACGGGAGAAACTGACTTTAACATAAAACAGTTAGGATTTTAACAGAAAGGGGTTCTTTTGTAAACATTCTGGATTAAAGGGGGACTGGACTGAAACATGCCCCTGGACAAAGTAGCCGTACGACTAAAGGGGGTCTTCCTGGGAATTTTAACAGATTCCCAGGAATCAGTCCAGTTCTAAACAGAAACAGAACATTCTGTATGAAACTGGACTGTTTGATCATTTCCAGCCATTCTTTTGTAACAAAACACAAATTAAAACATCCCTATGTCATTAATCACTAGATTAGATACCAAAACAAGAATTTTGGATGTGATTAAGACAATCATTGGGGAATTATTGATAAAATGTGATGAAAGTGGCCTTTGAGCCAAGATGACCATTTTGATGAGTAAAGATTCAAACTTTACCATCAAAATAGGATCTTTATACAAGATTAAACCTTTAGGGACAACAAAATGACATAAAGATGGAATCTTTATGACCCAAATGTGGGATTTTAGGCTAAATCAAGGTTGAGATGATAAAGATTGGAACTTTATCACCCAACATGATCATCATGGCCAAATACAAACCTAAAGATACATGCTTTCACCATAAAAATGGATCATCAAGCTATTTAAAGACAAGAAATTAACAAATCATGATCTTCTTTAGGTTTTATCCCTTTTCACATACTTGGATGTGAGGGCACCTTGAATCATTTCATGATTTGGTTCCAACATACATATAACAAGAATATAAGGTGCTTGAAAGGACAAGACTTACAATATAAAGATGCTTGACAAGGGCAAGACTTGCAATATAAAGGTGCTTGACAAGGGCAAGGCTTGAAATGCAAGTAGATAAACAATATGAACAAGAACAAAAGAGTTTGAGATGAAGAGAAGATGGGGAGAAGGAGGCTTCACCTATGGTGGTTATGGCATATCTTCCTCTCTTTTCACTCAAGTGTTTGGTGGTGTTTCACTCAGACTGTATTTCTGCAGAGTTTCACCTACAAAACTATATTTCTACCCCCCTAAAATGATCAGCAAGGGTCTCAATTTATAGGGACTGAAGGTGCCTAAACCAGCCATAGCTTGGTGAGCTTCTGGATTTTTCCAAGTTTAATTCCAGAGCAGTCTTGGAATTTTTAGTTTATCCTAGTGAGGTCCCAGCCCATCACTTTATCCCTGAATGGTGCTAAGAGTTCCCATAAGGTTGGCCGATTTCAGATTTGGGTACTTACAGAGCCCCTCGGCAATGTCGCTTTGGAAAAGCGGGATTGTCGATAAAAATAAGCATCCCAATCTGATGGGAGGACAGCTTGACCGATTTTGGTTTTCATGGCTAGACCTAAAGGTATAAGATTCCTACGTATCCCGTTTGCGGGGAATCAAGCCTACGTAGTTCAAAAAGGAGAGAAGTTTTAAGGCTATCCAAACCTAAGGGCTAGGCGGATATTAGTCATCATTTCCTAGGGGGACGAGCGTGACTCTTGGCGAGTTCAGAGGCGGGACATGGTCAACTTGGCTCTATGGAGAGGGTTGACTTACACAAGGAAGCGTGACCCTCGGGGTCAGAGGCGGGACATGGTCAACTTGGCTCTATGGAGAGGGTTGACTTATACAAGGAAGCGTGACCCTCGGGGTCAGAGGCGGGACATGGTCAACTTGGCTCTATGGAGAGGGTTGACTTACACAAGGAATGTGCATGATCCTCGGGGTCAGAGGCGGGACATGGTCAACTTGGATCTATGGAGAGGTTGACTTACACAAGGAAGCGTGGCCCTCGTGGTCAGAGGCGGGACATGGTCAACTTGGCTCTATGGAGAGGGTTGACTTACACAAGGAATGGGCATGACCCTCGGGGTCATAGGCGGGACATGGTCAACTTGGATCGATGGAGAGGGTTGACTTACATAAGGAATGGGTATGACCCTCGGGGTTAGAGGCGAGACGTGGTCAACTTGGCTCTATGGAGAGGGTTGACTTACAAGGATGTTCTTACGTCATTAAGGACTACCGGGACAAAGGCCTGAACCTAAAGAGACCATTCTGGGTCAAGGCTTGGTCAACTCCACCTTTGGGGAGTTTGACGGGAAAGCTGGTCTTACATCCCGCTAAGAATGGCCGGGACAAAGGCTTCAACCTATAATGACTATTCTGAGTCATGACTTGGTCAACTCCATCTTTGGGGAGTTTGACGGGAAAACTAGTCTTACATCCCACTAAGGATTGCCAGGACAAAGGCTTCAACCTATAATGACTATTCTGAGTCAAGGCTTGGTCAACTCCATCTTTGGGGAGTTTGACGGGAAAACTGGTCTTACATCCCACTAAGAATGGCCGGGACAAAGGCTTCAACCTATAATGACTATTCTGAGTCAAGGCTTGGTCAACTCCATCTTTGGGGAGTTTGACGGGAAAACTGGTCTTACATCCCAATAAGGATTTCCGGGACAAAGGCTTCAACCTATAATGACTATTCTGAGTCAAGGCTTGGTCAACTCCATCTTTGGGGAGTTTGACGGGAAAACTGGTCTTACGTCCGACTAAGGACTGTCGGGACGAGGTTTTCTAAACCTAAGAGTTCGCTGAGCTTAAGTCAAGGACGGCCTAAGACTCGCCAGGGGACGGGATCTCGCTCATACTAGGCAAAGACGGGTTTACAAACGGCCGGGTCTTCTTAGGTAAAACGGGCTTACAAACTGCCGGGAGAAGAGTCAAAGGGCTTATGTCGCATGGGGACCGCCTAGGGTATGCTCGCACTTTCTACTGGGCTTACGTCAAGGACTGCCTAAGGTTAGACATGACCATTCACGGTTAACCGCCGGTTAGGCGGTTATAACCGCCGGTTGACAAAACCGGTTTGGTCTAACCGTAACCTAACCGACTAACCGGTTACGGTTTCCCGGTTAACCGGTTTATCCGGTTGAACCAGTTACTTCTTCTTTTTTTTTTTTTTTTTTTTTTTTTTAACAGTGCTTTTAACGGGGGGTTTTTTTTTTGAAAAAAAAAACTTCAGTTTTTTAACAGTGTTCTATTAAGTAAAAAACCTTCTGAAACTGTCAAAAAACTAACTGAAACTGTCAAAAACTAACTAAAATTGTTAAAAAAACAAACTGAAATTGTAAAAAAAACTAACTGAAACTGTCAAAAAACTGACTGGAATTCTAAATAACACAATTTTTTTAGTAAAAAAAATGGGACGGTACCCTTAAATTTTATTAATTAAAATTACAATGAGGGGGACAACCAATCCTTGCCCTTTTATAATTTGAGGGAGGGAAAAAATGGAGCATTACCTCAACTAAACTATTACAATGAAATAAAAATAAATCTATTCTAAAAATTAAAATAAAAACTATCTAAATTCCGTCCCCTTCTGAAATTCCCGTAGAGTCTTCTAAGTCGTATTGATATTGTGGATCTACATTTACTAAATCCTCTTCATAAGGCATATCTTGCTCCCTCTTTTCCGCTCTAACCCAATCACCAAGTAAGAGTTGATTTTCCAAATTTTCACAAGTTAGTTGGGAGAAGCTAAGACTTCTTTTGCAATTAAAGAGAGTATGTGATAAGTTTCTTGCCTTTGTGACCACCACCTCAAAATATCAAAAGTAGTTGGATTTGAAGTGTTTTGTACAACTTCATGTCTAGTAGAGAAATATGCTCCCAACTCGTACGGAATGCTAGAGGTAGAAGAAGAAGAAGGAGACGTTCTAGGACGTTTTTGGGAATAAATTTCATTAACAAAACTATATGGATCGTTATTCTCCTCATATTGTGTATCAATACCAATATCTTCTTCATTAGGACTTGAGCCATATTGAGAAAGATTTTCATGAATTGCACTATACTCCCTCCGTCCCAGCTCACTTGAGACTTTTTGACCAAAACTGGTCAACTTAAGGTCGGTTTGACCAACACTTTATAGAAATATTTATGTTCCAAAAAAAATTTGAAAAATTGTTATTGAGAGGATTTTTAATGGTGATCGTTTTACATTTTTTTATTTTTATTTGGATCATAAATATTTCTATAAAGTGTTGGTCAAACCGACCTTAAGTTGACCAGTTTTGGTCAAAAAGTCTCAAGTGAGCTGGGACAGAGGGAGTACTCATTATAAAGAGTCACCAAATCTTGTTTTGTATTTTCAACAATAATCGCCGGTTTTCGTAGAATCCGTCCCCATTGGGGTATAAATTTGCAAAATAAAACGTTATTATGCGGACTAGATCTTTCAATTTAATACGGGGATCCAACATCTTTGCAAGCAAAAATAGAGACGGAATGTTATCAAAATATTTGACCCACTTTTGCCTCACAGAAGCAATAAATTTTAAAAACTTCGAACTATTCCAATACATTTTAATATCATGAGCATTGTATGAACAATTGTATGAACAAGTATTTTGCACAAGCAAGTAAACAAACATATTAACAAGCACGAATCAAAATTTGTACATGAAAATGTTGTGTACAACCAAAAGTTCTTGAAACCAAAATTTTGCAAGAAGGACAACCTTTTGAAAGTCATTTGTAGAAAAAGATTGTGCACAAACAAGAAGAATTTGAAGACCAAATTTTTTATGAAAAGGGTTATGCACAATGAGGTTTTGAAAACCCGATTTTATGTCCAAAAATTTATGCATAACCAAGCTTTGAAAATCCATTTTTGGCTAAGAAAAGAAGATAGAAGTGCACAAGTAGAGACTGTAAATTGGAACCTGGACAAGAAGAAGCAAGGGGACCATCAGAATGTTTCTGACCTGCATAAAATTGTTAATTTGAAACATTCTGTGGGCCCGGCAAAACCAGCCGTACGGCTAGAGCAGGAGATCCATTATTTTTTTGCAAATTTTCAGCTTCTGATCGTCAAACCCCAGTTTAATGCATTTCCAGAACAGTTTCACTCCCAGAAATCAAAACAGAAATGTAAAATACACACAAAATATGCACAAAGTCAACAAAACGGGGACGGGAGTTTGACCCACACAAGAATGCCTCTGAATCTTCTAAAAAGAAGTTTGAAAACACTCTATTCCCCAGCGGAGTCGCCACTGTGAGGATCCTCCCCTCGGGGTGAAACGGGTTCGTTTCGAGGAAGAAAAGCCAAAGACGTGTAACTTCACAAACTTAATGGAGTCGCCACATTTGTTAACTTTTAACCCAACAAATGAAAATGGTTAGAGATTTATGAGTTCGGAGGTCAGGTTACGGCTTGGAAAGAGTTTCACGTCATCCAAGCCGCCTCGGAAAAAGCTGAGTCTCCCTTGTGTTTGTTAACGAAAAGTGCATATGTGTGTGTGTGTGTTTAGAAAACAGGAGAAACCGACTTTAACAGAAAACGGTTAGGATTTTAACAGAAAGTGGTTCTTTTGTAAACATTCTGGATTAAAGGGGGACTGGACTGAAACATGCCCCTGGACAAAGTAGCCGTACGGCTAAAGGGGGTCTTCAAGGAGGCATTCTATAGTCAATTATGAGATTGTTGAAGCTATCAATCTTTGCTAGCAATAACAAATATGGTGATTTGGTAATCCGAGAATCTGGTGTCTATTTGGTGTTCGTTGGTGATCTAAAACATAATTAGAATACATTTGATTTTGGTTAGTGTTCTATAATCTGTTATATGTTCTAGTGATATATGTAAATCTGTATTTTGGTTTCTCCATAGAAATAAATTTGTTCTCCATCTGTCCGTAGACGTAGCTAATAAGCTGTTAGTGAACCATGTATTTTTGTGTGCGCTTTGTTTTACTTTCGTCGTGTATATTTGTTTGTTCTTTCGTTGCGTTATCAAACTGGTATCACGCATTTTCGTTACAACATAATCCCCGGCAAATGCACTATTGTTACTTTTATAATAATTTTTTTTATAATCAATTAAACATACTCATTTTTTAAAAAATAAACAAATATAAAATTGGAAAATCTTGTATAAATATTTACCACATTTGCAGTTGCAATTAATAGGAAGTTAACATTTTAGAAATGTCCGTTATGTGTAGAAGAGACATTTATTTTTGAGAGATGAAGTAAATGAACTCAAAATTGCAAATTTAAACAAAGCCGTAATAATGATGTCAAACTCTTTGGGCTATACGATATTTTCACATTTTAAAAAAAAAAAGATATTTTATTTGTTTTTTAATGATCAACATTGGTGAATTTTAATTAAATATTAATGCAATTGAATTACTATAAGTAAATCGACATTAACATTTAATCACATAATATTGACCATAAAAAAATCAAATAATACTATCTATTTATTTAAGTATTTAAGACAATATTGGAAACACTTTCTTCAATGGAAAAACTCCTCAAAGTTCTCCCGTTCAGATGTTATTCCTTTTTCAGGAGAGACATTTTGTAAATCTCAAATAAGGAGTTTTCCTGATATTATAATTTCACATACACCTCCACCTCCATTGACCAGTCAAATAAAACCCCTAAATACCGAAACTACCCCCGCCCATTAAACAAAAATCTAACGTCCCCTCCCCTTATTACACGAGGCGAGTACACACATACACACAAAAAACTAACATATTATCTCTCTAATCTCCTACCACCATTCTCCCTTCCCTCCGGCCACCAATCCAACTCCGATTTCCATCCCGTCGGTCTGCCTTCTCTGGTCATCCATATCCACCGTTATCGCCGTCGAGTCCACCTGGTTCTTATGTTGAGCACACCTTCTCCGGAGCACATTTTATTCTCCGGCGCGGACCTTTATCTCTTGCCTTCACGTTCGTCTGATAATTTTTTCTCTCTAGAACTACATAATACCAACGGATACAACAGATCTAGACTCCTCGCCTGTGGCAAAGCTCTGTTCATTGTCCCGGTTCACTTGACACTTCAGATTTGGCCACTTATTGCCTCAGACCTGGTTGATTTACTCTAGCGAATCTCAATCTATTTCCTGATTAGGTCTAGCCTTAGACAACAAAGCTCTCTGGTGATCTCCTCTAGCCGCCTCACAGATCTAAGCAACTCTGTGAATTAGTCTTATACTTTAACTATGTGAGACATTTTTAAATAAGATATCTGTTTTTTTTAGTTATTTTACATGAATTGTGAAAATTTACGGGAAAAAATGACTCTTATAATTTATTTATAAGAGACAAACTGGTCTTATATTTAAGTACAAGAGTAATTTTAATTAAATATCAAGTTTTTTTTTAGTTTGTTACAAAAACTGTGAAGAATGTGAAAACTTAACTCTTGTACTTTATGTATAAGAGGTGACGTAGTCTTATACGTCATTTATAAGAGCGGACTTGTGTTTGACAGAATACAAAAGTAAACATTTTTTTTTAAATCACTAATTTTCACATTAAAGTGGCTCTTATACTTCAACTATAAGAGGCAAATTGGTCTTATCCGTCAACTATAGAAGTTGACTGGAATTTGACCAAATAATATTAGAGTTTTTTTTTTATAAAAAAAAAAACTTCTTAAAAATGAAAAAATGTGAAAAAAATGATACTTATACTTCAACTATAAAAGGCATATTGGTTTTATATACCAAGTATAAGAGTTTGATCGACATTTGACTAAATAATATTTGCGTTTTTTCTCTTAAAAATGAAAAAAAAAAATATGACTCTTATACTTAAACTATAAGAGACGAATTGGTCTTATACATCAAGTATAAGAGGTGGATGAGATTTGATTAAATGAGGAATGTGCGTGCCTCATTAAGCTCCTAGGAAACAGGAAGGCTGTTAAGACTTCTTACTAGCGAAGGATGTCTGTAAGATTTTTAAAATTTTGTGTCCTGCATTAAATATAATTATCGTTCTGAGGGGTCCTAAAGAAAGTTTCCATTCTCAATTTGATGAGGGGTCCTAAAGAAAGTCTCCATTCTCAATTTGATGAAATGAATACATAAATTTCTCCTTAATAATAATAAGGGTTAATTGCAATTTGGTTCATGACTTTTTCCAAAATTTGCAATGTTAATGCTGTCTTTTTAATTTCGCCAATTGATATATTCACTTGTCATTTTGTTGCAATCCGACTACAAAAGTAACTGGGGTGTTAGTTTTCTAACAGATTTTATGTCCTGTGACTAATACATAACGTTTTAAGATGTTTGTGAAGCTACACATATCCGATTGGTATGATTCTTTTTTTAAAAACAAAAATTAATATTTAAATTTACAACATATATTGTTTTGGAAATTTTTCGGGTGACTGAATTATTTTATATTAAATATTAAAAAAAAACACTTGAAATAATAATCTAAAAAAGATATTAGCCCCAAATATGTTTCATATGAAGTAAATGCTATATGTGGATTATCAATTCATTAAAATATTTGATAGGAAAAAAAAGAGAGGAATATGAGGATGAATCGGGGGAAGAGTGTATGTGGAAGGGGTGATGCGGGAACGTGGAGTAGGGGTGGAGGAAAGTAAACGCTAGGAAAGAAGGTATATCATGGTGGGAAATTGTATTTTTTTAAGATTATTTTTCCCATGCTCTCTATTTTTATTTTTTTTAACTATTTTCATTTATTTAAATCACAAATTAATATAATATGACTAGTTCACAAAAAAAAATTGCAAAAAAATATATGCTGTAAATTTAAATATTAGCTTTTGTTTAAAAAAAAGAATCATACCAATTGGATATGTGTAGCTTCACAAACATCTTAAAACGTTATGTATTAGTCACACGACATAAAATTTGTTAGAAAACTAACACCCCAGTTACTTTTGTAGTCAGATTGCAACAAAATGACAAAGTGAGTATACCAATTGGCTTAATTGAAAAGACAGCATCAACATTGCAAATTTCGGAAAAAGTCAGAAACCACATTGCAATTAACCATAATAATAATAAGGACAAATTTGGAGTATTTATTTTGGAGGTAGTAGTAGGCTAGTAGCAGCAAAAGAATAAACTTGGATGAAGTGGGCCAAAAGTAGATGAGCAATGCTAGAGGCACAAAATAAGGTCACAAAATCTTGCTCATAATATGAGGTGGTGATATTTTATTGGTTGCATCAATAATGGACCCGCCACACTCTAATTAAAAACACCAATAAAATTATTACACCTAAGATTTTGTGAGCAAGTTTTTGTGATTTTTTTGTGCCCTTTGTATAATTCAAGGTAGATACCCAACTGGAAATTAGTAGGCGGTTCAAAGTAATGTCCTTGGTCCTACGATTGTGAGGGCCTTAAATGTAGGGATGGCAATTTGACCGAACCCGAAGGTGATCCGCCCCGAAAAAGTAGGGTTCGGGTTGTAATTTTCATGACCCGAGCGGGTTAGGGTCGGGTTCGGGTTTTGATATTGACCCGCCGTGATCCGACCCGACCCGCACCCTTATGTACAAAGTCAAGATATTATGTTAGTTAATCATATCATATGTTGTGCAATTTATTTTTATAGTTGTTTTTTAGTGAGGTTTGATGATTTTAAACTAATTTTTATAACTAATTAAAATTTAAGATTATACATAGATTGGGCCCAAGCAAATATGAGATAAATTTTTTATAATTTTGTACGCTTCGGGTTCGGGTTTCCTTGTCTTCGGGTTCGGGTTCGGGCCACGCCTTTTGACATTAGGATCGGGTTCGGTTTTGACAAAACCCGACCCGTTGCCATCCCTACTTAAATGGAAATGGTGGTGGGTATACGTGACCCAAAAGATCCATACGTGGTTATATTGGGGTAAAGAAGAATAAAATCCCACAATTTGATATTCCTCCAACATGTCAAAAATCACTACCCAATTTTCCTCAAAATTGCGTTCACTTGGATTATTGTGGATATATGCTATTTATTGCTTTTTCATCACCCAATCAAAAAAAAATTAAGTAGCCGTTTTGAGGAATTAATGCTTGGATTGGATAGCTATGGATGGAGACCCAACATTTATCCCTAACGTTTATATATATATATATAAAATACCACATTCGTCCAAGCTCAATGTGCATTGTTTGTTTGACTTTTATGGTCAACTTGACTGAACTTTGACCTTAATTTTATAAAAATCTATATATCTCTATGCAATTTTGAAAGATGTTATTGATACTATTCCTAACAATAAAACAATAACAACTTTTAAAATTGTATAATAATAGCAAGATTTTCATAAAATAATGGTCAAAGTTCGAATGAATTGACCACATGAACAGTAAAAGTGCACATTAAGCTGGGACGGATGTAGTAGACGGTATCAATTAATAAATGGATGACGCTAGGTAATTTGGGGTTACAAGATGGATATTTGGGCTTTGAACCTGTTTACTTACGATCACAACACAACAAATGACACTGTTAAGACCAGGGATGAGTTTGATCTCAGCTTAGGCCCTCGGGTGTGAGAGTAAGATATCTAAGTGAGCTATGAACAAGGCGTGGAATGCATTGGAAGAGAATTATGGTTCACTGTGTGTTTTTGTGTGTTTGTAGGTTAAGGTATGATACCTAATGTGAGAGAATAAGATGTTATATATCTCTCAATTACCGTGCTGAGGCATACTATTGTCCGGATAAAGGCACGGTCCGTATAGCCACGTGGAAGCTGACAATGTGTAACCACCGCATGTCGTGATTGGACGTAGACCATACAGAGAGGAGCAGGTGGTCAGGAGAGCCCATCGGCCATTTAATGCGATGGTACGGCTTGTCCGCTTTGCAGGTTACCGAGCTCGCCGAGGTTGTGACCTCGTCGGTGGGGAGCTCAGGGAGAGTGAGTTCGAAGCTAGAGAGCTTGGTGTAGTAGTCTTGCGAGGTGTTCTTTAAGGAGTTGGAGAGATAACCTCGCCAGATGAGCTCGGTGAGAGCTAGGATGACTTCGGAGCTCAGACTGAGCTTGATTCGAGTCTCTTTCCAGATGGACTTGTTGGACCTGGTTCGGACCTATGAGTCCGGTCCACGAGGTGCGGGCTCTTCAAAATTATCATTATATTACAAGTCCTTCATATTACAAGTCCCTTGATTAATTTATTACAAATCTATTTTCCTATATATTACAAACTTTTATGGAGTTTATTACAGAATATGATACTACCTAGTTTATCAGAAACATCTAGCATATTAGAAACTGACAAATGATACAACTAGTCCCATTGGGGGAAAGGATAAAGGTTCTTCACTTTGCTCTCTATAAGAGTCAAACTTGAGACTTCTCGCTAATGGAGGCCTCTACGCACACACCCAAATACCATTGAGCCAAGAGGCCAAAAGTATTTATCCCAAAGGTTATAATTTAATTGTCGACCTTGATTGTACATTTTTTAGAGACAAAAACCATTATCACTACTCCAATTTAATTTTCGACCTTGATGTACATTTTTTAGAGACATAAACCATTCTCACTACTCCTTTTGTTCCACTGTAACAACTTGTACTAATTTCTCTAAAGGCGTTCAAGCCGGATATCGAGTTTACTTTCCTAAATGTTCATTTTATTTTTTTATTCTCCTTTACCCTACTAGTCATACCCACACACTTTGTTAAGGATCTCATTCTCAGATCATGCTCACAACCTTTTTCCCACTCATAATATTTTTAAATATATATACTCTCTCCTTAATTCATGTGTCGGAAAAAATTAATGCAAGTTGTAATGGAAAAGAGGAAGTACATTTCAAAATGCATGTTTATTTTATCATTTACGTACTCCCTTTCTGTATTGAAAAAATAGTCACATTAATTAAGTTGTCAATTTTAATGAATTGTGATCAATAATTTATTTTAACTAATTATTTTCATGAAGTCTAAAATTTATTATTATTAGCATTCATCATAGTGTATCAATAATGAATTTTAAAATTTAATTGAGATTGTAAAGAATGATAATGCAATATTAAGTATTTCATTCAAGTTAAATTTTCTATACATACGTTGGAGTCATTTATAGCAAATGTACAAGTAGAGGATAATGACTAGAAGTCCTATCTACAACAAACTAGAGATAAGAGATAAGGGGAATAGCATGATAAGGGAGTATTTGAAATACTCCCATGATTTCCGCCAAACCCCCCCCCCCCCCTCGGCAAGCGAGAGGCGGGGTGAGGACCAACTCGAAGCTTGGACCTAAAGAATTCGAACAGTGGGCGGCCCAAGCTCTTTGTGAAGATATCCGCAATTTGCAGATTGGAGGGGACAAATTGCGTAGCTAGTTTGCCAGAGGAGACCAATTCTCGAACAAGGTGATAGTCGAGATCAATGTGCTTGGCACGCTTGTGAGCAACAGGATTTAGGCTAAGGAACACAGCACTATTGTTGTCACAAAGAAGCAGTGGAGAACGAGCAGGTAACGCATGAAGTTCTCGAAGAAGATTGGTGACCCAAACAAGTTCAGCAGACGTGTTAGCAAGAGCTCGGTATTCGGACTCACAACTCGAACGTGCAACAGTAGGCTGCTTTTTAGCACTCCAGGAGACTAAATTTCCGCCAAGAAAAATAGAGTAGCCATAGGTGGAGCGTCGAGTTTCCAAACACCTCGCCGAATCCACATCCGAATAACCAAGAATGGAGGGATTCGAACAGTGAGAGAAAGTCAGATCATAATCAATGGTCCCTTTGACATAGAGGAGAATTAGTTTTACGACCTGAAAATGATCACTAGTTGGGTTTTGAAGAAACTGACTAACGAGGTTCACCGCAAAGGATAAATCAGGGCGTGTGATTGTTAGGTATTAAAGAGCACCAACTAGAGAACGATAGAGAGTAGGATGCGAAATATTCGAAGGGAGACCAGTCGACCCAAGTGGACGGGAAGCAGATGGCACACACAGAAAGCAAGGTCCAGTCAGCCCATCAGAGTGCGGTGGTCCAGTAGCATGGGACTAGGCTGGTAGTGGGTCGGCTAAATGAATTGGGCCACAAGCAGGTTCAAGAAATGATGAAATTTCCATATGCAAAGTGGGAGAGACAACTGCAGAGTCCGAGAATGGAAAATTCTCTTCGTCGAATATAGCATTGCGAGAAATATATACTCTAGCAGTAGTTGGATCTAAACACCGAAACCCTTTGTAAGAACTGCTGTAGCCAAGGAAAATACGCGGAACACTTCGAGGAAGAGAATTTATTCTTGGCATAATCCCTTAAGCAAGGAAAAACTCGACACCCAAATGGGTTAAAATTTTCATAATTTGGAGAAGTATGAAATAGGAGCTCAAAAGGTGTTTTACCTTGCAATTTTGAGGATGGTAGGTGATTAATAATATAGACAGCGGAGGAGAAAGCATCCACCCATAATGAAGTAGGGAAATGAGCGTTGAACATCATAGCAAGCCCAGTTTCTGTGATGTGCCGATGTTTACGTTCTTCTCTATTGGGTTTTGATGCATCATGCGCAGCGGAATCCGTGCATGTTGATTAAATTAAATACAAGATGAAATAAACATACCCTTGAAGATCGAATCCATGAATACGTACTTTTAGGTGTTAAAAAGCGAACACCCTCTACCGGTATCCACACGTCGAGTGGACTCAAGAACACCTTCTTGATTGATTGCTAGATCCAAGGCTTGGTGAAGAAACGATTTCTTCATAGGAATTATTTTGCTCCATTGATCATTGTATTTTGATGATTCTCAATCTCAAAATAAATAATCATACATCTCTATAATTTATTGTTTCTAAAACAATGTATTATGATTTCTCAAATCACCATTCGAGGCTGTCAAACCCGGCACTATATATTTATATGAGGGTTTGACCTAATTCCGTTAGGACTCAGGATTCCTTTTTTATCAAGAAAACTGCGGAATCTGGACTGGTACGGGGGAAAGAGCTGTACGGCTCCTATGGAGCCGTAGCGTGGTCTTCTAGCTGTACGGAGCCCAGTTTCCAGTTCTCAGATTTTCAGCCTTTTTCAATCCGTTCTATTGTGTGTGCCCAATAGGATTATACTAAGTTGGCAACGAGTCCGAACCATTCAGAACCCCGTAAGTCATAAGTGGACTCTAGCAAGCCATTATGACTACCCAATTAGTATAACTTTGAAAGTCCAAAGTTACCTTATAGAACATATCACAATCCCTTTGTCACGCGATATCATATTGGACATAAGTCATGGTCGACGTCAACTTATGTTGTCCAATGCTTTCTCGATCCCGAGTAGATTGATATGAGCAAATGACATTGAACACATCAATTCATTTAGGCATGGACATGCACTATCATCAATCTCACTCATCGAGTGGCCAAGCAGATATCTCTCTTGAGAGAGGGATAAATCACATCTTGACCTATCATTCTTCACTACAAGAATCCGATCATGCCAATCGTAGCCTTTATAACCACCCGGTTAAAGGTAGCGTTTGACTACGTCAAACATAATGTTCATCATGTGGAAGACCATGATAATCTCAGGTCTAAGGATTCAAATGGTATGACTATTATGAGATTTAATTATGACATTTGACCATGATATAAATCTCATAACGGGTCTATCTAGTACTTTATTCTCCAAAGTACCCGCAAGTTTAATCCGCATCCTATGCACCATAATCATCACATGATTATCCATTAAACCCATGCTAGCTCTTCATAAGTGCTAGGGACAATGATTATTATAATAAATATGCGAAAGATATAATAATCATGTTTTTATCTCTATAATAATGAAGCTATGATATAACGCATAGGCCTTTCTCAAGGGCCTAGGGCATAATATCCAATATGCTCGACCATTTTGAGCCTGAGTAAATGGATAGGATGATTATGATGAATCCTAACGTCACAGAAAAAAATCTGAACTTTGTTGTTTGTAAATTCTGTACCACCATAACTTTGAAACACTTTGATATTACGATTAAACTGATTACGGACGAATGTAGTAAAAGAGAGCTGCACATCATAAAATTTAGCTTTAGACTTGAGAGGATAAAACCATGTAAACCGAGAGTAATCATCCACAAAAATAACGTAATACCAATGGCCATTAGAAGATGGAACATGGCCACAAATTACAATGGACTAAATCTAATACGTGCGAAGCATGCTTTTTATTCAAAACAAAGGGCAAATGTTTGCTTTTAGCAAGCTGACAAAACGAACAAACTGAAGGCTTAGGTAGTAAAGAAGTAACTTGCACATGCCCTAGTTTATTTAAAAGTAAAATCATGTCGTGAGAGACGGCCTAATCTAGAGTACCAAAGCTTAAATGAAGCACGTAAACGACTAGAACTAATAGCGAAAAGAAAATCGTGTTGTCCATGCTCAAAAATATAAAGCCCACGATCACGCCTGCCTCTTGCTAGAATTGCCTTGTTGTGCCGATGCTGAATATGAAAGTTATTATTAGTAAAGTGAATATTGACTGGAAAATCAGATGTGAGTTTACTGATAGAGATTAAATTCTTTGTGAGATTCGGGACAACAAGAACATCTAATAATTTAATATCACGATAGAGAGATATAGTGCCAGTGTGAGAGATGGGAAGAGAAACACCGTTACCAACAACCACTCTTTCAGAACCAGAGTAACGTTCATAAGATTCCAGAGACGAAGAAGAAGGCGTCATGTGAACAGAGGCACCCGTATCAAGGTACCAATCAGAAGTTTGTGTCTCAGAGATGTTACAAGAGGCAGTAAGAGCCTCGGAAATCTGAGCAGTGGGAGCATTGTCACGAACAAAACGCTTATCACACTTGTCAGCGTAATGTCCCTCGGTACGACATATCTAACAACGCGGGGGTCGCTTTGAATTACCGCGACCATGACTATAGAAGGAAGAGTTTCCACGACCGCGACCACGACCAGGTGATGGATTGACACGAGCTGGGTTCGCCACAAAAGCAACAGACGGAGGAGGAGCACCGTTGTCAAGAGAATTGAGAAACAACGAGAAAATTTCAGCACGTGGAAGGAGATCTGAGAACTTCGGGAGCGGAACAATGGCTATTTGAGATGCAAAGAAGGCTGAGAAGGACGGACCAAGGCCACGAAGAAATCAGAGGCGACAATCTCAAAAGGGGTTGTAGCCATGGTGCCATCAATGTAGCCGAATAGCTCCTAGGAAGAGATAATAGAGGAGACTTGATTCTTCCATAACAAATAGTTAGTGGAAGTAAGCTTGACAGTGAGCATATGAATCAATGTAGCAAAGGGGAGCACATCGGAAGAAGAGGAAGAAGAGTCACCATCCATTGAAAAAGGGAATAGCCGGATTTTTTTTAGGGTTATGGTGTGGTCAGGCTGATATCATGTAAAGAATGATAATGCAATATTAAGTATTTCATTCAAGTTAAATTTTCTATACATACGTTGGAGCAGTGTTCTAAAAGACGCTCGCCTAGGCCGCCTAGGCGCTAAGCGTTCATGAGACGGCTAGGTCTCGCCTAGAATATTATAACTATTTCTGAATTCTCGGCCCCACCTAGGCGCCGTCTAAGCCCGCCTAGGCGCTAGGCCCAGCTGTGACACCTAGCGACCGCCTAGCGCTTTTTAGAACCTTGCGTTGGAGCCATTTATAGCAAATGTACAAGTAGAGGATAATGACTAGAAGCCCTATCTACAACAAACTAGAGATACGAGATGAGGGGAATATCATGATACGGGAGTATTTGAAATACTCCCATGATTTCCGCCAACAGAGATTGTTTCAAACTTTCAATTAAAAAATCTTAATTCTTTGATTAAATTTCAATCTAGTTGACACTAGATAATATGACCATCTTTTTGAAATGATGTGGTATAATAAAAATAAATATTTTTTTTTTAGAGCATTCACGATGGGAAGAGCTCTATTCACAATGGGAAGAGCTCTTTAAAAATATATTTTAAAATTCAATATGTCAAAATATTTTTATATAAACAATTGGGTCTTTAGTATTTCTTCACAATATTATACACATAGGGAAAACTCAAAGGGAAAACTCATAGTGAAACACTTTAAACCGTTGGATGAGTTTTTATTAGTGGGGCTTACAAACATTTATTACAATCCAACGGATTACAGTGTTTCACTATGAGTTTTCCCTTTGAATTTTCACTATACATATCATTATCCTTTTCATAAAAGTAAAATGCTCCAAAAGAAGGTAGTTTGATTAAACAAAAAAAAAAATATCGTGCTTGTGACCTTGCGACTGTGAGAGTGTGAGTGTAGCTTAATTGGATAGAGCACTAGTCTATGACTATCCTCCCTCATCTCGAAATTTAACACAAGGTTGATAATATTTGGTACATGTCTTTCGAGTCCAGATCTCTTGTATCACTTTGCGTGCCCCTCCATGTGTCATTATAATCTCAACCCTTTACATGCTTGGATAATATCAACATAATGATAATTTTAATGACTGCAAGCCGTTGAATCACTTGTGGCACAGGAAATGACACAAAATGGTATAGGAGATATGGACTCATGTCTTTCCCTCCATCCGAGATACAAGATGAAGATGCATGTTTGAGACTATAAATGCAATCTCAATGCAATGATTGAATTTAACTATTAGAACTAGTGTTACTCCCGTGCGATGCACGGCTGTCACTATACTCAATTTGTATAAATTAGATGAACTAAATAAGAATCGCATATTATAATTGTGAAAAAAAATTGAAAAAATATTGTTAGTGTAACATCAGTTTGGCAAGGAAAGGTATCGTTACATATCAATATCTTAAAGTTAGCTGCACATCTAAAGCGAGATAGAGCAAAATATAGTTGACCATGATAAAAAAACATTTTCTTCAATAAAATATCAACACTAATGTCATCTTATATTCGTTAATTGCAATAACAACATCTATATTTAAAAATTCCCCCTTCCACAAAAAACAAAACATCTTGGAGACTTCTTAAACAGTCAGAATATTCTCTCAAAAAGTAAAAACATCATAAAACTATAAAAATTGCCCTAAAAAATCCTAATACAAAAACTGTCTAAAAAAACGAAAAAGTTAAAAAAATGATAAAAAGTTCGGAAGCCTGTTTGAGGCCCTAAACAATGTTTTTTTTTGGCCTTTTATACCCTGCATCAAGGGGCTACGGCCGATGACTTTTGTTTGTCACGCTCCGACGTTCGATTTGATATGCGGTGCGTTCCGTGGTTGATACGGAGTCAAAAGTTACGACCGTTTTCGCGCACGCGCTCAAATGACTTCAAAAGCATCAACGCCTTCCGTCCGCATCAATTACTAATTTTTCACTATATATTGATCATAATTCATTTTTTTTACTAAACAAAAATATATTAAAAAGTATCATATAAAAATCAATATACATGGAAAGTTGACTTCTTGTTCCAAATTAAGGATGATGATATATTTGACTTAATTTACCAAACTTTCCTATTTTGGAGGAGCATATGGGCCTCATTCTAAAAATGAAAAGACTATCTTGTTTTTATATTAGTATAGATGTGAATTCTTAGCTTGTACAATAAGCTAAAAGTTGGAAAACAATTTTACCCTTCATTAATATAAAATTTACCACTTTCTTGTTATTATATTACAATAGATTACTCTTAAAATAGATGTGTGATTTTTTCAATATATATTGATCAAACTTCAATTTTTCACATAATTAAAAAAAGTAAAAATTATCACATGCAAAATAAATTTACATGAAAAGTTGACTACTTCTACAAAATTAACGGTAATGACTTTCGTTCGTCTCGCTCCGACGTTCGATTTGATATGCGGTGCGTTCCGTGGTTGATACGGAGTCAAAAGTTACGACCGTTTCCGCGCACGCGCTCAAATGACTTCAAAAGCATCAACGCATTCCGTCCGCATCAATTACTAATTTTTCACTATATATTGATCATAATTCATTTTTTTCACTAAATAAAAATATATTAAAAAGTATCATATAAAAATCAATATACATGAAAAATTGACTTCTTGTCCCAAATTAAGGATGATGACATATTTGACTTTATTTACCCAACTTTCCTATTTTTGAGGTGCATATGGGCCTCATTCTAAAAATGGAAAGACTGTCTTGTTTTTATCTTAGTATAGAATTTTTTGAAAGAAGATGATGTAGTGGAATAGAAAATTTAATTAATCTTCTAAACTGAAATTGAAATGGAAATAGAGCTTTTGAGTAAATAACTTGTAATTCATAAACTTTTTTTTTTTCATGAGTGACTATTACTCAATACTAATTCCTTGATATACTATCAGCCACTAAAGCGGGGACTTATCCCATAATAATTTGAGTCTATAACTTTTTGCTTAAGCAACTTAGACCTACAGTATTTATTTAATGTAAAAATTAAATTAAAATAATGTATTTTTTTTTCAAAATATCCAAGTAATCAGATAGTTGTGGTGGGGGAATGATAGACGAGAATGAGGAAGGCACTGAACTGAACTGAAGCCGCAAACTCAGAGCCATCAAAGATAAGACATGATGATGTACATATCTGCCAAACAATGGCCAAACAGTGGGCTATACTATAGAGTGGAGATAATTGCATAAAAAACCTTTTACAAATTTTGCCATTACAATTTAAACCTTCAACATATTGCGTAAAAAATCTTGTACATAGATTTTTGTTGCAATTTAAACCTTCTTCCAGTTAACTAATTAAATATAGTTTCAAAAAATGCACTTTCACCCCTATGACTTATCCAATTTCTAGTATTTCTCTAAAGCTCCTTTTTTTTTTTTTTTTTTTTTTTTTGAGATTTTCTTAGTCTTTGACCAACCAAAAAAAATATAATTCATATAAATATTAAATAAAATGTGTGTGTTTATTTTAATATCATGTGTGTTAACATGGATTACAAATTTTATGTACGCTAACATGTTTTATAAAAATAATTATTGTATGATTACTGGTATCCGTGCTCGTGCCAATGGCACGGCGACCATATGCATCGTGGTTAAGTGAACAAATTTGAAAGATACCCATCATTAAAAGCTGCCCAATATTTCTAAATTCATCAAAATAGAATAGAGAACTAACTATTCACTACATATACTGATCACCCCTCCCTAGTCTCAAGAGCAGCAGCTCCGCCTCCCCGAAATGGTTCCTTCCAGCCGATGTCGTTATTATCAATGCAGCTATAACGCTTTGATTCAAAAAAAAAAAAAAAACTCTTGAAAAATACCCACAGAAATGCTTGTTCACTTGCCGGAGTGATAATCGTATCGCAACGACCTTACAAACACCAAATGCGATGTGTACGTCCCAACCTACAAATGTGTACCCACAGAAAATAGAGCAACAAATCGGTTAAAACTAACGACAAATAATTAGAAGGGAAAAAGAGTGTTCATAACCATTTAAGAAAAATGACATGAGATGAAACTAAAACTCAATCCAAAAAAGCAATTCATTAGGAGTTTCCAGGTTTTCATGAGTAACATTTATGCTCTCCATATCCTTGGTCAGTTGGTCTCAAAGCTGTTGTTTCTGGTTTCTTGTCACTTCCTCAATCCATTCCGATATTAAGTTGCTGAGTTTGGACTTACCAAACAGGTAATTGATAGATAAATACTCCCTCCGTCCCACCACAAGTGAGACCAACTTGTGGGGCACAATAATTTAGAAAAGGTAGTGTATGTGTAGTAGAGAATGAAGAGAGATAATGAGGGGTAAATAGTAGTGTTGGTTGAATAAAATGAGTGGTGAAAAATGAAGAGAGAGAATGAGTTGTTAAATGGTGGGGTTGGTTGAATATAAATATATTAAAATATTTCTATTTTGGGCAGTCTCACTTGTGGTGAGACGGACTTAAAAAGAAATTAGTCTCACTTGTGGTGGGACGGAGGGAGTAGATGATAATTGATATATAGACCCCTTATTAATTAGGTGACCTCTCTATGTGTTAGTCTTAGTATAAACACAAAGTGATATGTGATGAGCCCGTGCTTGTCAAACCGGGGCCAAGCCCGGGCGAACCGGACCAACCGAGCCTATCTTAACCGGGCCCTGAGCCTCAAGCCCGAACCGGTGAACCCGTGGAAGCTTAAGCCCGAGGATTAAGCTTGATCGCTGACCTGATACGAGGAAGGCCTTGCCTCCCGTTACCTATTAATGAGCTTGGAACCTGCACTTTACAGCTGGCAAATACGTCCAAGGGACGTTAACGATCTGTACCTGACAGACCACGATTACAAGTGGTGGACCCAACGTCCAATGAGATCCTGGCAAGTGTCCCAAGTCTGTACCAAGTCGGTTAATGTCCAGATCTTATCCTTTCATTCTCTCTCTATATAACCTATAAATACTCCTTAACGCCCCCTGAGCAAGGTACGCATTCTAACCCTAATTCACACACAACGCATTCACAAGCCTTTCTTTTTAGGTTTTACTCAGAGATCTTATTCTCACACCCGAGGGCCTAAGCCGGATTCAAACCCGGCCCTGGTCTTAACGGTGTTTTGTCTGTGGTGTGATTCAGGAACCGGAAATAGCTAGCTGGAGATCCCTCTCCTTGACCCCAAATTTCAGGGCGTCATCATTGGTTCCATTGCCGGGAATCGAAATCTTCCTAGTGCAATATTCTTATTTTATTTGCTTTTCCAGTCTAGTTTAACTCAAATTCTCTATTGCAAATTATCAATTCAAGCTTAATTCATTCCGTCGTAGGCTTTAACCGTTCAGTTTGATTCCCCTATTTTTACGGTTCATAAAGTTTATTCGATTCTCTCTGTTGTTCCTGATACACAAAATTTTTTGCAATGACTGGAAAAGAAATTTTGAATCCGAATCCCAGCCCCTCGTAACAAAGGCCTCAAGGATCTATCCTTGCCAGATTGGGAGATTAGATGCTTAGCGGCAACTCTTATACTCCCTCTCAAAGGGCAAGGAGAGAGGCAAATTTGAGAGATCAGATTGAAACTTCAAAAGCAAACAAAACTTAAAAAACTCCCATCACCCCCTTCACTCTCGATCAAATTCAAAAGAAAATTCAAATCCTAACGGATAGGCAGACTCTGATAGCAGAGGGACTGCAGTTGAATCTGGATTTAGAGGAATTGTTTAATGCCGAAGCTACTGCTGGCATTCCCCTCCCCGAGAAATCAAAAACTCATGGTCTGACAGGCTCTAAAAGCAGAACTAGTAGAGTTGTGGGAGAGAAAAGGCGGACAATCGTCGTGGAGGATGACGACGAGAGGGAGGAAGAAGAGGGAGAAAGTGAGGAAGGAGAATCACAGCTTAGAAAGTCTAGAGGCCAGTTTAAAGGGAAGGCAATTGCTAAAACCGGTGATAAAATGACGGAAACAATGAAGAGAGTCAAAACCGGGGAAATGACTGACCATAAGTTCCAAAGAATGGTCAAAGATTTATGGGAGTCCAAGCAAGGTGTAACAAAGTGCGTTGGACCCATAGATGCTTTTGCCTCGTGGATTACTGATTCACCAATTCAGCGAGGAAAGGTCCCAACATTAGACGCCTACGATGGCTCCACTAATTCAAAGAGTCACGTAGGGCGGTTTGAAGGACAGATGGATTATTCTCAACAGATGAGGCCGTGAAATGCAAAGCCCTCGCCTCTACCTTTAAAGGGAAGGCTCTAGAATGGATGTTGGCCCACAGGCCGCGCTCTATTGATAGTTATGAGCAACTTCGGGGTTCTTTCTTAAACTCGTTTGCTGGCGCTGGGGAGGCCGCGAGGCCAAAATCGGATCTGTGCGGTGTAAAACAGCATCCCGGGGAAAGCACAAAGGCATACATCACTCGTTTCTGGAAAATGACCGAGCAAATCGTGGACTTAACAAAGAATGACATAGATTTATGTTTTTTGGGGGGATTAACATCCTATACCTTAAAACAAGAATTTGCCTGCCGGAAGCCTGAAGGGACGGAGGAAATGTATAACAGAGCCATCGCTATGGCCGGAGTTGAACCACCGTTCATGCTGGATGCCCGCAGGAGTGTCAAGGACAGAATAGAGCCCGCACAGGATTTCAGGAATTATTCAGGACATACAAGGAATAACAGTGCCCGGGGGAGAATGAAACATAGAGGCATGGAAAATTACAAAAGAGGGGATGATTCCGCCTTCACTCCTTTAATTGCCCCAAGGACTGAAATATTGCGGGCAGAAGCATTACCTCCTCCGCCCCCTCAAGAGAAAAAGCCTTATGAGAAGGCAAAAAATAAATGGTGCGGGTATCATGAAGATCACGGGCACACAACAGACGAGTGTTTTCAGCTGAAGAAAATCATTCAGCAAAAAATAGAGGCTGGGGAGTTGAAAAAATGGACTGCAGGATCGAGCAATAGTGGACACGCCCCGCGGGGAAACATCCATCAGATAAGGCACAACGACGCATACGGGGAAGGAAGATATGACATCCAATACATTGGAGAGGAATCCCCGAGCAACACTCAGCTGTCCAACCAAATTAAACAACTGGAGAAAGTATTCTTAATCCACGCATACCCACCGGAAGAAGAAGAGTTAATCGGGTTCAAGAGGAGCGAGTTGGCCTCCACACTCTTTCACTCCACACAACCTTTGACAATAAAAATGTCGATTGGTCGAGCGGACATAGGCAGAGTATTAATTGATACAGGGGCTTCCCGGGACATCCTTTATTTTAGTTGCTTAGAAGAGATGGGAATGTCCGAGGCGCGCCTTACTCCATACGCCGGTTTGCTGGAAGGATTTACTAATCATACGGTCCATGCTAAAGGAACCATTGATCTTGATGTAACCATTGGGGTAAAACCTTATGAAAAAACTGCCTGAGTTACTTTCATGGTGATAGCATTAAAGCCCCAGTACAATGCTATACTCGGAGTGACCGCACAAGCAGCGTTGGGGATCGTTGCATCAATCCCACACCAAAAGATCAAGTTCAGTATGCCGGTGGGGATAGCATGTATCGAGAACAAGCCCGACCTCTTCTTAAAAGTCATTGAAAAGAAAAGGAGAGAGAGTGTGGGGATGAACAGACCGGGGGTTCAGAGAGAAGAAAAAAGGGCAAAACCGAACGGAAAGGAGATTCAAGATACTGCTATGATTGGGACTTTGTCATTTCATTCCACTCGGGCAGAATTCAAGCAAAACAGGAGAGCCCGACGAAGAGCTGCTGAGAGCGAGCAAATCGAAATAGCAATTGACTCATTGCATGATAAAGAGGTGGCGGATATTCAGCCTAATGATGCGTTGGAAGACGTAATCATAAATCCAGCTTACCCTGAGCAAACTATAAAAGTGGGACTTGAGATTCACCCGGAGGAAAGAAAGATCTTGATAGAATTTTTGAGAAAAAGCGTGGATGTATTTACTTGGACGGTGGAAGATATGAAGGGAATAAGTAGAGAAGTAATCGAGCATGAGTTGAACATTGATCCCACTTTCACCAGGATCCTTCAGAAAGAAAGGTAATTCTCGCCTGAAAAAAGAGCCGCGATCAAAATGGAGGTGGAAAAATTGTTGAAGGCAAAGATTGTGAGCCCGATCAAGTACCCGAGATGGTTAGCCAACGTAGTGATGGTAACTAAAGCCAATGAGAAGTGGAGAATGTGTGTAGATTTTACAGATCTAAACAAAGCTTGTCCCAAAGATTGTTATCCGCTTCTCCGAATAGATCAATTGGTGGACTAAATAGCCTGGCATAGAGTACTGAGCTTCATAGACGCATACTCGTTCTACCATCAAATCAAGATGAAGGAAGCAGACATCCCATCTTGCGCCTTCTATGCCGCGGGCAAAACATACACCTTCAACAACATGCCATTCGGGCTCAAAATGCGGGTGCATCATATCAAAGGATGGTAGGGATTGTCTTTGACAGTCAGTTAGGTCGGAATTTGGAGGCTTATATTGACGATATAGTGATCAAAACGAAAGAATCCTCCCATGAAATTGATGTGGCTGAAACCTTTGATAATCTCTGGAAAAACAACATGAAGCTCAACCCGTCGAAGTGCGCTTTTGGGGTGATGGCAGGGAAGTTCCTGGGTTTTATGGTAAACCAAAGGGGAATCGAAGCAAACCCGGAGAAAATTCAGGCTTTAATAAACATGCAACCACCAAGATGCATCAAGGAGGTGCAAAAGCTGAATGGATGAATCACGGCCTTAGGGAGGTTTATTTCAAGATCGACGGAAAAATGTTTGCCTTTCTTTAAATCATTGAAATGAGGAAAGGATGAAAGATTTGAATGGAATGAAGAATCCAGGAATGCCTTCGAGCAAGTCAAAACTTACCTGGGGAAACCGCCTTTGCCGAGCAGCCCGGTCACATGGGAGGAACTTTACATCTTTTTGGCAGCGACAGATCAGGCAGTAGCCGCAGTATTGGTAAGAGAGGAAGATGGCGTTCAAAAGCCTGTCTATTATTTCTCTAAGGCATTATCGGCAGTGGAAAGCCGATACTTGAACATTGAAAAATTAGCTTTTGCTTTGCTAATGGCTGCCCGGAAATTGCGGGCGTACTTCATTGCCCATCCGATCACGGTTTTCTCAGACGCTCCATTAAGAAGAGTCTTGCATAAGCCCGAATCTTCGGGAAGGGTGCTGTCATGGTCCATAGAGCTCACTGAGTTCCAGATCACGTACTGCCCGCGGAAGGCGATAAAAGCGCAGGCACTCGCGGACTTTGTTGCAGAAACTACCTTTGAATTGAGAAGAGATGAGCCCGAGGAGGGCAAGGCGGTAAGGCCGAGTAAAAGAAAGAACCAAGAGGTTAAGGATCTGGGCGAGAGACCAAAAGGATGTTGGCAGTTGTATGTAGACGGATCCGCGGGCAAAATAATAAGTGGTGCGGGAATTCTCTTGGTCGCCCCGGAAGGTGTAGACACCCCGATCTCGCACCCCTAAAACCAACCATTTGATTCGGTCTAAGCGCGATAATTGGCCTAAAACCCCAGATTTGGCCGTTCGGGATTACCGTACGCCTTATCGGTGCATCGGATGGAAAAACCATGTCCGGATTCATGATCAGGGCTCAAAACCGAGTAAACAGGCGTATTCTTCGAAAATTGAGCGTCGGGACCCTACGGCGGGCCCCGCACCCCTAGAACGCCTTTTACCGGACATCCCTTGCATTTAAAATTATATTATTTAATTCCTTACTCTTTAACATAATCTAGATATGCCATCTTGACCAGAAAATTGAGAAGAGCAACTTTTGTGTTGAACCCGCGGACAACCGGGACACCGGAACGCGCTCGACGGAGCAGTTGCAAGCTGTTGCGGAGCGGGAACACAGAGCCGGAAATAATGACATGTTTACTCCCACATTTCCTGGACATATGGCTGCATTAGGGGGGGTCACATGGGCCAAAAATCAACCAAAAATGGACAAGTGGCATTTCAAAAAGTGGAAATCACCAAGTCAAAGCAACACCATCACTTTTGGCCAATTTTTCCACCCCTTGGCATGAATTTCGGGCAAGAGACCTTACCCCCCATACTACCCCTACTCTAGGGGCATTTTGGTCCAAGAAAACTTACCTCCCTCCTCCATATACTCCTATGTTGATCCAAGAAAGGGGGATGATTCATTCAACACACACATTACACTACACACTCCCTCCATACACTTTCACTCTTGCTCTTACTACCACCATTCCACCACCACTACTACCACTCCTCCACCACATCTCCACTACTAAACCGCCACCCAAACACCTCAAACAACCCTTTCAAATCTCAAGCAACAACAACAACAAGCAACAACAACAACAACAACAACAACCACAACCAAAACAACAACTTCAATCAAACAAAAAAAAAGTCTTCCCTTGGAGACAAAGGAAGCAAACCACCCTCTCTTAATCTAGGTAAGTTTCCTTTTTATATATCATAGATTTGATAAAATGTAAGTTTAAATGAGTTGTTTGGGAATCTAGTCAACTAGTGACTAGATTCCCCTTATTACCTATGTAATCTATGTTTTCACTTTGTAAATAAACATGTTCTATATATTCTAAATGTTCATACTTCAGTCCTAGCACGTGTATATATGTCTTGAGTTCATTTTGGTGCTAATCTCATGCTTTAGATCTCAAATCCCAGCAAGATATAGTCCATTTGCTCAGCATGTGTATATTCTGCCCTCATCTCCTTCTTTGTTGTTTATTCTCATTTTTATTTATGTTTGTTCATAAATAGACACATGATAATGTTAATAATATATCAATAAACAAGTTCCCTAAGTTCCATGGGTTTGTTCCAAGTTTATGCCATGTTTTGACCTCCATCTTCATACCATATATAATCTGCCCAGCATGTTTAGTTTCAACCAAGGATTTTGATGTGCTGTTTTCTCTATCATAACTTTGTTTATAGATCTAGGTCAAAACACAAAGGTTGTTCATAATGTGTTAAAGTACATTCTTGTGAAGTTTCATGTTCATATTACATGTTCAGAATAGGTTTTCATGCTAATATTTGAGTCCCAGACATGCTGTCCAGTGTGTATTTCTTTGTACCATGTTGTGTTCTTGCATCTAAAACTCTGTCAAAACCTGGTTTTTTGGCTTACGTCAAAACAACGAACCCAGAAAAGTGTACATATTTTTACATAGTTTTTTAGATCTACAAAAGTCCCCTTTTGGGTCCCTCCTTCAGACTTCCAAATTCCAGAATTGGCATTCCCAGCTTCTGACATAAAAATGTCAGAGATTATTTGAACCACTTAAACTCATCATCTGAACCTAATATTTGGATTACTTCATGTATCGAATGTGGTGTTTAACTTTCATTCTTTGTGTTTTCCAAGATTCCTGAGTCTCGATGTAGTAAATTGGTTCTGAATGTATGAAGGTCATGACTTTCCTGTGCTGAATGCTTTTTGTGATTATTGTTCTTATTATCATTTGAGCTCAAAGAACTAATCAATGATCTCTAACAATCTGGGAGTAAATCCCAATTTCTAATTTTGGATTTGAATAAGTCTAATCCAGGTACATAAGCTCGGGGACGGAGAATGGCGTCGTATCCAATGGTCGAAACCGCGACGTGGACATTTATTCTTTCATGGGATTTATCCCATTCTTTTCATATACATGTATTATTTGTACAATATTCCTCCTTTCCCCTTTAATTGTCTTGCTTGTCTATTTGATTCAAAACCCTTTTCGAAAACCAATCGGGAATCCACCCAAACCGATTCCCGGTTGCGATCAAGTAAATCGACCTAGACTAGGAAGACTCCTTGTACATACAAAACACATTTTTCTCAACGTTAGGATATAAAATACATTTTAAAAAGGCAAACTAAAGTGAAGCGTAGGCGGAAGCATGCTAAAGACCGAAAGGGCGAGCGGAGTGCCTAACACCTTCTCCTCTCGTAACATAGCCCCCGAACCCACTTTTCAATCAAAAAGGTTTTATCTCTATTTTCCTAAATAAAATGAGGTGGCGACTCTTCTTTTCAAAACCAAAGTAGGGTAACCATTTTGAGAAACCGAGCGGATCCCAGCCGCGTTTCGCACGGATCCCCACGCGGGTACAGGCGCGGGCTCTCACAGTGGCGACTCTGCTGGGGACTTTTTTCAAAAGTGGGCTAGACTCAAATGCTTGTTTTCCGCCATTATTTGCTTTTGCCTTGTATATACATGTCCTAACTTTGTTTTGCAGGTTTTTCTTTTATATGTGTAAATAAAAAGAAAATAAAAAGCGAAAAAAAAAATACGTGTTTTTCTTTCTTTCCTCAAAAAATCATTTTTCAAAAAAATAGAGACCTCACACACAATCACGTTTTCAAACTTCCGACTTAGCAACCGTACAAACCTTAGGGGGTGTAGCCAGGTGAGTGAAGGGGGGTCACCGATCCTCCGATAGGGCTCCCGGTTGACATTCCCGCCCCAAAGCGCGGCTACTAGTCGTCGCTGCGGGTGTAAGCCTCATTCAAGCCATCCATCAAAAGCCTCGATGTCCGAATTTTCAAAATGACACGTCCTCGACTTTAAGCCGGTTTTTGTCTAATAATTTCTCTTCAACCCTATGCATTCCTAAAAGGTTATAAACAACCTAAAGTGTGGATATTTTGGAACGATTGGGTTGACCCGAAATTATCAAGATCTTCACATAGACTGTAACCCGAATGGTGGATCCCAGAAAGAGTATAGGCCCTTCGCTAGGGGCTTCGGACGGCCATTAGTACAGGTGAAAAACGTTGGTCCTATACTTTGGAGACGGTATCCACTATTCCAGGATTTAATCATTGAACGTGTCAAAACAAAGCGAGGTGCTTGTCCGGCTTCCTAGGTTTTGTGCTTTGCTTGCGCTTCAACCTTTTTCGAAAACAATCTTGTTTCAAAATCTTATACTTTTCTTCTCTTTGTGCTTCTATTCTTGTACATAAAGCCCATTTCAAAATTTTAAAACATTCTTTTTCCAATCCATTTTTGTAGAGGGAGAATCTCGCTTCTTTTTCTAGCGCGACATTCAAGGTCAATTCCAGACATTATTTTGATCAAGGTCTACTCCGGGTTTTCTCATCAAGCATGGCCAACCGCGGACATAAATCAGGAATTGGGGCTAGGGGCTCACTTAACATTGAGCCGAGGAATGCAGTGGAACAATGGTTGGAATGGCGCTTGAACGAACACACCAATCGCATGACCAGCCTTTTGCAAGAATTTCAGAAAGGGATGTTGGATCAGATGGCAAGCCTCTTGAGGGACCAAAGTAGATTGGAGCTCAACGAGCTCCAAGCACCCCAATTCCAAAATATCGGTTCCGATCTCAACTCTTCTTCCCCTCGAGATACGAGGTTCATGACATGTAATGATAATGCGCAGCAGATGACAAATGACAATTCAAGTTTGCGTAATGTTGGGGATAAAAAACCAAGTCGCTCACAGAGAAGGTTCAGTCGTCATGATAGGCACTTCGATGAATTGAATGCTCCCATGAGTGTGATACTCCACGACTTAATGGATCGAGGCTTATTGAAACCTATGGAAGGTCATGTGCCGCCAAATCCGTTGCCAAAACGTTGGGATGATTCTGTGCATTGTGAGTTTCATCAGTCAAGAGGGCATAGCACAGACAATTGCTTTCAACTCCATCATATAATCCAAAACCTTATTGATGAGGAAATCATTGAGAAGCCCATACCGCAAATCAACCCGCCTTATAACAATCGTAACGCCCCAAGGCCTGTGACTCCATATTGTGTAAACCCGTATGGAACCCCGAAAGCTTACAATCCTGTCCCATCTGGCAAGACTAAGGAGAAGAGTTTGGTTCGAAAGGAGGATAGACAATTCGATGAATTTGGAGCCCCGATATCCAGTGTTTTTTACAGTTTGGTTTCTCAGGGAATCATGAAGCCCATGGAAGGGTATAAGTTACCCAACCCGTTGCCTAAATCTTGGGACCCCTCAAAGCTCTGCATGTATCATCAAGTTTGGGGTCACGATACAGACTCGTGTTGGTCTCTCAAGCACGCCCTCCAGGACCTTATTGATAAAGAAGCTATCCTAAAGCCTCCCCCAAAGGCTTCAAGTTCGAAGGTGTCATCCTAGGGGCTCACTGAGCCCCAAGGAAGGAGTTCTCTTTTGTTAGATGATGACCGCAGTTTATCAACTCGAGGAAATGTTTTGCTAATGATGGAATGCTTACTGACCCAAGGGATATTATGTCTTCTTTTGCTGTGAATAGGACACACCGCCCAAACTCTTACCCCTTTTGCTTTCGGGCCCATTCTAAAAAAATGCTCACTCTTTCTTTCGTCTTCCAAATCCATGCTTGCGTGTCATCTTTTCCTGTAATATATTTATTTGCTTGCTTGTCTTGTAAATACGCGTTTTCAGTTAATGAACTTGCTTTATAATCAAGTGCCTTCATAATCACGTATTTTGTAAATTTGGTCCCACAAATGATTAATCTCACTTAATTAAAAGCAAACGATAATAAATGGACTAATTTTAGACTGCGATTAATTGAGGGGAGAACTAGGGTTGACAGTGCTCAATGGAATTCACAAACGAAGTTCACGAAAGCGATCGACAAAGTCATCCGACGAACGAAGATTTTAGGGTGCAATCAAGGACATAATCAAAGAGGCCAATCAAATGGTAAAGACTGAAGATTATCACACTGATGCAAGAGCAAGTGTCGGCGATTTTCCTTTAATGTACGATGCATTGTAAATTCTCGCATATTGTATGTTTATGTTTTTGTAAAAATTGTTGTATTCCGCACGCTATGATGTTTCTTCTTGAGTGCAAAAAAAAATAAAAATAAAATAAATAAAAAAATAAAAAAAAAATCGAAAGAGAGCAAAAAAGGGGAGGTAAAAAAAAAAAAAAAAAGAAGAAGCATTATTCATTTATTTTGGTACATTTTCCATTTGCTTTAATTCAATTGTTTTAGAAATGATATCGCGACACTACAAATTCATGTGTGTGCCGTCAACGATGGCAATTGGCATTTCATTATGAAGACTTCATCACTTGTTGCACAAAGACAAGGCATGGACCGAGGGTCCGGCAATCTCATGTGACGTCATCAATTTCAAGGAGCACCGCGTATGCGAGGCCAATCTGCACTAAAGAAGATCTCGATCTTTCAACTTTGGGGCAAGCACCATCAACGACGACAACTGGTGTCTTTTGTTGGAGACCAACATGCTCTGCCAAACCCTTACACTGAGGGAGCCCTGCGGCCAAAGGTCATACAGCCTCTAATCAATCTCAAAAAGTGCGACAACGACGACAAGGACCTCCCACCCATGAGGTCAACAGGCGGTGATAATTATGATAGTTATTTGATGGTGTTCTCATCTCGATTTGTCACGGTCTAATCTGAGTCCAAATAAATCTTTTCAAAAAAATAGAAATTAACTTTTGATTTTGAAGCACTTGAACATTAACGCGAGTTCTAATCTTGAGTCATTGATTTCGAATGTGGGCAATATCCTCGAGTCTGGGGGCTTCCCCCTACTCTCGTCCTTCCGTCAATTTTTTCTGCGCAAACACGATGTCAAAGATCTCACGGGGTCTTTATTTGCTTTTCCCAAAACACTGGCCTTGTGCCTTCCTCTTCCAATTCCTGTAATTGTCACAGCAAGGGAGGCGAGGGAATGTGATCCTCTGACTCTCAAAATCCAAAATCTGGAAGTATGCTCAAATGAATGAATGTGAACTGGGGCTGCGCGTCAGGATTCAGAAATGATAGATGGGTTCCCCGTTAATGCAAAACGTCTCAGGGGTAGAACAACTCTCACAGATAGTTGGTCCTTTGAAGTTTCAACATCAACAATCATCAGAATTTGTGAGACAACCGTCACAGATGGTTAGGTCCCTTTCAAGAGAATCATCGGAGGGAAGTTTCTCAGATTAGTAGTTTGGGCCACAGGTCACAAAGCTCAATTGCCGGCAATACTGGGGGCTATGTATAATTGGTTAATTCTTGAAGACAGTTGAGTTCCACCATCAAAGCGTCGGATGCAAATATGACTATCACATTGTGTGAGTTACTCCCGGCAGTGGAACATCAAATCTGTAACAACTCTCAACGACAGTTAGGTCCCAAAGCAGTATGAGTATCAAGGCATGAATCTGCCTCAAACCGATGAACAGTACAAAAATCACCTTGGGATAGCAATAGGGGCTTCATAACTTATGACCGCTTTTACAAACAGCGAGGTCCTCAGAAAATGAGTCGTCAAATGTGGGACTGATCCTTGACAAAGTGGGGGCTTTCATGATTAAAGATCTGGGGCTGGTTCTGAAAAGGCACTAGGGCTTCTACAACAACATATGGGGCAATTCAAAGCAATCCACCAGGAGAGACACCGTCGAGTAAACTTGATCAAATGGGTGTAGAGAATTGACCTTTCGAGTACTCGCGCTAGACATTCACTTCTACTCCACCATATATCTCACCATAACCCTCATTTCCCGCAAAGATTCAAAAAATAAAAAAATATATATATAAAATGCACAGTTCATTTCTTTCCCGATTTTCCCTCTTTGCACATAAACATTTTGTTCATTTTATAAAAAGCAAAGGCTGAAATGCAAGCAATGCACACGTGTCTAAAAAAAATTAAAAAAAAAGAGAGAGTGTTTTCAATTCTGAAAGAAAGATGGCAAGATTTAAATTTCAAAATCATTTGCAAAGGAAATCCTCGTTTGAAGTCCTTCAATCATCAATGAAAATGAGAAGTTTTTAAAAGAAAAATGCGCGCTATGATATTGCATACTTGTGAAAATCTTATGCAGGTATTCAAATCCAATCTCCGAGGCCATGTCACGTCCAAACCCCTCAAGAAAGGTCTTCTTCAACATCACACCACATCTGTTCCAATCAAATTGTGTTTTTCGAGTTTTTCACCACTCGAACTACGTCAGGTCTGATTCCCGAAAGGGATACGTAGGCAGCCTGTCACCTCAGGTCTGACCACACACGCATCAAAACGTTGCAATGGAGATCTTGGCACCGCAAGTCCGGCCACAAAACGCATCAAAATGTTGAGAAGGGGAGCTTGACCACAAACGCCTCAAAATATCCCAAAGCAAGTTTGTTCATGCACTCATCGAAGCAGCTCGCAGAAACCCGAAATGGCCCCCCGATAAATCCAAACAGTTCCAGACATGAAAGCATGGTAATTGGATCGTTCTCCTCAAGCCAAGAATCAAAAATCTCATCACACAGCAACTACAAAGCCAAAGGATCCCCCCATGGCAGCAGCTTGCAGCGTATCCTTGATTTATCAAATATGAATGTGTGTTGAATTTTAGATCATCTTGTTCCTATCATGCCATTATCATGTAATGTCATATACAATGTTGCACCCCCCATCCCCAGCATGTCATTTTCACATCCATATACTTACCCTGCTAACATCGTAATTGCGGCCACCATCACGTCAAATCTAATCATAATCTTTGGTAAAAATGTGAGTTTTTAAAAGAGAAAAGAAACTTGTGCATCTAGGTCACAATCAAAAATCAAATGCAATTGGCACTAGCATAAGTACTTTTGTGGCTTGCAAATGCTTATCCTTGAACAGGTGCGCTCCCGAGCTTATCAACTCCGTTCCCGCTTAACAGTGGTTCACTGTAAGGCAAAGCTCAGAATCTCATCACGTTGCAATCTCAAAGCTAAAGGATTGGAGCAAAACCACAACGTGCAGCGTATCCTTGAATTTTCTTTCATGATATTTCTCTCGAGTGTTTGAAATGTCTTGAATCTCAAAAAATTTGGTTACTTTGGTCTGTTCGGCCGTCCCCCGAATTTGACCCCCCTCGAATGCTTGGTTACTCTGGTCTATTCGGCCGTCCCCCGAATTTGACATTTTCAAAATGCTTGGTTACCCCGGTCTGTTCGGCCGTCCCCCGAATTTGACCCCCCTCGAATATTTGGTTACTCTCTGGTCCACTCGAGCGCTCGGGTTGGACCTCCCTCAGAACTACGCCCCGACTTGATTCCCGAAAGGGATACGTAGGCAGCTCGATAACAAGAGTTTCAGTCGGACGTTCTATCGAATTGATGTTACCTCAACCCCGGCTCAGAGATGTATGTGATCTCACCAACCCATAAGCCGTTCACCCATTCCAATCCCCAGCAAAGAGAATTCAGTTTCTCAATGCATCCCCAGCATCCATCCGAACTACGATTGGTCTGATTCTCGCAAGAGATACGTAGGAATCTCGGGTTCCCGAGTTCGACCATGTGATTGTGTTTGCTTGCTTGCTTGAGTAGAACTACGGAGGCTTGATTCCCGCAAGGGATACGTAGGAAGCCCTACTTTGGGCTCAGCCGTCAAACCCTAGACGAGATCGGTTGTCTATATTGGATCGTTGAATCCCCTTTACATCACAAGTGAATTCGACGAGGGGCTCTGTAGACACCCCGATCTCGCACCCCTAAAACCAACCATTTGATTCGGTCTAAGCGCGATAATTGGCCTAAAACCGCAGATTTGGCCGTTCGGGATTACCGTACGCCTTATCGGTCCATCGGATGGAAAAACCATGTCCGGATTCATGATCAGGGCCCAAAACCGAGTAAACAGGCGTATTCTTCGAAAATTGAGCGTCGGGACCCTACGACGGGCCCCGCACCCCTAGAACGCCTTTTACCGGACATCCCTTGCATTTAAAATTATATTATTTTATTCCTTACTCTTTAACATAATCTAGATATTCCATCTTGACCAGAAAATTGAGAAGAGCAACTTTTGTGTTGAACCCGCGGACAACCGGGACACCGGAACGCGCACGACGGAGCAGTTGCAAGCTGTTGCGGAGCGGGAACACAGAGCCGGAAATAATGACATGTTTACTCCCACATTTCCTGGACATATGGCTGCATTAGGGGGGTCACATGGGCCAAAAATCAACCAAAAATGGACAAGTGGCATTTCAAAAAGTGGAAATCACCAAGTCAAAGCAACACCATCATTTTTGGCCAATTTTTCCACCCCTTGGCATGAATTTCGGGCAAGAGACCTTACCCCCCATACTACCCCTACTCTAGGGGCATTTTGGTCCAAGAAAACTTACCTCCCTCCTCCATATACTCCTATGTTGATCCAAGAAAGGGGGATGATTCATTCAACACACACATTACACTACACACTCCCTCCATACACTTTCACTCTTGCTCTTACTACCACCATTCCACCACCACTACTACCACTCCTCCACCACATCTCCACTACTAAACCGCCACCCAAACACCTCAAACAACCCTTTCAAATCTCAAGCAACAACAACAACAAGCAACAACAACAACAACAACAACAACAACAACCACAACCACAACCAAAACAACAACTTCAATCAAACAAAAAAAAAGTCTTCCCTTGGAGACAAAGGAAGCAAACCACCCTCTCTTAATCTAGGTAAGTTTCCTTTTTATATATCATATGTAATACCCGGCCCTAGGCCATTATATTTATTAATTGTAAAACTCTTTTATTTTATCTTGGACTCACAAATTAGGAGTAAGTAGTGGGCTCATGTTGGGCTTTAGTAAATAGAAGTCCAATAGGTTAATGTAACCCTTTTCTTAATAGGAAACTAATAACCCTATTTAAACTAAATACTCTCTCAAATCCCTAGCAGTCTTTATCGCAAAAGAAAAAAAAAAAAAAAAAAAAACAGAGAACGGAATAGGGAGAGGGGCGGCAACAGAGAGAGAGATCGCAGAGAGGGAGACGGCCAAGGGAAAAGAAGAAGAAGAAAAGAGAGAGAGAATGGTCATTCACAAGGTATTCTTGAACCCAATCTTTTCTTCCCCATCTTTGTTAACACAAAACTTTAGAAATCAATAAGAATTGAACCCTAAAGATGAACTAGGGTTGGGCTATGAACTAAGAAAGGAGGCAATGGTTATTGTGTGAATTGTGTGTGTGTGTGTGTGCTGTTGTGTGAGTGTGTGCGTGTGTGCTGATTTTGTGTGGGTGGGTGTATCAGATTGTATGTGTGTGGGTGTGTATCAGATTGTGGGTGTGTGCATCAGATTTTAGTGTGTGTGGGTGCATCTGAGTGGTGGGTGTACCAGAGTGTGTGTGTATCAGAGTGGTGGGTGTGTCTGTCAGTAGGTGTACTCAGTAAGTGTGTGCAGAAAGTGTGAAATCAGTGTGTGTAAATTGTATAGTGAAATTGAGAGTTGGGGATTGACTAATAAAAACCCTAGGGGTGTTGTAGTCATTCTTAAAGTTATTGGTTAACTAGGAAAGAGGTTATAGATGACTAAACCATGGGGTTAATCGAGTAAAAAGAAGTAAATTGGGACGGAAGTAAAATAGTATTTTTCGCATGTCTAAGGCTAGACTATTTCATGTTTGTAGATTGTCCAAGCGGAGTAAAGCGAGCTAGTTAAACGCAAGGCTAAGGTAAGGGATTACGCTCTTAGTTGTGTATTGATTCTTAATCCTTTGTTAGGATTCCCAATCTCTGTTTTTATAAAGTAAACTATCTGTGTGGCTAGATAGTCTTTTAATAACTATTCCGTTCTGCGAATTATTCCGTCTCTTGTTATCCACTCTATTGATATTGTTATTGTTCAATAGGGGTATCATGTGTATGATTGATTTTGTAACCTTGGTGTCCAAGTAAGATGTGTATCTTTTAAAAAGTGATCAAGTAAAGTTTGTAAAGTTAAGCTTTGTTTTGTAAAAGCTCTTTAAAGTGAAGTTTTGTAATAAGTAAAGTGATTATAGTTATCCATAATCCCGAAACGGATAAGTGGACCCCTACAGTTATCCATAATCCCGAAACGGATAAGTGGACCCTTACAGTTATCCATAGTTCTAAGTTGAACATGTGGACCCCTTTGCGTTGCTTGATGAAGTAACGTAGGTTATCATGATATACCGATTTTGGGTGCGGTCAGTAGAAACCCGAGCCCTGGGTACAGCGCGTGCTTAATCCCTAAATGAAGTAAAGTAAAGAAAAGTAAAGTTTTGTGAAAATGTTGTGTTTTGGAAACTGTCTCTGAAGCCACGTGTTTTCAAGAAATGAATTGTTTTCATCAAGTTAAATGTTTTCAAACTGAGAGTTTGTTTGATCATTGAGTTATCCTTTCGTTGTGAATTCTTGTTATCGTTCCTTTCGGTTATCTCCTCTTAGTACCCGAGGAGATTCCGTATGAACTTGCTGGGCATTGTTCGCTCATTCCTTTCATCCTCATTTTTCCAGGTTATAAGTAAGGATACTAAAGGTCACAAGGAATCGTTGGCGTAGAAGCTGCTTTCGATTGAGGTTAATTAGTAGTTATATGTTTCCGTTATGTTAAGTTGAACATTATGTTTCCATTGGTTACCATTCTGAGCTAGTGACTTGTACTAGCCGTTATGAGTTTGATTGTTAGTTAAAGTTTGAATTGTGGTTAATAGTAGCCGTTGGGCATTCTGATTTAAGGATTTATTCAAGTTAATGATTATTTAACGGTTGTGGAAAGTAGGGGTGTTACAGTTGGTATCAGAGCCCCGGTTTAGGATTACTTGGGAGACTCAGACTTGGAAGTTAAGACTATTGGGAGGAGTAGTACTTAACGATGTTGGGCTTTAGAACTCTGATAAGAACAAAGTATTTTTGGGAAGCACTAATTGAGGAAACATGTTATTTAGGGAAACTTTCCATTTTGGGAAACTTTCTAAGTTTGGAAACTTTCCTTTTATAGAATCTTGCTATTTTAGGAAAGAACCTAAGATAAGATTTCCTCAAAGAATGTAGAGGAATGTAAGTGAACACTTTGGGAGTGACACTTGAAGGGTTATACTAGAACGTTATTCTTTAAGTTGCTTATGCAATTGATGATAATAGTCATATGCCTTTGAGTTATATGGTATTGATAATGGTTATATCCTAATTGTAAGTTAATGACGGACTTAGAAGAAACCAGAAGATGAAATTGAGGCAAAGAACAATTAAGAAAAGAGTAATTCAGAGATATGCACTCAAGATTCAAAAGTTAACTGAAGACTTAGAAGCTGAAAAGACCAGAGTAAGCTTTACACTAGAGGAGCGGATGTAAGATAGGAAATCATTACTAGACACTTCAAAGAACTGGAAGAAGTAAAGGAGACCATGAATCAAAGTGAGAAGTACTATCATGAAACCAGAGAAGAAGCTCACCAATGGTTTTATGAATTGAAAGATTTGAAGAAAACTAGAAATAGAGAATTGGAACCGACAACACTCATAGGTAATGAAGCGCCAAATGAGGAAGTATTGGTAGCTAAAGAGGAAGTCGAGGACGTAGGAATTAACCTTGGGGAGAAGGAAGTTACCCCAATCATTAATGATGATGATGAAGAACTGGAACAAGAGATGGCACCGGTTCGTAGGCACAGAGGTAGGCTAAGAGGTTCTAAGGGAATTCCAAGGGTGCCAAGTGGAAGGCCTAGGGGAAAGCCTAGGAAGGTGTTCCATGATTGAAAAGTGGGACATAGAGTTTATTCTTATTTATAGTATTGATAGTTAGTTCTAGTTTAGAGAAAAATACTAGAATTTTGTTTTGTTAACTTTTATTCCAAGAAGATCCTCGTAGTAAAAGTTATGATTCATTTAAGCAAATAGCCTTGTTAATTGTCTTAAGTTTTATGACGGGTGAGCTATTTAGAACAAAGAAGTACTGGTCAAGTGAAAAGACCATGAGTATTAATTGGCTTATTGAAACAGCCAAAGTGAAATTAGTTTTGGTCTAGTGAAATGATCGAAACAAGAATAAAGTGACCTATTGAAACGGTCAAGTGCAAAAGTAAATGGCGTATTGAAACGGCCAAGTGTGAATGAAAGTAGGTCTAGTAAATCGGCCTGATAGTAAGTAAAGTCTAGTGAAATGTCTTCGCTAAGTAGAGTTGGTCTATTGAAACGACCAGAGATTTAGTAAACCGATCGTTTGTAAAAGTTACGTCCTTTGGGGACGGCCTATTTATGTGAAAATATTAAGCATAGTAGCAATGCTTGTGTTGGCATGAGCAATAGTGTTAAATGCGAGAGTTAACTTGGATTAGGTAAGATTGGTCTAGTAAAGTTGACTAATGAAGATAGTGACGGTTTATTGAAGGGACCGGTGGTCTAGTGAATGACCTATAAATTGAATGTTAGTCTGTGGAGACGATCTATAGTATGAGAGTGCGTGAAAACGTTTCCTATTCATGATACTAATGATAGTATCATATTATCCGGCAAGTGTTCGAAACACCAGAGTGTCTGAGTTTATGATGCTAACTCAAGGAAGTACGAAGGTGGACGACTATGGTGCTAGATTCACCGATTTGTTAGAATTTGCCCATTGATCTTCGATGATGAAGAGCAGAAAGCCCGAAAATTTGAATATGGTTTGAATGACCGAATCAGATACAGAATTACTCCATTAATGCTATCAACCTATGATCAAGCGTTGGATAGGGCAAGGATAGTGGAGGAAGAAGCAGATAGTTATCGCAGTAAGCGAGAAGATAAGAAAAAAATCAACTGAGAAGGAGTCGACTGGATCTAAGGGAAGCTAGAACCGCGATGGGAATATCAATAAGCGGAAGGCTACTGAGGATCGTAAAAAGGACAGTATTGCTAGTAAGTACCAGAGTAAAGGTCATGGAAACCAAATGGATGGCAATAAGAACGACGCCAAAGGGCAAAGTCCTGATGAGAAATGCCAAATGATTGCTTGGATAAGAAAATGAATTTAATTCTTGAGGCGTTAGAGAATTCTTTAGTTATAGATATTCAACTAGAGAATCGATCCCTATTACGTCTAGATATAAGAAGTGTCCTTTGAAAGTGGACGAGAAAAAGCTTGAGGTTGATCTCATTAGCTTGGAAATCGAAGAATTTGATGTGATTTTGGGAAAGGATTGGTTAGCTGCATATCATGCCAAAGTAGACTGTTTAAAAAAAAAAAAAAAAAAAAAAAAAGGAAGTAAACTTCGAATTACCCTCTGGAGAAAGATTCTATTTTCAAGGATCGAAACCGAGAGTCCGGACCGATCTGATTTTTGTAATGGAGACTCGTAAACTGTTAAGGAAGGGTTGTGAGGGCCTTCTAGCGTATGTTAGTGAGTAAAACAAGAAAGGAGTGACCATAGAATCTCTTTCCATAGTAAGGGATTTTAAAGATGTTTTCCCTGAGGACTTACTGGGAACACCACCGGAGCGAGTAGAGTTTTCAATAGATTTAGCACCATAGACTGCACCGATTTCGAGAGCACCATATAGGATGGCTCCGCCGGAACTTAAAGAGTTAAAGGAACAGTTACAAGAGTTATTGGACAAGGGTCTAATTAGGCCAAGTGCATCACCGTGGGGTGCGCCGGTATTATTTGCAAAGAAGAAGGATGGGTCAATGAGGTTATGTATTGACTATCGGGAGTTAAACCGTGCAACGATTAAGAATAAGTATCATTTACCTAGAATCGATGATTTGTTTGATCAACTCCAGGGTGCATGTTATTTCTCTAAGATTGATCTGCGTTCGGGTTACCATCAGTTGAGAGTGAAAAAGGAAGATGTGGCAAAGACGGCTTTTAGGACGAGGTATGGGCACTATGAGTTCCTGGTAATGCCGTTTGGATTGACAAATGCACCTGCTGTGTTTATGGAGCTTATGAATAGAGTATTTCAAGAGTACTTAGACAAGTGTGTAATAGTATTCATCGACGACATCTTGGTGTACTCTAAGTCAAAAGACGAGCATGAAGAACATTTGGAATTAGTATTGCAGATTCTGAGAGAACAAAAGTTGTATGCCAAGTTTAAGAAGTGTGAGTTCTGGCTTGAGGAAGTAGCGTTCTTGGGACATGTGGTGTCTAAGAATGGGGTAGTAGTTGACCCTGCAAAGGTTGAGGCTATAGTTAATTGGGAGAGACCAACTTCTATTAGTGAGATAAGGAGCTTTTTGGGTTTAGCAAGATACTACCGTAGATTCGTAGAAGGGTTTTCAAAGTTATCCCTACCATTGACCAAGTTAACCACAAAAGGGACAAGATTTTTGTGGTCAGACGATTGTGAGAGGAGTTTTCAAGAATTGAAAGGGCGATTGGTGTCTGCGCCTGTTCTTACGTTACCAACAAACAGTGATGGCTTTGTGATTTATAGTGATGCTTCATTGAAAGGTTTGGGTTGTGTATTGATGCAAAATGACAAAGTGGTGGCTTATGCGTCTAGGCAACTCAAGAACCACGAGAAAAATTATCCTACCCACGATTTGGAGTTAGCGGCCGTGGTGTTTGCATTGAAGATTTGGAGACACTATTTGTATGGGGTACCACGTGAAATTTACACCGACCATAAAAGTCCTAAGTATATTTTCACTCAGAAGGAGTTGAATATGAGACAGAGGAGATGGATAGAATTACTTAAGGATTATGATTGCAAAATCCTGTATCATCCTGGAAAGGCCAATAAGGTAGCAGATGCGTTAAGCAGAAAGAACCATGGGACATTAGCGACCATGATTTCTAAGGGGGTAAGTGAATTGAGAAATAGTGAAATAGTAAAGCTGGAAGTTCAAGTTAAAGGTTATTTGGCTCAGATGAGTGTCCAACCAACATTGTTAGTGAGAATCAAGGAAGCCCAAAATGTGGATGACGAGTTAAAAGCGATTCACAAGGTTATCGGTAGGAAGGGAATGGCAGATTTCCGTGTTAGTAATGACGGGATTATGAGATATCGATCGAGGATTTGGGTGCCTAATAATGATAGTATCAAAAGGGAAATTCTTGAGGAAGCTCACTGTTCAAGGTTTTCGGTTCACCCTGGGAGTACTAAGATGTACCGGGACTTAAAGGAATCTTTTTGGTGGAATAATATGAAGAGTGAGGTAGCAGAATTCGTTTCTAAGTGTTTGGTGTGTCAACAAGTGAAAAGTGAACACCAGAAACCCGCGGGACTACTGCAACCGTTACCTATTCCAGAGTGAAAGTGGGAACACATCACTATGGATCTGGTGATTGGACTTCCTAAGACGTTGAAGGGTCATAATGCAATTTGGGTCATAGTGGATAGGCTCTCTAAATCGGCTCACTTTCTAGCGATCAAGGTGACTGATTCGTTGGAGAAGTTAGCTAAGTTGTACGTGGATGAGATCGTGAGGTTACATGGGATACCGGTCTCTATAGTGTCAGACCGAGATGCGAGGTTCACATCAAATTTCTGGAAGAGTTTACAGAAAGCGTTAGGGACGGAGTTAACTATGAGTACAGCATTTCACCCTCAGACAGACGGACAGTCAGAAAGGATGATTCAAACTCTCGAAGACCTATTGAGAGCAACGTCGTTAGATTGGCAAGGAGCGTGGGATGATCATCTACCACTAGTGGAATTTGCCTACAATAACAGTTACCACTCTAGTATTAGAATGGCGCCATATGAAGCTCTGTATGGGCGGAAATGTAGATCGCTTGGGTGTTGGGATGAAGTAGGCGAGAGAAAGTTGACTGGACCCGAGATTGTTCAAGTAACGGCGGATAAAGTTTAACAGATTCGCAAATGGTTGTTAACTGCGCAGAGTAGGCAGAAATCGTATGCAGAAAATCGAAGGCGCGATCTGGAGTTTCAAATAGGATATCATGTGTTCTTGAAGATCTCACCGACCAAAGGGGTCATGCGGTTTGGAATTCGTGGAAAGTTAAGTCCTAGGTACGTGGGGCCATTCGAGATTCTAGAACGAATAGGGGCGGTAGCCTATAAGTTGACTCTACCTCCTGTGCTGTCTAGTGTGCACAACGTGTTCCACGTGTCGATGTTGAGGAAGTACGTAGCTGACCCGAGCCACGTCATAGAGTACAAACAGTTACGTTTTCGTGAAGACTTGAGTTATGATGAGAAGCCGGTAAAGATTGTAGACCGTAAAGATCAAGTATTGCGGAAGCGAGTGATTCCGTACGTAAAGGTGCAGTGGAGCAATCACACGGAAAGAGAAGCCACGTGGGAGCTCGAAAGTGAAATGCGTGATATGTATCCCGCTTTGTTTGATGTTTAAGGTACGTTTAGTTTGGAGGACCAAACTCTTTTAAGGGGGTAAGAATGTAATACCCGGCCCTAGGCCATTATATTTATTAATTGTAAAACTCTTTTATTTTATCTTGGACTCACAAATTAGGAGTAAGTAGTGGGCTCATGTTGGGCTTTAGTAAATAGAAGTCCAATAGGTTAATGTAACCCTTTTCTTAATAGGAAACTAATAACCCTATTTAAACTAAATACTCTCTCAAATCCCTAGCAGTCTTTATCGCAAAAGAAAAAAAAAAAAAAAAAAAAACAGAGAACGGAATAGGGAGAGGGGCGGCAACAGAGAGAGAGATCGCAGAGAGGGAGACGGCCAAGGGAAAAGAAGAAGAAGAAAAGAGAGAGAGAATGGTCATTCACAAGGTATTCTTGAACCCAATCTTTTCTTCCCCATCTTTGTTAACACAAAACTTTAGAAATCAATAAGAATTGAACCCTAAAGATGAACTAGGGTTGGGCTATGAACTAAGAAAGGAGGCAATGGTTATTGTGTGAATTGTGTGTGTGTGTGTGTGCTGTTGTGTGAGTGTGTGCGTGTGTGCTGATTTTGTGTGGGTGGGTGTATCAGATTGTATGTGTGTGGGTGTGTATCAGATTGTGGGTGTGTGCATCAGATTTTAGTGTGTGTGGGTGCATCTGAGTGGTGGGTGTACCAGAGTGTGTGTGTATCAGAGTGGTGGGTGTGTCTGTCAGTAGGTGTACTCAGTAAGTGTGTGCAGAAAGTGTGAAATCAGTGTGTGTAAATTGTATAGTGAAATTGAGAGTTGGGGATTGACTAATAAAAACCCTAGGGGTGTTGTAGTCATTCTTAAAGTTATTGGTTAACTAGGAAAGAGGTTATAGATGACTAAACCATGGGGTTAATCGAGTAAAAAGAAGTAAATTGGGACGGAAGTAAAATAGTATTTTTCGCATGTCTAAGGCTAGACTATTTCATGTTTGTAGATTGTCCAAGCGGAGTAAAGCGAGCTAGTTAAACGCAAGGCTAAGGTAAGGGATTACGCTCTTAGTTGCGTATTGATTCTTAATCCTTTGTTAGGATTCCCAATCTCTGTTTTTATAAAGTAAACTATCTGTGTGGCTAGATAGTCTTTTAATAACTATTCCGTTCTGCGAATTATTCCGTCTCTTGTTATCCACTCTATTGATATTGTTATTGTTCAATAGGGGTATCATGTGTATGATTGATTTTGTAACCTTGGTGTCCAAGTAAGATGTGTATCTTTTAAAAAGTGATCAAGTAAAGTTTGTAAAGTTAAGCTTTGTTTTGTAAAAGCTCTTTAAAGTGAAGTTTTGTAATAAGTAAAGTGATTATAGTTATCCATAATCCCGAAACGGATAAGTGGACCCCTACAGTTATCCATAATCCCGAAACGGATAAGTGGACCCTTACAGTTATCCATAGTTCTAAGTTGAACATGTGGACCCCTTTGCGTTGCTTGATGAAGTAACGTAGGTTATCATGATATACCGATTTTGGGTGCGGTCAGTAGAAACCCGAGCCCTGGGTACAGCGCGTGCTTAATCCCTAAATGAAGTAAAGTAAAGAAAAGTAAAGTTTTGTGAAAATGTTGTGTTTTGGAAACTGTCTCTGAAGCCACGTGTTTTCAAGAAATGAATTGTTTTCATCAAGTTAAATGTTTTCAAACTGAGAGTTTGTTTGATCATTGAGTTATCCTTTCGTTGTGAATTCTTGTTATCGTTCCTTTCGGTTATCTCCTCTTAGTACCCGAGGAGATTCCGTATGAACTTGCTGGGCATTGTTCGCTCATTCCTTTCATCCTCATTTTTCCAGGTTATAAGTAAGGATACTAAAGGTCACAAGGAATCGTTGGCGTAGAAGCTGCTTTCGATTGAGGTTAATTAGTAGTTATATGTTTCCGTTATGTTAAGTTGAACATTATGTTTCCATTGGTTACCATTCTGAGCTAGTGACTTGTACTAGCCGTTATGAGTTTGATTGTTAGTTAAAGTTTGAATTGTGGTTAATAGTAGCCGTTGGGCATTCTGATTTAAGGATTTATTCAAGTTAATGATTATTTAACGGTTGTGGAAAGTAGGGGTGTTACATCATAGATTTGATAAAATGTAAGTTTAAATGAGTTGTTTGGGAATCTAGTCAACTAGTGACTAGATTCCCCTTATTACCTATGTAATCTATGTTTTCACTTTGTAAATAAACATGTTCTATATATTCTAAATGTTCATACTTCAGTCCTAGCACGTGTATATATGTCTTGAGTTCATTTTGGTGCTAATCTCATGCTTTAGATCTCAAATCCCAGCAAGATATAGTCCATTTGCTCAGCATGTGTATATTCTGCCCTCATCTCCTTCTTTGTTGTTTATTCTCATTTTTATTTATGTTTGTTCATAAATAGACACATGATAATGTTAATAATATATCAATAAACAAGTTCCCTAAGTTCCATGGGTTTGTTCCAAGTTTATGCCATGTTTTGACCTCCATCTTCATACCATATATAATCTGCCCAGCATGTTTAGTTTCAACCAAGGATTTTGATGTGCTGTTTTCTCTATCATAACTTTGTTTATAGATCTAGGTCAAAACACAAAGGTTGTTCATAATGTGTTAAAGTACATTCTTGTGAAGTTTCATGTTCATATTACATGTTCAGAATAGGTTTTCATGCTAATATTTGAGTCCCAGACATGCTGTCCAGTGTGTATTTCTTTGTACCATGTTGTGTTCTTGCATCTAAAACTCTGTCAAAACCTGGTTTTTTGGCTTACGTCAAAACACAAATTTTGTTCCCAACGAACCCAGAAAAGTGTAAATATTTTTACATAGTTTTTTAGATCTCCAAAAGTCCCCTTTTTCGTCCCTCCTTCAGACTTCCAAATTCCAGAATTGGCATTCCCAGCTTCTGACATAAAAATGTCAGAGATTATTTGAACCACTTAAACTCATCATCTGAACCTAATATTTGGGTTACTTCATGTATCGAATGTGGTGTTTAACTTTCATTCTTTGTGTTTTCCAAGATTCCTGAGTCTCGATGTAGTAAATTGGTTCTGAATGTATGAAGGTCATGACTTTCCTGTGCTGAATGCTTTTTGTGATTATTGTTCTTATTATCATTTGAGCTCAAAGAACTAATCAATGATCTCTAACAATCTGGGAGTAAATCCCAATTTCTAATTTTGGATTTGAATAAGTCTAATCCAGGTACATAAGCTCGGGGACGGAGAATGGCGTCGTATCCAATGGTCGAAACCGCGACGTGGACATTTATTCTTTCATGGGATTTATCCCATTCTTTTCATATACATGTATTATTTGTACAATATTCCCCCTTTCCCCTTTAATTGTCTTGCTTGTCTATTTGATTCAAAACCCTTTTCGAAAACCAATCGGGAATCCACCCAAACCGATTCCCGGTTGCGATCAAGTAAATCGACCTAGACTAGGAAGACTCCTTGTACATACAAAACACATTTTTCTCAACGTTAGGATATAAAATACATTTTAAAAAGGCAAACTAAAGTGAAGCGTAGGCGGAAGCATGCTAGAGACCGAAAGGGCGAGCGGAGTGCCTAACACCTTTTCCTCTCGTAACATAGCCCCCGAACCCACTTTTCAATCAAAAAGGTTTTATCTTTATTTTCCTAAATAAAATGAGGTGGCGACTCTTCTTTTCAAAACCAAAGTAGGGTAACCATTTTGAGAAACCGAGCGGATCCCAGCCGCGTTTCGCACGGATCCCTACGCGGGTACAGTCGCGGGCTCTCACAGAAGGGCAAAAGTTTAAACGGGCTTTGAGATTCAAGTTCCCAGTTTCAAACAACCAAGCTGAATATGAAGCCTTGATTGCGGGTTTGGAGTTAGCCCGGGATTTGAAAGTTCCAAAGTTGGTCGTAAATAGCGATTCACAGCTCGTGGTAAACCAAGTAAGGGGAGAGTATGAAACTAATCATCCGGTACTACTCAAGTACAAGGAGCTCACTGAAATATTGTTGAAATATTTTGAGTTTCACGAGCTGAAGCAAGTAAGACGGGCAGATAATTTCGAGTCAGATCTTCTGTCGAGAATCACGAATGAGGAAATCACCAAGCTCAGTACTGACTGTTGGATCGAGTTCACAGAGGCCCCGGCCATTGACAGGGTACAAATTAATAACTTGGGCAAGAAAGAAAAGGATTGGGTTGATGAAATGTAGGCGTATGTAGAGAACCAAGTCCTCCTCGACGACCCAGACCGAGCAAAATTTTTGATGAAGCAGGCCGCAAGGTACACGATCATTGATGGAATCCTCTATCGAAGATCTTTTTCAAAGCCATTGTTGATATGTGTTAAGACAGAACTGTAACCAATTTGTTATACGAGGTCCACGAGGGTGTATGCGGAGGGCATCTGGGAGCCCACACGCTTGCCGACAAAATCAGGTTCTTGGGATACTTTTGGCCAACAATGAGGCAGGACGCGGAGGAATATGTCCGCAAATGCGACCAGTGCCAAAGATTCGCAAATATTCCAAGGCTGCCCTCTACAGAGAAAACGTTGATTATCCCTACTTGGGCATTAGTTATGTGGGGGATCGTTATGATTGGGCCATACCCTAAAGCCCCTGGAGGAGCTAAAATGGTAGTAGTTGCGGTGGACTACTTTACGAAATGGGTGGAGGCCAAGGCATTAACTAGTACCACGGAGGCAAACGTCATTAAGTTTGTGCATGATCACATTTATTGTTGTTTTGGACTGCCGCGGGCAATCGTTTCAGATCACGGACCCTAGTTCCAAAGAAAGTTCACAGCTGAATGTAGAAGGCTCAATGTGGAACACCGCCAATCTTCCGTGGCAAGGCCGCAAGCAAACGGCCAGGCCGAGGCAGCCAACAAATTACTCATGACCGCACCCCATAAAAATCTGACAGGAAGAAGTGGACGATGGTTGGATGAACTTAGCACCGCCTTGTGGGTTGTCCGCACTACAACAAGAAACTCAACTGGGGAGACCCCTTTTTCTTTAACATATGGGCCGGAGGTAGTAGAGCCCGTAGAGGCCGCATTACCTACTTACATGGTTGCTCATTTTGATTAATCAAAGAGCGAGGAATCCCGTTGGAGAGATCTTGACTATCTCGATGAGTAGCGCCTCCGAACAAGAGCAAGAATGGTTAAACAAAAGGCTAAGATTCACCATGACAAGAGGGTAAACAAGCGGTCTTTCTCTGTGGGAGACTAGGTATTGAGAAAAGTAGAGGTCACGGGCAAGACGCCCAGATATAACAAACTTTCACCAAATTGGGAGGGGCCTTATCAAATTTCCCGGGCCATAAAAGAAGGGACTTACAGTCTCCTCACCACAGAAGGGAAGGATTTGAAGAATGATTGGCACATCGACCACTTAAAGAAATACTACCCTTAAGAGTTGAACTCCCTTGTTATCGGAAAGAAGATTTAGTTAGAAATTTATGTTTTACTGTTTCTACATTGTAATAGAACTTCGATGTAATAGCTCTGTGAGCGGAAAAAATTCAAAGAGTAATGATATTATATTTGTTCCGTTCCAAAGAAAGTTAGACAAAGTATAACAAAGAGGCGCGGATGGCAAAGTATAATAAAGAATCCCAAAACCGCTGGGGCCCCAAGCCCAAAAATACCGTTGCATGACTCTTCATGCACGATGCGCGGTCATACGCCCTCGAGCTAGACCGCAAGCCCGTCAAGGGAAATACCGTTGCATGACTCTTCATGAACGATGCACGGTCATATGCCCTCGAGCTAGACCGCAAGCTCGAAAAATCATGACTAAGTTCAAATCTTAATCATACATGTAATAATGCGTACCCAGGCCAAACATAACAAAGGGCAAATTGAGGAAAGCAAAAAACATGTAATAACAGAGAAACACAAACGATCAAGTACCAAGGATTACTTTAAAACAATAATATATTGTACGAAATGATGAGAGATCTATGCTATTACAAAAATACCCAGGACGCAGCCCGGTCTGATCTTCAGTTTGCGGAGGGAGGAGTGATTTCCTCTTCTGGAATAGATTCAGAGACAGTAGGATCAGATGCAGAATCGGTCCGAGCTTCAGCTAGAGCGGAGGCAAAATTGGAGAAAGGAAGAATAATACTTTCAACATAGGGGCCACTAGGGCCAAAAACCTTTTCCAGAGCTGCGGCCAGAGATAATTCGGCTCGTCAACTGTAAACCACAAATCATCAATTTCTTTCAATAATTGCTGGACGGTTACAGATAAGACCAGAGGAAGAGCATTGCGGACCGAATCAGGGAGTGCCGCGAGCTGGTGATCAGCAAAGGGCACAAGGGAGTGACCGGTAAAGCATTACGGATATGTGGCAATGATGGAACAAATGATCGTTATCTCTTGAGCAGTATATTTCCCTGTGGCCGCAAGATTCCGGGTAACGGTATGCACCGCCATTTCGTATTGCTCAGCACCCGTGACATCTAACAGATCAGACTGATCTTTAGAAGCCTTATACTCCTAACCGCCGTTTTCCTCTCTTCCTCCAAGACCAACACTCGGTCATTCTCAAAGCGCATCTAGTCAAGAAGTTTGCCATTCTGCTCATCCACTGTGTTAGACAACTACTCGTTCCTCTTCTTCTCCGCATCCAAGGACCTCTGAAGCTCAGCGCAGCGGGCATCGACCCTCAATTTCTCCGACTTAGATTATTCCTTGGCTTTCTGGGCAACTACCAGATCATCATTTAACTTGGATACTTCCTTGGCCGCGCTCATGACCTCGGCATCCTTGCTTTCCAGTTCTTTTCATGTGGTAGTCAGGGACTTGGATAGCTTATGAATTTCCTCCCTTGCTTCCAAAAGCTCTTTGTTCCTCACGGCGATCTGGACAGCATCCACTTCATGCCGAGTGCGTACATAAATAGCATCATTAGCAATCTGCAAAGGCAAAGGGAATTAATGAAAATTATGTTATAGAAAAAAGGGAACCCGATAATATGAATAAGGTCAAAACATACCTCGGTCAGAGCCAAGCCCACGTGACCCACGGCGGAAATTGGATTTGAAGGGTCCAAGACCTTTTGTTGATAGTCGGGAAAGTGAAGGTGACGTAATAACCCATCACCCACATAGCGTTAGCGCTTCGGCGACTTTGAAGATCCAGCCCATATACCTTTGGAGCCTTGGCAATTTTAAGGCCAAATTCCTTGGCACGGTCTCTGTCTTCAATCAACTCCACCAGATAAAGGTTAGAGCACATAGTCCCTTTGGTAGGGGACAGAACGGTGAAGTTAGTAGAGGAACTAGACTTATGATGTTTCTCTTTTTGTGGAGGAATGGGGTCCCCGGATGCAGACCTCTTTTTTGTTTGCTCAAGAGGAGTAATGCCCGAATCTGTAGAAGTTTGAGAAGAATGGCCGGTGCCGATCAAACCTTTACCACGGGCAGTAGTTTGACGGGGATTTGGAGGCAAGTTCCGGGTTAATTGTGGCTGAAAGGAAGGCACCGTTCCAGATTTATCAACTCTGTCCGTGACGGGGAGTTTATTCCCTGGAGCTTCCGTCTTTTTAAGAGCGTCCGCTCTCCTTTGTTTCTCAGCAAGAGCGAAAGCCCGGGCCTCCTGCTTAATCTCGGCGGCGGTTTTTGGAGGTATTGTATCAGTTGGATCTACAATCAAGGGTAATGATTAGATGAATAAAGTAAAACGAGGAAAACAAGAAAAGCAATCTGAAAGAGTACAATTAAAGAGACCGAGTAAACCAGGGTCAGGACACGTCTCCCCCGAACTACAAGCAGAGCATCAGAAACAAAAGCAAATGACTGATGAACTTTCCAGTCAGGATCTCGGAACAAAGGGTCCACGTTAACCCTAGGCTCGGGGCCAGAAGCAAGACTTGGGGCCACCCCGGTGAAAATCAGAAGCTCTTCATCATTAATAATAGCTTGGACATCATAAACCTGGGGGATCTCAATCACTGACTGGTGGTCCTGGGTAACTCTCTTCTTAAAACGAGCGAGATAAGCCTCCATCGCAGCGCTCAATTCGCGGCCTTCTTCTGGATCGGGGAAATTCTTTCGAGAGACCGAGATCGGCGCTATATTGTCAGGATGAGGAAATGGCCAGCCTAACCGGTTCTGGATGACAAAAGGGTATCTTTGCCATTGATCAAACTTGTTTGTAGCAGCGGAGAATATTTTCTCAGATCGGGGTTTAGTTTTCAAGCTCAAACAGCCCGCAGTGACTTGATGGGTGAAATAAATATGAAGTGCAGATAAAGAAGGCTCGTACCCTAAGACGCGGCTAACAACTATAAAAGATACCAAATAGCGAATGGCATTTGGAGTCAAATCCATTGGGAGGCAATGAGTAAATTCAAGAAATTCACAAATGAAATGATCTAAGGGAAGGCGGAGCCCGTTTTCAAATTGAACCGGGAAAAATACACAGGCAAGGTTCTCTGCCCGGACCAAAGAAGGGGTCATCGTATCACCTCCTATGGGCAACTTATACTCACCAAAGAAGGTTCAGGGTGTTGAAAGTTTTGAATGATCCAATTTGGGGTTATTTATAGAACCTAAAATGGGTCGGGTTTACCTGTGACCCGGAAGTGATCCGGCATGTACCCGAGAAATAAAGAGGCGGGAAGTGTTTCTTTAAAAAATCGATGATGGTCCGCATTAAATGCGCATGTAATATGTCTTTTCAACTGCAAAAAGCATGTCAGACGCTTGGCATGGGGGGCCCACCGTCCCATCGCCAACCACTATCGTAAGACTCCCGTGCCACTCTACAATGTACCAGAATTTGACCCAGATCGGCCCGGATCAAGCTATAATAATGAAACTCCTCGCATCGCTCATAAATAAGCTGATCCTCGGAGTTAGGGGCAACTGATGAGCCCGTGTTTGTCAGACCGGGGCCAAGCCCGGGCGAACCGGACCAACCGAGCCTATCTTAACCGGACCCTGAGCCTCAAGCCCAAACCGGTGAACCCGTGGAAGCTAAAGCCCGAGGATTAAGCTTGATCGCTGACCTGACACGAGGAAGGCCTTGCCTCCCGTTACATATTAATGAGCCCGGAACCTGCACTTTACAGCTGGCGAATACGTCCAAGAGACGTTAACGATCCGTACCTGACAGACCACGATTACAAGTGGTGGACCCAACGTCCAATGAGATCCTGGCACGTGTCCCAAGTACGTACCAAGTCAGTTAATGTTCAGATCTTACCCTTTCATTCTCTCTCTCTATAACCTATAAATACTCCTTAACGCCCCCTGGGCAAGGTACGCATTCTAACCCTAATTCACACACAAGGCATTCACAAGCCTTTCTTCTTAGGTTTTTCTCAGAGATCTTATTCTCACACCCGAAGGCCTAAGCCGGATTCAAACCCGGCCCTGGTCTTAACAGTGTTTTGTCTGTGGTGTGATTCAGGAACCGGAAATAGCTAGCTGGAGATCCCTCTCCTTGACCCCAAATTTCAGGGCGTCATCAATATGAAAAAACTGCACAACTGAGATTCCACTTGCTCAAGAGAGTGGTGGTAACAAATATTGAGGCAAAGAAGCGCGAAAAAGTGCAAAGGTGAAAATGGAAAAAAAAAAAAAAAAAAAACTGACATAATAGAAGCTATGTTCTGGTGTAATGACTGAAAATAAAGGGGAAGGGGTATGCGAAAAAACTGCTTACCGTGCCATAGGCCTTAAATCCAAACCAAAATTATTGTATGATTATTATTATTATTATTGACAATGTCCACGACCAGGAGGCGAGGAGAGGGATCGAACTCCAGCGCTCACCGAGGGTGAGACTTGGCTTTACCACTATGATTATTAAATAATTTATTGTTAACATTGATGGATTTTAATTATACAGTTTATAACAATTGACTTATTTCTCATGAATTTAACTTGATTTTAAGCTAATATTATCATAAATATTTTATAAAATAAAATTATTTTTGACAAATCATTGTTTAAAATACTCCCTTTGTCCTAAAACTATAATTTCAATTTTTAGTGGTTACCTATTTTAATAAAATTTTAAAACTTATTATTATACACCTTTAAAAATATTATTCATAATAACTCCATAACTCCGTTAGAAAATTATTTTATACAATTTTCATGAAAGCTTAGTCAAATTAATCACAAAAAAAATGAGACTATCATTCTGAGATATAAAATATTATTTATAATAACTTTCATAACTCCATTAGAAAAATATTTTTTGTACATTTTTCGTAAAAGCTTAGTCAAATCTATGACAACATATTTGATGTTAAGATTAACATACGTATTTTATTTAAGTATTCAAGTGAATCATATTTTTTTTGTTTCGTCAAAGAATGAAAAATCCTTAAAATTGACTTTTAGAGAAATACTAGAAAATGGATAAGTTATACGCGGTTTGACGGTTATAACCGCCGGTTAAGAAAATTGTTTTCCACTAACCGTAACCTAACCGCCTAACCATCCCCTTCGGTTACGGTTTATCGGTTAATCCAGTTATGCGGACAGTTATTATTTTTTTTTAAACATATTTTTGACAATTTTTTTTTAAAAAAAATTGAAGTGTTTTTTTTTTAGAAATAAAATGTGACACTCATTCCATATTTTTTCGAATTAAAATATAAAACATATTTTTTGAAGTGAAAAAAAGGGACGGTAGCCTTAAATTTTATTAATTAAATTAAAATTACAAAGAGGGGGACAACTAAACCTTGCCCTTTTATAATTAAGGGAGGACAATAGTTGCATTCCGCTCGAAAATGTACAAAGTCATCGGGATCAATTTGTACTTTTCGGAAATGGATCGTAAAAGTGTCGGATTTGGATTCACGTGCTTGACGTTGTCCATGACCCCGACCACCTCTTCCCTCGCCCCGAGCTCGGCCTCGGCTACCCCTACCACTTTGAACAACATTTTGTTCAACATGTTGCTGACTTTCGTCAAACGGTTGCTCAAAATCTCGGTTAAGGGAGGAAGAATCAACATGTTCCTTGCCGCTCCTTCGAGATGAAGCCATTTTTTGTTAAAAAAAAATTGGCTGGAAATCGACAAAAACTGACTGGAAATGAGGAAAAACACCGATTTTGTTAAAAAAAAACTAACTGAAAACATCAAAAACCTTACTGGAATTCTAAAAATTAACTCGAAAATGTTGGGCAACTGACTGGAAATGGTAAAAAAAGTGACTGGATTTTTTTTCAAAAAAATAAAAAAAGTGATTTCGTTAGAAAATTGATGGAAATCCTGGAAACTAACAGAAAAATGTTAACAAACTAACTGGAAATGAATGAGAGTGTGAGAGACTTAGGATATTAGTAGAGAGAGAAAGAGTAGAGAGAAGGTGTGGAAATAAAGTGCTAGGAGGGAGGGGGTATTTATATGTAAGAATGTCACAAGTTTTTTTTTTTTTTTTTTTTTTTTTTCATTTATGACAAAAAAAAAAGTCAGAAAATTAACGGAAACAAACGGCTAGTTTGAAAACTAGCCGTTTTTTGGACTGTCTGGGGGAACGTGGGGCGCTGGGGGAAATTCAAAAATATAGCCGTTGGCCGGTTATAACCGGCGGTTTAAGTACGCGGTTAGACGGTTTTGGAAATTGTTAATCGTAATCGAACCGCCTAACCGACGGTTTACGGTTAGCCGGGTACCCAGTTTTGACCGGTTGAAAATCGTCGGTTAGCCGGTTACGGTTGGTTTTTGGACACGTCTAAGTTATAGGGGTGAAACTGCATTTTTTGAAACTATATTTAACTAGCTAACTGGAAGAAGGTTTAAATTGCAACAAGATTTTATGTTCAAAGATTTTCATGTAATTTATTTATGTTGAAGGTTTAAATTGCAATAAAAGAACTTATACAAAGGTTTTTATATGCAATTATCTCTATAAAGTGGGATTCCTATTCCTTTAGATTCCCCATTTCCTTGTTTGGAATATACGGCGGTGGAATGCCTCGTCTTGTTACAAACGTCCACCCCGGCATCATGACTTAACTTTGAACTCGTTGATCAGTGGTAATGTGGTATGCGCCTTCCATCTACTAACAATTAACCTAGTAGGTGAAATCCCACATCGAAAAGATGTGAGCTTTTATACTACTATTGAGCACCAATAATATCCATGGACTTTTGGGTGGGCATGTGGTACGTTAAGTGGACCCGGTTGCTGTGCTCAGTGGGCCAGTTGCGTAGTGCTTATATAGCGGGTCGAGCTTGCGGGCTCGGGTCGTTACATAGTACTATTCTGAGTTGACGTGTATGAGGTAAAGAAGAGTTAGTGGATAATTATTGTGAGTATAACATGTAGAACCCACTTTCCATTTTGGGATTTTGACCCTTAAATGGGGACAGAGGGAGTATATTAATAAATGTACTTTACAATTGTATTTAAAAACAATTATAATTTAAATATGCGATGTTTCTTATGACATATTATGAAAAATATGATTTATTTTAAAATGGAGGTGTCAATTTAACAACATTTTTATATCTCTTCATTTACTTTGTTATTTGGCATTCCCACATTGCCTTTTTAAACGAGCTTTGGACCCTAGGCCCCCTGGGCCAGATCATAAACCCATAAAGACCCATGGCCAGATCAAAATTCCATCTAGCCCCTCCAGAGCTAACCCACTCCCAACCCAGCCCGTACCTAACCCGCCCAGCCCGTACCCGCCGCCCAGCCAGTCCAGCCCGTACCCGCAGCTCAGCCAGCCCAGACCCGCAGCCCACCCAGTCCAGCCCGTACCCGCAGCCCAGCCAGCCCAGCCCGTTTGATTAATAAAAAGAAAATATGTGGCACCTAGGATTCAAACCCCAAACCATTTTATGGAAACTTATGCCTTAACCACCAAACCAAATCAGCTTTTGATTAATATTTTGCAATATGTTCTATTAGTATCTTCGCATGGGCGAAACTAAATGAAAAAAAAAATGAGATTCTCATTCAATTAATAAAATTCTTGATTATTAAAAAAAAATTGTAAAATAAAAAATTAGAAAAATGAAAAACATGATTAAAAAATATAAAGTATCTAAATCTTTTATTAGAAAACAAATATGAAATATCTAACAAAATAAATTAAATTATAATTGTACAATATCGTATTTGAATATTATTTTTCATATATTTTTTATTATTATCCTCCAGTAAAAGCGTTTATTTACATAAATAACACCATTTAACTCCTTTAATTACTGAAATACCAGCCTAGGCATTTATTTATATAATTGTCATTGCACTCATCACATACTTAAGTTATAAGACTTATATTACACTTATACTTGAGGTATAAGACTAAAATTACTCTTATACCTAAGGTATAAGACTAAAATTACTCTTATACTTAAGGTATAAGACTAAAATTGACTTATACCTAATGTATAAGACTAAAATTACTATTACACCTAAGGTAAGACTAATATTGATCTGATACCTAAGGTATAAAAGTAATAAAATCACATTTTACAAATTTTCTTAAAAAACATTAAAAAAAAAAAAGTCTCATATTTTATTTTTATTCCGCTCATATTTAGGTATAAGACAAGAATTAATCTTATACCTAAGGTATAAGAGTTATTTAATTATTTTTTAATAATTTATTAATTTTTAACATTTTTAAAATCATTCTCATATATTTTTAATATTAACTCTTATACCGAAAGTATAAGACTAGTTATTACTCTTATACCTAGGGTATAAGACTACAATTACACTTATACCTAAGGTATAAGACTAAAATTACACTTATACCTAAGGTATAAGACTACAATTACCTTATACCTAAGGTATAAGACTAAAATTACTATTACACCTAATGTAAGACTAATATTGCTCTTATACCTAAGGTATAAAAGTAATAAAATCACATTTTTTAAATTTTCTTAAAAAACATAAAAAAAAAAGGTCTCATATTTTATTTTTATTCTGCTCATATACTTAGGTATAAGACAAGAATTAATCTTATACCTAGGGTATAAGAGTTATTAAATTATTTTGTAATAATTTAATAATTTTTCACATTTTAAAAAATCATTCTTATATATTTTTAATATTAACTCTTATACCGAAAGTATAAGACTAGTTCTTCTCTTATACTTTAGATATGAGAGTAATTATTTTCACATTAAATCCCCATCTTTTTAAAAAAATATATACCTAAAATATAAGACTAGAATTACTCTTATATTTAAGGTATAAGAGTTATTTAATTTATTTTCTTCTAATTCTCATATTTTCAGTATATAATAGACTTAGTTGGTGTCATTTATGTAAATAAATGCCTTAACAGAAGGGTAATAATTAAAAAATTATAAAAGTTTCTGAAATAATGTATTTTCGCAATTACAATTTAATTTATTTTTTAGGTCTTTCATTTTTTTTTAATAAAAAGCTTTAGATATTTTATATTCTTAAATCATGTTTTTAATATTCTAATATATATATATTAAAAGATTTGTTTTTTTGTGAATATTCAAGATTTTCATTAATTGATTTAAAATCTCAATTTTTGTAATTTAGTTTCGTACATACTGCTGTTACTAATAATAAATATTGCAAAATGTGAACAAAGCAATGCATTGGTTTAGTGGTTTAGACATGGTTGGCCTAGGAAAGGTCCTGGGTTCGAAACCCATACTCAACATTTTTGATTTTAATTAAAAAAGGGGGGCTTGGAGTGGGTTTTGGATCCGGGGCGACGGGCGGGCTGGTCGTTGGTTCTGGATCCGGGGCGGGTGGGCGGATCGGGCCTGGGCATTGGGCTTGGACTGCTTGGTGGTTAAGTGGGCAGCAGTGATGGGTTTTTGGGCTTTTAGGGAATTTTGATTTGGACATTGGGTGGAGGTGGAATTTTGAATCTCATGTGGACTTTTATGGAAAAAAGATCTAGGAGAAGGGGCCTCATGGAATTATGCCCTTTTTAAACGTTATATCTTTCGCATACCAATTATTATTGAGCGGGTCTCTGGTGCGGCGGCCGCACCCCGTACGGCGCCGACCATGCCCTTTTTTTTTTTTTTTTTTTTTGCTCCCACAACCTTTTTTCCTCCCACCAAAAGTACCACTTCTTATAACGAAATGTAACACTTTTGTTTTTCAAATGTAACACTTTTTTTTTCAAAAATGTAGCACAATTTTGATGCAATAGATTAAAGATAACATAAAAATTAACGACTAAATTAATGTAACACTTTTTATAAAGGAATGTAACATTCTTTTTTCAAATGTAACACTTTTTTTTCAAAATGTACCACCCATACTTTTTTTCCTCCCAACAAAAGTAACACTTATTATAACAATAACACTTTTTTATTCAAAATGTAACACTTTTTTTTAAAAAAAATGTACCACAATTTTGCTACAATAGATAAAAGATAACATAAAGATTGACAACTAAATTAATATAACACTTTTTATAAGGGAATGTAACACTCATTTTTTCAAATGTAACATTTTTTTTCTCCGAAAATAACATAGGATTGACAACTAAACTAATGTTACATTTTATAAAAAATGAATGTAACATTTTTTTTCTCAATTGTAACAGTTTATATTCCTTAATGTAACATTATATATGAAATGTAACAATTTTTTATTGAGAAAGTAACAATTGAAATGCAAACCCTTTTTTTTTTTTTTTTTTGTAAAATTGATGTTACATTTGACAGTAGAAAAAAGTGTTACTTTTTGAAGATGAAAGTGTTACTTTTATCAGAACAGAGTGTTACATTTCAGCTGGCAAGCACCTCAAACTTTTTTATGTGTAAAAAAATGTTTAAAAAAAAAAAAAAAAAAAACCATATCATGACCTATGTAGTTTTATTCGTCTCGTCGAGACGAACACAACGGTATTTTTTTAAAAAAAATCTGAGTTATAAATCTCAAGATATAGCATTTTAAAGTTGATGAGGTTTTTTTTTTTTTTTAGGACACGTGTCACTCAGGGAGAGGGGGAAAGAGCCGGGCGGTGCGGGTCGGCCCATGGGCCAGGCCCGCCGCACGCCATGCGGCAGCCATTCCTAAGAATTCGTAGTTATTATTAGAGTTTGTCGTTCGCGTTTCCAAAGATCACTAATTTAAAACATTTTTCGTTATTATTATTTTGAAAGCAAAAGATTTCGATGAAAAATAAAGGCTTATATCATTTGGACCAATGTTATTGACCTAACATTCTTGAGGAACTAGGGGATTTCATGCCCCACGAGTGGGTTGCCAAGTACCCCTTACGAGGATAGTCTACCACAAGATTAAGTTGGGACCTGGATCCAAAACCGTAACAGCACTCTGTTGTCAGCATGGCTCGTCACTCGTGTATACTCCAAACACCCTCCTTAATTTGCAGGTAAGGTTTTAAAAATCGCTAGGCGGGTGCTATGCGGCTTAGGGGCTTAGGCATGGCCGAGAGTTTTAAACACATAAAATCATTAATTTATTCCATCATCCACAACATAAACAAAATTAAAAGTCAAGTCAAATTCAACCTTGTGTCTTTTGTTTTGATTTTCAAACCTTTTAAAATGACGTTCATTTTAGTGCAAACGTAGTAATTTTAATGTGCAGAAGTTTTAGTAATTTTAATATATTTTCGTTATAGTTCAAGATAATCAAACTACTTTAACGAATTTCTTAATATTTGTAAAGTTAGTTTTTTTTCTTATATTTGTGGCTGTACCGGAGTAGTATATTGATAAAATATTAACAAATCATTTTCACAAAATCCGCTTAAAACAACCCAGGCCTGCTTAATCCTGCCTATGTCCACCTAATCCCGCTTAGGCTGCATAATCCGCCTAGACCACCTAACGTCTAATTTGGATGCCTAAAATTGCAGCACCTAGACCCCTCCTAGCACTTAAGCGGGGGCCTAGCCTGAATTTTAAAACACTACTTCCTACCAAACATGTAAGAAAAAGTTTTACAAAAATATGAATAATACTAGGGGCACAAAAAAATCACAAAATCTTGCTCACAAAATCCTAGGTGTCATGATTTTATTGGTGTTTTTAATTAGAGTGTGGCGGGTGTCCATTATCGATGCAACCAATAAAATATCGCCACCTCATTTTGTGAGCAAGATTTTGTAACCTTATTTTGTGCCCCTAGCATTGCTCCAAAAATATATTAGTTGGCGTTAAATGATTGAAAGTTGTGTTTTGTAGGTTCTACTACTATTCACCATAGTTATAAATCCCGTCCCGTACCGGCCGGTACGTCTCGTCCCAGTTGAAAACCGGTGCGGTACAGGTTTAATTCCGTCCCAGTTTCTGTACCGTTCTGAACCGCCGCGTACCGGTCTGAACCGGATCGAACCGAACCGTACCGGCCGAGATGGTCGTACCGGTCGGTGCGCGAAAAGAAAGACTTTTAAACCAATTTTTAATTGTCGGACCTAATAAAATATATTTAAACTTGAGTTTTTTTTTTTTTTTTTTTTTAAGCTATGCCCTAGATTTTTACTTCACGATTAATCAACATTCATTCAACGCAATAGAACTTTCAAGGTCATCAAGTCGCTAAACAGGAAGCAGCCTATGTAGTCCAAGAAATTGAAGCTGCAGAACTGTAATTTGTAAGCAACCTATACTAAACTTATGCTAGTATTGGTATAGTTTGGTGATAAAATACAAGTTTCTGTAAAAAATTTTTGAACATATGTTATATATATAATTATCTTAAAAAAATACTAAAATGTGCGGTAAATCCGGTATGGTACACCGGTACGTTCCGGTACCGGTACGTCCCGTCCCAATGGTAAAACCGTTTTGCGTTGTCCCTATTCACTAAATTGACCAAAATCTAGAAGAATGCATACTTCAAGGCCCACTCAAGATGGGCTTAAACATGCAGCTTGCAAGTATATCTTTGGTCAAATCAATACGGATGACACGGCCCAATACAGTTCGTGAGCTGGGCTGGGCCTAGCCCTTTTTAGGCTTTGATTTGGTCAGACCCTTTTTTGATGTCATTTTACAAAGTTTTAAGAAGAGTGCCTTTTAAGTAGGGATGGCAACGGGGCGGATACGGAGCGGGTTCGCTCATTACCAAACCCGCCCCTCAACCAAGCCCCCTTGTACCGAACCCGCCCCGCCCCGCCAACAGCCAAACCCGCTGCCGCCCAGCCCCGTAAGCTGTAAAATCTTACTAGATTTGGGCTTTGGCCCAATCTTTAAAAAGCCCAGGAAGGCAAGAGCCCATTCTTACTACTTTTTCTAAGCCAATGGAGCATATATTGAGGTAATAATTGAAATGTGTTAGGGACATTATAGTAATTAAATGCATATATTAGTATACGGGGCGGGGCGGGGCCCCGCGGGTTTTAGTGTGCAACCGTACCCGCCCCGTGACCCGCCGGGTTTTGAAAAAAGGTTACCAAACCCGCCCCGCTGCGGTGCGGACTGTCACGGATACGGAGCGGGTTCGGTCAAATTGTCATCCCTACTTTTAAGCCTTATTTGACGCCTTTTGGAATCTTGAGCCGATTCGTGGCCTGAATAACGAATCCTAGGCATGGCCAGATCCAAATTGCCTTTATGAAACGGGTCAGCCCGCGCACATTATGGGCTGTGATCGGAGATGAAAGTTTATGTACTACTTTTTGTGTACCACTTGTTTATCACAAGTGATTCAATGGTTATAAGGTATTGAGATTAAAATCATTGCAATATCAACAATAATGCATAGTCGTTAGAATACTTGTGAACCAAGGCATTCTAATTATAAATAGGGGTCGGGTCCCCAATTGAACGTATCTTACTCTAAGACTCTTATATCCCTTCAATGAGAGACTAACAACATGGAGTATACGGATCAATTGGAAGATCGATCCCGGGCTTATTCTAGGCTTCCGCTCAATCCTTAACGGATTAATCAAGTTTCCCGTTATAACGAATTAAGGCACGCTTCCGCTTTTATAATTTTGTACTCATTGAATTGAATTGGATTGGTATAAGGAAAATCTCTCAACAAAGAGAAAGTGGTATAAGGAAAATCTCTCAACAAAGAGAAAGTGGGTAGGGAGTTTTTGTTGTGAGAATAACAAATGGGTCCCATTGTCCATTTTAGGTAATAAAGTAAAGTAAGAACCTTAAATTGGGACAAACAAAAAAGGAAAGTAAGAACCTTAAAGCGGGACAGAGGGGAGTAACACAAAATCAAACAAAATTTCCTTTTATAGCATAAGAATTACAACACAATAACAATGTTTTTTTACATAAAATTTATTCAAATACAAATCAAAACGTGTTAGAAACTCCACCAAAATGGCTTCTTTCTTCTTGTCTCTCTACAATTCTTCCCCCTCTTCTTCTCTTTCTCTAGGGACAGCACCAAAATGTTTGACCAAAATGTCCACAACTAAAGGCACCAAGTTCTTGCAGGGCACAGCCTTCTTATATATCTCTCCCAAATGTGAATCACTCCCAATCCTCCCTCCCAAGAACACATCTGCCCCTTCAACCACCTTCCCATTCTCATCCCTAGTCATGCACCCCATAAACCCTATATCCGCCACTTGTACCTGCCCGCAAGTATTCGGGCACCCGGTCCAATGCATCCTCACCGGCCGTGTCACCGACACGAGCCTCTCCACTTCCTCTGCCACCTTCAATCCCCGAGCCTTGGTCTCAATGATTGCCTGCCCGCAAAACTGGTTGCCAGTGCATGCTACTAGCCCTTTCATTAAAATAGGCGGGACTGGTGAAAATCTTTCTAGAAGAGGCTCTTTGAGAAGGGAATCGAGTTTTGAGTTTTGAATATTTGGGATTATTATATTTTGTTCAACAGTGAGACGGAGCTCCCCTGAGCCGTACTGGTCAGCTAGTCGGGCTAGCTCATCCATGTCATCGGCTTGGACTCGACCCACGGGTATGTGGAGCCCCACAAAGCTAAGTCCTTCCTGTTTCTGTGGGTGCACACCTAGAAGATCTCTCCTCTCCCATTGTGGGTCTACAAGATCTTCAGATGATGCTCTCTCTAGCTCTACTTCAGGCATTCTCTTCACTACCTCTGACCTGAATCCTTCTACTCCCTGCATTTTTCATGGAGAAGCAAAAGTAAGACAAAGGCAAAAACATTTACCACCTCCGTCCATAAATGAATGTCCGATTTCTTTTCTTCTTTTTTTTTTTTTCAAATTTGTTCTTGATCGGGAAGGAGGGAGTATACTTTTAGTCTACTTATGAATTACTAGTGACTTACAAGCTCATCGATCAACCACATCATTCTTGTTTTCTGCCTGTTCCCTCTTGTACCAAGATCTCTGTACGCCTCTAGGATCGCTTTGCAAACCGGGAGTACATCTTCTGCTGGGACCCACGCATCAAGAGGAATCGCCTCCGCACATCTCTTGGGGCTGAAAAATCCACCTACTAGCAAATTGAATCCAAACCGTCCATTCTTTGTGGCAGGCATGTACGCAAGATCATTGATATGAGGGTGCTCATAAAGATCATGCGACCCAATCACGCACACATTCCATTTCCTCGGCCTAAAAACAGAGAAAGAACATTAAGTCAACTCTAACTCGGGTCACCAACACAAATACTAATGAAAATTTAAAGAAAAAATTTCAAAAATAATACTACGTCCGTCACAGTTTGACTTTTTTGGTTAACTTAATTGATGTTTGATCATAATTTTATGAAAATTTGGACATCTCAATGCAATTCTAAATATTGATACTATTCCCCGACGGTGAAACAATAACAATTTTTAGAATTGCATAGAAATATATAGATTTTCATAAAATTATGACCAAAGTTTGATTGAGTTGACCAAATGAACAATTATTAATTGTGCACATTGAGCTGAGACATGTAGTATGTAAAATCTTACAAATTGGTGAAGGCTGGATTTCCACGCGAATTGGCAGTGATATATTGTGATAACAAGTTAGTGTAAGGCCTAGTGTCAACGATTTCAAGAGGGTCGATTCCTGCAAGGGGATTTCCGACTGGATTTCTGACATTGTCCATACCGCTTTGCAGGCTTGTCAAGCCTACTTCATCGAGTCCCTTAAGAATTGCGGGCACATCGGGCAGGACAACTCCACGTATTTGCCAGTTTTGCCTTGTGGTTACATCTGCACATCCGTCTTTCCCATACTGCCTTATAACACTAGCTAAATATCGGGTTTGTTCGCTTGTTGTTACTCCGTTTGGTAGCTTCAACCTCATCATAAATCTACCATCTGATCAGACAAAATCAAATCAAATTAAATCAGAAAAAGGTTAAACATATATTGTCACACTTGAGGAAATACTGCAATATGTACTCTTGTTCTTACAAAAAGATTATGTTTATTAACATCATAGCATTATCAATTAAAAAAAAAAAACACTTAAATTTTAACAAATCTCCGTTCTATTAGGAATTTCCAAAGTATTGAGGTATTAAATCTAGATCCAAGTAGTTGCTCCTAGTAAATTAAATAAAAGGTACAAAGAAATCTCAAACATTCTATTATAAACATAATACAAGTTTAGTACTATCCCAATTAATTCACTTTTATTCTTGATGATCAAGAACAATCAATAACAAAATTGGAAATTCGTTTTGAGACAGATGTAAGAGGGATTGGGGGCAATAGTCCCAAAATTACAACCCTCCATTTTCAAATCGTTTTCCCTGCTGGGATGGGAGTGGGGTATGGACTTATCTAAGATGACCCTCGAGAAATATACACCATCCAGATCAAAATCAATGGCTAAGATTAAAGGTCTAGTCAGACTTTTACGCAGTCCGACGGGTGCCCCTGGATCTCATAAGGAGTAAATGCTAATGTCTGTTTCTTTTAGTTTACTAAAAAAGGAAAAAAAACATGATCAAACTTAAATCAACTTATTGAAGAGTAAAGTTACTTAAAATAGAAGAAGCAATTTAGCAACAAAAAAAAATGGACACTTACAGTGATGCTTCCTTCTATGGAAGAGGCCAAGCCACTTGAGTCTAACATCAACATCATCTTTCAAATCTTTCGATTTATCAATCTCTTCGAAAGAGATTTTAGCAAGATCTTCAATCCCATTTTCCATAAACAACTTCATGGGTTCACTAGCAATCTTAACTTTTTCTTGTGGATTGATCCCTTGCCTAAACTTTTCTTTCAACACAAAGAACCCATTTTTCTCCTCAACTCTAGGCTCAAGTCTCTCCGCAGAAATCTCTCCCAACGCCGCCGGAGACGGTGATGGCACGGCGGTTTGTGCAGGAGTGGCGTGGAGCCTGGTCTTGAAGTGGGTTGAGCTTGGGAAAGAAGGTGCCAAGAACTTGACTGAGAAAGCTGACATCTTTTTCGCCGGAAAATCAAGAATTGAGAGAGATAGTGGCGGTGGGAGAGGTGGTGATGGAGGGAGGAGAGAGAGGGGAGGGGGTGGGTATTTTGTAGTGAGAGATGAGTTTTGGTCGACTTTTGGGTGTTGTTAAAGGTCGTTGTGAAATGTTGAGATTTGAGAGGTGGGGGGTAAAGACCGTTAATGTGAGTTTACGAATATGGCCTTGGTGGCGGTTGATTGGGGAAGTTGAAGGCTGCCTAAATCGGACAGCCTAGAGACATGTGCCACGTGATTGAGAGACATTGGGAGAGCGCGGCTGGCACGCATCTCATTTGAGCCCAAAAGCAAGCTGTAATAACTTCATCTCACCCTCTATAATCCATTTTGTAATAGTGAGGTCGTAAAAAAATCGAGTTGAGATCTCCTGTACCATTTTTGTGTGTCACTTTATGTACAATTTATAATCCAAACGTTCGCATGTTTGCATAATATTACCATAATACCAATCTCAATAACTGTGAGCCATTAGCAGTGGCGGATCTTGGATTTCTAACCACCGGGTGCACAATTTACACTACATAACTTTGAATTAAAAAAAAAAAAAATCGAAACGCAATTACAAGATGCCCCAACAACATTTGTTATGGTGGAAATCATACTGAAAAAATCATCAATATCATCATAATTTTTAGCCAAAGCAACAAGAGCTAATTGTAACTGATGAGCAAAACAGTGAACATAATATGCAGATGTGTTTTCTCTCATAATCAAAGTTTTCAAACCATTAAATTCACCTCTCATATTGCTAGCCCCATCATAACCCTGGCCCCGAACTTTCATCAAACTCAAATTGAAGTTAGCTAAGACACCATCAATAGCAGATTTTAAAGATGAAGCAGAAGTCTCCAACACATGAACAACGCGAATGAACCTCTCTTTAACATTGCCACAAGAGTCCACAAACCGCAAAACTACGGCCATTTGTTCTTTTTTAGACACATCACTAGACTCATCAACCAAAATAATATTCAAACCCTAGATTTCAATTTACAACAATCCAGAGAAAGATAATAAGATGAGGGATTTGAGGATACTTACAAGAGTGCGAATGATTGAGAATAATGCTTTGCGGATTTCCGATCAACTCCTCTATTGATTTCGTTCGTCGCCCTCCCGCACAACAACGCACTCGGCAGTCGGACTCGGCACTCCTTTCCTTTCCTCCGTGTTTACAAACTGATTTTTGGGCCTCTGTTACTTTCCTCTCCCGTAAAACACATATAGGCGGGTTTCTTATCCTTTTACTAAGTTCACATCCCATCTAGTTAATTTAATACTCTAACTCATTTTTTTGGGGTGCACTTAGTAAAAAAAAAATTAATTAAAAAATTTGGTTGACCAGGTGCACGTGCACCCTCTCCTACAACGTAAGATCCGCCCATGGCCATTAGATCACTTGTGGCAAATGAAGTGGTACACAAAGTGACACAGAGGATTTGGACTCAAAAAAATCAACACACCACTGGTTTGTTTTGTTTTGGTTGGCAAAATCGAATGCCATTTGGATGTACCACATTTAATATTTTGTTAGGTGTCCATTGGAGCGATTATGGATGCTCGTAAGTGTACGTTTGGTTGTCCACTGGGATACATGTCTAAGTTTCTAGAGTACAAGTTTGTTTGCCTAATGAGGTGAATTATGGGTGTCTTGAAGACATAACTGTTTACTTGCTGGAGTAAGTATGGATCATGCGAAAATTTTGGTTGTACGGAGGACAAGTCTAGTGTTTTTGACGAAAAACAGATCTGAAGCAAATGTGGAGAAATCTTTTTCTGATACGAAGAATGTAGCTTAAGGCGGAGTTAGGTCAGTGGTTCGTAAATCTGAGTTATTTCGGAGATTCAAAGTCAAGGTGAAAATTGGTAGAAATTTATACTCCCTCCGTCCCAGCAGAAGTGGCATCAACTTTTGGGACACGGAGATTAAGGAAAGGTAGTAGATGTGTGGTAGAAAATGAAGAGAGAGAATAAGTGGGGTAAATTGTAGTGTTGATTGAATAAAATGAGTGGTGGAAAATGAAGAGGGAGAATGAGTGAGGTTAACTAGTGGGGTTGGTTGGATATAAATATATTAAAACATTTCCATTTTGGACAGTGTCACTTGTGTTGGGACAAACCGAAAAGGAAATAAGTGTCGCTTGTGCTGGGACGGAGGGAGTATATATTAAAAGTCAAGGTACAGTCTTCAGGTAGTGCCATGTGGACAAGTTTTGGGTAACTCTTGCTTTTGGTGGTGCCACATCATCCATAACATTTTAATTAGGTGACTTTTCATTTTTCTCTTATTAGCTAATAGTATTAATTAGTTGTAATAGTATATCTTTAAATTTATTTAAAATATTTAATAATTATATAATATAATTATAAATATCCACGCACAAAAGAAAACACCCATGCGAAGCACGGGTTAATCCCTAGTATGACTTTGAAAGATCAATCAGAACAGAAAAGAAGACAAAGAAAGGAGTAACAACCAGAGCACGAGTCATGCATCAGACAAACTGCATGAGTGAAGACTGAGACACGAGTCGAGTGAAGACTGAGACACGAGTCGTGTGCACTAGTGGAATGGCAGAGCACGAGTCGTGCAAGCAGCAGGTTTGGCCCAAGTTGACACAGAACAAGGGAAAACGCGTGGAAACATTAAATTCCTTTTGATGTGAAATGTATTTTTGGACTCCTTATGCCTCAAAGGTTAAGTCTATAACAGTATAAATACTAGTGAAAAACTAGTAGCCTCCAAAATATTGAAAGTAAGTGAGAGATCAATAATTCTAGATCTAGGGTTTGCACAGTCAGGAATTTTGTGATCGAAATTCGTGCAAATTAGATTAGTGTGATCATCTTCTGTAATTGTTTCTCCGGCCATATTAATAATATATGTTCTCCCTTTGCCCGTGTACATAACCAATAGGTTGTTGTTAAACCACGTTAAAATTTGTGTTTCTGTTTTGTCGTTTTGTGTTCGTTATTATCTGTCATCTCTTACGGTCTGATTTACTAATAGTGTCAATCATTTATGCTTGTATATAAACATTAAGATTGACATTTTTAATAACTGTCAGTGCTAATATTACAAAATATCACTGTGCGCTTTTAAAACAAGTGTCAGTTAGTTACAAAAATATCACCGGCAGTTTCAAACAACTGTCATTTATTTACAAAATATTAGACATACATTAAAAACGTGTTTTTACTAATTTCTTTAAAAGATGATTTTTTTTTTTAATCTTTCACCTGTAACAATACAATTAGTAACTTTTATCAAAATTATTTTTATTTTATTTGCCTTCAATTCAGTTGACTTAAAGAGCTATGAGGAATTGCTAGAATAAAATATCTCGACCAATAAAATCACTACACTTAAGATTTTGTGAGTGGGATTTTGTGACCTTTTGTGCCCTAGTATTATTCTTAATTAAAAGTGATGACTTATTTTTATTTTAATTAAAAGTGATGACTAGCTATGTTACGAGTGGCCGCATATCTTAAAATATCTTCGATGCATAAATTATTAATTTTGCGCTAGCAATAATCTATTCTCATGAGTTTGTCCCCTCCGGCCTTATTAGTTGTTTCTTTGGCGTTATGTGTTGTTCCTTTTTAATAGGAAATAATTGTCATCTTTTCCTTTTTTTTATATGGGTAAATTACAAAATAGGGCCTAAAGTCTTCGGAGTGGTGTCAGTTTGGGGCCTGACTTGACACTTTGTTAGCAAAATAGGGTTTATTAACGGTTTTCGTTAGAAAAGTCACAAGTGATTTGCATGTGATTGACGAAATGGATAAATTTGAAATGAGAATTAGTTTTTAAGGGGTTAGAAGTAAATACTTAAAGTCACAAAATATGAATTTTCAAATTTTAAATTAAAATTTTGAAATAAAACAACTAATATAAAAATTTTGATTTAATTTTTTTAACATAAATAAAAAAAATTGTTGAATCTTTTTGTTCGGGTTTAAATAAAAATATTCTAAATTCTAAAGAAATTTGATAATTTTTGAAATTTAAATAAATAATCATTTTCTTTCAAGAATATCTTTTTCAAAGAAATTTGATAATTTATTTTTTGGATTTAAATAAAAATATTCTAAATTCTAATGATATTTGATAATTTTTGAATTTATATAAATATTTTATTTAGATCTGGAAAAAATGTCAAAATTATTTTGTAAAAAATTATTATTTTATTTATATTTAAAAATAATTAAAATAAATTTTTTAATATATTAGATATTTTATTTCAAAATTTTAATTTAAAACTTGAAAATTCATATTTTGTGACTTTAAGTTTAAGTATTTCCATTTAACCCCTTTAGAACTAATTCTTAATTCAAATTGATCAATTTCATCAATCAAATGCAAATCACATGTGACTTAACTAACTTTTCTAACGAAAACCGTTAAAAAGCCCCATTTTGCTAACAAAGTGTCAAGTCAGGCCCTATTAAATTGGCACCACTCCGAAGACTTTAGGCCCTATTTTGTAATTTACCCTTTTCATATATATATACACACTACTATTTTTTAAATTTTTATTTGAAAAGATTGTTAAATATTATTGAATAAAATATTAAAATTAATTTTGTTACAAGTGTTTCTATCGTAATCAGAGAAGAAAATACAGTTCTCACCTAGCTAATGTAATTGGGAATTTGGGACTAACGTGTGTGGGGGTGATGACAAGTGAAACTAACTTTTGGGATACATAGATTAAGAAAATGTAGTATATGTGTGGTAGAAATGAAGAGAAAATGAGTGGAGTAAATAGTAATGTTGGTTGAATAAAATGAGTGGTGGAAAATGAAGAGAGAGAATGAGTGGGGATAAATGGTAGGGTTGGTTGAATAAAAATATATTAAAACATTTTCATTTTGGGCAGTGTTTATACATAATTGTAACACATGTATAGAAAAGTAATAATTCAACCCTTTACACTTTAGAACTAAAAACACTTGTGTTAGTAACATTGCAAAAATAAAAAAATAACAATTTTTATAAATGAATGTTACATTTTACTTGTATAATATCATTGTAAAAAAGTTACGTTTACTTGTATAATAGTATATCCATATGTTTTCAAATAATAAGTTACAATGAGTTCAATTTATCATGATAAATGTAAAAGTATTACATTATCTATAAAAATTTGTTACAATTTCGTATACTAAAGTGTTACATTTACTTGTACAAATAATTACATTCATGTATATAAGTTGTTATTTTTCAAATGTTACTTTCTTTCAAAAAATAAAATCAAAATACTCGCACAAAAAATATTCTGCAAAAACACTATTACATTTCAGTATAACGATAATTACATTTAGTTATTGTTAGTGTTACACGTATTTATAGTTAGTATTACAGTTGAAAGATGAGTAAAATGAGTTTTTTTTTGTAAAACAAGTGTTACATTTACTTATAAACAATGTTACTTATAAGTAAAACAGTTGTTACATTTAGTTATACTAAGTATTACTTTTGGCAAAAAAAAAATATAAAAACAAAAAGAAAACTCAAAAATGGAAATTTTTTTTGGGCCATTGGTCAGATTTTGAGTGAAGTATGGGTTAGGATCCTATGCTTCGCGGAGAATATTGTGCACGGGTCGACACGTCTCTTCTATGAGACGGATCTAGGTGTTCTCACAAGAGACTACCTCTATTATTTATGGTCTATTGTGAGATCGTCTCACTGTGTGAGACGGATTTTTTATGGGTTGACCCGTCTGCTGATAAAATTTTTTTTTTGCCCTCAAACCTTTTTTTTTGGTCATTTTTTCCTCGTCAACAAATGTAACAATTTTTTTCCCTGAAATATAACAATTTTTATTTTGAAATGTAACCATAATATTACAGAAATTGGATTAAAGGTAAAATAAGATTTACTGCAAAACTACTGTTACATTTTATAATAAATGAATGTAACATTTTTTTTTCAATTTTAACAGTTTCTATTCTGAAATGTAACAATTTTTTTATTTTCAAAAATGTAAACGTAGGTTTGCACAAAAGGATTGAGGTTAACATAAGATTTTCTGCAAAAAAAAAAAACTATTGTTAGATTTTATTATTAAAACTGTTACATTCATTTGCAGAAAAATTTTATTGGTAAAAAACTTAATGATTTTACAAATTTTGAATGTAACAACTGAAATTCTGTAATGTAACTAGTGGTTTTGCAAAAAAAAAAAAAAAAATAGTTTGATTTTTTTTTAGAGAAAGTAATAATTGAAATCCCACCGATTATATACATGAATTCTAATTGAAAAAATTATTATTACAATTTAGTGAATACATGACTCTATAGTTGATTGTTTTCTTTTAAATTAAAGTTCAAATCTAGTTGTAGTTTATCTCTAATTTTTCTTATTGCATCCAATAGTGATGTAGGAGGAGACCCGGTTACACAGACTGCTGCTACAGCTTTCCTAGCAGCATTCCAGGCGCCCGCTCGTAGAGTTATAGGCGCCCGCTTACATGGGACTATTTCCGGATGAAGTTTCTGTTCTGACCGAGCGCCCGCCTGGGGTAAACCGGGCGCCCGCTTGGAATTACGCCCAGGATTTACAGTTCGCGTTTTTTATCGTTTTTCGTGCAGACTTTGGGGTATTTCGGGATTATTTGTTAATTAGGGTTATGTTAGTTTGTTAGGAGTATAAATACTCTTTTCCTTTCATTGTTTTGGGACAACTTTATTATTATTGAATTGAACTTTGTTCTTGGAGATTTATCTCTGTTTCTTGGTGGATTCCAAGATTATTGTGTTTGAGGGTGCTTCGCTTGAAGGCTCTTGTGTGTAGTGCGCTACTCACGAATACTATCGCTTCCGTGCTGCGTCAGTTGGCATCAGAGCAGGCCATATCCTGTCTTTTGCATCCACTGATTCGTTATGGGGGATCAAGGAGCAACAAAAGGTGATATCGAAGGTATAACCAACGCTATCGCTGCATTAACAACGCAAATCGCTGCGTTGGTAGCCGCTCAACAGGGTCAGAATGTCAATCAGAACCGTAGGGGTGAGAGAGACAGGGTAGATCCAGTTCGAGATCCAGTTCGACATCCTCAAAGGGCAGGGATTCAGGATGAAGAAGAATCCAGTTCTGAAGAAGAGGTTGTTCCTGATGAAGAAGCAGATCAAGGTAATAATCGAAACCGCCATGATTATAGAATTAAGGCTGATATTCCTTTTTTCTATGGAACCATGGGGATCGAAGATTTCCTGGATTGGCAGAATGAAGTAGATCGTTTTTTCGAAGTTATGGAGGTACCTGCAAATAAACAGGTAAAGATGGTAGCGATCCGATTGAAGTCTACTGCTGCAGTTTGGTGGGATAAACTGGCAGGACAGAGGAGACGGCAAGGAAAGGGGCCAATTAAAACTTGGAGGCGTATGAAGCAGTTGATTTCTGAGAGATTTTTACCGGCTGATTATGAGCAGATCTTGTATAAACTGTACCTCAACTGTGTGCAGGGCAAGAGGACAGTTGATGAGTATACTACTGAGTTTCAGAGGTATACTGCGTGGGTTGAGATTGAGGAGTCTGAAGATCAAAAGGTTGCTCGTTACATCAACGGCCTAAAGAGCTCAATACAGGAGAAGATGGGATTACATTAGGTGTGGAATTTGACCGACGCTTCCACTCTAGCTTTAAAGGCTGAATTCATGGAGAAATCAAGTACGAAGAATTTTAACCCTCCCTTTCGTAAATGGGCACCACAAAGCGGTTCTGAGCTGGGGGTTGATAAGGAGAAGGGGACAATAATTAAGAGCCCTCCCCCACAGGCCAAGGAAACCGGGGGTACTAGTAGTTCTGTAGGGAGCAAGGCACCAGCACAGAAAGCAGAAAACCCTTATGCCAGGACAACTGGAGACAAGTGTTATCGTTGTGGTGGACAGGGTCACAGATCCAACGTTTGCCCTACTACTAGGCGAACTGCTGCGATTCTGGAGGAAGGGGTAGAAGAAGAAGAGGATGCGAATAATGAGTATGAAGGGGTTGAATTCACTGAAGAGGAATCTGAGGAGCGGGTTGCTTTTGTGCTTCAACAGATGCTATTATCTGCCAAGGATGAGGGGCAGAGAAAGAACCTATTTCGCGCACACTGTTCCGTTAAGAACAAGGTATGTAATTTAATTATTGATAATGGTTGCACTGAAAATCTAGTGTCGCAGAAGTTAGTTGATTTTCTGGGATTGAAAACTGAACCTCATGAGAAACCCTATAGCTTGGGGTGGGTAAACAAGGGTTCAGAACTCAGGGTATCACGGACTTGCAGGGTCCCTATTTCCATTGGTAGGTACTACAAGGAGGAGGTTGTGTGTGATGTTCTGAGTATGGATGTCTGTCATATACTGCTTGGTCGCCCGTGGCAGTATGACCGTGACATTACTTATCGGGGTAAGGATAATGTAGTGATGTTTAAATGGGATAATCATAAAATTGCCATAGCTCCTGTTCAACGTTTTGAGAAACAAGTTGAGAAGAATGAACCGGTGGTGATGCTGGTACAGAATGAGAAGGATTTTACAGCAGCTGTTGAGGAGGCAGAGTATTTCTGCCCGATAATCATCAAGGGGTTGTTGGGTTCTGTTAGTGTGGAGATTGGGTTGCCAAGAGACATTGAGGAACTACTTGCAGGGTTTCAGGAGTTGGTTTCTGATGAGCTACCCAATGATCTCCCTCCCATGAGAGACATTCAGCATCAGATTGATTTGATTCCGGGAGCTAGCTTGCCAAACCTCCCACATTATCGTATGAGTCCAAAAGAGAATGAGATTCTTAGAGAGCAGATTGAAGACTTGTTGCGGAAGGGGTTTATCAGGGAGAGTATGAGCCCGTGTGCAGTACCAGTCCTTCTTGTGCCAAAGAAAGGAAATCAGTGGCGCATGTGTGTTGACAGTCGAGCCATCAATAAAATCACCATCAAGTACAGGTTTCCTATTCCTCGTTTGGAAGACATGCTTGATGAGTTGTCCGGTTCTAAGTTGTTCACTAAGCTGGATTTGCGCAGTGGGTACCATCAGATTCGGATCAGACCTGGGGATGAGTGGAAAACGGCGTTCAAGAGCAAGGATGGCCTTTATGAATGGCTTGTCATGCCATTCGGATTATCTAACGCTCCTAGCACTTTCATGAGGTTGATGAACCAGGTATTCCGACCTTTTATTGGCTCATTTGTTGTAGTTTATTTTGATGATATCCTGATTTATAGTAAAGATAGAACTGCACATTTAGAACATCTTAGACAAGTGTTGCAAGTCTTAAAAGATAATCAGTTATATCTCAATCTTAAGAAGTGTACGTTCTGCACCAACAAATTGCTTTTTCTGGGATTTGTGGTTGGTGAGGATGGGATTCAGGTTGATGAGGAGAAAGTGAGGGCAATCAGGGATTGGCCGGCCCCAACATCCGTAACAGAGGTGCGTAGCTTTCATGGCTTAGCTACATTTTACAGGAGGTTTGTGCGTAACTTTAGCACTATTACTGCCCCTATCACCGAGTGTCTGAAGAAGGGTAAGTTTCAGTGGGGTTTTGAGCAAGAGCAGAGTTTTGCCCTCATCAAGGAAAAACTTTGCACCGCACCAGTTCTTGCTCTACCAGATTTCAATAAAATATTTCAGGTGGAGTGTGATGCGAGTGGTGTAGGGATTGGGGCTGTTCTCTCACAAGAAAAACGTCCTATAGCTTTCTTTAGTGAGAAGTTGAGTGAGGCTCGACAGAAGTGGAGTACTTATGATCAGGAATTCTATGCAGTTTATCGAGCCTTGCGACAGTGGGAGCATTATCTTGTTCAGAGGGAGTTTATTTTATTTTCTGATCACCTAGCTTTGAAATTTTTGCATAGTCAGAAAATGATAAACAAGATGCATGCTCGATGGGTTAGTTATCTGCAGAAGTTTCCTTTTATTATTCAGCATAAATCTGGGGTTCAAAACAAAGTTGCCGATGCTTTGAGTAGAAGGGCTTCTTTGTTACTCACACTGTCTCAGGAAATTGTGGGTTTTGATTTGCTGAAGGAACTTTATGAAAATGATACAGATTTCAAAGAGTTGTGGTTTAAATGTATGGGTAAACATCCTAGTGCAGATTTTCATATTCGGGATGGTTTTCTGTTCAAAGGAGATAGGTTATGTGTTCCTGTTTCGTCTCTACGAGAAAAGCTGATTCGAGACTTACATGGTGGAGGTCTTAGTGGGCATTTGGGACGAGACAAGACCATTGCTAGTTTGGAGGAGAGATATTTTTGGCCTCAACTGCGCAAGGATGCGGGTTCTATTGTCAGGCGTTGTTATACTTGCCAGGTTTCTAAAGGTCAGTCTCAAAACACTGGTCTTTATTTGCCTTTACCTATTCCTGATGATATATGGCTAGATTTGTCGATGGATTTTGTGTTGGGTTTACCTCGTACACAACGAGGTGTGGATTCTGTGTTTGTTGTGGTGGATCGATTTTCCAAAATGTCCCATTTTATTGCTTGCAAGAAGACTGCGGATGCAACAAATATTGCGAAGTTGTTCTTTCGAGAGATTGTGCGACTTCATGGGGTTCCTAAGTCCATCACTTCGGACAGGGACACGAAATTTCTGAGCCACTTCTGGATTACTTTGTGGCGTATGTTTGGTACTGCGCTAAACAGAAGTTCTACAGCTCATCCGCAGACGGACGGACAGACAGAGGTTACTAACCGGACATTGGGAAATATGATCAGAAGTGTTTGTGGTGACAAACCGAAGCAGTGGGATTTAGCTTTACCGCAAGTGGAGTTTGCTTATAACAGTGCGGTACATTCAGCTACGGGTAAATCGCCTTTTTCTTTGGTGTATACTTCTACCCCTAGGCATGTGGTGGATTTGATACCGTTACCTAAGGGTCATGGTGTTAGTCAAGCGACTGAACATATGGCGAAGGATGTGCAAGCTGTCAAGGAGGCTGTCAAGGCTAGGTTGGAAGCAACGGGGTTGAAGAATAAAGCTGCTGCTGACAAGAAGAAGCGGGTCAAAGTTTTCAAGGTTGGCGATGAGGTGATGGTGTTTCTTCGAAGAGAACGTTTTCCTGTTGGGACTTACAAGAAGTTACAGCCTCGCAAGTATGGACCGTTCAAAGTGACACGAAAAATTAATGATAATGCTTATGTGGTGGCTCTTCCCGATGATTTGAACATTTCTAACACGTTCAACGTCGCTGATATTTACGAATACCACGCGGATGGGGTTCTTTATCCTGGTGAGAACTCGGGGTCGAGTTCTTTAGAGGTGGAGGAGACTGATGTAGGAGAAGACCCGGTTACACAGACTGCTGCTACAGCTTTCCTAGCAGCATTCCAGGCGCCCGCTCGTAGAGTTATAGGCGCCCGCTTACATGGGACTATTTCCGGATGAAGTTTCTGTTCTGACCGAGCGCCCGCCTGGGGTAAACCGGGCGCCCGCTTGGAATTACGCCCAGGATTTACAGTTCGCGTTTTTTATCGTTTTTCGTGCAGACTTTGGGGTATTTCGGGATTATTTGTTAATTAGGGTTATGTTAGTTTGTTAGGAGTATAAATACTCTTTTCCTTTCATTGTTTTGGGACAACTTTATTATTATTGAATTGAACTTTGTTCTTGGAGATTTATCTCTGTTTCTTGGTGGATTCCAAGATTATTGTGTTTGAGGGTGCTTCGCTTGAAGGCTCTTGTGTGTAGTGCGCTACTCACGAATACTATCGCTTCCGTGCTGCGTCAAATAGTTTAGGTGTTGTGTATTCAAGTCGTTCGATTTGTTTAAAGAATGCATTGAATATAACTATTCTTCTTATGTAGTGTGAATTCAAAGTTATCATCTTCCAATGTCTTTCATCATATTATGTACATACAATCAATTTAGTTTAGACATATATCTGAAATTTGTCGAATCGGCCAAAAACTATGTATATTATTAATTATCATTTTATCGATAAGTTAATGACTATAAATTAATAAATTTTACCTGTTCCTACATCATTAAATAATGAGTTTTTTTATTTATATTAATTCATAATGTCATGAAGGCTACAATTGGACCTATAACTAGGCTAACACAAATCTTTTTAACAACATTTAAACTTATGACCTCCACATCGAAAGCTAACACTAGATACTGCTTAAGCTAAATAAACACACAATAAATAATTGTTTTATAGACATTGCTAGACAGGTCATATTTTTTTTTCTCTAGCTTAGAAATCTTAGTTTGGTAGGTTTAGAGGGTTAGAAAGTCCACCATCACATTATTAATGAAGCAACAGGGGAGAAGAGAAGAGAGGTTGGCCTCAAAGAAGGGTCAAGAGACAGACACAACACACCGACTCCGCAGAGCCGAGCCAAGCCGCCACAAACCTCCTCGTATCATACGAATATTAATATCAGGTCAATGTTAATTGTGGCCTGGGGGCTTGTGGCCAACAGGTTCTTAAAGGTCCATTCTTTGAGGGCCCACCCTAAATGTGCTCAACGCCTTTCTCAACCCTTGAAAGGTTCTATTCTTTCCAATCCAAAGAAAAAAGAAAAAAAAAAAAAATTATGGCACACAAATATTATAAAATTTTGCTTACAAAAGTTTTAGTACAATATTTTAATGATATTTTTAATTAGAGTGTGGCGGATTCACTATCAATGCAACTTAATATCTGAACGAATGTGACCCAAACCCACTTCAAGCCTAACCCTAGATATTTCATGGCTGACAAATTATGTATCTATCTTGTAATCAACACTCTCTAGTCCCATTTTAAATTAAACAGTTTTGAACGAAACAGTAAATTTAGTTGTACTTTGATTAAAAATTATTAAAAAATTGATTATGTTGATGAAAATTTTAAAATTGTTATTGAGAGTATTTTTAATGATGATATAATCATAATTTTTTAATTTTCTTTGAACAATTAATTTTCTTCAATGTTTTTTAAAAGTGCAATCATGTTGACTGTTATGATCAAAATTGTCAAATTTAAAATGGGGGAGCAGAAGCATATACCACATTTAAAAGGGATGGTTGGTCAAATTTTTGAGTTATGGAGTCTAAACAAACAAGTAACATTGTTGGGTGAAAGTCTGATTCATTGAAGAGTTTAAGCTGGACCCAAAGTACGTGAGGGGAAGGAAAGGGAGGAGAAAGAGACTGAAAACACAAAGCATATATTTGGACATCATGCGGTCACAAAAGTAATCTGAAGGTTATGATCCCGTATAGCCTAGTATTTAACTTTTCTATTATATTTTGGTTTCTCCCAACATAAACATGATGTGACGATCATAAACGTGTGCGCTTGAGGGAAAGTCTACGATATAATAGAGAGAGAGGGGGGGATCAAGAATTAAGAGAGGTTAAGGGTCTAGGAAAGCCATGAGGGTACTCGACTACTGGAGATGGGCATTTCGGGCCACGGCCCGCGGGCCGCTCGAGAATTGCAAGCATGTGGCCCGCCAAACCCACGCCAGTGACCCGCCTTTGAAATCCAGCCCGTAGCCCGTGAAGAAGACGGGCGGACCAGACCATGACAAATCACGACGGGCCGAGCTTAAGCCCGCGGGCTTAGACGTGAATAGGCCCGTGACCGTGGGCCTGTGGGAGCGTCAGGGCGTCTGTCTTGGCTGGCCTGTCACTTTTATTATTTGTTTTTGTTTTTTTCCAAAATCTTAACTATAAATAAAGGATCAACCTTCTACATTTTTCACACAAAATTTTCCAAAATCCTAAATATTCTCCATCTATTTGAAGAAAGAAAGTGTATCAACCTTCCTTGAGGTAACTTTAATGTTTTAAGCATTTAATTTATTTGTGCAGTGGTATTATATCTTTAATTAATTATTGAAATTAGAATATAATTATTATAGCAATTCGGAATATAACAAAAATATTAATATAAAATTTCAAAAATAGTTTATATTATTTTTGAATTTTATTTATTTATTAATTTCAAATTCAAAAAAAAAACGTAATACATTACTTTATTTGTCCATTTGTATTATTTATTTAATTATTTATATAGTTATTTATTGAAATTAAAATATAATTATTATAGTAATTTAGAAATGATAAAAAATATTTTAGTCATCTGAATTTTCAAAAATTGTTTATATTATTTTCAAAATTTATTTATTTATTAATTTTAAATTACGAAAAAATGTAATACATTAATTTATTTGTGCATTTCTAATTATTGCTTTAATTAATTGTTGAAATTACAATTAGTGCTTTAATTAGTTATTGAAATAGAATATAACTATTGTTAATTGTTTTTTTTTTTAAGTAGGTACAAAATGTCACGCCAATTTGTTGACGATATCTTCGCATATAACCCACCACCACAAAACGATCCACAACAAAATCCATTAGCCAATTACCGGTACATATATGATAAATGAGGGTTCAAACCCAATTGTCACCCCTCCTTTTCCCGTCATTTTACTCCCGGTACAACCCCTTTTTTTAATGATTCTCAAATCCCCGAGCATGACTTCACATCTAGAGATATACATTAGAACACGATGATGCTGATGATGATGTAAGAGTTAGCGGGTCGACTCATGGTAGGATAGATATTCCTAGTAGGAATGAGGCGACGGGTAGTCAACCTAGTAGGGGGAAGGGGAAGGCTAAGGAGCCTAAAGTGGTGAAGTATGTGGAGGTATTCGATATGGTTGCCAATAGTTATGATGAACCTAAAGCCGAGTACAAAATATGCAAGAAACATCTAACCCGTCCATCATCCACTTCGGGCCAAGTCCGGTCCGCGAGCTCACTCCACATGGTCGGATGTTGGAGATTATGCCCTAGGCCCTTGAAAAAGGCCTTACGTTATGTCATGTTCTCACTTGTTATGGAAATAACAACCTTGGATTATTATATGTTTTGCATGTTTATTATAATAATCTTTGTCCCTAGTACTTATGAAGAAATAGTATAAGTTTAATTGATGATCATGTGTATGTGATACAAATTAAACTTATGGGTACTTGTTGGTGAACAAGTACTGGATATGACCCACTATGAGATTTATGTCATGGTCAAATGTCATAATTAAATCTCATATAGTTATATCATTTGATATCCTTAGACCTGAGATTATTATGGTCTTCCACAAGATGAATGTTATGTTTGACATAGTCAAACGCTATCTTTAACCAGGTAGTCATAAAGGATATGATTGGCATAATCGTATTCTTGTATGGAAGAATGATAAGTCAAGATGAGATTTGTCCCTCTCTCAAGAAAGTTATCTTCTTAGGCCACTCGAAGAGTGAGATTGATGAAATGCGTGGCCACGCTCAAATGAATTGATGTGTTCAATGTCATTTGCTCATATCAATCTACTCGGGATCGAGAAAGCATTGAACAATATAAGTTGACGTGGACCATGACATATGTTCAATATGATATCGTGTGACAAAAGGATTGTGATATGTTCTATGAGGATAAACGAACTTCGTTAAGTTATATTAATTGGGTAATCATGATGGCTTGCTAGAGTCCGCTCATGATTTATGATATCAAATGGGTTTGATCTCATTACCAACTTAATATAATCCGATGAGATCACACACAAAAGAACGAATCAATAAAAAAGGTTATAATTGGAATTTCGGGAAAAAAAAAAGTTAAAAATTGGATTTTTGGGAAAAATCAGATTTTGGCCTATGGTCCGACCAGACCCCTTATATGACGCGGGCGGACCTCCTGTTCTGAGATACAGGTTTTCCGAAATCGACTTTTGACGGGTTTTGGCCCATTTCTCCTAAACCGTTTAGGTTTAATAAGTATAAATACCCTTCTTAAAACCCCTAATCAATATAGGTAATTATTGGTAGCCTCCATATGTTTGAGAAACATATTCTTGAGTTTAGATTGAGAATCAAAGCTCAAGAACACCAATAAATTCATATAGCCTTTTCATAGAAAGAGTTTCTATTTGATCTAGCAACCCGGATCTAGAATTGTTCTAGATATTCTTTCGCTTGTGGATACACATAGATGGTCTTTCCTTTACCATCTCAAGTTCGTGTTCCTGAGATCGTGATCCGAAGAACGTGGAGAAGATCAAATCATAAAGCTTGAAGACTTGAAGATCCAAAATCTAAACGCATAACGGTTACTATTCTATATTCATCTAGTATTTAATTTAATCATCATGAACGGATTCGGGGCTCTTGAGTTTTGTTCTTGTTTTCATATATTGTTTCCGCTGCGCATGATCCCTCAAAACCCAACATCGGACTCAAGCCCGTTTGCCCGCAGGTTTACTTTAGAACGGGCCAGGCCGGGTAACTTGTTCACCCATCTCCATTGGCTACCCATTACTATCACCGTAATGTGTTTTCACTACAACAAAAATGCAAAAATTCCGACACTTTCAAAAGTACCGCTAATTTCCAGCACTTTTAAAAGTGCCGCTAATTTCCAGCACTTTTGGAAAGTGCTGGAATTTAACGTAAATAAAAATATTATTGAACTTACCCAAACTCAAACACAAGACCTGTTGCATATGAAGCAAACTTTCTCGCTAAGTCAAATCATTTTTTATATAAATTTTCATATACAATTATTTGCTATAAAACAAATACTTATATTAATGTATTTTTATGATTGTAGCCCATAAAAAACTAATATAATTAACAAACTAAAGCAAATTTACATGAAAAATATTATTAAATTTCAAAATTAAATAAAAATATCAAAACAAACATTTTGTTATTAGCAACACTTTATAAAACAGTGCCGGAAATTAGTGACACTTATAACAAGTGTCAGGAATTTAGCGCCACTTTTTAACAAGTGCCAATAATTTTCAGCATTTTTTTATATGTTCCGCTAAATTACCGGCAGTTTATACAAGTGTCGCTAATTTCGCACTTTTTATAAAGTGCAGCTAGTTTTCGGTCTGTTTCCTTGTGATCATCATCTTCCTAAACGTCCATTCTTGCGCACATCAACAATTGTTAAACACATCAACATTATTTATAGAAACTCTTATTTAGGAACTCTATGAAATTCCTTAAGCTTGGCCACGAATTAATAAATTAGTATAGTTTTATATATAATTATATAGTTAGTGGATGTTTTAGATATTCAGTCCAAATATTATTCTATTTAGTCTTTTAAAAGATAAATGAATGAATTATTATATACTCTTTTGTCCATAACAAATATTGCATTTAATTTGCCAGCATTTTTTAAAAATGTAATTTACTTTTTCAAACATCGTTTATAGTTTATACAATGATAATATTGCACCAAGACTATTTCATTACTTAAAATGCAACAACTATTATAAGATGGAGAAAAATGGAAAAATCTGATATTTATTATAGAGGTGGTCTCCCATGAGAACAAGGGGATCCGTCTCATGCATGAGACGGGTCGCCCCATGACCCATGGGCCGAACCCGCCACGTGGCAACCCACCATTGGCCGAATTTTTTATTTTTTATTTTTTCTTTTGTTTTTTTTTTGAGTTTTTATATTTTTTTTTCGGCTTTTCAGTGGTTTAGCAAAAAATAATAGTTACCATCTCTTAAAGTAACATTGTTCATAAGTAAGCGTAATACTTGTTTTAAAAAAACAAAAGCTCGTTTTTACCCATTTGAAAAGTAATAACTTATGTATATGAATGTAATAGTAAGTTTATACAAGTAAATGTAACACTTTGATTGACGAAATTGTAACAGATTTCTATAGATAATGTAATACTTTTACATGTATCATGATAAATTTGACCCCATTGTAACTTATTGTTTGAAAACAAATAGATATCTATACATATGTATTACAATTATTTACAAATACTATTACATATAAATAACACGTTTGTTACATTTTAGTTATAATAAGTATTACTTTTGGCAAACGAAGAAAACATAGGAATAACACTATTACTTTAAGAGATGGTAACTATTACTTTAAGAGATGGTAACTATTACTTTTCACAAACCGAAAAAAAACCAAAAATAAAAATATAAAAATTTAAAAAAAAAGCAAAAAAAAAAATTTTTTTTTTTTTTTTTTTGGGGGCCAATGAGGGGCTGCCACGTGGCAGGGTCCCCCCATGGGTCCTGGAGCAGGGTTGTGGGTCGGGTAATGGGTCAAAAAAATGACCCGTCTCACCCATGAGACGGGTTGGAGTGTTCTCACACAAGTTTTTGTCTTTATTATATGACGAAGGGAGTAGTATATATTATTTTGAAAATTAGATTAACTATTAATACAAAAACAATCTTCATCTGTTTTCAATAAGATAATCTTACTCCATTTGTTTCATACTCCCTCTGTCCTTAAATGAGTGTCCAAATTTCATTTTAAGGGACACTGAAAATCTCAATTTTTTGAACAATTTGGCAACAACGATTTATATATAATCTTGTAATCTCCTTTCCAAACCTTTAGTTTTGCACGTATAAAGAAACCGGTGAAAAAAATTTCCAAAAAAAAAACGTTTAGGGAGAAAGTTATGTTAAAAAAATACACTCATTTAGGGACAAAAATTTCTTGAAAATGGACACTCATTTAGGGACAGAGGGAGTAATAAATTTCACACTTTCTTTTTTTGGTACGTCACAAAATAAATATTGGATTTCTAAATAAGGAAATTGTCTTAGTGTGAAAATTCGATTGTACAAGGAATGTACGAGAACTATTCTTCAAAACGTTGACTAGTTAAATACTATATGGAATGACAAGAATAATTTTAAAAGTGATAACTCCTAAAACAAATTAACCTTTTATATTGCTTTATTTAATTTGAACTTTCTTCGAATTGCGCAATTTTCAGAAATAATATTATCATTTGTTCAAAAAGGGATAAAGAAATAAGAACATTTCCTCGCAAAAATAATAAAAATAAAAATAAAACACAAAACTGAAAGCTAGACATTTCAGTATTAAATAAAATGAGTATTTTATGAATGTAAACATTTGTATAGAAGTAATGTATGAAAACAATATGAAAATTTAGTTAAAAACATGTTTTTTTCAATATTTAGAAAAACGTGTTTTTAATACGGTAGTGTTTTTTTTGCAAACAACTGAAACTTGTTATAAAAATGTGCTATGACATTTTTATAAATAAACGAAATTTATTGAACATAGTGAGAGTCATCAACACTACTACAAACTCTTTTTAATACTACCACCAACATTATGTAAGACTACCAGTGGCATAAACCATTGAGATTTTACACACACCAACACTCTTTACACTAATACTCTCACACTTATTAAAAAAGAGTAGGTTTTGGGGGAAACTAATTTCTCCTTAAATTACAAAAAGTCCACTTTTTTTCTACTTGTAATTGCAAGCATTTGATAGTGACCGGTTTGAATTTTGAGAGTCCTAGTATGAATGACTGACTTTGTAACACTAGCACGGACACTTACAGAAAAAACAAATACGCGCTTTTTGGAAAAAAAAAAAAAAAAAAAAATCCAAGCGAGGAAAAAACGTGATTTTCACTGAGCCAATTTAAAAACAATAATCTATAAAAGTGGCCTAAAACTAACGGGTAATACTATATACAAGGCACACATTTTACAAGGCATGGACAAATGACTAAAATGCCCTTATATATATACTAAAAAAAAAAAAAAAAAAAATCCCTCCTTCCCATTCAAACGTATCAGTCCTCTTCTCTCTCTCTCAAAAACCAACGGCGAACCCTTCTCTCTCTCGACGACTCGACGAACCCGGCGACCACCACAACACCACCACCGGAAATGAAGACAAACCTCCCTCTCACCGGTGGAAAGTCCGCCTCTTCTACCGCCGCTCCAAAAGTAATATAATCTCTTTTTAACCTAAAATTTAAATTTGAAAACCCAACAACAATTTTATGCCTAAAACCGATTATATAACTGTTAAATGTTGTGTAAACCTATCCAAAATGGTTCTAATTGTGATTTGGTAACACAAATTTGGGTTTTTTGTTTGAATTGGTTACGAATTTGTGGGTGTATAATCTGGACATGTCGGGGTGTGTTTCGTATGAACACACACGAGATGCTTGGCCACGTTTCGTGTATTAGCACACGAAATGTAAACTGATGAATCAGTTTACATTTCGTGTGCCAATACACGAAATGTAGGTGAGCATTTCGTGTTTAAGCACACGATATACTTTCCACATTTCGTATATTAGAACACGAAATGTAAACTGATTCATCAGTTTACATTTCGTGTGCTAATACACGAAATGTGGACAGGTATCTCGCGTGATTAAACACGAAATGCTCACCAACATTTCGTGTATTAGCACACGAAATGCATACTGATTCTTGAAAAACCTGAAATGTTCTTATTTATTGTCTCTTATTTAATTTTTTGTAGGGACGTAAACCTGCGACTGCCTCTAATAGAAAGAGGAAGGCCGATGAGGCAGCTGCAGCTAGAGAAGATGCACGTACCAAAAGGAGGCACGACAAGAATGTCGTGATTGAGCGCGTTGAGGAGGATGAGACGGATAGTGAGGAGGATTTAGAGCGTAGATATTCTAGGACGGGCTTAGAGGGGTCAGATGAGGAGTCATCTTCTGGTACTCGTTCCGGAGGTGGGGCACACGGATCTGGTGATGATGATGAGGAGGAGGAGGAGGCGGAGGAGAGTTCAGCTTTGAGGCCTCGCAAGAGGCGGGTGGCTAGAGGGGAGGCACGGGCCGGAAAGGGGAAAGGGGCTAAGGATGAACAGTGGCAGCTTAAGAGTAACCCCGGTGGCGGCCCGGAGGAGGTTGATTTGTTATACGGGTTTGGTCATCACCGAGCCCGTAAGATATGGGAGAACGCCACTTGTGAGCCGGTGTTGAAGCGCCAAACGAGGCAGCAGATTCTAGATAAGTAAGTATATGATTTGTTTATTAAATAGCTTTATTATTTGTTGTTATTGTTTTAAACCTCCTCTGTTCCAGAAAAACAGTCCCATTTTGACTTTTTGTTAAAAAAAAAAAAAATCAAAATGGGACTGTTTTTCTGAAACAGAGGGAGTATTAATTATAATGTTTTGTTTGGAATCAACAGGTTCTCGCCTGCTTCTTTACCGGAGGATGATAGAGCTTGGTGGGTTCGTGTTCAGGGTACCGGCCTCCATTACCTATATGATGCTACCATTCGCCGGCCTAGCATGGCGCTCCTAACGGCGTTTGTGGAACGGTGGTCTCCCGAGACTAATACCTTCCACATGCCGTGGGGGGAGATGACGATCACTATGCATGACGTCACTCATATCCTAGGTATATTCTTGTTTGTTGTCTATTTTTTATAAATTACATAAATTTTATCAATTTCATAAATTTTATCAATTTTATTAATTATTTCATTTTCAATTTGTAGGTATCAGCTGTTCAGGTGGCCCTGTTACGAAGGCGGTTCCAGAGCTTAACGTAGCCGGTATTAGGGCACGACGTACTCTTTAGATGGCCTCCGCCGGTCCTTTGAGACCCCTTCCGACATGACTGACGATGAGCGCGCTTCCACGTACATCATGTTCCTCCTCGGCTCCACGATGTTCGTGGACAAGACTCAGGATAAGATGCCCTCAGAATACCTTTCATTGTGCGTGGATATTGACAGAGTGGGGGCTCTATCCTGGGGGACAGCTGCGTTGGTATATCTATACCGGGAGTTGGGGAAGGCATCTAGATATGGATGCAAGCAGATCGGTGGTTGTTTGAGTCTTTTAGAGGTAATATTTAACAATCATTTAATAATTACAACATGTATTTATGGTTATAACATTGTTAAATTATTTATTTCATACATTTGCAGGCCTGGATATACAAGTACTTTCCGGTTTTCCGGAGAGATATTGACCCGTTATGGACGGAGGGCCAACCGAGGGCTCGTAGATGGGTACGTACTGATACGGCCGGAAGGGATATGCCCCATCTATTGAAGTTCCGGTATACCCTGGACACGATGACGGTTGATAGGGTGAGTTAGTTATATTTAAAGTTTTACAAATTGTTATAATTTATTATTTCTGTTGACGGTGTCTAACAAATTCATTTTTAGGTTTGTTGGACTCCCTACGGTACCACCCCAGAGGCGCTTTTGCCGGTCTCATACTTCCGTGGGGTTATACGCTTCCAGGATATCACGGAAGCGTATATGCCTGACCGTGTTACACGGCAGTTTGGGATCCAGCAGAAAATCCCCAGAGACCCCATATCTTGCGGCCGAGATTGTTCATTGATGGCTAGTCAAAAGGGGTACAAGAAGTCCTATGGAATGCGTGATGATATATGGGAGGATTGGTTAGAGGACGGCTTGGGGGTTTTCGATCCAGTGCGTAGATGGGGGCCGTCCGTGAGCGCATCTGATCCTGTTACTTCCACGTATATGCAGTGGTTCCTGGCTAGGACTCATGTTCGGATTACTAATCTGATTCATGATGGCCTAGTTAACGTTCCACCTCCGCCTAGGGTTGTAGAGGCTCGAGATAGACTGCTTGCGATGCTCACGGATGACAGGATACCCGCGGATGTCATAGATGAGATTAGACGGGTGCACGAGCTATTAGGAGGTCCCCATTAGGTTTATGTTTTAAATTTCTGGTTTGTAAGACATGTATTTCATACATTTGGTAGTTTGACACTTTGGGATACATTGATTGATTTTAAATTTCTAGTTTGTAAACTTTTGATGTTTGACACTTTGGGATATGTTTCAGTTTAAATTTCTGGTTTGTAAACTTTTGATGTTTGACACTTTGGGATATGTTTCAGTTTAAATTTCTGGTTTGTAAACTTTTGATGCTTGACACTTTGGGATATGTTTCAGTTTAAATTTCTGGTTTGTAATTCTGGTTTCTGGGTATGTTTCTGTTTCTGTTAAGTGTCTGTTTTTTTTTTCAGTACAGAGACCATGTCGTGTGCTTATACACGAGATGGTGTGACTCATCTCGTATATATACACACGACATGTTTTCTTTCCTCTCGTATGAACACACACGAGATACATTACTGGGTAATTAGTGTATTTCGTGTAATGTTCATACGACATAAATGAAACAAGTCGTGTATATTTATACGAGTTATGATATACCATCTCGTGTATAAGCACGCGAGATGGTATCTGTACTGAAAAAAAAACAGACACTGAAACAAACAAACTGAAACAAACAAACTGATGTATCCATACATCAAAACTATAATTTAAGTACTACATCAAGTGATCCAATTTTAATATATTATATCCGTCCCAAAAAACAGTCATACAAAAACCAAGTATGCATAATTCAAAAATCAATACACTATACACTATGGCCTATTTCCCGCAATTCGTGCTTCGTTCGCCGTAATTGAGAGTCGGTTGAATGTTTCTATCCGAGTTCTGTATGGCATGAACAGGTTACTTGCGCTTGGATCACGTCGATCCTCCCAATATAGTGCTAATGATGGTATCGGGTAATCACTATCGGACATGTGCAGCTGCAAAAGTAATTAAATAGTCAAATATAATAAATTTAAAAAAGATATTTAAATATAACGAATGTAAACAAGATAGTTAAATATAACGAATTGAAGTATCATACCAATATAAAATGGTTTCCCACATGTCCCAACACAAGTGTGTCTGTGGGTGGTCATGTTCCTTGTGGTACAGTCACTGGTAGACATGTGAAGCCAGCGGTTTGCGAGTACGAGACAAACACCACATTATACACCGTGGCAATGATGTGCCCTATCTCTGGGAGTGTCAACCAATAATATTCCGAACAAGGTGAGGTATAGTGAGCAATGCGACTATAGAGCTCGTCCATATCTCTCCAAGGCATAACTCTCTCATAAAGCGCGCGGCGATGAAGCAGCTCCTTGGCACAATCTGAGCGCACTCTTTGCCACATCTCCTCAGTTCCGTATATTTGCGCTGCTACTGCTCTATATCCACAATTTCCATCACCCATCACATCTGTGAAGCCATCAATAAATGGGACAATGATAGGTGTAATCAACATCCTATACCCAGAAGTATGTAGTTCATTGACTTGTCCATTTCCACGACCCCGTCCCCGTCCCCGTCCCCGTCCCCGTCCCCGACCTCGACCTCGACCTCTACCTCTCCCACGACCTGAACCAACTAGTGGTGGAAGAGATGTAGGAGTAGTAGGGCTAGATGGTGTAGTGTTTGAAGCTGATTCCGGATTGGGTGACTCCCGCGACCTCAAACCTGATTGGGTTGATGCAATAAATGAAGATCTAGACCTGCTGCTAGTGGAGGGTGGTGTAGTGGGGACTCCAAAATGTCTGTCGGTACGCTCCCAATCTGACAGTACTCTACAACTGGTGGTCCGGGGTTTATTTGCCTTTGAAATATGATCCGGCTCATAAGCATCTCCGGTTTGTGGATGTAGCCCTTCATTTATCGTTTGGAATAACCTTCTCTTTACCGGTGCAGGTGCGTTCTGCAGTTCATTCAACACAGCTTCAAAATCAGGCCCAGTTGGACAGTATTCTAGTTCAATGTCCAACTTCTTCCACTAAGCATGAATCGAGGACAACTCTATCCGGCCCCCAGACTTTTGTATGCATGCAATCTCGTGACTACATGGAAGTCCATGTGTTCGCCTCAAGTAACACCCACAAACTGAAGCATCCATGACATTACCCCCACAACAACTCCGCTCTTCTTTGATGATGTCCAAGGCTGCCTTTGACACTCGCCCCAATATGTCGTGATACAGATCACATGTCTTCATATCATTTGGAATTCTGCTCTTTGATTGCTCCATAGTAGCTTTGATTGTTGTTATTTGGATTTCCATAATCTCATGAGCCTTTTTGAACAATGTGTCAAAAGTAGAAGAAGCACTCCCCAAGGCCTTCTTCAACCTGTTATGCTCACTCTCAGCCCTGTTCGTGGTGTGGGTTCCGAAGTGTAGTAACTGATATGTGTGCATGGACAAAATACTCGTAGAGTGTGGACCAATCCATGTCTCCCGGAGGTAGGTCAATAAATCAGGATAAGAGCTGTAATGATCGCAAAACAATTGCCAACGGGTGTCCCACTCTGAGCGAGTAGCGGCTGATATTGCATAATTGAATCTCTTCATGAATGATAGTGCGAACTCCGGGCTACTAGTTTTACCCAACGCCCTCTTTCTAACATTGACTTCGATATGCCTTCGACACAAATGGTGTGCGGTCTCGGGAAATACCATTTGGACAGCATTAATGAAAGCCAAGTCACGATCAGTTAAGAAAACTGTTGGCATGTGAGGAGTATGAAAAAGACTTTGCAAATTCTTGAGTGCCCACGTGTAATTCTCAGTCTTCTCATTTTGGAGGAACGCATATGCAATTGTGAAATTCTTCCCCGTTAAAGTAAATCCTATAATCTCAAGGAATGCCATTCCATAGCAGTTGGTGTTGTAAGTGCAGTCACCTTGTACTACATATGGAAAACAGTTAAGAATATCCGATGCTCGTGGGTGAGAGAAGAATATGTCACCGATCATGTCACTCTCATCGGCTTTCCTCATGAAGACGATATATTGCTTATCCTCGAGTAATTTTATGAATTGTTGAAGAGAGGATCTTCCTTGTCGTTCTTGTGACTTGCATTTTGTGAGGGCATTGTGGACGTGTTTCGGAGTACTCACGTTCTTCTCATCCTTCCTCTTTAACATTGTTAGAATGTTATTTGGACGCACCGAAGACTGACTTGCACTACACACCTCCTCATATTCAGAACTTGTCAATTTACCCAACGGATGACCTTCGGGATACGTTGGAAAGTCATGATTATGAGAACCATTCTTCACAACGTAACCCCATAACCCATCACCCCTTTCTTTGGCCCGGATTTCAAAATTACACCCAATCTTCTTCGTACTAGTCAACCTCACATCCTTAGTTTTTCCGGACCTGTACTTGCCACCAAAATGGCATACAATCTTCGCGTAGCCTAGTATCTTGCCACTTGTCTTCCTCGAATCTCCTATAGAAAGGGTTATATTTTGACGGGCCGCGATATCCCGTACGTGTTTAACAAGCTCATCCCTATTTGAAAATAATAGGGATGTATCGAATTGATCACTGACATCCGGTCCCTACAAATTGTATTACCATCAATTAGAAAATTGCAAAATAAACAACAGGCTGAATGACATTTCGTGTAGCAATACACGACATATTAAGAACTATGTCGTGTACTTATATACAAGTTGGTTCTGAATATCTCGTGTACATATACACGACCTAGTAAATTACCACTCGTGTATTAGTACACGACATATCACGATATCAGAATTTAAAAATCCAATCTTGAAAAACAATTCAGTTTCAATATTGGATTTTTATTGTGATTTTGATCATAACACCAAATATAACTTTAAGAACATACTTCATTGCAGCTTGGAATTTGATTTTGATGTGGAGAATTTGGTGGCAAACCTTCTTCTTCAAAAATAAAATCCACAAGATCAAGATCAATGTGATCATAAAGAATTGGAGAATGTTGTGGAGAATCCATAATATGGTGTTAGATAATGATAATAATGTGTATAGATTGATGGGTGTTAAGAATGGTTGTTGTGAAAGTGTATATCAATGGTGCTGCATGGGTGTTAACCAACCGGCGGTCTGTAATGCGTGTTAATGGCCATTACAGGTAGGGTTTATGGGGGTTTAAGTGTTCTGTTCTGGGTGTATCTCGTGTGATTAAACACGAGATAATATGGTACAAGTCGTATAAATTACATACGAAATGTTTTTTTTTCTGGTAATAATCTCGTATGAACAATACACGAGATATAATCTATCAAGTCGTGTAGTGTTCATACGAGATGTTCAAACATAGGTCGTGTATTCACACACGAAACAACTTATGAAAAAGAGAAATTTAATTATAAATAAATGTGGTAGGTTATATGATATTGTATGATGTTGGTTCATTCATATATGTAATCATTGTTTGTTTTCCACATTATTATAACAATAAACATATAATCTTGATTAACAAATATGATAATTTCAAATATATAATCTTGAGCGAGTGGCATTCCTCTAATGTACAACTTGTCATTAACCTCGTTTGGCAAATCATCGAAACAACTTAACTCGTTATATAACATGTTTAATTAACTCATTATATATAATCTTGATTAGAAATATAACACCATAATTCATTAATTTAACCTAGTATATGCACATCATAACACGTCTGTTAGTTGATAAATAAAGTGGTATCACTTTTAACTAATAAATGTGATAGGTTATTTATGATATTGTATGATGAATTATAAGATGTTTAATTACCTCTTTAAATATAATCTTGATTAGAAATATAACACCACAATCATTTGTTTGGGGTTTATAAATAAAGTGGTATCACTTAAATGTGATAGGTTATATGATATTGTATAATCCAATATGACATTTATTACTTGTCATGTCTAAGTGTACAAATTTTGCTCAATTAACAACACAATTCAATAATTTATCATAGCATATGCGTATCATTAACATCGTGTTGCAAATCATCGAAGAACACCTTCATTTTGATATGTCGTATGGATATACACGAGATTATGATATCATATCGTGTGGTTTTGTACGACCTTAATGACATAGTAAATTTAAATTTCGTATAAGTTCATACGACTTAATATTTTACACAATTGGTCTATGTCGTGTAAAAGTACACGACATGAAGGCTTCCTGTCGTCCTTTCGCACACGACACGCGAAGGGTAGTTTTGCCATTATTGGTGCCTTGTATGTAATATGCCTTGTATATAGAATTTACCAAAACTAACGCATTAGATTAGGTTGATTTTTATTGCTCTGAAAATCTATATTCTAATTCGATTAGGACATTGCCATAAAATCAAACCCCAAAATTCTCTTGGTAATCATGGCTTCTACTTCTAGGACTTTGAATATCATCTTCTTCTTCATCTTCATCATCTCAGCCTTCTTTGTTGCTGTTTCTCATCCCCAGATCAATCTCAATGGCTGTCCCTTCAACAAGATATACACAATTGGTTCTTCTTCCCCAGCTCAAGCCTCTCTAATGGCTTCCCACACCCATCTCCCGCCCCCTACTACCTACGCTCCATCCATGGTTGAATCCGATCCTACTGTTTTTCACTATGGTGCAAGCTTTTCGAGTCCCGGGTCCACCATAATGCCACTCTGGTTCTTTCACAAGATGGGTATTCAGATTCATACCTCTAACCACACCCTCTACAACCAACTATTGTTTCTTTACGAGCACATCAGTCCGTTCTGTTCGTCTCAAGAAAGTTGCATCAAGAAACTCGAAAGGGCTCTTTTCTTCTTTGATCAGCTCGGAGTTGAAGACTATAAATCTATCTTTGATCAAGGTAAGTCAATCTTAGAGGTTTCGAAGCTTGTGCCACAAGTTACTACGAATATCAAGATAGAGTTACAAACCCTAATTCAATACGGGGTCAAGAACCTATTTGTTTCGGGTAGTCCACCAATCGGGTGCTTCCCTGGCTACCGTACTATGTTTGATGGGGCCGATGAATCCATGAAACGTGGTTCAAACAACAAGTGTCATAACGGGGTAAATAATGTTGCTAAACTACACAATGATCATCTTCAACAAGCACTTTATGAGCTCAGGAGGGAGTTTCCTCATGTTCAAGTGGTCTACATGGATTACTACAAAGCTTTCATGGCTCTGCTTCGTAACCATTCTACTTTAGGGTTTGAGGGTAAGACACTGATGAAAGCGTGCTGTGGAACAGGGGGAAAGTACAATTTTGACTCGAAAAAACAATGTGGGGACGGAGCTCCGGTCTGTTCTGATTCTTCAAGGTTTATTCACTGGGACGGGTTTGGTTTGACTGACGAAGCACTGGTCAACATATTCAAGTCGTTATTTAGTGGAAGAAAATTTGTCTACCCTGAGTACAAATTTCCTGCAGTTCACCACTGTGTAATGTAGTCAGTCAACTTCTGTGTTGTTTGTTCATTCTTTATGGATCATGTAAAAACTAGATGCTTTTGTATTTCCATTGATCAAAGAGATTTATCTTTATCTAAAGTTCAATATAAGTCAATATCTCTACGAATTTGTACCTCAAAATTTTCATCAAATGTGTGACACGATATGTAATGAAAGATGCTTGTAGCTATACGAAAATGACCTCAAATTTTGCACATGGATTGCTTTCTATGTGACTCCTAAATGCAACATCGCCTTTGAATTTAAAGGTATATAAAGCTTGCCTTTGAGTCATGCCGACTGGGTATATTCTGTAGACTTTGAGCGAATCACCCCCTCTTATGATTTCTGGTCTTTCGTCTTTCCAAACAGGTACGTGTTTGAGGGACTTGAACTTTGATACAACAGCAGATTCCAGGGCTTGTATAGTGAGATTCCCGGACCTGCTTGGTCAAAATTAAAATTAGGAGTGGAAAGATGAGGAATAAAGATACAATCATCAGAACTAAGCTTAATTTATACTCCCTCTGTCCCACCCGAAATATGATTTTGGTAAACTTGACTTTACTTTGACCAAGTCTTTTGAAGAAAATATAATAATCCAAATAAAAATTTAAAAATAGTTATTCTATCACAATTAATAATACTCTCAATAACAAATTTTAAATTTATATTAGGATAATTATTTCTTATTTAAATTACATGGTCAAAGTATAAAAAAAGCTACCAAAATCCTATTTCGGGCGGGACAGAGGGAGTAATAATTAGAATGAAAGAGAAGGAGGTAAATGTAATAAAAGGAGACAATTTATATTTCATTCTTGTTTACGAGAGACCCTTTGAGCTAACATCTTAATACCCCAGCCTTCATCATTGTATCCCAACTTGTTTATCTATCCATATCCACACTAAAACAAATAGGGAAGCTCAAAATGAAGAAAATGAATCACTACACTTTTTAGAATTTCAAATTCACCCTTTATGTTAATGCATAATTACCATACAAAATATTACGTGTCTACCTCACAAAGTTTAAAATAACCACCAACTACGCACACTCGTTGAAACATAACTACCAAAATTCATAATGTCAATACATAATTACCATACAAAAGCTTTAAACATTCTTAATTATTAAGCACATGAATGTGTGCGCTACAGTTACTAGTACTCCCTCCGTCCCAATTTAAGGTTATTACTTTCCTTTTTGGTATGTCCCAGTTTAAGGTTCTTAGTTGCTTTATTCCATAAATGGTAAAGTATGAACAGTGTTTTGGACAATCTTGTCCTCATAAAGTTCATAAATTACAAAGAAAAACCTTTACTTATCTCCCTATGGTATTTAAATATATAAGTAACAAACACGAGTTTGAGGAGTTCTGATAGAGCTCGTATTAACTTCGATGGAAGTCAACTTAATTGCACATTGTTGTGTCTCACAACTCAATTTTGACTCGACTAACGCATCTGATTAGACAATCAAACAGCTTGGGCTGAGTACTTGAGTTGCCTCAAGCAGATTGCATGTGTATTGTCATATTCGCACCAACACATGAAATTGTGCAAACTAATGAGTCACATCAGTTGGGTTAATAAATGGTCAAGTTTTGACAGGTGTATTGGACTACTGCCTACTGGAACTTATTAGGCTATATATGTGAGCCCTAAATCATTGTTGAGTGAAGTTAATACTCTTCCGTCCCAATATATCCACTTATTAGAAAGTCAACTTGGGACGATATCAAATCAGTTAACAGATATTAGTATGTTTAAGGTTATGAAATTTCATTCATTAAACGAACAATCAGAATACTCTCGATAACGACTTCAGAATTCTTGCCTAGGCTTGGCTTGGATACTTCTATCGACGTGCCCCATGCTTTGCTCAAGAATCCAAGTAAAAGATACTACTCCTTGAGTCTCTCAGACCCAAAGAAATCTCTTTTATAATGATTACTGAATTCTCCATCTAATACGACAAACAATCTAATGGGAGTGCGTTTTTGCATCCTAAACGCACGTTCTAAGTCAAACTCGCCGCATTAACGTGTTTGGATGGAAACCTGCGTTTGCGTTCTGCGCCCTCAGGACGCGGAACTATGAATCTGCTGTCTCCCAGCTTTTCCAATAATCACTTTTAGAAAAATCTGTTTCAAAAATCAAATCTTTGATTTGCCCTTCTACTTCGCAAGATTTTACTGTCATCGTTATTATCCTTCGGTGTCAACCTTGTTTCAACCTACGTCCGCTTCTTTCAGCAGTGTTGTTCAACAGTCTGAGGTAAGTTTCTTTCTTCTCAAGTACATGTTTGTTATCCATTATTAACTAGCAAGATGGTAATGGTGTGATGCACTAGTACTAGTAGAACCATATGGTTAATGCACACAATGTGTTTGTATTTTTGGCTGACACAAGTTAATCTGATCCATAAATAACAAGGACTGCCAAGACTGGTGTGGTTCAAGCTTAATTCACTCAAATAAGCCTACGTTGTTTTTTCACCTACTCTGGTACTTAATTCTTGTGCATATTGTGCCTAGCTCTCAAGTGTGAAGTGCGAAATAACTCACAATAATGCAGTGCGCGTTTCGAAGGAGAATCCTTTTTCTGGTTACTTGAGAATGAAGATGGAACAGTCTGGGGGGTTATGCAAGTATATAAGTTATGGTGTCGATTATGGAAATATGAGATTGACCTGGTTAACTGGCAATGGAATGGAAATACAATTAAATCATTGGAGCATATTATGATTTTCCTGTTAAATAAAGAATGGGCGTGAAGGTCCAGATGATGAAGTCAAGTGTTGTCTGTTTTAGACTTCACTAAGAAAAATAGTGGTTTTTTAGCTTCTTTCTTTGTGATTTGAATGAGAGAAGTATGTTAAGGTATAATAGGTTAAGCGATTTATGATAGTGTAGCATAGTCACAATGCTTTCTGTATGCATCGCCCTGGTACTTGCTCTCTACAATTAGATGTGTTTAAAGTCTGAGCACCAACTCTAGTATTGTGTCTACTGCATAAAGCCTTGGTTAGAAGAACTTCTGCAAATTGCAGTGGTGTGATGTTCTTGTTTGTATCATGGAATTCCCTCGTAAGGGTATTTTTGACATTCACTGTTTTATAATCACGTTTCATGTACTATAGCCAAACAAATTTTACAATCACTTCCGACATAAAAGCACTTTTAAGAATTTGAAGCCAAACTGAAAATTGCATTTTAAAAATCACTTTTACTATAATCAATTTTTAAAAATCACTTCTAAATAATCAGAAGCAACGCAAACCCACCCTAAACTTCCAATTCTACAATGTTCAGATACTAAGGCCATTCATTATGTCTGAAAAAAAAACAAAAAGGACACTAATGGAATAGAGGGAGAGTAACATATGAGATACATAACATGCTTTGTTATACCAAGCATACATGAGCAAGGTCAAGTTTGGGGTGGTTCATAGCTCAAGCCTGTGTCAGATTCAAGATTGGTCTTGAATTGACCCCAATACCATTCACGCCTAGTTGAGATTCAAATGAGCTGAGCTCGAGCTGGCCAGGTTTATTATACAGCCCCACACATACTGAGTTGACATACATGCATGAACTTTATGCATAAATAATGAAGTGAACTACCAATACACACATGTCACATGTAAAAAAGCAAACATATCGGACTTACGTCAGTTATTAAGAAAGTGAAAAAAAAAATTACCTCAAGAAAACAGACTCCATTTTGAACCTCCCTCTTTCTCGAACATAAATATGATACAGAGTTTCCGATCCCCGGTTACACTTGCAAGGGCGCTTTGGAAATCCCTCACTCTTCTCTTCTTTCTCACGGATCTTTGTTGCAAGGAAAATGCACAAGCGACATGATGAATGAACTGCTGCCATATCTACGAGTGCCTTAAAAGAGTCAGAGGGACCCTCAAATTTCCACCTATACACAATGAGTTAAGTCAGTTACAATTTCAATTCCTTTTAGCAGACTCCCTTTTGTTGAAGTAAAAGAGCAATACTCCCTCCGTCTTGGAAAGATGGTCCCACTTACCATTTTAGTTTGTCCCATTTCCAAATCAGGGGGTTAATTTCGTTGAACTTTCATAATTTCCCTTGTGATAACTAAGGATGGGAAGTCAGAAAGAGAGAGGGTGGGGGAATGATGAAAGACAAAGGAAGAAGAGGGAAGGATATTGATGGAAATGAAAATGTTTTGTTACTATCTTTGAATAGTCAAAGGGGACTAACATTATAGGAGTCTTGTATGAGAATTAAAGCTATAAATGCCATTAGCTTGCAGATATGCCCTTGTCAGATTTAATTAAGGAATAGGAGTACTGAAATTCCTAAACTTGAGGTTATGCATGAATGTGAATGTAAATCTTAAAATGCTTCCCATTCAGATATGGAAAATTTGAGTGGAATAGAGGGTGTATTATAGTTATAAACTGTAGGAGGTGATCACTTGATACTTACCTCAGCGACTGATTAAATGCGGTGGGATTTTCAGCAAGGTGTTTCATGGTCCTCCCAACTGACTCAGCATCTTTCAGTTCCTTTATATGTAGAATTGAACCAGGCGAAGGTGCAAAATCTTGGATATTTGGAGCACCAACAACCACAGGAATGGTTCCTGCAAGATTTTAATGCATGACATGCATCAACAGATTACAAAATGGTAAATTAATAGCATGCAAACGAAAAGGAAAAAAAAAAAAAAAAAAAAAAGGTAACTAATAACCATTGTTATGAATTATGCAAGTGATAAAAAAAAGCCGCTTTAGGGGGAGGGGGGCGAAGATATTTCATGGAAAGTTAATTGAGAGACTAATGCTGGTGATTCAAGCAATTATTAGTTTCCAAACATGTTTCGAGACAGTAAACTATCAACAAAAAAGATATCATAGTGATCAGAGCCTAAAATGGCAGGAAAGTGACAAAATGAATGCATACAGATAATGCATAACACATATATACTAAATATCCAGAGATAAGTACCAGGAGAAAAGGAAGAAAAGAAACACCTCACATATATAAATCTTTCAGGAATTCTGTAAAAAGAAAATGTATCAGGAAAATAATATCACATAAACAGAATAGAACTTCATACCCGCAACAAGAGACTGGAAAAATTTCTCGGTGACATAGTCTTCCTCGTTGGAATTTTCAAAAGCCAAGCTGAACTTGTAACGCTTCAGCGTTTTTACTTTGTCCACTGCAACGTAGTTCATAATAACAAATTTCAGATAAGTTTATTGCTTTATTAGGACTAGGAGAAAGCCAAACATACTAGAATAAGCTTTATTTCGGACTCTATTAATAACAGATGCACATTAGTAAATTTCTCCACATCTGCTGATTTTGCTATCACTCCATCCATCTCATCGACTTCCCGGTACAAATATAATGAGCAGACGAACAAAAAAACAGCTAATACTTCTTTTGCTTCCAGATCGGTCTTCTGGGCACATCTTAGAAAACCTTTATAACAAAATGCTGGATTGTAAACGGGAATTTTTTTTGGCCAAAAGCAAGGATTATAACTCCCTTGCCACCACTCTGTTAGGATTGGAGTCCTAAACTATGAGGAAGAAAAGGAGTCTAAGTCGGAGGAGTTGGTGGAGATCAAAAAGGGTTCAAACCGGAGGAGGAGTTCCTGGCGGAGGAGCAGGCGGGCGCTTGCCCTGGACCAGGCGGGCGCTCAAATGGACAGTGAGTGATCCGCCTGGGGGAAATTAATTCAAGCGGGCGCTCGCCTAGACCCAAGCGGGCGCTTGGTATGCCGGCTGGGCTGATTTGTTTCCTATTTTGACACAATCTCTTCTTAATTTGATTTAGATCTTCCTTGTACTGCTATATAAGCATAGTCACGACCTAGGACACATTGTAGCAAATTATTAACGGGTGATTAATAATATATTGGCTTGGCAGTTGCCCCCGGACGTAGTTCATGTGTTGAACGAACCGGGTAAACAATTCTTGTGTTCTTGTGTGTGTGATTCTTCCATTATTGTGCTTGTGGGTTTGTTGTTCTTTATCTAGATTGCAACGGGGTACCACTAAATTCCCAACAACTGGTATCAAGAGCTTTGGTTAGGAGGATTCAAAGTTTCATTAGTTGATTAATTTTGAATCACGTTCTTGGGGACTTTGTGAAGCAATCAAGATGAAGAACTCAATCGAGAAATTCAACGGTGTGAATTTCACGTTTTGGAGGACAAGGGTTGAAGATTACGTTTATTGTAAGGATCTTCATAAACCCTTAGGTGAGAAACCCGAAGACATGTCAAAAGGGGATTAGGAGACGTTAGATCGGAAAGCGTTAGGAGCGGTGAGGAGCGCTCTAACCGACGACGTTGCACGGAACGTGATGGAGGCCAAGACAACGGTGGGGTTGCTACAAATGCTGTCAGACATGTATGAGAAGCCGTCGAATATCAATAAGGTGCATTTGATAAAGAGGTTTGCGAATACGAAGATGTCAGAGGGGCAGACAGCAGCGAGTCATATCGGCAGTTTCAAAGGTATGGTGGACCAATTGAAAAGTGTTGATATTACTTTCTCCGATGAAGTGTTAGCATGTTTTCTACTAAAATCGTTGCCTGATAGTTGGGAGGTAACTGTCACAACGATCAGTATGTCGAAAACACCATTAGTGTATACGGAGGTTCGAGATCTCATCCTTCAAGAGGAGTTGAGAAGGAAAGAGAAAAGGGGAGAATCTTCCGCAGATGGGGCTGCACTTAGGGTGGAGAGAAATAGGGGAAGGGGAGGACCGAAAAAGGGGAAAAAGCCGGTCAAGTGCTACAATTGTGGCGCGATGGGTCATATCAGTTACGACTGTCCGGATAAGGATGGTGATGCACACGTGGTGGATGATGGGGATGTATTAATCCTAGGAGAGGAGCAGTCAGGTGAAGATTGGGTGTTGGATTCTGGAGCTTCTTGTCATGCTAGTGGGGATGCAGAAACAATGGAGTGGTATAAAATTGGAGATTTTGGGGTTGTCTATCTTGGTGATGATCAACCTTTGAAGATCAAAGGTAAAGGGGATGTGTTGATGAAGACACCTAACGGGGCTGTTTTACAATTGCACGATGTGATGCATGTTCCGGACTTGAGAAGGAGGGTGATTTCCGTGGGACAACTTGATGATGAAGGGTATGGTGTGACCTTCATGTGTGGGTCTTGGGAAATCACAAAAGGATCTAAGGTGATAGGTCATGGGGCTAAGGAGAAGATGTTGTACTCTACCTACAATGTCGACATTCGCTCGGGTGGGAGCAAGAGGCTAAAGAACCGGCCTATTGGTGTAGAAAGGAGAGACATCAAGAAACGGTATGTTAGGGGGGAGAGGGACACAAAGTTGATCAACGCGGTGTGGAAGTCCAAGTGCCCTAACAGAGAGCGTGTTCAGACCAAGAGAAGACGATGCAAGAAACAAGGTGTGTCCATGTTTCAAGGGGAAGCATTGCGAGGAAGGTGGGTCTGGAGGGAGAAGGCGAAGTTAGACTTGCGGAGAGAAATCAAGGTAGAAGCTGATTTGGGGAGGCAAGAACTATCTAACACGGAGGGGTTGAAACGTCGCTTGGTTTCAACTCGCCTTAGTACTTGAGCGGGAGGCTCGGTAATGTCAAGCCAATATGGGGGGTGTAAAATGTGTTCAAAGGTATTCATTCCATGGTGGGAGTTGATGGGTGTTTCTATGCTTATGAGTTTAGTCTCCAGGTGGGAGATTGTTAGGATTGGAGTCCTAAACTATGAGGAAGAAAAGGAGTCTAAGTAGGGGGAGTTGGTGGAGATCAAAAAGGGTTCAAACCGGAGGAGGAGTTCCTGGCGGAGGAGCCCAGGCGGGCGCTCAAATGGACAGTGAGTGATCCGCCTGGGGGAAATTAATTCAAGCGGGCACTCGCCTAGACCCAAGCGGGCGCTTGGTATGCCGGCTGGGCTGATTTGTTTCCTATTTTGACACAATCTCTTCTTAATTTGATTTAGATCTTCCTTGTACTGCTATATAAGCATAGTCACGACCTAGGACACATTGTAGCAAATTATTAAGGGGTGATTAATAATATATTGGCTTGGCAATTGCCCCCGGACGTAGTTCATGTGTTGAACGAACTGGGTAAACAATTCTTGTGTTCTTGTGTGTGAGATTCTTCCATTATTGTGCTTGTGGGTTTGTTGTTCTTTATCTAGATTGCAACGGGGTACCACTAAATTCCCAACACACTCAAAGGGTCCTACATTCAGTTTGAGGCTCTCCATCTAATAATGAACCTCGTATGGAAAACTAAACTTACTTTATGAGTTACCAAATATGTTCTAATCAGATTATACTTAATATTTAGAAAACTACTTTAGTTCTTCAAATGAGGGTTTCCTGAAAAAAGATATCTGATTGTTAACATATTTGACCTTCAAAGGTGGAGAGTCTGAGCAAAACAAATCAGACTCAAACACGTCACGACATACATGAGATGAAGAATGAGGCCAATGAGTAAGTGACATACCAAAAGCCCCGTAAGAAACTACAAAGACTTCAGAATAAAATTAAGACCAAGTACAGATAACCACGGAAAGAACGTAATGCAACTCTGTTCCAATTTAACAAAGTTTAAATACTTCATAAATACTAGAAACAAGTATTCACATGCTTACCATTCCCATCTCGGTTTCCATGACAATTACCATATGAGTCAATCTTGATATTTGATCTCTCAAGGGCTTCAAGGGCTTGTAATCGAAAGTTGCGAGCACCACAGTTTGAAATGAATGCAGCTGCTAATGCACTCTCTGTCTTTGGCTCCAAAGGTGCCATTATGTCATACTCGGCCCAAGAGAAATATCCGACAGGAATATCCGATGAGAGACTGGTAGTCATAACAATGTCATATCCCTTCCTGAAAAATTAAACACATACAATTGTTAGATTTATTCTTTGACAAATCTATTTACTACTACTAGATTCTTTAAAACTACTACTCTGGCCTCAAATATTAGCAGAAATACCTAACTTCACACATATTAAGAAGTTGGTTAAAGTAGTTTAATTGTCTTGATTTTATAACAAAATATGTTAAACAGGGATATTCACATATAAAATGTCTAATAAATGTGCACTTATCTTCGGAAAGGATAATTTATTAGGGATGTATTTGAAAAAGCAAGTATTAAAAACAGTCGGATTCAATGATTTCTGCACAAAATAATTTCAAGATTTTTTGCTCATATATGAGGCAAGAGGGAGTAAGGAAAAAAAGAAAGAAATAAAGAAAACAAGAACACGCGAATAGAGATATTGTAAAGCTACAGCAGAGGTACTCTGAAAATATATGTCCCAGGAAGGATAGGAGGTAGCACAACTTTACAAGTGATCGACAGGATCTAAGTCCTCATGAAGACGAGATCAATTTAATTAAGTCTAAAGCTGCTCCAATATTCAAGTATATTCATTGATTTGAGCCCCATAAACAAAATTGGAAAGAGAGACACCTGATGTTCCAACAAAAGAAAAAAAAAAGGAAGGGGGTGGAGGTTGAAACACTGACAATCCTCCTCACAGATCACTTAAGAAATGATGAAACAGGTCAACCCAGCATTTGTCTCAATTACATGGAATCAGCTACCTGAATCACTTGTTTCGGTTACTTTAGACATGAAGCCAAAGTCAAAATAAAGAGAAACATTACAATTCTTCAAAATTGCAACAACAAAAAAACCTCAGTTGCAATACCTAAAATGTCAGCATCTCAAACTAAAACTAATCAGCTATGGATGAACAATCACTTTCACCTCTTTTTAATTAAAATACTAGTAGTTGCTTAAACCAATGTGTTTCACTGGTACCCTGAAATGATAAGGCTAGGGAAATCTAGAACGCTATGGAGGAAATTAAGCAGGTAATTTGAACATAAATGAGCATCTCATGGTGTGCTTACCCACCGTCGTGCCATTGCAATGTTGTTCTCAGCATAGTATTGACTAGATTCCATTGATCGGAGCACACTAGCTATGCCATCTGAATGAGGTACACCGAATGCAGCATCAACTTTTTTACCAGAGTCAAAGCCAAACTTACATCCCACAGCGCAAGATTTCCATTCCTTTACGAACAATAAAGAAGTGTCATTACATCTAAACAAACATTAAAAGAAATCCGCAAACAATATCTTAGTCATATATTTCACATATATGGCTGAATTTCAAAATAGTATCTCTCAGTAGTTGATAGACAAAGACGAAGCAAAATCAGCATGCATTATGCAACATCGACAATTGAATGCTTACAATTGGGTTGAAAGTAGAAAGTAGATCCAACCAATAATGCTTGAAAATCGATAGTTTGAAGGAGGGTTTATAATGCAAAATCCCCTGCCTATATGCAACGAAAATCCAGCATAATACCAAAATGTCTCCTAAATATCAAATAAATTGAAATGCTCTCCCGCACAGTTACATACTTGCATGCATCTATAAGAAAACACCACTGTATGGAACATCTCTATACAAAGTATAACACCCAAGCCAGAGCCAAATCTTATGAATAATTTTATTAAAATTACAACAAATGAAACTGAAATAGTCCTTCAACCTCATCTCATGGTGCTATAGAACTTAAAACAGCTAGAATAACAAATTGAATCAGTTGGAATTGAAACAAAAAATCAAAAAAAAAAAAAATCAAAAAAAAAAAATGAAATGAATCACACAAGGAAGACAGGAGACAGACCTGTTCACCCCCATTGACAAAAATGGGATCGGTCTGGAAATCCCTAGAATAAACCACAGAGTCTTCTCTCTCCAACCACTCCTCACAACTCTCTCCACCGGAAATCACCTCATCGCCACCAAAAACCACCGCATCAGAGGAGGAGGAGGTGGTGAACTGGTAGAAGGAATCAGCCCAGGAGTTGACCAAGTCAACATTCTTAGCCATGTCAAGACGACCCAAAAACCCAATCTCAGCAATAACAACTAGGGCAACAAACAAGGGCATCAAATTGTACCATTTCTTCTTAGGATTCAAGGTGTTGTTTACTCCTCCTCCTCCTCCTCCTCCGCTTGAACTGGGCTGCTCATCAGCTTCATCATCATGGGTCAAACCCGGCTTTGACAATCTCGAATTCGGGATCACACCCATCAAATTTGAAGGAAAAAATTGAAATGATCTGCTGTTGATTAAATGGTCATGGAGGAAGGGGGTATGGATTTTAGGAGTGAAGAAGAAGCTGTTAATTCATGGGGAAGTCCACGCCTCCGCCATTAGAGAATAATAGAGGTAGGACCCAATCTGTGAAACAAAATGGTGGAGTAGGATTATGGTAATCTCTTTCTTCTTTTAATTAAACAGGCAGTTGGCCTGCTTCCGTATAAAAATAAAAAACTTTCCTCTTTCTTGTTTTTTTTGTTTTCTTTTTCTTTTGAGCATTTTATTTTCTTTTTTGTGACAATAATTTTTATTAGGGTTAATGACAATTTAGACCCTAAAGTAATATACCATCCTTTCAAACGGAACCTGGTGTTTTTTTTTTTTTTTTGCCAGATCAGACCTTGATATGTAAAATTCTCGCCAGTTAAGGCCTTTTTGACGGAATTTGTTAAAAAGTTAGGTAAAAAGCATGTGTTATGCGCGTGACTAATGGAATTGAGTAGTTTGAAGTTGATATTTCTATTAAGGGGATTAATGAAAATTTCAAACTTAATAAGGGTGAAAATGAAAATAATTATTGAAATATTAAATAAAACTTAAAAAAAATATCATATACTCCCTCCGTCCCAAAATGATCTTCTCATTTGCCTTGTTTATTGTCTCAAAAAGTTTTTCTCATTTCTACAATCTAGGCTTTAAAAGTATACAAACAAAACATAGCTAGTGAAGCAAGTGTTCATATCTTTAAAAAGTTTGAATAGTCAAACATGAAAATCATTTTGGGACGGAGAGAGTATTATCGATTTTCGTATATATATAATTTTTTTTAAAAAAAAAGGTAAGAAGATTCAAAAAAAAATAAAAAATATGTGCACCAATTAAAAGGGTTGAAAAAGGTGATTTTCTTTCCCAAATTATAGATTAACAATATTATAATAATTTCAAAAAGGAAACCAACAAATATTTCAAACAAATATTGCACACCATTATTTTAGGACATAGTAAAGTAATTATCACTACTAACACTACCACCGCCGTTCCTCACCCCACCAAGGATTATTTCCTACCTTAAACCGAACGGGTCTCCGCAAATGAAAGAAAACCAAAGAATTGAGATAGGAAAACTGAAATCAAATCCCAACACCCACCTTCTATTCCAAACCTTCTGTCAACCATAGTCGCCCTATCCTTCCTTTATCTTTCCACCTCCCTCCACTACCGCACCGCCACCACCACCAACCTAATCCTAACCTCCCCATCAACCCTCTATCTCCGCACAACAACCCCCAATTTCTTACCTTTCAAGGCCTTCTCATCCCCACCCCATTCCCATCCCCATCCCCTCACTCAAGAGGACCACAAGATGCTCGTCGCCGATAAAGCCGCCGAGTACGTTAGCAGTGGCATGGTCCTCGGTCTTGGTACTGGCTCCGCCGCCGCCTTCATTATTGACAAACTCGACGAGCTCTTATAACCGGCCAGTTAAAGAACATAGTTGGCTTACCCACCTCCAAACGTACCCAATAGAAAAATGCTACGTTCAATCCGAAAATGGTGAAGCGGGCACAAAGGACGGATTTTGAAATTGAGGAAGAAATTGATTGGTGTTTGAATCTGGGAATAAGTTGGCTAGCCTCGTCATTAAGGGGAAGAAGAGACTTTGTTTTTCTTTCTACCCCCTAATTTTTAAAATCTTGCATTAAGCACCTTGATAGAAATATCAACTTCAAACTACTCAATTTCGTTAGTCACGTGCATGGCACATGCTTTTTAACTGACTTTTTAACGAATTCCGTCAAAAAGACTTTAACTGACGAGAATTTTACACATCAAGGTCTGATCTGGCGAAAAAAAAAACATCAGGGTCTATTTGGAAGGGTGGTATATCACTTTAGAGTCTAAATTGTCATTAACGTTTTTTATTATTCTCTTCATTTATGGACCCTCATTGATGATTGATTTCATTTTCAGCAATGCTAGGGGGAACAAAATAAATTTACAAAATTTTGCTCACAACATGTGTTTCCGATATTTTATTGGTTGCATCGATAGTGGACCCACCACACTCTAATTAAAAACACCAATAACATCATTACACTTAGGATTTTATGAGCAAGTTTTTGTGACTTTTTCGTGGCCTAAACATTACTATGTTTGTTACTACGAGTTCACTTTAATTGAGAGTGATCTTTTAACCACGACATTGAATTTTGCTCAAAAAGAAGAAAAAAAACTACAAGATTGGATTAGAGAGAGTTCGACGGGCTTTGAGTTTTGCTACTACGTTTTAAAATAACGGTCGCTTATTGAAGAAAAAAAATTATGATTCAAAATAATTATCGCTTTCGACTTAAATATATTTAAAAAGGATTACACTCGCATTGAAACTTGTTATACATTATTAATTGGTTTGTTGTGTGAAGTAATGTAAAATAAGGGATAATAAATGACAGAAAATTGCAGTAATAGATTGTGAAGTTTAATTTTACAACTGGCCCATTCTTTTGAGAATTTGACCAAATATTATGAGTTATCTTATTCCTTTATATTTTTATTTCAATTAAAGCCATAAAAGGTGTTTTTTTTTTTGAAGGTAAAATTATAAATAGATGAGCACGGATATTTAATTAAATTTCATAGATAAACATTAAACTTAACGATATTCTTTATTATTCATTACGCTTCCAAAAAAATTATCTTAATTAAAAATAAAGAATTAATATCCTCCGTCCCACCTCATTAGAGACTTATTTTGACTTTGATTTGTCCCACTTCAATTGAGACTCCTCAAAATGGTAATCTTTTTTATAGATTTGATGTATTTGAGACATTATTTTATCATTTGAGCTTTATTGTAATCCGGGGTAGAATAGTCGTTATTAATTAATTATTTTTCCCGGATGTAACTTTTGGTGAGCTTCAAAGTCTTGTCTCAAGGATCAAGAATAGTCAAAGTCAAGTCAGGTCAAAGTTAACCGGAGCGGAGGAGTATGGGTACAAACTGAAATTTCTGGAAGCTTGAGGACTGTTCTGCATTGGTGGAAAGCCAAGGGATTGCTGTCAAGAATTAAAAGACTGCAGGGACCAAACTGCAAATAACTGAAAATCCAGGGGTTGAAAGGCAAATGGTGAAAACCGACTCATCCGTACTAGGCCAGGCACCAGCAAATCGAATTAGTGGAGGAATTGATTTTTGATTTTTATTTTGATTTTTATTAATTTATCTTTTTCATTATCCTTAGGGAGTTTTAATTAGGAATTAATTATAATTAGTGGAGAATTAGGATTTATAAGGGATCGACTTTTCTGAAGGAAAAAAAAGAGGACGTATTTGACTTTTCTTTCATCTTGGTTTTTGAGCTTTTTCATGGAGAACTAAAACTCCATTACTTTGGATTTGAGATCTTGATCCGGGTTTTTATTTCTATTGAGGTATTTCTTTTTCTTTATTAATTCTTGTTCATAATCTTGCTTGTACCGTTTTAGATTAATTTCTAGGGTTTGTAAATCTGGCCAATTTACTTGTCCTCTTTATTGATCTTTGCTAGATTACTCGTTCTGTGCCAGAATTAGGGTTTTCATTGTAGCATCTCCACGAATTGTGTATGTGCCATAGCAATTTGGGGAGTAGGCAAGATTAGACGATTATCTAAATTATTTTTAGAAAGCGTTCTTGATTTTAGTCTCTTAAAACTTCATCAATTAATCTTTAGACCTTTTCTGTGCCAGTTTAGGTTTAATTTTAATTAGGGTTTATAGTGAGTGTGCCACTGCCATAAACTATTCTGAAAGAAGAGACAGGGATTGAAATACATCTCGTAATCGAGTGAATAAAATTAACGGAGATTAGAATTATCAGTGATATTAGAATTAAAATCCGGTGACAGTATCAAATCTGAAGTGCTTTTTAATCATTGTTTTAATCACAATTAGTTTAATTTCCCGTCTAGGAATTAATTATAATCAAATCAAACCCCCAATCTGGTCAAGTGACTGTTCGCAAATAATCATCGTTCTTCGTGGATCGACCCTGACTTACCCTAATTACATTATTAGTGGCCGAGTTCAGGTCTAATTTAGTAGGTGTGCGACTAAGCCTACCAAATTTTGGCGCCGTTGCCGGGGATCGGTGTTATTGTTTGCGTTCTTTTTATTTTATTTTCTTTTTATTTTATTTTTTTTCTCTTTTAGTTGTTTACTTGCTATATTTCTAGTTATCTTTATTGCTTATTATCTTGTAGTGTGGAACCGTGCATGGTCCACACCCGTTCTACTAACGATTTGATTGTACCATTTGATCCAGAAATCGAAAGGTCTTTCAGGAAAGGACGACAGCAAAGTAAGAGATACAAGGCAATTTTGTTGGCTGAAGATATGGCGCAACAAGGTCAGGGTAACGCTGGTGCTGGTGGCGCTGGTGAAGATAATGCCGGTGGAAATAACGCAGGAGGTAGACAAGCAGTACCACCACAGACATTGAGGCAAAGGACTGCACCGAATTGGAATGAGCAACCACATGCCGTCCAATTCCCTGCCTTACCTGCCGGGGTGACATTTGAGTTGAAGCCGGGGCTACTGAATCAGCTACCGCACTTCACAGGGATGCCCGGAGAGGATCCTAATCAGCACATCTCACAGTTTGTGCAAATCTGTCAGAGTATGAAGCCGGCAGCGCTTCCGATCGAGCACCTTTTGTTGAGGGCGTTTTCTTTCACACTGAAAGATAACGCGAATGGATGGTACTATCATTTGCCACCCAACAGCATCACGACTTGGCAGCAGATGAAAGAAGTATTCTTGGAAGAGTTTTTCCCTCAGGATCAGATAAATGTGATGAAGAGAGACATTAGCAATATGGAGCAGAAGGCTGATGAGACCCTATATGACTACTACAACCGCTTCCACAAGCTTTGTAGGAGTTGCCCGTATCATGGGTTTACTGAGGATCAGCTGATTGTCTATTTTCATGGGGGATTGACTATTCAGGATAAACGGCTAGTGGATTCGTGCTGTGGGGGAAGCATTCTGAACAAGACTACCGAGGAAGCTAAGAGATTGATCGAGGAGCTGGCTAAGAGTACGAGGACCCATGGCAAGAGGTCTAATGTGAGACAGGTCAGTGCAGCAGGTTCTAACAGTGGGGTGTCCAGTAAGTTTGAGACGGATATGGAGGATCTCAAGGGTATGGTTAAACAATTGGTTCTGGGACAGACACCGAAACCGTGTGGGATTTGTTATGACATTACGCACCCTACAGATTCGTGTCCGTCTCTGCAGACGGGCGAGATGGAGGATGTTAATGCGGTTGGGTTTGCGCAGCAGGGACAGAGACCGATGGGTAACACCTATAACCCCAACTGGAAAAATCATCCTAATTTCAGATGGGGTACAGGTCAGCAGCAAAATCAGCCGGGTGGTCAGGGACAGCAGTTTGGTAATCAGCAGGGTTATCAGCAGCAGCAATACCAGGGTAATCAGTACAACTCTTATAGACCACCATATCAGCAGCAGCAGCAGCCGCCACAGCAACAGCAGCAGCAGCAGAATTCTCCAGGACAGTCTACAGAGGCATTGCTGAATTCTTTGGCTCAGAGTGTTAGCACCATGAACCAGAATTTTCAGCAGTATCAGCAGCGCACCGATGCGAGCATTGGTAACTTGGAGAAGCAAATGGGTCAGGTAGCTGATGCAGTGGGACGGATAGAGGCTAGAGATTCGAGGAAGTTGCCATCTCAGACTGAACCGAATCCTAAGCAGAATGCATGTGCGATGACTCTTCGCAATGGTAAGGAGCTGCAGGATAAGGTTGTGGATGAGGAACCGGAGGCAAAGGTTGAGATTGCAGAGCCAGTACAGAAGGCACCAGTTCAGACAGAGACTACACCAGAGGTTAAGGCTCCTGTATATGAGCCTGAAGTTCCATTCCCGGAGGCCTTGAAAGAACATCGGAAGCCGGAGCCTGATAATGCTATTTACGATACTTTCAAGAGGTTAGAGGTTAATATTCCGTTCTTGGATCTTCTTCAGACTGTCCCGAGGTATGCAAAGTTTTTGAAGGAGTTGTGTACTCTGAAGAGGAATCAGAAGGAAAGGAGTAAAAAGAAGGTTAAGGTTAGCGAGCATGTGTCTGCAGTGTATCAGAGGAAAATGCCTAAGAAGTGCAGTGACCCAGGGATGTTCGTGATTCCAGTTACTTTGGGGGATGCTTCTGAGCATAAGGCCATGTTGGACTTGGGGGCTTCAATCAACGTCATGCCATATGCGTTGTTTGAAACTCTTAAGTTGGGGCCACTTCAGGATACCAGAGTTGTGATACAGTTGGCGGATAGGTCTAATGCCTACCCGAAGGGATTGGTGGAGGATGTTCTAGTCCGGGTTGGTAAGATGATTTTCCCGGCGGATTTCTATGTTCTTGAGATGGAGACGGATCCAAAGGCCCCCATACTGTTGGGGAGGCCTTTTATGTCGACTGCTCGGACCAAGCTCGATGTAGCTAATGGTTCACTTACTATGGAGTTCGATGGGCAAGTAATGGAGTTCAACATCTTTGACTCTATGAAATACCCTAAGGACTCAGAGTCTTTGTGTTTCATCGATGTGATCGAGCCATTGGTGGAGGAGGTATTTGAGGTGTCTAGTGGAGATGATGATATCAAGACCGCATTAGAGAATGCTTTGGGGTATGCTAATTTGGAGTTTGACATCTCAGACTCGATGAAGGAAGCGGTTATGGGTCTTACAGAGAGTGCTATGTTTGCTACTGCGCCGGGTCATGGTCAGATAAAGCTAGAGGTTCCGATGGAGAAACTTGTTCCATCTATAGAGAAGGCACCGGAGCTTGAGTTGAAGGTCCTCCCTGAGCACCTTAAGTATGTATATCTAGGTGAGGGAGAGACGCTTCCGGTGGTGATTTCTAGCAGTTTGACAGCGGATCAAGAGAAGAGGTTAATTGAGGTGATCCGGGAGCGGAAATCTGCGATTGGTTGGACTATTGCCGATCTCAAGGGCATTAGTCCATCTTTATGTATGCACCGGATCAACCTAGAGGAGAATGCGAAGCCGGTGAGGCAACCGCAGAGGAGGCTTAACCCGCCAATGATGGAGGCGGTGAAGAAGGAGGTCCTGAAGCTACTACAGATGGGGATCATCTATCCCATCTCCGACAGCAAGTGGGTGAGCCCCACACAGTGTGTGCCCAAGAGGGGTGGGATCACGGTCTCCCGTAATCAAAAGGGAGAGATGGTTCCAACCCGGGAGCAAACGGGGATTCGTGTGTGCATTGATCTCCGGAGGCTAAATGAGGTAACTCGTAAAGACCACTTTCCCCTCCCCTTTATTGATCAGATGTTGGAAAGGTTAGCCGGAAGGGCGTATTTTTGTTTTCTCGATGGTTTTTCCGGGTATTTTCAAATACCTATTGCCCCGGAAGACCAAGAGAAAACTACATTTACATGCCCCTTCGGCACCTTTGCCTATCGGAGAATGCCGTTTGGATTGTGTAATGCACCTGGGACTTTTCAAAGGTGCATGATGAGTATTTTCTCCGATTTTGTGGAAAAGTTTATGGAAGTTTTCATGGATGACTTCACTGTCCATGGAGACTCGTTTGATGAATGCCTTGCTCATTTAGGACTAGTGTTGGATAGGTGCATTGAAACCAATTTGGTCTTAAATTTTGAAAAATGTCACTTTATGGTCGAGCAAGGCATTGTTTTGGGTCATGTTGTGTCGAAAAAGGGTATCGAAGTTGACAAAGCTAAGATTGATGTCATTTCTTCACTTCCTTACCCGACCAATGTGCGTGAAGTCCGGTCTTTCCTTGGTCATGCCGGGTTTTACCGGAGGTTCATTAAGGACTTCTCAAAGATTGCTTCACCTCTATGCACCCTGTTGCAAAAAGAGGTTGATTTTAATTTTGATGATAATTGCAAGCAATCTTTTAATGAGTTGAAGTCTAGGTTGACAACTACCCCCATTATTCAAGCACCCGATTGGTCTCATCCCTTTGAGATCATGTGTGATGCTAGTGATTATGCCGTGGGGGCGGTTTTGGGTCAAAAAGTGGAGCGTGCCTCGCATGTGATTTATTATGCGTCTATGACCTTGAATGGGGCACAGAGAAATTACTCCACTACTGAGAAGGAGATGTTGGCGGTGGTTTTTGCACTAGAAAAATTTAGGTCCTACTTGTTGGGTACTAAAATCATTGTTTACACCGACCACGCTGCTCTTAAGTATTTAATGTCTAAAAAAGAGGCTAAACCGAGACTCATTCGGTGGATTCTCTTGTTGAGTGAGTTTGACATAGAGGTTAGGGACAAAAAGGGCGCTGAAAATCTAGTTGCCGACCATTTGAGTCGCCTTGTAATGGAGGAAGACAAACCTTATAAACAAGCCCCAATCCGGGGTGAGTTTCCTGATGAGGTTCTTTGGGCAGTTAATTCAGTGGCCCCTTGGTATGCGGACTTGGTCAATTTTCTTGTCTTGAATAAATTCCCTCCGGGGATGTCAAAATCGAAAAGAGACAAAGTCCGTAGTGATGCCAAATATTATGTGTGGGATGAACCCAACTTGTGGAGGCATTGTGCCGACCAAGTCATTCGGAGGTGTATTCCCGACAGTGAGGTGTCCTCTATTCTCAAATTCTGTCATGAGTATGCATGTGGTGGTCATTTTGGTGCGAAAAAGACCGCTAGAAAAGTCTTGGATTGTGGCTTCTTTTGGCCAACTTTGTTTCGGGATGCGGTCACTTTTTGTCAGACTTGTGATAGGTGCCAAAGGGTTGGTAATATTGGGCGCCGTGATGAAATGCCACAAACCCTCATTGTGAATTGTGAAATCTTTGATGTGTGGGGGATAGACTTTATGGGTCCGTTCCCTAATTCTTGTGGGTTTGTGTACATTTTGCTTGCGGTGGACTGTGTGTCCAAATGGGTGGAAGCCATCCCTACCCGCACCGATGATTCAAAAGTAGTGGTCAACTTCCTGAGAAGCAACATTTTGTGTCGGTTTGGGATGCCAAGGGCCATTATTAGTGATAGGGGGACTCATTTTTGCAATAAGACAGTCGAAGCTCTAGTCAAGAGATATCATATCACCCATAAGGTGTCGACTGCTTATCATCCCCAAACAAATGGCCAAGCCGAGGTGTCCAATAGAGAGATAAAATCCATCCTTGAAAAAACTGTGAACCCAAATAGGAAGGATTGGAGTCAAAGGCTTGATGATGTGTTGTGGGCCTACCGGACGGCATATAAGACACCGATTGGTATGTCACCATATCGATTGGTGTTTGGTAAACCTTGCCATTTACCGGTGGAGCTTGAACACAAAGCCTATTGGGCGGTCAAAAAGTTCAATTTGAACTTAGAGGGTTCCGGTGAGGAGCGAAAATTGCACTTGAGTGAGTTGGATGAGATTAGGAGAGATGCCTATGAGAATAACCTTCTTTACAAGGAGCGAGCGAAGATATGGCATGATAAGATGATAATTAGAAAGGACTTTAAGGTTGGTCAAAAGGTCCTTCTTTTTAATTCCCGTCTTCGTTTGTTTCCGGGCAAGTTAAGGTCTCGGTGGACCGGCCCTTATGTGGTGAGGGAGGTATCCCCGCTTGGGACGGTGGTAATCTCTAGTCCTAATGAGGACAAAGGGTTCAAAGTGAATGGTCAACGGTTGAAACCGTATTTTGAGAATGAAGTCGTGAATACCGCGGATTTGGAGGTGATTGATCTCCAAGACCCGGTATATGTTTGATAATATTGGATCCGAGTCTTGTCAAAGACATTAAACTTTGATGCATGCCGGGTGCTTCCCCGGCATTTGGTCTAGCTAAAGACGTTAAAGAAGGGCGGCTAACCGGGAGGCAACCCGGGATTTATTTGCTTACTTTATTTGTTATTTGTGTAAATTATGCTTTTAATTTTTATGTTTTTATTCATGTCTAGAATTGGTGCTACTAAGGGTATATTTTTGTCTGTGTGGATGCAGGAAATCAAGGCTTGGAGAGGCACACTTGGTCAAACTTGGGCTGGGCATGAATGAATGAAAAAAAAAAAAAAAAAAAAAAAAAAAAAAAATTGTTGTTACACGACTCGTGCACACCTACACGAGTCGTGTAGGTGGAGATACTGAAGGGGTCTTTTTGAGCACGACTCGTGCGTCCGTACACAACTCGTGTAAAAGGCTAGATACTGAAGGGGTGTAAATTGACACGACTCGTGTCCACGTACACGACTCGTGTAGCTGCTATTGTACTGATGCACGACTCGTGCACTACTACACGACTCGTGTAGAACAGATTTTGCCGCATACACGGCTCTGGACAGCCCTTTCACCCATTGTTCTTTCTTCTTTATTCTTACCCGACTTCCCCCCATCTTCTTCCTCCTCTCAAACCGCCGACCCCCATCCTCTACAACCACCTCCCACCACTAAATCGCCGCCCCCGCGCACCAAATCACCTTCTCTCTTCATCTTCTTCCTCACCAAACACCATATCCAACCTCAATTTCTCCATTAACACTCCTTGATCAAATTTTCTCACTCTAAACCCTAACCACCCAAAATCATCAAATTGGTTCGATTTCTTCTCCCAAATCACATTCTCAACATCCTTCTCACTTATATTTCACCAATTTCAACCTACCCCATCATCAAAGCTCGAATTCACACCAAATTTCAAAAACCCTAATTTTTCAAAATTGGGGCTTTTTGGATTTCTCTTTCTTGGAGCACTATTGGAGGGACAAGGAGATTGCGTGGGCATACTTGAGCAGTTAGAGGTATAATTTTCTCAATTCCCGCATTTGAATTGTTGGGATTGGTGCAACTGTTGGGTGAAAATTGTGGTGTTTCGGTTGATATTGTTGGAATTTTTTTATTGCATTGTGGGTGCATTGAATCGATTGTGTGGTTATTATTATTGTGTCTTGTTGTTGGTGAGAGTTTTGGTGAGCGATGCTATAGGGTGATTGCCTTGTGGAAGTGTTGTTGTGCAAATTCTGGTTATCAAAGTAATGGGAAAGAAAGGAGATGGTAGTAGTTCTAGTCGGGCTACCAAAAAGTCTAGAACGTCTGGAATTGTACCACCCCCACCCCCTCCCGAGGATGCCATGTTTATGGGATTGACAAACTTGACTCGAGCCCACAAGACTAAATGGAAGAAGCTAGATAAACAGGGCCGTCATCTTCAAATAACTCGGTTTTTAGATACAACGGTTTTAACAAATCTTGGGTTGAAAACGCCGGTTAAGGAGTTGATGAAAAATGCGGGGCTTGAGGAATTTTTGGGTAAGAGTGCACCTGTTTATAAGAGATACACACTTGAGTTCCTATCGACGTTTGAGCGGGTGGTCAATAGACAGACTGGGCCGGAGATTAGGTTCCATCTCGATGATGAGGAGAGGGTGTTGTCGTATGATGATATCCGAAGTATTTGGGGAGTGAGTGGACCGGTTGGGGAGTTTGACGAGGCGGATGCGATGCATGCAACCGTTTTCTTTCGGTTGACCGGGTTCCCATTTTCTCGTCCACATAATGTTGCATCGAATCTCTCGCATCCGGCTTGGAAACTATTTTATAGGGGATTATCTATGACTTTTCTGGGGAAGGGCGAGCCCGCCCAATTGAGTGTATCCGACATGGCCTTGATGAGATCAGGCTTATGTACTACCCCTTATGTGCCATGTTGGGTAGATGCGTTTATTGCAAGGTGTAAGGGTTATCTTCTTCGGGAAAGTGGCAACATCCCCGTTGGTGGAATGATCACCCTCTTGGCTCAGCATTTTATTCCGGAAGCTTCTGAGGATGCAGGGTTAATGGGTGGACCGAAATTCTTTGATTTTGCATACTTGTGTCAGTATGATTGCTTCGACCCTGTTCCTAATGATTCCAGGTCCCTTTATTTCCATTATGGGAATTCATTCGGGGTACCTTGTTCACGGCATGCGACGTTTTCTTCGGGTGACTTTGCACAAGAATGGAGAATGCCGGGGGTTATTAATCTCGATGAACACCAAATGCCAGTTGAGGAGGATGACGATGACGATATGGATGAGCAGGAGGGAGCCAGAGCTAGACAACCCGATCATCGTGCCGGGTCCGGTTCAATGGGTAATTGGGGAGAGATGAGGTCATTTCTTGATGAGCAACATCAGAGATTTGCCTATGAGGACAGGAGGACCCAGGACAGATATGTTTATGAAGACCAGAGGTTCATGAGTCGGGTAGCTTTTGAGGATAGGCGGTGGGCTGAGTATGGTGATACTTTAGAGGAGATACGGGACAGACAGATTACAATAGACAGCCGCCAGAGACAGATGGAGTCTTGGATGCAGCAGCAGCAGGGTCCTGCCGCATATGTCCCTGTGGCTGATGAGCACTATGCCATTATGTTGTCCCGTACAGAGGCCCGTGAGTTGAGGCGTGCATCGAGACGGATGCCTGCTCCAGATGTGGGTTCTAGTTCGCAGTCACAGTCATTTGATCAGTGGCAGTACCCAGATTGGCAGTGGCAACCGTGGCAATATCCCCCTCAGTGATGGTACATTTTTTCCCCTTCTTTTACGCTTTTACTGTCCTAGCACTTTTATTGTTGCACACACATTGAGGACATTGTGTAGTTTAAGCGTGGGGGACGGGTTTGTAGTTGTATGGTATGCATTTTATTTCTAGATAGCTAGTTAGTTTTTCTTTATAAAAAAAAAAAAAAAAAAAAAAAAAAAAAGCACAAGAAAAGAAGCCCGCTGGATTGAAAACCCGAAAGGGCAGTCTAGGCAAAAACAAGGGTGTGCAATAAAAAAAATAAAATAAAATAAAATAAAATAAAATAAAAATAAAAAAAAAAAAATAGAGAGGCTAAGTGAAAACCCGAAAGGGCGCTTAGGCAAAAGGTGAGATTTTGAGTGATGTTATCTTTTATTCACCGGTGTTTGGCGACATAAGGGAGGTTTGGAGTCTCGGGTTAGGATTGTCATACTTGGTGTAGGAGGCTCGGTTAGAGGTGATTAGGATAGAAACCCTCGTTCTTTCTTGGAGTAATAAGGGGGCGTTGGTGCTTTCACGAGGTAAGTTATGTCCGGAAACACTTTCTAGACATTAACTTCTTATTTTTTTTACGAGGGCGATAGTAGTGTGAGACTAGCGTGGGGGAAGCTTAGGACATTTTTAGTTCCCCGTGGCTTTTATGTGTGGGCCTAAGTCCGGATACGTTTTTGATGCATATATGGAGTTTGTATCGGGCTAAGGCCATTGATCTTTATTTGATTTTCTGGAGTTATATGGGGACGGAGTTTCTTATACTCCGAGAATTGGTTGTGTTTGTTGACTTTTGATTTGGAGGCTTAGAGGAGATTAGGGGTCATTTTCTCCCATGCTACGCTGATTAGACCGGAGTTTAGAGCGGGGTTAGGATATTACTCAGGGACGAGTAATGGTCTAAGCGTGGGGGAATTTGATGTGGCGGATTTTGTACTATTTATTTCCCTAGTATTTCCTATGTATTTTCACTTATTTTGATGTATTTTAGACTAGATTTGATGTATTTGAGACATTATTTTATCATTTGAGCTTTATTGTAATCCGGGGTAGAATAGTCGTTATTAATTAATTATTTTTCCCGGATGTAACTTTTGGTGAGCTTCAAAGTCTTGTCTCAAGGATCAAGAATAGTCAAAGTCAAGTCAGGTCAAAGTTAACCGGAGCGGAGGAGTATGGGTACAAACTGAAATTTCTGGAAGCTTGAGGACTGTTCTGCATTGGTGGAAAGCCAAGGGATTGCTGTCAAGAATTAAAAGACTGCAGGGACCAAACTGCAAATAACTGAAAATCCAGGGGTTGAAAGGCAAATGGTGAAAACCGACTCATCCGTACTAGGCCAGGCACCAGCAAATCGAATTAGTGGAGGAATTGATTTTTGATTTTTATTTTGATTTTTATTAATTTATCTTTTTCATTATCCTTAGGGAGTTTTAATTAGGAATTAATTATAATTAGTGGAGAATTAGGATTTATAAGGGATCGACTTTTCTGAAGGAAAAAAAGAGGACGTATTTGACTTTTCTTTCATCTTGGTTTTTGAGCTTTTTCATGGAGAACTAAAACTCCATTACTTTGGATTTGAGATCTTGATCCGGGTTTTTATTTCTATTGAGGTATTTCTTTTTCTTTATTAATTCTTGTTCATAATCTTGCTTGTACCGTTTTAGATTAATTTCTAGGGTTTGTAAATCTGGCCAATTTACTTGTCCTCTTTATTGATCTTTGCTAGATTACTCGTTCTGTGCCAGAATTAGGGTTTTCATTGTAGCATCTCCACGAATTGTGTATGTGCCATAGCAATTTGGGGAGTAGGCAAGATTAGACGATTATCTAAATTATTTTTAGAAAGCGTTCTTGATTTTAGTCTCTTAAAACTTCATCAATTAATCTTTAGACCTTTTCTGTGCCAGTTTAGGTTTAATTTTAATTAGGGTTTATAGTGAGTGTGCCACTGCCATAAACTATTCTGAAAGAAGAGACAGGGATTGAAATACATCTCGTAATCGAGTGAATAAAATTAACGGAGATTAGAATTATCAGTGATATTAGAATTAAAATCCGGTGACAGTATCAAATCTGAAGTGCTTTTTAATCATTGTTTTAATCACAATTAGTTTAATTTCCCGTCTAGGAATTAATTATAATCAAATCAAACCCCCAATCTGGTCAAGTGACTGTTCGCAAATAATCATCGTTCTTCGTGGATCGACCCTGACTTACCCTAATTACATTATTAGTGGCCGAGTTCAGGTCTAATTTAGTAGGTGTGCGACTAAGCCTACCACCCCCACTCATTTTTTCTCTTCATTTTCTACCACACATTTTTCTTCTTTTATTCTTTTTCCTTAGTTATTGTGCTCACCTCTTAGGTCTCAAGTGAGGTGGGATGGAGGGAGCATATAATATAATAAGATATAATAAGAGGGAGATAGTATCTTTTACTACTAGATTTTGATCATTATATTATTTAATTTTGTTACAGCAATTTATGTCAAAATTTTGGTATCGCTTTGGTTGATAGATTAGTTTGACCTTGTATGAAAGATTATAATTGAGTTTTATTACAGCGATCTATGTCAAAATTTTGGTAACTTTTTGCTTAATACCAGTAGATTAGTTTGACCTCATATGGAACATTTAATAAATTTCATCTATCTTTTTTTTTTTTTTTTTTTTTGATAAAGAGATAGTTATATTAATATAGAAAGAAAGGCTCAAGGCCTACAAAGTTATGATACATATTCCTAGCAAATGTTGCATTTTTATGGGCATAATTGACTATTTCCCTATGGACTTTACATATGCTAAACTTATCAAAATTCCTAGCTATGCTTTTGATGTCTTGGATAATCGGTTCCAGTCTGGATGGAGGACGTACCCAATCATTAATGAAAGAATTCGCTAGAGAAGAGTCAGTGAGCGCATGAATGTTTCTAATATCATGCTGCACGGCCCATTTCAAACCCTTCAGAATTGCAAGGCATTCCGTCTGGATACTGGAACTTGTTTTGTATGATGAACTCTCTATCGCCGTTCTTCTGCCTCCAGAGTCCCATAATTCCCAGCCAATACCTGCCCAAAGCTTACCCTTTTTCCATGCACCATCTGAGATAAGAATCTGGGTGTCTTGTTGATTGTATTTTTTGATGTATTCTTCTAAAGTCTTTCCATTTCTTGAATCAAGACTTCTTACAGAAGATTGATGTTGGTTTTGTTGATCCGTTGTGCTTGAAATTTGATGTTGCCTTCCGATTTCTCTTTTCCTGGCTTTCTCTCTCTCATTCTTTTTCAGATGTTGAAGATGATCAAGAGCTTTTGGAATGACTTCGTCGATATCAAGATGGGCCTGATTAAAGATGATTTTGTTTCTTCCTATCCAAATTTCCCAGCAAATGAGGCAGAGAAGAGAGAAGTTCTCTGATTCCAAATTGTCGTTGAGCCAATGAGTTAACCAGCTGAGAATGGAGGTTCCGGGAATATCCACTGGGGTTGGGGGAGGGGGAAGGGGGGAATTTAACCAACTCTGTTTAGAATACCAACAGGTGAAGAACAAGTGAAGAGTTGTATCCTTCTCAGAATTTCACCTCAGGCAGGTCGGAGAAGGAGAGCACTTTCGTCTTGATAGATTGTTATTTGTGGGAAGGGTGTTCTGAAGCAGTCTACACATAAAAACCTTTATCTTTGGTTCCAGATGGGAGTTCCATAGTTTCCACCACAACTTCTGTGATTCTCTGTTTGGGGCTCCTTCTAACAACTCTGCTGTATCTTTGTGATTTCTGAGACTCCTATAATAACCTGACTTGACTGAGTAGCTACCATTTTCAGAATGAGACCTTGTTGGATATTATGCCATAGGCCCTTGAGAAAGGCCTTGCGTTGCATCATGTTATCATTTGTTATGGAGATAACAACCCTGGACTATTATATGTTTTACATGTTTATTATAATAATCCCGTCCCTAGTACTTATGAATGACTAGTATAAGTTTAATCGATGATCATATGATGATCATGTGTATGTGATACAAATTAAGCTTATGGGTACTTGTTGGAGAACAAGTACTGGACTTGACCCACCTATGAGATTTATGTCATGGTCAGATGTCATAATTAAATCTCATATAGTCATATCATTTGATATCCTTAGACCTGAGATTATCATGGTCTTCCATATGATGAACATTATGTTTGACGTACTCAAAGCTACCCCTAACCGGGTGGTTATAAAGGCTACGATTGGCATAATCGGATTCTTGTAGGGAAGAATGATAAGTCAAGATGGAATTTGTCCCTCCTCAAGAGAGATATATGCTTAGGCCACTCGTAGAGTGAGATTGATAAAATGCGTGGCCGCGCTCAAATGAATTGATGTGATCAATGTCATTTGCTCATAATCAATCTACTCAAGATCGAGAAAGCATTGAACAATATAAGTTGACGTGGACCATGACTTATGTTCAATATGATATCGTGTGACAAAAGGATTGTGATATGTTCTATGAGGATAACGAAATTCGTTTAAGTTATATTAATTGGGTAGTCATGATGGCTTGCTAGAGTCCGCTCATGACTTATGGGTTTGACCTTGGTTTGACTCATTGCCAACTTAATATAATCCTATGGGGTCACACACAAAAGAACGAATTTACAAAAGGGCTAAAATTGGATTACTTAAAAGAGCGTAAAAATCGGAATCAAGAAAAACGAAAAAATCAGTTTTCTGGGGAGATCCGGTCGGACCTATCATAGGACCTGGCCGGACCCATGTAATGACCCGGTCGGGCTCTTCCCAAGACCCGGTCGGGCAAACTTATTTCGTGCATGTTTTTCTGCTTCGAATTTTTGACGGGATTTGGACTAAATTTCCTAAATGGTTTAGGACTTTTGAGTTTAAATACACCTCTCTTTACAAGGTATTAACCTAATTCAGATTGTATCATTATTGGTAGCCTCCATGTGTTTGAGAAACATATTCTTGAGTTTAGATTATGAATCGAAAGCTCAAGAACATCAATAATTTCATATAGCCTTTGAATATTAGAAAAACGTGTTTTCTAATGGGTCTAGCAATCCAGATCTAGAATGGTTCTAGATATTCGTTCGCGTGTGGATACACATAGAGGATGTTTTCTTTAGCATCTCAAGTTCGTGTTCCTGATCCAAAGAACGCGAAGAACGAGGAGATCAAATCTTAAAGCTTGAAGACTTGAAGATTTGAAGATCCGAAAATTTTAAACGCACAACATGGTTAGTATTCTAAATTCATCTTGCTATTAATTTAATCATCATGAATGGATCTTGGGGCTTAGGGTTTTGTTGAATGTTATCGCTTTCTTCCGCTACGCATGTTGCTCCAAAATCTAACAGTGGTATCAGAGCCCCGTTCATGTTTGATTATTTTAATAATATCATGTTGATAATATAATTGAATTATATGTGTTAACATGCTATTTGAATTTAGATTCATGGTGTTTATGTAGTTTATGCGTTTTATGTGGTTTATTGTTTTTATAACATTAATCACACTATTCAATCGCAATAAATATTATGGTGGATTTAAAATTGTTTGGGTTATCAATTTTTTATTGGATCAAAGTTTTGATAATCTAGAGATTCAAGAATAAAGGGTTTATTCAAGGTTTTGATGATCATGGTGATTGGATCATCAAGAACATCAAATCCAAATTGAATCGGGGGAAAAACAATTTTGAGACAAAATTTTGAATTTTGAAATTTCTGGGATTTTTCCGAGGAGGTCCGACCGGACCCAAGTGATGACCCGGCCGGACCTATTGGTCTGGTGCGGGTGCGGCTTGGGGTTCGGGGTGGATCTCGGGGTTTAAATTTTCTATTTGTTTTAGTCTTGTGAATTCTGAGATTGGATCAAGTTTTGGACGGCTAGCCTACGTTCTTGAGACTGTGTTACCCAAAATTGATCGCAATCAAAGATTCAAAGATAAAACGAATTTAGAATTATGAAGAGTTCATAATTGCTAAAATTAAGAAACAAAGTTCTTGATTCAAGTTTGGAGATGCATGTGGAATTGTGAATGCAATTGGCCTACGTTCATCGAGACCATCTGTCGCGCCCCAACCCGTGGTCCTACTTGGCCCCACGTTCGGGACACGCACGGAAGACTTCATAAAACATTTTAGGAAAAATTTTCGAAATGTCCTTTCATAAAAGTTTCATATAACAAAACACATTTACTTGAAACTTGATTTCATTTCACACAAACAAACTTTCACAACCCAAAGTACTTAGCCACAAGGTTTACACACTTTACTTACAAATTTACAAATCACCAACATGTTCCAAAAATAGGTGATACAAAGATGAAGTCACGGGTACACTACCCAAAAGGTTATACATTTACATAATGTAGCCTTTACATAAAACATGTCCCAAAATCACCACCTCGACCTCCTCCCTTGTGAAGTGACCTATCCCCTGGGCTCTCCTTTATCTAAGGAAAATAACATTGAAAAGAACGGGGTGAGAATAAATCTCAGTAAGCTACTAAAATGCAACTACGTTACATGCTAAAATGATACTCGTAATTGAACAATGTCAATAAACATTCACATAGCACGTAACATGATAGACAAAGCCAACTCATCTTACCACACGTAAGGTGGAAATAAACACTCATAAGTGGATATTGAACCAAGGTTCTCGAATCAAACATATAACCATCTGAGAGGTATCAACTGAGCAGCACCAAAGGGCTGAAGCCGGTTCATGAACCAAACAACAACAACAACAACAACAGGGGGAAAATGACACAAAGTCATAACCCAAACGGTGACTAAACTCACATAAAGGAGAGCTAGCCCAAACCCAATCTGTGGCCCAAGGAAGGGGGTTAAAAATGGGAAACCAATGGTATAAGCCTTACAATGAACTTGGCTCGTGTGCCATTATAATCCCTACCACTGGCCGACACCACAACAAGTATCAGCTGGACTTTAAACACGAGCATAGTAATAAATACTTGCTTAAACAACAACCGGGGCATGATTCCAAAGAAGGGAACCATACAAGCTCATCATAAAGATGCACCAAACCAAAACACACCATAATATGTTCATTAATACCCAATTAATCCTTATTCACATTCCATAACACATTTGTTCACAAAGGAACCAATTTCAAACACTAGAGTGTTCCACAATGACCATTTTAGTCAACTAGAGTAATACCCAAAAACCTAGACTAAGAATACATCCTAGTCTTAGTCAAACAAAAAGAAGATTTCTGAAAATAGGGGCGAGCTAGCGCTCACTAAAGAACGGGCGGGCGCTCGGCAGACCAGGCGGGCGCTCGGAAAGTACCAAGCGTGCGCTCCAAGTCAACAGGGAATTTGGTCATGAAACAAAAGGTAAGTGGACGATCCACTCATGCGCGCGCGGGCGCTCCATAGGCTAGCGGGCGGGCGCTCGGTGTTGGTAGTGGTGCCCTAGGCACGTTTAATAAACGTTGTAATTGTTATCATTTATTTCATATCAATAAAGAGATGTTTTGATTATTATTGTTGTTCATGTTTACTTATAATAATCCCCGTCCCTAGTACTTGTTAAGCACTAGTATAAAGGCTAAATGATCATGGGATGATCATGTTAGATTTATGGGTACTTGTTTGGAACAAGGTACTGGACATGACCCGCTGTATGAGATTTATGTCATGGTCTATGTCATACATATATCTCATATTAGTTATGTCATTTGAATCCTTAGACATGAAGTTATTATAGTCTTCCACTTGATGAACATTGTGTTTGACATATTCAAACGCTACCTTAACACGGTAGTTATAAAGGGTATGATTGGCATAATCGGATTCCCGTTGTGAAGAATAATAAGCTAAATGGATTTGTCCCTCCACGGAGAGATGTCAAGCTTGGGCCCCTCGAAGGAATGATGTTGATGAAATGTTCGGCCGGACTCAAATGGATTGATTGGATCAATAGCATTTGAATTATCAACATATTCGGAATCGAGAAAGTATTGAACAAAACAAGTTGACTGTTTGACCATGACTTGTGTTCAATGACATCGTGGACAAAGGGATTGTGACATATTCTAAAGGAATGCGAACTTGTATCTAGTTATACTATTTGGGTAGGTATGACGGTTTGCTAGAACCTAATCATATCTTATGGGATCATGTTTGAGCCCATTGCCAACTTAGTATAATCCTAGAGGGTCACACACAATAGAACGAATCTTAAATAAGAGGACTATATTGGTATTTAGGGTCGGAGGACCTCCAAGGAATTTCTGGAAAGTTCTGGGCCTCCTGGTCAACCAAGCGGGCGCTTGGGTTGCACCAGGCGGGCGCCTGAACAAGCCGGAAAAGGAATTGGACTTTCTGCCCAAACAAGCGGGCGCCTGGGTAGGACCAGGCGGGCGCCCGGTATGCCGGTTTGAAATTTCCTAATTCGATTAGGAATGGTTTTTGACACAAGTTACCTATTTGGAATAGGTCTTAATTGTGTATAAAAACACCAATTCGGCCAGACCATATTTACTAGTGCTTTTGTGAGTCTCAAAGAGTTTGAGAGAGGTTTTATTTTGTTCTAAGATATCCTTGATTGAGGAACAAAATAATTCACAAATAAATTCCATATAGTTCTTTATTAAATTGTGAAAGTGTGTTTCATAATATTGGTATAGCAACCAAGATCAAAGAAGTTCCTTTGATATTCGTTCGAAGTGTGGATACCGCTAGAGGGTGAAAATCATCATCTTCAAAGTTCGTGTTCAAGCTTTGTGATCGTGATCAAGTCTTCAAATCTCCACCAAAGACCAAGAGAAAATTTGATAGCCATCAAGGGTTAGTTTTTTCCTTTATTCATCATGTTGTATTTGATTTAATCATATGAACGGATCCATGGCTTTGGGTTTCTTAAAATTTTAATTGCTATATTCCGCTGCGCATGTTACTTGGAAACCCAACACTCGGTACCCGATTTGGGCCAAAAGTGCACCTGGTTCTTTACCTACTCCTTCCGTCTCAAAAGTACTAACACACATCTTACCTCTTACATAAACCTTAACCAAAGGAACACATGAAACACACTTAGGGACACACTTATAATTCCCTTACCATTTCAAAACCAACTTTCCAAATACTCCATTTGTCCCAAAATTACAAGTATCACAAAAATTATCCAAATCACAAAATAACAATCACAAGTATCAAGTATAACATTTATGACCATTTTAACATTTAAAGGGGAATTAGTAACTTACCTATTTTGGGAAAAAGTATCGCAGAAATATGTTTTGTTCGGGTAGAAATGATCTATTCAACGCCCTGATCATTTTTATATAATTAGTTTTTAAAACAGAGTAGTAAATAAAAAGAAATAAAATCAAAATGAAATGAACTTACCTTTTTCTCTTAACCCTAGGAAAGAACGAGAGAGAAGTGTTCTGGGAAAGTATGAATAACACAGAGAGAGGGAGATAAGCATAAGGTTATAAAGATCTTTACCCCATTTTTCTACTTTGGTCACTCTAGTTTCATTTTAAACAATTAAGCCCCTTGAACTTATATTTCCAATAAAGACCCTAAGGTTTCAACTTAATCATTTAACTCCCTTTACCATTATTACTACTAACTAAGTAAATAACACATTTAATCAGACAATATGTGCAAGTCATAAAATATGATGCAACACATAAAATGCACACATAATTTCAAATTAAAATCCCCAAAAAATATAAAATAAATAGGGACGGGTTTTGGGGTCGTTACAATCACTCCCCCTTAAAGAAAATTCGTCCCGAATTTTAGAGTTACTTACCAAACGAATCAAACAACCAAGGATACTTCCTTTCCATTTCTTCCCGAAGCTCCCAAGTAGATTCTTCAACATTGTGGTTCCTCCACACAACTCTAACAAGAGGAATACTTTTAGTTCTTAATTCTTGGACTTTAGAATCAATCACTTGAACTGGATGCTCCTCATAGGACATACTTGGTTCAATATCTTCAGGTATCTCAAACAACACATGAAAAGGATCATAAACATACTTATGAAGCATTGAAAAATGAAACACATTATGAATCTTGTCAAGAGAAGGAGGTAACGCAAGACGATAAGCTCGATCTCCAACTCTTCCCAAAATCTCAAAAGGCCCAACAAACCTCGGTGCTAGTTTACCTTTCTTTCCATATCTTTTAATTCCCACCTTTGGAGAAACTTTTAGAAACACAAAGTCACCCTTTTCAAACTCAAGGTCTCGCCTCCGGTGATCTGCATAGCTCTTTTGTCGACTCTGGGCAGTAGTCAATCGATCCCGAATAAGTTTAACCTTTTCAACTGAGTTATTAACCATATCAACACCCCAAATTTTTGCTTCCCCAACTTCATCCCAACAAATAGGTGAACGACATTTTCTCCCATACAATTCTTCATAAGGAGCCATCCCAATACTGGACTGAAAACTGTTATTATAGGCAAATTCCACGAGAGGCAAATGAATATCCCAAGAATCTGAGAAATCAACTGAACAAGCCCTCAACATATCCTCAAGAATCTGAATGGTTCTTTCTGACTGACCATCTGATTGAGGATGAAAAGTAGTACTAAATCTCAATTCTGAACCCAAAGCCTTCTGAAATGCTTGCCAAAACCGAGAAGTAAATCTGGGATCACGATCAGAAACAATGCTAATTGGAACTCCATGCAGCTTTACTATCTCATTAATATACAACGTAGCAAGACTTTCCATCGAATAGCCAATCTCAATAGGTAAGAAATGAGAAGACTTTGTCAATCTATCCACAATCACCCAAACTACATCATGCCTTCTTCGAGTACGAGGTAACCCTGACACAAAATCCATAGTAACATGTTCCCATTTCCATTCCGGTATCTCTAAAGGTTGAAGCAAACCTGCGGGTCTTTGATGTTCAGCTTTCACTTGTTGACAAGTCAAACACTTCGACAAATAATCCGCTATTTCCCGCTTCATGTTGTTCCACCAAAAGTGTTGCTTCAAATCTTGATACATTTTAGTATTCTCGGGATGAATAGTATACCTCGACTTATGGCCTTCCTCAAGAACTTGGAGTTTAATTCCATCAACATTAGGAACACACAATCTACCTCTGAAAGTCAATACTCCTTCAGAACTGAGAGAGAAGTCTTCAAATCTGCCATCTTTGATTTTTCCCATTATCTTCACTAACTCGGGGTCATCTTTCTGAGCATCCTTTATTTGTTGAATTAAGGTTGGCAATACTCTGATATTCGCAAATATAGCCCCATGCCTCGACTCATAAGGACACCAATCTCGAGCATCTTCTAACATCTTCCATTCCCGTACCATCAATGAAGCTACATAAGACTTCCTACTAATAGCATCGGCTACCACATTTGCCTTGCCCGGATGATAAGAAATGGTGCAATCATAATCCTTCAACAGCTCCATCCATCTACGCTGTCTATTGTTCAACTCTTTCTGGGAGAAAAGATACTTCAAACTCTGATGATCTGTGAAAATCTCAAACTTTGCTCCATATAGATAATGCTTCCATTTGTGTAACGCAAAAACAATCGCAACTAGCTCCATGTCATGGGTTGGATAATTCTGCTCACTAGGAGTTAACTTCCTTGAAGCATACGCAATTACCTTCCCACTCTGCATTAAAACACACCCCAAGCTTTCTTTTGAAGCATCACTATAAATTACCAATTCATCATTCCCATTAGGCAATGCAAGAATAGGAGCGGTGGTCAACCTCTTCTTTAACTCTTCAAAACTAACTTGACATTTGTCATCCCACACATATGGCACATTCTTTCGAGTCAACTGAGTCAATGGTGTAGCAATTTTAAAAATTCAATGAATCTTCGATAATACCCAGCTAACCCCAAGAAACTTCGAATTTCAGTGACTGATTCTGGCCTCTTCCAATTCACAATGGCTTCAATTTTTGATGGATCAACCGATATATCTCTATTAGAAACCACATGTTCCAGAAAAGAAACTTCATCAAGCCAAAAAGCACACTTACTGAATTTTGCAAACAACTACTTCTCCCGAAGAATAGATAGAACCATTCGCAAGTGTTACTCATGCTCCTCCCGATACTTGGAATAAACAAGGATGTCATCAATAAACACAACCACAAAAGAATCAAGATAAGGCTTGAAAACCCGATTCATCATATCCATGAAAACAGCTGGAGCATTTTTTAACTCGAAAGGCATGACAAGAAACTCATAATGACCATACCTACTACGGAAAGCAGTCTTAGGAATGTCTTCTAAGTGAATCTTTAACTGGTGATACCCACTCCTCAAGTCAAGCTTTGAAAAGACAACTGACCCTTGGAGTTGATCAAATAAATCATCAATGTGAGGCAAAGGATATTTGTTCTTTACAGTCACTTGATTCAGTTTTCTATAGTCGATGCATAGTCTCAAGGACCCATCTTTCTTCTTTACAAACAATACAGGAGCTCCCCACGGTGATACACTGGGTCGAATGAAACCCCTATCAAGCAACTCTTGTAATTGAACTTTCAACTCCTTTAATTCAGCTGGAGCCATTCTGTAAGGTGACTCAGATATCGGGGTAGTACCTGGAAGTAAGTCAATACAAAACTCGATCTCCCTATCAGGAGGCATAGAATACTTAGTAGAGAACACATCAGGAAACTCTTTCACAATATGCACATCCTCTACTTCAGGCAGCCTTTTAGTAGTATCAAGAACACTGGCCAAATACCCCGAACAACCACGATGCAACAACTTTCTAGCTTTTATATAAGAAATAATACGAATTCCCTTACTCAAAGGAGCAGCCTCAAAAGTAAATTCAGGCACATCAGGAATAGAAAATGTAACCACCTTTTTATAACAATCAACTGAAGCATGGTATTTACTTAACCAATCCATTCCCAAGATAATATCAAAATCTTGTAATGGCAAAACAACTAAATCAGCAAATAAAACATGCTCCCAAATATGCACATCACAACCACGTAACACTTTATTGGTCACCAAACACTCCCCTATAGGAGTAGACACCTCCAACACATAAGGTAGAGATTCAGAAGAAACATGCAATCGAGAAGCAAAATGCACATACACATAAGAATGCGAAGAGCCAGGGTCTATAAGTGCTCGTTCCCTCAAACTAGACACAAAAATTATACCTCCTATCACATTAGAAGAATCTGAATCCTGTTGTTGGTTGATAGCAAAAACACGACCTTGCACTTTAGGCTTTCCAGAGGCATCCCTCTTCTGACCCCGAGATGATCCTGCTCCACTCCCATATGGTACAATCCTTGCTCTTGGACAATCCCTTTGAAAATGGCCAAGCTGACCACAATTCAAACACTTTCCCTGCTTCTTCCAACATCGCTCTTCAGAGTGCCCTTCCTTCTGACAGTAATTACAAATCCTTCTACTTTGATTTCCCGGGGTGTTACCTTGATTTCTGATAATTGGTTGCCCCTGCGGTTGTCCTCTAAATTATGATGGTGTTCCCTGACCCCCTCGATTATCACCACGCTGTGGTTGAGGTCTTCCTTGCCTTCCTGCACCTGCCAATTCAACTTTCCTCTTATGCTCTTCTATATCATGGCCCACCTGATATGCTCTATCAACAGCATCTTGAAAATCTTGCAACTTGTGGGATACTAGTTGACTTCGGATCACAGTTCTCAATCCCTTTACAAATCGCATAGTCTTCCTCTCCTCAGTTGCCACTAAGTGAGTACAGTACCTGGATAACTCCGTGAATTTAGATTTATACTGAGCCACAGACATAGTATTCTGCTCCAAGTTAAGAAACTCCATTTCCTTCTTATCTTGATCTACCCGAGGAATGAAATGTTCCTTGAACTTCCTCAAAAAATTCTCCCAAGTATTGATTCTCATCCCAATTAGTTTTCAAAGCTTTCCACCAGTGCTCAGCAGCTCCACTCAGTTTATAAGTAGCAAACTTGACTTGATCTTCATCTGAACATCTGAGAACATCAAATATTTTCTCCATGGATTCAATCCACCTTTCAACTTTTGTCACATCTGGTTCTCCTTCATAGCCCATTTGTTTCATCTTCAGGAACTGTTCTAACCCATATCTCGGAGGTGCTTGCTCTCCTCCTTGCCTTTGATCATTTAAAGTTTTCATTGCTGCTTCGAACATCCCTTGAAACATGATTCGGGCCTCTTCTCTGGCATCCCCTTGCCCTGAAGAACCAGTCTGATCTCCTTCAGTGTCAACCATTTTTAATAAATACATGCATAAGACACTCAACGTTACTCACTATATACACAACTACCCTCCTAGGTCACTTAGTCATTCTAGACCATCTACAACCTAGCTCTGATACCAACTGTCGCGCCCCAGACCCGTGGTCCTACTTGGCCCCACGCTCGGGACACGATCGGAAGACGTCATAAAACATTTTAGGAAAATTTTTCGAAATGTCCTTTCATAAAAGTTCCATATAACAAAACACATTTACTTGAAACTTGATTTAATTTCACACAAACAAACTTTCACAACCCAAAGTACTTAGCCACAAGGCTTACACACTTTACTTACAAATTTACAAATCACCAACATGTTCCAAAAATAGGTGATACAAAGATGAAGTCACGGGTACACTACCCAAAAGGTTATATATTTACATAATGTAGCCTTTACATAACACATGTCCCAAAATGTCTTACCCAAAATCACCACCTCGACGTCCTCCCTTGTGAAGTGACCTATCCCCTGGGCTCTCCTTTATCTAAGGAAAATAACATTGAAAGGAACGGGGTGAGAATAAATCTCAGTAAGCTACTAAAATGCAACTACGTTACATGCTGAAATGATACTCGTAATTGAACAATGTCAATAAACATTCACATAGCACGTAACATGATAGGCAAAGCCAACTCATCTTACCACACGTAAGGTGGAAATAAACACTCATAAGTGGATACTGAGCCAAGGTTCTCGAATCAAACATATAACCATCTGTGAGGTATCAACTGAGCAGCACCAAAGGGCTGAAGCCGGTTCATGAACCAAACAATAACAACAACAACAACAACAGGGGGAAAATGACACAAAGTCATAACCCAAACGGTGACTAAACTCACACAAAGGAGAGCTAGCCCAAACGCAATCCGTTGCCCAAGGAAGGGGGCTAAAAATGAGAAACCAATGGTAGAAGCCTTACAATGAACTTGGCTCGTGTGCCATTATAATCCCTACCACTGCCCGACACCACAACAAGTACCAGCTGGACTTTAAACACGAGCATTGTAATAAATACTTGCTTAAACAACAACCGGGGCATGATTCCAAAGAAGGAAACCACACAAGCTCATCATAAAGATGCACCAAACCAAAACACACCATAAGATGTTCATTAATACCCAATTAATCCTTATTCACATTCCATAACACATTTGTTCACAAAGGAACCAATTTCAAACACTAGAGTGTTCCACAATGACCATTTTAGTCAACTAGAGTAATACCCAAAAACCTAGACTAAGAATACATCCTAGTCTTAGTCAAACAAAAAGAAGATTTCTGAAAATAGGGGCGAGCTGGCGCTCACTAAAGAACGGGCGGGCGCTCAAGCGTGCGCTCCAGGTCAACAGGGAATTTGGTCATGTAACAAAAGGTAAGCGGACGCTCTACTCATGCGCGCGCGGGCGCTCCATAGGCTAGCGGGCGGGCGCTCGGTACCCGATTTGGGCCAAAACTGCACCTGGTTCTTTACCTACTCCTTCCGTCCCAAAAGTACTAACACACATCTTACCTCTTACATAAACCTTAACCAAAGGAACCCAGGAAACACACTTAGGGACACACTTATAATTCCCTTACCAATGCAAAACCAACTTTCCAAATACTCCATTTGTCCCAAAATTACAAGTATCACAAAAATTATCCAAATCACAAAATAACAATCACAAGTATCATGTATAACATTTATGACCATTTTAACATTTAAAGGAGAATTAGTAACTTACCTATTTCGGGAAAAAGTATCGCAGAAATATGTTTTGTTCGGGTAGAAATGATCTATTCAACGCCCTGATCATTTTTATATAATTAGTTTTTAAAACGGAGTAGTAAATAAAAAGAAATAAAATCAAAATTAAATGAACTTACCTTTTTCTCTTAACCCTAGGAATGAACGAGAGAGAAGTGTTCTGGGAAAGTATGAATAACACAGAGAGAGGGAGATAAGCATAAGGTTATAAAGATCTTTACCCCATTTTTCTACTTTGGTCACTCTAGTTTTATTTTAAACAATTAAGCCCCTTGAACTTATATTTCCAATAAGGACCCTAAGGTTTCAACTTAATCATTTAACTCCCTTTACCATTATTACTACTAACTAAGTAAATAACACATTTAATCAGGCAATATGTGCAAGTCATACAATATAATGCAACACATAAAATGAACACATAAGTTTAAATTAAAATCCCCCAAAAATATAAAATAAATAGGAACGGGTTTTGGGGTCGTTACACCATCTATTGTTTAGTTTCGGCTACATGGACTGCTTTCTTGGTTTCTTGAATTAGTGCGGAATTGTGGTTGCCTATGGCTTAGTTCGGCCGCACTTCTTGTTGTCTTGATTTGGAGATGATAACCAAAGTTCAAAGAGTCTCATCCTCATAATTATAGAGAAACTAATGACACATAAATATCGTGCTTAAATTAATAGAGATTAATTTAATGACTAATCTTGATGCTTTACATGTTATGTGCTCATAAACGTGTTGTATGCTATATGAGATGAACCTTCTTTAAAACTTAAGTCATGTGCCAATCCATTATTAAAACACTTGTGAGTACACCGGGTAGTTTTATGCAGGCTACGCTCTAGCGAGGTGCATTAATTCTATCAGTGTATGAGCAAGATGAGGAATCAGAGTTTCCTATACGTTTAACGTGGTTTGACTTAATTAGGCTATCAAAACAGTTTTGGGCCTAAGGCACAAGATGCGATTAAAACATGTTTGACATTGGATGTCTAAAACAATCTCATAAAAGATCTAAGAGTCATATGTGATATGATTGACAAGAGTTGTCTACCTAAATAACTTGGTTTTGAGCAGTCGTGCCCTAGCCGACTCAAAATTGGGTGAAATATGGATCTTAGCCCTCTTAAATTATATTATACAATTGTTGTATATGAAGGTTATATAATTTAGTGGGAGTATTTATGAAATACAAATAATTTATCTCTTAAATGATTGGTATGAAATATAGGTGTATATTTATTTGCATATTTCTGTAGAATGTTATATTAAACTTTAATTATGTTTATTACTGCGATGTGTTCTTTAAAATGACAAAGTTAAAAGAGAATGAAATTGATTTCTTTGATTGGATCATGAGCTTAAGAATTGTTCTAAAGCAAGAACGAAAATTATACATTCTTAATAATCATAAGTAACTTAAATTGCAATATTAATTTGATTAATATGTTCCGAAGGATCATCAAATTTAATTTGATTAACTTGTTGATGATCTTAGATTCATGAATAAATTGTTTATTCTTGGTTTTGATGATCATGATGATTGGATCACCATGAACATCAAATCCTAATTGAATCTAGGAAAGCAATTTTGAGGTAAATTTTGGAAGTTCAAAAATCTACCGCTTTTATGATAAATATTTTGAGTTGAATTTAATTGTCAGATGACTATTTTTTGAAACCAAGCTTCGTGAAATTAAAAGTCAAGTTCAAAATTAATCTAGGATTGAATCTAGTTTCAGACGACTGGTTTGCGAAACCGAGTTTCCTGAAAAGTGATGTCAATTCAAGAATTCAGATAAACTGAAATCAGAATCGTGAATCGTTCTTGATTACTGAAATTAGTTAAATTGATGAGACATGTTTGTACTCTCAATATCTGAACTATCATGCGGAAAGATGATGATCGAAGTCGAAAATTTGATTTTTGACTCAATGAATTTCTAAAAGGAAAGAGGATTAAAAGATAAAGGTTAGACAAATGTTGTCTAAACTAAAGGAAATAATTGTGGCTAAAATTATAACCCTAAATAATACAATTTTATAACGTGGCAATTGGATTGACCATTTAAAATTGTAATCAAAATTCTGGATGATCAAATAAAGTTAATGGTAGTGAGACTACCACTTCGGACATTTATGTTATAAGATCAATCTTTCTAATTTTAATTATTGGGTATTGGATACCGGATGTAGATCGCACATTTGTGTAAATGTGCAACAATTAGTAAATAGAAAGACTACTTATGAAAGGTAAAGTTAATCTACGAATGGTAATAATGCAAGAGTTGCAACATTGTTCGTAGAACACTTATGAAGTGACTTTACTCATTAAGTAGAAATTGTTTTTTTTTTATAAGATAATGAAGGATATTAATCTTTTATTGAGAATAAAAAAGGTGCTTTATTTATTATGATTTGCTTTATTGTATTGTTAAATCATATAAGTAAATCTTATATCCTAAATCTTGAAGAACAAAATAATAAATAAGGCTATAACATAAATAATTAAATTCTTTATGCATTATTGTTTTGATCAAATAAATGAGAAACTCATATCTAAAATTCCATGGGACGGAGTTTTAAAGTCATGATTTTGAATCATGTGATATATGCAAATATTATTTATTTGGACCAAGACATCTTTTACTAGGAGTAGTAAAAGGCTAATATCTTATTGGACCTAATACATGTTGATGTATGTGGTTCATTAAGTGGCAATGCTAAAAGAGGATTTTGGTACTACTTAACAAAACTATTCAAATATCCCAATTCGATCGCGATGATGAATAATTGAACCAAGAATTTGACAATCATCTTTAAGATTGTGAAATTGTTTCACAATTAACTCCACCAATAACAACATTTTGAATGATGTGTCTAAATGGAGAAATTGAACCTTATTGGATATGGTTCATTAGATGATAAAAGTCAAATTGATCTTCCATTATTTATTTTGGGGTTATGCATTTGAAATTGCTATAATTACACTAATTTGAGTTCCATCAAAATAGGTTCATAGGTACCATATGTGATACGAAATGAAAGAAAACTTGGTTTGTCTTTCATGAAGATTTAAGAAAGTGAGACTTTTTGAAAGGACTTATTTGGAACAACCTCACATTTAAATCTAATAAATGTATTTTCATGGGACATCCTAAGGAAACTTGAGGATATTATTTTACTTCTAAAGAAATAAATTGTTTGTTAGCGATGATACTTTTCTAGATAAATTGTTTATCTCTAAAAGAAACAATGGGAGTAAAATATATCTCAAATGGCTCGAGACCTAGAAAAATTACATTGAACCTTTGATGAAAGTTGAACAAAGATTCACAAGGAGTTGTGAAAATTCGTTCAAGTTACACAAGTGACTCGCATATACGATAGGATACAATCTATAACAAGAAATACTGGATTTCTCGTAATAGAAAGTATTGAGGTAAAGTTCATTGAGAATGACATATTTACCACCTATCAAAATGCAATATCCGCTCCATGTTTAGATTAATGGCTTGGAGTCATAAAATCTAAAAGTCAATCCATGTAGTATAATAAAGTTTGGAACTTGATCATTTTAACCTAATGTGTAAAAACTAAAGGATTGAATTAAGTTTTCTTGGAGAAAACTTACATGGGTAGCAAGGTACATACTAATTAAGCAAGACAAAATGTGAAAAGGTTGACTCATATTTCGACTATGATAAAACTTTCTCACTCATAGTCATGCTTTAAGATATTAGAATTCTCATTGTCATCTCTTCATATTTGGAATATGAAATTTGACAAAAAGATATCAAAACAACGTTCCTTAACGGGAACTCACTTAAGGATGTATTGGATACAACCTAAAGGTTTTGATAGTCTAGAAAATTCTAATAAAGTATGTTAGTTGCGGAAATCCATGAGATGGATTGAAGCAAGCTTCTTGGAGTTGAAACAATCATTTTGATGAAGTGTTCAAATCGTTTGAAATTCATCAAAGATGAGACTTGTGTTTGCTAAGAAATTAGTGGGAGCATAGTCTAATTCCTAGTCTTGTATATGTGGTTGACATATAATTCATTTTGAAAGAGTTTCTTAATGAATGACTAAGGAAGAAGCCGCTTACATCCTTGGAATTAATATCTATTGATATAAATATAGGAAGTTGATTGATTTGTGTCAAAGTACTTGTAGAGACAAAGTACTGAATTGTTCAGTATACAAGACTCTTGGAGAAGAACTTGCAAAGTTGTCTAATGACAATGTTCTTGGCAAGACTTGGTCTTATTGGAAGACTAATGAGCAAGAATACATGATTAGGATTCCATATGCTTCGGCAATTGGATCTATCATGTATGTCATATTAGGTACTAAGACGGGATAACTCGTATACTTGGAGTATGATGAGAACAAACTAATCATATCCTAGTGAAAGTCACTAGATAGTGGTCAAGAATATCCTTATGTACTTGAGAATAACTAAGGATGCATTCTTGATGGTTGTTGACATGGGAGATGATATAGTAAATGGTTACATAGATGCATGCTTCCACATCGACAAGGGTAATTTAAATCGCAGTATAAACACATGTTTAAAGTAAGTGCTATTAGTTGGAATAGTTCCAAGCAAATACACTGTAAATTATTCTACGAATAAAATTGAGTATTTAGTTACAAGAGTTGTAACTAAGGGAGTTGTTTGAATATAGATGTTATTAGTAAAACTAGAAATAGTTTCTAGTACTACTAATCCTATGGACCTTTATTGTGAAATAATGGTTATTCCACAAGCTAAGGTGCCAAAGGCTCATCTATGATCCAAGCATACACTCAGACATTTCCATCTCTACGAGAAATCGTTGACATGGGAGATGTCAAAATATGCAAAATACCTTATGGTGATAACAAGGACAATCCTCTTACATAAGATTCTCCACATGCTGTTATGATGGTCATAAGCTAAGCTCAATGGTATTGGATACACATTGACTGGGCCTAGTGCAAGTGGGAGATTGTTGGAGATTATGCCCTAGGCCCTTGAGAAAGGCCTTGCGTTGCATCATGTTATCATTTGTTATGGAGATAACCCTGGACTATTATATGTTTTACTTGTTTATTATAATAATCCCGTCCCTAGTAATTATGAAGGACTAGTATAAGTTTAATCGATGATCATATGATAATCATGTGTATGTGATACACATTAAGCTTATGGGTACTTATTGGAGAACAAGTACTAGACTTGACCCACCTATGAGATTTATGTCATGGTCAGATGTCATAATTAAATCTCATATAGTCATATCATTTGATATCCTTAGACCTGAGATTATCATGGTCTTCCACATGATGAACATTATATTTGACGTACTCAAACGCTACCCCTAACCGGGTGGTTATAAAGGCTACGATTGGCATAATCAGATTCTTGTAGGGAAGAATGATAAGTCAAGATAGAATTTGTCCTTCCTCAAGAGAGATATCTGCTTAGGCCACTCGTAGAGTGAGATTGATGAAATGCGTGGCCACGCTCAAATGAATTGATGTGATCAATGTCATTTGCTCATAATCAATCTACTCAAGATAGAGTGAGATTGTGATATGTTCTATGAGGATAACGAAATCCGTTTAAGTTATATTAATTGGGTAGTCATGATGGCTTGCTAGAGTCCGCTCATGACTTATGGATTTGACCTTGGTTTGACTCATTGCCAACTTAATATAATCCTATGGGGTCACACACAAAAGAACGAATTTACAAAAGAGCTAAAATTGGATTACGTAAAAGAGCGTAAAAATCGGAATCAAGAAAAACGGAAAAATCAGTTTTCTGGGGAGATCCGGTCGGACCTATCATAGGACCCGGCCGGACCCATGTAATGACCCGGTCGGGCTCTTCCCAAGACCCAGTCGGGCAAACTGATTTCGTGCTTGTTTTTCTGCTTCGAATTTTTGACGAGATTTGGACTAAATTTCCTAAATGGTTTAGGACTTTTGAGTTTAAATACACCTCTCTTTACAAGGTATTAACCTAAATTCAGATTGTATCATTATTGGTAGCCTCCATGTGTTTGAGAAACATATTCTTGAGTTTAGATTATGAATCAAAAGATCAAGAACACCAATAATTTCATATAGCCTTTGAATATTAGAAAAACGTGTTTTCTAATAGGTCTAGCAATCCAGATCTAGAATGGTTCTAGATATTCGTTCACGTGTGGATACACATAGAGGATGTTTGCTTTAGCATATCAAGTTCGTGTTCCTGTGATCCTGATCCGAAGAACGCGAAGAACGAGGAGATCAAATCTTAAAGCTTGAAGACTTGAAGATTTGAAGATCCGAAACTTTTAAACGCACAACATGGTTAGTATTCTAAATTCATCTTGCTATTAGTTTAATTATCATGAATGGATCTTGGGGCTTAGGGTTTTGTTGATTGTTATCGCTTTCTTCCGCTGCGCATGTTGCTCCAAAACCCAACAACCATACCTGATCATCTTCCCCTGTTTGAGGAATGTAAGATTGAAGGATGTCTTCCGCAATGTTAGGAGGAAACAATTGTTTTATCAATGGAGCTTTCCAAGAAAGAGATTGAGCGTTTATAAGATCAGCCACTTTTAGGTTTGGGATGCTCGCTGCAAGAGACTGGTTGGGCAAATAGAACGGGTGATTGGGAATCCAGTTGCGTTGGAGGGCTTGAATGTTGTGTCTATTTTTGACACGCCAATGTAAATTTGTCTTGATCAAGTCTTTTCCCCACGAAATACTTTTCCAACCCCATAATCCCTTTTGCGAAGTGTTGCCATCCAAAAAGTCTTTTCGAGCGTGGTATTTGTGCCTTATTGAAGAATAAATCAAACTATTAGGATTTGTCCAGATTCTCCACGCAGTTTTAGCCAAACAGGCCTGATTTAAAGCGCCCATATGTCTGAGCCCCAATCCCCCTAGATTTTTTGGGAGACATAGATTTTGCCAACTCGTCCAATGAATCCCCCTAGTCTTGTCTAGCCCTAGCTAGAGAAATTTGTTGAAATTGCGGTGCATTTCCTTGATGACGTAAATCGGGAATTTGAAGCAATACATAGCGTGGCAAGGGATGGTAACAATGGTATGTTTGATAAGAGCAGCTCGACCAGCTAACGATAGAAATTTTCCTTGCCATCCTTGAAGACGGTTTCTAATCTTGAATAAAATGTCTTCAAAGATGGCCTTCTTTGTTCCATAAAACATTTGGGGAATACCAAGATATTTCCCATCTTTGGCGCTAAGAGGAATAGACAAGATATTTGTGGCTGAGCTTTGGAGATCTTCTGAGGTAGTTCTCGAGAAATAAAGGTCACTTTTCTGAAAATTTATTTTCTCTCCTGCTTGTTGACTAAAAGCATCCAGAGTCCATTTAAGATACCAAATGGCCGAGGTTGAGATTTCAAAAGCAATCAGATAGTCGTCCGCGAATAGCAGATGATTTAAAGGGGGACAATTACGCTTTAGCTTAATCCCTGGAATGATTTTGGAAGTGTTGAAGTGATTGAGGGTGGAGGAGAGTGCTTCCGTACACAGAATAAAAAGGTAAGGAGAAAACGGGTCTCCTTGTCGAATTCCCCTTGCTGGGGAGAAGAAAGGGGAAGGACTTCCATTTAAAAGGATGGAGTATGAAACTGAGGAAATGAAATTTTGAATAAGAGCTATCCATTTAGGACTGAATCCGAATTTGGATAAGGTGTTTATGATGAAATCTCATTTGAGTCTGTCATAGGCTTTGCTTATATCTAACTTGACCATAACAGAAGGTGTTTTTGTGGATTTTGAATGTTTGATGGTATCCGATATTTCATGACTGATGAGAATGTTATCGGCTATACTCCTCCCAGGGATGAAAGCATTCTGATTTGGGGAGATTAAGGATGAGATGATTCGCTTCAGACGGTTGACAAGGACCTTTGATGCAATTTTGTAAATGTTATTGCAAAGGCTAATGGGTCGGAAATCATGAGGGGTGGCGGGTTGAGGTTTTTTTTGGGATGAGGGTGATGAATGTTGAATTTATTGGGTTAACTAGACTCCCATTATTTAAGATATTGAGAATGGCAGAACATACCTCGGATTTTGTTGTTTTCCAGGTACTCCGATTATATCCAGAATCTCATCTTGCTAGAATGACATACTCGTATGGTGTACTTATTTTGAGAAATACGCCCACGGTTACATACATGATACATTGAGGAATTAGCTAGGGGCACAAAAAAAGTCACAAAATCTTGCTCACAGAATGAGGTGACGATAATTTATTGGTTGCATCGATAATGGACCCGCCACACTTTAATTAAAAACACCAATAACATTATTACACCTAGGATTTTGTGAGCGAGTTTTTGTGACTTTTTTGTACCCCTAGTATTATTCAGCTTCAGCAAATTCAGAAAATACTCGTAGACTGTACTTATTTCGAGAATCATGCAACTAAGTTTATTTCCATATTTTGAAAGTGCGACAATTCATTTTGCGACAGACGCAAAAAAAAAACACGAAATTCTTTATTATGATGATGAATACTCCCTCCGTTTTATGTCACTTGAGACCAAAAAATTTGGCACACAAATTAAGGAAAAGTAGGCGAGAGAAATAGTGGGAGGAGATGTTTGTGAGTATGAAAAATTAAATAGGAGAGAGAATAGTGTGAGGAATAGTAAGTTGATTGGTGTTGTGAGTGTAAAAGTAAAGTAAGAGAGATGATGAGTGAGGAATATTAAAGATTCTTTAACATTTTGGGAAGTCTCAAGTCATGTGGAACGGACGGAAAATGAAATAAGTCTTAAGTGACATAAAACGAAGGGAGTATGTGACAGTGAGGGGCAAATATCACATTAATACCTTTAAGTTTCACAAGAGCTGCAATGTAGATACTAATGTATCAATTTTGGCAATTTCGTTCCTAATGTTCACACTTTGTGGCAATGTGGGGCTTTTTGTGGATGTACGTTAAAAAAATGGATGAAAGTTAACATAGTGAACAAGAAAGTTAACGAGCTTCTTTAAAAATTACCTTGTCAACCCCAAGATTTAAAAATGTTTCATTTATTGCTATTCCGCCAATTATATTTGCAAACACAAGCACACTATTAACGTATTTAACCAAGTGTCTAATCACCATCGTTCACCACTAACCCTAACACCACCATCAATCACACCATCACCACCACCACCACCATTAACAACACCACAACCGCCATCAACAACACCATAACCGCCATCAACAACACCACCGCAACCCATTGTACCTTTTAAATCAAACAATCACACCCACACCCACCTATTCTCAACGTTAGCAGAAACAATAACTACACCACACAATTGAACTTGGCTTGGCGACAAAATGTATTAACTTTTCTAAAATGAAAACAAAAATGAAGTGTTTGTGGTAGGGAATGTCGAAATAGTGGTCTGGGTAGGGGTGAGCAAAAAAACCGAAAAAACCAATAAAACCAAAAAAATCGGACCGAAAACCGGTCCAATAAGCTATTGGTTAGGACCGGTTTCTAAAAATTAGAAAACCGAAATTAGTGGTTCGGTTTAGGTTTCTAGCTTGTTAGAACCGATAAGAAACCGAACCGATTACCTAAAACTATGTCGTTTTATTCCTAGCTTATTATTTGAATTAATAATTGTAAACTTTAATTTGTAGTTTTTGGCCCAAGTAGTATGGCCCATTGGCCCAATTCATACTTCAACCAGAAAATGTGCCTTATTTGACCTTATTATTTATTATGTGCAAATTGGGCCTCATTTGAATGTAGCCCATTAAGGCGGCCCAACAAACCAACAACCCAATAGTTCATTCTATTGGTTTGACACCGAACCAAACCGATATCACACCGAAACCGAACAAATCGAACCACTAAGAAACCGAAGCTTAATGGTTTTGAATTACATAAACCGATAACTATTGGTTTAGTGTCGGTTTTGGCCTAAAACTGAACCAAACCGACCCGTGCACACCCCTAGGTCTGGGTTTCGCAGAATGTCTGGTTTTTGAATCTAAGAAGGGAATCCCAATTGTTCTAGAGTAGGCAGGTCGGACATAATGGTCTGACAAGGTGGATTGCGGAGCGCCCGGAGGTCGACGATTGCGTTGGTGCGGCGAGCTTGGCGAGAATCAGGAAGGATTGGAGGCTGCAACTACCAGATTTGGAAATCGCTGGCTTGGGAAGATGTCGGACGAGGCAGGAATGAAAGTCTTTGGTAGGGCTTTTAGTGACAAACCACCCCAAAGTCCACTTAGATTTGGGCTTCTTTTTAATGAATCTTTGAAAGTAAATGAATTAAATAAATTCAAACAATAATTACAATTGTTTTGCATTAGATTTTATACTTTTTTGAAGTTATAAACGAAATTCTTATTCTTCTTCTTTAACGGAATTGTGTTGAGTAAATATAATTAAAAGAAAAATGAGAAATAAAACATTTTTAAATTTCAGGGTGGACAATGTAATTCTTCAAAAAGGTTGTTAAGTTTTCCATTCACCTTGTTAGTGCCCATCCAAAAATGCTTTACATCGCCACAAAGTGTGAACATTATGAACGAAATTACCAAAATTGGTACATTAGTACCCACATTGCAACTCATGTGAAACTTAAAGGTACTAATGTGCTATTTGCCCGACAGTACGTAATAGAATTGGAAATTATGCCAATTCGTTGTGTAGTCTCCTTTTCTTTTCTTTTCCTTGTATCGCGGTTAAGACAGAGAAAAACTTTATGTGAGTAATTTTCAACAACTAAAAGCATCTATTTTCCCAGAAAGTTTTTGATTTAACTTCATATCAGACGGTTCAACTTCAGTTGAAGGCAGAGGAACCAGCATCACTAAGAACGGCTTCTCATACATGGTTGGAGTACATAACAAACAAATGAATGAATGAATGAGTAGATACATAACCGAGTCTCAATTTAAAGGGTACAGTACAGCGTACACTGCACAATTCCCAAACACATTACTAACTCCGTCCCAAAATAAATGAATAATTTTTTTTTCAAAGTTTCTATTGCAAAATGAATGACTACAAAATTTTCAAAATTGTTATTGATAAAGAGTAAATTTGAAAAAATATACTCGGGAATTCATTTTGGGACGGAGGGAGTGCAACAAAAGAGAGGCCAACATCAATACATGTTTTTACCTGCTTGCTATACACCATCTACATGGTCACCTTATAAATGACCCCAAGAACTAAAGTTAGCAAAAGAGCCTTCTCATTCCAAGTCACGACACGGTTCCTCCAAAGATTGACAAAACGAGCTTCAAAAATAATTGCTGACGAAGAGGCTCTTATACGACATAGCTCTCTTGCTAATCTTCCTCCAACTTCAATAACCCATCTAATGTATAAATGCACAAACCAATTTCTCTCCTCTTTTATCATTTTATCAAAACCTTATACCAGTATTTCCACTGGGATGTACTGAAATCCCTGTTTGTCAAATTACCTTCATCTTCTCAACCGTCTTAACTCATGCTCCGTATTATGGTACCAAGAAAGGATGTCAAATGCTTTACATCTGTTTTGTTTTTATACTTTATACGCCTATGTATATAAATCACAACTCGGCTTTCCCCCAACAAAGTATTTATATCAGATTCTTGTACGCAGTTTTGATGTGTTTTTTCTCCAGTTTTTTTATGATGTATGACCAGGAGCGGACACTGTCGTGTAGGACTTGCCCATGGGAACTATCTGGATGAGCACACAGAGGAGCAAGATAAATATAAATGCTTGTACCTTCTTGTATTGATGATGGGCAGAATATCAAGAAAATGCATTACCTGGTCATGGCTTGAAGAATTAGCTGCAGAAGTTTTTGACCTCTTTGACACGAATGTACTCCACCTTTCTATGACATCCTCTGCAAAGTTCTGATCCGAGAATTCTGTAAGAATTTGCACGTCAGTTGAGTATTCTAACAAGAACAATAGATTCAAAACAAGATACTCCCAACATCCCAAAATGATAGTCCCATTTCTCCATTTTGTTTGTCCCAAAAAGATGGTCCCATTTCCAAAATTAAGGCTTTAAAATAACTGAAATTCCAAGTTCCAACAACTTATAATGTAGCCTTAAAATGTTTGAAAAGTCAAACGGGACTATCATTTTGAGAGGGAGGGAGAAACTGAATTCAACATAATAAAATATCAGAAGTGATTATTGAACTGTAAGCTTCTGAAGCTTGCCTAATCTAATAATAATGAAAATTTATTCCCAGGACACATGCACATTGAACCTCATGCTGCCATCAAGAATAGTCGCGTACTCAAAAGTACAATATGAAATAATGTTACCACCAAATCAGAGATGAGCGGTTTCATTACCATAAATAATTACATCAAAAGATAATCTACACTGCATACAAACACAATTGAGAAATCATCTTTTTTGTACACAAATTCAAAATGCACAGAGATACTCGCATACATTCAGATCAGGCACGAAATAATCGCTAAACTTTCAAAAGCAATCACCAGCTAAGGCGGCCATCACACCCACCCACCCACACCCACACCACTAGCAAAAATAGAAAACCGTGGAATAGAAAACACTTTACCAAAGTTTTGAGCAAATCCTGTGTATCCTAAAGTGGGATACAGATTATCTTCTCACTAAAAAACGCTTTAAAAATATTACCTCCGTCCCAAAATGAATGTCCAAAATATTTCAAATTTTCTCTTGAACAAGAGCAAATTTGAACATTTGTTGGACATTCCCTTTGGGACAGAGGGAGTAGCATTTTTGATAACAGAGATCCCACTCTGGGCAGTACATAGTTCATGGGCCCAAAGCAGAGAAGATGCACCTCAGTAATCATGTTTTATACTCACAATCACAACCAATTAATTTAAGGTAAACAAAGACTTAAATCCCTCAATGATATTCCCTCCGTCCCAGAAAGATATTCCCATTTGAATTTTAATGGTCAACACAAGTGAACTTTCACCAAACATTAATGTCAATCTAATCATCTTAGTTTCAAGAAATTGTAATTATAAAACATTAACTGATTTATCAATAACAATTTTTAGACTTTTTAGCATTTATGTTTGGTTAAGGTTCACTTGCGTTGACCATAAAAAAACAAATGGACTATCTTCTCGCGATGGACGGAGTATATGAATAAATTGCTGGCCTAGCATGTCCTTCAAGGCATTAAAAACTATTCTCTACTTTTGTAGAAGCCTGGTTTCAGAGGTCCTGTTTCTTTTATCAAGTAATATTTACATGACACTACGCTGGCCTTTAAAGATGCCTCTAAATTCAAAGCGAACTCCTAATTCATGAATGACAGTCAAGCAAAAATAAATAACCACAGCAACTTCTCCTTGCCTTTTCGTTGCATGTGCAGGCATTGAAATCTATGTGTGTGTGATTACGTGGTTACATGCTGAACAAAATATGGTAAAACAAAAGAACAAAGGAAAAAAACATTATCAGAGAGCCTGATTAAGCAGACTAGTAACACACTTTCAAAAGATTGGTCGTAATCACCTTCAAGACATTCAACTGACTCGTCCTGTATACAAAGACCCACAGGAAACTGAGAATCTGAACTTTTTTCTGTTTCCTTTGAGTAAATCCTCTTTTGTCCTACGCGCTTTTTCCCAGTAGCCGCACTATTCAATGTAGACCTGTGAGGCTCAATCTTCTTCCGAGAGCCATCGTGGAGAACCGTCAACTGGAGAAATATCATGTCAAGATGCTCGTTAGTAGGAATGATGCATCTAATAAAACACTTAGTGATGGAAATCATAAACTCTAGATGGTAAATGAAGTTATTGCCATACCTGTTTAGAAGCATATTGCTCATTAGCAGACAGTTTTCGAGATACAGTTGTACCTTCTGGCTCACGTTCTGACCGCCACCGGGACAAACCCACAGAACGGTGCAACTGCTCAATAAATGAAGATTCTAAATGACGTAGATAAAGACCGTGCTTCTCATCTGTCCATGTTGTGCACTTATCCTGGTAAGAAACGAACATCTACCAATTACAACTTGCTATGATAAAAAAAGAAAACTCGAGATTATTTATATCAAAGTAACTTATGAAAGGGAAAAACAAACAGCAGAAAAAACAATAGCCGGTTATGACCATTGATGTCCTCTCTTAGTCTTTGTCCATCAATTCACCCAAGTGTTTTCAGCAAATCCGGTAATAAAGATGCATTTGGAAACCAGAATCTATTTTGCCGCATCTGGACTTGACAAGCTAAGGTTTTCTCTCTACCAAACTTGGTTGATAATCTAAAGTGTTTGCACCCACCGGAAGAAAGAAGGAAAGCAAGAAATAATAAAGGAAGCTCCTGAAACAGCACTGCTATATTAAAATCACAACATATGTATGGATAGACTGAATAAAGACTAATTCCTGAATCGGGAATAGGTCCATACTTCCCAAGCCTTAGAACGTCGTATCCAGTCAAAACAAGAACGCTCATAATAAATTGTACGAACAGAAAAATACTAAATCATATGATTCCTTATCACCCTTAAAAAATTATGTCACAGAACGCAATCCAACAGTGATCAACATTTAAAAACACTAGATATGCATCAAACTACTCTTAGCATAGGATGTGTGCCTCAGAATTGGAATTCAAGAACATTAGTTCCAACTTCAAACTAATTAATCTCCAATTCCTAAAATAGGCAATTGAATTCGGTATTTGCAAATACTAAACTTCAAATTCCATCAAATACCAAAGTTAAATAAATATAAGATCTGGATCAATCAAAAGCATATAAAGTACATAACAATGAATTTTTTTGTAACTTCACATTAAAGTAAATAACTAGATTAAAAATAAACTCTATGAAAAATCAAATAATTACCGGTGTTGAATCCTGAGTTTGTCGAGAGGTATCTTTCAAATCCCCAACCGTCAAAGCAGACTCCTCCTCCTCCGAGTACGACCTAGTCAACAAATCGGTGCAGTCCGGGCTCTCGTCGTCAAGATCTGTAAACGCCACCGGCGGTAATTCCTGCCGGAGATTTGCCTCCATTTCTTCAACGTTTTATGATTCAGACGATGTAAAACTTGCTGTAACAAATTATCCCTGTATTTTGCAGAGAGAAAGAAGAAACCCTAAGAGAGAGAGAGACGCGGTGTTGTCCATGGGGGGCCCAGATAGATGATCCACGTGGCGACGCTTTTACACGTGTCCAGGTGAAGGCTGAGTGTCACGTCAGAAAGACCGAAATAAATATCTGTAGGCAATGGCCATTGTAAAAGTAAGCCAGATATTTGTTGAGAGGGTGCGATATTTGGGAAAAAGAAGCTGCTGGGAAGGAATGTGGCTGCTTCGCATTTGACAGGTGTGGGCCCGGTAACGATGTGGTGGTGGCTATATTAAAAAAAAAAACAAAAAAAAAATAGTTTGGTCCCTAAACTTGATACTTTTATTAAATTGGTCCTGCATGATAGATGATGGCTTTGTATCTTAGTTTACCCCTTTTTATTTGACTTTATCAATTTTCAACTATAAAATCAAATTCAATATGTTTATAATGCGCTACAAACAATTAATTAATTTTAAAAGAGTCTCAATTATTTTTCTCCTCCAATTTTTTCCATATTAATCAACTTCAAAATTAATTCTTTGATGGGTATGCATGTTGATAAAGTTTATATGATCAATTTTTTAAAAAATTGTAATAATGTACATTTAGAAATAACACAAATTGGTAAAAAAAAAAAATATGATCCTTTTAATAAATTCAACAATTTTATTCAACTGATTAACATTCAAACCAAAATTTTCTTTTAATATTAGGATCCAGAAAAGAAATTCATCATTAATTTTATTGATTAAAGACATTGTTTTTGAATTTTTAAATACTTAAATACTGAATCCTAAAAAAATAAGATTGAAAATTAGCAAAAACATATAAAGAGGAAAACATATACAGTAATAAAAATTCATTGAGAGTGACCAAACTAATAATTATACCAAGTTTAGGGACCAAATGATTATTTAATCTAGGGGTATTTTGATATTTTTAAATATTCAAAGGACAGAAGGGGAAATATGGCGAAAAAAGCTAACATAAGGGACCAAACTAATAAGGCTCTGTTTGTTTTCCGGAAAGCATTTTCCGGTGTTTGTTAAGCACCAGAAAATGGGAAAATGTTTTCCGGAAAATGGTTTTCCTCCTTTTCTAAGGAAAACGTTTTCCTTACCTCCACCTAAGGAAAACATTTTCTGAAAAATAATGACGATACAAAATTATTTTTGAACACTCCTCCACTTCTGCCTCGCCCGTTTCACACCCTACCCCACCCACCAATCTCACCCCCCCCAAAAAAAAAAGAAATAAATAAATAATGTTTTTTTCACTCATATTAAAATTATTTTTGAAGACCTCCCCCTCCCCCACCACCCCCACCCCCCACCCTACCTCACCATCCACCCACCTCCAAAAAAAGAACTTTCTTTTCACACACATTAAAATTATTTTTGAACAGCTCACCCCCTACCACCCCCCAACACCACCCATCCCACCTCCATTCAAAAAAAAATTCATGTTTTTTTTCTTATAATAATTTTTTTCTCATATTAAATTATTTTTTGCTCCTATGAAAACATTTTCCTTAGATTTACCAAACGACCAAAAACATGTTTATGTCATTTTCTGAAAAATATTTTCCGGGAAATCATTTTCAATAAAATGTTTCCACCCAAACAAACGGAGCCTAAATATAATTCATAGAGGACCAAACTAATAAAAATTGTCAATTTTAAGCACTAAATTATTATTTAATCCTTTTTTCTAATAAATTTTAAAAAAATTATATTATTTATAGTTTTAATAAAATTTCAAAATTTATTATTGATAATTTTTATAATAGTATATTATTAATAAACCTTATTTGTAATTTTAATTAAAAGAATTATAAATAACTTAAATTATTTTTGAAATTTCATTTAAATAAACAATAAATAAAGATAGATTAATTTTCTACAGAGGAAGTGGGAGATTAAATATTGTAGTCTACTCCCTCCGTTTCACGTCACTTGAGACTTATTTCCTTTTCGTCCGTTCCACGTGAGTTGAGACTGCCCAAAATGGTAAAGAATATTTATCATTCCTCCCACTTATTCTCTCTCCTACTTTACTTTTACACTCAAAACACCAATCAACTTACTATTCATCCCACTAATTCTCTCTCATATTCAATTATTCATACTCACAAACACCTCTTCCCACTATTTCTCTCTCTTGCTTTTCTTTAATTTGTGTGCCAAAATTTTTAGTCTCAAGTGACATGAAACGGAGAGAGTATGAGCTAATACTAAATTTAATATCTAAGATATTGTTTTTCTTAAACGACTAAAATAGCAAAGATATTTTAGAATACTCCCTCATCTCATAATAAATAATTTATTTTATTTAAAAACTTAAAAGTGTAAAAATATATCATACAATTTTTTGATGTGAAAAATGATATGAATATAACAAGTAGGTCTTATAAATAAAAAAGAAGTATAAATTAAAACACACTACTTTGTGTCTACAGACACTTATCTAATTTAAACTTTAAAAAATTGAAACTTTTAAATAAAACATTCAAAATAGAAAAATAATTTTATTTGATCAAACAACTTGTACATATTTTAATATGGCAAAATTTCTCCACTAATACCGTATTTATGCGTACTCGTGAATTGTGTAGTCGTATAAAAAGCTACTTTAGGAAAGTCAGTTATAAAGGGAATAACTTTATTTTGATAAAACAACTTGTACATATTTTCATATGGCAAAAACTAGGGTAAGACCGACTCATCATGTGCGACGGATCCCTTATGGGCCGAATCGCCCGCTCTCCCAGCTTAACCCATCTAGCTTTTGACCCGCGTGTGCTATCTTCCGCCACGTGGCGAATTTAAGAAAAAAAAATCGCCAACAACTTTAAAATAATACTGTATATCTTGAGATTTTGAAATCGAAAAAAATCTGAAAACATTATTATGTTCGTCTCACCAAGAAAAATCAAACAATATAAGTCATGATATGGTTTTTGAATTATTTGTGTAAAATCATGTTTTTAACAAACAAAAAAACTGAACTGTTTGTCGCCTGAAATGTAACACTTTTTACGAAAAATGTAACAGTAGAATCCTCAAAAAGCAACCATTTTATTATAAAATGTAACAGTATTTTGCAAAAATTAAAAATAAAATAGTTTGATAATTTTTTATTTAGAGAAAGAAATAGTTGAAACCGAATATATATATGAGTAATAATTTGTTATACAAATAAATGTAACAGTTTTTGTACATTAATATTACTTTTGATTTCTTTGAAATAAAAGAGCAAGAATTCATGTGTATAACCGGTTGCATTTAAATTGTTAATTTATTTGAAATAATAATCAAATTATTTTAATATTTTTTCAAAACTACTATGTTATATTACGTAATTTCAGTTGTTGCATTAAACTTTGTAATTGATAAATCATTAAGTATTTACCAATAAAAAAAATTCAACAAATGAATGTAAGTATTTTTATAATAAAATGTAACAGTAGTTTTGCAGTCAATCTTATGTTATCCTTAATCCATTTGAGTAAACAACATTTCTGACATCCGAACTATGTCAAGAATATCACTTTAACCTCCGTACTATCTAAAAAACAAAAGGAACATGCGTACTATTGATTAATTAGCAAAACTAACTAAAATCGTTAAAAAATTTAATGGATGTTAACTGGCGTTACAATTTTAACGGATATTACAATAAACAAGTTCAAATCACCCCCTAAAATATAAAAAGGTAATAATTTAGACATTAACCCCTTTTTATAAACCAGTTCAATAAAGGGAATATTCATATCAACATAAAATAAAAAAAAAAGGTTCAATAATTTAGACATTAACGGATATTACAATAAACAAGTTCAATAAACAAGTTCAAATCACCCCCTAAAATAAAAAAATAAAAAATAAAATAATAAAAAAAACAGTCCAGCCCCAGCTCATCTACATTTTGAAAACCCATAACATTTCTCAACCTTCTTCTCTGATCATCCCATCCCCTCCGATCACCTTCCGACCACCCTCTCCTCCAACAAAGATTTCCCCCATTCCCTTCCCACCTGCCACCCAAGAACCCGTCCCATTATCCCATTCACATCAGATCTTTCCAAATGTAGGTATTAACGAAAAACTCCCCTCCTCCCCCAGCCCACCCCTTTCATGTCTCACCTCCTCTCCGACCAAACCCAGTAGAATTTCTTTGAAAGTGCTGAATCAAGCAGCATACTTCAGATCCATTCTCTTCTCTCCCCTCTGCCCCTTCCTCGTAAGTCGCCCCCTCCCATGTCGCTGTGAATACCCCTTTCCGATGAAGCGACGCATGGGAAGTATCTTGTGATTTATTTTTATAATAAAGGGAATATTCATAGCAACATAAAAAATATGAGAGTCGCCACGCCGTTTTAATTATAGCCAAAACATTGAGAAAAAGTTTGTAAATGGGTTCGGGGGTCAAATTACGACAAGAGAAGAATATTAAGCGTTATCACTCCTATCGTCCGAATGATCGGTCTTTCTATCATGATGCGGTGTAGGTTGTGTGTGGTGTTTAGAGACCGGATCCGAAGATTGCCTACGCCTCTCTCAATATGAGAAGCTCAGGTCAGCGTAGTTCGAGAAGAATTTAGAATAGGCAGAAGAATCGGGATCATGCATAATGATGGGGAATTTACCTAAAGATTAGGGTTTAGAAGTAGTTCCTAGATCATGTTCGGGTTGATGAATCCTAAATCATCATCGGCTATGAAATAACATATTAATCATGAAGATCGCAACCTTAAATCTAGCATAATTAAGGTTTTAATCTAAGAACATGAAGAACATGCGAAGAACATGTTATGAACATATGAATAATATGAAGAACATATGAATAAACATTTGAGAACATGAATATTTGGATCTAAAATAAGAACATGGCAAGAACATGAAGAAAAGTTAGAAAACTTACCTATGTTGACAAGAACTAATCTTGGATCTTCTTGGGAATTTTGAGAATGTTCTTGGATGCTTGAAATGCTTAATATAAGAGCAAATTCGTCACTTAAATAGCTAAAACTTGATCAAAATTCAGATCCTTAATTATGAGGCAAGGGAGGACCTCATATAGAAAATTGGCTAAGAGATCTAACGGCTAAGATCTACCCAGGCAAACATGGCCGCCTGGCCAAGGGATAAAGTGGCCGGCTGGCCAGGGATGGAAGTGGCCGCGTGGCCAAGGTTCCTGGCTAACGTGATTTTCAAGCTAGGGTTTGGTCTGGTTTAAGGAAACCCTATTTTGGCCAATTTTGGTACATTCTAGATTATAGAGCTATATTTTGGGAATCCGAGACAAATCTTTGCAAGGTTTCTAATTCCTATAAAGTCCTTGTACATTTGGGAAAACCCTAATTAACTCATTTTCAGATCGGGTACTAACAGTAGCCCCTCGGCGACACTTTTTGCAAGGCAATGGGGGGTCGACGATAAAAAAGAGGATCCGTTCTGAAACATGAGTTTCAAAACAGATGGAAGAATAATAATGGGATGGCTGAACCTTTGCAGGCGACCTACGTATCCGCGGAGGAATCAAGCCAAACGTATTTCAAATCTACCGAGGAAATTGTGAACGATTGTCTTCTGATGGAGAGCAACGAACAACGCCTTCCGCTGAGGATAACTTTCATGAAGAAACATCGGCTGGGGGATGAGAAATGACCAAGTCGGTCGGGTGGCTGAACCTTTTTAGGCTTCCTACGTATCTTCAGAGGAATCAAGCCGGTCGTAGTTCGGAGATACGAACAAGAGTAGTGCGAGATATAAAGACGGCAAGGTCTAGGTAATCCGAAGATTAAAATGGCAATTGCCAGAACTTACACAATTAGAAATGGTAGGGCTTCTGAAAATCGCAATAGAACTGGGACACACATGACATAGAGACGGACGGGTCTCTGCAATCACGAGAGTCTTAAGCAAATGCTGGGGGTGCATGCAATATAGAAACGGTCGGGCTTCGGTAATTACAGCAAATACTTGGAATGTACGAGATATGAAGACGTCAAGGTCTAAGTAATCCCGATGCTTCTCTTGAAAATAAATAGAAATTTTGGGGAGGCTTTTTCGACCTAAAACAACAAATTTCGGTCAAAATAGGCTAAGAGGACCCAAAATGAACAAACGGGGAATCAAATAGGGGTATAACTGTAATTTTGCCTAGGAAGGCGAAAGTGGCCACGTGGCCAAGGCTTCTGATTGGTCAGATTCTTTTCATACGCATTGATCAAAGGGGGAGATCGGACGACTGGGATTGCCTGGGCCGAGAGTGGCCGCGTGGCCAAGTCTTTGGTTCGACCAGATTCTTGGTCCCAGCGATAGACTCTCCTTCTTCCTTCTTCCTTCTTCTTCTTCCTCCATTTTTGCGATTCTAGAGAGAAAAAGTGACGATTTAGGTATGAAATGTAATTTGTTGATCTTGAGAAACTCCATCTTGTGCATTCGAAGCTATGGAAATATGGATCGATGATATGCTTGGTACCAGCGGAGGTTTCGCGGGTTATGGTGATTATGCGCCACCGCAGCACGGACACCAAGGGGGAGGAAATAAGGTTCCTTTGGAGGAGGAAAATGAAGAAATTGACCCAAATGCGGGTGGTCAAGCGGTTCAAATGTCGCAACGGGGCGGCTTGAGGACAAGGATGGCGACTCGAAACTTTTGGGATAGTCTTTTGAAGTCCACCTTCGAGCATGACTACGACTTCTACATCGATTCGGATCATCATTGGTCCAAGGGCCTTCCGGAGACGAGAGAGGTAAATTCTGGGCTTAGCCTCTTTCGCTTTTCGCACTCATATGAATAACACAATATATCCATTTAAGTATGAAATGTAATTTGCTAGGAAAGTAACATACCTTTGCTGTGTTTACCTGTAGAGGATCAAGGCTCATGGTTCCACCGTGACTGTGGGTTTATTGTGGGCTTTACTACCTCAGGGGCCAGGCGGTTTGCATGCTCGGATCGAGTTCATGGGATTTGGTCCCTTTTTCGAGGCTATCCGGATGGTCGGTGATTCCTTAAAGGTGGCGGCGGTGATTCAGGTCTGCCGAGAGTTCTGGTGGGACACCACTCACACATTCTATCTCATTTGGGGAGAGATTACCGTCACGCCTACGGATTTTGCGGCTATTACGGGGTTGAAGTTTACTACCACCCCTCTTCTTTTTTATGAGAGTATGGCAAGCAGGCGGGATTACCGACGGGATTTGTTGGGTATTGACACCGATCACGGGGGAGGTATGAAGGGTTATGGAGTTGAGGCTCGCAAGGCACACAGGCTTGTGGTATCGGCTATAGAAGCCTTTGAGAGAGGGGAGTATGACTTAGACTGCTTGGTCCGCTTATTTCTGTGGTACAGCTTTTTAGAGATCCTTTTTCCCAGTGGGGCTACCGTCTGCCGGTACTCACTGTTAGGGGCCTTGGAGGATTTGTCTCAGGTGAGCGAGATTTCTTGGGGCAGAGCCGGTTTAGCTGATATGTACCGGGCTCTGGATCATTGCTCGAGGGCTAGCTCGTCTGCATTTGACGGGTTCCAGTTTGATTTTGAGGTACACTCTTACCATTCTTTTGTTTGGCACAAGTTCTGATTTGTAGCACATATTTCTGAATTGCTTCTGTTTTCTGCATGTGCAGGTGTGGGTATACAAGATCTTTGGCGTTACCCCTTTCTGGCTGGAGATTAGTGACAACAAGGGTGTCCCTATTATGTCCTTTTGGAGCAAGAGCAACAGGCAGGTGTCCAGGAAATCTAAGGATAGGAGAACTGTGGATGCCACAGATTTGAGGAGAGTGCTCACTAGGTCTACGCCTATTGGAGTGAGGTTTGACCCATGAAGCGAGGATAATGAGATATTCGTTGGCTTTGCTACTATGGTGATGGCTTCTCGGGTTCTGCTGGTGGGCCTTAGTGGAGACGCCATGTATCTTGGTGAGCGGGTTGTTCGTCAGCACAGGGCTGGTGCGGTACCATGGGTTCCCATGATCCACCGCGGGATATGCTTCATCCTACTAGGTTGAGGAGCTTTCTGACTTTGACCCCGGCAGATCACTACAGAGGTAGCGATGATTATGATGGCTTTGTGCGGACACGTCTGGTCAGCCCACAGGTTTGGGCTAGGATGCTCTCAGGAGAGGTATCGAGTTCGGCCCATTATGTCGGTCGGAGTCGGCCTTTAGTAGATATGCCTCCTCGTTCTAACAGCGTTAGAGTGATGCGTGGCGGTCGGGAGGTAGAGATTAGCCTAGAGCCGACAGATGCAGACACAGTGGATGAGACATACATTCCTCCGCCTGATGCTGGGGTATGACTTGCCTTTCCACTTTAGATGATGAACTTGTTGAAAATCTGACTTTTTACTCCGGGTTTTGACGAGAATTAGACTTCCTAAACTAAACTAGTTGGGTTTTAAAAGTATAAATACCCGTCTCAATTCCCTAGGTCATAAGTGATTATTGTAATCAAAATCAAAAGCCTCCAAGAGAGAAAAACTAGTCTTCTTTTTCCTCAAGAATAAGAACCATAGTTTTTCTTATAGCCTCCATGATAAAAGTGTGTTCTATTGGATCTAGCAATCCAGATCAAGAAGGTGTTCTTGATATTCGTTCGCGTGTGGATAAACATAGAGGGCGTTGATCTCAACTCCTCAAAGTTCGTGATCCAAGATTTGAGGTCGTGTCCTTCGATCGTGATTCAAGAGGCGCGAAGAACAAAGATTGAAGATTCAAAATTTTAAAGCATCATCGCGGTTAGTATTCTAATTCAACTCCGTATTAATTTAATCATCTTGAATGGATTTAGGCTTTTGGGTTTATTCCACTGCGCATGATTGTTCAAAACCCAATTGTGGTATCAGAGCCCCGTTCATCATGATTATTTTAATAATAACATGTTGATAATATAATTGAATTATATGTGGTAGCATGCTATTTGAATTTAGATTCATGAAGTTTATGTGATTTGTATTTTATGTATGTATATGAGATATATGAAGATCATAAAATCGCACCGTTTAAATACGTTATGTGGGATCTAAGATTGCAATAATAATTTGATTACTATGTTCCTTGTGATCATCAAAAGTTAATTGGATTAATTTGTTGATGATTCTAGATTCAAGAATAAATTGTTTATTCAAGGTTTTGATGAACATGGTGATTTGATCATCATGAACATCAAACCCTAGTTGAATCAAGGAAAGCAATTTTAGGGTTTTAAAATTGAAACACAATGGTAAATATTTTGAGTTGAATTTAATTGTCACATGGCTGGTTTTGGAAACCGTGTTTCCTGAAATTAAATGTCAATTTAAAAATTATTTTGGATTGAATTTATTTGTCAGATGGCTGGTTTTAGAAACAGTGTTTCCTAAAAATAAATCTCACGGACAAAGTTATAAATTGATGAGACAAAAGAATTTAGAATCGAGTTACTTTATTTAAAGAATTGTGGATGCATTTTGGTTTAGTTTCAACATTACATAGTTGTTTCTTCTATTTTCTAAATTTGGTATGGGATTGTGGATGCCTTCTGGCTTTAGTTTTGACCGTACAATCGTGCTCACAATTAAATGTTTAAGAATTTATCCCCATAAATCAATCACATGAAATCATACTTTAATTAATGGGATTAATTAAATTATTAATCGATGCTTTACATGTTTATATTATGTGCGTATAAATATATTACTATGCTATATGTGTTGAACCTTCTTGTTAAAACTTAAATTATGTGCCAATCCATGATTAAAACACTTGTGATTACATAAATAGTTTTTATGTAGGCTACGCCCTATCGAGGTGCATTAATTCTATTTTGTAAAAGCAAGATGAGGAAACAGTGATCCAAGATTTGAGGTCGTGTTCCTGCGATTGTGATTCAAGAGGTGCGAAGAATAAAGATTGAAGATTCGAAATTTAAAGCATCATCGCGGTTAGTATTCTAATTCACCTCCGTATTAATTTAATCATCTTGAATGGATCTAGGCTTTTGGGTTTACTCCACTGCGCATGATTGTGCAAAACCTAACCCTATCTTTGTCTCAAAATAAATTGCCGAAATATTTTCAAAGTTCCAATTGACCTACATA